>CM075689.1:51374188-52703117 GCA_037954015.1 Psophocarpus tetragonolobus
CTCATTTTTATATACCCATATTTTTGTGGTTTTTGGAAGTGAGAACTTTGTTGTTTTCTAATGATTTTATAGGATGATTTGTATGTTAAATTTACTCTCAGGATTATTGAATGAGGTTACTCATTTTTATATCCATAATATTATTGGTATTATTGGGTACAAAAAATTATGTGATTAATTTTGAGATAATATAAGATTTTATTATATTGTAATCTTAAATTTTAGACCTAATTTTCATTGTGATAGTATATCATGATACAAAATTCACATTACTATACCATGATAGGAGAGTTATAATAATCCAATATTAATAAAGAAAATTATGCACACAAGAGAAGTTTAAGATTACGAATAATTAATAAAATGACCTAAAATTAATTTATAGATAATAATTCAATACCAAATAGTATCAATATAAATGGAGAATATAAATATTGAAAATAATTATCAAAATGAAAATTAGATTCAAAATTTAAGATTACAATATAAAAAAAAAATCTTATATCATCTTGAATTAATCAAATAATTTTTTGTATCCTAAGATACCGATAATATTAAATAAATATGATATTTGTAAAAAAATATGGGTATAAAAACGAGCAACCATATTCAATACTCGTGAGAGTGAATTTAATACACAAATCATTCTACAGGATCATTAAAAAATGACAAGGTTTTCACTTGACAAAAAAAAATGGGCATATAAAAATGAGTCCATGCAACCCATACAAAAATGAATTTAACACAAATTATCTTATGGTGTTCATAAAAATCACTCACATTAGTCAACTAGAAAAAGAAAACTCTCAAGTAGTTTTGAAAATAGGTCAATGTTTTTAAAGGATTGATTAATATCTGGTTAAATATGAAATCATTTTCCAAGAGTTATTTATTCTTATAGATGAATTTGTGGGTTTAATATTCTTTTTTTAACCATTTCTCTCATTAATAATTTATTATTCTACTACTTCCTAATCTATTAAATAAAAATTAATGAATTTAATTCATTTTTATTATTATCTTATAAAGCATTATTCTCACTATCACTAGAAATTTTAATACTAAAACCCTAATCATAATCCTAATATTTTTTGGTATATTAAGGATTAGGAGAGTATATAACCTTGTGTTATGTCTTGAGACTTATCTATTTTATTTTCATACATTCTTGTGCACATTTAGTTATAATATGACATACTTTATTAGACTTGGTTATTTACTTTTCTCATATTTTTGTTGAGATACATAAAATTAATTGTATCTTAATATACATTTTTAACAAATGTTAAGGCTATTCTGTTAAGTATAATACATTAATCTTTTTGGCATAAAATTATGTATTGTACATTTTTTTTACCCAAGTTTCATATTTAATTTATTTGGTCAAAATTTTACGAGTATATATATAATTTTGTATTATGTCTCAAGACTTATCTAATTTTATTGTCATATATTCTTGTGAATATTTAGTTATGATATGACATATTCTATAGAACTTTTATATTTAACTTTTTCCTATTTTAATTGAGATACATAAAATTATTGTATCTTAATAGACATTTTAAACAAATGTTAAGATCATTTTGTTGGGTATTATACATTAATCCTTTTAGCATGTAACTTTTTCACATTTTGTTTGGTCAAAATTTATAAGTATATTGTAGATACAATATTCCTATCAAGTATGATTTTCTACTTTGTAAAAGTGATTATGATGATAGTACTCCTATCGAGTACAATTTTGCACTATTAAAATATTTATAGATTTTTTGTTTAGACCAATTATCTAAGTGTTTTCTCAATTGATATATTGTGGCTACAATAATTTGAGTATCATTTTATATAAGCAATGTGTCTATGTGATTCAAGTAGAGAATTTATGAATTTTTTATTTGTCTTTGGATTTTTACATAGTCATTCATTTTCTAAAACTCAGATTAGTTGAATATCAAATATTGTAAAATATTTATCTAGTCTATATATAATTAAATTTTTTATTCAGATATTATGAGTATTTAGATACATGTGAATTATATTTTTTCGCCTTTATATTTTTTCAAAAAGTTTAATTGGTATACACTGTCAGTGTAAAGATTTCTTACACTGAGAGTCAATCATGACTTTTCATTTATGTGACTTTTAAATTTCAATTAGAAAAGTCAACAAACTTATCATGAATGAAGGGTTGTGATTGAACGTCAGTGTAAAAATCTTTACGCTGACAATGTATACCAATTAAACTCTTTTTCAAATTCAAGTAAAAAATATATTAAAATTTACATTTTTTTATTCACTAATCAAATACTTAACTATTAGAATTTTATAATTCTTATATGATCTGATTAAGTTTTAACGTCTTAGATTAGTGGGAGTCTCAAAACTCTCTTATGAGATATTTATGAAGTAATATTATTTTAGTAACATATCGCTTAACATTTTTTGGATGTTTGGGACCATGTAGTATCATTTCATTGAACTACATTGTTCTATATACTTTATGAGAAATATTTGTTAACGTGCATGATATATATCTCTATTAGATATTATTTTGTAGTTTAAATTTCTCATATTATTGTGTAATATAAGATTTGTTTATAATTGTCTAATATAATATTATTGTAGCTTAATGATTTGTCTTTAGATTATTAATTAATATCATCTAAGTGGGAGAGTGTTTGATATAATTGTGGATTGATGTTAATCAATTATTTTTTATCATTATTTGATAATTTGAGATGTGATGATAATCATATCTTTACGATTATTTGAATGAAATTATAATAAGATTGATTATGTGATGGGTTGGGTCAATTATTAAAGCTCATTTTTATTCATCGGAGGAGGGGGGGCAATTGCACCCACAAAATTTTTATCATTTCTTAACATTATAGTTATATGTAGTTATAACTTATAAAAAAATAATTAAAATATAGTTATAAAAATTAAATTATAAAATATGTTTTTCCTTCACTAACTTATGTAGATGAACATTGTCCCCATAGCTAAAATATTATGTATGTGTAACAGTCTTTACCTACTTTAGGAGATCATAAATTTGTTATCTCATTAAGTAAATTAACACACACATTCTCTACAATAATTTCCTAGGAGGTAAGTAGTAAAACCCTCAAAAGTTCTTATTGAACTTGTATTTATACAATAATCATGTAGAGAGACATTGTTTGTGAATAGCAAGAACTCCAATTCAATATATATAATCCTACAAGGAAAATGACCTATGCCTATGGGCAACTATTATCACTAAAAGTCCAAAATTTTTAAGTAAAGGTACAATAAATTTTGACCTACGGATGATTTTCCCGTCAACTTCAAGGGGGTGTACAATGACAAGTAATGGTCTGTCCCCATAAGATGTACCTACAGTTAAAGTGTCTATAGGTAAAAGCCATGAACTTATACCTACATATTCCAACTACAGGTAAAAGCCACTAACTTATAGCTATAGTCGTAAACTGTAGGTAAATCAAAAACTTATACTTACTACCTTAACTGTAGGTAAAACCTCCATATAAAATTTTCAGCCTATAAACAATAAAAATCATTCCATAATTGCATCCTTCAACTAGTCAAAAGACTACAAGTAAATGCTTGAAAGTAAAATTGTATTCATTAATTATCAATGATAGATAGTAGATTTATATTCAAGTAGTAAGACTCTAAAAAGTGTCTTTAATAGTACACTACAAAAATAAAAAACTAGAGTAATAGTATACAACCACTATAAATTAAACAAAAATATAGATAAACCATATATTATAATTAGACAAAAATGAAATTAGTTTATATTCATAGTTTAGTTGTGAATTCATCCTTGTGCCTCTTACTCATTTGTTAAGCTCAAATGTAAATTTTATATACAAAAGAATATCGTATATAAAATTGTGAGCTTGAAAAATTGTGAAACACAAATAATATAACTACAATAAAATTTTGATAAAAATGCTCAGAGCACAAGTTTCCGTCTAACTCATACATACATTAGCACTTTCACTCTTTTTACTTTGTCATTTTTATGAGTTTAGTCTGGTCACATCAAAACATTTATGCTCAAGTACAATCAAGAAACCAATAAATAAAAAAAAAACTATATTTTCAACTCCAAGTTAAGTTCTTACCTGTAGTACAAGTGTGACCACACAAACTCTGCATATATTTACAGTAAGATAACACTGTTAGGTTAAAAACCTTTACTTGGCTCTGTTACATGCTGTCATAAAAAAGTCAAATACATGTCACGAAGTTAACCCAATAAAAAAAACAAGTGTAAATGATAGACTATTATTATCTATATATAATGCGTGGTAGGAAATTTAGTTAAATATTGGTTGGCTATCAGTAACAACAACATCGTGATATGTGTTTAATGTTTATGTTCATGTTTTAGATAGAAACTCTTTCTTTCTCTCTACCACTTTGAAACTAAGCTAGTTTTATATAGAAACTAATTCTTTGCAGTTATAAAATAATTGGAGGAATGGTCATTTTATATTTTATAATTTCCTAAATTATGTTATGTGGTCACTTTCCCAGTTACATGTTTGCATAATTACCAAAGCCTTTGCAAAATTAAACTTCTTTTATTTGATGAAATAGTTGAATTCAAAAATAAATTAGTGAATAAAGACACAGAAATAGAACAGGCAAGACATGGGAGGCCCCAGGTGGTGGTTCTTTGTTTTAACTCTCAACCTCTCTATGATCTTTATTCGTGATTGGTTGAATGTGTGTAATGGAAATGAAGCATGACATGGTGTTGGTGGTTATGCCACGTTAAAACCATAACAACCATGTTTTCTCGTTACTTATTAAAGAAGCCAATAACAATTACTCTTAGCAATAAATAATTTAGCAGTGACACTGAACTTCTATAAGAACTTTCTCCTTAATCAATTTAATGTAGCTGAATAGTGACACATTTAGCCACAAATTCTATAGTAATTTTATCAAAATTTCCTCCCTAATCTAGTGTTTTGTATAATTGGTGGATTTTATCCTTATTTCTGGAGTTTAGATATAAAAAGGATAATTATTTCAAACAACTCATTTCATTCTAGATATTATTCTTTTTTATATATTTTTTATTTATATGATATATCTTTCAAAAGTTGTAACTTATAATAATATTTGTCTAACAGAATATACAACTTTAATATATCTAGCTTTTTTTTTCAAAATAAACGAATGCTTATAAATACTTACACAGTTATGCATTAAAACACTTTATTTTCATATAAAAACTTTTAAATATATGTATCAAAATACATATAATTTATTGAATTTAAGAATTTATACTATATATTTTTATATAAGAAATTTTTATTGAATAAGTTTTTATATCATAAATTCTTTTAAATAAAACCAATATGACATAGTTTAAAAAGCTAGAGAAAGAAAGAAATGAGAAAGAGAGATCATATGTTTGAAATTCTCAACTAACAAAACAATTACTTTAAAACTACTTTTAAATATAAAAATAAAAAATTATACTGTAACACCAAACACTTACTGGTAAAAGCCAACGATAACCAAGGCCAGATACATCTGGAAGTAATACACCTGCATAGACCCAAAAGCTACTTTTAACATTTATTGAGCAAACAGACGTACACTAAAAATATAAAATCCAACCACAGTAAAAATAATTTTTATCATTAATTATAAATGGTATACCTTTATTGTATTAGTTTGCTAACAAGAGAGCAAGAGTTATATAAAAAATATACTACTAAATAATTTCTATAAGATAATGTGAAATTGTTAAGATGAGGTACTATTTGAGCTTTTAAAGAACGGGAAAGATTATTCTAGCAAATGGGGACTCTTCTTTTGTCAGCACGCTATATATAAAATGTGTCTATGTTTCCGGTTGCTAAGATGTTGGGACCCATTTTAAGCAATTCCATTGAAATTGTGACCATTGTTTGAGCTGGCGAAGAGTTTAAGTCAAAGCTTTTATATGCAATGCAGGGTGCCTTAGTTGATTTTTTTAAGCTAAAAAGGTAAGTGTTGAAGATGGACATAAATTATATTTCTCTCGAGGAACCAATTATCAAATACATATTTATTTATTTTTTTAACAGCAAAATGTATTTTATTATATTATAGGAAATAAAAAGCAGTTGAAACACAACGTTTCACCCTGCCATACAGTCGACTGGCAACACGCTAACTATGCTCTCCCAAGCCTATATAACTATCTCATATTCATCAGATACAATCTAGGGTGGGAACACCAGTCAGAGAATACACACCCTGCATTAAAACCAACAGAAAACAACAGTCACTGCCACGATAACATTTTTATGGACATTAACATGTCAAGTGATTCCACCTGGACCCTTTGAAAAATAACAGCATTCCTTGACAACCAAATGCACTAACATACAACGATCCAAAACATGTACCTACATGTCTTCTTCCGCTTTCCCACCACCCAGCCAGAGGATAACAGAAAAAGTTGATTCAGATTTCCCGGAAGTGGTGTTTGTACCCCTACCCAACTAATAACTTTATACCACAACGTTTGTATGATTGGGCATTGTAAAAATAAGTGATTCTTTGACTCAATCCCATTATTACAGAAGCTACAAACAGGATTGAAACCAGGGCCCTGAATCCCTCTCCTTAACAAATTTTTCACAGTGGGTAATTTGTCCCTTAGCAATTTCCACGAGAACACCAGTACCTTAGATGATAGCTTTTCCTTCCACAGCCTACGTAAATCCTGGGTTTCCACAAAATTCATTCCCAATTCAGATATTCCTTCATTCAACACTTTATACCCTTCCGCCACCGAATATCCCCCCTAGCACCTGAATTCCATCCCCACTCATCTGACTCCCGCTCTACCAATACCACTTGGTTTAAAGACTCCTGTAAGGCAAGAAGCAACTGCTCCTCCCAGACGAACAACTCCCTCCGCCAATCCCATTTCCATGATGATAGTAGGCCTCCCGAATCACATTTATCCTTGATAGTGATGAGCTTATCCTGCGTCAAAGCATACAACCTGGGGTACAATACACAGAAAGCTGTATCTCCCATCCACCTCTGTTCCCAGAATAAAGTCCTCGTTCCAGCCCTTACAATCCTATTAACTCTAGTTTTGAACCACCCAGGCAAGTCCGCATTTGGTCCAGCCCATATATCTTTCCACCATTGAGAGGTGTGGGTAAAAGACTCGGGTCTATCCATATATCCATCTACCTCCCTGTACCTGCTCCTCAGCAGCGGACCCCATATAGCCGTATTATCTTTCCACCATTGAGAGGTGTGGGTAAAAGACTCGGGTCTATCCATATATCCATCTACTCTCCACCTCCACTTTGCCAGCAAGCTAATATTAAACTTCTCCAAATACTTCACAGTCAGCCCTCCCTCATCTTTTGGCCTATAGACTTTTTCCCAACTAACCCATGCAATTTTTGACTGACTCTCATTACCTCCCCATAGGAAAGTTCGTTGCAACCTCTTGAGAGACTTCAACACTGCCTTTGGAGCCTTATAGAAGGAGAAAAAATACAATGGAAGAGCAGCTAGCACTGAATTAAGTAATATCAACCTCCCAGCAAAAGTCATATTCCTTGCCTTCCAACCTGACAAACGCCTTTTAAACTGATCAATAACTGGCTTCCACACTTGTTCCCTCTTAGGGTTTACTCCCAGTGGTATCCCTAAGAATTTGAATGGCAGTGTACCAACATTACATTTTAGCATGCCGGTAGCCGCAAGTGTGAATGATTCTGACACATTTACACCATAGAAACTGCTCTGGCTGAAATTTACCTTTAAACCTGACACCATTTCAAACCCCCGCAAAATCACCTTCAGATACCATACAGATTCCAAGTCCGCTTCACCCATTATAATGACATCATCTGCATACTGTAGCACTGAATACTTGACCTCGTCTTGTACCTTTATTTCTTTGTACAAGCCTTTTTGGATGGTTGATTTAAACAATGCTGGTAATGGTTCTGCCACTATCAAAAACAGAAAAGGCGACAGAGGATCTCCCTGCTTCAACCCTCTCTCTGGCTTAAACTCTGGAGTGGGACATCCGTTTACTAGAATCGAGACATAGTTATTCTGGACTATAGCACTCATCCACAGTCTCCATCTCCATCCAAACCTCATCCTTTCCAACATATAATCCAGAAACTTCCAACTGACCGAGTCATAAGTCTTCTCAAAATCCACCTTGAACAAGAAACACGGACTTCGCCTTCTTTTTGCCCAGTCCATCAGCTCATTTGCCACCACTATTCCATCCATGATTGATCTGCCAGACAAGAAAGCCATATGAGTGGGCGATATTAGCCCAGTCAACACTTTTTTCAGCCTCACAGACAATATCTTCGAAATAATCTTATGCACGCTTGATATTAAGGAGATGGGTCTATACTGGCTTAGCCCTGAAGGTGTGGCCACCTTTGGGATGAGCGTAATGAAAGAAGAACTTACCCCTATGGGTAATATACCGGACCCATGAAACTCCTGTACAGCCTTAACCACATCTTGCCCAATTACTGCCCAACATGATTTGTAAAAATTCATTCCAAAACCGTCGGGCCCTGGGCTTTTCCCGCCTTCACATGCTCACACAGCCGTCTTAATCTCCTCCTCTAAAAAAGGCGCCTCCAGCCCCTGCTTCTGCTGATCTGATATTTGAGGAATAGGAACTCCATCTATTGTCGGTCGATCCAACCATCTTTCCTGGAAATTGACCGAAAAGTGTTCTAGTATTTTGGCTCTAATATCAGACACACTCTCCAGCCACACCGAATCCGACTGTATTGCCAATATGGAATTTGCATGACATCTCGACTTAAAACAGTTATGAAAGTACCTGGAGTTATTGTCTCCATTAAGAGCCCATCGAACCCTTGATTTCTGTAACAATGCATGTTCCATCACCTTTGCTTTAGCCCAATATTCTCTCATGAGGTCCTGCCTGGATCTATTAATCACCTAGGCGCCCGCCATTAACTGTTGATCAAACACCTCCATTTCCTGAACTCTTTCGGCCAGAAAAAGATCATCTTTTTTCCACACACCTTCAGACCATTTTTTTATCTCACCTTTAATAACCTTTAGCTTCCTTGCCAACTGGTACATCTTCCACCCTGAACCCTGACCTGAGTTCCACCTTTCTTTGATCAACTCTCCAAAGGAAGCCTCTTCCAGCCAATAATCAAAAAACTTGAAAGGCTTAGGTCCCCAATTCTGCTTATTAACGTTAGTGCTTATCCAGCAGTGATCAGAGAATTCCCTGGTACCAACCCTCTGTGCCGTAACTCCCCATTCCTCTATCAGCGCCAGTGAGAATAGGAACCTGTCTAATCTACTAGCTGACTGTCCATCAGGTGAAATCCATGTGACTCCTTTTCCAATGACTGGGATGTCTACCAATCCCATCTCTTGGATAAAAAAGTCAAAATCATCCATCTCCCTCCTCGAATGAAAAGTTGATCTTCCGATAACCTCAGTCCTTTCTCTAACCGCATTAAAGTCTCCACCAACTACCCACCTTACATGTGGAAACCCTCTTCTAGTCATCATTAAATCCTTCCAGATCTTTCTCTTTCCTTCCAATGTACATGGGTCATAGTCGTTGACAACACAATTGACCTCATCTGAATTCCTTCCTTTGAAAGCAACTCCTAGAAAACCCTGCCCTTGAATCTGCCACACCACTTCCAACATCTCTTTCCTCCAGATTGTAACGCAACCCCCACTCAAACCCGATGATGGAAGTATTCTCCAATCACATTCGATACTCCCCCAAACCTACTTTATCTCCCACTCCTTCGAACTGGAACATTTTGTTTCCTGAAACAAAACTATATCAATCTTGTTCCCCACTACCATCCTCTTAATACGCCTCTTTTTCACCCTCTCCCTAAACCCTCTCACATTTAAAGATAGAAGCTTCATTTAAACTACCCCTTGATTCCTCCTCCCCCTGTTTTCCTTTTCCGTCTTATCTCTCTCTTCCATTTTTTGTAGTTCTGCTATATATACGTCGTCATGTTGCTCCCCAGTTACTCCTATCACCTTTATTGCTAACCACATTTGTCGCATATCATTTTCTTCTCCTTGTTTCTTTTGGCTTACTTGCTCCGATTGTCTCTCCTGATTAAACCTTTGTACGTCGCTGCCATCAACACTATGCCTTCGAACCTGCCTCCAGGTTGTAACCATATTCCTTTCCCCCTTCCCTCCCCAAGACGTTTCTTCCGCACCCACACACTCTCATTGCTTGTAATTATAAATCTTTGTAGCACTTAACCCCATCTTTTTACTATCTTCTTCACAGCTATTAATTTGTGATTCTACTTTCCCGTTGTCTTGCCCAACCGTTTCGTTGCCCAAATATATATTCATTCCATTCATCTGGGTCATATTCCCATCAATTTCCGGTTCCAAAAAATTCCCACAGCGAAAATGCTGTTTGCACCACTCCCCCACCAAAAAAGGCCTTTCACCCACAGGCTTGTCGGCCCAAATCGGTGAGGCTCCGCTCCGGCCCAACTCAATTCCGCGCCTGTGACCCGCATAACTATGCTGACCGAGCTGCCATAAGCCTGTTGTGTCAGCCTTATCATCTCGGTCCGCGTGCGGAGACAGCCGGTTGCATCGCGTGCTGGGACCCACTTCTCCAGCTTTTCTGCCTCGGTTGTCGTGCTGCGTTGACCGATGGCCTGTGGCGCCTGCTCCGCATCCACGTGGCGTGCGCTGATTGGCCGTGCTGTCTGCTTGCAGAGGGGACACGAAGGATGTCCACCTGTCACGTCGCGATTCACACTCCCCGAGGTCTGCTTTCCCGGCCTTTTCCCTTCCCGCTTCGCCATTTCGATACCCAGTTTCCACTTTTGGAGAGTTTCTCCTCTGCCATCGGAGTTGCTTTAACATCGTATATTCTGTGCCCTGCCAAAAATTGTTGCGTCCTATACGCTGCTCCTTTACATATTACCTCGCCAACATAGGCTTTCTCCAGTCTCCTCAATTCCTCTGCCTCAGCTGTAAAAACCAGGATCCTACTTGTTTTTTCCTTTAAACTTCCCCTTTTGTTTTGTAGGCTCCTCTGATTCATCCCCTCTTGTCTTTGAGTTTGCCTCTCCCCAGGTGATCCGACCGCCTTTGCATAAGACAGTCTTTTGCTTCCATTCTGAATTCCTGTCATTTTTTCCTTATGCTTTGGTTTCGTTTGGTTTGAAGTCAGGTTCCCCATCCTTTCCATCTTTGCCCCATTCGTGATTTGAGTCATTGTTTTTTCAAATCTGGGCCGATTGACCCATAACTTCTCATTACCAATGAATATGTTGTCCAATTTCACTCCTAACAAGTGCACATCTTCCACCCCTGTAAACCGCACAAAACCAAATCTCCTCCCATTTCTATCCATTTTTTTTGGAATATAGACCTCCCGAACATCCCCGTATCTCATGAAAATCTTCCACATCTCTCCCGCCTTGTATTCATCTGGAAAATGTGTGAAAAAAAACAACGTTAAACCAACTTTTCCTTTTCTTTTTGTTTCACTTACCTGTAACCCCTTCTCTGCCTTATTCCATCACCACCACTCTCCACCTTCTCATGAAAACCCTAAACCATAAATACATATTTATTTTATTAAACCAATTATATAGATATACACACATGGAATAAATTCAACAAAAATATTTTAATCTTAGAGTAGCAACATTTGATAATTACCTACAAGTATATTACATTACAAACAACACTGGATTCAGAGTTACCATCATAAAAAGAAAGAGAAATAAACCTACAATTAAATCAAGACTTCTAATCTAGTCAATAGTTTCAAGGATCATTAGGATTTTCAACATAAAAGAAGATAAATAAATTTTGATTCTGGAAAAAAATGGAAGGTACAATATTTGAGTTGGTAAATGTTGAGGTTAAACATCAGTTCCAAGAATTAACTACAAATCATTCTTCGAGTTGAAAAGCAATGAATCCAGCCGTGAATATTTTTAATAAATAAAAAATGTCAGAAAGGTGAAGTCACAAATAAAATCATCCTTGTTCTCAAGGGCATCTAACTCCTGTTGTAACGTTTTAAAGAACTAAACTTTACACATTTGGGTGACATGTTGTGTGACATTTAGTCAATAAGCTTGAGGGTGTAATTAAAACTTTACACATTTGGAAAATTTTCCCTTCTCTTCCGTATCCATTCTTACTTTCCAAATACACTAATATTAATATCACTAATAACCCTTTAAAGGAAACCAAAAATCACACTTCTCCTAAACTTAAAAATGAAATCAAGCATATACTGGGCCATAGAAGAATAGACACAAATCAAATAGGAAAAAAGAGCATGTACCTAAAAAGGTGGATTCAAACGGAGGAGAAGCGAATGTAGTGTGAATAGCTAGGTCTATTATCCAACAAGGTTTGTGGAGATAGATGATGAATCTTTACTTTGTTGTTCGCACTTCACAATTTTCTCTCTGCAAGTGAGGTTCGGGTTGACGGAGCTGAGGTTGGCTTAAAGTTGCACCACGACAATTGAGGAAGGGTCACAGCAACGAACATCCAAGCCTCGGAAGAGTTTGTGGTAACAGAATGAGAGAGTTGTTTTTTAAAATACACTAAAAATCGCGTTTTCTTCCTAACAATTTTGAAATAACCCTTTAAAAAATGTTTTAAAAAATGCTTTTCTTCTAGTGATTTAAACACATCCTTAATAAATTTAAAATTAATTCATTATTATTAAACATGAGAAAATAAATAATGAATAATAATATATGAAAAACATTATTAAAAATTATTTTTAATAATATATATAAAATATAATTACATGATGATTTATAAGTAATAATTTTATTTACATGTATTTTAGTAAAAATATGAAAAAAATATTAGTAAAAAATATAAAATTAGTTAGACTATTAAATTATATATTTGTTTTATCCTTAAATTTTTAACATAAAATAATAGAAGTTTTCTTAGAACTTTCAAGTATCAACTTGCAAGATTTTTACCTACACTAAACTTTTGTAAGTAAATTTTTTTTTTTTTTAGTTTTACCTACACTTAATTGTGTGTGTGGGTAAAAGTGTGTATAGGTATAGGTCAATTTTTTTGTAGTAAGGTGCACATAATTTCTTTCCATTATCTCTTTATCTTTATTCTTTATACATATCATAAATTTGTATTTATCGATCTAAGAATTGTTTATTTTCATCAAAATATCATCTTACAAAATATAAAGAAAAAATAAATATATAACTAAGTTAATGTATTTCTTAGGTGAGGTCGATACAAATATTGTGTTTTACAAAAAGTTTTAATTTATTCTATTTTAATAACACCACTTAGATTTCTATTTGTTGTTTCTTTTGCATGTTTTACCTGTTCAATAGTTGAGGTTTTTTTCTTTTTGACACACATCATAAGGTTATTCCCACATAGATGTGGGAGATATATTATAAGGGAAAATTGATCAATTCTCCCACAGCTCATACCACATATGTGTGGAAGAGATGATAAAAAAAAATTATATTATTGTGTTTTACATAACTTTGTGAGATATACCACACCTATGTAAGTGAACTCCTGAAGTCCTATTTGTCATATTTCTATGAGAAGTTTCACACGATTATGGAGAACATTAGAACAACAGTTACAAACTTTTAACTTTATTTACGATAGGACTTTTAGTTATTATTAATCTTATAGCTAATCTTTTTTGTAATAAAATAAATTGTATAACTTAATATAACTAAAATCGATTTAATATATTAAGGTTAATTTTCATTTTTGATAAAAAAGAAAATATAACTTTAAATAAGGATAGTTTCAAAAATAAAAAATTGTAACATATATTAAGTTTCATTTCACTTATTTATGATGGAATGAGATATATATGTCATTCTATTATAAATTATCTAAATAAAGAAATATTATTTTTAATCCATTTCATTTCGATTCATTTTCTTTTATTATATTTTGATATTTTCTGTTTCTTTCTCTATCATCATTTCAAAGATATTCAAGTCGAGTCAAATATTATTAAGTAGAATCAAATAGTCATTTTTTAGTTGAAGATGTGAAGTTTTCCAAAAAACATATTTAAGATAAAATTATATTTTAATTATAAACTTATTTTAAAATATTCAATTAAATCTAATTAAATAGATATATTTAATTAGCTTTAGATTATATTTTTAAAAATACATCACAAATCCTACCCATTAGTATTTTTTTAACGGATCCTATCCATTACTATGACTTACTTATCTTTGTCATCAGATCCATTTTCTGTGAAAAGAAATATATATTCAAACAACACTTATGATATGCTTGGTTTTAGAATAAATATTACTTTTGTACTCTAAAAGAGTGTTGGTGTAAGATTTGAGAAAGATATTAATAAATGCAAAAAGTGTTAGTGTAATATTTTTAAAATTAAAGAGAGGTTAATGTAGGAAAATACAAAAATATAGAAAAATACAAAAGAGTAAAGATATGTGTAAGTTGATAAAAGTTGATGGGGTGTTTCTATAATTTGCTAAAAAAATGAAGCCAAAATATAAAAAAGCAAGATAATTTGTGGTAAGTTATTTGGTAAAGAAAAAGTTAAAACGTTTTGTTCTAGCTTAGTTGTATAATTATTTTTTTAAAAAAATATGTATGTATTTTACTAGAAAGTATTTTTAATTAGTTTTAACATTTTTTATTATTTAAAAAATCATTTCTCCTGATTAATTATATTTGATAAACATATTTATTTTGATTACTTGTAATGTTTTTTAAATGCTAAATTCTATTTTCTTATGTTTTATTTTTTTATTTACTTAAAATATTTATTAAATTTATTTCTTATAATTTTTAATAGAATTTTACTGTACGTTTTGCTTTTCTTGTTCCACTTGTAAATAATAAGATTTTATTTTTGCTATAATAATATTTGCATGAGAATAGTTTAAGATATGACAATATATTAAAAGTATAATACATAATATGAAAAAACAATATAATAATTGAAACTAAAAATTATAATTAAAATAATTTATATATCTACAAATAAAAAATTAAAAAGTTTAAACTTATACAAAAAACAAATTACATATAATCTAAAATATATTTTTGTATTTAAAGTTAAGTTAATTTTAATATTTCACCTCTAATTAATTAAAATGGTTACAATTTTTGCAACAATTTGAATCCATTACAAGCAGAAACTAAAATTCCAAAACGAGACACACTCATCATGTCAACATCCATTTTCTTTCTCGTAAAAAAATTACCCATTTTCTTTAAACAATGCACTCTTTACATCATTTAATCATCATTTGCAAATCAAACTCATAGAAAATAAATCAAAATGACAAAGTGCACGAAACCTATTTAGGCAACACAAAATTACCATAGATTTATAAATAATAAAAAAATCACATATAATTTACATTTTAATTTATCCTATGCAATTTGATGTATCACCGAAGGTGTATATTAAATATAACTATCGGAGGTTGTTCCAAAGAGATTTCAAATTTAAATTATATAAATCTATGCTAAAAATACATAGAGGAAAAGTCTGGTTATAACCTTATAATGTTCAAACAAGATTATTTCTAATAAAAAAAAATACATGTAATCAAATAAAAAATACACAACTTGATGTTAATACAACCAGCTATATTTTCTGCAACTTTAATATAATCGGTTATCTACCTTAGTGAAAATTTAGTGAAGAAATTTTTTTAAGAATAACTTTGAAAAAATATTAAATTAAAGGCTTATTACGAGATCATTATAAATAAGTTAGGAATTAAAAATATGTTCTATTGAAATAAAAATTTATGCCAATTCTTCGGTCATACATATATCACTAAATTGTGACCTCCTAATTTTTATTATTTTTTATGTTAAATATTCAATTGACCGTAACTTTTCTTTTATTTTTCACTTTCTTTTTATTTATTATTTTTAATCTTTCTCTCTCATTTTACTATTGCTATGGCGAGACTTGTTTAGTTAATTACTTTTTTTTTTTAAGTGTGTGTTTAGTTACTTTTTACTTATGATTGACATTTGTGCATTAATGTTTATTTCCATATTATCATAACATATAATACTTTTTTAAGCTTAAGTTATCTTTATTTATGTCATAGAATTTTGTTATCTTTCTGTATAATGCAGTGTTGATTTTCTGTTTTCCTTTTATTTTATTTGATTATGCAATATTTTTATGTCTGATTTTTTTTTTTTTTTTTAGATGATTTTCTAAAAAAATATATCCATACATTTCTTTTAGCTTGAAAGATGTTTAAGAAAAAACTCACACTGGACTTTCAATAACAGACTTAAGGACATGTTTTGTATAAAAAGAATTAATTTGAAATCAACTTCACGTACCTATATGTTATTAAAGAGATTTATATTAAAATTTAATCACAATTCTTTATTTATATGTCTTTTAGAATTTAGGATGGATAAAGTGAATGAACTTACCATAAATAAAGAGTTGTAATTAAATATCAGTTTTTTACACGGACAAACACAATTTTTTTTTATCTTAATGTTTTTCTCTAGAATCAATTTCTTTGCCCAAGAAAATTGTCCTTATTGTTGTAAAAAAGAAATACTTTTTGAGGTACAATAATGAGAAAATTCCATAAACTTTCTTGAGGTGACTCTTTAATTAATTCTTCCAAGTTTACGAGACTTCAAATTCTCAAATTTACTACCAAGTCATCGAGTCAACAATACCATAGTGTCGTTCTTAATAGTATTGTCCTTATTGTTGTAAAAAAGAAATACTTTTTGAGGTACAATAATGAGAAAATTCCACAAACTTTCTTGAGGTGACTCTTTAATTAATTCTTCCAAGTTTACGAGACTTCAAATTCTCAAATTTACTACCAAGTCATCGAGTCAACAATACCATAGTCACGAGAAATACATTTAGTGTCGTTCTTAAATTTAAGAATAGTCACCTTTAAGAACGTCAAACCCTTGTTTTCAACAATACCATAGATCGCTGTTAATGATCTACCATTATTATTACCTTTGCAATTTATTATCTAATAGTATTGTATGATTAGACTTAGTTATTTAAGTATGGTAAAATTTATGATTTACTATTTTTTTATTTATTATGTTATTAAAATGTTTAATTGTATGTTATTTATATATTTTTTTATTATTTTTATAATAAACTCTTACAAGTCTCAAAATCAAGTTTATGAATTGAATTTATTGAAGTCTATGAATCTAAATAGACTTTTAGGTTTGATATATAATCTTGCATATGATAAAATAAAGGCTAAATTACTATTGGTGTCCTCCTATTTTATCACGTTAGTACATTATCCCTAAATTTTATAAAAAGTGTAAGTTTGGCCCTTTCGTCATATTTAAACAATTGACGGTTATGAAGACAACATTAACTTTCATGATTAATTCTTAATTAATAGGTATTGCCAAGATTTGAACCCAAATCCTCATCTTAAAAGGCTAAATAGCTTACCACTACACCAAATGCTTCTACTGGTTATAATTGATGTTAATTTCAAAAACACCAAAACCACAAATAAAAATATGCACCAATTGCACAAACCAAAAAGGAATTATATGACTAGATCAAACACTCATATTAGTTTTACCTTATCTTTCAAATTCTTTTGTTTTCATCCTCTAGTATATTTTTGTTGTAAATCAAAAAGTGAATGGAGAGACATGGTAGTGTGTGGGATGATATGCTTGAATTTTTTAAATGGAGATATTTTTTAAATTCTAAAAAATAAAAAATTAAAAACTAAAAATTAAAACTAAAATCTAAATTTAAAAATTAAAAATATATAATATAAATTTAAATTAAAACTAAAATTTAAAATTATAAATTATAAATTTAATTTATATATTCATTAATATTTTTTAATTTAAATAAAGAATTAAAATAAATTTAAAAATAAAGATAGAAATTAAAATGAAGAATTAAAATTAAAATTAAAATTTGAAACTTATAATATAAATTTAAATTTTATATATAAAATATAAATTTAATATTTAAAAACGAAAAATTAAAACTAAAATCTAAAATTTAAAATTTAAAAATTAAAAATTAAAAAAATATAATATAAATTTAAAATTAAAACTAAAATTTAAAATTATAAATTTAATTTATATATTTATTAATAATTTTTAATTTAAATAAAGAATTAAATGAAGATGGAAATTAAATTAAGAATTAAAATTTAAATTAAAAGTTGAAAATAATAAATTAGATTTTAAAATTATAAAATTAAATTTATATTATAATTTTGATATTTTAATTTAAATTTTAATTCTAAATTTTAATTTCTATCTTTATTTTTAAATTTATTTAATTCTTTATTTAAATTAAAAAAATATTAATAAATATATAAATTAAATTTATAATCTATAATTTTAACTTTTAGTTCTAATTTTGAATTTATATTATATATATTTTTAAATTTTAAATTTTAGATTTTATTTTTAATTTTTAGTCTTTAATTTTTTATTTTTCAGAATTTACAAAATGTATCCATTTAAAAAAATCAAGTATGTCATCTTACACACCACCATGTATCTCCATTCACTTTTTTAATTTACAACAAAAATATACTAGAGAATGAAAACAATACAACTTGAAAGACAAGTTAAAATTAATGTGAGTGTTTGGTCTAGTGATATAATTGCTTGTTTTGAAATTACATGGTGCCCAATTTGATTCTTGGTTTAGGCATATTTTTATGAGTTTAATTGGTATATACTATGATTTTTACATTGACATTCAATCATGACTTTTCATTTATATGACTTTTAAAGTAGTAATGAGTAAAGTCAACAAATCTACCATGAATGAAGGGTTGTGATTGACGGTCACTGTAAAAATATTTACACTAACAGTGTACACCAATTAAACTCTATTTTTATTTGTGGTTTTGGTGTTTGTGAAATTAACATTAATTATAGTTTAACTAGATTTAAATTAACATTAATGTTTAAATCAATCTTTTGCTGATTTGGTTTGCTTTTATAATTTAAATTTTATATTATTAAGTATTAACAAAGAGTTTAATTGGTATACACTGTATATCAATTTTAAAATCAAGTATGAGTAATTATTGATTTTTAAAATAGTAATGAGTAAAGTCAACAGATTTACTATGAATGAAGGGTTGTGATTGAATGTGAGTGTAAAAATCTTTACACTGTATACCAATTAAACTCATTAACAAATACATAAAAAAAAATTATTTTCAAAATTGTATAAAAAGTTTAGTCATTTCCAATAAAATTATATAAAATTAGCAGATATTAAAGTTAAAGTATAAACCATCAATTCTTTTAAACATTACACTCTAGTGGTTGTTATCGAATTGTATTCAATAAAATTAAATTAAATAGTTTGATAAATATTTATTCATTAACTAATTCATATTAATAAAAAATATTAATTAAATATTAGGTTAAAATTTTATAAATTTAAAAAATAATAAGTAATTATATATGTATTCTTGAGAATTTGCTAAAATAACTAAGAATTAATTATTTGATCTAGTTTTGTATGATTTTAATATTTTAAATCTCACTTCAAACTAAAATAAGTTTTATGATTTTTTATTTAAAGAGTTCAGTTTTGATATTTTCAATTTAATTTGATTCGGTTTTGAATCAAAGTATAGCGATCTTTCAGACTAAATTACAATATCAAATAATATACTATACCATTAATTTGATGCGGAAGTATATAGTCACACATTCCAGAATATTATCGGTCAATGTAAGGGTATTAATTAAACCAAACTTTACAATGTCTTTAATTTTAGTTTGTTTTAAATCTACCTACTTAACCTTCTAGTTTAGGAAAAAAATAAGGTGAATGAATAAAATTTACATAAGTGTCTATTCTTGCAAATGGACAAATTTTGTTTTATATATAAATGAAAATAACAAGCACACCACATTAAAAACAAGAACAATTATATTCTTAAGCATTCTAAAAAATCAATATACCTTATTGACACTTATTATTTGTACATCATCTATACATTTTTTTTTTCTTTATTAGTTTCTATCAAGGTGCCATATAGCATCACGATTACCATTGATTTTTCCACAAATGTTTTTTTTATAACGGGGTTATGTTTTTCTTAAACAAACTTTTCATAGCCTTTGCCTTGTCTCTGAGAACATGCTTTTGTGTCTTCCCAGTTGATGTCATTGGAAGATCAGAAAACACGACTGTTCGAGGAGCCATAAAAGGAGACAAACGAATCTGACAAAACTTGATAATCTCCTCTGCTGTAGCACTACACCCCTCTTTGAGCTTAACAAACGCATAAGGTGTTTCTCCCCAATAATCATCCGGTTTTCCAACAACAGCTGCTTCAAAAACTGCTGGATGACTAAAACTCACTGCTTCCAACTCAATGGAGCTAATGTTTTCTCCCCCACAAATGATAACATCCTTTGCCCTGTAACTTGTTAGTTTTGTAGTTTGAATAAGTTTTGTAGTTTGATTTTTAGTTTCACATTGCTTAATATTGTGAGATAGTATTCTTCACTTTACTATATAAGCAAGCTTATGTAAAGTTTACAAATGCACCAAAACAAATACTTCTTAGTGTTGTTTATTTCTCTCTTCGCTCTTTTAGTGCTTTGTTCCCAACAACTGGTATCAGAGTTGATAGTTGTGATAAGCAGGTTGACGGTGGATTTCATTCATCGAAAGTTCCCTCAGTTTGTCCCAACATCCCTAATCTCTATGTACCCATCTCCATGCTTTACTCCCAAGTCACCAGTCCTAAACCACCCCCCTTTAAATGCATCTTATTGGGTTGCTTTTATGTTCTTTAAATATCCACTCATCACAGTGTTCCCCCTAAACATCACTTCCCCAATGGTTTTTGCATCACTTGGTACACTCCTCATTGTTTGAGGATCTTTAACATCCAAGTCTTCCATTCCAATATGGCACACTCTGTTGGAGTGCAAGTGTGAGTTGAAGTCCTACATTAGTTAGAAATTGGGAAGTTGAGTAATATATAAGTGAGAAAGACTTATAATCTAAGGCCTTAAGGTTTTGGGTTGAAGATAGTGTCATGTTCTCTTATATATGGGTTTGTATTTCATTGTTTTATATCTTCCTAACCTTTCCTGAAGTGGCTTCTGTGGTGAATTGATTATCATGTTTAAAATTGTTGGTGCACCCCCGATGTGGGTAACCTTGTGCCTTAAAATATTGTTAAATATCATATGTGGGTAACCTTGTGCCTTAAAATATTGTTAAATATCACTTCAGAAGTTACACTTGCAATGAAACATGGGAGTGGTGAATTGATTATCATGTTTAAAATTGTTGGTGCACCCCGGATGTGGGTAACCTTGTGCCTTAAAATATTGTTAAATATCACTTCAGAAGTTACACTTGCAATGAAACATGGGAACGCACCATGAATATACATCTTGAGACCCCATCTCGTTGATAATAATTGAAACTAAAGCATTCAGATAGGCGCACCTCTATGGCTATAGATTACACTTTGAAGGTTTGCTGTGGTTCCAGAAGTGTAACTGATTGTGATTGGATCCAATTCATCCATTGGCCTCTTCACCTCAAATTCAAGGTTCACTTTGGCTATAAGATCCTCATATATCAAGGAAGGGGACTTATTGTTGTTTGGTGTGACAGGTGAAGGGTCACCACATTCTGAATTGATTAAGACCAAACAGGGAAGCTTGATGGTGGTTTTTGACAGGATTTGAAGTGCTTCTTGAGCAATATCAAGGAATTCATAATCAACAAAAAGAAGTTTGGCCTCAGATTGTTTTAGTAACAATGAAACCAAATCAGAACAGTCCCTGACATGGGAGCAAAATGTAGCTCATACGTTGCTGGAACATTTGGAGCCAATACAGCAACCTACACAAATCATCATAATTATATTGATATAAAAAGAAAAATGTTAACTCTAACTTCTTAGAACATTGATTAAAAATCAATAAATGAAATTCTTATCAAACATTACTCACTAGAGAGAAAGACTCATTCATTAGACTCACTTTATCAAAATTAATAATTTTTTGAATTTATCAATTAATCCTTTAAAATTTATGTGATTAAAGGGTCGTAATTTAATGCGACCATAAAAATCTTTTAAAGCATACTATTAATAAGTATTAAACTCTTAGAATTAAAGTGAAAATCAACAGAATATTTTCCACTTTTGATTTCTTATTCAGAAAAGCATATATATGAAAATACAGCAACTTTCTTTTGTATAAAGAAACAAACCACATGGTGGAGTTGGGGAGAAACACCAACACTGAGTTTAGAAATGGCAGAAGCAAGTTTGATGCAACATTGGTGGGTCTGTAGGGATGTGTAGGTAATGTCACCAAAGAGCACAGAAATTTTGTCCCTATAAACTAGCGCAGCACGATCCAAGAAGGTGATTGGAGTGAGAGGAAAGTAGTTTGCAGAGCACCTTGTTGCTTTGCTAAAAAGTAAAAACTGAAACTGAAAGGGTACAGACTAATACTAAAATATTACCACTCATTTAGTGCAGGATCAACTTCCAATGTATTTGGTTTTTATTATTATATCTAGGACCAATCAAAATAATATATGTTTAATAAATTAATGTTTTTCCTTTTTTTTAGAAGCTTTTTGAATTTTTGTTATGAGTCTATTTATTGAAAATATTACTAAACCAAAATTAAATATTTAAAATTGCTATATTTAAGAATTTAGACTAAATTACATAAATATGCACACCTCGTAAACAATATTTTTTAACCCTACAAAAACCTTTTTTGTTTTTTTTTTTCATTATTTTGATTCTCTTGTAGTTTTATTTTCATTAAACGACTTACTCTTAAACAAAAAATAATATTACATCTATTTATTTAAGGTAGAGTTATCAAATTAAATGAATCTAATAAATATATCAATTTATTTTACTTATTTTAAATAGGTTTTATTATTTTTCAAATCATAGATTTGTTAGATTTTCTGCTATACAAATAAGAATATTTTTTTATTAAATTAAATCATTAAAAGCAACGTAAATAAAGAAAACTTAAATTCTCGCCTATTCAAATTTAAAATGGTACATATTTATAATAAAATAATAAATATGTCCTTATCAAAATTATAGATTCAATTTTTTTTTTTCTCGGGCAAAGGATTTCTGAAGAAGCAAAAAACTTGAATTTTTTTCCTTCTCTAGAGACCCTGCTTTGGAGAAGAGTTTTCCTCTCCACTGAGAGAAGTCTTGTGAGAAGTAAAAAAATTATTTTTCCAAAAAAACGTCTTTAAAAAAATATTTTTTAACAAAATATCATTAAATAAGTGAGATAAATGTTAGAGACTAAAGTTAAAAAAAAAGAAGAAAAAAGGAAAGTGGGAACTAAAGGTTAGAATGTTAAAAAAAATTAAGATTAAGAGTATATGGAGAATAATAAAAATGATACGACTTTAGAAAAGTAGGCGGAGGTTTTAAAATTCTCCAAATAAGTGTTTAACCCATGTTATTACGTATATTTGATTGGGTCTGTTGAACCACGTCACCCTTAAGAGACTAAAAATAATTTTAAAAATAAAGAAATAATAGATATATTAAAGATAAATTTCAAGAAAATTGTATAGTTTATTCAAGAACATTTAATAAAATACATCGTCTTAAACTACAAATTTTTAAGTAGTGTAATAATATTTCTTATTTTTAATAATATTTTAAAATATATACAATTTAAATAGTAGGCTTAATTACTTTTTCGTCTCACTATCTTTTAAAATATTTAATTTCATTTTATTATTATTTTTTATTCAATTATCTCTTACAATTCTTTAAATAATTTTAATGGCATCCTACTATTATTTTTTATTTGATTCTGTTCTGCATTTATTAATAGTTTCAATGCCATTCACTACATTAAATTAAACCTATACTTCTTTCTTTGACAGACATTTTTGGTTTGGTTAGGTAAACGAGGTGGGGCATAGCATCTATGGCTGACTTGTCTGTCCTGTCTCACTTATAATTGAGGACTTTTGCAGCGATATGTAATAATTATTTTCTTGCTAAATAGTCATTGTTGGTGACAATTTTAAACTACTACTTTTGAATTTAAATTAAAATTATAAAATAATTAACAAAATTATAATTTTAATATATGACGATCCCAAAAAATAAAAATGAAAGTTATTAATAAATATGTTTCAATAATATTTATTAATAATTTTGTTAATCTTAGACATTATTTAGCAATGTTAGTTTTACTTCAAAAAATGACATTAAAATTATTTAAAGAACTATGAGATAAATCTAAAAATGGTAGTTAGACGATATTGAATCTATGTAAAGAACAGTTAAGTAAAAATAAAAATGCGGATTATAATTGTTACAAATAAGAGTTTTCGAATGATGATTTCTTAACCCAGTTTTTAAATTACTTTTTTTTATTCTCACAGTACTTTTTGTGATTCCTAAAATGTCATATCATGTTTACGAAACTTATTTATAATTTTTTTAAAATACTAAAAAACTTCAAGAAATTTATTTTTTATTATGAATTAATCATGGTTTATGATTATTGATAAAAAAATATATCTTTTATATTAAAAAATGTTTCTTGTATAATAAAATCATCTTGTGAAAAAAAAAACCACTTCTTTCTATATATTCCCTCCAATTCAGGTTTCTTGTGAAGAAAAAATTTCTTCTAGTTAAAAATCACAAAAGAAATTTCTATTGTTTTTTTTCCCACAATTATAAAAATAAAAATTACTTTTTGTTTTAAATTTATAAAAACAACATTATTTTGTTTTCAAATTTAAATATTGTTGTAAAATCTTAATCTCATTATAATTCTTCCAAGTCAAATACAAGGGACTCAAGTAAATAGTTGATAACTAACATTCAATTACAAGTCAAGTCTTATATCGCTTAAGGAGTGGATGTTCATAGTTTGTTTATAAATATTTTCCTCCTTTAACCTCCTAAGGTGCCAAAACTGTGGCGGAACCATCAAGTTTCAAAGTAAACAATATCTCATATGTGGTGACCCACTTTAACGATGTGTTCAGACTAATGGTTGTAAATCTTATTATCTTCAATCTTATTCTTTCATATTCTAATGAAAAATCATATAGTATTTTAATTATAAATATTTAATAAACGTTAACTTTTTTTAACCAAAATGAAAAATATTTTGTAAAATAAAATTTCAATATTGAAAATTCTATATATTTATCATGCATATTATTTTAATATTTTTAGATAGACATTTTAACATAGATTATATTTACTGTAGTGTTTAATTTAAAGTATAAAGTTAATAATTGAATTATTATATTAATAAATATTATATTTTTAATTCATTAAAATTCTAATTTTTATTTTGAAGATATATATAGTAAAACAGATTCCAAAGTAATAAAATTGAAGTATATAATAAAATAATATATAAATATAAAATAATTTATCTCATTATTTTCTTTAACAAATTTATTACATATTATATTACTTAATAAATATATTAGATAATGTTATTAGACATTCAAAATTACTTAAAATATATTAACTATGATATTTATTTAATATTGTATTTGCATTAAGTTTTTTTATGAAAATATTTGCATTAAGTTGAAACAAATATGATTAATAATTATAAAAATGAATACTAAGTAAATTATTATATATTTTCTAAAGTATATTATACTATATTATAGTAAAACTTATTTATCATGTTATAAAATATAATATATAACTAAATTATTAAGTGTATAAATTAAGAGAAAAAAATGATAACATCAGAATATTTTTTTTTGTTTATACTAATAAGTATTTAAAAATATGTTTTATAAATTAATTCTCTTAAACATAAATAAAATAAAATAATATATTTATTTTATAATTTATTATATATTAACTTATAAAACATTTTAATGTAATAAATATGTTTGTGTATATATATATATATATATATATATATTAATATTAGACTTAATAACACTTTGTATGTCCTATTTTATCAATCTTTTGAGATTTTGTTTTTATTTCTTAATTATCATAGAGTTTTTCAATAAGGACCAATTTAAAGAGTGAAAATGAGAAGCCATCACTCCCCAAAATTTTTATAATTTTTTGCATATATAAGTTTGTATAACTATTCATTATAATGCTCTTTGTCATACAAATAACAGTCTTATAAATCATAACTAAGCTTTATTATATTTGTAAAAAAAAGTTTATTATATTAAATGCTATTTTAATTATAAATTACTTAACAAAGTTTTTTATAACTATTTTAATTCGAAGTTAGTTTAAAATAATATGATATTATATGTTTAATTTATATATTATAAAATCTATACCTTAATTTTGTGATTTAAAATTGTTTAGTTCATCATTCATTTTATCCAAATCAAATAAGAGTATAAGGTTGCAAACATCCTACATAAAACATGCATTTATGTTGAAATGCCTGTAGGAGAAAGTCGTTGAGCAGGGATAAGTCTTGGGTTAACGTTACTCCATATCTTCCTATTTACTTAACATTTAACATTTGTGTACATGAGAAGAAAATCAATAATTATCTTGGCTGATTAAACCAAGTGGGTTTATTTTTTAAAAAAATTACCAGTATGGGTCTTTTTTGAAAAATATTATCATCATAGGTCTGTTTTGGTAGTTGACTCAGTCAAACCGCAACTCCGAATTGCGGTTTTGTTGCCACGTCAGCAACGTGATTACGTGGAAGCCAGCGTGAAAAAATGAGTATGAAACCGCAAGTGGGAATTGCGGTTTGACTGGTCTTTGATTAACACCGCCTTGTTATCCAATGAGTAGAAAAACACATAAAACGATGTCTGTAAAACCGCAAGTCAGAGTTGCGGTTTTACTGAGGTTTAACCGACCCCCTCTTTTATCCGACGATTACAAAAAAAATACAAATTTCTACTCACATAAAATCAAAAATCACATAATTTGAATTAAATATTATTTTTAACATAAACCGTAATTGCAAACTGCGATTTATATTAAATATTATCTGTTTTACTGTGAAGTTAAACCGCAAGTGCATTTTGGTATTTTGCGCGCTATGCCTTGTTGTTTTGCCGCTTCAAGGGGCACAGCTGCCACGTGTGTCTGCTTTGCTCGATGCTCCAGCACGTGATCAGGTTCACACCACGTGTAAAAGGATTATTAACAAATAAAATCACTGCAGCAGCTGTGGAGAGTGAAGATCAATTAAACACATTTTTAAAATAAAATAAAAAATGTTTTTTTTTTCTTTTTAAAGAGACTCGGTTAATACCCTTAATTACATGCAACGGTTTCAATGCTGCCAAAGTACAATTCTCCGTAAAATAAAAAAAAATAATATTTAATATAAATCGAAGTTCGCACTTGCGGTTTATATTAAAAATAATATTTAATTTAAACTGCAGATGCGACTTGCGGTTTTATGTGAATAAAAATTTGTATTTTTTTTTAACCGTAGGGTAAAAGAGGGGGCCGGTTAAACCCCAGTAAAACCGCAACTCTGACTTGCGGTTTTACAGGCATCGTTTTCTGTGTTTTTTTACCCATTGGACAACAAGACGGTGCTGGTCAAAGACCAGTCAAACCGCAATTTCCACTTGCTGTTTCATACTCGTTTTTCCACGCTGGTTTCCACATAATCACGTTGCTGACGTGGCAACAAAACCGCAATTCGGAGTTGCGGTTTGACCGAGTCAACTACCAAAACAGACCATGCTGGTAATATTTTTTAAAAGAGACCCATACTGGTAATTTTTTTAAAAAATAAACTCACTTGGGTCAATCAGCCTAATTATCTTAGCCATTTCCGATCATATTTCTATCATTTTCCATTCTTTTCATTAAAATTATTTAGAACTTCATCTGTAGAATATTGAGTTTTTTTTTTTTAATCTTAGTTCACTTTTTATAGACCTCACAATATTATGTCATTCTCAAGATTTATTCTATGTTTTACTCTAAGAACAAGAAATCCAGATTGACTCTTTTTCTTCAATGGTTAATCTTGTCCAGATTAAATCTTAACTTCAAGATCAGCCTTAAAAAATATCACTAGAGATACTCTTATAAAACTTATATTGAAAATCGACTTTCACGAATATCCACTAAAGTTTCTTCTCTCTCCATCAAAGATAAGAGTATAATTGGTAAAAAGATAATCAAGATAGTCTTGAAAGAAAAAATTTCTAAAATACCGACAGGAACAAGGGAGTATGGCTTATGAGATAAAAATATGAATATGGGAAAGATTTCATTCTGAAATCAACAAAATTGGGCATGCTAGAGAGGTGTTGCATTGGTGTGGGGTAAATTTCATGGCAAAAATATTAGGAAAGGGCTGAAGAGAGATCCTGCATATCATTATTGGACTCACTTCGGCTATAACCAGGATCCTTTCGGACCTGGTTATCACTCATCAAATCTCTTACAATACGTGCATCATCCCACCTTCCCAAAGAAGAATACATGTTGGCAAGAAGCACATAAGAGGCAGAATTTTGTGGGTCTAGTCGATAGAGTTCCTCAGCTGCTCTTTTTGCTAAGCTCAAGTTAGCATGAGTACGGCAAGAGCTTAGCACAACCTCCCACACAATTGCATCATCTTTACATGGCATCGTATCTAGAATGACTTCTACCTCATGGAATCGCCCAGCTCGGCTCAGACAATCTATGATGCAAGTATAATGATCCAACTTTGGCACCACTCCAAATTTTTGCACCATGGTATTGAATATTTCAAGTCCTTCATCAACCAAAGCCGAGTGGCTACATGCAGTTAAAACAGAAATGAAAGTAATATCATCAGGTTTCTCACCAGATGAAATCATGTCATTATAAAGGCCTAGAGCGTTGTGACCATCTCCATTCTGTGCATAACCGTGTATCATTTCATTCCATGTAACAGTATTTCTACCAGGCATCATATCAAAAAAACATCTGGCCCAATGTACATCCCCACATTTACAATACATTTCTACAAGAGAACTCCCCACAAATATGTCATCTATAACACCATCTTTTATGATCTGAGCATGAAACTGTTGACCTTGAAATAAGGAAGAAAGTTTTGCACAAGAGCTCACTACAGTCACAAAAGAAAACTCAGAAGGAAAAAAGCCAAGTTGTCGCATCTGTTTGAATAAAGACAAGGCATCTTGTTCGAGGGCATTGATTGAGAACCCTGCTAACATTGAGTTCCAACACACAACATCCAGTTCAGGCAGTTTACTGAATACATGCTTAGACAACTCCATTTTCCCACATTTCGAGTACACGTTGATAAGGCTGCTGGCAACATAGACATCATCATAAAATCCAACCTTTTGAGACACTGCATGAATCTCCTTTCCAGCCTCAAGAAGTCCCAATTCAGCACATGAACTGAGAATAATGGCCAAAGTAGTCCGATCAGGATGTTGGCATTGAAACTGCATTATTCTAAACAGATCAACTGCCTCTCTATGATCTGCATTCTGATTATAGCCTGAGAGTATAGCATTCCATGAAGTCAAACTTGGGCATGGCATGCAGTCAAATATTTGACGCCCAGTTTTCACGTTCCCAGACTTTACACACGCTGTCAGCATGTTAATATAAGTAACATCATCTGGTTCATACCCATCACACTGCATTCTCTGAAGATACTCTGCAGCTTTCTCACTGTTGCCCCTGTTCCCACACCCAGCTATCATTATATTCCAGGAAACAACACTCTGCTGATTCAAATTACCAAAAAGCTTCTCAGCACTATCCATGTCCCCAAATTTTGCATACATATCCAGCAACGAGTTGCTTAAATGGAGATCTTTCTCAAATCCCAGTTTAATCGAGAGAGTGTGTATTTGCTCTCCTTGTGCATTACTTGCAAAGCCATGACATAGACCAACATCCCTTTCCCCTTTTGCACAGACACCCAACATGCTTGACAAGGACACAGAATCAACACGAATCCCTTTTCTCAACATGAGTCTAAACAATTCTGCAGCTTCCTTGACTTGATTTGTCTGTGCTAATCCACCCATCATGGTAGTAAAAGTAACCTCATTAGGCTCAGGAATGTCCCTAAAAGCACGAAGTGCATCGGTGTTAAGCCCGCACTTAGCATACATGCACAAAAGAGCATTAACGACATATATATTACTTTCAAGACCAACCTTGACGACAACCCCATGATTTTTCCTGCCACAGTCTGCATCCAGCAAAGCACCACAAGCACTAAAAACAGTAGCAAAGGTAATGTGGGAGGGTTTAACTCCATCCATCATCATTGAATCGTAGGTATGGAGTGCCTGGCGTTGATAGCCACAGCGTACCATGGTGCTGATTAAGGTGTTCAATGAGACGGTGTTCCTCTGAGGCATTTGCAGGAACAGACGGCATGCGTATTGCAAATTCTGGGTTTTGCAAAAAGCGGCCAAAATGGCGTTCCAGGAAAAGATGTTCTTGTGAGGTATAGTGTCGAACACATGGTGGGCAGAGGCAATGTCATCGCATTTGGAGTAGAGTTCGATGAAGTGGTTGGAGAGAAAGGTGTCGGAGAAAAGACAGAGACGGAAGAGGCGACAGTGAACAACCTTGCCGGCTAAATGGGCTTTGTTGGTGATGCAGAGTTGCACTAGATTTGCCAAATTCAGAGTCTTGCTTTTTTCCATCAACATGGAGGTGTCTCTGTTCTGTTTCTGGCGCCAAATGTGAACAATACTTCTTGTGACTTGTTAAACTGTGAACCCATGTGATAATTGATTTCCTCAATTTTAAAAATCACTGAGATACAAATTCCGTTTTAAAATTGAAAACCTGATTTAAAACTATGGTTTGATGGGCTCATATATTTTTTTTTTAAATTTTTAGGTTTTTCTAAATACACTTCTTGTTTTTTTAAGTAACTAACATTTTAATTAAAAATTAATAAAAATAGGTTTAAAGTTGTATTTAATAAAATTAATGTTTTTCTTTTGTAATTACACTTTTAATATAATTTTTTTTATAATATTAATTGTTGTTATCTATTAATAATAAAAAATAATATTTTATTAAGACCGATTCAACTACTAGTTCAATAATAATTAAATCAATAAATTGTGAATTAGTAATGTTTTCACAAGTTCTATAATTGATATAATTTTAAAAATATAGGTAGCGGGTCATCAAGATGGTCAAATATTTTTTTTTTAAAATAATCTGAAAGTCAATTTAAAAAAGCATCACATACCACTCCTTAATTCTTTTTTAAAAGAATAAATATTTTTTAATCTCTTATATTTGTAGTAATTTCTTTATTTTTTTAGGTTTAAATTTTATATCTTTATCTTAATTAAAACAATAAGTTCATTTCATCATTTTATTAATTTTATTTATAATAATATTGTTAATATTTTTATATTTTAAAATAATTATTTTAATTTTAACATAATAATTAAAATTATCATAATAATTAGATAGATTATGTTATCAGAAAATATTAATCCATACGCTGATGACTTTATCCATTTGTTGTTTTTTAATTAAAACAAAGGATAATTTTTATTCAATTTTAGTTGACATATATCACAACAACATCACAGTATTCAGTATGATAAATAAAAGGAATCACCGTAGTTAGTTTTAGTAATATCATGTTAGTCAATATGGATATATACAATTTAAAAAAGTAAGAAGACTTTGATATTCTTGAGGCATTCATTTAAAAAAGGTCCATGTTCAGGTTAAGTAATCCATATACGTTAAAAGATCTTACCAGCGCCATGTAATTAATCAGATTTTCTTAAGTTCAACATGTGAAAAAAATAATAAAAGAATGAATAAGGATAATGTTGATATTTTTAAAATTATGATGAATGAATGATAAAACAAACATGTGCATGAAACAAGACCCAAGAGTTCCACCCAATAACAAACATAATATATCCAACTTAAAATTTTAAGTCCAATAAAATCTTTTCAATTAAGATTTGTCCAATTCGTTTTTTCTTGTTACATCAAGAAATGCTATGATTTGGCAAAAGAATCTAAACAAGAAAAAATTAAAGAAAAAAACTAAAGAATTTAATATCTGTAGGGACTAAAATATTATTATTTAAACCAATCTTATTTTACATGATTGTCCTTACTAGTTACTATAGTGTAGCTTGATCCAGTAATTGCAATGTATACATGGCAGCCCAACGAAGAATTTGAATGAGATGCAAGAGACAGGATTTTGGAAATGAAGACAAGTTTATTTTCATTGTTTACACAAGTCCAACAACATGACACAGAGGTCCCAGAAGCATAGTTATAAGAAGAATGCAATGATAGAAGCATAAATACAGAGAGTAGATGGCTTAATTTTCCTTAGGACATGGTGTTTGAATTAATCAAGCTTGTGCTGACTGATCAACTGGCCAGAGAAGGTAAGAGGAGCAATAGCAGTGTGAGTAGGTGAGGTGCCCTCCAACACAGGTCTCACCCCCATACTCACAGCTTCAAGGGGTCTTCCAGTTCCTACATAAGAAGAAGCTCTTCTGGTCCCTTGGGGAGATATAAGAAGCCTGAATGCCCAATTAAGAACTCTTGGAGCAAACACCCTGAATAGTAGGAATACATCATACCAGCTAGGAAACTTCACATAAGCATCTCCTCTACATGCCCCTGACACAATCAACCTTGCAAACTCCTCTACTGGTCCACCAGTCACATGCACCTTCATCAGTAATCAAATTCTTGTGAATCATGTGTTGCATAATTACATTACATGCTAGTAAGGCAGTAGAGTTCTAATATCAAAACCTAAGTAGCATGGACACGGATATGGACACTCACGTACTAAATACTAAAATATACTAAAATATGAGTAACATAACAAATTAATTAAAGTAATAGTATATTCACAAATTTAAATCATTTTTCAAAAATAACAAAACTAAAAAATATATCTACCATTATTTATTTTTTAATAATATTAGTGTGTCCATTTATGTTAAGATGTGGATTTAAATATTTAAATTGTATATATAAATATGAGTTTAAGTTTTTAAGAAAAAAAAAAAAAAACGTTTTTTTAATAAGATACCTTATCAGATGTGTTAGACAAGTGGCAGAGGTTTATTAATGTCCGTGTCTAACAAAGAGACAGAGACCAAATATTTGACACACTATCTCCGGCTTACTTTTTCAAGTTTAAGTTTGTATGTGCTTCTTAAATGAAAAGAACATTTGCCCATGGACATAGCAAGGAGGGTAGGTTGTTGCTGCCAATCAGTTAGAAGGCTATGACCAAGTAAAAAGTTCTCTTGATTATTATAGCTACTGTGTGCCTTTGACACCAAAAGTACCATTCTAGTATGAACTACTTACTTCTCTTTCTTCCTTCCACTGCATATCTGCACCCTCCTCTAGCATGAACTTGCCCCTTGTCATTTCACTTCCAATCCAACCATGTGTTGCTATTGTTATTCCAACCTCATCTTTCAATTCAAATCTCAGAGTCTCATAGAAGTTCACTAAAGCTGCCTTTGCAGCCTTGCATCCACAGAGTAGAGAATTATAAACCAGTACAAAAGCAAGTTAAATTAACAAAGAAGAAAGTGCTTAGATTGGACTAAATGCAAGTTGTCAAGAGCATAAGGTTTACCAAGTAAGCCAAACTTCTTGACTTTTTCAAAATGCTGTAAAATAGACTAATATTTGTTTCTTAGAATAAACCTAACTTAAAAAACAATTAGGCTGAAAAAAGAGCAAGATATCTGAAACTTCTTAACTAAATAATTGTTAATAGACAAGACAGATAATGTTAGATATACTTACAGCAAATAGACTCATCCTTGGCATAGGCAACCAACTTTCAACTGAAGCATTGATAATAATACGACCATTGTTTTGATGAAGGTACGGAAGAGCCACAAATGTTGGGTAAACATTACCCCAAAAATTAATATCCTGAGAAAGAAAATTTTTAAAAATCAAATTATTATCAAGGAAAATGAAGAATAAGCAACTGCCCCATATTGGGATTCTTACCAGGAGAACAGGGAAAACTGATGTGTCTGTAACTTCTTCAAAGCAGAATGTATGTCCCAAACTCACTGTATTTACAAGATGATCAACTGCACTCACGAAAGACAGAAGCAAGACCAGGGAAAAATAAATGAGTAATAAGAACATAAAGTGCAAACGTTGCTTCCCTTTCGCTAGTTATTCTTTAGACAACAATATTGATTTTGTTGAAAGTGCTAGAATGATAATTTAAATACCAATCAAACTAATGGTAATAATATAAAGTTAGGCCTTTAACAAAGCATACCACGGCCAAAGACATTTACGGTTTCATTGACAAATCTCCTACAGTCATCTTCCTTAACAACATCTGCAGCCATAATCATCACATGTCTTGCACCCAATCTCCTTGCATTCTCAGCGATCCCTTTTAGCCTGTGCTCTCTGCGTGCCACCAACATTAAATTTGCTCTCCTCAAAGCATACTCATATGCAATTTGCTGCAATATTTCCAAACTGTACTCATAAGAAAACTTAACACCTAATTGCTCTCTAGTCTTTTAGCATACCAATATGTTACTACTATTTTTTCAAACCCAGTGGCTCAATTTGGTTGAATCATTTATAATGAGGTAAGGTTGGAGGAAGATGAGTAAGTAAAAAAAAATGATAAGACACAAAGAGAACTTGCCTCGCCTATGCCTGAAGATGCCCCAGTGATTATGACCACTTTATTATCCATATCCTCACTGTATAAGGTATTATAAAGCCACTCACAAGCATTGAGGAAACAAAGTGCTGGCCATGAGAAAGCCAAAGTAAGCATACTGCTTGGAGGGACAAATAAGTTAAACATAAAGTTGAGAAAGTTCATAATTTCTTCAATGGCCTGGAGGGTATAAGGGAATAGGAAAGTGAATTTGATAGGAATTAGTTCAGATTAGAGAGGCATAGATAAAAGAGTGGTTGCTATTATAACATGCAAATGGAGAAAGAGGTGTGAGCACACGTGGATGGGGAGAGAGCTAATGTTGTGACGGATGGAAGTTTGATTTGGATTTTGCTTCATCTTGGAGACTGAATGAATTATCAATTATCTTTGCTGCTATATATGGTGCCAACATCCACTTGTTCAAATGGAATCTACACTTTGGAGACACCTGCACTTGGTGTGGAACACCCTTATTAACATCTTTTCTAATCCTAATTAATAATTTTACAAATGAAACATCATTCCAAACTCAACATTTCATGTCTTATACTGTTGGAATAAAAACGGTTTTTAAAAAAACGTTAACCGATCCCAAATTGTTTAAACAATTCGGTTTTTAAATTGAAAAATAAACTATTTTAGAGAATCAATTCAAAACCGAATTGCTTTTAAACAATTGTATAAGAACCGATATGAAACGGTATTAAATTAAATTGGTTTTTTTTTTTATACATTACATTTTTTAAATAAAGATTTTCCAAATTTCAATACACAAGTAAAAAAAAACTACAAATACATATTAACGTTAAGTTGAATTCAACTGATTTTTCAAGTTTTAACATCTAAAGTAAAAATTTTCAAAACAACAAACAAGTGTAAAATTGATTTTGATTAAATGATATTTCAAGTAAAATTTTAAGACAATGTATAAACTACTCTAAATTATTTTAATTTATAATTATAATTAATTCTAAACTTCAAAATTAATTTTAAAATTTTCTCCAACAACAAACTCAGCATATAAAAAAATTCAATATAGTGGTATAATATTATGAGTAGTCAACTGATAAACCTTTAATCTAAAATTAATTTTGACCATTATAAATTTTTAGGTGTAAATTATAAATATTTCATTATATTTTATGTTTGAAGAAAGTTAAGTATCAACTAAAATAATAAATTATTTTTATTTAATTAAAAATTAATTAAAATAATATTAAGCATGAAAACATACTATAAAAATAAAAACATATAATTAAGAAAACATGTTTAGCTATAAGAATTATTTTATTTTTAGGGACTTAAATTATATAGAGATAGACGGATACTTAGTGCATGTGAAGGATTCGCAACATAATTTCTTATTTTCTTTCTTATCTTTATATGAATTTTTTATTAAAAAAAAAGTTAGCTAATTTAAAAACTAAAGCATTGTATATTGTGTATGTTACTGATTAAGAGTCTAACATTGAATTCAAGTAGAAAAAAAAAATACGGAACCTAATTTGGTTTTTCGAGCTTATTTGGTTTTTAAAAAATAATTCAGTTAAGTTTTATTGAATTGATTTCAGTTTAAATCAATTCCATTTGATTTAAAATCAGTTTAGTTTGAATCAATTTTCTTGCACACCCTTAATTCTTATTTTATGACTTAATATAAACTCTAAGACATTAGTTATATTTATACTAGTTGTCTTCCTAAATCAATGGTTAGGATTTTGTTAACACAAATTTAATTTAACAGTTACAAAAAACTTTTTAAAACTTTTTTTATAAATACAAATTACTCACACAGTATTTTTATATATTAATTTAAAATTATCTTTCAAAGATATTTTTCTAAAAAATGCTTTTAAACTTTGAAGTTATCCTATCTTCTAAAATTTTCTAGAATTTAAAATTCTTATTTAAATAAAACCCAAAATTAAGTTTATACTTCAACAAATACTTATTTTATCTTAGTAAAAGGAAAAATTTTTATAATAAAAAAATTTGAAATTGACAATATCTTGAATTAGTGATTGTCCCGAATTAGCGATAGGAATGTTGCTGTTGCCCCTTAGTTTCGACATTATTTAAGAATCAATGTTAAACAGATTATATACATCCTTTTTAAGAAGCATTGAATCTAAGCATATAAAAGGAAACATAAATCCTTCTAACAACCCTGGCAAAAGTGTTCATTTATGATTACGTGAGGAATGTAAGCATCTTGTCAAAAAAGAAACACAAGGAATTTAAGAATTTGTCACGAGTATGTGTTATTAGCCAATAATATAAATGATAAATGTAATTCAACAATTGTTATTTTAATGTTTCTCTCACTGACATTTGAACTTGAACCCTTATGGAATTGATTTTCAATCTGCTACTATAATTCAACGAAGTTAGAAATATTGAAAGAACAACAACATACGTTAATTTCTATGGTTTTTACCCCGTGTCACTATTCGCGCCTGTGAATTTTAAATAATTTATTAATAAAAATTAATAATTTATATAAATAAAATATCAACAATTTAGAATAAAAATCTATATATACGGACAGTTTTATGGTTTTTAAATATGTCACTTTAACAACTATCTTTCCTAATTTTGTAATTTTTTATAAATTTCAACCAACAATAAAATAAAGATTGATTCACGATTCATTAGCACAATCATTATTGACCTAGTGGTTGAACTGCTCTTAATAAAATACTCTCTTTATATTCATATATAAGTAAAAAAAAAATAAGTTTTTAAACTAAATATAAGCAAATTTTAACTAGCTAAACACTATTTAATACTAGCTTTCTAAAAATATTCTTAATTAAGTTTTTAAAAGATGCTAACTTTCTAAATTTTCAAGAAAAGAGTTTCCAAGAAAAATTAATTCTTAAATAAGTAATGTTCCAAATAATTTATTTTATCCTGTCACCTTACTTTGTGCAAACTAGGAAGAGAAGAGATAAGATCATGTGAAGCAAATGCAAATACAAATAGGAAGATATGAGGTCATGATATTAATATCTACTATCAAGACCGAATAACTAGTTAAATGTAGTATCTCCTATGTAATTCTTGGTACATGTGAGAGAGAATTATTAAACGTAATTTAAGAAGTATATTTTAATGTTTTTATCATATAAATAAAATTAAATGAATTTAACTAACTTTTTTAATATGTGTGAAATTAGATATTTTTGCTTATATATGAGTCCAGATGGAGTAGTATTTTTTTATTATTAACCTATTATAAAAATTAAAATTATAAAAGAAAAAATGTATTAAGATGTAATTAGAAAAGAAAAAAATAATTTTACTAAATTCACATTCACATTGTTAAGTTAACCTCATTTTTATTAATTTTTTAATTAAAAAGGGTTGACTTAGAAAAATAAGGGGTGAATTTAGCAAAATTCATAAAATTTCAAAAAATAATTATGAACTAGTTGAATCGGTTGAACCACCAATTTTATCATGACCGATTTTCTAGTTTTAATATTGTTTCTTTACTTAACCGATTTTCAGTAGTGACCAAATTGGTTACCAAACCAATTTAACAGTTTTCCAATCGAACTAGTTGGTTTGGTCCAGCTTTTAAACCTACTGATAATCATACTACAACAGTTTAAACGAACTGTGGAAAAGAAAAAAAAAAAAAGACAATCCATAATTAGGAAGAGTTTTTTTTTAATAATAAGAAGAAATAAATTAAGTTATATTTAAGTTATTTAATATTTTAAATGATATATAAAATATAGTATTTTTTTATTTTAGAATAACAGTTATCTATACTATTAATATAATAAAGGGAATTACTCCTTGAGGTGTCTACATTTTTTTTAGACAATTATATCTCTTGATTATAGGATGGAAATTATTTGTCCCACATTTGTATCTCACTGGCTTGCTTCACCCATGAATAAACATTGTATCATTTAATGATTTTTTATGTCTTATATAGCTCATTAAAAATTATATAACGTTTATTGTTGAGATAACTCTATCATTAATTATAATAATAACTAACATGCTACTAAACTAAAAAATACTCTAACTTGACAAACTAACATATGGTCTTATTTAGGAAAGCTCATGTAGTGTAATATCGACGTACCATTGGAAACTTTCATTTTCTCTAAAAAACTTTCATCTTTTTCTATCTTTCTCTTATTCTGTGTGAACTTTGTTATGACCAAAAGGAAACAAGAAAATCAAAATAAAAAAAGGGAAAACATGATATATTAAGTTAAAAAATATATGACTCTTTCTTAAACCTAAAGCACAAAAAAATTAATTCTATCTTTTTTTAATGTGAAGAAGTCTTTTTTTCGCACCATTTAAGGTTTGCAGCTATTTTACACATGATTTTTAATTTTTAGTCTCAATTTCTTATCTTCTTATAAATTTGTCTCTTCTCCCACATTTCTATTTTCAATTTCCAAAAAGCACTCGTATTCTTCTCTACCATTCTTTTATGCATGTTATTTTACGTTTAAGTCCATTAATCTTTCTTTAATATTTACACTTATACTTGCTAAACATATTTCCAAATAACAATATACTTATGTAAATTTAAAACTATCAATTTTTTTAATTAAAACCGAACAATTTTTAAGTTTGAAATTACTCATTTTTAAAATTTTAAAACTGCGAATTATAATTTGCCACAAAAAGTCCATTATCTGCCAATTACCCATATGCCCATTCTGTAATTTCAAATTGCATACGCCACTTTTAGGAATGTGAGAATGATTATTTTTTTTTAACTTCATATATATATCCTTTTTTAAATTTTAATTTTTATCTAAATAAATTCTCTAACAAATTATAAAATTATTTAATTGTAAATCCTAAACTATAGGAAATATTTAATATTTCTTTAGTCAGAATTTTATAAAACTTTTTTTAGTATTTTAGTATTTAAAAACTAAAAAACTCATTTGGTTACTCTTTTCTTAAAATAGTTTCTGAAAGTTTTTTAGTTTTTAAAAACTAAAAAAAAAGAACAATTACAAGTAGTTTTGTTTTTCAGTTTTCTATTTTTTGTTTTGAAAACTCAAAATACAATAAAACTATGTTGTTTTTGGCTTGAAATCTCAATAAATATGAACAAGTTTTTTCATTTTCATATTTTCAAAAACAGTTTTCAAATAGAGTTTAATTGGTATGCACGGTTAGTGTAAAATATTTTTACACTAATATTCAATCACGATTTTTCATTTATGTGACTTTTAAAGTAGTAATGAGTAAAGTCAACGAATTTACCATATGAAGAATTGTGATTAAATGTCAGTGTAAAATTTTGTACACTAACATTGTATATCAATTAAACTCTTTCAAATAACACTACTTACCAGATCATTTTTATTTTCTCCTGTTTTTGAAAATAATTTTTGAAAACTTTTTTCAAAAGCTAAAAAACAAAACAAAATCAACCAAACCCTTTAGTTACTTTCTGTCCATTATTATACCCATTTTGTTTTTTTTTTAAAAAAAAACCCATTTTTTACTTTAAATTAGGTACAATTTTTAAAAATATGAAAAAAAATAATTTTTAACTTCATAAACATCCATTTTAAGTTTTAATTTAAATTTTTATCAAAATAAACTCTCTAACAAATTATAAAATTATCCTTTTTTAAAATTTAAAACTATCAGTTTTTTAAATTTGAAATTTATTTTTTTTTTAATTTAAAAAACTCAGAGCAAGATGGTGAGTTGCTGTAAAGTCCATGACACCGTCTTCAACTCTAGTAAGAAGGATCAACAAAAAAACTATTCTTTTTAATTTTCAATTTGATGGTTGAAGTAGTTACACTGACATTGAATCTTTTTTCAAACTAATTGTTGAAGCTAATTACAATAGTTATAGTCGGTTCAATTTTTTTTTTAAAGTTAATTGTTGAATTTTTAAAAGCTAAATTTTTTAAAAACTATTCTTTAATTTCCAATTTGATGCTTGAAGTTATAGTCATGTTGAATATTTTTTTAAAACTAATTGTTGAAGCTAATTATAATAGTTATCGTCAAGTCAAGGGAGTCTACCTTGTTGTTGAGCAGGGTATGTGAAAACACTCCTAACACGATCTTCAATTCCTGTTTAGAGATCAAAATCCCCCTAACACGATCTTCAATTCCTGTTTAGAGATCAGCATAATTGTTGTTGAAATAATAACCACATGTAAATCAAATTAAAACTAATAAATTTAAACAAATAAAAAAAGAGAAACTAGAACTAACCACACATTCTCCTAAACTTCTTCCTTTTACACTTCTTTTCTATCCTTCTTTGCACATTTTGACAATAATTTTGTACTTATACAATAAAAAATTGATTGCAGTTTTGTGTGTTACTTTCTGTAATTGAAAATTGCCTATTAATTGTAGAAGAAGTCTCATCATGATTTGCCTTGCTGTAATTTTGCTTGGTTATTAAAAAAAATTGTAAAGGCAATGTGAAAATTCTCTTTTAAGCAAGAAGAAATTAACAAAACAAATCAAGTTAATCTTAATTCTTATTTCTATCTTACGTGAAACACACCCTTTCATTAAAGGGTGGTTTCAAATAGGAAAAAAAATATTATTTTAATATTATTTAAAAAAAAGAAAACAACCCTAAACCCTAAAGTCTTCTTTATCTATTTCTTCTCCCCATGACCGTGGCCATTTTTTTTATACTTTCTCTCATCCTCATCCTCTCCTCTTCTTTTAGCATCATCTTTTTCTCTTGTGACTCCATTTTTTTTTTCTTGTTTCTCTTGATTAGTCACAAAATCATAAAATTTATAGATCCTTGGGACTCTATAATTATGGAGAAAAAGATTTAAGGTGGAGAAAATTTAATCTCTTTGAGGTAAAGAAGTAATTTTACACCATAGAATAGTCATGGATTATGTATGTATTAGATATAGGGAATTCAATTATTGAGATTATAGTGCTTCTCTCACAAACCCTAGATATTTTAATTTGGGGTTTTTATCTAATTAATCCATGTCTTACTTTTAATGTTTAGATTCCTTGAAAAATATCATGGTTGCTTCCACAGTGTTGAAAGACTTGATTGAGTTCTCTTTTTGAGTTAGTAGCTATTTTACATATGACATCTTTCGAATTAATTTTTCTAGAGAAGCAAGTAATTATTAAATAAGTTATTTGATGATTTGATTTCTAGTAATAGCTAATGAGTAATATTTAAATTTATGTAATTTGACTTAGTATTTGTTACTTTTGGTGATTTGATGAATATTTTAGTAGCTTTAATAATTATATATAATTTTTCCGTTCACCACAATGAAGAGATAATATGGTGTATTTTCGTTTGTCACAACCAAGAGATAATGTGGTATATTTTTGTTCACCACAACAAAGAGATAATGTGGTATAATAATTTCGTTCACCATAACGAAGAGATAATGTGATATGAATCTCTTTGCCACAACAAAGAGATGATGTGACATTGTTAGTTATTTGAAATTTAAAGTTATTTCTATATTTATTATATTTTTAGACTTCAAGAGAGTAAATTTTAGTTTTTGTAAAGTGAGATGTGTTGTGAATTTTTTTTTCTATTTATTATCATTTAATCCTTTTTTAATGAAAAACATCTGTGCTATATGTGTTTTTTTTTTTTCTGTCTACTTTGTATTGTATTATGTTGTCACTAAGTGATGCATCCTCCCCAAGCATGGGTCCTATCACTAGGGTTATGACTAGGAGAATAGAAGAAGACATGACTAGAGTAGAGGAAGGAAGATCTCACCTCTATATGACCATTAAGTTATGCAAGTCATAACTTATTTACTTGTAATTTTTCTTTTGGGAACCTAAGATTTTATTTTGGACATGTATTAGTCCATTTAATTTTCTAGGAGGTGTCTTAGTAATAAGAAGGGGTAAGATTAGCTTTTAGGCCTTTATTTAGGAAATAAATGGGTAGTTTGATAACTACACCCTCTTTTTCTAAATAAAATCCAAAACTAATAAAGGAGTAATCTTGGCCCTTGGATGAGGTAGCTTGAGCATCAATTCTCATCTAAAGGAGGGGGTTGATTGGACTTTGGGCTTCAATCCTCCTCCCTTGGATGACTTCTTTTAATCCTAACCCTTCATTTCCTTCTTGACTTGTCCAAGAGGTTAGCTCCTTATATAAAAAAGTGCTCCTTCACACTCTTATATTTTTTACATTTTATTGAATGGAAAAACCTTGAGTTGGCCAAAATTCTCTTAGTGTCCACTTTTCTCTCTTTGATAATTCCTTAGGTTTTTATCAAGGGTTTCACCCCTTGTGGCAAACTTTTCCTCTTAGGCTTATCTTACCTTAAGTGGCGCCTAAAACCACCTCACTTCTTAGCGCTCCACAAACCATTTCACCAAAGAAGAAAACCTCTAGAAAAAGATCAAGGGAGGCATGCATCACTAAGTCATTGTGACTTATCTCTCCTTTCTCTCTTTCCTTCAGGTACAGAGTGCCTGGGTAACAGACTTCTTGAGATTTGTCATCTTATCTAGGAATTTGTGGCCTTCATTGACATAATGCAAAGTATATTTTGGTAACTCCAGTTATGCAGCTATAATGGTGGTATTAGATGTAAAGTCAAAGTCAGTGATAGAGATAGAGATAGATGATGAAATATCTATATTTTGATATAGATAGTGAATATTAGTTTATAGTTTGTACATGTTGTAAATTTTTTATTTTGAGAATATATGAATGATATCCATGTTATGATGGGAAATCCTATCATCTTATTGAACTGAATCTATAATTAAATAAAAATGTTTTTCAATTTTTTTAAGTTTGACCTAATGATGTATTTAGTAATGTTTAAATCTCAATCTAACTTGACTGTAGAGAAATAGTTTATACATCGGTCATGACTTAAGGTGGGTCGTGACATTACGACCATTAACTTCCTATCTTTTAATTTATTTCAATATTATAATGGCCATTTGATAGTTTATTTTCATCTTATTACACATTAATTTTGCACTTTTTAATTTACTTTTACTTTACCTTTTAATTTAAATGATACATTATTATTTTTACTTTACCTTTTAATTTAAATTATACATTATAAATTATTACATTTTTGTGTGAAATGTTTCTAAACACTGTGAATTAGGGTGTCCCTATCATTCTAACTTCTTTATATAATTTGTTTATTTTTTATAATTTTATCTTTTTTATTCTCACCACATTTCTAAATTTTATCATTGCTAATTAACACTTAAAAGTTTTATTTAAAGTATATCAACGAGTGATATCAAAATATGAAAAATTTAAATTGTCAAACACAAAAACAAAATACAAGAAATAAAAAAAAAACATATTTAGGGTGATTTTTTATTGCTTAAGTATAAAAACCTTTATTATAAAAGTTAAAATGTATAACAAAAGTATAAACTATTTGTATATAAAAATTGTGCATATGACCTGAATATTAAAATGTTAAAATGGTAAAAAAAAAATCACTTAATGTATTTTCATAAAAACAAGTGTGTTGGTTCTTGATGTATAAGAATAGAGTATGTCCAACGAAGAAGGAGATGAATTTGGATCACTTGGTAGTTCGCAATTCTCGCACATCCCCCACAAATCTCTCATCTCTCTTTCCCTCCTCCAACAACTTTTCCAAATCAGACTTGTAATCAAATAAACACTTTTTTGTTTTTTCAATTTTCCATTAATGTCCCTCCCTCCCTTCAACCTCCATTTTGTTTTGCTCTGTACACAACATAACAACAATAAAAAAAACACTTTGTTTTTTGTTCATTTTGCTTTTGATTTCAACAAAGAAACGGGAAAATTGGCCTAAATTGTTATTTTTGTTGTTGTTGTGACATTTTGTGTTCATTGCAGGAAATTCTTCACACAATTTTAGCTTTTCCACCCCATAATTTTCCTTCAAAGGTTAAGGAAATTGAGTTTTTTCCGTTCATTCTTTGTCATCCACCTCCTTTTGAATTGAATTGTCAACCCTTTGATTTGGTAATATTTCTTTGTTTGTTCTATTGTGATTATACATTTCCTTGCATACATTTATATTTTCATCTAAGCACTAGATTTTCAAAATCTTGTGCCAGTTTATAGGTGAATCCCTGTTAAGATTTTGTGAAATTTGGAGGTGTAAAGCATTAAACTCTAAGCTAATTTTACAAATTTGTGATATCATTTTATTATGAAATCGTATTATGAGAAAATAAGTGAATAGACACATTACACGATTTATTTCATTGGTGAATTTTTCACTGGCATGATCGTATTTGTTTTCAATAAAGGGTACCCAATAAAAGTTTTCACTGTAAATGGCTACTTGATAAAAGGAATTAGAAGGGTGGGGGCTTCTGGGTTCCCAAAAAAACACAGGTGTACCCAATTTCTTAACTACAAAAACTTTCATAAAAGATAGTGATTTTTTATTGATTGAAGCAACACCCCTTTATAAGAAGATTATGGGGTGCATTTGCTCAAAAGACTACTCAGACAAAGACAAAGACAAAGGTGACGAACATGAGAAGGAGAAAGAAAGGGAGACGAACAAGTCTTCAGTACAATTGGTTGCTCCTATTATCTCAATTGCACAATTAGATAGTGGTAGCACAAATAGTTTGGTTCCCATAATGGCCAAATCATCATCGCAAGTGGTTAGAGGATTTGTAAAAACGCCACTTGAGAACAAAAGTAATCACTTAGATGCCACAATAAGCCAACACCAAAGGTGTTTGACAATGAGTGGTGGTTTATGTGAAAGAAAACCACTAATGAGTAGAATACTTAGTGTGCAACATTGTGTGGGAGAAAATGTTGATATTGGATGGCCATTGTGGTTATCTTCAGTAGCACCAGAAGCCATCAAAGGGTGGGTGCCTCGACGAGCAGACGCTTTCGAAAAATTTGACCAAGTTAGTTTCAAAATATCACTTCTTCATGCCTTTTTATTTGAAAATGCTTCAACTATTTTACATTCAATTGAATGTTGTATATGCAGGTTGGACAAGGGGCATATAGTAGTGTACATAAAGCTCGTGACCTTGAGACTGGTAAAATTGTGGCTTTGAAGAAAGTTCGTTTTTCAAGTAAAGATGCAGAAAGTGTCCGATTCATGGCAAGGGAAATATATATCTTGCGTCAACTTGATCATCCTAATGTCATGAAGCTTGAGGGTCTTATTACATCGAGAACATCAACTAGTTTGTACCTAGTTTTTGAGTACATGGAACATGACCTCACTGAGATAGCAACTACGCATGGTGCGAAATTAACTGAACCTCAGGTACATGTCATGCATGATAAAAGTATGTTTAAATTAGTTTGTTTTTTTTTTTGACAAATTTATAAGGAGCTAATAATAATTAGCTTGATTGGATTCTGGTAAAGCAACTTTGATTATTTCTTTTACACTATTGAAGCATATTGTTGTTAAACAAAAAAATTCAATCGCGTTGTAGTTAAAGAAAATAAGCAAATTTACTAGTTTATAACTAATTGGCTATTGATAAAATGGTGATTTGTAAATCACATATAAGTAAAGAAAGAAGAAAATTGTAACTTATTTAGCAAAAAAAAAAAAGTAGAATGTTGCAGTCATATGTTAATGAATTGTTTATTTGGTGGTTTTGCAGATAAAATGTTACATGCAACAACTACTTCTTGGGCTTGAACATTGTCATAGTCGTGGCGTGTTGCATCGTGACATCAAGGGTTCAAATCTTCTTATTGACAATAATGGAAACCTTAAGATTGGAGATTTTGGTTTGTCAACAGTTTATGATCCTAATAAAAAGCAACCATTGACAAGTCGTGTTGTGACTTTATGGTATAGGGCACCTGAGCTTTTGCTAGGTGCTACAGAGTATGGAGTTGCAATTGACTTGTGGAGTGTTGGTTGCATTCTAGCAGAGTTGCTACTGGGGAAGCCGATCATGCCCGGAAGAACAGAGGTATTTTTTCATGGACCAATATAATTAATTCACTGTTGTTATAATGAAATATTGTTGTTTATGTAAAATGTTGTTCGTTATTTTCATTTGATTTAAATTTTCCAACTAAGTGGTGTGATGCGTGCTATTGTTGCTCACTTGCACAGACAAAGAATAACAATATAATATTGAAAGTGATTTAATATATGCAGGTGGAACAAATGCATAAAATTTTTAAGCTCTGTGGTTCACCATCAGAAGATTATTGGCAGAGAACAAAATTTCCCCATGCAACAAGTTTTAAGCCACAACACCCTTACAACCGCAAAATTTTTGAAACATTTAAAAATTTTTCTCCTCCAGCTTTCGCTCTTGTTGATAAGCTCCTTGCTATAGAACCAGAAGATCGAGGATCAGCAACTTCTTCACTTGAGAGTGAGGTAATTCTATGAAGTTTTTTATCCTTTTTGTTTTCAAACATACTTTCTATAGAAAATAATTTGTTTTCATGCTTAATTCTAGATAAAAAAAAGACTTAGATGTTCTCTATAGGTACTTTTAGTGCGTTATTTAATGAATATATATATATATATATATATATATATATATATATATATTAAAAATAATAAACGTAACAATGAAAGTACAACTTGTGTTTTCATTGAAGAACAACATAAAAAATACATATAAAACTATACATAAGAGTAGTTATCTATAGATGAAAACTTTCTTGAAATTGTAACTTATTATTGCCATCACCATAAAAATGTTCATTACGATTAGAAATCTTATTTACCTTTGTTTTCCTATTAAAAACTATATTTAAAAGTTTTAAAATTTGTCTTAAAGGCCCATTTGATTTTTTTCTTGTATTCTTTTAGGTTCTTACCACTATATTTTTTTAAATTAATGTGATATTGTTTTATTTACTATAATTGTTTTAGGATCCTACTTACCTTATTATTGTTCATGTTGAATATTTGTCAGTTCTTCACTACAAGCCCATTACCTTGTGATCCCTCAAGTTTACCAAAGTTTTCACGAAAAAAGGAGTTTGATTCCAAACATCGAGAAAAGGAAGCAACAAGGTATTATAAGTTTCATTTCCCCAAATATTACATAATATATACCGTAAGCTTGGCTTGTCAAGTAAATTTGATTGTCATGGTCATTTTTACCTCAATAGTCATTAGTATCATTTTCCTTGGTGGAAACATGATAGGATCAAAGATCTAGCACATAAAATAAGCATGAAGTAACATCACTCTATGTGATAACAAGGACCTAAACTATATTTTGGAGATTAGTTTAGCGGAAGCTCTAACTGCATTAAATCATTTGCATTCTATTAAAGATTGCCTTCAAAAAAACTTTTATTACATTTAATGTTGTGATTGAAAGTTTGATTTATATTTATATAACTTCACCCTTTTTTTCAATTAGGAAAAATGTGGAAGTTGTTAAAGGACGTGGACCAGCATCTGTTTTCAGGGGAGCAGGGAATAGTAAAGTATTGGGTTCACCCGAGGATACCACTCAGGGAAATATATCTATGCAAGTATGTTTATGTTTATATATGGACATGTCCATGGTGATTATTATGGAAGAAAGTCTTATGTTCCAAAGTTGGTATCTCGTTTCTTATATCAATCCATTTTATGTCATTTAATAAATTATATAAGGTATAAAAAAATTTATAAAAAAAAATTTATTAAATGACAATGACTTTGATATTTATTAATTGATTGGGATAGAAAATGACACACAAATTTGTAGTAGAGGATTTTATCCTATTATTATTTACAATTTTATTCTAATGTCATGGGTACTTTAACATTCATAGGGCAAGTCAAATACTAAAATGTCCCACCTTCAATATCAATCCAAAGAGGATGATGATTCTAATAACAATGGTGAACCAACAAGAATAAATCTACACAATGACTACACACACTCTACTTCAATGATTCACAACAATATGGTAGGACCATCCTCGTTGAGTAGGAAACCAGAATCATCTTTGAATAATCCAAACTTACAAACACAGAGATCTCATGAGAATCATGCAGCAATAGATTTATCTACCTCTTCTGTTAAAAAGGAATTGAGCGGTTCTGTACGTGAATCTGAGAAGGTAAAGAATAACCTCCTCTTCATTATGTCATTTCTAGTTTGCTATAGTTATGGAACCAGCCATGCATGCACACTACTATCTTCTAGTTCTAATTTACTAGAAAAAAGATAGTAGTACACACATTAACAGCAGTCTTAAAAATCATATTACAAATTTTTATATGAATAATACATAACCATTAAATTCATTTTTTAATTCTTTTGCACATGGAGACAGTGTATATTTGTTCTCCCACTTACTAGTCTTTGCCTTTATGATTTCAGGCTTATATGCCAAAGAAAAATAGATTTCATTACTCTGGACCATTAGTGCCTCCAGGTGGCAACATTGAAGACATGTTGAAAGAGCACGAGCGATTAATGCAAGATGTCTTTCGTAGTGTCAAAAAGGCTAATCTATAAAATCATAGTAGCCACCATGCATTAAGGCAATTTATTTTGGACATGTGAAACTCTATTTTGGCATGCCTGTGTTCTACTGAAAAGGGAGTGTAGTGTAAAATGATAAGGGAAAAGAAACTCAATTTCTAATGGTAAGAAGCCAAATATGTACTGTGGATTGTTAATGATTAATTATTGATGCAAAGGTATATTCTAATCATTGGGGTTCTTTGGTGTGGAATTGTGGACACACAAGTTCATTTTTAAATTGTTTTATTCCTGATACATTGTATTTTCACTACAATCATTATAAGGAAATCTTAAGAATAAAGTTTTAATATCATTGACAACTAATTTTTAGTATATTAATGTTAATTTTAAGATTTTATAAGGTAAAATTGAGTTTAAGAATGTTGATTTCGAAACTTTTTTTTCTAAAAGCTTAAACTACACATCAAATTATGCTAAAAATTATAGAGAGAAGTATTTAAGAAAACTACTCATTTATATTAATATAAACTAAAATATAATTGCTTAGCCTGTGCTTTCCAGCGTTATTATTTTTTAATAAATTGTTTGACTTATAAAAAAATAAACTAAAATATAATACATCATTATTTGTTAAAGAAGAAAAATATAATTTTAACAATAAAAAATTTATAAGAAAAACATTAATGAATAAATTATAAAATACTGCAAATTTGGTTGACATTTACAATTACCTCCCTTACGATAGTATAATGTTTTAATTTTAAAACAATTAAGAGGCTAATATAATTTATAAAGTAATGTCGTTATAATGTCATTGTAATGTTTTTTAAGTGATAAAGTAAAAAAAAAAAGTTTCATTTTAAATTTATAAAGTGATGTGGTTAAAGTGTATTTGCAAGAAAAAAAAATATATTAATTTTTTTATGAGGAAATATTTTTTATTTAGATATCACTATTTAAAATCACATTGAACATTTATTCTTTTTACCCATATAATTGATGAACATTTTTATCTTATATTTTAAAAGATTAATCAATTTCACCTTTCTAACAATTTTTAACTGCAGTAAACACACATGTTAAAACAACTCTATTAAAATAATGAAGACTAAACATTGTCATTATTATTAGATTTTCTTATTTTCTCAAACTATTATTATTAATATAATAAATAATCATGATTTTATATATTATTATTAATAAAAATATAAAATTATCATCATTACTATTTAAATACAATTATTCAAATTCAAATACAATGAAAAGTATGTTTCTCTTTTAAATACTTTATAACAAAAATGTTGCATATAAAATATAGAACGAAATAAGTTTTTCTACGCTAAAATTTTTCAAAAACTCTTTAGTACTTAAAATTCAAAAACTTTTTTTTTAGTTTTCAATTTATTTTTAGTTATTTTTTTCTTTTAATACTGTTAAAAAATATGATAAAAAACATGTTTTTTGACTTGTAATCTTTCTCAACTTTAACCTATAATTAAATACATAAGAACTTATAAATGATGATGTTAATATAAAAATTAAATTAATTTCAAGAAATAAAAAAAATATTTTTGAATTAAATTATAATTTTTTAAAAAACTTTTAAGAAAAAAAGTTATATAATAGTTTTGAAACTAGAAAAGGAGGGATGAAAGTGAGGGTTTGCAGGTGGAGTATATAATAGTTTTGATTTTGGGTTTAAGGCGTTGAGACATTGAGTCAGATACCGAACTCGTTGACTGAGTTCACTCTGCTGCTTTGCCCTAAACGCGCAGAGGTGATGGAGCAGAGGTTAGCGAACAGTTGGCGAATGCCTCTGAACGACAAGAAAATGATCGAAACGGCGCTCCTTTCGGAGCTCCGAGTGGACGGTCGTGGGCCGTGCGAGTACCGCAACCTGAGCATCAAGCTGGGCAAGGAAGACGGCGCGGCGGAGGTCCATTTGGGCCAAAGCCACGTCATCACCTTCGTCACGGCCCAACTCCTCCGCCCCTACCCTGACCGCCCCAACGAAGGCTCCCTCTCCATCTTCACCGAGCTCTCCCCCATGGCCGACCCCTCCTTCGAGCCCGGCCGCCCCTCCGACTCCGCCGTCGAGCTCGGCCGCGTCATCGACCGCGGCCTCCGCGAGAGCCGCGCCATCGACACCGAATCCCTCTGCGTCCTCTCCGGCAAGCTCGTCTGGGCCCTCCGCCTCGACATCCACATTCTCGACAACGCCGGCAACCTCGTCGACGCCGCCAATATCGCCGCCCTCTCTTCTCTGTTGACTTTCCGCCGCCCGGAGTGCTCCTTGGCCGGAGACGACGGCCAGGAGGTTGTCGTGCACCCCCCCGAGGAGCGCGACCCTATTCCCTTGATTATACATCATCTTCCTATTGCTGTTTCGTTTGGCTTTTTCAGCAACGATAATCTCCTCGTACGCATTCCCTCTTTAACGCTCTTTCTCTTTGCATTTGTTTTAGTGTTTACTTCGGGTTTTTGCATAATTGATGGTATGATTTATGCTTGGATATTTTTACTATAAAAGCAAGTTTAGAGTAAAATCCAAAAGCTACTCTAAGTATATGTTTGGTTTCACATTTCAGAATTGATTTATGCTTGATCGCACACAAATTTTGGTAGGTTTGGTTTCACCTTAAAATGGAATTCAGAATTGATTCTTGTTGAGCAACTTGGAGTAGCTTTTGGGTTGGATAAAGAATTTTACACTGAACTTTGTTCTTAAGTCACATTGAGAGTAAAAACATCTAAACATAAATTGAATCTTATCAACATTAATTTTAACTAAAATCGATCTTGCAAAATCAATTATATTCAAAGTTACTTCTGTTAACATCCATCCAAGCATACCTAAGTTGTTTCAATCTGAATAATTTTGAACCCATAAACAATTCTGAGTTTCTGAGATCTTCTCTAGCACTAAACCAAATATGTCAAAATTTGTCGAAAATCAATTTTGAGTCGAGAATCTATTTTCAAACGTGAAACCCACACTTATCTGTGTGGTGATAGATCTGACACAGCTTTAAGAGTACATGATTAAGGACACATGACTGTCGCTCTTAATTCAAACAGCGATGGTTGTGCCATTCAATAGGCTCGCGGAATTGATTTTGTATAATTGATTATTATTAAAATTGATTTTTGAAATGACATAACTTATGTATGAATGCTTTTAGTATAAAAGCAAGTAAAGAGTAAAATCCAAAAGCTACTCTAAGTGTATGTTTGGTTTCACATTATAGAATTGATTTTGGACCTAGAATTAATTTCAAGTAAGTTTTGGTATGTTTGGTTTCACATTGAAAAAGAATTTAGAATTGATTTTAGGTTCAAAATAGGTTCTAGGTTGAAGCACTTGGAGTAGTTTTTGCTTAAATAATTTTACACTAAATTTTTATTCATATTTAGAGTAAAAGCATCCAAACATAATATCAAAATCAATTATATTCAAAATTAATTTTGTTAACACCCATCCAAACTTATACTAAGTTGTTTCAACCAGAATCAATCTTGGATCCAGAAACAACTATGAGTTCTTCTCAAATGTTAAATCAAATATGTCAAAATTTGTCCAAAATCAATTTGAGTCCAGAATCTATTTTCGAACGTGAAACCAAACATGCTCTTATCTGTGTAGGTGATAGATCCGACGCACCTTGAAGAGTCTGTGATGACGGGACGCATGACTGCCACGCTTAATTCAAACGGTGATGTTTGTGCCATTCAGAAGGCTGGTGGAGAGGCTGTCTCTCAGAGTGTTATCATGCACTGTTTGAAACTTGCCCATGTTAAAGCTACTGATATTACTACCAAGATTAGGGATGCTGTCAGTTCTCTTTTCTTGCCATGCCTTTTTACTTCTCATACCGATTAGACTATGTTCTGAATTGCTTTTTTCTTGTGTGAATTGTTTCATTAGGTTGAAAAACACAGCAATGAAAGGGCGCTACGCAAGATTAAACGCCACCCTTCCTCTGTTGCTATCCATGTAGAATCAGGGGGAAAACAAGATCAATTAGATGCTACTGATTTCCAAAAATTGAAATTGAAAGAAGAGGATAGTTCTATGGAACCTGAAGCCACACCATCAGGCCAAGAACAAAGTAAGGATCAAGTCTCAAAGAATTTCGCTGGTGGTCCCTCCAGTTGGTATGATATCAACAACTAATACTTTTCTTTTTGTTCCTTTTTGTTTTTAAATTTGTTGATAGTCTAGCTGTTTCTGCTAGAGACCTGCAAATGCAGAGAAATTATAATGGAATTTTATAAAAAAGAGTACTCTACCTAACAAATTCTCCAGATCATGTATCTAAATCTAAAACTAACTTTTGAAGAGTAGGACTAGAGTAAATTTTCTGGTGGTGTAAAATTGCTTAAAAAATTTACCAATAGTGATAAATTGCTACAAAAATTGTCTACGGACTACAATTTTCTAAATAGGTACTAAAACTTACAATGGAGGTGGGGATATTGGGACCAAATGAATAGTTTAACCAAATTCTGTTAAATTTAATAAAAAATGCATCTTATGTCTTGTCACCATTGCTCCCTCACTTCCACAGGGATCCCTACTCAGAGTGTGTTGATTCAGATCTTCTAAAAGCTTCTCTAGCTTCAAGCGGTAATAGCTTCTCTTTTATTTTCAATTATCAAATTATCACGTGGTAGTAGATTTTCATGGAATAAACTTCTCTATAAATACTTATAAGAGAAGAAAATAAGACAATAAAATACATTGAACTTCTCCGCAAGCTAAAATCAACTTATGCATTTTAGTTTTTAGAGAAGTTAAATGAAAGAACTTGTATTGAAGTCAAGTGCATAAGTTGATTCTAGTTTACGTGAAAATCTCAATTCATTTGGCCTTATTTTTCTTACAAGTGTTTATAAAGAAATTTATCTAACTAGGATCTATCTATGCATCATTTTCTCTCGCTTATTTCATTGTTGCTATTATTTAGACTTTTTCCTTTTGGATTTCGTTTTCTATTTCAAATGGTCATCTGATGTCTGGATCACTTTATGCACCTGTATATGGTCTAGTGAGAAGATAGAACTGCTTAATCTCCATTTTCCCCTCATTAGAATTGTTGTATAATATGCAGGATCGTCTGTTCCTAGTAAACAAAAAGATTCAAGACATGAGACTAAGCCCAAGGAATCACCACAGGAAGTTAAGACAGATTCTACTCCAACTGACAAGGCTCTAACTGATGAGCAGAGTAACGAAGCTAAAACTCTCAAGGATGCCGTCAAGCCCAAACACAGGAGGAAAAGAAAAGTATCTTCCAGTAAGGAAAATTAAATGGGTTGCTTGTTGAGTTATTACTTGTAAGCTTGTGGTTTTATACCCGTTGGAACTGGAACTGAGAAGTCAGTTCCAATGTTCTCACTTTGTGAGAAGCGACGATTTCTTGTTTTGGGAAGAACGTCCGTTTAGACTTTAGGACATTCAGAGAAACAAACTGCACACTTAGATGTCTTAACTGCCACTCTGTACTGCCTTTTTGTTTCCTCTTGGATGTGATAGATAGGAGGTTGTAAACATTAGATGGACAATGGAGTCTCAATATTTTTCTGTGATAGAAACTCCTAATACCGAGATAATATTTATTATTCTTGTATTTTTTGCACTCGAAAGTTCCATCCCCCAACACTTGATTGTTATTTCCCCCCCTTTTTTTTTTAAATCATAGAAGAGCATTAGTTTGCTTAACATAGAATACTACTGCTAGGTGTATCCGCCCAAAATTACAATCTGTGGAAAAACTTGATGTGTTACATCTCTTTGGATTTAAAAAGAAAAAAGAATAATAACAGATATTATACACAAATATGCTATATTATGCAGTGGATTAGTGTCAGGAACAGGCCTACATAGAATCTGATGATGATGGAAACTACCAATCTTGTATTAATCTAAAAATGATTGAGTATTTTATATCTAAACCTATCAGGGTCTTGCAAACTCAAAATGAAGGGTATAAAAGGAGGATGTAATTAAGGCATATGCGAACGCAACTTAGATTACAGGTGAAGGTAACTTCACACGTACCATTAAAATATTTTTTTCTTTATAATTCCTTAACCATTGCATGCACACTAGTTAAGATTCTTCAACCTTGTGTAACAGTAACGTATAACTAGTTTTATGGGAGCACTTCTCAAGTCAAACTTGCCTTTGGCAAAACAAGTGGGAGACATTAGTTATAAGAAAGTTTGGTCGGGAGGTGAAGTGTTTTTATTGTTTTTTAATTAAAATTAGAATTTTATATCAATGATCAGTATTAACCTTTAACACCAACTTTTATTGTTAGATTATCGAGCCAAGACTTAAGTTTTAATTAGAAAGTAACCCTAAAAATGTTTGAAGTATACAACGATTACAAGTCTTCCTAGCTGCAGATATAGGAGGCACAGCGTCTCTTAGATTTTAATCTTCTGACTGTTTTTGAGTTTTTTTACTTCCCATTATAAAAAATATTATTGTATTTGTCTGTTGTTCAATATTAAGCTAAAGAAATAAATAAAAACACCACAACCAGATGAAAAAGTAAAAACAAAGCAATCATCAGAAACAAGTCTCTTAAGATTGACATTAAATATCTAGAGGAAAGAGTAATGAATGCTAATTGTTCAAATGTTAAAATTAGGCAGACCACACTATCTGCTTTCTGTTTCTAATCTTGTAAATTTATAGCACATTTTCTGGCAAAATAAAAAACGAGAGAAAAAAGAGAGAAGCACCGAGAATCAGTTATACTAATTCTACATAATACAAAACGAGAATCGATTACTGATATGACTAACTATAATACAAAAGGTGAAAATCTCATACGTCGATTCTGTAAATTTGAGCTGTTTAAACATTTTTGTTTTTAGTGTGTTGGTCTAATTACTTTTGTTTAAAATAAGTAAAAATGTTATCTATCTATTAAAATAAGTAAAAAAATTTGTTAAAAAAAATGCGTATTTTAATAAAATAAGTAATTTATTTATTTTTAGTGTGTTGGTCTAATTACTTTTGTTTAAAATAAGTAAAAATGTTATCTATCTATTAAAAAGGTGTTTATTTAGCAAAGAATTTGTTTAAGTTTAAAATCACCTTTAATCATCCTTTCCATTTCATTTGCATGTAGAAAATCCGAGTTCAAATTTTGAGCTATCCCAATATGAGAGGCTTCACATACAAAATGGAATTATGGTTACAAAATGAGGAGAAGATCAAAAGCCTTACATTATCAAAGGCCCAATATCGAGAGGAATTTTATTTTAACACCTACTAATTTTCTATTTGCACATATCAAGGTCCGTAGAATACTCAAATTATTCTCATCTTTGGGTGTATGTAGCAAAACTAGCTAAAAGCTGAAAAACTAATTGTGAGTGTTTGGTAATTTAAAATAATTATAATATCTTTAATATATAAATTAATTACATATTTGAATTACAAATTATTATAATTATGTATTTAAATTATAAATTTTTATAATTACATGTTTAAATTATAATTATATATTTAAATAATAATTACATATTTAAATTATAAATTACTATAATTATATATTTAAATTATAATTTTTTATTATTAAATATATAAATTTTAAATTATATATTTAAGTTATAATTTTCTATAATTATATATATTTAAATTATAAATTATTATAATTATGTCAACGAAGGAGAGAGAAATGAAAGAAAGAGAGGTTTTATCATGTGAGGAAAGAGAATTAGTGGAACACAATATATTAATTAATGAAGGGTAAAGTTGTAAAAAAAATTCAACTAGTAGTTAAAATTAGGATATCTTTTGAAAAAAGTTATTTAGAGTAACTTTTTTGAAAAAGCTAGTTAGTAATTCCTAAAAATACTCATAGCTTTTTGCTATTCAAACAAAGCTAAAATAATTTCAACTACTATTTGAGTTAGCTCTTTTCAACTGTTAGTTAGTTGAAATGGCAAATCAAATACACTTTTACTCATCTTCTTTTGTTTCAGCATAAGCTGAAGCCCCCAAAATTATGTATATTATGGGAAGGGATTCATTTACTTCATCATAACTCTTTGTTTTTTTTAAATCTAATGGTAAAAATTAATTATTCATTACAATCATTAGATTTTATAGATAAAAGTTGCATTCAATATGTTATAGATTAATTTTAAATATTTTGACTTAAATTCAATAAAATAAAATAAAAAATTGTTTTATGCCTCAAATTTTTTAAACAAACTTACATGAATATCATATGAATATTGTACATAGTAATCAAAAGTATTTGTTTATTGTGATTTTTTCACACCTAGATTTTCATATTTATGGAAGATTAAGATGCAATAATCTTTCTTCTTCTTCTTTTTTTCCTACCTTATCAAACTGCATGCACATCCTAACGAGACATTTGTTTTGTAAAATCTTTTTACATTTTCGGAAAATATAAAGGTAAAATGTTTATTCCTTGTTTATTACAAGATTTTTGCAAAACATGTTTTTTTATTTCGGAAAATGTTATTTACTTATAATTACATAAATTTTTTTTTAGAAAGGTATGAATTTTGCATTCACGTGATAATGTGGAAAGTTATTTCTAATTCTCGTCATAACTCCATTTTAATTTTTTTCTTTTAATTATTTTAAAATTTAAAAATTGTTCTTATGAATGCTAAAAGGTAACGAACCTATTTGTGTTGAAATATCCGAAAATGTCATTTCTAGGCTATATTTCCATAAATACGTTCCCGGAAATGAAAGACAATTTTATAAAACAATCGCTCAAATTGTGAATTTTTTTTCTTCTCTTTTATGTTTTTGTTTCTTATTTGACTGTCTTATATGTTTTTGGTTAGCTAAGCATGCATATTTTTTAACATTTGCTGCAACATACTGTTATATTTATACATGTTTATAGAAGTGTTTTAGAACCGTGCTTCAAATAAGAAAATGTAGCCCAAATTTGTTTTTAGTTTGAGTAACTCTTAGACAACTATTGTTTTAGAGCTGAGAAATTTACACTTATTATAATTTTTTTTAGCTAAAAGAATTTAAAAATAATTAAGTTAGTCCACTTTAAACTCAATTTTTACGACCAAATAATTTTATAAAATTATGAGCAGCTATAATCAAGTTTACACGCACCCAATTAAGTGATGCATGTATAATTTGGGTCGCTAATTAATTACTTAAATTATATTAACGAGCCAGAACCTTCTTAATATAGCATAATTTATTAGTACTGGGTACGTTGACAAATAAATAAGATTATTGCAGCAATGGAAGGAAGAAACATTGATATTGATGTGTGTGCATGCAATCTTCTATAACAAGTTTAGTTTACATCTTAATGATTTTAACGCTGAATGAACGCTCATTTGTCAAGGCTTTTTTATTCTTTCTAATGCTAACCAGTATTATTCTTTCTTTTATTGTTTGTACTGTACAAAAACTGTTTCTTTCATTAATAATAATAGCTGTACTCACTTGGTTCAGGATTTAATAAAATTTGAGACAAACTTTTTACTCATTTCTAAAAGTGTATTATGTGAGAATCAAACACTCACTTAGTTCTAAATTTACTAAAACTTAAGACACTTCTCACTCCTTCCTAAAAATATATTATGTGAGAATCAAAAACTAATCTTCTCCACAAATTCAGTGTGTGTCATTAGCTGAGTTACACCCAATAAGTGTACAAAAAGTGATTAAGGCTCTCTTTTCTCAAACAAATTTAAATGAGTTAACTTCGACAATTCATATAAATAATTTTTTCGTCAAATAATGTAATAATATATTGTTGAATGACAGTGTAGATATTTTTAGAGCACTAATGCATTCGAATTTGATTCATGAAAGGTTATATGCTACAGTAGTCCAATAATTTTCTAAGCATAAACTAGCTGGAGTGCCAATGATCCGGGACCACACCCATTCTCTCTTCTCTACCAATTGAATTTCTGCCAACTGTCATAAGAAGCTGTGTCAAAAACATCATGGTTGTACCACAATAACTTTCGGTTTTGATAGAATTTGAAAAACTAGTTAAATATATCCAATGTTGCTACCTATGCTCAAAAGCTTCAACAGTTTTAGTGAAGATTGATACATTTGGACTTAAACACAGGAGAAATATATAACAATAGATCACGAGTCCATATATAAAACAACATGAGATCATTTTCAACCCAAAACCTTAAGTCATTAAGTTATAAGTCTTTCTCACTTATATATTACTCAATTTCCCAATTTCTAACAAATGTGACTCACACTTGCACTCCAACAGCTTAGTTGTAAACTTGGATTAACCAAGATTTATAGCATGTTTGCAAACATGCTTTAGGGTAAACATGAAAAATCTCATCTAAAATGTAAGCATGGTTAGAATAGAAGAAAGTTTTTTAGAATGAAAAAATCACATCCTAAACATGAAAAATCTCATCTAAAATGTGAAACCAGAGACACTGTTGTAACATTTTATATTTAGATTCACATTTTTTCTTGTAAACAATTATTGGTTATCAATTTTTTATAGAATGGATTATTAAACTATGATTTGTCATCAGATAATTTAAAATCTCATTGAATTCAAGTTCTTACCCTGCCATCTCTGAGCTCAAATATAACAGAACCTTCAGAAAATGGAATTGGTCTTGTAGGTGCCACCTGCGTTGTATCAAATTCAATCAATTCCATGCCATTCTTTTTAACATGCAATTCTATGTCAGTTATTCTACCAACTATACTGGACTGTAATATTTTACCTTTGAGTCACATTCAAAATTTCCTTGGTCCTTCTTCAAGTAGGATACAGAATCTTCATCAATACAATCTACTTTCTCTTCTTGGAATCCTTCTTGTGTATATGCTTCAACCAGCTTACTTCCTACATAAGGAAAACCACAGTCCTTCCACTTCCATGACATCTTGTCCATGTACCTAAGGTATACTTTTCCATCTGAGCCTATAAAAAATAACTGATTGCCTTCAAAGCTTGGACCAGGTGAACCAACTAGTGTTACACCTTTATTTGGTGTTCCATGTTCCACCCAGTTCCATCCATACAATGAGCTCCATTGATATTCAACAAGGCCACCTTCTCTTGAAAGTATGAAGAGGGAACCTGAGAGTGTTTTTAATGATGGTCTTATAACAGTTCCAGGAAACTGTGATAGAACCAAATGCTGAGACTGGTAATGCTCATGCCACAAATCAGTCACTTTGTTATACTGATATAAGCGACCATTTCTTCCAATGACAAACACTATGTTTTTCCTGAACAATTCCTGGTCTACTATACATGCAACCTTAGCATCTGGAGGGTTTCTGCAATCTTTCCATTTCAACCTCCTCGGCCAGAAAACCTGGGAAAATTTTGTGTATTTATTTCTCCAATTATTCCATATCTTATATCTAACATTTGTTGCTGTATTTGATTTTGGCATCTGAATAATTTATTCCAATTTTTTTTTATTCAAGTATATGATTTGGTAAAAGTTTTTTCAATTTGATATAAACTTAATGTTTTAAATTTATGCATAATACAGCACCAGGATCAAGATTCTCATTTTGTGCTTTATAGAGTCTACTTACCATTAACTTCATTAGTCTTCCAGTTTTGCTGACAAAGAAAAATGTATCTTCAACTGTAACCTTCTTTTCTTGGCCTGGTAATCCATCCCAAGGTTGACCTCCAATGACATTTCTCCCTTTCTTCATAGCAGTGCAATTCCTCCATGCTAGTTCCTTGCCACTTCTTTCTCTAAGGAGTAGGCTCCCATGTGTATCAACCATGAATAAGCTTCCATTATAGTTACTCAATATACCTTTCATAGCTGTAGAGCTCTCATGCCTCATCCATATCCATGCACTCTCAATACAAATATATTCGAAGATCAAACCATTGTCTGGTATTAAGAAAAATGACTTCCCTTCATCCATCAATCTTAGGCGAAAGTTACTACTAATCCAGTCATCTGGAATATTGTACTCTTCTAAAGATTGAATCAGTCTACCACCTGAAGCTCCTACAGATAAATAATGATTCTGTGGTTGGCTTTGCTTTCTCCTGCCTGCTACTGAACTTACTACTGATTCTTCTGACTCATCTTTTATGCCTGCAAGACAGTTTCTGGGGCCACGGTCTTCTGTGCAATATTCTGCATTCCATCCTTCACTCTCTGGCACATCTAGCATTGACCAAACATATTTGGTTGATGCTTTCCTGCGGATGTTTTGTAGCTGAGATGGCCCTGAACTTTCACCACCTAGTCCTAGTGGATGTAATTCTCCAAGTCTGCCATCATCTAGTGGAAACAGTATCCTGCCAATGTACAATTGCAAGCCAGGTATACCTCTTGCTGCTTTTGCATGTAGAGGATGCTGATGACTTTTCCATGCTCCTGGGAATTGATTATTTTGAACAAGGCCTGTTTTCACGTGACTCTCAGTCTCAGAAATCACTTCTTGAAAATCACTAAATCGATTTCTAGAACTTATAGAAATTAGTTACCGATAATATTTTATATCTTATTGTCCTTGTTAATTCTTCTACAAATAAGGCTTTGAACAGTATATATATATTATATTAAAAATTCAATGTAAGATTATTTAATAGAATGTATAAAATATTATTTAACCAATGTCACACTCGTAAGCAAGATGTTGTCGCTATAACTTGTTATTCATATCAAGAAGTGATGTTTACTGACTTTTAAAATGAAGAATCTGATGAGCAATAAATCATGCTGAAATTTTCTGCTATATGTAGCTTTTGGAAATTGGTGCTAGTCATGACAGCTGTTAAATAACTGTTGACGTTAATATATAGAGTATCATCATTTTTGGATATTCACAGTTAAGAACAACTGGCAATCAACAATGTTGTTGTTCATGCGTCGTAAAAGAAGGTAGATTATTTATATACCAGAGAAAGAAACCGTGGAAACTAAAATAGTTTTTGCTTTTGCATTATGAGATGAGATGACTGACCTAATTGTTTTGGTATTTGATATTCAAAGACAGATCCATATGATGTAGTGAAGAATAAAGAAATGGACGATGTTTCACTTGATTCATCTTGTAGAGCTGGTGTAATTGATGTTAAACTTTGATCTTGGGGTCTTCCATGGATTAACCATCTCCACTTCCTTTGATGTAATCTTCTCTCTACCAAAATGCCTTCCTGGATGATTACCAAGTATTTTTAAAAAAATGGTATCCTCCAATAGACAGATAAGGATAAATTTTTAAATGGCTTCTTCGAAAAGTAAATCTAGCCATGTCTGAACCAAGATAAGCAAGTTTTAGTGTTGTGCAAAAGCCATTGGATTTTTAAAAAGTTTAATATTGGACATAATGGTTAAGTTTTAGATATAATTGACAACAATCTAGTTTTTCCTTTATGATTGGGATGTTCATAACATACTCAACAGACCTTCGTTAAAAGGAATAGAGATTCAGAATGGTCACCACTCAATCCAGGTAAACTGTACCCTTTAGATGGCATCAAAGGAGAAGCCTGTGCTGTTCTTTCTTGCCACATGTGCCTCTTCCATGATGGTTTTGACTTTCTGTCATACTCATAAAGATCTCCAGCAGAGCTACAGCACCATATCATTTGTTGAGTTTGTCAGACGTATAATAAAAGATGAAGATTGCTTTTGATTCTCATTAAAAAATCATGGCAATTAGTGACATCAAAAGAGAATAATAAATCACAATTTTTCTTTCTAATCTTGTACTTTATTTGGTGGTTTTATCAAATATGAAATTGCTACAAAACGTGCCTCAATCAACACATATAAACACACAAACCACCACCTTATGGTATACACTACTTCTCTTGTTGAAGTAGCATCAGCTATTCCTGCTACATTTGCTCCAGCTGGTTGGCCATGATTCATCCATCTGTTCTATATATTTCAAGATTGAGGAGAAATTAGTATCAAAATCCTGTAGCTAATATTTTCACCAAAACTTGTTTTACCTCGGAGGCTCAACCCCAGCAAGTTCTACTAGTGTTCCATTCTTTGTACAGAAATAGGCTCTCCTGTCCCAAAATGCAACACAACAGAATACGTTTAGCAATACTAATGGGGTAATGGTATTGGTATATATGTTTGATATCAGCAATTACAATTGTACTTACTGTCCATCACGCGAAGCAACTCCAGACTTCATTAAAAGTTCTTTCTCCGTATCAGTGGACTTGTATTCAACCCAAACTGGTTGTGAGCTTTCACCAAGTTGAACTCGCATCTGTTAAACAAAAATATAACTAGCCAATCCACGGTATAAGGGTAAATTGCTGTTCCAACTTCCAACAACTTACTGAGGATCCTTTCTTTTATCTTGGTTTACATTTTTAAGACTGATCCAAGTGTTGAATCTTAACACAATAGGGTCACTGTATCCAGTGTCTAAATTATATGCCGGGGCTGTGCATAAAGTGTTAGATTAAATTGCCTGGGATTACATGCATGCGTAACATGTATATGAAAAAGGAAAAATTACTATATAGTGTGGCACTATGTAATCTTTATCAATCTTCATGTCACATATTTTTTATTTTTTCATAAATTAAAAAAGGTGATTGCACGTGGAGATTGAGCAAAAGTCCAAAACTACATTGTCCCTAACCATGTAATAAAATCCCAAGAGAGTTTATATCCTCAGTGATTAGTATGTGTGTGTTTGAGGTTTCATTTCACAGTACAAGCAATCAAGTTTTACAATTCAAGTGAGTATTCAGCATATGATGCATGGCATGTATCTTCTTAAAGGAAGACTCTAACCTGATACAGATTTCCTGCTTCTGATAGAGCGAGAATCGTCTGATTGATGATAAAAATCGATATGGCACTTCCTGCTGATACAGGCAAATCACGAGGGGCAATCACCCATTCCATTCCATTCCAAAATCTCTCATAGATGGATCCGCTCTCTCCAGTGATCCACACAGATGTCTCGGATATTTTAGTCAAGGAAATTCTCTTTCTCCGGGGCAGAACCGCATCCTCTGTTTCCATGTTCCTATCCTTATTTTCTTCTACACTAATATTTTGTTCAACAAGTTTGTGTTCAAGCTTCAATACTTCTTGCGTGCTCTTCTTCTCTGTCTGAAGTATTGACCCCACTTTTCTGCAGTCACCATTAACACAGGAGAGCAAATCATAGGGAAGTTTTGCTTCAACCCATGTTTGAGTTAGTTCACTGAACATCCATAACTTATCAGTTTTCTGCTCAAATAGTTGATTGCTTTGTTGAAACTTTTGATATGGACACCATGAAGCACAAGCACAAACCACAACTAGAAAGCAGCTGACAGACAACAGTCCCCAGATGGCGTATATCAAATGGAACTTTGACATGGTGTTGTTGTCATTGGAAGCAAGACAAATAGCTAAGAGTGTCAAAAACAAAAATTGCTCTAAGGACAAGTTTGGTTCCTTTTTAAGTACCCCAAATGGACCATGGATTGTTCGAAAGCTTCGAATTAAAAGTTTACAATCATACGTGTGGATAGTTGATGGAAAAGTAGTGTTGTCACGAAGAGAAAGGGACCATGTGGAAGGTGGTAGCAGCAGGTACTGATTCTTACTGTACAATCTGACTCCCTCTAGTCTCTACAATCACCACATACATTATACATACATGCCTTCTGTGTTCCTCTACTTTCCAGGTAATTATTCATGTCAAATTACACAACTGGAACTGTCCTTCACCACATACTTGGATCCTTTTAAAATATCCTTTTCCTATCAATTGTTTATACTATTACACATAATTTTTTGAGTTTAGTACTTAAGGATATCCTTTTGAATTTATCATTAATATTTTAAAAATTATATATATATATATATATGAAGAGTTTTAATTGAATATTAGTTTAAAATTTTTTTACAAATATTTTGTGTACATAAAAATTTACTTTTAGTTTTATATCTTTTGTCTAAAGAGAAGGAGACAGAAGAGAAAAAAGTGACAAGCCTGCAAAATACATTATGAACATAAGTTAAGTGATCCGTAATATATATTTCAGTAGAATTTCTACTTAGTCATTTTTGAGGCACTCATTGATATGCATCAATATAAAGTGTCTCTAAAACTTTTGTTAAGATTTTTGCTGGGACCTATAAAGGCTAGAATTTAGATGCTTAGCCTATAATTGGTCTTGTATTCTACACAGTACTTTGTTTGGATTCCATACATCAATATAAAGTTATCAAAATATCATATCAATAGCGACTGAAAAATTTGCAGCTTACCTCATATGCCACCAATTTTCTTTTGAAGTAACTCGCCCTAGAAAATGACATGGCAAACAATACCACTCACTACTGACTCATCTATATTCTATTAGTGCCAAGAATTTCGATTCATCTACAACTTTTCATGAATTTTATATTATTATTAACTAATACGATTGATTAACTCTTAAGTAAATGGATCTGAATATATATATAGACATGAAAAATCTGAATATATATATATATATATATATATATATACTTTTTAAAATTAAATAAATATAGATTGTCTGACTATATATATTTATAAATATGTAATTTATTTAAAATATTATTCTGAAAAAATAATTAAAAATAAGTATTCAAAACTTAATAAGTATATTTCTTCTCCATATGCCTATGTGTAAGGATGGACCCAAGGGAACATGGGGCTTGGCTCTCTTCTACAATATATGAATGAGGAAATAGTTAAAAAATTTATATTAAAAATCAAAATATAATATTATTTTGGTATTTGTTTAATTATTTTCTATAATAGATTTCATCTTTAATTATATATTTAATATTAAATTATTAAATTTATTATTTATTAAATAATTATTTATTAACAATAGGTATTCAAATAATTATGTAAAAAAATTATAATCCTTTTTTTAATGCATTTGTGGTTTCATCTCTTCTTCTATGATGTTTCTAGTGTGGTTTGGTGTATTTTTGAATCTAAAACTAACTCGAATCAAACTAAAAAATTAAGTACGGTGTAGTTTGATTTGGTTCAATTTTACAGTTTAATTTATATTATTAAGTATTAAAAATACATTGAAAATTTTATTTTCAAGATCGTATAAAAGCTAATCGTTATCAATATATAAAAGTAGCAATCATTAAAGTTAAGATATAAATAATAAATTTATTTAAACATGATATTTTACTAGTTGTCGGTAAATTGTATACAATAAAATGAAATTAACTAGTTTTGCTAAAATATTTATTTTTCAACTAATACATATTAAGTAAAAATTATAATTAAAGATTAAGTCGTAATCATAGAAACTAATAAAATAATAAGTAATTATATATGTTTTTTTTTAAATTTGCTAAAATAACTAAGAATGAATAGTTTGGTTTGGTTTAGTGTAGTTTTAACATCTCAAACTGTAAATAGAATCAAACTAACTACATGTTCTAAAAATTAAAGAAATCAAACCACCCCAAACCAAATTGGTTTTTTGTGATTTTTGCTGCTCAATTTTTTTGTTTTCAATTCGGTTTTATTATATAAAGGAAAGTTAATGACTTAAGAATAATATTTTAATTCTTTGAATATTTTAATTTTGAAAAAAAATTAAATAAATAATATAATATGGATTTTTTAATTTATTAGGTTTTATTTCCTGACTTCCTATTTTATCAAATTGCAAATTTTTTTTTCTATTTTAAAATTGAGATATTTTGCTCATTTAAAAAATTTACAATTTATGCTTTATGTGTTAAATTAGAAAGGCACGCTAATTGTTAAAAATTGACCTTGTATGTCACTTGTTAATTAATGATCGCTAAGATAATATTTAATGTTAGTAATAGTATAGAGTTTTACACTTACAGTCAATCAAAAGTGTGTTGACTTTACTAATTAGTATTTTAAAAGTTACATAAATAAAAAGTTATGATTGAACATCAGTATAAAAGTCTTTTACACTGACAGTGTATACCAATTAAACTCAATAGTATAACATGTGACCGTCTGTATTAATTTTTTAATGATTATTGTTAATTTTTAAATATTAATATATTTTTAATTTAATAAATGACACATAAATTATCAATTTAAAAAAAAATAGAGAACGTATATAATTTCTTGATTTTAAAATAAAAGGACCATCTCTTAAAAAAGGTACAATTAAGCCTTTATTATATGTATAAGAATAGAAATTATTTAAAAACTTAATTGTTAGTAATATTATTAGTTTTTTAATAATAACAGTCAATTTATAATTTTTTTTTCACTTTTCTGCTTTTTAAAAAAAAACGAATAAGAGACTTTATATCTCCCTAATTTAAGAACTTACTTAAAAAAGAAAAAGAGAGCTAGTTAATAATTGCAGACTTGTTATCAATCACAATAAAATACTATTTAGTGTGACATGGAAACTTATACAGCAAGACAAGACTGACTTAGATTCCACTGTAAAAAGAATGCTACATTGATTCCACCAAAACACATAATAGATTTAAGAATCTCTCTAATGTCTGGACACCAATTTTCTGTTGTTTTTCTTTTTCATCTTTTCAAAGTGCCTGATTCCTTCAGATTGATTGCCTTTTCAGGGTGTTGTTTGAACTTTTATGTCAAGATTTTTTCTAATTGAAACATTGTTTTAAAAATTATTTTTAAAAAATCATGATATTAATAAAAATAATATTTTTAAAGGAATTTAAAAAGCTATACTACAATTTTTTCAACTTAATAAACAAATTGGTCTTTAATTTCATTTAATTTAAAGATTTTATAAAATGGGGTTATAAACTCTAAATTATATTTACTACTGGTTAACATTAAATTTATGAAGAAAAAATACGGCTCATTCGTTTAAATGAATTTAAACTGTTCAAATTTTTATTGTTTAAAAAATTAATTAAAATAAAACTTATAGTCCCAAAAAAACAAAAGATAAATCCTTGTACATTTTTTTTACTGCATAACTCTTTGTGCATACTATCCCATTATATATAGTTTATTTTAAGTCAAAGAAAATTTATTAAAAAAACACGAACGGGTAAAATCAAGAGTTTCTAACACCTTAAAACAACGGATCAGAAGAACAGAAATGCAAGAACACCTAAAGATACTACGACACTCTTGTTATAACTCTACAATAATTACATATTCAACAAACATAATCTGGAGTTATTACACTAATTAGAAAACACACATCCCTATTAAACTCAAATCTATTTGTCAACCACTTTCAAGAGGTGATTTGAATTAGGCCAAAGATATCCATTAAGGTAGTAATTGAGTTCCTAGTTAACCATATATACCAACAGACTACAAAACCAAATAACCTACATTTGTTTTTCCATTTACCCACCACTCAAGAACTAATTGAGAGAAATAAGATGAGACAATCATCCAATAAAGAAGATTTAATATAAATTCAAGTTATAACCTTACATCACAAAGATTAAACTACCCAACAAGTTAAAAAAAAGATGTTTTCTCTCTTTTACTCAATTTTCATTGCATAACTCAGAGCACTACTCCTCATAAATAGTTACACTTAAATATCCCATTATATATTCCTAACCCATTCTTTTAGTTTGAAATAAGAATACGTTTTCTATGATAGGATACATAAAACTAAATAATGTCAACATGAGAAAAAATCTTGAGTGGTAACAATGAGTTCAACGCCAACATTGTTTTATGTGCAACATCCATAATCATCATCGAAACTATGATTATCATCATCCAAACTATGATTTCTGCGTTGCATACAACAATTTTATTAATCTGGACACGACTAGTAAAACTAACTTTTAATATTAATATTATATTAAAAATTGAAGTGATATTATCAAAGATATTAGTAAAAAACAATAGAGAATGCTAACCAGTTAAGAATAATTAAATTAATATTAAATTTTATAAAAAGTTTATAGTTAATTATTGTTTTACATAAGTTTTTTGTCTATAAAGTTTTACTAAAAATTATTTTTATTCCTTCTTCTTCAATTAACGACATTAAAAAATTGTTCATATGAAACATATTTTTGTACTTGTAAATCACTTTATCCTTCTCAGCCTAATCTCTTCAATCTTAAATTTCACATCGGACACAATAAAATACACTGAAACTTATAAACGGATAATATTAATTTAAAAAAACTGATTAATTTTAAGAACTAAAAAAATATTGTTGAATTTCAAGGACCAAAAGTGATTTTTGGTGAAGTTTTAGGGACTAAAAACTTATTTAAATCTTAATTATTTTATTAACTGAATTCTGATTTTAATAGTTATTAATATTTTTTTTACTTTATTTAAAATAAAAAAAAGTTCATTAATTTTTAATTAATATTTTATTTTATACACACCAAAAAAAATTTAAAAATAATTTTAGCATTATTTTAATTTTTTTCATTTTAAGACTGCTGAAAATTAAAAAGTAATTAAAAAATAAATATAAAAATATTAACAATATAAATTTAAAACGTTAAAAAATTTACATCTTGAACAACTTTAAAATAAAAAAAAATAGTAAAACAATATTAAAATTATTTTATGTTTAATTTTAATTTTTTTTATGTGCATCAAATAAAATAAATTTGAATTAGTATGCAATGTAAAAGAATTTTAAATTGTTGTTTAATCACAAATTTTTATTTATAACTTTTTAAAGTATTAATGGGTAAAGTTAATAAACTTACCATAAACAAAGGGTTGTGATTGAATGTCAATTTAAATTTTTTTTACTTTGATAATGGAGAATCATTTTTCTCAATTAAATATCAATTGAAACTGTATAACATTGATAGACTTTTTTTTCTTTAAATAAAGTAAAAACACATTAATAATTGTTAAAATCAGAATTCATTTAATAGCATAATTAACTATGAACTTTTATAAAATAGAATATACAATTATTAAATTACGATTAAAAAGACCTAAAAACAATTAAAATTATATTAAAAAATTAAGAGCAATATTTACTTTGACACTGTTTTTTAAGGTCTTGCTATCCATATTAGTTAAGAATAATTAATGATTAGTGAATTCTATGAAAGATCCTAGTTAATTATGTTATTAAATGAATTATTATTTGAATAGTCATTAATGTGTTTTTACTTTATTTAAAGGACAATAATGTTCATAAATACTTTAGAGTTTTAATTGATATTTTATTTTATACACAAAAAAACTTTTAAAAATTTAAACATTAAATATTTTAAACATTTTTTTACTATTTTTTTTCATTTTAACATTGTTAAAAATTACAAATAAAACAATTTTACTTTATATTTTTAATTAATATTTTGATATTTTATTTTCAAGTTAAAAATATTTTATTTTTAAGTTTTTGTGCATTAAATAAAATATCAATTAAAACATTCATAGACATTTTTGTTCTTTAAATAAAGTGAAGATGTATTAATGACTATTCAAATAAGAATTCATTTAATAACACAATTATCTATGAATTTTTATAAAATTTAATATTCATTAATTATTTATGTTTTTAAAATTGAACGGATGATCAAGCCGATGAAAGTATTGGTTCATGGTTCATTCATTCAATCATTATTGAACCAATAATTCATACTAAAATAGTATTTTTATTATTATTATTAATGTATTATAACAATTAAAATTATAAAATAAAAAAATTATTTAGAATTTAAATATAAAAGAAAAATATTTTTACTAAATATATCTTAATATTGCTAAGTTAGCCCCTATTTTTATTAAATTTTAAATTTAGGAAAAAGAGGGGTGTATTTAGCAAATTCCAAAAATTTTCAAAAAAAAAATTATGAACCGGTTCAACAGGTTGAGTCATCCTTTCGATTTTAAGACCAATTCTTTGTTTGATCGGTTTTTTATATTGCCTGAACCGATTACCAAAGCAATTTATTGATTTTTTTGTCAAATCGTCCAGCCTAATTTTTTAAATATAATTAATTGTTCTTAAGGGTACATGGTAGTCTTCTCCTTTTCTAAATACAATATTTATTTTGAGATAAAAAATACAAGATATAAAAAATACAAGCTATCAATCGATATGTTAAAATAATATGTTGAGAATCGAACTTAGATATTCAATCTGTATTCACAAATATGGTAAGATATAATTATTATTAATAAAAGGTGAGTAGTAAAATATTACATAGTTTGGGGTAACATGTTTCTAGATTTTAAACAAATTTTAAGGTGACATTTTTTGAAAAACTAATAACAATATATTTTGGTGAGAACTAATATATTTAAAAAAGTTTATTAAAGATCGCTGAACGTATAATCAACTGACCTGAATCGTAAAAGAATGGATGATGACATTTTTTATATAGCATCCTTTTATATCTAATACTTGATTTTTCAAAATAAACTCATTCTAACTTGAATGAGATTTGATATGTTAAAACATAGAGACTTATAGCTAATTAAGAGATGTGTCATTATTGAAATCAATCAAGAATTAGTTTTTAAGTAGGAAAACCAACAGAAAATTTATCGACCATAAATTTCTTTTTTTTTTACTATAACCTTAATTTTTTTTTAGGGCTAAAATAAGGCTTTTACTTAGACAGATCCTGATATTAGTCCTTCCTTCCCAATGTTTTAATATTTTAATATTTTATTTGTTTTCTCTAATGTTTTAGAATTTCAAATTCTAATTATTAAAATTTTTATAAATATATCCATATTGATACCCACTAATTGTGATCTGGACATAAAAACCAATATTTAAATAATATATTTTAGTCTAAATATAATTAATATTTTAATTCTAGCAAATATTTTATGATTCATGCCTAGTAACTTCAGCATCAAAGAAAATTGAAATGAGATATCAAAACAAGAAATAGCTCAGCTTGTACTTTAATCGGTTAAGAAAGGATTAACATGAATTGTCTTTTTTCTTTTTAATAAAAAAGTCAATAGAAAAGTTGTTGCAAAATCAAATCAAACTCAATTAAATTTTAAGGAGGACAAAAGATTAGGTGAGTTATTTACAAGTAAGAGCAAATTAGAATCTAGCTTTAACGGGTTTTTGCTTTCGGTATTTGCGCATCAGGTTTTATTTTTGGGTTTTTTCCCATATATCTCCATAGTTTATCCATGTATCTATATAATCGTAAAAAATGCCTAAAATATGCTTAGGTAAAAAAAAAAAAAAAAAAGTTAACTTATCTCTTTTCTTCTTCGAGCATCTTTCTTCTCTTCCAGCTATTATTCAAGCACACCTCTAAATACACAACTCTGTGCTACTCGTACATTTTCCTTCCTTTTCCTCCATTAACGACACTCATTTGTACTTCTTTCTCCATTCACATGCAACACAACCCTAGCTCCTCTTTCACTCACTTCACTCAAATTGATAAAAGCACTGGTACAAACCTAAGAACCTCAATCTTGTACAATCACTAATACAACCCCAAAAACTCTACTTTCTCACACAATCACTGATACAAAACTAAGACAAAAAAGATATGAAATATAAGCAATTGATAAAGGCATAGCAAAGAAGTGTCGTGGTGGTGCAGTGGAGAGAAGTGTGGTGCAGTGACACAGTGGTGGTATAGTGTAAAAAAAATTATAATTATAAGTTTAGACAGTCTTGTTTATACTTGTAAAAGAATTTACAATTTTTTTTACAAATTCATTTGTAATAAATTTTTATTTTTTTAACTAGAATACTTTTTAAATTTTAAAAAATTATGGAGGTACAGAAAGAAACTATAGAGTACAAAAAGAAAAACCCTTCATATCTTGGATTCTACCTCTTTCTAAATGTTCAACCCAAACCTGCAGAGCTGTAATTGAAAAAACACCTTTTCATCCAAATTTCTTCTTGCACCTCTTATATTTTTTATTAAAAAAAACCTTTGATTATTTGCGTTCCATCCATACAAGATAAAAAAAAATCTGTTTAGGATTCTTCAGTCTACGATACCATTTTTTTCATTCATGATTGGAAAATATGGAATAAATTTTTAGGTCAAAATATATTTTTCATTTCATATTTATTAATTAAAAATGAAATAAATTGCAATTTAGATAACCCAAAATATAATTTATTTCATTTTTATGATCAAATTTTCAGAATACAATTTAATTAACTTTGATTAACCAATCCATGAAAAATACATTTAGACCTAAAGATATATTCCGGATTTTTCAGAATAAAAAATTTGAATTTTGGATTTCGGATATTCTGGTGGAGGCAATCAAGAGTACACCATATGTATGCCTTATGAATATGATGAGAATTTCTCTCTACACCTCCATAAGTTCTCCCTACATCTCCATAATTTTTTTAAATGACAAAAATGCCCTTAATGAAAACGATAAAAATTTAATTACCATGTGCCTCTTTCCCTTCCTCTTTTGTTTACACCTTTCTCGCTTGCTTCTCTCGCACGACTTCATTTTTTGTCTCCTCCATTGAATCAATGGCTTGCTCTTATTCTTCTTCTTGCGCTTTTGTTCATCCTATCTGCATTTGCTTTGTTTTTTCCAATTCAAGTTTGCGTTTATTTTATCTTAGGTACATTATGGAATTAGGTTGGTGTTCGAACTTGTAAAAAATTTTGCAAATATTTTTACAAGTCCAAACACCCCCTGTCTGGACTTGTAAAAAAATTTGGAAAATTTTTTACAAGTCTAGATAGGGATGTTCGGACTTGTAAAAATTTTACAAAAACTTAATTCCATAATGTATCTGAGAGAAGATGAATAGAGATGTACAGAATCGCAAACTTCAAGCGAATAATAAAGTAGGAAGAAGAAGGATGTACAAGACATAAATGTAGAAAGAACAAACTACATTAAAACATGAGTATCAACAAAAATATATCTCAATCTCATCGGCATCACCATTAACTTCATTGGTTGCCTTCAAAGACTTACACTTGTGTTTTTATTCCCAATAAAAAAATTTCTAAAAACTATAAAACACTATTAATTTCTTTAAATTTCTTAGCTTTGATTTTAACAACTTCAATCTTCTTTGAAAACCTCAATCTTCTTTGAATCTATGATACCCTATATTTCCTCTTTTTGGTGAGTGTAACAAGGATATCAAACATTTTTAGTTGAGGCTTGAGATAAAAAAGTATCTAACAAGATAAACTTCCTAAAATTAAATAATAAATTTTCTTCTTTTCAACAATTACACGCATTATTGTTTTAATGCGCTTATGTTATGACAACTATGTCTGTCACCATGGTTAAACAAAAAAAAAATCAAAAGTATAATATGTACATATTAATAATTTATTGTTGTATTTTTTAATTTTAAAATAGGTGTAAGGGTAGAATAAATATTTTGAAAAGTAGACATCAAAAGGGGTATTCTCATTCTTAATAGTATAAATATAATATATAATATAATACCATATATTATACATTATAGATATAATTGGAGAATTATGCATGTTGGATATCAATATTTTAAAGAAAATTTGTGCTTAAAGTTATAAGGTTGATGTAGTGGTAAAATATATGTTTGGGAAATAAGAGGTTGTTGATTTAAGTCCCTGTTATGACAAAATAGTTTTTTTTTATTTTAAAATATGTGTAAGGGTAGAATAAGTATTTTGAAAAGTAGACATAAAAAAGGAGGTATTTTCTTTATTCCTTTATTAATAGAAGATATAGATATAGCTATAAATATAGATATAGTATATAATATAATATCATATATTATACATTATAGATACAATTGGACAATTATGTATGTTAGATGTTAATATTCTAAAAAATTTGTTAACAAAATACTTGATAGATTTTTTTAAATTCTAAAAAATCAATATTTTTTATTAACATTGAAAGATTTTTTAATACATGGTTAAAAATAAAAAAAGATGAGATAATTTTTAATTTTTCCAATAAAACATTGAAAAAAAATTTGAAATTAATTATCCATAATAAATAAGTTGTTGAAGAAGTTGAAAAACATATTCAATTCTTTTTTTATCGTCAATAATGGGTATTTTTAAAGTGAAAAAATGCTTTTATGATACACAAGTTTTTTTTTTCATACCAAATTTTCTAAAATTAATGATTCATAAAATAACACTAAACTAAATGTAAGATATATGCACATTTATGTTATATACATTACTTATTATTTAGTGTGTTGTTATCAAAAGATTTCTTACAATTCTTTTTAATATGAAATGAGTCAATTATTTACTTTCATTTTGATATGTTATTGAATAAAAATAATGATATTGTTGTTTCATTAAGCAAGAATCTTGATTTTTGAGAAGTATATAAATCATCCAATAAGAAAGGTTTTTATTTTTTCATATGAAAGATTTGAAGACGTATTATAAATATGAAAATACATTAGTTTTAAGAGAAAAATTCAATAAAAAAGGAAACACACAGGGTTGGTATTTAGATAAATTTAAGAAATATTTTAAAAAAAAAAAAGGATAATAGAAAGAGATGATAGTGTGCCCTAGATAAACCCCAAATGATTTAACAGCATAAAAAGGGCGTGTTATGTTTTTCACACACAAAGCGACATAGAATTGAATTATAGTACTGTTTTTGTGCAGCGTTGTGTTGAGTTGAGAAGCAGAGGAGGCAGAGATGCAGGGAAGCGCAGCCGACGGAGAAGCATTGGATTTCGAGCCTGAGGACGATGACCTCATGGACGAGGACGGCGCCCCCGACGGCGACGCTTCTCCTCCCCAGCCCAAGCTCAAATCCGCTATCACCGCGGCGGCCACTTCCTCTCTCTCCGCCCCTAAGAAGACCAAGGGCCGCGGATTCCGCCAGGACACCGACGCCAACCGCAACACTCGTCTCTCCGGCTCCGACTTCGACTCTCTCACCACCGAAGGCGGCCCTGGCCCTCAGAGATGTTTGTCCCCTTTCTCTCCCCCCTCTTAGGGTTAGGGTTAGGGTTAGGGTTTGGGTTTCTCTTCCTCTTTTTTTCATTATTTTATTTTATTTGATTATTTCGTTTTTTCTTTCCCTCCTTCCAGCCATTGAAGGATGGATCATTTTGGTCACTGGCGTGCACGAGGAGGCGCAAGAGGACGATTTGCAAAATGCCTTTGGTGAATATGGAGAGATTAAGAACCTGCACTTGAATCTCGATCGCCGCACTGGTTTTGTCAAAGTAACACTCACAATTCCTCTATTCTTTTTTTTCCCTTCCAGCAATTGATTTTTTTGAGCTACCTAGTCATTAAGATAATTTATTATGATTGTAATTTGACTTGAATTGGTGTCTGTCTTTCAACTAACACCACTTTTTATAATGTGATTTTGGACACCTATATGTATGCCTATATAACTTATAACCTAAGTGGTAATTTGATAAATGTTTGATATACATGGTGGTTAATGGCTATTATTTTGTATCTGGCATTGTGTTTTCAGTGTTCCCTGTTGCTTTTCCATTTTGATGATTTGTATGTGGCATTGTATTTTCGGTGTTCCCTGTTGTGATTTTTCTTCAAGTTGGCCTTTTATTTTGCTTGGAATGTTCCAACTTCCATGGCATGAATTTTGTTTCATGTGATGGTTAATTATTGGACCAAAACTGATACTTTGAGAGGGAACCAATTGTTGTTGATCAGTTGATGTGGCTTTTTGTTGATAGAAAAGGATTTGGAATTTGGCGTCAGTCCATTATATTTTTTTTTTTCCTCTTAAGAATGATGGTGCTACAGGTATAAAATTAGTACCTTTTTTATGTCTTGAGTTTTAAAGAATGCGAAGGGAGGAAGATACAATTCTTTATAAGCATGTATAGCAAGCAGTATAGGTTATTATCATTTCTTCACTATTTCTATTATGTTGTACTCTTGTTTGCCATTGTCCCTTTGTTCTACTAATTCATTACATTGAAAAAGATAAGTCTCTTTTTATTCGTAAATTGTAAGCAGGACTTATTCGTTGTCTAGCAAGATTTTCTGCAATTTGTGCTTTTATGTGCATACAGCATGGTTAATTTTAAAATCAGTGTTTGGAATGGCTAATTTTCTATCCTTTTTCGTATATTTCTATCCTTTTTCTTAAATTATGTTCATACAGCATGGTTAATTTTAAAATTAGTTTTAGGAATAGCTAATTTTCTATCCTTTTTCATATATTTCTATCAGCAACTTGAACACATGAAAATTTTGGTTTCTGGACTAATGAGTATCTTTTGTTAGGGTTATGCACTGATTGAATATGAACGTGCTGAAGAAGCTCGAAATGCAATAGAGAATTTGAATGGATCTGAGCTTCTTACCCAAACCATTTATGTTGACTGGGCCTTCAGCAGTGGACCTATTAATGAGTCAATCAGAAGAAAGAATGCTAGGTATTCTTATACATGTTTAATAATTAAAGCATTTTGGTAGGGTTTCGTTATTTTGCAACCTTTAAGTTCCATGCGGATGCAGTGTTGGTCTCTATGTTAATTTTTTTGGTTTAGCATTTTCCATTGTGGATTTTATTTTAGCCAATGTGAACTCCCTTAAGTTAACGGAGATTAAAATGGATATTATATATTTTTATCTCCTTGGTTAATAGATTGAAAAATGAAAACAAGGTGTATTTTCCTGGACTGGATGTGAGTAAAACAATTTTTATTCCAATTTTAAACTTGTTTATTATAAGCCTCCCCTTTGTAGACGTGTAAAGCAAATACTAGTGCTGAGTTTCTTCCTCTTATTTTAACACCCTGTTGTAAACTTTGGAATATTCCTAAAACCATTAAGGTTTTCTGGATTTGTATTCTTAACAGTAAATATTCAGTGTTTAACTTTTATCATTTTGCAGACCACCTCGTGAACGGCGCTCCAGGAGCCCCCGGAGGAGATATTGACATGTGTATTGAGTGAATGTTTGTGTTGATGTGTGTGGACCCTTAAACAAGCGGCTTGTTTTCTATTGCTATAGCTGTCGAGGATTTTTCTGATACTTGTGCTTCCTTCTGGCCAAATACATATTTGATTCTGACGATTCTCATCTAATACATCCTTTGTTGAATGGTATGAACTTTTAGCTAGTTTATTATGGTGTATTCTATTTTAACGCACAATTGTTTCATTGTAGCAATGTGTTTTGGTCATGCTTTTCCTCACATGTAACGTTATTACGTTGAAAAAAGGTAGGATCGCCTTTCGTTTGAAGCTTGTTTCTGTTACATGTTAAAGTGTGCTTTAGTGTCTCTCTTTTCCACCATACATCTCTTTCTTTTTTTCTTTTTTTTTTTCAATGTAGACCTTTTTGTTATACTCTTTCTATTTACCTGTCCGTGCATTTACATGGGTATTGATATTTGTTACGTGTAAAGGCTTAATAAAGTTAAATGCGAAATGCAACACCAATTTTTGTTTGGTGGATCTTTGTCGTTTAGTTTATGACCTAGCGTGTGATGCATACATCTTAATTGAACCAACTAGTCAATTACTTGTTTCGTGCTCTTGGTAACTCCTTAAAGGTTTGTATTTATTAATTGTGAAGTGTTGGGTGGCACGTGCCAGCATGTTAATTTACTTTATGTGAATTACACGACGAAATAATAGCGCTCTTATTATTTTCGACCGATTGAAGAAAAAATTCTTAACATAATTCCTGAGTTAATTTGGTTGAGGAGAAAAATAATTGTTCACCCAATAAAAATATGATAAAATTATCGAAATAATTATCCTCTTATTATTTTAGACTTGATAGTATTTACGCTAATTCTTTTGAGGATATATATTGGTAAACGAGTAAATTGCTTATTAGACATATATTTATGAAAAATTAAATAGTTTCACTGTTTAATAATAATAATAATAATAATAATAATAATTTCGACTGCATCTATGATCTGATTTGAAAATTTTCTAGTCAATGAATTCCAGTCGCCAAATTTTTAAACATGCAATTGCAGAGAAAGAAGAGTTTATGGTCTTACAATTTCGAGTTGGCTTGTTTTCAAAAGACTGATTATGAGCTAACAAAATCCTTTTAATTTCAAAGTATATAGTCTTAATAAAGACGTTGTTATGAACTTATAATTATAATGAAATTAACGATTGTCATAAATGCAAGGCATTACCTTACAATCATTGTTTTTTTTTTTGACGGAATAATCATTAGTAATATTTAAGAAAAAATATTGTAGTAGCCAAAATGTGGGCCATTACTCCAGCCTAACAAATAGAAAAGAAAAATTATGTACCTAGAAAACAAAAGAAAAGGGGCAGTTATAATGGCTTACAATTTTTTATAGTACGGTGGCATGTTTAGCTATTACCGGAATGATAGGTTATAGCTTAAAACAACTTTTAAATTCTGACTAACTCATAACTACTCAATTTCAATCATGGCTATGTAGCATAACTCTAATATTAAGTAAATGACCATCTATTTATTTGAAAACCAAAAGGTTTCAAAGTTACTTGTGAACTGGTGAAGCCTAATCATAACGTTTTATTTTATATTTGGAAATTTTTTTAGTCTTACGTTTAAAAATTGAATCGATAAAATTTAAAAACTAATTATTTACACGTTAATTTAAAAATATTTATATCCACGTGATTTATTTACTGTTAATTTATTTCATATATCAATTAGGTATCGTTCTTAGATGACATGATTAGTTTTGTTTTATTTTTGGCTGAACCACTTAAGTCTTTTCGTTTCAAAAATAAAAATTTAGTTATTTTAAAATAAATTACAAAGTCTTTTCATTTCAAAAATAAATTTAGTATTTGAAACTAAATTTTTAAGAAGTAATTATTTCAAAATATTTTCTTAAAAATGGGCAGTCATTATTCCTATTTTCTAAATTAAACTAAATTATTCTTAGCGACAAATTTCTTTATTTTCTCCTTTCGTTTTTATTTAAATTTTTATATATAATTTTAAATCAATATAGTATACATGAAGGTGTTTAAAGTTTTGACATAGATTTCTATATTTTGCAGAACATTCCATAAATGTAATTTTATGAGAAACAAAAATTTAAATTGAAAAAACGAAAAAAGTTGTTTTGTTTTTTTAAGAAAACCTGGAGTAGGCACATATTGTAACTTATGTTGTTGACGATTATCCATCCATTGTTGTTGTGGATCTGAGAAATCTACCGCTCGAAGATAGGAGAGAGATTACAGAGAGAGAAAAAAACAGAGTGAGAGTGAGTGAGTGAGTGAGTGAGTGAGTGAGTGAAGGAGTGAGTCTGTGTTCAACGCATGCTTTGCTTAGACTCCAAAACCTACTCTGCTGAGGTATGTGGTAACAGACATCATCTTCTTCTTCTTCTTCACCGCTCTTACCATTTCATTTCTCTCTCTTTCTCTCGGTAAAGATTTCACATTTGTGATGGGTTCTTGCGAAGCAACGAATGTGGTTCTCGCTAAAATTAAAAACTTTGATCCCGAAAATGCTTCAAAAATCATGGGTTATCTTCTGATGAACTTGGAGGACTCTGAACTGATACGAGTAGCGTGTAGTCCCGACACGGTGCTTCACACTCTTGTGCTGAGGGTAAAGTCCCATTTGGGTCTATCTCTCTCAACCCCTTCTTCTCCTTCACTCCCTCCTTCACCACTAAACCCCATAGGAAGACTCACTGGTACTTCCTCCAACCCCTTCTCAAGAGCCGGGCCCACCAATGGTTTTGACTTCTCTAGAAACCCATCTTCCCCTTCTTCTCACTCTCATGCTTGGAACTTCCCAAACAACAACCCCATTAGTCCAAAGTCCACACCTTTACTCTCCTATGACAACATTCGAGCCCTGTCCCCTCGTGTCAATGGTGACTGTGACTTTGTTGACGAGCAGCAAGTCAATGAGTACTTCCCTTTTCTCAATGACTCTTCAAAGAACGAAGATTTGGTCGATCCACGCCTTGAATTGGGGGTTGGGGCTCAGAATTGGCACTCTGGGGACTCACATTTGCACAGAAGGAGCTACTCGGCCAGTGATGTTGGTTTTGGCTGTGAAGATGCTGCCCCTGGACTTGGATACAAGCCATGCCTTTACTTTGCAAGAGGGTTTTGTAAAAATGGCACCAATTGTAAGTTTCTTCATGGTGCTTTCACTGATTCACTTGATGCCATTGTTGGCTCTCCTAGTAAGCTTGAAGGGATGGACCAGCGGGAAGATTTTGTTAGGTTCAAGGCTCCACAGCTTCAGAGAATAGCTTCTGGACCTTCTGCAGCTGCTCGTGAGAAGTACTATGAGTTTTTGATGCAGGAGTCACAAAGGTTTAGTACAATATGGAAGGAAGCCTCTCTAGTTTTCTTTATTTCCTTTTTACCATTCTAGTTGTTGTATGCTGATGTTTAACTGTTATACATTCTTGTGTTGCTTTCCAGGGCTGCAGCAGCTTTCATGATGGGGGAAGAATTCTACAATTTTGGCTGGGATAGGCCAGAAAGGAATGATTTTCTTGCCACTATTTCCGGCGAAAAACCGAACTCTGCTTCGAGACAGATTTATTTGACATTTCCTGCCGAAAGTACATTCAAAGATGAAGATGTTTCCGAGTACTTCAGGTAGAATATGCCATAAACAATTGCGAAAATGTGGTGCCAATGAAAAAACGTCAAGCTATAAAACATTATTGTGGCTATCTTGTTAGTGTAGACGTGTGTAACGTGTCATGTCTCAGCCATTTTTGTCGTTGTGCCCACCTTAAATATGTTTTCTTGTGCTCCTTGGTGTGAGTTTTGTTGGAAGCCCTAAAGGAGATGGATTTTGGTTGCCTCTATTATTGATTTTAACTCCTAACTTGAGTAACGGTCGTGCAATTTGTGTTCCTTGATTGATTTGAGCTTGCCAGGGGATTATTATAAGTCTTTTCCTGGCGTCCCTTCAGCAATCTAGAGTTCCCAATTTAAACTTCAGTAATCATTGATCGTGATGTTACTGAATTTAGAATTTCACTTCCAAGTCATGTTTTATGTGTAACATTTAGAGTTTGTCTTTTATAGGCGATAAACTTTGCAGAGCTTGATGTATGTCTCCTATGAGGAGATTGGGTTAATCCTATATTTTCAGGTATCACTTCAATATGTGTTTTCCCTTGAAAATAAAATGACTTAGTTTTTCTTGTTAAGAAGCTTGGCAAATAATGAAGCTCATAGCTTATAGTGATCAGTTCTCACGAGTCATGATCAGTACCACTATGATGTGTCATGCGTGTGCATGCTCAATCAACGTAGTTGTGCAGTTTTTCAGCTTACCAATGACTATTGGTTTGCCAAAGGAAAAATCTACATCAATGAGCAAACATCCTAATTACTAACGAGTATGTGTTCTTGAAACTATAAATTTACATCTTTGGTTGGTCTAGACTATAGTCTTTGTCAATGCTAAACATAATTGTTGTTTTTAAAATTTAGTTTCAATGTATAAAAAAATGTATCTTTTGTAATTGGTAAGATTTTAATGTTTCACACTGTGTTTGAAAGAAAGCTTGAGAAGTGCTTTTCATAAGCATGACATTGATATAAAGGTTTGTTGTCATGATCTACAGTTAAAGAGTTGCTTTATTATGATTTAATGAATGCAGAATAATATCCAACTAATGGAGCATACCATCCCAAGGTATAAACAGTGACGTTTTTTAGCAAACTGAGGATTTGATGTGGAATTTTTGTGTGTGAAAGATATAGTTGTTCATAAATGATAAAGAAGGATGGATGGGGGCATGTTGTGACTTATAGGGTATGAAACTGGTCAGAGAAGATTTCAGTTTAAATATTGTTCTATAACTAAGATTAATTGTCTTTGTAATGGTGTGGACTAACCTTTTTGTATTGGAATTGTGATCTCTAATTGACCTTGCACTATAAGTTAATACTCACAATTACATGTAACCATAGTAGGGGCTGTACATGTTCAACTCTTGGTAGTGTCTTTACATATTGATGCACGCATAATTGGAATTCAAATTGAGGGATTTCATTGAATAGCTACTTTTGTTCTTTTGTAGCAAATTTGGACCTGTACAAGATGTGAGAATTCCTTATCAGCAAAAGCGAATGTTTGGGTTTGTTACCTTTGTCTATCCCGAGACAGTGAGACTGATATTATCCAAAGGGAATCCTCATTTTATCTGTGATTCACGTGTACTTGTCAAGCCCTACAAGGAGAAGGGAAAAGTTGCTGACAAGTAAGTAGGCATCATATTTTTAATCAGTTTATATCTTACTATTCCTAAATTAATGCCATTGTTTGTTATTTATGCAGGAGACAGCATCAACAACAGCAACTAGAGAGGGGAGATCTTTCACCATGTTTAAGCCCCTCTGGGTTTGGATCTAAAGAACCTTATGATTTCCATCTTGGTAATGAAATTTCTCTGGTTAACGAGATCCTATGTTGACTAGAGATATGGGCTATACGTCCAATGTAGCTCTGATAAGGCTTGAGCAATCTTTTCACCCTACAAGTTGCTTTTTGTGGGTTTGAGTTAAGCCTTATAGTTCACATTCTAAGATGGTATTATAGTCTATCATAAATCTCTAAATGGGTCACCCTATTTGATTTATGCTTTAGATGTCCAGTCTAAGATGTGAGAATGTGAGTTAAGACGACCTTACATCGACTAGAGAAAGAGATATGACCAATATAATCCTTGTAAGGCTTGGATAGTCCTCACCTTACCAGCCTATTTTGTACGATATAGAGTTGTGCCTTGGGTCCAAATTCTAAGCTGATATAAAAACTTCTAGATCTGATATTGGGTTATCTATTCTATCCTTGTGTATGCTATAGATGTCTATTCCTAGGCACACTCGCATTGTCCATGCTATAGATGTTCAGTCCTAGATGTGAGGGTGTGTTGAGATATGAGGTTCGTATAAGGATTGGACAATCCTCAACTTACTAGTTGTTGCCCAGAGTCCAAATTCTAGAGACATTTTTTATTCTACTTGGTTTTTATGAACGTGTGTACTTAAGAATAGTTGCTATATATGTTCCTTTGAAGTCCCCAAACTTTCCATAACACTTTTTGTAATATGCAGTTACTTGCAAAGGAGTGTCTCATGCCCATTTCATTTATTCTCATCTAACTTTGTTTTATGCAGGGGCAAGGATGTTGTATAGTCCACATGATATCTTATTGAGGAGAAAAATTGAGGAGCAGGCTGAATTGCAGCAAGTCCTTGAACTTCAAGAAAGAAGGCTGAAGAACCTACAACTTCCAGACTTCAAGAACAATCCTATTCACCATCACCAACGTAGCCTTTCTGTTGGTAATCCTCTGGTCTTACCCCATCAACTTCATGGTCATATTAATGATGCAGGCCTTTCTCCCGATAGCCTTAAAGGAGATATTGCAGGTTTGTCAATTGATTGTCTGGTAGCTTATGGTAATTCCAACGAACAGGGTTAGACAGTTTACATTATCATTGATTTTAATGGCAGGCTATAGTGGCAGCTTCGTTTCTACTAATTCTTTAGGCATTGCATCTGAGCAGCAGCAGCCACAGAAAGAAGTTGATCCAGCTCGCATCGATGATTCTGAGAGTGGGAATATAAAGGATAGTGGAAATACTGAAGCCATAGATCTTAGTAATAGGTATGGGAATTGACTTTGTTTCAGATCTTATTTCTATTCATCTATTGTATTATGGTTCAACATTTTGGAGGTGCTCCTCCTTTAATCTGCCCCTCCTTGAGGATATCTGCATTTCATTTCAAGTTTTCTGATAATGTGTTCTTTCATGTTCTCTTGGCCTTGTAGAAGTGTGGAGCAGGCCCTTCCTGATAGTCTTTTTGCATCACCAACAAAAGCAGCTGGAGATTATCATGCAGACTTCTCTGCAGTGGCAGAGGTCAATGAGACTGCTGTATTTTCAGCCAGCTCATCTTCTCATGACAAGCTAGAGCTGACAACTAGTGACGTGGCTTCTCATTAGTTTTGTTTACAATTCAAGGTATTGCTAATTGCTCTCTTAATGTCACTCTTCTCTGCATAATAAATGTGGATAAATTCTGCTGACTCATTTCTTTGGCTCCCCATTTGGTGCCTCAAGATTTTGAATTGTAGGTAATAAGAATAGAAGTGGCCGGCTGGGGATAATTTTTATTAGGGTAAGTTTTTGGTCTCTCTCAATCTCTTGGAAAAATGGTTTGTTCTTTACTAGTAAAAACACCTCAAGATCTGCTTATGGTCTGGTAAATAATTTGTTGTTGGTTTGTTTCTTTGCAGATTTATAGAAGCTTATAGAAGAATCTTCTAGATGTATAGCCAAATACACCTAGATCAGAAGATTAGATCCTCTAGAGAAGAAACAAATGAGGTCACCACCATCATCAATCAATACATACTACTAACAGCAGGCGATACATGTTGCATACTTGGACAGACATATTAGTTTATAAGACTAGTTTTTCTTTTATTCCTTTCCTTTTTTGTTGTACTCCCATTCCCTTCCAACATAAATTATCTATAGATATGTATGTTTCACCAGACTGAGGTAGAACAAAGTACTTTTTTTTTTTACTTTAGCTTAATGTATAAAACTTGGTTACCATTTAGTTACTATTTTTCTACCGCTTCTATGCTTCTTTTTATCCGCAAATTAGTCTTCATCACTGGCTAGCTAGTAATCTTTGTAATCATATACAAGATTTAACAACTGCTGTTAGTCGCTTTCATTTCAGTAAATCATTGATCTAAAGGGGGCTATTGTTGATGTGATTGAATTGTGTCATGCAATATTTGAAGAGTTTAATACGTAAGGACGGGAATGGACGGATACTGTAACAATGACTTTCAATTACAATATTCTAAGAATGATAATGTTGTTGATTTTATTTATTAAAGAAGGGTTGCAAACTCTACTAAAGTGTTTTACATTGTTAATATATGAGTTTTTTTCTCATATTTTAAACCATGTTTCTTTGTTGATAATATTAAAGATTTACACCATAAAAGTAATCTCAGATTAAAAGTTAGTGCATCCTTTTAGAGGAACCATAATTAGAACAAGAACAAAGTATACTAAACTAAAAGCAACCTTGTTATTAAGGAAAAGGAAAATGTATGTTTGTAGTTTGTAGTTTGTAGCAATGACATAGTGAGTGAGTTAGTCAATCCAAATAAATAGAAGAAGTATTAAGTAAAGAAAGAGAGAAGATGGAAATGGAAACAAAGAAGGTTTGTCTGGTAATGAGGAGTGGAAGGCCCACATGCGAGGTGGGGATAAGAAAGAGGGAGGGTCTAACTGTGGAGTCACATGGTGCTGACATTGAACAAAAAAATGTACAGGGAGCATTACACTCCTTTCACCATCAAACTCAATGAAATGTTTGTATCAGAGTCTTTCAGTTTTATGGATGGCAGAGCCTGTTTGTCCGGGCATACCCTTAAATTATGGTAGTTTCTACGCAGTGCTCATTTTCTTTTAGCCTTGCATTGCAGCTTTTCTAAAAGCTTCTGCATCCGTTTCATGCCTTCAATTTTTATTTTTCTGCTTATTGGCCTAATCATTATCATTTTGATTTCTTTTTTTCTGCTGCAGTACACATCAAAACTACCTTCTTCAAAAGTTACGCTCAGTCATCATTTTCATCTTTATTCCTTCCCAACTCGCATTTTAAAATAGATAGATTTAAAAGTCATATACCACTTTCAAGTTTCAATCACAATTTTTAAGGTTTAACTACTCATTTATATATTCTATATTTGCATAATCTTTATTCTACACTTAAAACTTACCAGTTTTAATCTCTAAGCGTATATTAAAAAATTATGCGTAAGAAGTATAAAGTTGTTTTAAGCATAAAAACTAAATCGTAAAAATGTTTAATATGAAATTAAATGATTAACTAAATCGTAATAAAATTTATTGGATAAAATTCTAACCAATTGGAAAGTTTAGAAGAGTTTTTTAGCATTTCTCAGAATATTAAAGGCTAGATCCAAATAATATTTGAAATTAATTAATCAGCTTCTATGCATGAGTTATGTTACGATCACTTAATCGATAGTATACTATAAGAAAATTTTTTTCTTCAGCATTCAAAAGTTATATCAGACTTTGACTAATCCGGATCGAGTCAAACACAGAACAAAGTTACTAATGGAATAGTATGTTTGAAAAAGTTGAAAAAATTATATTATTTTAATGATTTATTATGTATAATTGATTATAATAAAAATTATTTTTTTAGTAAGTTTACTGAAAAATAATGTAAAAATAAGTATTTTTTATATTAAGCTGGGTTCACAAACATCTAACTTATTTTTTAAAATATAGTCATCTTGATTATAATTTTTTTAAAACATACTTCAAATGTCAATGTTCTCGCTTTTTTTTATTATTATTATTACTATAATGTTCGGTTGTGTCTTAAAAATTCTTTTTTATGAATAAAAAAATTATCAAAACCGTTGTTATTTTTAATTATACCCTCATGTCTTTTTTATGAATAAAAAAATTATCAAAACATACTTAGAATTTTTACGACTGTCATTTGGGTGGATAAACCTATTTTGGGACTTGGAATTCTCTCCATATTTAATTTTTCTATTTACACAATTTTTTGAACTGAAAAGTATGTTTGTGATTGCTAAGGGATACTTAAAACGTATTGGGTTGGGCTGCTGCATTAATAACTATTAGTTTAAAAATTAATATTTTAGATTATAATTAATTTTAAATTATAATTAAGTTAAATTATATATATATATATATATATATATTTAATTTTATCATAAATCTTAATCATATATTTTCTAATCAATTATTATTATTCTTTAATATTATAAGTTGTTTTAAAAATAAGTTGACACCTTAAATTTAGTAAAACAAATTCTTTAAAAAAAATTTTAAGAAATTAAAAGTTTTAGTTTATGATTAGTTTTTTTATCAAGTTATGGTTTCTTTTACTTATTTTTACACTCTTTTACTCTATAAAAATTAATTTTGTTGTATCCCAACAAGAGTAATAATTTTCAAACAACTTTTTTAATAAACTTATCTAAACAAAAATAATTTTAATTATAACCAATTATACATATAATTAATTATTATAAAATATATTTTTTTTTCATATTTTCCACACATAATCTTACACCCTCAACCACTTCATAACAAATGGTATGTGTAATAATAAATGGTATGTGTAATAATAAAGTTTAATATTTCACTAATTATGTCATTTTTCACAATTTTTTATGTAATGTTTTGGAGAAAAAATCTTCTGCTACTTTTTAAGATTTCAAATATTTTTGTAGTGGTTATGTATAATTATTTAGCATTGAACTTTGAGCCTCTCTATGTTTGAGCGAGGCTTTTATCAGATGTAGGGTCCGAATAAATGTGACAGTGTTTGATATCATGGCCCAATAAATCTTTCTATCATTTGTGTACCGATTACTTTTGTTATATTATCATTATTATCACTTAAAATTTTCTAAATATAAAATATATGAAATTAAAACCCTATAAAATTTATGGTTTAAATATAAAATAAATTATATTAGCATTTCTTGTTATTTTTTCCATTGCATTAATACTCCGAACCATTTATTTTTAAAATATTACATCGATATTTTTTTTTACATAAGGACATCTATATCTATAAAATGAATAAATTAGGTTTTGATCTATCTAATTTTTTTTTATCATTTCAAATTTGAAATCATTATTTTATTTGTATCCCCAACATTCGTTATAAGATAAATAATATTCGTTAATATATAACAAATTTTATAGACATCAATACTACATAATAATAAAGACCAAGAATAATACTAAAGACGTAAAATTTTATAGACATCAATACTAATAACTCATTTTACTAATATATAAGATATTAGTAAGTATTATTTGAAATTATCATTTGACTTTCTATTAATACACTAATGAATATTACATAACAATAAAGACCAATAATAATATTTCACACTTTAAGAATGAAAAAAAAAATCTTCTCATTTTATAAAAGTAATATTTAAGCCCAAATTTTATGAAATTTTCTTATTTGTAGTTGTTTAGAATTAAGAAAAAAAACATTGTTGATTAATTATTTAACATATTCACATATAAATAAATAGGTAGTGAAATTATATATGGAATATTTGTCCTTGTCTAACCTAATCATGTTTAATTTTATTTTTCAAGCTCAAAACAAAGGAATTTAAGGCTATCAACGTTAAAAAATAAAGCTGCAGTGATGAAAAAGGCTATCAACGGAATTCTAATTGAATATGTCTTTTGGTGATTTCTAATCTAATATGTTTTTTTTTCCTGTTTAAATATCTTCGCTTTAAAAAATATTCAAAATGGATGAAAAAATATATTATAAAAAAGTTAAATACTTATGCACATATAATAAAATAGAACATACAATTATAATTTTTTATTTATATAGATTTTAAAATATTAATTAATAAAATTAACTAATTTATATAAAATATTATAATTATCTGTCAGTACAAATATTTTTACGTTGATTATACATAATTTAAAAAAAAAAAAAAAACAGGGAAAGGAATGTTGAAATAATTAATGATGCATTTTGGAAAAAAAAGGTTTATCGAAATTGATGGTCTTTATATGCAAGGTGAAAAAAGAAGACATGGCAACAATAGATAGGTCTGTCATTATTTTAGTAATTATATTGAGTCAAATTTAGAATTTATGTTTGCTATTTTCCAATTGTAATTGACATAACACCTAATTTGATATGAATATGATAATGTGTCCATCTCAGTCATTTTTGTTGGTCCTCACTGAAATTGGGCTTTGCAACATTTAATATGCTCAATAAACTGAAAAATTTAAATATATTCATTAGAAAAGCTTAATAGAAAGTGAAAAGAAAAAGTATAAACCAAAAAACTAAAAAGCGACCTAAAAAGGCGACAAACACGTGATGCTATGATGAAAGTGGAAAGGTGGCTACCATGCACAACTCTAACATATTCCCCACTGTGCACCGCCGTTTCGACCAACCGGCACATCAAAACAATTTAATGTACCCTAATTCCAGAATATATAGATTTGACTGGTAGATTAATAAAAAATTATATAAAAATAATTAAATATTTATAAATAATATACTCATAAAACTTTTAACAATATAATAATTAAAATAGTAAATTATAAATTCTAGTTAAATAATTTGAAAAACAAAAATTTAGTATTATTAAAAATAAGAATATTTTTCAATTTATGAAATGACATACTAAATAAAAATTTAAATCTTAAACATATATCTTAAACATATAAAAAGAAATTCAAAATTAATAATAAACTTGAAAATCTACGAAATTTATCTGAAAAAAAAGAATTTTCACCCAACTTAACTCTAAAAGATAAGTAAAATTATAAGGAGTCAACTTTTGAGTTAATTAATATTTTCACAATCTTTAATGCATCGAGTTTTCATTGGAGGATTGCATCTCGTTTAATCTGACGGTGTAAATATCCTGTGCACGGTGTGGGATATGTTGCACTTGTGCATGCTATTTTCACTGTGTTGTTCCTGGACCTTTATTTATTACTGGACAGTTCTTTAAAGTTTAAAGTGCCTCGTTTAATATAAAAAGTATTGTTATTTTTAACTCAAAATAATAATTTGTTGCAGGTAACAAATAATGTCACAACAAGATTTTTAATGAGATTAATTAGTATATATTCTGTTAGTATAATGTCACAATTATTAATAATTTTTCTTTTTTTTTATTTATCATTAAATAAAATTAATAAACTTATCATATATTAAGGTTGTGATTCAACGTTAGTATTCAATTAAATTTTAATTTAATTAGTATATATTAACAGTGTAAAGATTTTTTATATTTACATTTAATTATAATATTTCATTTAAGGTAAATTTGTTACTCTTATCACTTTAAAATTCACATAAATGGAATACCAGTGTAAAGTTAATAGTGTATACTAATTAAATTATTATTATTATTATTATTACTATTATTATTATATTAATAATAATAATAATTTTCCATCAAATGTAAACAGTACACGTTTATTAATTTATTTAATTATCAAAAGAGTGTTAGTAATATATTTTTATAATATATTCTTTATTATTAATTAAAAATTATTATAATGAACAAAAGGGTGAATGAACTTTAAAAAATAAGAAATGAAATTATAATATTTTGTGATTTATATCAAATTTCAACTAAAATAAAAAAATTTACTTACAAGAGCGTGTAATGTGTTAAAAGCATAATTAACATTTATCTTATCATTAAATTTTGTTTAAGAGTTAGTGCTTATATTTATTTTTAATTAAATAGTTTTCAATTTTTTATTTTCAAAAATTATTTTCTTTAAGTATTTTATAAATTTCATTTAATCTTTAAAATATATATTTATTACATATTTTATGAAAAATAATTTTACTAGATGAATTTTTTCACAAATTAATATTATAAATTTATACAAAAAATATTTTATTCTTTTTATTAGATTGTATATATATATATATATATATATATATATATTATCAACCAATAGATAAAACTCATTAAAAGAAAACAGGCTATGTATTAAAAATATAAAACGAATTTACATTAACATCCCATAACAAACTATTATATATAACTAAAAATCATAGTAATACCAGCATAAAAATTCCAACAGCCGATTAAAAACCAATTTTTTAGTAAATTTCTAAATTTAACTTCTACACACTGTTCGCATTAAAGAACAATAATGTTAAGTATTAACTAGTTGAAAATAGTTATTTTATAACTTAACTTTGGTATTTGTAAAAAACAACAAAACAAAACAAACTTAAGTTTGGTATTTATGATTGGATGACATGGGAGCAAACAAAAATGATAAGTTTTGGTCTTTTGATTTGATCTTTTGTCGTTACCAAATTCCGAATAACAGTTCATTCTTTGTTCTGAAATAATGATTAATCATCACACCTCGCCGGAGCTCCGATGACGCGGCGGTTCTCTCCGTCGATTCATGCAGCATCGAACCATGAGATTGGCTTCTTCAAGGTTTCTAATTTGGAAACGAAACTGCAATTGTGATCCCCTAAGAAACGGTTTTTTGAAATGGAAAAAAACGTGAACTTGGCATCCGAAGAGACCAAAGACCAAAGAGATTATGGATATGGATTTGTCTTCACATCCAAACAAGATAATTCTTCTGGGTCGTCATTTCTTGACGAGTTTAAGATCCCACCGCTCAAAACTAATCCTTTTGGTGATGTTCATGATGAATTCAAATTCAGTGCAAGGAAGGAACAGAGTGGCATCACTAGAATGAATAAAAGTAGACAAAAACCGAAGCTTTGCACTCCTTTCCTGGGACATGATCTTATTTGGAGGCCAAAGACGGATGTGTCACACAAAAACTATGTGACTTCTAATGAACCATTTGGTTTTAGAATGGATGGCATTGGCAGCAACACTACTCCAACTGATCAATGTTTGAATGAGACTGAATGTGAGACAAAGGAGAATGCTTCAGAGTGTAAAGATTTAGAGACTAGTTGTGGTGATGAGATTGAAACTGGAATGTCCCATCTTGGTTGTGATTCCACTTCAAGAAATATGAGTGGATCTGGCTTCACATTTTCTGCTGCTGAAGTGCAATCACCTAGCCAGAAACGCCATTCCAAAAAGATAAATTGGGTAAAAGTTGGTCATGGTCATCTTGATACTTACTGCTCCACTCCTAATTCATCATCACCTGTGACTAGTTCTCCATTTTCTGCAACTTGCACTCCTCTTTTCACATCAGGGCAAGGTCAGAAAGCCAAAACAAGGGATTGTGAGGTGAATAAGGTGCATGGATTTAAGGAGGAACTTGCTTCTATTTCTGCTAATGCTTCAACCATTGCGGTTGAGGAAGCCTGTGAAAAGTGGCGACTCAAGTGAGTATATATTTATGTTTTACTTTTCATGCAACGTTTGCAATGACTCGGTTATGATGTGCTTAGTTTTGTATCGCTTGTACAGTATTTGAAGTCCTGGCTTATTGCAATCACTTACAGTCTTTTACCAAACAGAAACTACATAAAGATTTTATTGCGAATGTGAATACTCACGAAAATGGGATTTGCATGATCCAAAATAAAGTTTACTTATTTTTTTTATAGGCATATGCTAGTGGTTAGTGTCGGAAAAACTCAAATTCACGGCTTCTTCCTCCTTCTCACGTGGACTTTATCATTATATCAATGTTATAACTTTTATTTTATAGAATAGAATGCTTGCGATACTGAATATGCTTTGTAACAGAGGAAATCAAGCCTATAAAAATGGGAACTTGTCTGTGGCTGAGGATTGTTACACACAAGGAGTTAACTGTGCTTCTAAAGAGGAAGCATCTCAGAGATGTCGCAGGGCATTGATGCTGTGCTATAGCAACCGTGCTGCCACACGCATGTCTCTTGGTAGGATGAGAGATGCAGTAGAAGATTGTATGTTGGCTGCTGAAATTGATCCAAATTTCATCAGGGTGCAACTTAGAGCTGCAAAGTAAGGTCCTATTTTGCGTGTAATCTTCGTGAATTGTGATTTAAGTTATATGAATTTGATTTTAATCTTGGGCAAAGGAATACTTAGAAGGAGATAGTAGCATATTAAAAAATTAGTGTTTTCTTGCATGGATTGAAGGTTTAATGGGAATAGTTGATGGTAAGGGTGATTTACATGTAATAGGTGAGTGGTGGATGGCTGCTTGCATGTTGTGAAAAGTGCCTCCGGGATTAATGATTTATGTAGTATTACATTATAGGTAAATTGAAGGAAGTATCAACTAGGGTTATGACTAAGTCAATGTTAACTAATGTCTGCCAAAGGAAATTAATTAGATTTTTGAAAGCATAGTGAAGATAAAGGAAACAGAAAAACAGCCTAAGCTTCAAATGTAGGATTTTATTGCATCACGCAATCTGTTTAAATGAGCCTCCTGGGTCAAGGAGTGTTGGCTCTAATGGCCGTAAGGTTGAATGGCATTAACAAGAACGTTTTCATATATTCTTCCTAAAGGTTGTCTTTCATTGGTAAGTTCTCAATAAGTTAACTATAAGCTGTAATTGAGGCTTGTCGTGTGTAATGTCCTTAATGTAGTTGATATATTCTTATAAACAGGAAAACCAGAAAAGTAAAATTGCTCACATTTCTAACCAAGTACATCATATATGCTTTAATTTTTATAACCTTATGTTGGAGATGATCTGGCTCTAGTGGAAAGTTTCATAAAATTTGCGAAGACATCGGTTAAATAAATATTCTATTTAGTCTATAATGGATAGCATATATTTTAAGTGTTCTGTCTTATGCTGATTTTTTCAAGGCTAAAGCCTGTTGGTGTGTTTAACACATTGTATTTGTCAACTAAAGTGCTCAATATTTTAGTAATAAAAAATTCAAAATAGATGATGCATCCCTAAGTTATTTTCTTTTCACTATTTTTAAGTTGTTTCCTTGCTTTGGCGGAACTTGGAGATGCGTCAAAGTATTCCAAGAGGTGCTTGCAGTCAGGAACTGATATTAGTGTTGATAAAAAAATTGTTGTGGAAGCCTCTGATCTCTTGCAAAAGACGCAGGTTTGACTGTTGTTTTAACTCTTGGGGTATTGATCATTGGCTTTTCTTTTTCATCTCTCTTCCTGAACTGATAAGTGCCTTTCATGGATGGCAGAAAGTAGCAGAATTAATCAATCATTCTGAGGAGCTTTTGCAAAGAAGAACAGCTGATGATTCAGAGAGAGGATTGGAACATATAAATGAGGCATTGATGATAAGTTCGTACTCAGAAAAATTGCTTGAAATGAAAGCAGAGGCTCTTTTTATGGTCTGAATTTCTGTCTACTTTACTAAAACTTTGTCAAAGTCAGGATTAGGCTGTTCGAGCCGTCTTTTATTCTTGTTGAGCCTGTGTTAGATAACTTTTGCCTTAAATATCAGCTATGTAGATATGGGGAAGTGATCCAGCTGTGTGATGAAACCATTGGTTCTGCTGAGAAGAATTCTTATCCATTGGATGCTGATTGCCAAGTGAGAGATCTGGATAGTTCACAGATTTCAAGAGGCTTATATTTCAGGCTTTGGCGGTGCTCGATGATGTTTAAATCCTACTTTCACCTAGGAAAGCTTGAAGAGGGTCTTTCTTTACTGGAGGAACAAGAGGAAAAGGTATCAGCCATAAACAAGTAAGTCTTATTAACATCTGACCATTCACCCTCAAAATGGTCTCTCCTCGAAAGAACATTGAAAAGATGGACATTTTTTTATGGTGGTGATCCATTTTTTTAATATGGCCATCAGTTTTGATAATGTTCCTGCAGGAATGGAAGCAAGGTTTTGGAATCACAAATACCACTAGCTGACACTGTACGTGAGCTCTTGCATCACAAGGTTAGCATATACTGTGTTTCTTAACATCTTTTTGATTATTTATGTATACCATCAATCTTGTTTACTTAATATGAAACTGTCATAAGTGCCAGGTTGGTAATAACTAATAAGAGAACATTTTGCTTCTCTAGTCTTCTCTAATACAACTTTTCTTTTTGCAAAGGACACAAGAAATCATCTATAAACTAAATCGTTATCTTTTAAGCACTTTTCCGTAGTAGTTGATTTGTTTTGTTCCTTTGCTGTAACTTGGAAATTTCTTGTGTTGGGGGACTAAAGAAAATGTATTCAACTTTAGACTGCAGGGAATGAAGCATTTCAGGCAGGAAAGTATGAGGAAGCTATTGAACATTATACAGCTGCTTTATCATGTAATGTGGAGTCTCGCCCATTTGCAGCTGTCTGTTTTGGTAATCGTGCTGCTGCATATAAAGCATTAGGTCCAACTACTGACGCCATAGCAGATTGTAATTTGGCTATAGCTCTTGATGGAAGATATTTAAAGGTTTCTCTCTTCAACTAGAAACTAATTAGTTTTAGATCTTAGAATTGATATCACACGGAGGGAGACTGACATAGGAATAAAAATCCATAAGGTTACCTACCTTGTATCACAAATGAAAAAAAGTTCTCACAAACTTGTCGCTTTTTATGATATTGCTTTGTCATCAGTTATAAAAGTGGCACTTTACTTTTTAAAAACTGAAATTTCCTCAACCTTCCTCATATATTGTGCTATTTGATCTTTAGCATTTTCTAATATACATCTTTTACATTTATACTATTCCAGGCACTTTCTAGGCGTGCAACTTTATACGAGATGATAAGAGATTATGACCATGCAGCAAGCGATATACGGAGAGTTGTCTCTCTTCTCATTAAAGGGGATGTGGATAATAGCAATCAGCCTGGCATATCTGATAGATCAATCAACCATGCGAATGATTTGAAACATAACCAAATTTGGCTTTCTGAAATAGAGGAGGAAGCCAAAAAGGGGATTCCTCTTGATATTTACCTCATTTTGTAAGCTCTTTTACTAATAAGCAGTGCTTCTTTTCCATTACTTAACATCTCAACCAGTATAACCCCATTCTATATTAAGTCAGAATCATGTGTTTGACAGAGAGGAAGTGCCAGAATTTTGTACATGTGAGGAATATGTTGAAATCTTTCTTTCATTATTGCCAGAACTTCAGAGTGTCATAAATTCAATGTCTGGATTATTAGACTAAACAAAATTCATGTTAGGATTTGTCATCACTCTTTGTGCAAGCTGTGTTTCATGTGTGGCAAATATTATTAGAAAACCTTGTCTGTAACTAATTTATGCCTATATCATCAATCATTTAAGGCATTTGCTGATTCAGATTATGATGGCAGAGGAGTAGAACATGCTGTTTCGTCATCTGAAATCAAGAAAGCCTATCACAAAGCTGCACTCAGACATCACCCTGACAAGGTTGCTTGATTGGTATCTTAGTTAAATCCTCATACATTAATAATCATTATAACTATTTTCATATTTTTTAGGCTGCTCAATCTTTGGCCAGAAGTGATAGTGGAGATGATCAGATATGGAAGGATATTGTTGAAGAAGTGTGCAAGGATGCTGATAGGCTCTTCAAAATAATTGGAGAGGCATATGCAGTCCTATCAGACCCTGCCAAGGTATTTTGTGTATTTTCAACTTTACATCCTATTGTAACAAACTTGTTGAGAGTATTTATTTCATCATTTTTTTTTCTTTTTTGCAGCGAGCACAGTATGATTCTGAAGAAGAATTGAGAAATTCAAAAAAGAAACGCCATGGAAATAGCATGACTAGAAATAATTTCAATACCCAGAATTGTTCTGATCAAACTGACAATAGGAGACACTGGAATGAGGTTTGGAGATCAAGTGGTAACTCATCTTTTAAAGATTCTGAATCTGGACGGTTGAATAGGCAATAAGAGAATCTGTGTTCAATTTTAGTCCATGGCTATAATCTGGATTGCAGTGTGACTCATTGATGTGGACAAGTTGGCGAGGTGTTTTATCTTATGCATTTGAGACCAATGGCATTGCAGTTGGAGAAGATAGGTTGATGGATTCTTGGAATTTCTTTTGGATATTAGAAGAATTATATTGGTATGTGAAAGAGATCATGGTTGCATTCGTTATTATTTTGTTTTTTGTTTGTTTTCTTTTCACTACTGACCAGAGACCATTATGGCTAATAACAAGCAAAGAAAAGGAAGTTTGAAATTTTGTATTCTGTTTGACTTTTCAGCTGTGTATAGATTTATACAATCTGAAAGCTTATATATAGACAAACAGACTACATTAATTTGTGTAATACTGGTATCACATGAAACATTTTAATGATCTGAATTTGTGCTGCCGATTAGATCTACGCAAGGATAGAGTAAATTTACACTTTCTCTCAAACTACGTAATTAAGTTGGTTCATACCTATGTTTCTCTTGTGACTGAATTGATGTTTCTAATTTCAAGATTAGAACCTACATATAAGGGTTTATTTTTTTCTTATTATTAGATATATTTCAATATCCTCTACTTATTATTTATTTGATATTAATCATATTTCTATTATTGATTTGTCATGGATTTAAAAGATTTATTATGTTTATGTAAAACAATATGTACTTCCAATAATTATAAAAACAATATTATAAATTTTGTGTGGGTATACGCACGGGTGCATGTGTTAAGGATTAAAAGTAGTTCTATTTGTAGAGGTTTACAAAAGCTTACTATCCTATTTATGTTTAGGATATCCTATTTATGGAGCTTTATGACGAGTTTGTGTGTGTGAAGGGATTATAAGAAGTGGTCTTATATATAAGAGCATAGCTTTAGAAAGGCTTAAGATGCTGTTCGTTTAGATTTAGTGTGTGCGCGATAGGATCATAAATGGGTGTTGTCTTCCGTTCAGAATTTAGGAAAGCTTTACTAAGTCATTTTTGTCCTTTGTTGGTATCTTCTTTATTACACCCAGGTGAACGACTGAACTGACCTATTCATTATGAAAAAAGCACAGTTTTGCCACCTAAAAAAGTCAGGTAGCATTTCAGAAGTAATAAGGCCACGTAGTTGCATTCTAACGACAACTTTAATAGAAAATTGTTTAATATGAATTATTTAACTTAGAAATTATTATTTTAACGTGAATTTTATAAGTTGATTTGTTTAAAAAAAAATTAAAATTGTTTGTATAAGCAATTTTTGAATTACTCTTATCTTGTGAATTAATATTAAAATAATAATTTTAGGTTAAACAACTCATCTAAGTAATTATCGCTAAAAATACTTTAAGAATCTAACTTTAGTTGGTTCAATTTAGTTTAAACCCAACTGAATTGTGCTAATTTGATTTTTATGCAACCAGATTATGTTATGAGTCATGACTTTAAGGACATGTTGGAGAGTTGTAGAGAAAACAATGGATGTGGAAATTGTGTTTATACAAGTTGGAAGTGAAATCATGACAGCCATTTTGTAGAACACTATACCCAGCGTAGTGAACTTACCAACATGGTAAGTTGGTAGAATACTTTTGTGTTTAATACTCCAATTATTGATTCCTTACTTAGCCGTGCAATTCTCAAATTAATTGTGGTGATCAGATGACTAATGACTTTATTTGAGGTTATTTATAATGTATATTTTACTTAAATATACATAGAATGATGCACGGAATGCTAATAGAACTGTTATGTAAAACCAGAATCAATGTCTAGAATAAATGGCTCAACTGCCACAGAGTCAACTTTTAAAAATTAGGGTGTGATGACATAGGTTTTGATTTTTCACCATCCACCACTTCCCCACCCCAATTCACTGCTCGTATATCCAATGAAAAATCTAAAGTGAAAATCCATTATAAAAGCTAAAAGCATCAGCATCACAATTTAATCACTTTACAAAGAACGCAATACTACATGTCGAACCTCAACAAAAGCTGTTCACAAGAGCACAACTTAATCCATGGTGCCAATAACCGCAAAAATGGCAGTAGTGTAATACAGTCAGGGCTAACAAAAAGTTAGTGGATTTTTTTTCCCCAAATAAGATATAACACACCTGTCCACGATATTTATCAAATATGCTAACAAAAACAATATATAAACAAAAAGAAAAAACAAAACTTAAAACCCATTAACCCATGAGAAGAGTCTCAATGGCTTCGAAGAAAAGCGCTGACATTTCAGGGCTTGGAGTCTTGATTGCACATTTGACACCAGGGTTTCCAATCACTGTGGTTAGTTCAATTAAGAATGGTACCCCTCTAGGGAGTTTAGCTGAGAAGTAAAACACGTCCTGGTTTGCATTCTTGCGTTTTGCAATAAAGAACATGTTTGACGCAGCCAGTCGTTCCAGTGTTGCATCTGCGCTGCCAATCACAATGCCTGGAAAGTCCTTTGAAACCTCGTTTGAATCAGGAAGGGACCTCCATGTCTGCAGTGCAGTTAATAATCAGATTTTCCATTTCTATGTTTGAGTATGAATAAGAGAACTGAAACTTATTTTGTAAGGTTTAACAATTTACATGGCTCTCTTTGTAACATAGATAACTAACTGATCAAGTCCATGAAAACCTACTGTAGTTATACATCACAATATAGAATTATGAAGTGCAAACCTATTGCAGGTTTGCAGTCATGTCGAAGGATCAAACAAATGGGAAAAAGATATACCTCTAGAAAACTGGAACGTTCCATTCTTCCATCCTCGGTAAAGAATGCATGTAATGAGATTTTATCATTGAAATACCACACAGGTTGCTGATTATTCTTCACAGCAACCTGTAAAAGTGAGCTAGGAGGACCTTGGGACATATTCTGGAACATAACCATAGGGAGGAGTGTCCTAGTTGACATTCCAGGTTGCAACTGCGGAACCTGAACAAAGGAATATCTATTACTACATAGGTTGGCAGAAATATTGAAATAAAAGCCATATATGCAATAACAAACCTGCAGGGGTCCAGCAGCTGCAAGCCCAAACGTGTTCTTGTTAAATTGAATCATGAAGCCATCAAGTGGAGACTGAGAGTTGTTCTCAAGCAACAAAGTATAAAACATTTGACCATCTTGTCTAATCAGCTGCCCACTAATTTGTAAACCCTGACCAGTTGAAGCAGGTAGTAAAATAGGTAATGGAGGCCTGCAACCAAGGCATCAGATCTAATTAGGTATGATTTGACAGCAGAGTATTAATTAAGGTGTCATAAACTTCTCATGAATCAGGATGTTGATGCCTTGTTGAACTCATGTTACACTATTTTAATATTTAATATATCAAAAAAACAGTTTATCACAAATCACAATCTATACAAATATAGCATTATGTTAATTATACAAGAAACTATATATGCAATGCTTGTAAAATACATGATAGATAACACTAGATCCCGCAGAATTATGCTAATGATCTCAGAGAATTATGCTAATGATCTCAGATGCACTCACCCAGTAGGAGTAGCTGGTTGATCAACAGGAACAATAGAATTATCCATGCCCATCAAATCACCAAGTAAATCTGGCACAGGAGCAACAGATGGAGGTGTGGCTGTTACAGCTATTGCAGATGAAGGTGCTGATTGCCTGGCAGTAGGTGGTGAAGCAGGACCATTGGCAGGATTTGCAGGTGACTCAGAAAACCCGGTTTCACTTCCCTCAGCATAGTCTTCATCTTCTGTTCTCTGAGCTGAAGAGTGTACTCGAGTTACAAAAGCTTCCGGAGGCTTGTGATAAACAGAAGATAGTGTGGCGATGTTGGCAAGAAGCTCATCAAGTAGAGAAGGTTCAAGTTGGTTTGAATCATCAGTTATCACAGGCTTCTCAGCTAACACAACATCCTTAGCAGCCTGAAGAAAAAAGATAGATACATCAAATGTACAGCTCCATACTGGTCCAAAGAAATTAAAAAAGAAGCGTAAAAAACCTAATAATTCTGTGTGATTAGATACAAACCACCAATTCATGGCCAAAATATTCAGCTCCATACTAGTATTTTTTACAGAATGATTGCACAAATTTAGCAGCCCTCAATAAATAGTTAATGATTTTGGCGATTAAACAAACTTCAGTTGAGCATGTGGTTCAACTATTAACCTCATTTATACATCATTGCAAATAAAATAGATCAGATTCAAATTCAAGACATAAAACCTCCGGATCAGTTGAAAGGAGACGCCAATATATGTATGCACGATCTCGCAGATCAGGATTATCTGTCTCCACAGTGGCATTGTTCAAAACAACCTGTAAAGATGCGTGGTTAGGTGAATCTTGGCATACAAGTCTGACAACCATACAAGATTAAAAAGTTTAACTGGATAAAAAGAAACAATATAAAAGGGAGGATTTTTGAGTCTTAACAGCGCATCTAACGATAGATTGACAGGTTTGTCCATATAAAATATAAATTGAATAATTTAAGGAAATTTTCTAAACATAATCTCAAATCAGCATTCTCCAATAACAAGGATTTCTCTTTCAAGGATATTAGAATAGAGAATAGATTGGGTCTAAACCCAAAAAGCTAGCCAGGGGAGGAGAGGGGATTGCTGCAAGTCTCTTATAATTTATAAGGGATACTTTTCCCGTATACTCTGGCAATAGGATCTTAAACACACCCCTCATCCCTACACTCTAAAGCCATATTATAATCAAGAATGAATTGGGCCGATGTCAAACCCAAAAACTAAAACTAACTCAAGTACGAAGGCTAGCACAGGTCATTATAAGGAGGTTAATTTGCCAATATCCTAAGCTAATGGGGATCAGAACAAAAGATTAAAAAAATAATGCAGAAATTGAGGACAAATTATCCATCTCTAAACATTTATAAAATAAAACTGACATATCATAGCACAGACTGTTGTGAACATTGTAGTATAAAACAAAATAAAGTTGCTAAAAGCTAGGAATGCACACAATTATTATATCTTACAATTAAAATTAAAATTATAAATTGCTTATACATACCACTCGATAAAAACAGGGAAGAAGAATATATTTGCCTGCTTAGTACATGAATTGTCCAACTTGAAAACCAAAACATTTCACATAATAGCATGTTAACCATAACTATATGAATAAAACAAGCTTTTTGAGGAACAACCTGAATCATCTGTTGCGGGCCTTCAGTTGGCTTCTTAAGGAATAGTTTGACAGTAGCAGTCAGCAACTGTAGTTGGACTTGTGCAGGTTCTTCTGGGAAACTTTCCAAGAAACTTTCAAGAAGCTCATCAGCATTGTCAATTCTTTCCGCATATTCACCAATTATCCAGATCATTGATGCCTATCCGCACAGGAAAAGGTATGAATGTATAAGCATACAGCATTCATGCTGGTGGGTAATAACAATTAGTCAATTACAAAGGAACTCAGAGAAAGATGTACCTTGGCTTCTGGCTCATCCAAGGTGTCTAAGCTCTCACAAAGTGTAGCAATTATGGATTCATATCTGCAAAGTATAACAAGGATTCGGTCAAAGTTTTAACGTATGATAGTAACCTCGCATTGTGTTATCTACTCCCCAAAAACTAAATGTGGATTATAAAATATATCATAATATTACGTGTTGGGATATCTTCTAAATATATCTTTGATAACAATGATTGCCTCTTGAACCACGTAATTTACTTTTATCTTGATCAACTCAAGCAAAACACTAATACATCGTTCAGCTGCCCTCTCCAATTTGATGGCACAACGACCGATTGCTCGAACAGCCCTTCTTACAAAATCCACATCAACTTCAGTAGCATATTCCTTAAATTCCAACAAAACCTGCAGACATTACAATAGAAAAATTAACAAACAAACAATCTGAATTTTAGAAGATATTCGGCAAAATTGGCTCAACTTAAGATAGGTGAATCTCATACATGTGACAGGTCACAGGACAAGTTGCTTTTCAATTAAAGATACTTGAAAATAAATGAGAAACTACAACTCTACAAGGATAAGATATCATCTAAAACATAAAGTATACAATTATTTGATGGCTCATATTGTGAGTCTCATCCATGTGAAAGGGTAACCGGTTACCAAATCTTTGGGTTAAAAACATGTGATGTGCTCACTGCTAGTCTACAACAACAGAAATCAATTCCAATCATGTAAAAAATTGGGGATGGGAAGGAAAATATGAACCAACAATAGTATAATGCAAACAATACCTGGTCTATATTTCGGTCTGAAGCAAGTTTTATCATAATTTCTAACTTTTCCATTTTTACATAGATGGGATCATTGTACTTGCAGAAGAACACCTGAAAATAGAATATATACTCCATAAACATCGCATCCTCTAAAATGTAATAGAAAAGTTCTTTGCTAATGCCCAAGGGTGTGTGACACTAACTAACAAGTTCAAAAAATAGTGCTAAAAACCTTAATTTCATGAGCAAGAATAGTTGGTCTTCTTTGTACTATGAGATTGATATTCCGCAATGCTACATATTGTATCTCAGGTTCTGCAGAAAGTAATGTCACAAGAGGAGGGGCCATCTTTTTGCAGAGATTCCGAACCACATCGGTACTGGTGATAAGCTCCATTTGTAGAAGGATCATCTAAAAGTCATTATAAATCGTAGTTACTACACCAAGAAAACATTATGTCCGAAGTATCAACATGACATGAGCTGACACAGGATAAAAAGAAAAAGCCACCTTAACAGCTGATAAAACAACTGCACAATTGGCATGCTGTAAGCGAGGAGTAACTCTTTCTACTATGTTTTCAGCTTCACGAGCATCAGCAGCCTTGTATCTAGAAAGAGCATCCAATATAAAAACTTGACCCCATCTAGCATGTGAAGCAAACAAAAGTGTTGTTATGTTAATGAATCAATACGTGGTCGTACTTATAGATAATTGATGAAAAGCCAAGATGTCAAATAAAATAATGACCAATAAATTGCAAAATCAATCATAAAGGGAGAGGACTTGAGTTAAAACTGAATTCAAAATTGTTTCCAGTTTTAATTAAATACAAAACAAACATACTCTGTACATTCATTTAAAGCAGTAAGGAGCTTTGACAGCGTGTGACTGGTGATCTCAAAGATGGGTCTACTGTTGTTTTCCTGAATTTCGGCAAGTGCCGCAACAGCATTAGCAACAACCATTGGATTATTATCAGATATCAAATCCTTCAGGGATTCCAAAAAACCCCTGTCCTCAACTAACTCTGCATTTATGTCATAAAGTTTGGCAACACAAATAGCTGCTGTCTTCCGAACATATGGATCATCATCCTGTCAAAATATATCATATACAATTATGAGTTAACAGGAAAAAAAGAGAAAAAAAACTGACATTGTTGTCAACCAGAAAAATTTAAAATGAAATAATAGATATATGTAAGTAGTAATAGTACTGCGTAAGTACCTTTAGGCATCTTTGAAGGGGATCACACAGATATTCAGTAATTTTATCAACACGAATGCAACCCATTGTCCGTACAGCTAAGGCGCGGATCAAAGGATTTGGATCTTGTGAATCCTGTGAGAATTTTATAAATGAAAGGAGAGAAAAATGCATGATTGCAACTTCAGAGTTCAGATTAACTTCCATCAAGAAAAGTAAGGGCAAAATATTCAATTCAAGTGTACAAATACAATACTAAGCTATATTTTCAAATAAGCATCTCCCTTGGTAAATCAAAATCCCCAACCAGTGTTTATGGATTTGGGATGAATTTCATAAAGTGAGATAATAAAAATTGGCATTACAAGAAGAAGAGCAGAGAAGGAAACTATATCCAAGAAAACCCAAAAGGCCAAGAAATAAACGATAGCAAAGGATTAGAAAAGAACTAGTATACAACACTAAGTGAGGAAAGAATACAGTCATTCCAGTTTTTACCTTAACAAATGTATTCACTGCAAGTATTGCAAGGTCAGGTTGGCTCTTTGCATAATTTATCAGATATAAGTAAACTAGCTTTTTAAGCTCCAAATTTTCTGTTTGCATGCAATTAACCACATCAGTGAACAATGATGAAACATCCTTCCCAACAGTCATTGCAGCAATAACCTTTTTCACAGCATCTTTTCTCTTGTCCTGCAAGACATGAAAGGTAAGGATAAGGCTCACACTTCACATACTTTCTTGCATACAATTTTCAACTACATCAATAAAAGAGGAGTAGCAAAAAGGCAAGACAAAGAGGTCTGAGAAAAAGTGCACAACAATTTTAAAAGGTGAAACAGTGATCAGCATACGTAGTGCTTAAGTTGAAGAAAATACAAAATTAGTTAGGCACATATGTAACATCATATCTAAATTGACTCATAGGTGGCAATAGATAAACAAGTGGGGAAAATAAAATATGAAAAGAGGATGCAGCAGATATAAGAATTTTGTATTAAACAAGTTGATATAATGTTTTGTTTCACGTCCAAGAATTGATTTTGGACTCAAAATTAATTTCATATAAATTTTGACATATTTGGTTTCATGTAGAAGAAGAATTCAGAATCAATTCTTGGTTACATAATTGATTCTGAATTAAGCAACTTAGACTAACTTTTGCGTTAGATCAAGAATTTTACACTAGATTTTACTCTAAACTTGCTTTTATGATACAAACATCCAAACATAAATCACATTATCCCAAAATAAATTTTATCATAATCAGTTATGCAAAATTAATTTTGTCAACGCACATCCAAACACGCACTAAGTTCATGTCTGGTAACATCAACAGTGACGCTCTTCTGTGTATCTTTATCTTCCACATCTTGTAACTTAAAGTGAAAATGTGAATATAGGCATGTTGCAAACACACATCAAACGAGATAGGATAAGAAATCAATACTTTGCCTTAGGTGGTTTGAGCACGTGCAGAGAAGGGCTATAGAAGTCTAATCATTGCTAGAGGTGGAGGAAAGGGTATATAGGCAAAACCATGAAGAAGGATTGAAAGGTCAACTATTATTCTATAAACACGATTCGTGATATAACATTACGATATCCATTAATCCAGGTATGCTAACTAGAAAATTCATCTTTTTTTCTTTTCAGAATTCAGTGTATTCGAAATCCCTAAATTAGAATTGTAAAGTGAAACGGCACAGATCAGAGAGTGAAAATATGGAAAAGATAAACGAAGTAAGTGGATCAAGATTTGCATAAATGAGGAAGTTATGAATTGTGGGGATGGGGCAGAGAGGAAGATGGAATGAGATTGGGGAAGAGTGAAAGAGACCTTGTACTGAGAATTGAGCTCTTCTTTGAGCTCAGGGATTTCACCCTTCTTGGTGGTGGAGAAGTACTTGGAATCGTTCCTACTCATCTTCCCTTCTGCGATTTTCCCCTTTCTGTTCTTCTGATGCTTCCCAAAACCTTGATCGGGGGAGATGCACGGGAAACACACGAAACGGCGTCGTACCACCCTCTTTTCCTTTTAACCACTACTAACATTCTCCTTCTCATAATTCTTTTTTTTCCCAACATCACCACTGTTTTTAATTTTATTTAAACTCTAGAAGGCATAACAAAAAAATAAAAAGAGGAAAATATTATTTATTATGCTAAAATGGCATCTTTTGTTTTCACTATTTTAATTTTCATTTTTTATTTTAGTATTTAATATTTTTTAGTATTTTCGATTGATATTTCTATTAAGTGTATTTAGTTTATGGATGATGTAATTAACAAAAGTGTCTCTCTATTAAGTTCATATTATTTAAAATTATTGAATTAAACACTTACGTCATTTTTATGATGACTATTTTTTAAAAATAAAAAATTTTAAATACTAAAATAATATAAATAAAAGTTATATATTAAAACTAAAATAATTTTACTAAAAAAATGTTGAAGTTTAAAAAGAATTATTATCGTTATTTTTGCATTATATATTTTTTATTATTAATATCCATCTCAACTAATCATTCATCAAACATCTTTTAATTGTTACAAATAAAGTCATTAAAACATTTTTAGTAGCAAAAGATTTTTAGATGAGCTATTTAACAATAAAAATATAATATTATTTTAATAGGGTTGCATCACAAATAAAGTCATTAGAACATTTTTAGTAGCAAAAGATTTTTAGATGAGCTATTTAACAATAAAAATATAATATTATTTTAACAAGACCGTATGTTGTTGTGCTTAAAATTGGAGAAATGTTTACTCTTTCCAATTTTAACACTTCAACATTATAGGATCTATATTAAAATAATATTTTTAATGTTAATCACCATAAAAAACTTCTTACTTGAGATGCTTTTATATAATAAGTGTTGTAAGATATTGAAATAAATTTATTTAGGGTTGTCAAAATGAGTTTGTCTTGTTCGACCGGTCAATGAGCCTACAAAATTAGTTAAGTTGGACTCAAAAAAAGAAGTCCAAATAGAAATTAATATTTTTGTCTCAACTCATTTAGTCTGATTATGTAAATAAACTTGTGTCGGGTCAAACCAAGTATATATATAAATTTTAAAAATACATATTAATAATATATAATATATTGTTAAAAATATACATTAAATAAAAATATACATATAAAAGTATATTTGATGTTAAATCAATTTATGCATATTGTTAGTATGCATATAAAAAATACATATAAAAGTACATTTGATTTATTTAATAATATATATTTAACAATTAAAGTTATGTTCTTATAAATTGTATATTAAATTAAAATATCCATATGAATGTATTTTGATGTTATTTTAGATTTTTAGACTATTGTGTTAGATTGATTTAGTGTTGTTTTGAATTGGTTTGTATTATAAAATAAATTTCATTTTTTTAATAAAAGTTTGCATTTTTTTTTAAATGCTCATTTTGTCCCGTGGCTGGTCCAATGCATGACCTATTTTGGAGTTTTTCTCTCTGCATCTTCATAATCTTATGAAATGTCAAAAATACTCTTAGATAAAAAAAAGTTAAAATTTCATTATTATTTCTCGCACTTTTTTACAAGTCTGAATTTGGTAACCTGGACATAATGAATAGTTGAACTAAAAGCGTGAAAGTTGGAATTCAAAATGTTGCATTGGGAAGATAGAGAATGTGCGATGAGTACTGGTGCATGATGCTTAAAGAATGCATTGTGCTGAATGTCAGCTATTCCCTCAGCAAGCCCCTGTAATGATCAATCTGGACTTGTAAAAAAGTTTGCTTTTACAAGTACCGGTTAGGTAATCTGAACTTGTAAAAACATTAAGATGAGAGAAGACGAAGAAAATGAAAGAGATATGAATTTTTTTTAACTAAGGGTATTTTAGACATTTTTAAAAAGTAGGGAACTACAAGGAGAAAACATGAAAGTGCATGGAGAAAAACTCCCTACTTTGTTGTGTAATCCCAACCGATTGGGTCAAGCTGAGGTGTCTAAATTGTCACCTCTACTTATCTAAATCATTAACTTTTAAATAACTAATACATTAAAATGAGACCCCCTTTTTTTTAATGAACAAAATTGAATATATATTAAAAAAAACTTAAATATGTTTCACATTCTTAATATATTAACAAATTTTGCATTGAACTTTTGGAAAAATTGTTTTTTATGTTGAGTTTTCAATCATTTTTATTTATTTATTTTTATCCTTAAAGTGTCTTTGATAGCACTTTAAATTACTTTAAAATATCTTAAAAGTTGTCTGGATAATGTTTTAGGAGTCCAAAATAAAATAAATTATTATGGATTTTTAAAAAAAAACAAAACTTTATAAGTACTTAACACAAAATTCATAAAAAAATAATGTATAGTATAATGATAATAGTAATTAACATTTTCCTAGGCATTAATAATTTTTTATACCTATAAAATAAAATTATTTTAATTTAAGTATCTAATATTGATTTATATTTTAAATTTGAAACCTAAAAAAAATCTATATTTTTTAAAAATATATCTATCACAAAAAAAATTGTAGATACTAATTTACCAAATCAAACAACATGAATTTGATACCTAAAAAAATCTATATTTTTAAAAAATATATCTATGACAAAAATTTTGTACAAACTAATTTGAAACTTTAAATAAATGTTTAGTGCTAAAATGAAAACATAAAATTTTTCAAGTGCTAAAAATATATTTAAGTAATAAAAAATAACACAATGACTAAAATTTTAACATAAGTAAGGATTCTAATATAAAAAAAATTAAATAAAAAACTGGATCCATGATATTATCCAATTGATTATATTTATCAAATTTCACATAATTCTAACTTTTTTAAAATATATTAATTAATATTAATATTTTTAGCTTTTTAAATATCATATTATATATTGAAATTAAATGGTTTGATGAATAGTCAAATAATTTCGAAATAATATGAAATGTTGTGTAATTGAGATAAATAATAAAAATATGAAACTCAATGATTAAATTGGTCATTTTTCATTATATATAATGTTATTGAAATGTATAAGTTGACAAATTTTATATATAGTATCAACATATCTTATTAATATATATTAGAAAATTTGTAATTTTTCCAATCTATTGTTTTCTTTTATATATATATATATTATATTAGATTAGAACTTTCAATCACATCATATTTATATTATTAAAAAGTATTTATTAATGAAATTACTTAAAACTATTTTATATCTTTTCAAGTAACAATAATTTCAATGAATAAAATAGATAAACCATAGATAGCAAAATGAAAAAGGTGATAGAGAAGACAAAAAAAATAAATAAATTGGAAAGCAAGTAAGAAAAAACTTTGAAAAGACTACAAATATTCTTATATAGTTATATTATTTTATTATATAGATACTAGACTAAAAAAATTATGAAAAATAATTTTGTTTTAGGTAATAAAATTTAGACCATTTCTAAAGTTGTTGAATAGTTCTTCGCACAAATTTTCTAATTTAGGCACTATTTGGGTGGCACAACGACCATCTTCTTTCACAATTGTTAGCATCAATCGTCATATTTGACCATTGATCATTGTTCATCACCTCTGACCTTTGATCATCAGTTGTCACCTCCTCCAACCTCTGATCACTAGCTATTACCTCTAACCATCGATCATCAACATTATGTCTCCAGTCACTAGTTATCAATCGTCATTGGTCGTTACCAATTGTTACCTCTAACTTTCGGTCACTTATCATGGATTATCGATCTTCGATCTTTAAGGAGGAAGCATTCTGATGGGATTAAGATTTGACACAATAATATTTTAAATTTGAAACCAAAACAACATTTTTTTTATAAATTTGAAAAATTAAAACCAAAAATAATTTTTGTTTTTTATAAATTTTAAAAAAATGTAAACGAAAAATCATTTGGAACAGTGTTATAATAAGTATAAAATGGTTTAGTTGAGTCACTTGGGGTGCAACTGTGAACACACACACACAATTGGCCTTATGGGATTCCAGTTGGCACTGTATGGATCTCATTAGGTAGCTATCATTGTCATTTTTGCCTATTCTTTCTTTTTTCATAAAAGGATGCATCTATATCTAATTCTCAATTATGCTTAGTCATGGCAACAAGATAAGGTGGGGACGGTTATGATATTTCATCCTCATCTCCACTTTTGAAACTCATCCTCATCCTCATCTTCATTCTCATATCCAATAGATATGAAATTTATGTTTTCATATACATCTCCGTCGGGTATTGGGTATATTTGTATCTGTCTTATACCTGCAAAAAAATTATAATAATATTTTAATAAAAATATTTTGTTTAAATATAATTATATTAATTCAAAAGTTATCTAAAATGCAAAATTTGTAATTTGTTAATTAAATAAAAGCACGATGAGGCGGGAAGAATTTTTTTAAGACAAATAAATATTTTAGTCATTAAAATAAGAGCGAGGTGAGGTAGGTAAGAGGACATGTGTGAGAATGAGGTGGTATGTATATCCTTATCCTCGTTTCTATCTCCGATTTAACAAATTGAGTATTCCGCATACCCATAAATTACACTCGAGGATTTTCTGTGAACTTCAGGGGTGGGTTCGAAGATTACCCACGAATACGAATTTATTTGTCATTCTTGATTGTGCTAACCATCTCAAATTACACTCCTTGCCAATATTATCAAACTCTTTGGCTATTGACTCTGCTAAGGTAAGAGGTTAAGGGGTCAGGGGTAGACTCGGGAGGTCAACAACCTGCACGACTCAGTATGTATTAACAAATATAAATAATTTTTTACCTGTGTAATGTTATACTTTAAAAAATTACAAAAAGTAATTATCTATCTATCTATCTATCTATATATATACATATGCACACCTGTTTGCACAAATTCACTAAAAGAATAAGTTGGTTTAGTAGTAATTGAGTTTTATTCTTAGTACATGGTTTCAGGTTTGATACTTAGCTAGTGAATTTTTATTACTTTAGATATTATCTTAACCAGACGCGCATAGTAGTTTTGGAATAAGGCACGTGCTGGTGCATTGAGAATACGCTTTAATCCATTAGATGCCTCTAGTACTTCTGCCAATCGGTTCTTATAACATTGTTTGTTCTTTCTAGAGGTGTTCACGGGTTGGGTCAGGTCGATTTTAGGCAAACTCAATCATACAATATTGGGTTGGTTTTTTTTATTAGACCTAACACAACCTGCCATTGGGTTGGGTTAAGTTGATTGGTTCATCATTTTAAAAAATATTTTTTAAAATAATAATTTTATAATTACAAATTATATGACTAAAATAAATTAAAATTAACATATTAAATTGTCAATCAACAATAACCATGTAATTATTAAGGCATCTCTACTCACACGGTCATAACATTATTTCTACACTTTCATAATACACATAAAGGACATTTGTGATCAAATTAATCTTCCTTAATTTAGTATGAGACTTTGATTATTTAAATTGATTGAAAAACAAAGGAAATAGAATAACATATGTTTCTTCTATCTCTCTTTTTCCCTTTTAGAAATAAAAGAAGTTTGTCTAGACAAATTTTAATACGAATTAATTTTATAGCGAATAATTAATTAGGAAAATGAAAACATGGAAAAAAAAAACTCTAAAGAAGACATAAAATTTGGCAATGATAAACATTATCACTTATCAAATTTGACATCATGATTGTTGCATCAGACAAACTATCTTTGAGTACTATATAATGTAAGACTAGAAATTTGAACCAACATCTTCATTTGAGACTAAGTTTGATCCCTAAAAAAATAAAAAAAATTGTTTTGTTAATTGGAACCCCATTAACTTATATATATTGTCGTCCTTAATGACTTATTTGACTGTTTTGCCTTCTCATTTTTTAGTAATATATTTATGAACAACAACAAAAATATTACAAAAATGAATTTTTTTAACGATTCGCAGACACTAAGCATTGGTAGAAAGAATGAGACCTTTAATTAGTTTCGTATAGAAGAAAGAAATAATGACAACAAGTGAAAAACACTCGTGAAAGTGGAAAGCACTAGAGAAAGTACAGTGATGACCGTTGGGTCCGCATGGCAACGAAGAAAAAAAAGAACCACTTACTACTATTTAGGGTTTTTAGAAAAAGAAAAGAAAGATGAAGTGAGGGTAGGGTAGAGTGAGTAGTGACATGGTGCCCAAAAAGTGAAAACTCTCAATTGGTTTTGGATTGAGACTATACATTAAAATAATAAATTATAATTTTTTTAAAAATTTAAAATAATAAATAATAATAATAAAATATTATTTTCGGGTTGGTCTCGGGTTCAACTCCTAAATCTGTCACCCAACCTGTAGGTGATTGGGTTTGATCGAGTTGAGTTAGGTTGGGTTTCACTCAATTTAAAAAAAATTCAACTCGATCACTTTGTGTTGGATTGAATCAAATAGAGTTATCGGGTCACCCAACCCAATAAGCACCCTTACTCCTTTCCATAAAATTACATATATAGTTTTACTTTGTTTCGTAATTTTTAGCTTTTTTAGCTATAGAAATTGTTTTATTCTTAATAAAAATTTTAGTAAGCAAATTTTTTACAGTTAAAAATTGTTAAAAGACTAAATACCGCTAAACGTAATAAAATATTATTAAATTTAATATTAAATCATCACTTAACAGTAGAAATTGGCAAAATATTAACATAACAAAACTTGATTATCAAGATGGTCAAAATTTAACTACTGTAATATAAAAAATAAAAAAAAAATCATCATGAAAATTTATGGTACTAAAAACATAATTTATCCTAAATCAAATTATCTAACAAAATCCAAATAGTATAACATAAGGAACAAAATAAATTGTTCATCGTAAATTAAATTATCAAACTTAAACTAAATTGTATAAAATAAAATATATGACTAACATAAACTAAGTTGTTCAAAATATAAAATTAAATTGCAGCTCAATATTTAATCAAAGTATTCCTGAAAGTTACTAATTACTAATCAATAACAATAAAAATTATTTAATTAGTTAAAGATTAATGGATTTGTAAAGTGCAAATCAAAATACAAACCAATTAAGATTCGATTTCATAGGTTTGGATTGGATTCAACTCAATTAAGAAAAAATTTAAAACAATTTAATTACATTGATTTGAATTATTGAATTTATCATATTATTTACATCGATGAATACCCTAAATTATGTATTTTTTAACTATAGTTGATTGTTTAATTCAATAGGTCATGTCACTAAACAAAACCTTGTTTGAAATCACTTGAGCTACACCAACTTGTGTGATGTGATATTACAAAAACTATCATTCTAAATGCATAGTTCAACATTTTCTGAATCAAAAAGGCAAAAACTAGTTGGGACAAAAGTCCGAATAAATGATCAAAACTTATGTAAAAGATATGAAATTAAGTATATTTTTTAATACTAATTTACTTTCAATTTTATTTTTGTATTTTTATTTTAACCTTTCTTTAATTTTTACTTCTACCATCTTTTATATTATTATTTTTGTATTTTTTCATATTACTTTTTTTAAAAAATAATTATTTATTCTAATAACGTGTCTTTCTTATTTATTTTTTTATATTATTATCTATTTCTTCATAATATTATGATTAACTTTAACGACAAATAAAAGGTGAAATATAATATTATTTCCACCATTTTATCTCTTTTGCACTATTATAATTCATCTTTTATTTGTTGTTGAAATTAATCATAATATTATAAAGAAACCAATAATAATATAAAAAAATAAAATGAGAAAGACATAATTATTAATATAATAGATATGAGTTCGGGGAGTTTATTCTTTTTTTCAAAAAATAATATAAAAAATGTAGAAATAATAATATAAAAAAATGTAAAAGTAAAAATTAAAGAAAAATCGAACTAAAAAGATAAGATTAAAATTGAAAGTAAAATAGTATTAGAAAAAAAATTTAATGTATTTTAATCATTTTCACTCTATCACATAATAAATATATCAAAAGTTACATTGATTCTAATAATTGTTAATATATACTTTAGGTCACACGCTAAAAACACCGTTTAACAATGTATAAATGACAGAAAAATTATTGCAATTGCAATTAACTAAACTATTTTTAAATCACATAATTAGCACGTCATTTATTAAATTACTCATAAATTAATAAATACTTGGTTACTTAACATGTCAATCCACTAATGATAAACACAAATTCTACTATTTTAAAAATTATGCTACAATGCCATAATTTAAAAAAAAATAAAAAAATAGAAAAACAGAAAATGTAATCAAGAAAACCTTAAAACATATTAAAAACTACACAATTAATTCAATACAATAGTTTTTTTTATATCTTAATTTTTCTCTCATTACTTTCATCTCTTGTTCTGTTTTATATTTTTTTCCTCGTTCTCATCTTTAAGTGAAAATGACAATCCAAACGTACATCAACATGTATGTCCGTTTTTATTATACATTTTTAAATTAAAATACAACAATGCCATTATGATTTTTTAAAGATATATAAGTAAATTAAATTATAAAAATAATCTATCGGGTTAATTATAAATACCCTTATGACATGGATGAAAAACAATATTAAAATTTGGCTTGAATATGTTTCACTTCCAAATATATTATAAAAATTTGTATTTAGTTATTGGATTTCTAATAAGTTAGATCACATTTAAAATTTACTTTAAAATATTTTAAAAAATAATTTACATAACGCTCAAAAGACTCAAAACAAAATTACAAAGACCCAACACAAAATAAAAATTTATTGGAAGACTAAATAAAAATTATATATATGAAAGATCCAAAACTTATTAAAACTTTAAAATTTTACGTCAACATTTTTTATATCCGTAGTTTTCAACCATCTCCCATATTGTTTAAGATAAGAAAATCCAAACTCATTTTTAACGTGAACAATTATATATATATATATATATAAATAAGAGTTTAATTGGTATATATTGTTAGTGTAAATATTTTTACACTCACATTCAATTACAATCCTTAATTTATAATAAATTTATTCTCTTTACCCATTACTACTTTAAAAATCACATAAAAATATATATTCATTACACTCATATATATTAAGGTTGTATACTCTAACTACGTAAAAAACCATCATTTCTCCAATTAGTAGTTTTTAAAAGAAAGATAAATTTCACTTAAAAATTTCTATAACATTATTTTATTAATTTTATCTTTCTTAATCACTAAATCTCATTATCTATTTTATACTGTATACATTCTCTATTTTATTAATTTTTTACGGTATACGTTACAGAAGAATCTGAAATTGTACTTTTTTGGCGCAAATACAGATATCACTCATACCGTTGGAGAACTATACTGATAACATGGATGGATGATCATAGGAGTTGCATAAGCATAAAATTACACTATATCCTCTCAAATTTCCAGTAAAAGTGAAAAAAAAAGTAATAATGATTATGTGAGATTTATAGGTGTATGTGACTCTCACAATTTTTTTTAATAAAAGATTTTAATTAGTATAAGTAGTAAGCGTAAAAATATGTTACAATTATTAACTTTAACAATTAGCACTTTAAAAATCATTTAAATAAAAAAATATTTATAAACATTATTAAACTATTTTTAATTAACCGTGCATATCAATTGAACAAAAAACTTAACTACTTTCGAATTCTATTCTTTTTACCACTTTCCAATAAGCAGTTTAATAATAATTTTTAATAAAAAAACTGAACCAAGTTATATTTATAGTTAAATTTTTAAGAAACTTATTTTATTGTGTAAATTATGTATTTTGTTAGAATAAAATAATAATTTATCTAATAAAATTTTAACTTTTTTGGAAGGTCTAATAAATTTTAACCTAAAATATTGTAACTACAAAATTAAAGACAAATAACTCACATTTGTTTTTTAAGCTATAATTTTTTTATTTAACTTAAGGTCTTGCTAGGTAATTAGTTAAGATTATTAAATTAAAAAAATATTTATTAAAAATCATATGTAAGTTTTTTAACATGCAAAATTAAGTTCTATAGATAATTAAGTTCTTTAACATGAAAAATACAATATTTTTATCTATAGGCAAATCACTTTCACGGTGATATACTAAAATTGAATTATAAAAATATATTGATATTTTTATTTAAAACATTACACATTATAAACTTACATATAATAATAATAAGTATAAATATAAACATGACTTGCTTATAATATTGCAGTAAAAAAAGTTGCTTACAATATATCATAATATTTTTAGTTACCTTAATAAATATACACTATATTTCCTGAATTAATTTAAATAAAAATATTATAATTAGCATAATTTATTTTAACTAAATGGAAAAGGTGGAAACAAAAAAATTAAAGAAAAACATGTATACATTGTTAGTGTTAAAAATTTTACATTAATATTTAATCACAACCTTTTGTAGTATTATAAATTATACAACGTAAGTCTCGTAAATAAATAATGAATAAAAAATTTGGAATATTTAAAAGAGGAATTTTTCCTAATGGCTATACAAATCGAACTTCACAAAACATAAACATGTTCAATTCAGGTGACACAAATTAAAGGTGTAAGTTTGAGTCTGCCCACTTTGTCTAAAAAACTATTCAACTAAATGAAAGAAGTAATGATTAGCCACGTAAGTTTAACCATCTTTTCAAAGCCGAATCATATCAAAAGAATTTGACTCAATTGCGACTTGTCAAAACTCATGGTCTAATGTGACTATCAATGCTTGCAGTATGGCTAAGAGCTCAGCTTTAGCAACATAATTGTAGGAATAAGTATTTTTTTATTTATTTTCTCTTCATATACATCTGAAAAATTACAATAAATTGCTTATTTTATTTAAATAAGTGATTTTTTTGGTATAATGTTTTTTAAAAAATCACTCATAGGCTATGTTGTTAGAATATCATATTAAATAGTAAGTGTTTGTTAAAAATATTTGTTGAATAAATAGAAATATAAAAGTAAGAAAGTAGAAAAATATAATAAATTATTATCTTATATAGAAAAAGATTAAAAGAAAATTTAATAAACATAAAAGCTACTAAAAAATGAGTTCAAGTAGCGTTTTAAAAAAAACTAGTTATTAAAAAAAAGTTGTTTACCAAACAATAAAATAAACTTTTTAGCTAGTAAAAGAAAATGTTAGAAACTAGTTTAATTTTGTTGCCAAACACAGTCATAGATAGAGATATAAAGATAAAAAGATAGTTTGTTAAAAACACACACAAGATAATATTTAAAATAAAAATAATTATAATTTAATTACTATAAAATAATATCATCTCAAGTCTTTTTATTAACTAATATAATATTACATTCGATTTTTTTCTTACTTGGAACGCTACTGTGATTTGCATGCAGTAAAAATAGATAATAAAAAATATTTCTTTTTTTTATATATATAAACCAATTTGATTAGCATATCATAGTGAGGGCTCCCTCTGGGAAGGAAAATCAAACTTAAATTACTCTTTCCGTCCCATAGTATTTTTCGTACTATAATTTATTAAACAAATGAAAAAATTAATAAATAGATAAAGAAGTAACACTTTTACAAATTAACCTTATCATCATTAATTTATTTATAGATTTTATTCCGCATTATTAAAATCAATTATGAGGGATACATAAGTGAAAAAAGTAATTAGTTATGCATTAAAAAATCAAAATGATAATTATTTCAGAATTTATTCATTTTACAAGATAGTTATTATGTTAATTAACTATATTGTAATCATTTGACTCATGAGTTAATCATACAAGGTTCTCCATTCCTTCCCAATTAGGATGACAATTATGTTCGTTCCCGCGGTGTCACCCCATTCCCACCTTGATTTTGACGAGGAAAACTCACATTGTTAGTTCTCGTCCCGTCCTTGCCCCCATCCCCGCTTAAAAAAATCCTTGCCCCATCTTCGCCTAAAAAAATCGGAGATAGAGACGGGTAAGTTTATTGGTTCTTGCCCCTGCCCCTACCTGCTTCTATGTTAAATAAAATTTTATGCATATATTGTTAATCTTATATATTTGTCTACAAATTCACACCCCCGTGAACCATTAAAACTGAAATATAATTAATATCTTAACATATGATTTATTCAATTAATAAATTAAATATAATTAATAATTTAACATATAATTTAAATAAAATATAAGTAAATTTAAATTATAAAAAATAATACAACGGGTTTCCTAAGATATACCCGAACCCGAAAATATCAAAAGAAAATGAGAATGAAAATTAAAATAATTTCATATCCGCCTCCTTTTTACCCGTCTGCGCCCTGCACTTTCTAGGAACGGGGACGAGGAGGGTCAAACCTGCCCATGCCTCGCCCCAATGCCATCCCTATTTCCCAAAAGTGTATTTTGTGAGATTCAAACTCAGATCTTCCCCCACAAACTCATCGTGTGTTGCCAATTAGTTATCCCAATGAATTATTACAAACTGAATGGATTAGTACAAAATATAAATGGAAAACAATTCATTAAAAATATTAATGTTTTTTATTTATTAATTTGATTATTTAATATAGTCTATAATAAATTAAAAAAACGTATTAAATATTTGTCTTTATCATACATACTATTTTTTTATCTCAATGTAGAGGAGATTGGTGCAATATAAATATATATATATATATATATATATATATAAAAGTTGAGATGGTTAGTGAAAATAAAAATTCAATATTAAGTGTAGTGATGACAAATAAACCTATATTCATAGGTAATTTTTGAAGTTAGTGCAAATCTCTAATTTGACTAGACATAAGTATGGGTATGAAAAATATCCTGTCCTTATTTTAATTATTAAAATATCCTAAACTCTTACCTTGATTTATTATACCAATTTTAAAACCAAATGATTCCTTAGATTCATGTTTTCTTCACAATTTTGATATGTCAATAAATATTTGACATTTGTCTTAAAAAAAGGTTTAACATTTAATTCACATATTATAAAATTTGTAATTATCATATAACTTTTGAATTAACATAACTATATTCAAATAATTTATTTTTTATTGAAAATAATATAATTTTTTGCAAATATAAAATGGATACGAGTTTACCTAATACCTGATAAGAATGATGATAAAACAAAAATCTTCTATTCATTATTGTCGGTTGTCATTCCTAATTAAGTATAATAAAAGTAAACAAATCAATAAATTATTTATAGAATTTTAAAACAGAGAGGTGCAGGTGTAACATGAATTAACATCGTGGTAGGTCCATACGTAATTTAATGCTTACATTAATCTAGACACACACACTTGCATATATCCCATTTGCCTATTCAAAAAAAGAAAGAAAGAAATAAAAAATACTTGCATGTATCTATATGGCATGGGGTTGGTTCTCACTTATTCAATGGTCTTAGTTTGTGTTTTAGGTACGCAATTGCATTAAATACTTAGAGAGAAAATTGGCTGCTCATAGTTTCACAATACTCAAACAACTTGTGAAAAATAGTTGTCATTAAAAAATGTGTGTGTGTCTCTTTCTCTCTATATATATAAGGTTTGGCTAGCCTATAACCAAGATTAAAGTTCTTAATTAAATATCTCTCTTAATTAACCAATATTTTGCAAAATGCAAATATTTAAGTGATGTTTTCATTACAATTAAAAATTATTTTAATTTGGTGTATTTTTCCATTATGACACTTAATTATAACATCCACCATCCATTTTTAGTTTCTTACTATTTTTTCTCTTTCCTTTTTTCTTTTTTTCCTACCCCACCCCCACCACCAACGTTGGTGCCACCACTATCATCTTCCACGTTGTCACCCCCACTATCATTTTCACCCCATCCACCACCACTCTCACCATCGTCAGTGCCACCACTTATCACCCTATTGTTGTCACTGCCACCGCCACTAGTGGTGGTTGTAGAGGGATGGTGGGGGTGGGAAAAAAAGAAAGAAAAAAGAAAAAAAAAAGTAGAATTGTGAGAATGAATGGTGAGTGCTATAATTAAGTGTCATGATAAAAAAATACACCAAATAAAAAATCAACTTTAATTATAATGAAAACATCACTTAAATATTTGCATTCTTTCAAGATGTTGGTGGATTAAAAAGAGACATTTAAGTGCTCTAATCCTATGCATTGTATATAAAGGACCATGAAAGCGCTAGATAAGCATTAAATTTTGTGTAAAATTCCCACATTCTTATTATCTATATTTGATGTGATTAATTAATAATTATTATGATCTAATTTCCAATGTAACTTTTGATATATTTATTATGTGAGAGAGTGGAGATAGTTAAAGAGCGTTAAATATGTTATGTAATATTAATTTATTTTCAATCTTAACCTTCTTTTCATTTCACTCTTGTTTTAATATTTACTTTTACATGTTTTATATTATTACTTTTACATTTTTTTCATACTATTTTTTTTAAATAATAAACTCAATGTCACGCGTATCCATTTAAAATATAATAATGTTAATCACTATTATATTTTTTAATTAGATATTCTGTTGAATTTAAATGACAATGTTGAAGACTTTGAATTAAAATTATTTTATCATTTTAACATTATTTTATCCTTTTCGCACTATTATATTTAACCTTTTATTTATCGTTGAAGTTAATCACAATATTATAAAGAAAAAAAAAATAATATAAAAAATAATAAGGAAAATACTATTATTAATATAATAAATATGCACTATGTTAAGTTTATTATTTTTTTAAAAAAATAATATGAAAAATGCATAAGTAATAATATAAAAAATAGTTTAATTGGTATACACGGTCAGAGTAAATCACAACCCTTTATTATGTAGATTTGTTGACTTTACTCATTACTATTTTAAAAGTCACATAAATGAAAAATTATGATTTACTGTCGGTGTAAAAATCTTTTACACCGACAGTGTATACCAATTAAACTCTATAAAAAATTGTAGAAAAACAAATTAAAGGATGATTAAGGTGAAATGACAGGATTAAATTTGGAAGTAAATTAGTACTAGAAAACACATTTAATGTTCTTTAACTATCCATATTCTCTCACATAATAAATACATTAAAAGTTATATTAAAAATTGTATTTTAATAATTCTTAACATGTGCCTAGACACACATAAGAAAAACAAAAGAATATATTATTTTTTTTCAAAACAATAACATTTAATTGCTTATCCTTGCTTTAGAAATTAAATAATAATGTATTTTTTTAATAACATTAAATGATAAATAATAACCTTGACAAAAAAAAGAAGAAGATAAATAATAAAGACATGAAAAATTTATACAAAATTTAATTCTTGCCTTCATAGCTTTTGCTATATTAAAAAAAGATAAATAATGAAGACATGAAAATTTTATACAAATATTCTAAGGTTTATGTACACAAATAAAGAAAAAACAGTAACCTTTGTGAATTTGTTAGTCTTTCTCATTTTCCATCCTATTTAATTGAAAATCATTCATAAAAAGATATCTTCTCCTTAATAAAGTGTGAATTTATTCTCTCTCCACCAAAGAGTAAAGGCATGAATGGTAAAAATATAAGAATTTAACACCCATAGTTTGCCTCCACGGGTAATCACAACTCTTCATTTATATAACTTTTAAAGTATTAATAATTAAAGTTAATAAACTTACCATGTATAAAATGTTATGATTAATTGTCAGTGTAAAACTTTTTACACTACCAGTGTATAAGTGTTTTTTCTAAAAAAAACAACTCTTAAAATGGGAAGTAGTTAGTATATTACAAATTTGTTGTAAACGTAAAATTATTTATTAAAAAATAAAAAATAGACAATATTTAAGATAACATAAATTACAATTTAATGAATAAATTAAGATATTTTACGATGTTTTCTGTTACAATAATTAAATTAATAACTAAAAAAAATAGACAATATTTAAGATAACAGAAATTACAATTTAATGAATAAATTAAGATATTTTACGATGTTTTCTGTTACAATAATTAAATTAATAACATGAATGTATACTACTAATGAGAAAAAAATATTCTTTTTCACATGTTTTTGAAAATGAATAAATGAAATTGGATAATGTCATTAATCGAAAAACACTTATTTATTCACATAATTAAAATAAAAATAAAAACAGAAACAAATTATTATACAGTTGTTTCTAGTTATGTGTTTTAAAAAAATATATTAAACTAAAAAGCACAGTATTTTTTCTTTTTAAACATAAAAATAATTGTAAAAATAATTTATTAAAAAATTTTTTTTAGTAGAAATTTTCTTAATAAGTTGACAAAAGAATTAAATAATTTATGCATTGTTTAAGTATTTATTTTTATTATTTTAACTTGATTAAAATAAATTAAGGGATGTAAGTGAATTGATGAATCAGACTGTGTGAATTATTTAAAAAATAAATTTTTAAAAAAATGCATTGTTTAAGTATTTAATTTGATTTATATTTTAAACCAGATATAGAATCAGAACTTTGATAGTATGCAAATGTAATATTTAATTGAGATGTATAGAATGGTGTGTAAATTAAAAAGGAAAAAAAGGACAATTAGGGAAAATTGAAGTATGACAATTATATTTAACATTTTAATTAGTATACAGTGCAAACTCTTTATTTATTAATTTAACTGGTATATAATATTAATATAAAAATTTTTACACTAATATTTAATCATAACTATTCGTTGATAATAAAAAAACTTTTACTTTTACTATATCCCAATTAAACTCTATGTGCAAATGTAAAATTTTAATTATTCAAACGGTAAGTATTGTAATTAAACTCTACGTGTAAATGGGTTGAAACTGAAATTATGGAGTGTGTAGGTTTGTATCTTATCATTAAGCAAATGAATGTTATTGGTTTAATTAAGAGTGGAATATAATAATATGTAGAGAGTAATTGTCACGTGGATAGGGTGGGAAAAAATGGAGAAGAAGAAAGAAGGGAAAAAGAAGAGCAGAAGTCAAAGTTGTCATTAACCTCAAAATCTGTCATAAACGGTAAAAAGATCGCGAAGAGAGATACCGAGACAAATCCGAAATATGGTGAGATGTCTGAGGGCAAATCTGTCTTTATAGCCATCTTATAAAAGTTTCCATATCGGTCCTCCTTTCATTACAGCGCATCCTAATTCCAAACCACTGCCGCCGTCTCTATCTCTCTCCCGCTCTGCACTTTTCCGGCGCACGCGGCGGAGAACAGCCGCGTTTCCCAATCGTCGTCGGCGGCGACGGACTTGCCCTCGGCGGAGCGCAATCCTATTGTTGGACGCATTCGTGCATGTTGAAACGGCGGCGTTTGGTGATGGTGGGGAATCGGGGCACGGTGGGGTAGGATGTAGGTTGCTCGATCGAGGGAGATGGGGAGAGTGGTGGTGGGGGTGGCGGTGACGGTGGCGGTGGCGACGTGCGCGGTGGCGGCGGTGGTGGTGGGACGGAGAGTGAGGAGTCGGAGGAAGTGGAAGAAAGTGGCGAATGTGGTGAGGGAATTGGAGGAAGGGTGCGACACTAGGGTTGGGAGGTTGAGGCAAGTGGTGGATGCCATGGCTGTTGAGATGCACGCTGGATTGGCCTCTGAAGGTGGCTCCAAACTCAAAATGCTTCTCTCATTCGTCGATAATCTCCCCAATGGGTACATTTTTTCTCTTTCTTCTTTTCCTCCCCTTTACTCTTCTATTCAATCTAGTGCTTCTTTTTCATTTGATCATCACTGTTTCTTCTCTCTGCAACTCTATTTATCTTTCTCATTCTTTGCTTTAACTCTCATTTCGCTTCCTTTTTCTAACACTTTTTTTTTTTATTTTTTATTTTCCCGTTTCTTCTTTATTATCTACTGTCCTCTGTTTGTTACTGACTTACTCTTTATTTCTTGTTTTCGTTCCTATTTTTTTCTCAATATTTATTGTATGCTGTTTTCAACATTGTTAATCACATGTTTGGGAGGGTTTAATTTTTCATATGCTTTCTCTTAAAAGGTTTTCTAGAGAATTATGATATATCTTAGCAATGTTTTTTAAAGAATTTGTCATAGAAGCCGATTATTTTGGATGAAAATGACAATGTAGTATTGTTCACTTCACAGTATTGTCATTGTATTATTTTTTGAAATTGGGAGTTCTGTTGCTGATACGGACATTAGTTCTTCTTTTGTTTATGTGCAATGCATGGCTTGTGTGTAGTATACTGTTTTGAAAATTTTACATTATGGTTTGTGTCATTGCAATGCATAAAGTAATCTGACATCTGCAAGAATGAGTTACAGAATCCAAGGATTTTGTTGATACGGACATTAGTTCTTCATTTGTCATGTCCAATAAATGGCTTGTGTGTAATATACTGTTTTGAAATTTTCACATTATGATTTTTGTCAATGCAATGCTTAACATAATCTGATATCTGCAAGAATGAGTTATAGAATCCAAGGATTTTGTTAATAACGGATATTTGTTCTTCTTTTGTCATGTCCAATAAATGGCTTGTGTGTAATATACTGTTTTGAAAATTTCACATTATGATTTGTGTCAATGGAATGCTCAACGTAGTCCGTTATCTACGAGAATGAGTTACACGATCCGAGGATTTTGGAGTGTGATTGCATTTATACCTTTTATGAGCGTTACCGGGTGAAAAGATTCACCCGTATGTGACTATGAGTGCGCATTGATGGTGTGGCTTCTGTGTCATCAACTTCATCACAATTCTTGTTAATGCAGAGTTGTATTTTTTATATAGATTTGAATCTTTAATTGTGTCTCTGCACTAATGGGTTTTATAAAATATAAACAGATATATTTATATATTTTTGTATTATCAGGACCGAGAAAGGAACATACTATGCTCTTCATCTTGGGGGTACGAATTTTAGGGTTTTGCGGGTTCAATTAAGTGGTCAACCATCTTCAGAATTGGAACATGAAGTAGAGCGACTGCCCATTCCGCAACATGTAATGACTAGCACAAGCGAGGTGACTTGATTAAAACTCTAAAATTTTGTGAGCTCTCTGGTTTTTGTTTGATCTTTTAACATCATGGAGGCTAATTGTTTTTTGCTGCTTGCAGGATCTCTTTGATTTTATTGCATCTTCATTGAAGGAATTCATTGCTAAAGAAGGAGATGGTTCCAATATTTCACAGTACAGAAGGGAGCTTGGTTTTACATTCTCCTTTCCTGTCAAACAAATGTCTGTTTCTTCTGGCATTTTAATCAAATGGACAAAAGCGTTTTCCATCGGAGATGTGGTTAGTCAATTAATTTAGTTTCAATGTGAAAGCTTGTATTCATGTTTCATAGGGAACTTGATAGACGGCATATCTTGTTTCAATATTCATTGTCAAAGAAAAAAATTCATGATGTTGAAGTTGAACAAGGTTTTAATTTCATTATTTTTGCTTAATTAAGCTCAAGGAATTCAATTAGTAATGTAGTTGAATTTAATTCTTGATTTTTTGGTTACATTTGACATTGGTCTCGGAGCAGCCTTTTAACTGTCCAGGCCCAATTAGTTTTTGAATGTGGCTATTTGTGTTTTCCGCCCTTTAAAAAGTTACGAAAATAGATGTATTGTGAGAACCTATTCAAGCTGCACTTGGTCCTTCAATATCAGTCTGTAAATATGTTAGAGTCATAGACATGTTTTATTAAGAGCAAAAACTATTTTCTGTCAGGTAGGAAGAGATGTTGCAGCCTGTCTGCAAGAAGCATTGACACGGAAAGGCCTAGATGTGCGGGTAGCTGCCTTGGTAAGGAAGTACTTTCATTTAACTATGCTGATGTTACAATTCTATCTGCATTCCCCCGCCACTCAATTTTTACTCAACTGGGATTAAGATTTCTTGTGAGTTCTTAGGTCATGTCTGCCCTAATGAATTATGATTTTCTACTTGATACTTAATGGACTTATAGAATGTGAGTTTTCTTTGGTCAAGTCTCAAGACATTTACATGCAACAATTTGATCAATCTAGATGTAAGAGTTGAGTATGCATCTTGAATTCATTTTTCACAAAGTCTATTTTCACTGTTAATTCTATAAGTTTTGACAAGATAAATGGTAATTGTAATACTTGTAGAAATGGCAATATATACATTCTTGTTTAGAAGTTGTGTGATGTTGTCTATAGTTGTGTAATTTTTTTTTATACACCTTAATTATGTTGAGGGAAAAAGTGCACTGACATAAGTCCTTTTTTTACATATTGACATATTGTATTACTGATCATGAAACATGGTGGTTTCATTTTCAACAGGTTAATGACACAGTTGGAACATTAGCAGTTGGACATTATCACGATCCTGATACTGTTGCTGCAATTATAATTGGTACGGGTACAAATGCCTGCTATTTGGAACGGATTGATGCTATTATCAAGTGCCAAGGCCTTCTTATGACATCTGGGCGCATGGTGCTGCCCTTTCTTTTTTTCACTTTTGTTTTTAGTTTTGCTTTTGAACTTTTAGTAACCCTTTTACTTTTTAGGTTGTCAATATGGAATGGGGAAACTTTTGGTCATCTCACTTACCAAGAACATCATATGACATTGATTTGGATGCTGAGAGCCCCAATCCAAATGATCAGGTGAGTTTCTGCACCTGATGACTCTAGTTTCATGATTTGTCATGTAATCATGTGGCTAAAAATTTGGAGATTTGAGTGCAGGGTTTTGAGAAAATGATCTCAGGAATGTATCTTGGAGACATTGTCAGAAGAGTCATTCTCAAGATGTCATTGGAGTCGGATATGTTTGGACCAATTTCTCCCAAGCTTTCAATGCCTTTTATACTGAGGTGAGTATTGAATCTCAGTTTGCACTGTGTATACCAAAAATTTAAATTGAGTGTATCTATTGTGAATTGTTTTTCTAAAACATATCATAATATTATTTGTCGTATTTATTAATATTGACAGTGACATCTGTCTTTGGTTGGTTATTTCTAAGCTATAAAGATCAACAATCTTCAATTACTTCTATTTGATGTTGAATATTTTTTTAGTTTTGATGTGAGACATTTCTTTCTGATTTTCTAAAGTATTCTGTTATTTTATTTACAAGTTGATTAATAGTTCAATTCCAAATGACCAATTTTAATGCCTTAAACATGGCTGATGAATTTTTTTTCCTCTTGTTTGGGTTAATAAGGTTTTGTTTAACCAAAATTTGATCACACGACTGGCAAGGGTTTATTGCTTCAGGAAAGTGTAGTTGCTATATATTATTAGAATGTGGGAGTACCTATTTAACCTGGACAGTAGGGTTATATACTCTGATCACCTTAAATGATAACCTTTGGCTTGATATTAGAATATATATTTTGTTGGTGATTGGAATTTGCCAGTTCTTGCTCCATTTCTGGAATAGTGTGCATATTGTCAAGTCTAAATAATATTCTCCAAATATCTTACATTCAAAGTATTACACGATGGAATTTCAGGACTCCTTTGATTGCTGCTATGCATGAGGATAATTCTCCTGACTTGAGAGAAGTAGCAAGAATCCTTAATGAGATATTTGAGGTAAACAAGTGATATATAATGGCTTTCATTAGTAATAATAGTCTAATTATGGTATTTGGGTGTTTCAGATTCCTGACCTTCCTTTGAAGGCGAGAAAAATTGTGGTGAAGGTGTGTGATGTGGTGACTCGTAGAGCTGCTCGATTGGCAGCTGCTGGTATTGTTGGTATCTTGAAGAAGATTGGTAGGGACGGGAGTGGTGGCATTACAGGCGGAAGGAGTAGGAGTGATATGAAAATGAGAAGAACGGTGGTGGCAATTGAAGGAGGATTGTATTCTAAATATGCATTGTTTAGGGAGTACTTGCGTGAAGCTTTAAATGAAATATTGGGGGAAGATATTGCCAAGCACGTAATTCTAAAAGTCACCCAAGATGGTTCCGGCATTGGGGCGGCACTGCTTGCTGCCTCCTATTCCTATTCATCCTAAACTGTCCATACATAGACGCTACACCTTCTATAAAAATTATATATATCAAATTGTTTCATATATATATATATATATATATATATATATATATATATATATATATATGTACATGTATATATATATATATATATATATAGAGGCGCACACACACGTATAGCCATGTAAATCAGAATTTATTCTCCATATTTATTAATATTTAATATCTGTATAAAGGAAGGCTTAGTCTATTCTTTGACCGAGTTATCTTCATTTATATAATTATTATTATTAATTTTTTAATGGAGTGTGTTTAATGGCTTTGACTTCTTGTCTGTTGAGACCTTTGGATGTATTAGGATTTAGGACTAGGAGTATTGTCTTGAGATTGAAATTGCTTATACGGCGTGTGTTTTTTATTAAAAAAAAATATTAAATCTACATGTCTTTTTATCTCCACTGGTAGCTACTGAAAGTTTCGGTTTGCAAGATCATGCATGTTAGTAAGTATTAACCACTGCAGCTTTGGGGTGTGTGATGTACTGTAGCTGTAGGTTCTATTTTAGTGTTACTTAAAAAAAAAGATCTTCGGATAGAAAACCACTGCAGCTTTGAATGCCGTGCCTCATATGCCCACCAGTTTTCATTTTCCATAAGAAAATTGAAGCAATCTATTATTATGATGTTTTTACTCGTTAATATTTTATTTATGAAAGACTTATGTTGAATTCTCCAGATTGAACTTATTTTTTTAGAGTGCAGAGCATACCGTAGTTCCTAAAAGAACAGATCGTCATAAGGTTCAGTGAGAAACTACTATATAATTAACGTTCGACTTTCTGTTAAGTTGTTTAGTTGATGATAACTTACAATGATGTGTTTCTAATGTAAATGTATGTTTCCTTTTTTTCTCATCGCCTCCTAGTTTTCCAACCCCAAAATTCCTAACGTGCCTTGTGATGATAAGGTCACATGGTTGTATAAAATTGTAGGGTGTGTCTCTTCAACAAAGCCTTGACTTTGTTCGAAGATTGCCCTTCTAGAGCCAGTAGTGGTTGAGTTTAACTGTTCTAGTGGAGTAGTGGTTTCTATCAGAAATCTCCGGGCAATGAATGATGAGGCCTAAAACATAGCTAATCGTGAGTTGAAATAAGAAACAAAATATTGTAAACCCATATAATCCGTGTTTGTCTTTTCCAAGCATTCTTTATTTCTTCTATGTTCTAAATTCAAATCCCATTGATTGGTTCATTCCTATAAGACCCTCAACTCAAACTAGTCCTACTAATATTGTCCACGATTGTTGTTGGCGAAAGGGTAATTGGGAATGGGTCTATGTTGATGGTAATGGCGCATAAAAAAGTTATTAGTTGCTGGATTTGAAACGGAGAATACTGATAGCAGACTTGAAACTACTCTTATTTGTTGCGGTGGTTGATAAGTAGAGCAGATATAGGGGTGTTTGTTACAGAACTTGTTCTTCTCTTCATACACCATATAAATGTGTTTAATTAGCCATTTTAGTTAGTTGGAAGACAATTTTCTATTTTCAGTCATTAGTTGATTTTTTTATAATTTTATCTTGTATTATCATTCACTAGTTCTCTCTCCTTACTCGATAAATCTCTCTCATTCATTTCTCTCTAATTCATTAATTTAATTATAGTAATTTATAATATAAATATATAAAATTTTAATTTAAATATTTAATTTAAAATTTTTATTTAATTATAGAAAATTATAATTTAAATATATAATTATAGTAATTTATAATTTAAATATGTAATTATAATAATTTATAATTTAAATACATAATTCATTTATATTATTAAAATATATTATAATTATTTTAAATATCTTATTATTTTTTACTGTTTAATGATTTTTTTATTTGTTATTTTATAACTTTAACTAGTTGATTAGTTATTTTTATCAAACATTTACAACTATTTTTTTAGTTTTCGACTAGATTTTTAACTTTTAATTAGCTTTTGAGCTAGGTTTATGAAACATACCCTATACTTCAATTAGAAAAAAGACATAACTCTCTTGTCGCTCCCACTTCAACCAACACACCCTCCAAAGAACCCACACACCCATCACTTGGCACACAAATCACATTGCTACAACTTACGGTTGATAGAGAAAAGGTGAAGGTTGAAGCAACCCACCTTTCATGTTTCACACAAGGTGAAAGCTTGTTGCCACACATCTTACACGTTGTCTTCTCCATCGTGAAAAGGTAAACTACTTCAACCTCTTTTTTCAAATGTTAAACGATGTCTCCGTTTGCTAATCTGTATACATTTATTGTATTAAGAATGCACTGAATCTGGAGAAAGAAGATATCCTTTGGATTAGCTAATCCAAGCGTGGTTAACATGCCATTCGGATTACCTAATCCATACATTCATAATATTTTATTTATTAGAATGAGTAAAATATTATTAAGGTTCAAATTAGTGAACTCGTATGTGGTTAATATGTTATCCGAATTAGCTAATCCAAACATTTATTATAAACCTTTTAAATTAACTAATAAACCTTTAAATTAGATAATTCAAACGTTCATTATAGATTGGTCTTCTATATTATCTAATCTATATATACATAATACACTATTCGGATTAGTTAATCCGAATATTGATAATATGTTGTTCGGATTACCTAATATGGAGAACATATTATGAAAATGTGTTTTCGAAGGACTACTTTTATGTAAGTTATGACTCGTACTTGTATACGGTTTGTAAAAAGGAACATCAATCTTATTGCCTTTATACATAGACGGAATTGTGCACCTAGTCTCATGGTTGATGAGCATAACGAACTTTAGAAGTATCGTAACACCCTTATTTTTATAATCAGATTGTTATATAATTTATTTAAATTTCAATTTAGATATTAAAGTTAGATATTAAAAACTTAATTATGCACGTGAAAAACTTATAAAAATAAATTAATTATAGCATATATAATTTTTACTAAAATTTTCAAATTCTCTTTTTCTTTAGAAATTCACTCAGCGGAATCAAATTTACTTAGCTGACAATAACCAATTTTTTCATAAGAAGAAATTTGCTAAGCAAAGTACAAGTTGCTCAGTGAAAGTAATTAGAATAAGAAATTCGCTTAGCAAAGCTTCCATGACTAAATGAAGAGAGACAAAAGTAATTAAGTTCATTGACTATCGCTAAGTGAAACCTTGGTTGCTCAGCGAAAATTGTCTGCGTCTATTTTTGCTTAGTGATTTGCTCAGCGAATATACCCAAAATTTTTCTATAAATAAAGGCAGTCGTAGGTGAATTAAAGAAAGTAAAAAAAAGTTCTTAAGGCTTAGATTAGGATTCAAAGGTTGTTCACTTCATCAAGTTCTTACTAAGGTGAGGGGAAAGCGAGATTTATAAACCTTTGTGGTGTTATTCTTAATAGATTTATACATTCTTATTACTCTTATAATTATTATTAATTCTAAAACCAAGTTTTGATTGTCCATTAATATACTAAATCGTTCTAACCTTGACTTTTAGATGCTTAGTTGATTGCTTAGCAACATCTAATTGTTCTAACTTTTATTTCTCTATATATTATTTATGGTCCATTATTATTATTCTCCAAACATTGCTTTTGATCTTTTATTTATTATTTCTAGATATTACTTCTAGTCCTTTATTTATTGTTTTCAGATACTACTTTTTGTCCTTTATTTATTATTTCTAGATACTATTTGTGGTCCTTTATTTATTATTTTCATATATTACTTTTGATCATTTGTTTATTATTTCAAGATATTAGGGTTTGATTCTTTTCATTATTATTTAAGTTATTCTCTAGATATTATATTATGTTCTCTGTTATTATTTATCAATTGTTCTATCATTCAACTTCTTTTCTTTAGAATTTATGTTTTGATAATTTCTCTATAAAATTATTTCATTGTATTATTTTTATATAATACATTTGTTTCATTGATATATTTATTTCAAGTTTTGCTTTAAATCTTATTTTATCACTCTTCTTCACAAACTAAATTATTATAAATTTTGGTTTTTGTAACTCTAGTTTATAAAAACCGCTACTCTTGTTATTATTAAATAATTATATATATATATATATATATATTATATTTTATTCAAAAGATTATTAGTTGTATGTTGAATATTCATGGTAAAATATATTTATATCTTATAAAATATTTAAAGGATTGTGTGTAAAGTTTAGTTAATAAAAATTCATTATAAATATGATAATTCTTAAAATCATAAATGTAATATTCCAAAATTTATAATATATATATATATATTAATAATAATAAACAAATTTTATTAAATTTTTTAGTATATTTGTATTATTATGAAATGTAGATATTTATTTTTTAATTTAAGAATATATAGTATAATATATATATATATTTATAAATATATTTAATATTTATATATATATATTATTACTTTATTATTTTTATTATCATGTAACTAGTTCTATTTAAAAAAATTATATATATATATATATATATATATATATATATATATATATATATATATATATCAATAACGTAAGGTAAATAAACTTATCAACATGAAGTTAAATTGTCACGTGAAAACAATTGCAAGATAGCATGAAAACCATTACAATATGGAGCTAAATTGCCAACAGTGTTAACTTATCAACATCCAACTAAAAGCTATCCATAATTAAGGGAAGTAGTAACTAGTAATTAGGATAAGAAAAATAATAATAAAATATATAATGTAATCATTATATTGAAGACTATAAATTGATGTTAGGGCTACAAGGACGAAATAAAGGGAAAAAAAAATAAAGAAAAAGAGAAGGAGATAGCTTAGTTCGGACTTGAGAGAAGTTAGAGTGAATCGGAAGGGAAAAAAAATTCTAACACTTATTGCTACAATTATTAAGGCAAGGGGAGAAGATATTTATCAATTTAAATATTATACTTGTTTATTTTATGTTACTTTTAACTATAATTAGTTAGTAAAGTGTTCCTAACATCGCTTTATTTCTCTAACTTCTCTTTATTTATTATTTTATGTTGCTTTTAATTATAATTATTTAGTGAGTTGTCCCTAATCTTGCTTTATTTATTATTTTATGTTACTTTTAGTTATAATTATTTAGTGAAGTGTCACTAACCTCGCTTTATTTATTATTTTGTGTTATTTTTAGTAATATTTATTAAGGTGTCTTTAACTTGGTCTTGTTATTATGTTGTGTTACTTTTAATTATAATTATTTAATTTGATGTTTGTAATCTTATTTGGTTTATTAAATTAATTATTTTTAAACTATTAATTAACCATTTTATTAAATGTAATGGTTATATTTTTTAAAATTATAATAAAAATTTTAATCCTTAAATAAAGATTTGAATTAATTTGTAATTGAAGGTTTGACCTTAGGAATTTAAATGAGTAAATATTTAAGGTGAAATATTTTTGTATTCTTTAAAAACCATGGTAAAGAAACTCATTTATCCTGATTAGTCAATAAAAAAATAATTCAAATTTATCTAAATAATAATAAAAAAATTATTATAAACAAATATGATACAAATATATATATATATATATATATATATATAGAATTTCTTTTATTTGAATCGTTATCATTTAAATTACTTTATGATATTTGTTTTCACTCCTTTATTTTCTTGTTTCTTAAAAAAATGGAAATGAAAATTTAAAAAGATGAATACGCCCAACGTTCCAACCCCTTTCACCGTAGTTATTTCAACCACCTTTCCAGGTACTAATTGGATCACTAACGTGATTGAGAATTCAGTTACGTTTAGAGGAACTGACGTATCTACTTGGATGTTCTATAATGAATAAGAAGGACCCATAATGATTGAAGATCAATAATTGTTACATTTTATCTACCACAAACTAACTATACAAATCTATTGTTAAACATGTTTTCACCTGCCATATAAATATTGTAGTAGAAAAAGAAAGTAAAGAGAAGATTTACACATAAATAAAATCTTTCCTATATATGAATGTAGATCGTAGAAGTATGTAATGTTGTAAATATGACTTGTGAATATATATAAATATGATTTTGTTTATGAATTTTTTTGGTTAATTAAATCATTAAAGAAAAGGAATTACATGTTTTTTTTTAAAAAAAATTCATAAAAGTAGGGATATATAGAATATCGTTACAATAAAAGGACTCTAAGTATGCTCTGTGATTGTTATCTAACCTGATCTTCCTCATCATAAAGATGTCTTTTAGTATTAAAAATGTATTAATGTTATGACCATTGTTATTATTGATTATTATCCATGAAATAGAAATTGGATATGAGAAATTAATTTATAGATCTATTATGATATTTCAATTATTTGAGGATGATTCATAAACGATTATGTGAATAATGATTGAATAAGTAGTAATTGCTGAGTCTAATGACTTTTGGAACTGAGTTGAGATGTTGTGAGAGGAACTTAGCAAAGTTCTAAGTTACCTTGTAAGAGTACCATGCAGGTGCATGAATATCATGTTTTGAGAAGTCATAAATCGGTATGCGAGATGAAATGCAGGGATTAGTTGAGTTGATTCCTAAGATGATTTTAAATAGATGAATATTCAGGTTGGTCAATGTTGACACTTGTGCTAGAATATTCATAGATCTAACTACTCAACATATTCAAGATGGTATAATGTATATCTTTCTTGGGCTGAAAGAGTGTTCGTTTATATTTTGTGATAGGTAGATAACCTGATTGAAAGGTAGCCAGAATATTGTTATGGGTAGTAGCCCGATTGACAGATAGCCAAAATATTGTTATTGACAGGTAGCCAGAATTGTATTATGAGCAGATGACTCAGTTTCTCGAGAAAATTATTTTACAAATTTAGGGAAAGATATATGACTATCAATCATTTCCCAAAAGAATCCTTGATGGTTGGGATGAATCATCACATAATGGTTATAGATCTATACACATAATCGAGTATGATTGAGTCTATCATTAAGATGAATAAGGATGAGTCCATATATTGAGTTAAGTGAGATTGAGTCATAAGGTTAAACCTTAGGCCCCATTGTTTATTAAGTTTATTAAGATTAATGTTAATGGTTTATAAAAATCCTACTCCTTTTTTGTCTTTCATTTCATGTGTTTCTTTTCATATATGTTCATGGTACGAATGGAAGATGAATCTGATCAGGAAGCTATGATGAAAGATTCACAGAATTCCCATTGAATATGTTGAATTTATAACAAGTTACTATCTAATGTTCAAGTAAATTTACTTTTGTAAGAAATCCACTGCTATGAATTAGGACTTAAGGTAACTATGACACAACTAATATACTTATTTTTTAAATGAAATTTATAATAAATTATATTTTGACTCATAATATTTACCATAAAACTATAAGTCTTTATGTAAGATTAAGTTTTAAAAATCTCTCACATTTTTATAAATACTTTTAGTTAAAAATTAAGACTATAGATTTTTTGTGAGCCCCATGACATGTCATTATCAGGTCATATGGGAACCGTATTGCATGTGTCATGGGATGGACATATATACAATTGGTCAACATAATTGCATAATTTTTTATGATTATAATTTTTGCACTATTTTGTTTAATGTTTGTGATTTCCAAACAAAGCAAGGACGAAATGAGTTGAAGCTCGTATCCCACGTCCGTAAGGTTAGGAAGTTAGGCGTTCCCCATGATTATATACTTGGAGTAATTGAAAATTCTAGGTTGACTCTATAACATCCTAATTTTTATAATCTACTATATGCATATTCTTCTGTAAATTATTAATTATAAACTAAATATTCTATAACTTTATCGTTGATAAGACACATAGTTTGGTTTAAAAAAATAATATATATATATATATATATATTCCAAGTAATTAAATTAAGGATAATTAGTATAATTAATAGATAAATAAAAGACTTAATCTTACAGTAAGAATTTTAATGGTAATATTATATTTTTTAAATTAATTTGCATGTCATATAAGATGTTCTAAAAAATAAAATAAAATAAAATGAATGAAATAAAAACTGGTATGCAAACTAACCATGAAAAAAACCAGAGTAAAACTTATAAAAATTTATTTAAAATTTGACCATGAAAAGTAGGTGGTGGAGAGTTTTGATTTAAATTGTAAATTAACAAAAGCTAGTCTTAAATCAATTTAAGAAGAAGTGTACAAAATTTTAAAATATTCTACCATGTAATACCTAATATGTCACATGATTAAAAGTTAGTTAGATAATTAAATAAAGACAATATAATCAATAAAATCTAGCATCTTGTAAAAAAAATTATGAAAACTACATTGTGCTAGAATGGAGAAAGGTTAAACAAATCCAAACTAATATGATGATATTAATCAAGATGGTGGATGAAGGACATTGAATTGACAAATTAAAAAACTGCCAGAGGTGGTGGATATGAAGTAGCAATTCTAATTTCTCAAAGTTTCTATAACTTTCATTCAAATTAAAAAATATATATGAGAAACAAATGTTGACCGTGTGATTTACTTTTACTGATAAAATGAAATGCGGCCAAATAATCACTGTGCAACATGGCATGAAGCATATTTTGGAGTCTATGAAACAAGTTAAGACATTCATCAACTGACACACAAAACTTGTTTTAGAAAATTACCATCGTCGCAACCAAAATTTTGAGCGAATGACCAAATTTCTCATTACTGTTACTTAATCAACAAAGACTAAGAGGAAGAATGGGCTTAAAAAAAATTCAAGAAGAAAGAAAGATAACTAGAAAGGAGAAAAAGAAGATTAAAAGGAAGAAGAAGTAGAAGAAAAGAAATCAAGGATAACACATGAGATAATCTCACAAATTTGGAGACATTGGTATGAACTTCTTATTTAATTTATCTATGAAATTTGAATGACTCTAATTTAAAGTAGGTTTTATAATTAAATTAGTTTAAAGCATATGAAGTTAGAAGACATGAAATTGTTGAATTTTGGAGGGATTTTGATAATTGTTGGTGTAAATTTTAATTTGAATCATTATTGTTTGATAGATTAATTTTAGTTTTGATGATTTCCATGATAAGAAGAGTGGTTCAGTTGAGGGAGGAAGATGAGGATATAAATGAAAATTTTTGTAAGAGTTTAGAGGCTTAAAGATTTGAGGATAAGACATGAACAAGAAAATATAAAAATTTAGTTAGAACTGAACCATCCATAAACATGTGGTATCATTCACAAAGCTATATTTTCGTCTCTAGAGCATGATACATTTAATAGTGTTGCCCATAGAACTATGAATTAATACGTAGAGGTGTTATTTTCCCTCAGAGTGTGTTATCGTAAATCATGTCTTTCATAGGATTGTGGTTTAAGCCACAAATGTGTGGTTCAGGTAAACAACTTTATTTTGAGCCACAAAGTCAACATATATGAAGAAAATTCTATATAATTAGTTTTAACTAATTAGTATTATTATAAAATTGATTTAAAATTGGAAATAATGTAGTTTTAACATCTAAAGAATTTATGGAGATGGATGATTTGAATCTTAAAATTGTTTATTTAATTTAAAGTTGTTAACTATGTGGTCCTATTGTAATGTGAATTAGGCATAAAGCATCATATTGAATAATGCATCATATGATTTTGAGTCAAAAGATTTTGGGGAAAAAAAATAAAAATGTTTGCAAAAGGGTTTGCAAACTTGATCTTAGATGAATTACTGTCAAGACAATTGATAGGAAAATATGAAAATAATTTAGAAATGATATTTATGAAAGTTTAAATTTATTATCAACTAAAACAACATTTGAGATTGAGAAGGAAAAATAGAATGAATCTTAATGTAAGGAAGGTTTTATTTATATATATACATACACACACACATATATATATATATATATATATATATATATATATATATTGTTATTGTTCTTAATAGTGAATGGAGTTTGTGTTGAGTTGGGGTATTGGCTTTGTATCGGGGTAGTCAATTCAGTCTAGTAAGGCATTGCTGAATCACTTGACATGGTGATGATAAACTCTGACCTTACTAGTCACCCAAAAGAAAAAATCTCCATGGAGTATCGAGTTAAAATGATTTTTAAAATGTTTTCAGTAAAAAATTACATTTCATAAATACATTGCATCTTTTATAAATTATTTTGTATTGACGTTTGTATTTTATGTTAATTGGCTAATATTGTAACCTTGGTGGTATAACAAAGATATTTTATGCAACTAGAACATTAGAATTTTGAGGAATGTTTTAGATGTCATGATGTAGCAAAATTACTATTTTGTAGAATATGGTTGTTATACTTATTTGTAATTTGTACCACTACATACTTATTAGAATATTTAGTATTAGTATAATAGATATTTCTATATAAATTATAAAGAAATTAAATGAAACATTAGAGGGGGCTAGAGATTACCCTCATAAAGTGTAGTGTTGATATTGCAAACAAATTATTACTTTATGCATTTATTGAGCATTGGCATAAAGATACCAACCGTTTCCACTTGTCATGAAATGAGTATTACACTTAAGGATGTGGTTGCATTGTTACATCTCTCTCTTTTTTATTTATTTTTAGTGCATGAACCAAGACCAAACATTTCTGCTTGTTGATTTGTCGGGCGTTTTTGAGAAAGAAGCTCATAGTGAGATGAAGATTATTGAAAGAAATAATAGAGTAGAAGAGAGAAAAAACAATTGAACACAATGATTAGCAAACTCGTGTTATTCATCTAGAAGATAAGAAACTAGTTTATATACAAAACAAAGGAAGAGAATAGAAGGAAACAACAAGGGAATAAAGCAAAAACAGAATTGAGGCAACAGAGAACAAAATATCACTAAGAACATAACAAAAAAGAAGTTAGTTAAAAGACATTAAAGCAATTTGACCACGTCACCTTGTGTATCATCATTAGATTGTTGAGAGCTCCCTTGAAACTAGGAATATATATTTGTCATTTCTAGCTCGAAATAAGACTCCTTAAACACATGGACGACAAGGCTTTGGTCAAAAGATAAGCAAGTTGCAAAGAGGAAGAAATAAGCATAAGTTTGATAAAACCAATATTGACTTTATCTTGCACCACATGTCAATCAATCTCAATATGTTTTATGCATTCATGAAACACTTGATTAGATCCAATTTGAATGGTGGAATCACTGCCACAAAAGAGGAGAGCTAGGTGATCAAAAGGAATACAAAGATCTTCCAAGAGATATATCGACCATTGAATTTTTTGCATTTAGTGGAAGCAAGAGATCTGTATTTTGCTTCTGATGAACTACAAGAAACCGTAGATTATTGCTTGGACCTCCAATATATTTCAAAACATACCAAACTAAAATTATTATATACAAAATAACAAAGTGAATTATTTATATTTTATCATTTTATTACGAAACATATTAAATAAAATTATAAAATTATTATAATATATCAAAATAAAAATACGAATACACAGACGTAACTATGTTTTTTCTAGTATAATATAATTACATAATGATATGTACATGTATTAACATAGTATACATTAAATATATAGTACTTATAGGATAGTAATGTTATACATATCATATATGTTATATATAATATGTATACATAATGACATATGTATATGTAACCTAATTAAATATAATATTGGGTAGTAATATAACATATGATAGAAATTATAACTTATATTACTATGTAATTAGGTTATACATAACAGTAACCTATAAATTATAGTAATAGAAATATTCAATACGATAGTAATTTAATGGCATATACATAACTTATATTACTATGTATATGTAATAATGATATATTTACAATAGAAATTACTATATTAAGATGTTACCTATATGATTTACATACAGATAATACTATTATGTAATTACTATACATAATATGTAATTACGATATATATTACATAAAAATGTTTAGTAATATAGATTATTACCTATAAGTTAATAACCTAATATTTTTATGTAACATATTATACTATAAACTACTATCACATAACTAATCATGTAATAGTAACCTAGTTACATATACATAATAGTAACACACATACATATATATATATATATATATATATATATATATATATATATATTAATTATATATTGGGATGATATAAATTACATATATGTATACATATGATAGAAATTACTATGTATAGATCTCTAAAACCGCTATATGTTATTTAGTATATATTAAATACATATTATTATAATGTATAGATCAAAATTACATATGTATATAATATATATTAAATTTAATAATGGGAATTATAATATATTACTAATTAGGTTATTTTGGGAATAGGTCAATTTATATACATATTATGATATATTAAATATATTTAATATATAGTTATATTCTATATACATAATATTTTATACCCAATATTATGTAATTAATATAATATATAATATAAAATATGTAATATACTATATAATATAATATGTAATTACACATTATTGTATATATATATATATATAATAATAATAATAATAATAATAATAATAATAATAATAATAATAATAATAATAATAATAATAATAATAATAATAATAATAATAATAACAACAACAACAACAACAACAACATAGAATAAATACATCTTAATATAATGGGAATTTAATATATATTATTGTTATACATATGTATAATACATATTTGATAATTTGATACATATTTGATAATTTGATACATATTTTGATAATTTGATAATTTAATAATTTGATAATTTAAAGTAATTATATAAATAATTAGTATATAATATATAGTATAAATTATGATGAGATGTATTATTTTAATGTACAAATAACCAAATATATAGTTAAAATTAATGAACGTTAACTATTATATTTATATTTATATTATATAGTATATATTATATAATAAAAATATTACATTATGACGTCACATCTTCTAATTCTAAATATTTTATGATTATTTTTATTTTTATAAATATAAATGCTCTCATATTAATAAATACAAATCTAAATATATTTCATTAATATACGTATATCTTTGATGATAAATATTTTATGTTTTGTTTTAATAAATATGTAAATACATGTAGGTATAATAATAGAGTTTAATTGATATACATTTTAAGTGTAAAATATTTTTACACTGACATTTAATAAATATAAATGATATTCAATAATTACTTTTTATTTATGTGACTTTTAAAATAGTAATGAGTAAAGTCAACAAATCTACCATGAATGAAGGGTTGTGATTTACTGTCAATGTAAAAATCTTTTACACGAACATAATAATAATACATGTATACCAATTAAACTCATAACAATATTTTAAATTTTATTTAAAATTTTTTATTTATTTTTTAAAATTTTTAAAAATTTAATATATCTGTTAATAATCTTAGATATTTATATCATGTTATATCATAAAAAAATAAAAATTAATAAAATATATTTTAAAAATTGATGATATTCTCCAATAGGTCCGAAAACACTTCTCTCTCTAACCCCCAAATACTTTCCTCCTTCTCTCTTCACTTCTCCTCTCTCTCTCCTCTTGTAAAAATTATTCTGTGCAATAATATCAGAAATTTTCTGCAACCCCTCCCCTCTTTTTCCCTTTTTTTGTAAGTATATCTTTTAATTTTATGCGTTTAATATTTTAAGTATGGAGTAGTCTACTCTTAAGGTATCTTCGGATGCCTAAAACAATAAATATATAAAGATGCGATGATCATTTAAAGGCTTATCATATGTTAATTAAATTTACTTTTCATCGAGTTTATAAGCAGATGTCTAACCGGCTCTGCCAGATTTAGTAGCTTATAAACTTGATTTATTCAATATTATACAAAGATGTTTAACCGGCTCTGCTAGATTCAGTATCGTATAATGTTGATATGTTAATATGAATATTTTCTTTAAGTTTTCCTCATCTTCCTCTTCACCTTCTTTCTCATCTTTTCTCTCTCTTTCTCTCCCTTTTCTCATTTTTTTTTCTCTCTTTTTCCTTTCTTGCTCTGATACCAAGAAAGGAAAAAGAGAAATGGTTTTCTAAATTCGACTTAAAATGAGAAAAGCAGCAGAAAATAAACAGTAGCAGAAGCAGAAAAACAGAAATAGTAGATAAGGTATCCACGGAATACACTGTAAAACAATAAATATTAAAGAATATAGAAGATCATAAGGCTTATCAGAAGGTAAAAAAAAATCTTTTCTCATTTTTTTGTTTTTTTTTGCTTGAAAATATACATCTAAGCTTGGTGTTGCAATCTGCACGTCTTTCTTAACCCATCAAGGTAGGAAACTAGGGACTTACAAAGGCTCTCCACTGGCCATTACTGCCCTTCAACTACCATGGATATCCTAGCAAACACTATACACCTTTGACAGATAAAATTAACAATCAGAAAATTAAGATTTGCATGATAAAAGAACCATCCTTGGAAGGAACAGGGCTCTGATACCAAGAAAGGAAAAAGAGAGAGAAAAAATGAGAAAAGAGAGAGAAAGAGAGAGAGAAGATGAGAAAAAAGGTGAAGAGGAAGATGAGGAAAACTTAAAGAAAATATTCATATTAACAGATCAACATTATACGATACTGAATCTGGCAGAGCCGGTTAGACATCTTCGTATAATATTGAATAAATCAAGTTTATAAGCTACTGAATCTGGCAGAGTTGGTTAGACATCTGCTTATAAACTCGATGAAAAGTAAATTTAATTAACATATGATAAGCCTTTAAATGATCATCGTATCTTTAAATATTTATTGTTTTAGGCATCCGAAGATACCTTAAGAGTAGACTACTCTATACTTAAAATATTAAACGCATAAAGTTAAAAGATATACTTACAAAAAAAGGGAAAGAGAGGGGAGGGGTTGCAGAAAACTTCTGATATTATTGCACAAAATAATTTTTACAAGAGGAGGGAGAGAGGAGAAGTGAAGAGAGAAGGAGGAAAGTATTTGGGGGTTAGAGAGAAAAGTGTTTTTGGACCTGCTTAGCATAAGAGACTTATGGTCTTTTTATACACAAATTTTGTAACCGGAAACCGGATGAGAAGGTAACCTATTGACTGGTGACCTGCTGTGTAGGTTCCTCCATGACTGACAACCTGTTTTGTAGGTAAATTTCACCCTCCAGTCTATTAGTTTGATAAAGAAGTAAAATTACTTTGTCACATGTAAAATTTTTAGCTTGCTCTTCTTACTCGAGCAAGTGTAGGCAATTCTTATATTTCTTCTTCCATTTGTTTTGGGAGACTCTGATCTTCAGTGTCATCACAGTCAGATGGGAAGGATGACAGTCCGGGAGTGTTCTAACCATAACAACCAGTTTCTTCATATATTTCTTTGTATAACCTTTCCTTTTCGAAATGCTTGACAAGAGAAAGGTTAGCTTCAATTGGAAATGGGTGAAATTTATTACCCATCATCTTTTTCCAATACAATTTTGTATTCGAGGTTTCTTTCAACAGTATAAAACTCTCGGAATCTTGTTTTGAGAAGTTCTAGTTAGATCCTTCAATGTATGCTTTCCATAGATTGTGCTGGTATGTTTTGTCTTTATTTAAGGATAATCCTTTAAGTAAATCATGCTCTAATAGAGTCAGAGTATGAATCTCAGGATTTATCTCAGTAAATAATTTTATGACATGAGTAGGTGAACTATCATGAGTGTGAATACTTCTAGGAGAAGTAGTAATTTGTAGAGCCATCTGCTGCATGTGTTCCGCCTGAATATCATTTATGATGGAGTTTAATGTTGGAGATATGGCCGAAAACCTATCTGTAGGAGGTATCACCAAAGAATGGAAACATCCTGCTTCCAATAGTAACATGGGAGTTATTAAAACATCCTTGTATAAGTGTGCTTTGAAAGAACTCAAATTTATCTGAACTCTTCTTATTATGAACTTCAACTGACATGTACAGTCTTTGTCCACAGTTTTACAATATTCATAAGATCCAAAACAAGGATTTCTGTTATTGAAGTATGTTTGTCCTTTTACGAATAAACCATCGTATGTTGTTGTTTCAGAATAGACTTCAAACAGAAAATCCTGTATTATCCCGAATTTACCCAGAAGGATGTTGGGATTTATTTGTTGTGAGATACTGCAAGCAGTAGTAACATATGTTTGTGTTTGAGCACGAGACTCTAATTGTAAGACAGTCTTTATTTTTTCCTCATCAATTGTTTCCAATCGAATTGCCATTTCGGCTTCTTCCATCGAGTAGAAACCTTTGTATGTAGACCAAAACTGGTCCTGTTTAGCCTCATTGAGGTCTCTGAAAGATGTATAAACACCCTTGTTTTTGCCTGTTATCAAAGCAAAATGTGTGAAACATTTCCCAGAAGGAGAGGCCGGAGATGTCAAAGCTACTCCTTTATTGTCATGACAACAAAAATTGTATAATGCACTTATAATTCTTTGTTTCACCTTTGTGACTTGGTGTTCTTTTTGTGTAGTGTATTTTGGAATATTTCAAATATTTTCAATTAAAACATTTAATTTGACATTTGTATTGTCTCTTCCAGGGTACTGGAAAATATTTGTAAGGATTGGCAACTCTTGTTTGCCAAATTTTGTAAATTGGTCCGCCTGAAAAGGGGACTTTACTTGTTTGGGGCCACTGGCTCCCTTCTTTGTATTCTCCATCATATGAATGTTTGTTTGAGTGACCTAACAGGTCTTTGTGGAAGTTCAAGTCTTTACTTGATGTACCTGGAAAATATATCAGCACAAGTATTATTAGAACCTTTTATATGTTCAAAATAAATAATTTTTCTTGAAAAATTTATATAATCTTTAAAAAGCAACCATCTTTTATGTGGATTTTTATCATTATTAATTTGATTTTTACCATAAGAAACTATGGCTTCACAATCTGTCCTGATTGTTATTTCTTTTTTATTTATAAAAAATAATTTGAATGCATCCATTGCGTGTATGATAACATTTACTTCATAATCCGTGCTAGTTTTGTAAATTTTTGATTTTGTAGTATATTTGCCAGAGGCATATCTACAAATTTGTTCCTCTGCCTTTGGTGTGTGTTTTTTTTTCTTTCGTTTAAGGATGACTCCCCATCCAAGTTCACATCCATTACATTCAATTATTAAGTAATCTGAATCTAATGGCAATTGTAAAATTGGTAGATTTGTTACCATTTGTTTTATTTTTTGTACTAATTTTATATCTTCAGAGTTAAATTTTTTTTTCCTTTTAATGAAGTTTTATTATATAAAGGAGATGTGTATTTTTCTAGATTAGGAATAAAGCTTCTTGCATAATTTAAAAGTCCTAAAAAGGATCTAAGTGTTTTAATTTCTTCCATTTTATCTGGAAAATCTTGTATTTTCTTGGAAATATGAGGTTGGAGTTTTATAGTTCCATTACCTATTTCTGTTCCAAGAAAATTTTTACTAATTTCCATTTTTTATTTTGAAACTATTAATCCGTAATGTTCTAATTTATATAAAACTTGTTTTAGATGGTGAAAATGGTCATCTTTTGTTTTAGAAAATACTAATATGTCATCAATATAGACACATGTAAAGGTTTTATCATTTTTAAAAATATTATCCATTTTTCGCTGAAAAACAGCAAGAGCATTTTTAAGACCGAATGTCATAACATTCCATTCAAATAAACCTTCAGAACAAGAGAAGACTGTCCATTTTATTGATTCTGGATCTATTTTATTGATTCTGGATCCATTTTAACTTGATGAAATCCACTTTTTAAGTCGAATTTAGAAAATCATTTGACATCTTAAATTCGGTTTATTAAAACATCTTTAGATGGAATTGAATAACCATCTTCTACTGTGTTGTCGTTTAGTCTTTTATAATTGTAAACCATTCTTGATTTACCTCGTTTTTGTTCAGAAGATTTGTTGACTATAAAAGTCGGACTTCTGTGTGAACTAACACTAGGTGATATTACCTTTAGTTTTAGTAAATTTTGTATATGATTTTGACATTCTTCTTATTTCCAATTATTAAATTGAATGTCTTTTGTTTTAATGATTAAGTTTGGATTAATAATTTCTAGTTTACAAGTTACGGGATCTCTGTCCCAAAATTTTGTAGGATCTTCTCCTATTATGTTTGTTTTATTCAACCTATCAAGAATTTTGTTGAATATTTTCAAATTTTATGGATTTTGAAATTTTTATTGAGGAAAAAGCCTCAAATGTATTGTCTAGTATATTATATAAAGAAGAATAATCCTCTTTTGTTTCGTCTAATATGTATGAGAGTTTCGTAGTACAGTTGTATATACCTGGAAATGTTGAATTTTTACAATTACAATTATTAGTGATAATATCTTGTTTTAATGAATCACCACTAACTATTGGTGTCATATGTGTTTTATCACTTATCATAACATAATCCTTGTTTATTGTAATTGACCTATTTTGACCTAAAATAAAATCTAGGCCGATTATCATATTTTGTTTTGAGGGAACCAAGTTTTCTACCCTCATTGTTTTTATGAAAATTTTATGACAAAAAAATCACAATTTGTGCTAAATTGAAGAATAACATTGTTAACTTCTTCATCATTTATCATAATTTCACCAGACATTGTTCTGGTTTTTTGGATGTGTTTACTTTTAACTATGTTTTGATGTGGAGTTATAGTTTTACATATAACTATTTCTGAGCATCGTGTATCTAATAATACTTGTATAGTTTTTTCTGTCGATGGTTTGCTATTTATTTTTGGAAAAGTTAGTTTAACTAATACTTTTAGAGTTGTTAGTTGTTGTTTGTTACAAACTAAAGGGATACATTCTATTGTTCCCATCATGTTATTTTGTTCAGCTGAGTAACTGACTCTGGGAGATCTATTTTAGTTTTCCCTTTTATGAGTTTTTCTAAAAGAATTACCTTTTCTTCTAGATGATTTATGCGGGTTTCTAATATTGAAACTCTAGTATCAGTTAAATCCTTGTTATACAATTTATTCATATTTTCTTTCTTTTCGAAATAGGGTATTTCTTGTTCCTGTATATTTAAATGTTTTTCTACACATTTAATACAAAAATTTTTATAACAGAGTGGGCAATGTGCCCTTTTTGATATGTGAAAATACCTTTCACAGTATGTGCAAGGAATTGATTCTGTCCCTGAATAAAATTGTATTTTGTGAAGACAAGGATTAGTGTCTGTAGTTTTCATTAAACAATATCCTAGATCGTCTAATATTTTTCCCATTTCATTATATTCTTCCCCCATTGGGAAATTATTGTCTTCGTTGGGATATAAATGACTATATTCATTATTTGTAAATTCATTTATTAAATCATAATTTTTGTAAACCTTTTCTGGGTTTATTTCATCTGTGTATTCTGTTATGCTAATAACAGATAATATTTCAGAGTCAGTAGAAACCTCTTCATCAATGGGAAGAAGATTCATATGACATGATTTTATTAAAGCTGTCTCTTTTGTGTAAAGATTAGTGATATTTGGACAATCTCTCGAAAAATGTCCTGGTTGACTACAAGCAAAACATTTTAATGTTTGTTTGTAGGTTTTGTTATCCCTGAATTTCCTAACATATCTATTAGGATTTAAAGTGGGTTTTTTGGCATTAGAAGCCCTTATTGTACATGTTTTTCTTTGGAGTTCTTGGCCCTAAGAATTTTTGTGTATTATTATATCTTTGTTTATTTCTAGATATATTTTTCCTGTTTTTAAATTTATTTTGTGCATATTGTTGGGGTGTGTATATTTGTTTGCATATCCCAGCATTAGAATGCTTAAGCTGTTTTTGTATAGCTATATGGGAACAAGTGTCTTCCATTATTTTCATAATGTGTTGTATTCGTATAGAGAGGTTATTCAACATGGGAGTAACCTCATCATTTTTCCAGCTTTCTCTAATTTTTTGTCCCAGTTTTCCTGGAAGTTTAAGAAACATTTTGTCTCCTATATTAACATCATGAAAGCAACCAGCTATAGATGCATACAAGAGATAATCTTGACAGTATTCTTTTATTTTACCAAAATATTAAATAGACAATCTTTCGAGATGTCCTAGATAAATTTGTTGTCTAATTGTGTTGCCATCATTGACCGATTGCGAAGTAAACAATCTTTGTATAAGGGAACAAAAATTGTAAATATTTGGACCTGGTTCAATAACCAGTGTATTTAGATCATTAGTGAAATTTTTCTTAAAAGATTCCCATCCAGATCTAGCGATGTCGCCTAAGTATGTTTCTCCTTTAGCGATCATCCCTTGAGAAGACAATACATCTTTCTCATGATGTATGCCATAATCTCAGATTACAGCAGCTGTCCATTGTTCTATGTATGTTGGAAGGAGTTGGAGATCTATTCCTCCTATGTTTAGAAGTAAGTTTGGAATTTGGAAATTTGGTTCAACTGGTAATCTTTTACTATATGATATGTATTTATTGTTACTAAGGACAATATTTTGTACAATTTCTCTGGGAAGGAATCCTTGAGAATAGTGTTGTGTACCAGCAGGGTCTAACCTATAATTTGTAGCAGTGGATTCTTCATATTCATTTATTAATCCTACTTTTGTGTTTTCAGATCTTGTAGATAAAACATCTTCTTTTTTATCTTGTAAATTTTTTGTAAATTGATAAGAAAATTCTTTTTCTTCAGTTTCATCTTCAATTTTTAATTTTTGTAAAAATGTATTAACAATATTATTTATTTCATCATTTTCTTTGTTTTCTTGAAGTCTTCTAACTTCATTGTGTTCCAGGGGAAAGTTATCCCATGGCTCCCAGTTAGGATCATTTAGAAACCTATCCCAGGGTTCTAAATTTATAGGTTCTTGTCTAGACATGGCTATGTTAGCTTGGTTGTCTAGAGTTCCTTGCCTAAACAAGACTATATTTGCTTGATGATGATTCCATTCTTCTTCAGTCATATCGTGACCTTCTTCATCATCACTGTTTATGATGTTCATCATACCAATATGATCATCATTAGGAATAGTGGATGTACTATCCCGTCTATTTTGTTCTAAATCTATAAGTGGAGTATTTCTATAATCTGTGAATCTTAAACTAAGGCCTCTAGATCTATTATGTATAATAGCAGAATTTGGATTTGTGATTGGATTTCGTTCATCCCTTTGTAGATGAGTTTGCCATAAATGACCCTCATTTCTTCGTGTGAATGTCTGAGCTGGCAAAAATTGTGTACCAATAGAGCTTATTGCTTCCTTTAATGGTCTAGTGTTTATTCTATACATGGAAGAAATGTAATTACTTATTCTTCCAATGAAAGTAATGTCTAGGTGTAGGTTATCTCCTATCCAATTTGTTCCAAAACCTATAGTGTGTACTTCTAGACTAATGTGATTGACGAAGTCTGGAAGAGTGAGTGTAAAGTTTGGAGCAAGATATATTAATGATATGGGCTGATTTAAGTCAACCTCTAAGATTCCAGTAATACTTTGGGAATCATTGTTTTGAAATCTTGTATCATGGAGAACTATCAATGCCCTCGCACCAATCATATGTCTAGCTAGGGATCTAACTCCTATAGTAATTAATTCCATGTGGACATATCTCCCATGTTGATCTAGGAGCTGTGTAGCTGTTTGTTGAGATATTAATGGAATTATCTCGTATGTGTTATCAGGAAGGTGAAAATCTTCTATCCTCCTATATCTGTAGAGACTAGTTCTTTCAGAACTTAACCAGTCTATATTGTACAGTTGTCTAGGATTCAAAGAATCTATCCTTAAGTTGGATCCTATTTCTGTATTTTGATGTATGTCTACTAAGTCTTCTAATCTTCTGACATTAGTAGTTCTTCTTCTATTTAGAAATCTATCTAAGATTCCTGGGTGTTGTATGAGATCTTGTCTCCTAGTTTGGTGTTCTCTTATTCGGCGAGAAATTCTTGGAAACCTCTCTGATATTTGATTTCTATTGGGTGTACTATCCGTAGAAATATCTTGTAATTGTGTTTGTGAACTGTTATTTGGTCTTAAATTCAGATTTTAACTAACAGTTTTGTCTTTGTTGGAGGTATTATTCTCCTGTTTAGTCTGATTCCTATTACTAGATTCAGTTATATCTGTTTTTGCTATTACTTAGACAAATTTATGAGTATTTTTACATACTGTTCTAGTTTGTGTATTTGTTCCTAAAGATAGTCTAGAAACTTTATTAACTAGATCATTTATATCATCGGATATATTTCCGTTTTTGTTTGAATCTATAAGATTAGATAGTTGTCTAGAAACTTCTTCTAGTAAAGCTATTATTGTGTTATTTTGTCCTATTAATATTGTGTGAACAAAATCTGTATTATTAGTAAGTTTTATATATCCCACTGGAGGGGACTTTGTTAAAGATTCTACAGCTGCAAGAGTTGAGTTGTAGTCTTTTCCTTTAAAAGGTTGTATATTAGCCATTTATTTGTAAAAGAAAAATTTGTTTATCTCCGTAAAATTTTATAGTGTGTATGAGAGTGCGAGAACAGGCATACAGAAAGTAAAAGAGCAGAAAATAAACAGTAGCAGAAGCAGAAAAACAGAAAATAAGGTATCCACGAAATACACTGTAAAACAATAAATATTAAAGAATATAAAAGATCATAAAGGCTTATCAGAAGGTAAAAAAAAACTCTTTTTTTTTTTTTGCTTGAAAATATACATCTGAGCTTGGTGTCGCAATCTGCACGTGTTTCTCAACCCATCAAGGTAGGAAACTAGAGACTTACAAAGGTTCTCCACTGGCCATCACTGCCCTTCAACTACCATGGGTATCCTAGCAAACACTATACACCTTTGACAGATAAAATTAACAATCAGAAAATTAAGATTTACATGATAAAAGAACCGTCCTTGGAAGGAACATGACTCTGATACCAAGAAAGGAAAAAAAGAGTGTTTTTTTTTATCTTCTGATAAGCCTTGTGATCTTCTATATTCTTTAATATTTATTGTTTTACAGTGTATTTCGCGGATATCTTATCTACTATTTCTGTTTTTCTGCTTCTGCTACTGTTTATTTTATGCTCTTTTACTTTCTGTACTCTTGTTCTCGCATTCTCATACACATTATAAAATTTTACAAAGATAAAACATAGATAAAACTGTGAATTATTCATTTTTATTATATTAAAAAAAATATTAAATTAAATCCAAAATTATTATAATAAAATACGAATACACTGTGGGATTGTGTTTTGGGTGGTTAAATGATAATGTTTATAAGTTTTATATCACAATATACATTTAACTAAGTTTTCAATTAAATAATAAAAGAAAAAACTCCTCTTGGGCTTGGGTGGAGAAATAAAAAAAAGGAATATATTATACATGTTGTTGAAAATGGCAGTTGTTCTGTGGCGTGGGCGGAGCGTGTGGGTATGGCGGCCGAGGGTAAATCCGATGGCAGAAAGAGAAAACGCTATCTTCCTCACAATGTCTGTGTTGTAATTAGGGTTTATGGTTAGGGTTTTGTTGTGTTTAGGGTTTAGGGTTTGGTGCTCAATGCTCATCTTGTTTTTATTAATATTTCCAGAGGGCAGCGAAGAAGGGTTCGTATCCTCTGCGGCCTGGCGTGCAAGGCTTCTTCATCACTTGCGATGGCGGCAGAGAACACCAAGCCTCTCGGGAAGCTCTCAATATTCTCGATTCCGTATTTCATCTTTTCAATTTCTATTTTCCATTTTCCATTTTCCATTTTCCGTTTTCTGTTTTTTATTTTCTTTTCCTTTTGTTTTTCCTGCAGTTTTATGAAGATCTAGTTCATGGGGAACATTCCACTGTAAAGGAGCTGTCCACCGCACCTTTAAATAAAAAAATCGTATTTGCAGATTCTGATTCTTCTAGCAGTGATGATGATGATGACGACGACCATAAAAGAGGGGACAAAAATCCCAAATTGGATACTTCTGAAAATGATGACAATGTCAGTCATGGCGACGGAGCGGGTGAAAAATCAGATCTTAGTAAAGTTGATGAAGCGCAGACTCAGGAAGGGGATAAAACTAGCGATAGTAAAGGAGACACTGGCAATCTTAAAGGGATAGCCGATGATGTAGCAGCTGTGAAACAGTGCTGCAAAACAAACGAGCCTACGTGCAATGACAAAGTGGAGCACGAGTCTATTGATAGGTTAATTGAAGAAGAATTCAAAGAATTGGGAGACAAGAATAAGGTGGCTTAATAAGACTCATTCTCTGTATGTTATACTGTGTATTTGGTTTCCCGTTTGAAAATTGATTAGACTCAAAGTTGATTTAAGACGAATTTTAACATGTGTGGTTTCATATTGAAGAAGAATTCAGAATTGATTTTGGGTCAGAAAAATTACAGTTTCACACATAAATTAGATTATCTCAATCAATTTTAATCATGATCAATTATGTAAAATTAATTTTATTCAAAATTAATTTTGTCAACAACCATCTTTCTGAGAAAAGCTTGGCTTACGTATCTTATGTTTCTTATATCTTCTCACTGGACTTTATTTTTTTGGGTGAAGAATAAATTTTATATTGTACAAAGTTACTGTGCATAATTCTTGACTTCATTGTGTGTTGGAGTTTAATTTGAGGATACTGGGGCTGACATCTACCCCTAGGACTCGTTTCAACTTTCAATTTTACTTTTTCACTTTAGTGTTTGTGTATATTTTGCTAAAGGTCATTTATTCTTCCCCCAGCGACGTTTTGTCAAGCTTGATTCTGGTTGTAATGGTGTGGTATTTGTTCAAATGAAGAAGAAAGATGGAGATCAAAGCCCCAATGATATAGTTCATCGGATAGTGACATCAGCTGCATCAACAAGGAAGCATATGTCTAGGTAGGCATATTTGTAGTCCCTCTCTATCTATAATAGAAGCACAGAAAAACACTAATGCAATGTTGATTACTTCTAGGTTTATTTTGAGAATCTTGCCAATTGAAGTTTCATGTTATGCTTCAAAGGAGGAAATTTCAAAAGCAATCAAGCCTCTTGTGGAACAGAACTTTCCTGTGGAGACTCAAAATCCGCACAAGGTAATACTTTGCATTAGTGTCTCAGCTTGTGTTACATTTTCTTTTGAACATGCATTACTAACTACACAATTCTTGTCAATGTTAATATTGTGAAATTAATATAGTCGGGTAGGTTTATTTATGGTGAATTTGTCATTTTCATATCTAGTTCTTCAATTAATGAAACTCACTTGCAAGCTTGCAGTGTAAAGAATACTCCTGGAAAGCTATATTTGCTGCCTTAAAAATTCTTGAAATGTGTCTTTCATGAAATACACCATTCAGTTAACATCACAAAGACACAAACAAGCCATTGCAAGAATTCTTTTATTTACTTTTTTTTTTCCCGTTGAAGGGGGCAATGGGACAAAGGTAATTTCATTTTGAGGTATTGTGAATGAAATAACTGAGGCTCTATTTGGGTGCATAGGGATCTTAATTTGAAATTGGAAGTTGGGCCAGCAAATTGTAATTTTTCATGTTTGTTATGTTTTTTAGAATTGGAATCTGATTCCTTTGATTTGAGAACAACAAAAGTTCCATGCTGTGCTCACTGCTGCCACCATCAGTGCCACCTATATTTTCTCTTGTATTGTTGACATTGTTGCCAAAGCTGCCACTGCCAGTGTCTCCAATATTAACCATGCTTCTTACCATCACCATTCCTTTCTGCCATTAATACAATAAAATAAATTTATTTATATTTATTAAAATTTATTGGCAACTGTGGTATGCATTTTGTCTTCACAGAAATCTAATTTATACATACACCTAAACAACAGAAATATGATTATTAAAATTTCCAGTGCTAACTGTATATAGAATCCAATCCAGTTTCACAATTACAAATGACCCTCCGAAATTGAAATTGTTGTTATAAACTTCATTTCCAATTATTATGTCTAGAGTCTAGCATTTGTCATTTGACCAAGAAGGAATTTGGCATGTGCATTGTGCATTATGTTTACAACAGCTGACTGCATGAGATGAGTAGTCTGCTTTCAAGCACTCTGGAAAACTAAATTCATTATTGTAGATTTGCTCATTTATACACTATCTAGTATCTTCTGTCTAATTTGTCATACGAGAAACAAATGTTAACCAAGTTTATGCTCAGTTCTTTCTGTGGCTGGGTCCTTTTGTCTGCATCTTGACACGCTTTTTTGTGTGTAGTTTGCCGTACTGTATGAGGCTCGAGCAAATACTGGTGTTGACAGGATGGAAATCATCGATGCTGTGGCAAAGTCAGTTCCTGAACCCCATAAAGTTGATCTAAAAAATCCTGATAAAACTATAGTAGTTGAAATTGCCAGGGTAAGGAAAGCCATGGTCTGTCTGGAATTTAAGTTAAACTTTATTTAATGTCTGCTTATCTTGTGTACCCATCAGGTTAGTTTTCTCCTTTAGCAGCAGCGATATTGTGAAGTTCTTGTCATGATGCGCCACATTATTTTCCTTAATCTGTCTTTTCAAATTGACTGCTTAATTGCCTCACCAAATTGTCCGCATAGTGTCTCTGAAATCCATGCAATTTTCAATGGCTTTCTTGAAAAATTGTTTTTTATATACATTATTAGAAAAAAAACTAATTTGTCAAAAAAGGATTTGTTTTCTAATTGAACGCTGAATTTTGTTTTGATTTTTGGAATAGACACTTACCACAGTGCTGTAGTTTTCGCTTCATAGTATGTAATATGTAATGTTTATCTAAGTTTTGCATAGAACTAATGCATCGTCATCCTCTTTCGCTTGGCAGACTGTGTGCTTGATTGGGGTCATTGAGAAATATAAGGAACTTTCCAAGTACAATCTGAGGCAGTTAACATCACGTAAAGACTGAGCCTTCCACACAACATTATAGTAGCTGAACATATTGGACTTAGTCTTCAACTTATTGTGATATTTGTCTGTGACTTTTCATTTTCGAAAGTGTTAGATGGCTCTCTTGCAGCTCTGTAGTTAGTAAGTTCTCCCAAATCAAAGGAGAAGTTTTTTTACACAGCACAGTAGCTCGCTCAATCCATTAAAATATCAGACTTTGAGGTTCACAAAAATATTATAGTATTCCTCCATTCGGTGGTAATTATGCTTTAAAAATTGAAGTCCTGATGCGCTCAACCCAAATCCTTAGCAATCATTCTCTTTTTAACCTTGACCTTCATGGCTAAGATTGATTAACATTGGCAATTACTGTTACATTAGGTATGGTTACAAGAGTATCTTAGAAAATTCATAATTTTAGTTAAAATTTAGCAGTTGAGAGTATCTTAGAACTTCAGAGGTAATCTGTGAATGAATGTGCACAGCCTAAATCTTTTGGGATTAACCTACACAGATCATTATATCGGCTATGGTTTGTTAGCATCCTGCGTTGGCATTGTTTACAAAAATTCATAAATAATGAGATTTTTTACTTTATTTTTTTATAACTATGTCATTGTTATTAATTTTGATGATATAACTAGACATAGTTGAAAAACTTGATTAATCAATTTTATTGAAGTGTCTTCAATTAAAGAATTTGGCTGGGGTTTTATGTTTTTTTTTTCTTTTTCATATACAAGAGTGAAATTTGTAACCTTATTTTTAAGGAATTTGTCTTCATTCAAACTAAAGACACGTGGTCTTGCCTTTTGAGAGTGTTTTATGATCAAAATATTTTATTAAGTAATAAAAATATCAACTATGATGTACATGTTCAATTGAAGCATCAATAGCAATGCTTCAATGGAAAAATAACTTGTATCATAATTTGATTAATATTAATTTTTTTTTAAAGTAGGCATGATAATGAGCTGGAACGGTTATGTCATTTTTCATTCCATTTCTATTCCTCAAATTCATCTCCAGCCTCATTCCTATACTCAATGGATATAAAATTTTTCTCATTCCTGTTTCATGTGGATACCTATCCTGTCCTTGTTCTTATTCACTAAAAAAATTATTTTATAAAATTATATTTATATATTTTGTTTAATTTTAAATATAAAATTAACTTTATACGTTATTAATTTGAATATTATAAAAATATAATGATTTATAACCTAAATTTAGTCCATTGCAATAAAAAATATATAGTGTCATAAAATAAATAAATAAAAATATAATAAGAATATTTGTGAGAATGAGTAAGATACATGCTAGATAACTACATATTTATCTTCATTCTTGTCATTGTTCCAAGGAGTTGGGTAATAATATCCATATCTCTGTTCAATAGGTATTTTTTGCTAAAATCAAAACGATTTTGGGCGGAGAATTTCTCCCTATACACCAATAAGTTCTTTCTATATCTCTATAATTTCTCAAAATGACAAAAAAATTGTTAATGAAAATATTAAAAATTTAATTACTACGCACCTCTTTCTTTTTTTTTTCATCTACATCTCTCTCATTTCGCACGTTTCTCGTTTAGCATATCTGTTGTTAGCTTATCTTACATGATTTCGTTTTTTTTTCTCACTGAATCAGTGCTTTTCACAATTCTGGACACCCTGTAAAAAAATTGCAAATTTTATTTTACAAATTCGGACATCCCTGTCTGGACTTAAAAAATTTGCAATTTTTTTTTACAAGTTCGGATACCCTTGTCCGGACTTGTAAAAAATTTTGCAATTTTTTTTTTCACAAGTCTGGATACCCTTGTCTGGACATGTAAAAAAATTTGCAATTTTTTTTACAAGTCTGGACACCCTGTCTGGATTGAGTTCGGAAACCCCTATCTGGACTGAGTCCGGAAACTCCTGTTCAGACTTGTTGCGATTTTTTTTTATAAATCCGGAGACCCTTATCCGGACTTGTAAAATTTGCAATTTTTTGTACAAGTCTGGACACCCTTGTCCATACTGAGTCCGAAAACCCCTGTTCGGACATGTAAAAAAATTTGCAATTTTTTTTTTACAAATCTGGACACCCCTGTCCGAAAACCTCTGTCTGGACTCATAAAAATATTTGCAATTTTTTTTTACAAATTTGGACACTCCTATTCGAATTTGTAAAAAAAAATTTAACTTTTTTTACAAGTCCGGACACCCCTGTCTGGACTTGTAAAAAAAATTTGCAAATTTTTTTACAAATTTTTTTTTTTACAAATCCGGACACCCCTATCCAGACTAGTAAAAAAATTTGCAAATTTTTTAAAGTTATTTTTTTATCTATGGTATTTGAAACTTTTCACACCTTTATAGAGGTGTAGGGACAAATTATGGAGGTGCAGAGAGAAAATCTCTTTTGAATGGTACTGATAAGTGAGTATTGTTGTCATTCCTTTTTAAAAGATAACTTGTACATAAGATTAATTACACAATAAAAATGTATTTCGTAAGTGAATTACAAAATGAGGTTGAGTAATGAAGTCTTATGAGTAATTTGGTTAGCTACATAATTTAATATTAATTATGTGAGACTTCTTTTAATATATCAAATTAATTTAAAACCAAGGACGATTCCAAGAGAGTAAGAAGAGTTAAGAGAATCTAGTTTAGTTTAGTTAGTTAAATAGTGACATGAATTATTTTAACAGCTAGCAAATAAAATAGATAGCTTGATACTTAACTCAAATCCACTTCTTTTCCTTTGTTTACAAAATTTTGGTTCGTACTTTTTATTTCTAATTAAATTGATAATTTTCACAACCACAAATCCTATTTTTTACGGGCCCAAAAAATCTAGCTAAAGTGAATCTTATCATCATAAAGTTTTACGAGGAATTTATCTTTAGTTGTAGTTTCTCACTTATTAGCAAGACACATTGACACATGTTTCATCCCTACATAAATTATAAAAAGAGAATAAAAGTTATTCATAATGTGTATAATTAGTATTAAATATTTTTGTGAAACTTATTATTTATTAACATTAAATATTTAAGCAATTCTCTACAAGATTTTTCCTCTTCTACCAGAGCTTTTTGATAATGATAGAGTAGGGGTGTGCAATAAAAGATATGGATTGGTTTCAAATTCAATTTTTTTTTTTTAGATCCAATTTAATTAATTGTATATGGATTAAATATTTATTTGGATATTGAAAATTCCAAAATTCAAAATGAGTTATCAATAAAATATTTTAAAATTTACTTATCTTTTTAAGGATATAAATTTTTTGGAAATTAAAATTATATTATGTGAAAGTTTACTAATAACTACAAAAAAAAATACAACTTCAAATATAATATATATTTAAAATACTAAAGATTTATCATTAAATTAGGCAAGGTCGAGTGTGTATTATATTTTATTAAATATTGAATTTATCTTTATGTTCTTTAATAATCATATGAATATAGTAAAACAGTTAAATTTCCTACTTTCTGATGCTTGACATTGTAGTATTCTCTTATAGATGTGAGAGGTGCATTTAGTAAAATACTACAGTGTTAGATGAACCTTAAATTTTTTATTGCTTGACAGTGTAGTATTCTCTTATAGGTGTGAGACTCTAAATTTCCTACGTGTAGCACATACCGCTGAAGTATGAGACATACGCCAAAATAGAAAATGCAAAAGAGAAAATGCATCTATCTATATATCACTCCTGTGTTAGATGAACCATAATACGATATTTAAACTTTTAATATAATTTATCTTCTAGCACGTACCTTACACTTTTGTAGACATAGTCACATAAACGTTAAAATGATAATTACGAATTTTAATTAGACTTCCAATTACTATTTATTAAATATAAATATTTTTTTTGTAAATCAACTAAGTTATGTGATTAATATAATTAAAAATATTTTTTTAATATTAGTTCTAGTTGTAATAAAAAAATATCCCTATTAAAATTTGTTAAATAATCATATTCAAAATAAAATAAAATTTTAATTATAAATAATTTTAAAACAGGTTTAAAACTATTTAAAAAAAATCAATTAAATGCCATATTCATTTAATTGAATTTAGAATTTTAAATTAAATTTTAAAAATTCTAATCCATCCCTACACGCTCCTATCTTAGCCCCACATGATTACAATATTGAAAATAAAAAAAAGAAAATAAAAGGTATTTATAGCGTGTCTTAATGTGTTACGCTCTATATATGGTTTTACAACTGTATAACTCAAAAAAGGTAAATATAGAGGAAATTACAAATAAATTAACTTAAAAAAAGAAATCAAATTGAATATAATAAATAAATAATTTCATTAAATCTTGTTATTAATGTAGTAACGTAATAACGAGATAAAATCTTATTGGATACGTATACAAATTATACTTAATATCATGAAAACATAAGTAGTATTTTAATTCTTTTTTGGAAAGAGATTTATTAAAAAATGTAATTATTTAGGATTCATTTCATCTCACCGTATGAATAAGATTAGGAGTGTTGAAAATGAACCGTTAATCTGAAATGCAGGATTAATCTTATTAATTTAAACTATGTGAGTGAGTAAATTGCTTCTCCTTCTCGTTAGGGTTTTCACTTTTCAGAGTTGCAAGAGCCTTCGTGTCGTACACTCTCCATATGCAGTGCGTTTTGCGAATCCCATAATCGGATGAGCAAAACGACACAGTTGCAGGTTCGTCTCAGAAAATCACTCAATCATCACTATCTTGCGTCCCTTCCCCTTTCTTTCATTCGCTACACTATAATTTTGTTACTTCTTCTATTATTGAGTTTTTTTTTTTTTTCTTTTTGGCAATTTGAGAGCTTTTCTAATATCACGTCAATGCCTTAACTACATAATCTCACATAGAATCTAATCCAGATTTGACGAGGTTTAGGCTATCTAAACCCAAATTGATGATTTCCTAGATTTACATCCATGTTAGGTTGTTTAAATTCTTATTTTATTTTTTATTTTATTTTTAATTTTTAGATAAGACATTCAAAGTTGTAAGTAAACCCTATTGCATCAAACTCGCGATATCAAACTTGTCTACGAGTTAGTTTATTTACTTTTTACGAGTTAATTCTCTCGGTCAAGTTTGTTTTGTATCTATTTGGAGTCTAATATATTTTTATTTAGTACTTCATTCTTAAATTGAAGAACAAACACTTCTAATATCAAATCTTATTTTTTAACAATATTAAATATCAAATCTTATTTTTTAACAATATTAAATATCAATGAGAATTTTCTTCCATTGGCATTACCTTTGAAATTTATTATTTGATCATGATGGATGGTTAAACTTAGTTATTTAGTATCATAGAATGTATGATTTACTATTTTGATTTATTATATTGTTAAATTGTTTACTTGGATATTATTTATAGATATTTTGTATTATTTTTATATAAAATAAACTCTTACAAGTTTACAAGTCAGATTCATGACTTGAGTTTATTGAATTCCCACGAGTTTACTTAAACTCTGAAATTTGATAACCTTGTTGGATGGAATACTCTTTGCAGGCTCTGGAATGAATGAAACGATTCATGGCAATTTTTCAGCTTAGAACAATCCAATTCTAACTAGTTTAAATTTCAAAATGCTTTACTTGTATTTATATATATTTTTTTTATCATTTTAAAAGACCAATTCTCTCATGATTGATGTTTTTCATTTTACTTTATATGTTGTATTATGGTCATGTCAATGGTGTCATATCTTATATTTTTAATTTTAAAATTTACCGTATTCCTGTATCTGTGTTGTATCATATTTGTATTCTATGTCATACTCGTGCTTTGTACTTTTACTCGAGCCGAAATGTTTTGTCTGTTAAATCAATTTGTCAGACACTAATTTTGTTGAATCATGTTCTCAGCCACAATCTCCATAAAGCTTCGGATGGGTATGGACACGAGATTATCATTTCATATATAATTTGACTGTTTACTGTTTTCTGTAGGTTTGTGGTACAAATTTTTGAAATGGAAGACAAAGGAATTAAGAAGGAGTCAAATGCTTCAACAGCTGGGATTTATGAGGTACCTGGAGAGCCTGCTATTGTAATTAATGGGGTTCCTGACGTAATTCCTGGTGACTGCGTTGTGGCTCCCCATAATGCTTCAAGCAAAGACGAAACACATGTTCCTTCAGGTTTGGGTGAATGGTTTGAAGGGAGGGAAGTTCGAAAGTGGTTTATGGGAAGATATTACTCAGGGACAGTAACCGATTATGACAAAGATTCTGGGTGGTACAGGGTTCACTATGAAGATGGAGACTCAGAAGATCTTGATTGGCGGGAGTTGGAAGAGGTGCTTCTTCCTTTGGATGTTACAGTTCCGCTTAAGACATTGGCACAGAGGATTGTCAGGAAAGGCAAGAAATCTGGTCCTAAATCTATTAAGAATGAAGCTCATTCACAAACTCCCCAAATCAAAAGAAGGACAACAAAAGGAAAGTAGATCATAGATCCATAGCAAGAGGCTTTAGTTGAAAACTTAGTGATTTGTACATATCCATTACATAGCATGCAAACTGCCTAATGACCAATCAAGAAATTGGTAACGATGGAAATTAAAAAACAAATGTTGTAGTAGTAGGGGTTATTTGTTTTGTAGTTAGGGAATTGGTCCGTTGGAAAATTCCAAAACTTGTTATATAGTGTTGATTGGTAATTACGTTTTACCTGCTGAATTACATTACTATAATGGCGTCAACAAGATTTTCTATATACTCTGTTATGTGTAATTATAGTTACTAGATATGAACAAATGGTGATCTCTTTGCATCTCTGCATCATGCAAGGTGGATCTTATGATGATAAGCAACCAGACAATAAGGCAAGAATCTAGAGAAATATCTGCCGTTCACAAATTGAGATTGATTTGTATTACAGGAACGAGTCGTGGAGGAATTTCTATTGCGTGAATAAATAAGGTTTGATTATATGTCAAAAAAGGAAGCTTTATTTGGTAGGGAACTTGGAGAGCCATCCAAACCACGGGGGATTGGGTGATTAAGGGAGGTATTTGGATTATCTCCAATGGGGAATCATAAAATTTTGTGGGGATTAATGGTTACCCTTAGTGATTATTCCGCTAGAAATGCATCGGATTGGGATAAGCTTGCCCTTTGTGTTCATAGGAACTGTGCATGTTGTCATTAGAATTTGCTTAAGAATATTCCTAATTTATGTCAAGAGTTCTCTTGCAATACTTCACAGTCTGATCTCCATGCGTTGTAGTTATTTGTTGAAAGGTATGACAAGCATTAATCTCAAGAAAAATCTTTTGTTACAACTTATACTAGATTTTTTAGTATTTTCTTGTAAAAAAGAAGGTTGATGGAAAATATTGAATTTCTCGCCTTTTTTCTTTTTCAGTATAATAAGCAAGTGGAATATTGTAGAATTATACATCCAACTATCACTAGTGTGTTGCCATCAAGCAGCGATAAGTTTGCTAGATTTCATTTTAAAAGCAAAACTTCCTAGCATAGTAGCCTTATTGAATAATCATCATGATTGATGAATACCATGAATAACTCTTTTATGTGGAGACACATGCCCTATTTCAGGCAACACGACAAGAGCAGTTCCATCATTGATGTGGATTTAGTGGATTGAGGAAATCCTGTAATGTGGATCTTAATTTCACCATTTTGTTTTTTAAAAAAATTATTAGAATGCAATTACAATTGCTGAATAATTCTTAAGCTAAAATCAAATTAAAACGATAATGATTATAGTGCAAAATGCAACTACAATTGTTGAATAAGTCTTAAAGCAATTCGATCTGTTTCACATTAATGTGTGCTACTTTTTATGTATGATTAAGCCTTTAATGAACAGATAATTTAAATAATGCTTTCACATTCAGCATCGCATTTTCTCATCTAGATACAACTACTAGACTCCCGTGTCTAGAGAGGTTTGACTCTCTAAACCATAATGATATCGCAGCATTTTTAAAAAATAAAACATAAAACGGATTGGATTGAATTTAGATAATTGCATGATTTACAATAACATTTATGAGAGAGGGGGGAAGAGATCGATGTAGGCTGCTTAATTCTTATTATGTTTCATGAACTTTTCAAAGCTGATAAAGCATCCTTTGTGGCCGATGAGATAACTGCGTCTGAAGCATTTGGCAGATAATAATACTTTCCTGCAGTATAAAGTTATTTATAAGTAATATTTTCTTCTATTGCAGAAACTAAATACATGGATTCAGTAAAATTGTAGTAAGCAAACCTTGGGCAACTCTGGCAATCTCCTTGGCGAAACCCGTTGAGACAAACTTATTTTCAGTGTCAATAACAAGGAGAGACATTCCTGCTTTATATATCTTTCCAGCCACCTCAAGAATTTCATCCTTTATTAAAAAGTTAAAATTTAGTTCAGACTCACACAAGTTGGAACTGAACATCTAATCTATGTAAATCCTGCCAATTTATACAGATTTCAGAAGATCCTGGATAAATGCTCTCTAAAAAATTTAGATAGTCCCTACCCTTTTTTATAAGAAAAAATTAATTTGACACATTAAGAAATTGACTAACTTAGATTAAATTTTATTAATTCCATAATATTCTTTCCAATTTACCTTAACAAGTAAAAATATGAGAAAAAAATAGTGTTCATAAAAGTATAATCAAATGAAGTAAAAGTAGTTAAAATTTATTTATATTTGAGAACAAAGAATGAATGTTTTGGTTTTTTTATTTAGAAAACAGAACTGAGGGAGTAAGAAAATGACAACGTTTTTCCTTAAAGGAGATAAGGAAACAAATTAATAAAACGTATTGTTACCAATCCTCCCCAGGCTTCATTAAAAAATTGTAAAAATAGACAATGGAACCTCAAAGGAATGGTGTAAATATATACTAGTTATATTATTATTAGAAAGAGCATGAACGGTCTTGAATTTAGTATCATTGGCTTCCACAATGCGCTGGATAACATGTTCTAAAAGTTTTGTTGTCAGAAAATGGCTTCCACATGCCATTGCCCATTGGAAATTTACCATGATGGTAATGGTAACCACATGCCTGATTGTTGATGAGGATGCAAGTTCGTACTACCCCTTCCCCTAAGCCACTACTACTAACCCTCATGTATGCACCCCCTTCCCCCACCAACCACCACCACACACTAAAATAACAAAACAGAAAATGACAGATTAATAGTTACGGTTTGTGTTCGTTTGAATTGAAAGTAACTATCAGTTCAATCACAAAGCTTAACTATACCTTCAATTCTTGCGCTGAAGGTTTTGGGGCATCAGTGGTCGCAGCAGCTTCCGGGTCAGTTGACCTTTTCAATGATATATTGGCTCTGCCATCAGTGATTGCAACAATCATTACACGTCCAACATCGCCGCTTTTCTCTGCATTTAATCCAACCCTAACAGCCTAATAATATGTTCATAAACAAGAATTAATAAACTTAAAAAGACTTATCTAAACCAATTAATATCTAGCTCCAGAAGTCATTTATGGATAAAAGTCCATATCTGACATGTGTAAGATGAAACTAGTATGAGAAGAAATTTTATATTAAAATTATATACATCAGTCAGAAAATACTGCACCATGCCACCAAAGATCAAAACTGAAACTATCCATCTCTTTTCTGCTTTCAATCTACGTACATTGTCATTTTCATATAATTAGTAATCCCTTTTATGTCAATAGTTGGAAGACATTTAAAAACTATTAAAGACAGCTTCAGAGTAATCATAGTTCTAAAAATTTGACCTGGTAACACTTGTGTTGGTTCTCAAAACTTTGAATTTATTAAAGCAATAAACATGACATGTAAACAATCTGTATACCGTTGTGAGACCATGAGCAAGTGGGGACCCTCCACCACATGGAAGCCTTTCAAGACGTTTCCTTGCCATTGCAATTGATCTTGAAGGTGGCAGGAGAACTTCCGCTGCATCTCCACGGAATGGAATTATAGATACCTATTTAACAAGAGCAATAATTATTTGAAAGATTATTTAGACAGAATCATAGAAATGAGTCATGCTTCCTGTTTACTTCAGCAAATCATCAATTAAACTCATGTTTAAATTTAGCTGCATGTGTCAATGATTAAATGCATATGGTAGAGCATCAACCATGCATGTTCATACTCTGTTTTCACATCAATATCAAGAAAGAATGTAGAAGCTATATATTATTGCTTCTGAGTTATGCATATCAGATGTCACATCCAATACCCTATTAAGCAAATGAAATTTAATGTTCCATTCCACCAGTGATTCTGGTTCAAGGATCTGCAATGGAACCAATATGCATATCACAGTGGTATCTGTAACCAGAGCTATGCACAGGTTAACACTGAAAACATTCTTTCAAACTATAAGTTTTTTCATCTGTATGAGAATTCTTATGTGGAACCTACAGGGTGGATTGGTATATGTAATTTCTCAGAATAATTTTTACACTTCATTTCATTCTTAAATCAATTATAAATAAATTCCTAAACGTAAAAATGACCTACTAACCTGATCCCTGCTTGTATAACTCTCAGCCAGAAGCTTAAGTGCTGCACCTTTTGCATTCTGCATCCTGTTCAATGCCATGCTTCCACTTGCATCAACCACAAATATCACCTGCAATTATTGAGATTCATTAAAAACAATATGCATAAAAGCTTACCACTAACAAGTTCAATGTTTCTTTAAAACTTGCTTTCTTAGCAAACTTCACAGCAGACTAGCTTTGAGATTTGAATTATATTCCATATTAGCTTAGTTAAACAAAAGTTTTTGATAGAAAATTAATTTGACAGGCTGAATACAGATGCAAAAATATTGACATTTAAACCCTATAAGAAAATCAGAATGGTTTTAATTACTAATAATCATAGACACTAAGACAATTTTAGTTAAGGGTTTTTATAGCATCAAAATTGGTAATATCTTTTCTGTTTGATGTAGCATGATAACTGGACAATGGACACAAGCAGCACACAGTAACATGTATGAAAAATTATAAAACTACTTTTTTTTTTTATAAAAAAAAAGTGAAGAGGATAGAAATAATAGGGAGAAGAATAAGCGGATGAGAACTCTTTAGAAGAAATAGGAGGAAGAACAGGGGAGACAGGAGAGAGTATAGAAGAATAATTTGAGTAAATACCCATTTTAGTCCTTGAAAGATATAAACACTAACACATAGATCCCTAAAAGAATTTTTAGGCAAATAAGTTTTTAATAATAATGTTATACAAGTTGGTGCTTAAGCACCAATTTTGGTCCCTAAATGCTTTCTAAAGCAATTTAAGGACCAATTTATACACCAACATAATCATCAGGAGACTAATCTGAAAATTTCTTTCTGGGATCTAAGTGCACTTTAACTTTTAGGGACTAAAATTGTGGTTTACTGGAAACGCAAGTTCTGAATGAGAGAACATATGTACCAATGCTCCTGCTTTACGTGCCATTCTCTTTGCCCTCATGTCAGTTTTCTCTACAAATACTTTTCGATTGTTTCCAGAGTCTTTTGCTCTTCGCAATTTTTGGTAAGGTGCAGCAGCTCTAAGGGTTGCATCAACAGCTAATCTCTTTACAGGGCCCTATAAACAGTGACAGAATTTGTTATGGAAAAAAAGCATACACAATAAAAATGCAAGTGGATACAAACACAGGCCAAGTCATTCAATTATATAACCAAACAGCATTCATCAAAACCCCATGGAAAAAATTGCAACCGCAAATCAGCTATTTTTAATACTATCTCTTTCAATTATAGAACAAATAAATGGAGTTAGGATTGCTAACCTTTGGAAGCATTGGCTTGATGTATCGACCTCTATCCTCTGAAAATATAACATTTTTTGCCCTTCCTGCCCTCCCACGGCGTCTCTGTGCTTGTTGAGCAAAGAAGAGGAGTTTTTCATCTACTAAGCCCCCTTCAGCATCAAAGATAAACTCTTCAGGTAATTGTTCTTGCTGCTGTTCATTCTCTTCGGCCTTGTCATCCTGTTTACAGCAAGGTGAATGTTAATGCTTAAAAGCATAAAACAATATTACTCTTGAATTTAAATTGAACCTAATTCAACCCCCAAAATCTAGCTTATACGGAGAGAATTGCCAAGCCTTCTAAAATTTTACTTTGGCTGTATCTATAATAGATGTAAGATCTCAACAAACTCGCATCATGCCCAAGAATTCCACATCTAGAGCATAGAGATTGTGGGCCTGAATTTTTTTTATTGCACTAAGAAAGTTGTGGGGCAAGAATTGCACTAGGAAAGCCATGGAGCCAGCTAGGTTTTTTTTTTTTTTTTTTTTTTTTTTTTTTTTTTTTTATTGCACTGCGAAAACCATCCTAGATTGAGTTTTTGAACAGTTGGGTGTAACCCAATATCAGATCTATGATTAGTTACGATACCATCTTGAATTTATATTGAACCTAATTTAATCCCAAAAGTTAAGTCACGAAGTGAAGATTGTCAAAGCCTTTGTAGGTTCTATTTTGGCCATATATAATTGATAAGGAATCTCAACAGTTTTATTCATGAAATCTTATGCAAACAAATCCATACATAAACATTCATTCTAAAAGAACCACATCACAAGGCCACAACTTAACATATATAATACTCTCCAGTAAATTACTTTTAAGAATTCTTAAAAAGTTTTAATTAACTTGAAAGATGGTTTAACTCAACCTCTTGTTCTTCCTCTTCGTTCTGTTCTTCGCTTGATTCTTGATTTTGTGGAGGAGGAGGAGGAGGTGGCGGTGGCTGATTTTGTTGATCTGGTGGGCTCTCAGTAACTATTGACCGGGGTAGAATGACCAATTCTACCTGTATCAGAAAATGTATGATAACCAATTTAATGGATGGGTTCTTTATTATTTTCAAAATAAAATAGAGAAGTATGTACTGAGTGTTATTGGCATGGGTTTCTACCAATTTTACTAGATTTACTCAATCAAAATTCATTAGTATAAATACATACATAAAGAGAACAAGACTATGATCAAGTTAGGATAAACCATTCAGTTTTCACAAATAAGCATTACACACAGAGAGTTAGGGCCAAGTTCTAAAGCTAGGATAAAACCCTAACCTTCAGCATCTCCTTCCAAAATAATGAAAAAGTATTCAAATTATTTCAGAGAAGATAGATCATTGATTTACTTTCCCTAGCCCTAAGTCTTGTGTCCTTCACTAGATTATTGCAGACTTGCACAACCTAAGTCAGGACTTGTAGTGTCTTGTTCACAGCTCACCAAGCAATTTATTCTCACAACTTTTTTTGAAACATACAAGAGATGCAATAATGATACTTGCTATACTCCAATTAATTAACAAGTTATCCCTGAAAAGTACTAATTGGAAGAAGGAAAACAATTTAATCTCTCAGATGAAATAAGACAAAAAATAGACCATCACTACCTTATGCTGGAATTTAAAACTATTATAATGGAGATAATAGCTAGTAAGGATCATATTGAAGACCTATTAGTAGTATTAGCAAAAGATGCTGCGATTGGTGGAGCTGATAATCCTAGCGTAGCATGATATTCTTTAAAAACTTTTCCATAGTGTTTTCACTTAATAGAAACACAAAATTAAACTTGACAACAGAAAGCCCAAGGTAATAATTAATATAAACAAAAATCCTTAGTAATGCTAACACTCTGATCAGCCTGTACCAAAGAATCAACATGTGTTTTTACAAATGTTAATGTTAATCTTGATGTGAAGTCAAACTATGCACCTTTTGGAAGTGTAATTGAAGGAGATTCTTTTGGTACCCTTTCTTATCATGAGGGTATCAGTGTCCGTAACAATTAGTGGGAAATATCTAGCCACAAATCATACATAATTTCTATGCATTGCCAACATAAAAAAACTTTACCCTGTCACCCAAGCAAAAATCACGATAGGTATGACTTTTAAGGTAGTTATTGTAAACTCAAAAAAATTAATATACATGATATATTTACTGGATACAATTTCCTTTATACTGTCAGTTCCTGTACTATTTTCTCTTAATAAATAAGTAGCTTAATTTTATATTTTCAAGTGCAACACGTGGCTAAATATTGACCCCTAATTACTAAGGGATACTGGTACTCTTGCAGAAAGGAAAGGTAGCATAGAAAACTCCACAGTTCTAACTAACAACACTTAATTGGTTATGCTCCAAGAAAAGACTAAAAGAACTATAAAGCCAGCAGTCCAAGGTGTAATTGATGTACCAAAATCTTGTATTCAAATTTCAAAGGAAGCTTACAGCTTTCTTAAGGTCATCCACATAAACCTTTTCACGTCCCTCCAGAGCAGCTATGCACTTTGCAACACGTGCAGCAAATAGCTCAGCTCTATGTCCCTGTTGTTCATAACAAGTATTCAAAATTATGAATTAACATGACAACAATTTGCAAACTGGCTTGATATCCAAACTACTGCAATGAGTGATATATATAACAAATTAATTGTTGATTTTTCTCTAGAATAGAGTATTTACAGAATGGCAAAGTGTCATGTCACAATGTTTCAAACATTTGTTTTAACTCCCATGGTATCACCAATTCAAAATTTTAAAATTATACATTGAAGAAAGAGATCTTTGACCTCTATCTCTTTTAGATAGCCTAGTTCTTCCTCTCACTCTTCCCCAAATATACACATATATGACATCAAATATACTCATGAATTGATGCCAAAACAACATAACAGTTTAAGGGAAAGAAGAACCTTATTGTTACATAATAATGACATGTTATTTAATAATAAACTCAACTCAGCAATCAGTATAATGAAGAGGGGTAGAGAAAAAGAATGCAGTGTGTTTCTCTTAAAATTGAAATCATTCACCCCAGGCATACAAAATATTTCTCATGTCCCCACAATTTACAATGTTACAGAACCACCTAAAAATAGCAAGTAAAACCTTGAAAGTTAGTAGATGAGATAATTATGAACAAAATCATATGTTGCAAGCAATGTAATAGGGAGCATATCAAGCACAAGAACTTTTACTATGAAAGAGTGAGAAGAGAGAATCACAGTCATTCAATCAAATTATAAAAGGTCAAGATTAAAAGATAAAGTCAAGTGCTATTTTAAGTGCTTATGTGATCATTAAATAACTTGAATAAATTATATATGGTTGTATGATCCAGATTTACTCCTCTCATATAAGCACTCCTCTCACTTGATACACTCTCGCTCGCTATGTGTCTGCATGTGTTTGTCCCACACTTGAATTATTTGCAGGCTTGAAGCTTCACAAAATAATTAATAATTTAATATTAATATATCAAAAATTTAGAAGGATGTTTTCATCTGCAATTAACAGAAGAATGATGCAATCAGGAGATGATATGCAATTAGGAGATGATTTACTTCATAGTGCAGCAGAATCAATTGCTTTCCTTCAGAGACAGTAAATGCATGCAACTTTGGAGCATCTGTAGCATACATCTAATGTATGATATAAAAAGGTTTTGCCTAAGAATAGACAGAACCGCTAAGAATTACCTGGCAACCACCTCGTAAAGCTTCAATAACCAGGTATTTTAATTGTTCTTTGCTAATAGTAACATCTTTTAGATACTCTCTAGCCAAGATGATCTGCACTAGGTAAATATTAAGCAAAGGTAAACATGCGAAAAAAATTATAATAGCAGAGGGAGTGGGGACTAGACCAACATACACTATAAAAATTAAAATCATTAATTTAATCACTGGGAGTACAAAATGTCTTATATGAGACTCAATTTAAAAACAGATTTTTTATGCATTTCTGTAGGTCCTAGCTGTCTATCTTGGGCCCCATTTGTTTTTTGAAAATTATATAATATTGTGAGCCTATTTGTCATGTTTACTCCTTACAACCTTGCAGGATCAGTTGATGTTATACAATAGTAGGTATGTATAATAAATAGAACTCTTCAAAGTATTTTGGTTGAGTTAGTAGATCAGCCTTACTATACTATCTGAAATAGTCCAGTCTGAACTCAATCCAAAAGGATGGTTCAATGGGGGGAAGACTGCTCAAGCCTTAAAGGAGTGTTTTGGCCATACACCTAGTTGATGTGGGACACAGTGACTCACAAACTCCCACAACTAGGATTTGACATCAAAGTGTGAAGTATGCAAGACCAAACATCCATGGATTGTTGAACATAAGAACTCGATAGATTTTAATATCATATTAGAAATGGACTTAGTCTAACTCAACCTCAAGCTAGCTCAATTGATAGGATTACACATGTCTTATAAGGACTACATTGGGCATATTCCTTGTTGATGTGGGTCATCTTTACAATCTCATGCACACAGACATATGTCGGTGGCCCAAGATCAAAATTGGATAGATTCTTATATCATATTAGAAATAGACTAAGCACAAACTTAACCCCAAAACTAACTCAAGGCTAGAAGATGGCATGAGCCTTCTAGGAAGTATTTTGACCATATTCATACATCATAGAACAACTAGATTGTGAAGTTTGCATGAGTAGACATTTGGAGCATGAAGTTTGCAAGACTAGATATCTACATGTGGTCCAACAACAAGACTAAAGAGGGTGTTTGCTTCAAGGTTTCATATTACATTCCTAGGAATTAGATTCCATGGAATGCTATGTCTAGGAATATTATTCCACGAACATGTTTGGTTGGGATTTGATGAATTTAAAATTTATTAAATTAAAAAATTCAAAAAAATAAAAAAAATAAAAAATAAAGGTGGAAGAAGAGAGTGGAAATAAGTAGTTATTATAGGGAATAATTTCCATTCCCATGGAAATGTCATACTCATCGTTTACCATGGGAATAAGAAGTGGGGCAAATATGAGCATTTTATATTCCTGGGAATCTACAATGCCTGGAAATATCTTTTTAAAACTTGTAACATAGTAATGTAATATTCCAATGCTTATTTTGCCGGGAATGTTATGTTATAGCTTGAAACAAAAACTCTAATAAGCTAGCACAAGGGAGGAGAATTGACCAAGTTTTATGTTGGAGATCTCACATCGACTAGTGATATGGCCAAACAAGATATATGATCAAGTGCAAACCTCACCTCACAAGCTGATTTTTGAGGTTGAGTTAGACCCAATTCCATAATTTTTAATATGATATCAGAGTCTATCCTAACGGTCGATTGCTATTGGGCCTATCATGCCACCCGCTATCAGGCCGCTATCGGACCACCTATAAATGTGTTAAACTTCACACTCGAGATGTCCAATCCTCGGCGTGAGGGGTGTGTATTAGAGATTCTACATGACTAGTGATATGGTCAAACAATAGTATATAGTCAGGTACAAATCTCGCCTTCCAAGCCGCTGTTGTGAGATTGAGTTAGCCACAATTCCACCATTTCTAATACTTTATAATGTGTATTATGGTCGCATTCATAGCCTATGTGTGACTTCTTAACAAATACTTTCTTTACTATTCATTTTCCAGGTAGCACACCAAAATTAAAATGATGTATGTTAGGACAATCAAGGGTGATTTCAGGGAAATATAAATTTGGTCAGTTTCTGATGTGAACAAACCAGGCTACATTCAAATCACTGGCAACTGAATAAACAGTTAACTAATTAGTTAGTTAGTTAGAGTTTGGTATAACAAGTTTTACATTGGCTGCCAAAGGCCTAACCCAACCCTCATTTTTAATTAGTCAGTTAGAGATCCTAACTAAATTAGCAGAGGCAGAAATGACAAGGAAGAAAAGGTAGGAGGAAAATAATAAGACCAGTTTGGATTTGGAGGAGAGGTTGGGAGGAGAGAAAGGACTCTCAGATTTCCAGGGGTTGTGAGAGATATAGATACGAATTTGTACCTAGTGTTATTTCCATTTTCCTCTTGATTCTGCAATCATCCTAATTCAGATTCAAGGGGGTTGATATTGATAAATTTTATATTGTTTTCCATTTATTCTTCACCTTGCTGATCCAGTTTTTATTTTTTTCCCTAGTAAACATACCTGAGTTTTTGCATTGTCTGTTTCCTCTTCAACCATCTCAAATACTTGGCTACTGTTCTCCTGAAACTCCGTGGCAATTCCAACTGCCGCAACACGGTTTTCAAAACTCATTGGAAGATCTGCACTGCAAAAGGGTGCATAGTTAGAAATTAGAGGGGTGATCAAATTTTGATAATTCATTCCACTACATATGTCTTAGTCATGGTTTTTTACCCATTTAGTTGTTTTTATTTATTAATAATAATTTAAAATTTTTCAAAGGATATTTTTTACCATGTCAAACACCAGAAAGAGAAAGAAACAGAAAAAAAAAAAAAAAAACGAACAAGGAGCAAAAGGAGCAAATAATGAAGGCAGAAAACATGTAAAAGGATTTCACCATTTGAGGACAGCTTCAATGTGTACAGATGGTAACCAAATGATGGTTTAATGACATTTTTAATCAAACTCTAAAAGTAGCTTATTTGGTACCTAACTTCAGAGAAAAGTGAAAACTTCCAATTTCAGGAAAAGCATTATCCTATTCTCCCCAAGCTCACAGCAACCATCCATTGTGAACCCGCCAGAAGCTAAAAAAGTTGACTACAGTACCTTAAATTAATTGCAATGCGATCTAGCAGATGTTCACGAACAGCACCCTCATCTGGGTTATAGGTGGCAATGAGAAGAGGCCTGCAAGGGTGCTTGAAGCTGATCCCCTCTCTTTCAACGGTATTTACTCCTTCAGTCAATACATTAAGGAGCAAATTACTAATACCCTCATCCAAAAGATTGATTTCATCTACATATAAGACACCTCGATGAGCTTCTGCAAGTAAGCCTGGCTGGAAAACAGTTGTGCCTGTTTTCACAGACTCCTCAACATCAACTGATCCAATGAGTCTGTCCTCAGTGACTCCAAGAGGAATCTGAAGTAAGAATGAACATGTGTTTTTTTTTTTTTTTTTTTCAGTAGAAAAAGAATTTCTTCATTGATAGTAAAAAGAAAATGAAATATCTGCAAGGCTTACTCACTGAGCAATACCTGAACAAAGGGCGACTTGATAATACGAGTTGTAATGTTTCCAGAAGAATCATATTCCAGGCATTCTGTAAGACCATCTTCCCACCTAAAAATATTCTCTGCTTCAATTATAAATTTAAAATAAAAGAAAAGGGAAAAAGAAGAATTGAAGACAGTTTTTAAGTCAAAGGCTGAAGGATAAAAACAAAAAAGGGATCAATAAAAACTGCTTCATCCCAATTAGAAAGATGTCATGTAAATCAAGGTTACCTAAGATCGATTTCTTAACTCTTCACCAGAAAAAGAGAGGAATGCAATAGCTTCCTACGGATTAACTCTTGCTAGTTCTAACTACTAGGCTGAGTTGGTATATCTCAAAAGCATGCAAATTTAGCAAGCGGATATGCAGTAAGAACAATTAACAGCATTACCAATTATGAATGACTGAATCATGCTCCACTGAAGCATTATGAACAAAATCACCCTGTAAGATTAGAACATCGATTTGTTCCTTAAGATCTTATCTACTTTTATGACTGAAAAAACAACGTAACTTTTTCTTATTGGTTTTTCCTTCATGTGTTAGAATAGTCAAGTCTTTTCACTTCTCAAAACTTGTAAACTTTTTCTTATAAATGGAAGAAGCCAGTGACCTTACTCTTCAGGGTAGGATGGATCTGCATTGGCTATGGAACCTACTACTACTTCAATAGGAGGTAGTATTGCATGCAGTCCACGTGCCATTACTGTTTTGGCAGTTCCTCGCTTTCCTGATATGGCAATTCCTCCAATCCCAGGGTCAATTGCCCCAAGCAAAAGAGCAGTCTTTATAGAATCCTGCAAAACAACTGAAATTTGTAAGATTCATCCTTCAAGACAAGACCAAAACTCATTCGCATTTGCATGATATAATTGAAGAATAAAGACGACACAATTTGGAAGTTATATATCAGCCAATTTCCTCTCCTCTTCCGTTATTTATTGAAATGGAAAACTAATTTCCATAAGTTTATTCTGCTTTCAGTAATCCGGCATAGTGATGATACATTTTAAAGTCGGCAGAAAAAAAGTTATATTATACCTTTTCATCTTTGACAAATTAACCATTAGGTAAATCATCATGCTTCAATAACAAAATTAATATTGATAAGTACTATTTTAGAAACAAAAAATTGATTGTTTTGCAAGGAGAAAGGAAAATTAGGAAGCAATGAATACAGAAATTGAAGGAACGAAGCAGAGATTGTAAATTACTTGACCGACAACAGCAGCGAGGGGAAAGTATTGTCTTCCGTAATTAGCGTCGGGCTTCTCAGAAGCAACCAAAGCTCCATTTTCAGATTGAGCTCGAACAATAGGAGAAGGTTTTCGAATGCGTTTAGGTCTATAAGTATAACAGAGAGAGAAACACGGTTTTGATGTGAATGCTGCAAATAGAGAGTGAGGTTGTAATTGCAGATTAGAGCATGCCAAAGCAAACCCCATTTCACTTTCAGAACCACCACACTCTCTTCACTCAACCTTCTTATTATCTTATCCCTTCTTCTCCTTTGTTTAATTTCATTTTGGCACGTGTATTAAGTTGGTTCTGTTCCCGCGATCATTGTTATGGAGAGTGAGTGGTTTGTTTCCACGAGCCACGTGTCTGAATCTGATTCGCCACACGCCACACGCCACACTTCCTTCAGACTTCAAACAGATATTAGTTATTAGTTTTCCATTCTGTTAATAAATCTTCTAAAATTTTTTCATTTCCATACCAAATTGGTTAGTAAAATATAAATTATCCCATACACAGACTCTAATAGTCGGTTATTAACTGAACTGTTAACTAGGAAACCAAAGAAATAGTAATTGAAGCCCTGCATGTTCATTAAGCTTTAGAATTTACCTTTTTAGAACCACTAAAGAAAAAAATTACATTATTATAATTGTTGATTAAAAGTTAATTGAGTAAGTTACGTCTATATGATATTTAATAACAAATCTCAGCTATTAAACCTGCTTTGTACTCTCTTAATAGAACCATTCATGTTATGATTGATTTTAAAAATCCAACAATATTCTATGATTGTTTTATTAGAAGGGAGAGATATGAGAACTCAGGTATGGTTGGCTTTAAAAGTAGTGATCTCATCATTCATGGCCTTAAGTCAACAATCACTTCTAGAAGGTTTAACATAACTCTTAGGCTCAATAGTGGAAGATACGGAAAGAATAAAATGACGAAAAGGAGACAACTTATTATACGAAAGAAAAGACTTAAGTGGATACCTGATTCCCTTTGAAGATGATGGTGATGTTAATGTGAAGTTGCAATGTGTTGAGGTGAAGAAAATAAAAAGATTAAATAAATATGAGAAATTTCGTCCGTATTTATTGGGCCCTGAAGCAGTGTAATGTTAGGCCTCAAGAAAAAGCCTCGAAAACAAGAAAGAAGAGTCAATCTGGCTTTAAGAATCGAGATCGAGAAGATATAGAGGAAGGCTACTTACAAGATGAAGAAAACAAGAGAATTCTTGAGGTTAATATATTGTACTACTCGAGAAGAGAAGATGAGGAACTCAAATGCTCAAGTCGAGGCTCAAGTATGCTCTAACCTACTCTCAAGAGAGGGGCAATAAAACCAATATGCTCGAGGTGTAGTAAAAAAAGGAGGATCAAGATTGAAAGATCAAATACACTTAGCAGAAGTCGAGAGGGAATGTAGAGGAACAATAACAATAGGAGAAAATCGAGATTCTGAGGAAGTTAAAATAAAAGTCAAAAGTCAAATGTGGAAGTTACTATCCGTTAAAGGTAGTGATTAGAGACTTTTAAGAGTTATAAGTAGTTTATGTCCGTTAGGAATAAAACAATATTTTTAGGGACAAGTGTCCTTACAAAAGTCTATATAAATACTCTTCATCCTTGCCAAAATCGGGGTCGGAACATCCACACATAATCGGGGACAACTGAGTACGCCTCGTAATCAGCAAAGAAGTGAAGAGATTCAAATATATGTTCTTACCACAGGCAATTCATTATGCAAATTTTCTTTATTGTTCTTCTTTTACCTTTCATGCAATTAATTGCTTTTATTAGTATAGAACCTTGAGGTTTTCTCTTTGAGGTTCACATTGCATTTCATCTACTTTACTTACACATTTAATTGCCTTTGTGAACAATCTTGAGTACATCCTACTTGAGATTTATTTTCTTTCAATCTAAACTTAAATGGACAAAATCATATTTTTCATCAAAATCCATACCCCTTAAGTCAACATTTCATGTTTTGGGGTTTCATTAATTACAAACCAATTTGACAAAAAAAAAATTCACACCTGGACACCATTATATTCTAAAATTTCTTTAAGTAAATAAAAATTTGTTTGGCTTTTGGAGTTAGAAGTGATAATTTGTTGATTTCTAATACTTATTTTCATTGAAACAAATTTCACAAGAAATAAATGGAAATCTCGAAGGTAGGAAGGAAGCAAATGGATTTTATTAGATTTGTGGGTTGCAGTATTTTCTTTTGCAGGAATTGTAGGGAGAATGTTTTTAGGTAAAGGCGGGGAAGAGGAGGTAATAGAAGATGCATAAGAATGACCCAAAGGGAAATGAAGCTTTGTTTGCTTTGCATAATGGCAAGTATTACAAGCAAGTGTATTATTCTCATTTTGATTTGGAATACACAAGTATTGTTGCATAACATGCAAACATTCGTGTGATAAATGGCCTAGCCTAAAATGTCACAAGCTAATAGGTAAATCATTACAAGGAGGGTGAGTAATGGCAACAGAAATGTATTTAATAGTTTTGGCTAAGAATGTGTAGAGACCCCACTCACATCAATCGTACCAAGGCAGCATTGAAGATAGAATTTTGGCAACATGTACATTTAAATGATTAATGTTCACACTATTCATACGAGTTTTTTAAAAAAATATAGTAAAGAAATCAGATTTCTGCTTATGTCATAAATAGGACTAGAAAACATCTCTCACATTTACAAGTTTTTCCTAAAGATGAGAGAGGCTTAAAGCAAATTTTATTTTATTTAATGAGAAAGTTATATATTAGGTCTTTTTTGTCAATATATGTGACATTTTTCTAAATATGAAAGACCCTTTTATTTATAGAAACTAATAACAAATAACTTTTTTTATTGGTGAGTCTAAAGCTTTCAATTTTAGTTGTTTTACCCTTGAGGCAACCCTACATTTGTATACCTTTACACTTTTAATTGCTTAAAATGGGCCTTAAAAAGGTGATTGTCTAAAATGAATATGATTTTAATCTCCATTACCACTTGTATGAACAAAGTTGCATTGTCACTATTCACTAGAATTTTCATTTCCATGTCTTTAGAAAACCATCTTCTATTAGTAATAAACATCTAAAAGATCATACCAAGATTTACCTTTAATTTCTCATTTATAATGCACATTTATCACTATTCACTACCTCCACGTCAATATTCTCTCTATTTTTTTCACCACTTTGAACAAGTTCACCTTCTTTTCAAGTTTGAATTTATAGAATTTGAACATGTAACATTTGCACTCCTCGATCTTCTTTGTATGTGCATGATGATGTCAAATAATCAAATGAGTCCCACATGATTTTTTTATTAGCAATTTGTTGCATTTATGGATTTAAAGCCATCAGAACCCACATGAAATTATATGGTCATGTCTCTTCTTTAACACAATCATTTTATTATAAGAGAAAGATCATGCTTGGGGATACGATATATAAATAAATGAATATTAAAAAAAAAACATAATTTTTAAATCAATTATTATAATAACCAATGTAATATTTTGATTTTTAAATTAATTTTAAGCTAAACACATAAAATGTTTAACTTTTAAAAACAATTATAAGGATGGATGATGAAAATATTATATTTTTTTACCGAAAGAGAGTTATATCATATAATTCATAATAAAAGGTTCAATACAATGGATAACATGATCAAATGTATATAGACTAGATAAAAATTGAGCCACTCTTGCAAGTTCATGAGCAACATCATTGAATTGTTTCTTAACAAAACATATACCAAAGGCAGTATTACTAACAATAATCTTTTACATTCGCCAATTAAGTAGCCTGATTTTTTGTGATATGGAATTTGCTTCTTGATGTTGTCTACAACAATTTTGCTATTGGATTCAAACTTTACATTGTGTAGGTGTATAGATTGTACAAATTTAAAAAACAACTATAAGACTCCATGCCTCCCCCTTTTTCACTTCTATGCATGGTTGCCTCCAATCAATTCTAGTGAGCATAGGTCTCTTATGATGGTCACAGATACTAATACCGACTAAAGAGCAATTGGTGTTGGAATGGAAGTTTGCATCAACTTTAGATTTCAAGAAACCAAGTTGTGGTGTGTCCAAACAAGATGTTGATTACCAATGGAATATAAATTGTTTCTGTCATGAGTATATATGAGCCTAATATTGAAATAAGTAAAGGAGTATTCGTTATCACATACCTTACTGTTTTGTCTTCTCTAAGTGCTTTATAATATCATGATCTCACGTTGGCGAGGCGGTAGGGATAAGCTTTTGAGAAGGGAAAGAAGTTGAGAATGTTTTTGCATTGGCTGCTAAATCATGAACTAATTAATAGATTTGGAGATGTTCCTAATAGGTGATAATGTGGGCATAGTGCAAAGGCATGGAAAGTTGACTCCATATCTTCATTACATATTGGCATAAGATAGGGCATTCAACACCACAACCTTTAAGGTTGGTCCTTGTGGGAACATATTACTTACATATTCTCCAAATCAGATTTTTGACCCTTCGTGGGATTTGTAGTTTCCATAAAAGCTTCCAATCACCATCAATAATTAGATTCTTGGTGTTTGTGAAATGAGTCACAATTAATTTATGTATGTTTTTCATTGAATAAGCCTTATGATTTGTAACTTTCCATATTCGACTATCCTCACTTATTACATTCAAAAGGAGGATTTTTTATATACCTTCAATGTCCTCACTAGAAAATAGATAGTCTCAAATGTTTTGGTTCCATGTTCCTGAGGAATTAAATATGCTTCACCAAACAAAAAAATGGATTATGCCTAAGATTTGCATCCATAAAGTCCCTTGTGGAAAAATATTTAGCTTTAAAAATGTGAGACAACAAAGCATTACGGATAGAAATAAATCTCCATCCTTGCTTTCCTAAAATGGACAAGTTAAAAGCAAATAATTTTTAAAGGTCCAAACCACCCGTTTCCTTCCTCGTGCACAATTTGTTCCATGATAACCCGTTTATGCCCTTTAACTCCATCATTTTAGAATCTTACCAATATAAATTCATCATTTTTTTGTAGCTCATCCCAAGAGAGTGAGAGATTTGTAAGATGTTCATGTAGTAAATAAGGATAGATTGAATAATACACTTGATCAAAATTTCTTTACCTACTATGGATAGGCCCTTCCATGAGCTAATATTTTTTGAGACTCTATCCTTAATAAAATTAAACATAGATTTTTTGTCCCATCCAACAATAAATAGAAAGCTTAGATACTTACCACCCTTTTCCCTCGAGATTCCCAAAATTTAGCCACTGACATATAATATGAGGTTCCACATTCTTACTACATGTGACTTCAAATTTTTGCAGGAAGATTACATTTTGTAAACCAATTACACATGAAATGATGTAAATAGTAATACTTTTAAATTGATTATATAAAAAACCAATTTTAAAACTATCTTTTTTATGTTGATTAAAAGACAATGTAAAATCATTTTTTTTTATAATAGACACATTTAAAGTGATGAAAACTACCAAAATAATCATTATCATTTTTTTAAGTAGTGATAATAAGTGTCAATTAATATTTGATTGAGGATTTGCTTTCGAAAAAACTACCTTATTCCTTTTATAGTTATATTTTTTTTCACAAGCATGCAATCTGTAATTAATGATAGTTAATTGGCTATATTTGTCAACCACTCATTCTCTCTGTTCCTACATTTGTTGTCTTGTCACTTCTTTTCTCCCCCATCTATTAATAGTTGAAATTTTTTGAATATTCTTCTTTCTCCTCTCTTAATAGTTGAGATTTACTTCTCTCTCTCGTATAAATTTGACTTTCTTACTAGATATGCCTATATATATAAGTTTAATTAATATGCATTGACACGGTAAAAGAATAAGGGTTGAGATTGACAAATTGACCATAAATTAAGGGTTGTGATTCAATGTCAATGTAAAAAGTTTTAGACTGACAATGCATACTAATTAAATTCTCTCTCTCTATATAAAATTTAATTAGTATGCATTGTCAGTGTAAAATTTTTTATAGTAAGTTATTGATTTTACCCGTTAATACTTTAAAAGTCATATAAATAAAAATTTGTAATTGATGTCACTGTAATCTTTTGCACTGTTAATGCATATTAATTAAACTCGTATATTGATGTTTAAATCCTATTAGTTATTATACACATTTAATGAAACTAAAATAATATTGTTATATTTTTATTAAAATATTTTTTAGTTTTGATTATCATTTATATTTTTAATGCATGCATCACTAATAGAATTTAAACATCAATAGTTTTAAAAAAAAATTATAAGATTAAAACATCAAAAGAAATGAGAAAAAAAGGAGACATCATTCACCAAATTGTCATCATGGATATAGCCATTATCTTCGAATTTCTACCCTATTACTATCAAGTGGAATCCTATTTTTTCCTTTTATGATCATATTTATCACATTTAAAACACTATATAAAGTTCTTCATGTCCTAAATGTAATACCGAAACCCTAATTTTGATTGTTGATGCCAAACTTCTTCACCAATACTTGTGTTTTAACCTATATATCAAGATGCTTTAAAGATGTCCTTTCATACAATTCCTATTCTTGATTTTTTTAAAAAATTTGAAAATAATTAAAATAAAGAATATTAACAAAGATGAAGTTGTAATGAAAATTAGCAAATATTTTCCATATTTCTTCAGGAATGAAATTGTCTCATCTCCTTTGAATAAGATTCATCTCCTTAGTAAACAACTTTTTCTAAAAATATATCACATACACTTAGAAATCTTTTACAAAAACCTTTTTAACAAACATGAAAATAAATATTTCCACATTTATATTTATGAAAATGTAGAAAAAATTAGCAAAAAATGTCTCCACAGCTAACCTAAATCTTGAGAATAGTACAAAAACGAAAAAAAAATGAGATCATATTCGGTAGGTGAAAATGCTGTAGACGAATAACGTGCTTACTGTGTACGTAGTTACAGATTATTTGTGTAGTTTGGCACGTTTATATAGTTTGAAACTACAGATTATTTGTGTAGTTTGGCACGTTTATATAGTTTGAAACTAGCAAGCATGAAACTGACGTAATTCTCATGTTTCTTACAAACACATCGAGAGTTTGGCTTATGTTTTTTCTTCCATCCTAACACTTTTCATGCTGCTTAATAAGTTGAAATGAATTTAAAAAAAAATGCTAACAACACAATCTTTTAACATACTTTTTTAAACACACTTTATATGATAGATTAAAATTATCCAAAAAAACAAATTATGTAGTTCCAACTTGTAATTAAATAATTCTCTATTAGTTATAAATAAATTTTAATTTATAAAAGAATGTGTTAAAAGAAGTGTGTAAGAAAATATTGTTAAACCACTGCTCCAAAAATAAAGAGTGCTTTTACATATTGAGTAGTCATATGATAAACAATAGAAAATAAAGTGAGATAGAAACTTAAAAGTCTCACCTTAATTATATAGATCGATCTTATAAGGTTGAGTTATAAATAATTTCACCTTTCTATCATATCAATGTTATATTATTTTAACTTTTCTTTTCAAAAGAATTTTTAAGATGTTATTCCATGACTTAAAAATTGAAATATTCTTCAGAGTAAACCCTCTCCCAAAGTCTCAAAAGATGACAAACATATATGAGCGCTATCTCTCTTTTGGAAATGTTGTTCTTTTGGCTGCGTTCCATCTTATCAGATAATGCACCAATTGTCGAAAGAGACGCTCATGGTTGGAACATTTGCAAGGAATCATCAAATAAACTGTTCGAACTTAATTAATCCAAAACTGCACAAGTAATAATAATAAAAAAAAAACTAAACTACTCTTATTTTTGTGAACAAAGAAAAAAAAAACTGAGACTATGTTAAAATAATAATTTTTATATTATATAAGTTTAATTTTGATGCATAGAGTTTTACGCTGTGTTTAGTTACAATCATAATTTATAAGATTTTTAAAGTATTAATAGAAAAAATCAACAAATTTTTTTCATAAAGAGTTGTAATTGTGTAAAAATGTTTATGCTACTGTGTAAGTGTTTTCCTCTCACTAAACTACTCTTATAAAAAAAACTGAACTAAACTGTTTTCTAATTTTATTTAAGAATATATGCTGAACTGTGTTAGCGTTAAAAAGAAGGCAACAGTGAGAATTGTTTTGTGGTTTCACATGCTTAGTTGCTTGTTTTCGTGGTCTAGATTATTTAATTTTATCTGTAAATTTGGATTTATATATAGTGCCTAATAATTGCATGCATCTCTTTCGGAAATAAAATTGATTTTAAATTGGTTTTTAAAGTTAAAATAAATGCATAAAAAAAGGGTCATCTAGCAGGAATAATAGCAAGAGCTTATTCACTAACTGCAAACCAAGAAGATCGTGAAAGACCTTAGGAATAATTGACTGCTTGTTATTATAAATTTCTAATGCCTATTCGGCAGTTTCAATTGATACCGAAGAATATCACATAAACAAAATAATGATCTTAGCATCCTTCGTTTATAACAATTCACGTATCTCATCTAGCAACTGAGGTAAACCCGTTTGGCTAATAATAATCTAAATAGTCTTTAAAAAGGACAAAATACATTGATCATATAGATATTCTAGGATTTGGTATTTGTATTTTGTAATTAAATAGCATGATTTCTATTCACAGGAATTTTGGGCATGTTTAAAAATTTATTTCATTATTTGGTATATAAATATAAAAATAAGACATGGGATGTGAGAAAATGTATCACATTTCTCTACTGTCTTTTTTTAATGTTTTTTTATCTTTGTAACATCAAGGCAAGTGTGGCTAAAGAGGAAAATTACCAGAAATTCACCCGGAGAATTGTGAAACATCCTATAAACATGTGGAAAATGCATTAAAAAAAAATACATCAACTCGTCTCCAAATCTTATATCCATGCTCCTATTTTGATTTGAGAAATTATCATTTTTTGAGTATCCAATATTAATACATTTTATCTATAATTAGATATATAATTTCCTACAACAATTGTAATTGAAGCAAGTTTAAAGTAGTTTTAGCAAACATAAATTAAAAGCAATTCAACAAATTACAAATAGGTTTCATAAAACAATTAAACTTGTTAATTTATAATAGTTCAGTTCAGTTCTTAATGGAGTAATAGTTAATTTATAATTGTTCAGTTCTTAATGGAGAAATAGTTAACTGAATTAAGAAACAGTTCAATTCAGTCTAATATTAGAAATGAATAGTTGGATTCAATTTTTAAGCCCTATCTTATAATTCAGTTCAATCTAGTTTTCTCTTTGAAACTGAAATACGAATAACCCTAGGATTTGCTATGTAGGGGAATAAGAATCAACTCAAGTCTGCAATTAGAAAAATCATCTTATACTAACCAAGCAAATGTGTAGAAAAACTTGAACAAATTTCTATATGTGTTATAGTACTGTTTTCAAATTATAATTAGAGTTTCGTAACGTAATAAAAATTTGTACTAAAAATAAACTTAGATTAGCTCTTACAGAACACAGGTTACAGTATAGGAATTAGTGAAAAACAAAACAGGCATAGCATTGAAGAATGGAACAATGAATACAACCAGAAATAAGTGTTCCACTCCCTCACACCTTTCCATCTTCCCATTTGTTTCTTGACAGAGTTTAATTGATAAATAAGGAAATAGAAGTATATCTAAGTAAAATTTATCTTCATTGGTCATTACTAATCATTAGCATATTAGTAAAACACTTTCATACAATTAGAAATGGAAAAGAAAAGAAAAGAAAAACTTGAAGAGACTACTATATTTATCAGCATTTTACTTCTTTATCATGCTTCAACAACAATCTATCTTACTTCCTTGATCTCCAAGCTGTTACAGAAAACAACGAACGGTCCTCCCAGCAAATCATTACAGAGCCGTTTTCCTCCTTCATCCTATACCCCTCACAACCATAGCTCTGCAAGAACCTCCTTGTCTGCAACATACCAGAATAGCTTAAAGGCACATTGTCAAAGCCAGACAAATCAAATCTACGAGTCCACTTATCCAGCTTCTCATGCCTTTCCCTTCTTTCAGCTCCCTCACAGGCTATGATGTTCTTGATTTGTTCACCAAAAAGCATCTTCTCAAGCTTCATTCTATCCAAGGAGGATCTTGAGATCGTAGACTCCAAGCAGTCAAACAATGCAGCATAGGAGTATAGAGCTTCCAGCAGCCTATCCATCAGGGCTGAACCGTTGTGATTAGAGTCTTGTTCAGTCACAACCATGACCTTTGGTGAAAACCCCCACATGGCATTGAGAAATCTCTCCAATGAAGACCCTGGGGAGGATGAGGCTGAATCAGCATTTGGGCTATAGCCATTAGCCACATCCTTATCAAGCAAATCTCCCAGTGTGTTCTGCATGAAAACTGCATTTGAATTTCTTGACAGACGCCGCCAGGCATAATCATCCAAGGCCAGAAGGGAGTGTAACTGCAGAATGGAACTTATTGCTAGAGCTTCCCCAGTTTTGACTCGAAGTTTGTCAAACTCAAGATTTTCTAACTTGCTGATCACAGGGTTGAATTGGAATGGGATGTCCAACTTTTCAGCCTCTTGAGTGAGTTTATGAGCCATCTGATCCAGAACCTCTTTCTGAGGATGAACCCCGGTAATTCTCAAATGAGGAGGCCCTCCAGGGCGTGCACTCAGAACTTGGAGAAGAGCAATCCACTGTGCAGGCCCGGTGGCATTGAGATCAATTATGTGCACCATTTTCTCCCCTTCCATGGCTTCAAAAATAGCCTGATTTGTCAGAATATATGACAACTTGAGGAACGGGCAAAGCTCAAAGAAGAGCTTATGAACAAGAATTTCATCAGACACCATGTTTATCCTGGTGGAATTGAGGGCCTTGTGAAGGCCAGGCCATGTTTTGAGTATCCTATCAGCGAGAGCTTCAGTGAAATATGAAGCAATTCGCTGCATAGTATCCCCATCAGGAGAAGCAAGTTGGGAAATCTGCCCAAGCCTGATGTTAGCACCTTCAAGATTACCCATAGCTACACAATTTGCACAACTCAGCAACAAATGAATCAAATACAAACCTCTTTCCTCAGATATCAGTGTCCTATGCCATGTATGGGAAGAAGAGCCTGAGCCAGGAGAAAGAGACATCATGGAAAAGAACTCAAGAGGTGAAGAAGTCACAGAAGATGACCCTTCTTCTTGAAACATTGATTCCATTTAACACCACCACCAACAGTCTTTTATAGGCTTTGAGATAAGAAAACTTAAGAAATAAACAGTTTTTTATCAAACCTTAGAGGTCCTCTGATATATCAACACCTCATACTTAACAATGCCATTGATTAGATGATATCAGAAACTCAGGACTTTTCCACCAATTCAGCACAAAGTTACGGAGCAAACTCAGGAAGCGGTGATGAAAAAGGAGAGGAGGGAACGGGGAACCCTATTCAGATCACATTAATCAAACCCAGCAAGAGAAAATTTAACCGTTGATGGGTTTTGCAATTGAAGAAAAACTGAAACAAAGCCCCAAGAAAATCAGAAAGCTTTTTAAGAGTGGTGAGTGGGAACACACTGAAAAAGTAAAAAGCAGTATGGCTGAGGAGATTCGGATGCGATTGTGAAATCAATGCTTGGATTGAAGAAGTTGTTCTTGTTCATGGCTAACTTGGTCGACAATGCGTGAAGGGGTGGGTTCTCTTGGTTTTGTTTTGTTGTCCTTCACTTCTTAGTGGAGTGTGGAATTGGAGAGTATCGGTTGTTTCTGTCTTTTATCATTCTAAACTATAGAGATGTGTTTGTTTAGACGCATTGTTTTGTCAGTACCTGGGGTGGATGGGGAATCGGGGAGGGCCAAAAGCGGGTTTAATATTCCCTAATGATGCAAGAATCCAAACATGCCTTAGCAAAGACAAACATTGGGATGAGATTTGTCTCCTAGTGGGGGTGAGTGAGAAGGCAAGAAAGGCCCTGAAATGGTTCCAAGACATGGTTTTGTTTTATTTTCAAGGGCAGTGACCATCTAAGACAAACAGACAAGGGTGTTAAGGAAGACTCCAAAAGTAGATTGTACATTTATCTGTATTTGTGGTGCTATTTACCAACACAACCTTTTTTCTTAGGAAATTACCAAACACAGAATAACACGCCAGGTTACTTCCTGCTACTGCTCCTGCTTAGGACTTAGGTGCCGCGTGGTATACAGTACAATCACACAACTTCATCTTTGTAAGAGTTTCAGAACGTGGTTACAACATACTTCACAAAGTTCATTTCCAATCAAATTCATTTTGTTAAATTTATTATATTAAAATTTATCTATGATTTATGTTTAGATGTTTTTGTTATAAAAATAAAAGTATAACATATTAAATTTTAGATTATAACATATTTTTATCTCAGGATTATAACAACTCACTCGCTGTTTGTTCAACGAAATGAACTACACTTTAACATATTAAATTTTAGATTATAACATATTTTTAACTATGAGCTATTTTAAAAAATAAGTTGAATATTTGAAAATTTATTTTAAATTTAGAAAAAAATTGAATAAATAAACTGTTTTTGATAAACTGAAAATTTATAATTATTTATTAACGGTTAATTTTTTTTTAGCTATTTTCATACAATTTTAAATTATAAAAGCGGATTTTTTATTGTGCCTAAATTTTTTTAATTATTTTTCTATTTCAAATTATTTTTCAACAAACTTGTCTAATTAATTTTTTATTTTAATTATTATCGATTATATATATATATAATTAGCTATTAAAATAATATATTTTTCAGTTTTTTCAGTCCCACGCTCAGTTGCCCCTACGAAATATGCTTAATTATTGTTTTTAAATATTATATTTATCACCAATTAGAGCACGAAAACATTTCTCAAATCATCATTTATTTATGCCATATCGTTGACAACTCCTAAGAAGTACTCTCATTAAGCTTCTTTCTCAATTCACCTCAAAACCTCTAATATTAAGATTAAACAATATATTTTGATATCACCTTTTTTTTTCAGAATGTTAAATATTTTTTAAATAAATGATAAATCAAATTTTATTGTTTTCCCTTAAAAAAAAATCTTGTTTTAAAAATATAGAAAATCATGCTGTCAAAGAAATATAGAAAATGACAGAAAAAAAAAATCTATGTATAGATATAGATATCTGAATCACTGATTGTATCTATTTTGATAGCTTTATTTAATGTATAAATATTAAATCTATATTTTTTTATTAAATTTTAAAACAATTTTATCCTTCATAAAATAAATTCCATTTAACATATTATATACTTTTTCAAAAATATAAATAAATATTAACAATAAGATTACATAACTATAAATGTCTAATTTATCTAAAATTTGATATACGTTATCATGAACGATCGAATTAATAAAATTTATTTACACAAAACAAATTATTGAAGGAAATACCTTTACTTAGAGTTGTTCCTAAAATAACCTCTTATTTTATTTTATTTTTTTGCAAAAATTGAAAATAAAATCTTTGAATTTTTAGATTAAAACCTCTCTAAACCTTTTCTTAAAAAATAAAACTAATATCATACATGTTAAGTTGAAATTAAACTTAAATGTATGTATAAGACTGCCGCTTGAACCAAGACATATATAGCATGTAAAATAAGAAATAATTTACAGTGACCTCTCAAGTTAATAATAAATATGAATTCAAATAAAATTATATTCATAATATAGATATTTTTATATAACCATTCAGTCATAAAATAAAATTTTGCATATATTGAAATTTGTAATTTTATAATAATTATTATAAAATTTATATTTTTATACCTTCGGAGACATCCAATAAAAATTATATTTTGATATTTTCTATGAAAATTAAACTATAACAAATAGTATAATAGTAATTATCCTATCGTCATTACATATATAGTATTTTTACAATTTTTTTACCTTTTTTTTTCTTTTCATTGTTATTGTATTTTTTTTTATTGTGCAAAATATGAACCACATATTTGCTCTATGATAATATCTGGAAGTTGAAACTATAAAATTTGATAGATTTAAATAATTTTTTTGGTTCTTAGAAAATAATACTTTTTTATTTTGGTTTTAGTTTTTATCATTAAATTTGTTTGACAATAATTTTATAAAACTATTTTTAGTATTTTAGTATGAGAAAAAATCTTATACATTTTGCTAATATAAAAAGTTTTACATTAACATTCAATCATAATCTTTTATATATGTTAAATTTGTTGATTTTACTTATTAATATTTTAAAAATTATATAAATGAAGGATTGTAATTGAATTTTAGTATAAACTTTTGTTACATTGACAGTACATAAGTGTTAAATTCTCTCGATATTTAAAAACTAAAAAATTCATTTAGTTAATACTTTTTTAAAATAGAAAATAGTTTTCAAAATCAGATTTTGTTTTTTAGTGTTTAAAAACTATAAAAAAGAAACAATTGTAAGTACTATATGATTGTGCACTCTCAGTGTAAAAGTAAAAATTTTTACACCAAGTTTTAATCATAACTCTTCATGTATGACAAGTTTGTTGATTTTACTGATTAATATTAATACTTTAAAAGTCATATAAATGAAAAGTTATGATTGAACATCAATATAAAACTCTTTTATAATTAAACTCTTTCAGTTTTGTATTTTTGTTTTGAAAACTCAAAATACAAGTAAAATAGGTTCTTTTGTGTTTTTATTAATGATACATCCATAAACATGAACAAATTTTTTATTTTTCATATTTTCAAAATATTTTTCAAACAATACTTGCGAAATAAGTTTCATTTTTCTCCAACCAATTCTTGAAAACTATATATTTCAAAACTTTTTTAACAACAAAAAATATAATAAAACCAATCAAACACCTTAGACTTGATTGGTTTGATTTTGTTTTTTAGTTTTTTAAAAGAGTTTTCAAAAACTGTTTTCTGGAAGAGAAAAAAAAACTTGTTTAATAAATGTTATTTGAAAATTTTTTTTAAGATGTAAAAATAAAAAAACTTGTTTATATTTACGAAAATATCACTAATGAAGAACAAAAAACAATATATTTTCATTGTGTTTTGAACTTTTAAAACAAAAACAGAAAACTGAAAAACAAAACTACGTATAACTTATCATGTTTTTTAGTTTTTAAAAATTAAAAAACCATAACTATTTTCGGAAAACTATTTTCAGAAAATAATAACCAAATAAATTTTTTAGTTTTTAAATACTAAAATACTAAAAAAAAATTTATAAAACTGTTGTCAAACAAACACTAGCAACAGTTTTATAAAACTGTTTTCAGTATTTTAATATTTAAAAACTAAAAACTCGTTTGAGTAGTGTTTTTTTAAAACAGTTATGGTTTTTTAGTTTAAAACTAAAAAACAGAAACAACTAAAAGTAGTTTTGCTTTTCAGTTTTTTATTTTTATTTTGAAAACTCAAAATATAATCAGAATATGTTGTTTTTTTTATTTTCATTAATAAAATTTTAATAAATATGAACAAGTTTTTTTATTATTACATTTTCAAAACAGTTTTCAAATAACACTTATCAAAAAGTTTATTTTCCTTTTCTTCCCAAAAACAGGTTTTGAAAACTATTCTTGAAAACTCTTTTTAAAAACTAAAAAACAAAATCAAACCAATCAAGCCCTTAGACTCTTCATCCCCTGTCTATATTCTCTCAGATTAAATTTAGGTCCTATTATATAAATCGTCATCTAAACTCACTTATTAGGTCTAAAAATTATTTAAACTTCATTCTTTCAGCAGGAATTAGGGGTAACTTGAGTTGGGTTGAATTTAGAAAAATTCAAAACCCAATCCAATCATAATACATTGGGTTGAGTTAAATTAATTGGGTCACAATATTAAAAAAAATATTTTTTTAAACAAAATAAACTATATTATTGTTGTGACATGAAAATAAACAATAAATTATAGTTACAAATTATATATCAAAATTAAAACAAATTAAAATTAACACACAACTAAACTGTTAAACAATAATAACTAAAGAAACATTTTTCAAAATAAAAATAAATGCAACTTGTCTAAGTTAACAAAATCATAAAAATAAACACAAAGTATACAATTTGTCCTACTAACAAAATATACAATATAAAAAAAATTACATAATAATAAATAATAAAATTTTAAATAATAATTTAATATTATAATCAAATTAAATTAAATTGAATCTTTTATTTAAATTACTATACCATCATCTACCTCGTAAAGCATTGAATTGGAAAAAATTTCATTTAATCACAAAAAAATCAAACACTATCTATTAATAAATTGAGTGGAATCATATTAAATCCTCGAATTTCTTAAACCAATTAACACCCATGAGGGGAATGGATGTTGGTGAATTTAAGGGCACCTTTTATTTATTTATTTTTGAAGTTGTGTAATGGTTATCCTCAAGAAACTCTGTGAAAACCCAAAAGGCATCATACATACGGGAATGGCGGCAAAAGGGAGTTACAACCGTCACTGGCAAACGGCAGCTTCTAGAAAGCATTAAAATAAACTACGTAACATTCATTACTTCCTTTCCAAAAAGATAAACATTCATTACTTTCTCAAAATCTCAAGTTACTATGTATGATCTTCTAGAAAGGCATAAAGTAAGTTCATTTCAATGAATCTATATCAAATTTTAATTGTTGGATCCGATTTTAATTTAAACATTAACTATTTATAAAAATTGACCTTTTTTAATAATTAAATCAACTTTTAAAATTAATAATTATCTTTGTTTTTAATATTTTAATTTTTATAGCAATCATTAATTTAAAATTGCATAATCAAATTTTTAAGTTTTTAACAACCACCACTAATTTAGAATTTTATAATCAAATATAATACTTTGAATTTAAATTAAAATGATAAATTTAATATATTTTAGCATTTAATATATTTAACATAAGAATTTAAAAACAAACAATAGTAATTTATATAAAATTTTTATTTAATTTATATTTTAATTATCAATTTAAAATAAGCTAGATAATAAATTATAAAATATTAAATTAAGAATTAAGATCAACCACAGAAAATCAATTCTTGTTAAATATTAAAAAATTTATAAGATGGTGAAGTGCACAAATAATTTTTTTATAAACTAAAAGATTTTATAAAAAAAGTAAGAACTACTTTTCACACACAAACACAGTACATAAGACAAAACGCAAACATCCAATAAATATAATCTAGTTAATTGACTCATTCGCATGAGCTGTTGTGCTTAAATATTAATAATATATAGTATTAAAATATTACTAAAGTATATTTTATTTGAATATATATATATATATATAATATTTTTGATATATTATTTTTACTATTTTTATAAACAAAAAATTACCTAATGAATGACTTTGACAATTACTTTCTATGATTTTTATAAATAAATATATTATTCTAGAATTTCCATTATAATTTTTAACTCTAATTAAATAAAAATATGAATATTCATTGGAAAATAGTTTTAATTCAAAATAATATATGGGTTGTTGTTAAAATTTATAATATATAATTTTTATAATGAGTTTAATTGGTATACACTGTCAGTGTAAAAGATTTTTACAGTAACATTCAATCATGACTTTTTATTTATGTGACTTTTAAAATTTTTAAAATAGTAATAAATAAAGTTAACAAATCTATCATAAATAAAAGATTGTGATTTGCTATCAGTGACATTATATAGCAATTAAACTCTCTTATAGTTATATAAAAGTTTGATGAGTTTATTCTCTATCACACAAAAAAAATTGCTTTATTTTGAAAACAATAACTTTTGTTTAATAATTTACACTGTAACTTTCATTTTAGAATTGTTTTAACTGTAATTAATTAATAATAAAATAATGTTAGTGGTGATCTTAGTAACGTTAGCTGTAACTTAATTACAGTAACAATAAATTATTTATTTAAATTCAAACTTTAGTGAGTTATAATATGCATTATTAAGAAAATGTTGGTCACAAATAATTTAAAATCATTAGTTAGATTAGACGACAACTCAATGAAAGAATGGTTATAATAAAAAAAAAAGAAAATACAATAATAATTATAGAATTTTAATAAATGTTTAAATAACCTCATGTAGTTTTTTTTATACATAAACCTTTCTCACAAACATTACCATCATCGTCCTCACTAATGTGTCATTCTCATACTAACTTGACTAGCATGATGTAAACATATAGATGGACAACAAAATCATATATGAGGAGTTCTTTCACTTAGTGTTGTGCACCTAGTATTAGTGATGTTGGTGACAATGATGGTGATGGAGCCAAAAACTTTATTTGAAGGGTGCCAAGATAAAAATAAAAAAAAAATTATATGAAAAAAATAGATAGTTATATTAATATAAACATCTTAATGTTATATACACTTCTTTAATATATATAATTTTTTATTTTTTTTATTAATCATATGACTTATCATGTTTTATACTCTCGTTAGATGTAAGTAACATTTATTTTTATATATATTATATTTTATTTTAAATATTAAAAAAGTTATATATTTTTTTATAAAAATTTAAACCAATTTATAAATTTGGGGGAACCATGGCTCCTACGAGTATCTCCTTCCCTTTCTGTCCCTAACAGTGGTGATGGCAATAGCGGCACCAACGATAGTAGTGACAGTACTGACAATGGTATCAATGATGGTGACAACAGTGGGGTGATGACAATGACAATGGTGGTGATGGTGGTAGTGGTAATAGGAGGAGACGCCACCACCGTTGTCACCACCATCGCTAGTGCTAGGCGCACGATACTAGGCAGAGGAACTTCTCATATATGGTTTGTTGTCCATCTATCTTACAACATGCTCAACTACTGTATCTACAAGTTGATTTGCTTTAACAAATAGAACCTCTTATGTTCTACAAAATTGTATCTAACATAAGGTGGCACATAAGTGAGGAAGACGGTGGGACAGTGTAGTGGTGGTTGTAGTAAAAATTTATGTGTAAGAGAACGTACGTTTTTTTAATTAACAACTCAATTTGAAATTAAAATTCTACAGTTATCACCTGAGTTGTCATAAGTTAGACTAATACATCATCTATGTTGATGTACTCAAATCTACAAGTATATCACTTTTTTCAATTTCACATATAATTTTTATTCGTTTTATACATGTTACTAGTTGGTTTTTATTTAAATAAAAATTATGAAGAGTATTGGAAAAACTCACTCAGAAAATTAAATATTTTCCAGTTTTGGAATTTATTCAAAATCAGTAATCACCCGCTACTTCTACTTGTTATTAGTAATAAGTAATATTGTTTTGTTCTACTTAAAGCTATTTTGTTGATTTAATGCAAGACTGCAAAATTTGGAATGGAATTTTTGGTTATTTTACAATGCTTTATATTTGCCAGTTTGATAATTTTTTGTACTGATTGGAGGACCTTTTTAATATTAAATATGTAATTTGTATTTGAATTTTCTTTTTAGATGATTTTTTAAAAATATTTTTTAATAAAAATCGTAACAATGTATCATGATATTAAAAAATGAGAACAATTCAACACATTACTATTTTTAACATCCATTTTGTTAAAAATTTAGTTGTCAAAGACTCTTTTATTCTCACTTTTTTTTTGTTTGGAAAATATAATAAAAAACTACCATTTTACATATAAGCACAATGTTAAAAAATCAATCCCATAATTTCCACCGAGTATATTTTTAAAATTATGAATATTTAGTTTTTTGTGTGAATTATATTTAAATATTTCTTTCATATTAGAATCAATAATTTATTTTTTACTAGTTCACCAAAAAAACTTATTTTTTACTAATGTTTTCCTCAAAAAATAATTTTTTGGTATTTGGTTATTTAAAAAAAGAAAAACCATATGCATATCATTTACCAATTTGTGTTAATTTCTCAAAACAAAAAAATTCAATAAACCTTATGACATTTAAGAAAAACAAGTATATTACTACTTAATTTAATTTTTTTATTTAGACTATTTAAGTTGCAATTAAAATTTATTTGCTAAAATAAAAAATACTTAAATTTTTAATAATTAAGCATTAAATATTTTTTTTTTAAATTTTCTTAAACCAACATTAAATAATCAGAAAAAATAATTAAAATTTTAACTGTCAAGTATTAATTTTAATGTAATTATTATATAATTTTGTCTAAATAAATAATAGTACTAATAATAATCTTTCTCAATTTCAACTAAATATAATTTTAATTTTTTACACATTTGTTAAAAATTATATAAAAATACATTTCTAATTAATTAATAAATATATAAATATAATAATACATCATTTAGATGAACCGTGTATCACACACATTTAAAATCTTGTTACAAGTAAAAGAGTTTGTCAAAAGTAAAACAGAATTTTATACTAAAAGATTTCAGTTGTACCAAACAGAAATTATCTTTCCGAGACTACTGAAAGTTGGAAGAATTAAGCTTGTTAGTTAATTTCAATTATCAGATTTGTATTATTATTTTCAACTTAATAGTATACATAATACATTATTCTGTATAAGAAAAATGTCCAAGCAAATACGTTAATGTAAATTAGATCTCTTGCTCAATTTGCACCACATTCCATTTTTGGTGTGGATAGTTGCCCCAGTAACTAGTTCCACCGACTCAGGGGTCCCCTTCAGTTCCACGTCAAAATTCTGGAGCAGCATAGTCAACGCTACAGTGGACTCCATCAGAGCAAATTGGTCCCCAACACATTTTCTTGGTCCGCCACCAAATGGCAAGAATGCAAAATCTGATATAATCTGATAAAGGAGACATTTCTTGTCAATGTTCAGGAGTTAGTCAGCACAAAAGAAGAAAAAGGAGCAAGAAGCAACCTCGTTTGGGTACAAGGCTCCAGGACTTCTAGATGGATCAAAACCAGCCCATCCTTCTATTTCTTCATCCATGTTTTGTCGTTGAAATCTCTCTGGTTCGAAGTCATGAGGCCGGTCCCAAAAATATGGAGATCTATGGAGATTATATACCTGAGTATAGGAATATACTATATATCAAGTTAAGATTTAAAATAAATGAAGTGAAATTGGGCAAAATAACCATAACCACAAGACACACTGTTGTTGACTTGTTGTACCTAGGTGTTAGCAGTAAACTAAGTTATGAATACTCTATTTTATTTTTATAACAAAAATGACTAGTACGGTAGGTTATTTGTCCAAAAAAAATAGATAGGTTACTCCATGGACCGATAATATCAAAGTATTAATGGCTTGTCTTGGATCCCGAAGGCAACGGCACACCTAAAGGATTGCCTATTTTCCCACGCAAAAGTTACAAACAAAAAACTGCCAATACTGTGTGGAGGAAAACTCCCACACGGTACCCCTCTGTTGGTTATTAAGAAACTGTAAATTATATGACCATTCTGATTTACAAAAGGGGACCCTATCATGTTTCGGTTGGCGTTGGAGAATTCTAGTCCATAAAAAACATGCATTTGTTCATAAAAGAAACATGGATCCAAGTATGTCTGTACTCACAGAAATGAAGACATCTGTCCCGGCAGGAATTGCATAACCATCTTTATCACCTTTGTGCCCTCCTGGATAAGTGACATAAATCCATAGATACAACGTCTTAAACGGAAGCAACAAATAAAAGTTAACTAGACAAAAAGGAAAATAGTTACATTACTTCAATGAATATAGAAATTCTAGATCATAAAATCTCAGCTCCGGAAAGCACATAGATTCCTAGTACGTAAACTCATACAATACTGCTCGAAGAGAATGCATAAAATGTCTAACAAAATAAGTTCATGCATTCAATTTAAAGAATTTAATTGTAATGGACTGACCGTAAATGTATTAGACTGTATAGAAAATTATTGTCTTTTAATAATTACTTTAAAAGTCACATATCAGGTAATTTCTAATTGGTTGCAAATTGCAATGTAAAAATCTTTACTACATGAAAATGAAACTCTAATTTAAAATTATTTGACAAGCTCAGTCTAAGGAAACTCATTCTGTTTGGATTCCTTTACCCATTTTAACACCTACCACCTTAGCTTCTTTTCTAGGCTTTCTTGGATCCTTCCAGTTCTCCAATCTTAGAAAGGAATCCCTTAGGCTCTTTCATTAGTGCAAGTGTGAAACCTTATTTCAGTTCTCCGATCCTTAAAGCATCTCCTGAAGATAAGAACACACTAACCACCATCATTTGCATATCTTAAAAAAAATCATGCTTTGTTATATGGCTTATAAATTTCTTCCTGTTGGTATTTTTTCATGTTCAACTCCCCGGTACCTCAAACACAAATAGCAAGGCCTCTTTTGTGCTTATTAAAAAAAAAAGCAAGGCCTCTTTTGCATGGTAGTTTCTGTTTGGGGAACATTGTATTTGTCCGCCTAGCTTTTGAACTCTTGCTATCCATCTAGAATATTTGAGAGCAAAAGGGAAAAGATGGTGTGCGATTGTGTTTGTGTGGCTAGAGTGCAGCATATTAGGCAAGAATGCAATGCCGAATCTATTATGCAGAGATCTATTCCTCGTTATCTTTTTTTGAACATGCTTGTTTTGTTGTGTTTCCTTTGTCCCATAAGCACATGAAGCTGATTTGCTCTTTTGAATCGATGCATGTTCTTCATTGTGTTTTTCTTTCCATTTTCAGAGATTTCTGATTGTTCTGCACTGTATTATTTTTACTCCGAATTAATTCTTTTACCTCTATTTTACGGTTGGAATTTTCTATGTTATGCTCTGTTATGTACGAGACTTCCAATCCATGTTGCCCATGGTAAATCAGCAAAGTGACATCAATTAAGAGATGAGTTTAAGGCTAACCACCCTTACATGTGGTCTATAGTGCTCCACTTTTTTTCACCATGAGATTTATCTAATCTCACCATGCTTATCCTACATCTTCCACACTAAATTCTCCTCCCTCCCTAGATCTATTCCACCGGCCACTGCAAGCTGCTGTCGGAAGCAATTTCCGCTGGCAGTGCTCTGTTTTTTTCCTTTTCTTCTTCTTTCCTTATTTCTGTTCTTCCCTCTCTCCCTCCCCAGATCTGCTCTACCAGCCACCGCAAGAGGCAATTTCTAACAGCAGTTTCTCTCTTTGAAATCAAAGACTAAAATTGCAACCAGGGATTTAGCCAAATGATCATTATGATGAACAATGCCCAGATTCCCATTCCCCGCTCCCAATCTTACAATCCAACATTGACCTCATCAAGTTGAAGCCACATAACAAATGAATAATCCAACTTTTGTTTTTGATATAAAATATTTCCAATGAACAAATAAAAACAAATAACAAAAACAACTCACTTAGGATTTCAAAATAAACTAGTTAAGAACAGAACCCCGGGCATAGAAGGAAAGAGAGAAAGAGAACTTTGAGAGTGCATTAACGCCACCAAAGCAACATAATCAATGCTGTGCTGTCTCCACTTGCAACAGAGTCCTTCATCAACAACCTGTGCAGCAACGTGCTGAAAAAGAGGAAAGAGTTTAAGACCACACAACGCACCGCATTGTCTCAGTGGAGAGTTCTTCCCGTTCTTTATTTGTTTCTCAACTTAGTTTTGCTCTCTCATCTGTTATGGCAATGACACTCTGGCCAGTGGTCTGGTAAATCCATGGATTTAGTCAACATCTCTGGCAAGGCCAAGTTGAACGCCATCATTCACACCAACAGATTGGTGATGAAAATGAACCTCAAAACCCTCCTCCACCTGTTAGCTTCTGTTATTTTTCCTTCTGGTAAGTGGAACAGATCCACATTTTTTTTTGCTTCAATAATAAGAACTAGGTTTTTACTAAGAGAGTGAAATGTCGCTGCCAAAAATTGCTTCCAATGGTGGCGCATGGTGGTCCACAGTGGTTGCTAGAGAGATAGAGAGAAGGAATATAGTGTAGAGGGTATACAATAAGATTAATGTAAGGGTTAGAATTTGTGGTGCACCATAAACCACCTACCAATGTGGTGCACCTTAGAATTCGTCTAGTTAAGAAGTCCACACAATATACATGTTCATTCTTCATGATTGATCCATTCCCTAACATGTGCCATTATTCCTTTACTTTCATTTCATATTGCATATTGACTGTGGGCATTCTAAACACTAGAACAATTTTAGTACTCTATTTTAGATACCAAGAAATAACAACAATAGCATAATTTGTTTCCATTCCATTTTCCATCTTTATTAATTAATCAGTACTGGAGTAGAAACTAATACCTGGTAAAACATCAGATTTGAGTGCACGTCTAATCAGCAATGGTGGTTGGGGGTACAAACGAAGAGCCTCCACAACAATCAATCTAATGTACCTGAAAGCATACAATGTATTTAACAAACTGTTTTACTCTAGTACCTAAGCTGGTACAGCACTACGGCAGAATGTTATATTCCCTTAAAACACCCTATAGTCAATTTCGACATTCATGACAAACCTTGCTTTGCGAGAAAAGCTGACTGGTAATAAAGTTCAAATCATGAAAAAATAATTGAAAGTAGCTGCTTGTAATGTTTGTCTTTCATGTAGATGTGACAAGTTGTTATTAATTAATCCTTCCAAAATTAATAATGGCCACCAAACAGGTTCCAGAGAATAAAAAGGGTAAATATGAAATGGGAACCTACTGCAATTCTTTAACTGATTCAAAAGTTGGCCTCCCCTTACCCAGCACCAAATCTACCTCTGCTTGAGCCTTCTTCATTTTGCTAGGATTCTGTAATAAGGAAATTGGTAAGCATTAAGATAGAGTTGGAAAAAGAGGAAAATCTGAAAAAGGTTATGACAACCAACAATCAAAAGTTATCTATCATGAACAGGCACTTTCAGGATACATTAGACTAACATACTTGAGCTAGGAGGAAAACAGCCCAAGTAAGAACTGCAGCTGTTGTTTCATGACCAGCAATAAGCATTGTCATTAAGTCATCCCTTAACTGTCAAGAGAGAGAAAAAACTAAACACAGCCTGCTTTGAAAAGCTCCCTGAAATGAAACATATTGTCTAAACAAGCAGTTTAACCGCTTATCCAAAGCAACCAAATTTTAGCCAGGATTGTTATTTTGTAGCATAATGGATCAGGAATAGATATACCTGACGATCATCAACATCAGCTCCACGCATATCAACCAGGAAACGCAGAAGACTTGCATCCTGCAAACTCCTATCTTAATAAAGTTGGTGGTATTTACAGAACTATTATTCAGGCAATTATTCTGATAGTTTAACATTAGCAATTGGCATTAAACCTATTAATATAAACACACCTTCAAATTTACGTAATCCCTCTGCTGCAACTTCTCAACATCTGTTTCCTGCAAATTGAACATAACCAAGACCATGTCAAGTACAGTCAACATAATATGAAAGCCTAACAAAGATACTGATTCCTGCAGTCAATATTCAATCACAAAATCAAAGTATTATCTAACCTGTCTGCTCTCTTTTGCATTTTTTATAAGTCCATCAAGACAAGTATTGATGACCTTTAGGTCATCCTGAAACTTTCTTTGCCTGGGGACTACCCACCTTGCCAATGGAATTTTCCAATATGGAATGTAGAAAGTGGATCTATGTTCAGCTTCAAAAAGAGTGCCGTAGACTGCCTATAATGCACTTACAAGCAGAGGGTATATTATAACACACTTAACCAATGGTAAGTGAAACATAAAAAATTATGGTCTTGAAAATTATATATTCCCAGTATGGCCTAAAATTTTGACCTGCATTTCCAGACTGACTATCATTAAATAAACAAGCTGTTAATTATAGACAATATGATAAATTTAGAGAATTAAATAAGGTGTGTTACTTATCTACTTATATCGATAATTATAAGTCCTTTACAGTTGTTTGTAGAAATTATCTTCAACACATAACCCACAAGAGTTTGAGCTTCTCAAGAACATATTAACAAAGAAGTACACAAAGTAGGTAGCTGGACACTTTTTTCAGGAGGCAAAATATAAGAAAGTGTCTACTTTTATTTACAATCAAATGAATCAATACAACATCATTATACACTTGAAAAGTTGAAATGCATATTTAGTCAAACCTTAATAACTGGAGATTCTTTGGTGACAGAGCCAAAGTCATAGTTGAACACACCAAGTCCAATAATATCAAGAGCCAAACTAGAAAACTCTGCCTCAAGATCCAATTCAATTGATTTAGATCCATCATAAGCCTCTCCTTCGAGAAGCTTATTGAACTTCAATATCGTTCTTTCTGAACAAGTTGTGAATATTTTGACCATAGCTTCTAAGTACGAGTTATGGAAACCAGGAGCAATGACTGCGTATTTTATAAATATCAAGTTGAAGAAATAATGTTAGGTTACATTCTTAAAACTCTTGACACCATTATTGAAACCACATATGATTTAAAAATTCTTCAGAGTTCAGGCTCATAGGTTGTATTGTAAATTTGTAACAGATTGCTGGTATTAATTTAGTTAATTCCCGCAGTCCGTAAGAATTGAATGATGAGCTCCATTATTATTTGAGAGTGATATTTATTTTTTTTTATAGGCAAATGTTAGTTGTTAATATGTTAGTTTTGTTTGTGGAAGGATTTGAACTCACGACCTCTCCCTCCCACCATATTTGGGTAGAACGTTTAGGAATTGGAAGTTTGACTGTTTGAGGTTCTTACTCGGCTGTAATAACACTTCAAGATATTATCATAACAGATATTTTTCTAGGACAGTAGTAAATAAGTTTCAAAGATAGGTTAGTAAATATCTCTTAACAGTTCCAAATCAGCAAGTAACTCATTGATCTACCAAAGTTGGATATTTAATTTAGTGTTGGATGTGCTTACAAAGCCCATACAAAATACTATCCCTAATTACATGTTTTTTGCGGATAATATAGTTTGCTTGAGGAATCAAGGAAAACGATTAACTTCAAAGTTGAGCTTTAAAAACAATTTGGAAATAAAGCGGTTTCACTTAAGTAGGGGTAGATCAAAGTATATGCTGCAACTTTAGTGAGAGACATAGGAATATGACTTGGAAGGTTAAATGGGAGAAGATATCATACCAAATGTTTCTTAGTTTAAATATCTAGGATCAAAATAACAAAATAATGGGAAAAATTAACGAGGATGTCACACTCGTCACACGAGATCCAAGCAGGATGGCTAAAACCTAAAATAGAAAAGAGACACTGGAGATTATTTGTGATCACAATGTAAGGAAGTCCTATGTTGTCTACCTCAATTTTTGGGGTGCAGCTTATATATTTGTTGAGCAACTGCACTTAACGACATTTGGTTTTAAGATAAAATCCAACATGGTATCAAAGTCTATAACCCATCTTGGTAAATCACTTATTCTGTCGTGGGGAGTAAGAGAGACTAAAAAGGATATTAGAGAAAGTTGTTATACATATCTCATAGTGAATAATATCTTTGAAGAATTGGTCTTTATTCAAGTCAAATGGTGTCTTGTGATCCATGTAGTCAAACTCACTTAGTTGGATTAGGATTTTGTTATTTTTATTGTCGTTGTACAGTATTTTCTTTTTTTATTTTTCCTATAAAGAAAGCATATATCAGGGATCTTCTATAAGGTAAAATGATAACGAGAAAGAGAATACACCTGCTCAAAGGAGAATCCCAATCTCTTCACAAATCTAACATTTGAAAAATCCAAAGAGCAGGAATCCCTAAAGAGGCTAGGAAACAAGTCTGTCTCATAAAATGTGTTGGAATTGCTCTCAGAGGCTAATAAAACAAACTCCATAAATGAACCTAGCATGTTATTAAAAAAAGGAAAAGAACCTAGTGCTGAAGTACCTTTTTAGTTTTTATACCTTCTACCTCCCAAAACTCTATGAAAGAGGAATAAGACTTGTAAATTGAACAAAGGATCAGATGCAGAACCAATGAGATAAAAAGGGGAGAAAATGACAGAATACACCTCTTCTCCTTCGCTTCCAAGTATCAAGGTCTGCTGGTATGAGTCCTTTGCCCATTATTGGTTCTAGGATATCAGCAAGTACTCCCTAGTTTTTTAATTAACAAGCAGATGCAGAAATTAGAGAAATTATGAAGTTGATTTTAAGGTGATATAAAATACAGACACCATTCAATGAAATGGGCACATAAATATGCCAGAGAACCAACATATCCAAGCTTGTAAAGAGCAGAGCATTTTACATTTGGCTACATTTCAATGGGTAGTCCACTGGTCACAAAATGTTTCACAAAGGTTTATATTTACATTGACAGGATTTACCAGTTATGATAAAAAAAAAAAAAGAAAAAAAAAACGATTTACTAGTTATTCAATTGTTTTTTCTTTTAAAATGGCCAAATGAACTTAGCCTGTAAAGTTCAGATGCATGTCATTTTCATAAAACTAATGAGGGATAGGCAGGAGTAGAGTTTATTAGCCAGTACAATCAGAAACTTAATGTCAATTTTTTAAAACTAATGAGGGATAAGCAGAGGAGGAGTTAATTAGCCTGTAAAGTTCAGAAGCTTAATTTCATTTTCATCAACCTGATGAGGGATAAGAAGGAGAGGAGTTAATCGAGGGAAAATGTGTTGGGCACTGAAGTGCACTCTTTGGCTCATTTCAGTTATTGGAATAGCTAAAATAACATTTTAGTCCTTTTCAGGTTCAAACTTCATAAGTATAAAGATCATACCTTGTCATAAGAAAATGCATTTTCCCGCAGAATATGTCTAGCAACTATGGGATCTGATACAACAACAAATGCTTTTGGTCCAAAGGCAAGTTTATACACCGAACCATACTGTGCCAAGTACAATAATAGCCTCAGATGATAATTAAAATAGGATTGACTGAGTAAAGTAAAATGTATGTAAAACCTAAACAAAACAATTTGACCAATTTTATAAACAAACTATACATTTTCTAATATAATTTATAAGCAAACATGCATTGAAGTAAAAACACCAACATTTAAAAGTGAAAAATTAAACATAAGGACGAAAACAAAATGGATAACCAAAAGTAGGGAAAAAATCAAATATGATGTAAAGTAGCACAAAACAAGTTCATGGTAGAGAAATGTGAGTACCTCCAAGAACCAATCATACAGAGAGAAAAAGAGAGGTCGACCAAACAGATCTGAGACTGCACCTTCAGCTATGGGCATAGACCCTATACTTCCACCACTTAACAAGTCCGTTAGGAGGTTACTTGCGTTGTCCAGCAGATTTCTACCCGATTTCTTCTTATCGGTATTAATTGATTGGCATCTACATTCAACACAAATATGACTTACACAGAGACTAACAGAAAATTAACATTAATAAAAAATTAAACAGAAGATTTCGAAGAACAACTACACTTGCTAGCCTCACGTTCATTATTTAATTGAACAATAGGAATCTGAAGCAACTTATTGACAATGATATAGGAGTATCTAATCGAGTAGAATGAAAGCAGTATAATAATCTATATATGTGTTGATTTAGCAGGAAATGAAGATTAAAGCATGCATGCATGAGCAATTAATTAGGCATGAATTGAGAGTGAAGAACCTGATTGAAGAAATGCGTTTAGGGTAAGAAAATGGAAAATGAGTGAACGGAGTAAGAGGAGAATGAAATCTGGTGTGGATGACGGTTGAGAGGGGTGGAGTGGCGCCATTCATAGCGACTGTTGAGTCACTTCTGTGGAGTAGCCAAATTGCTCAAGCTGCACTCAATACAAGGGAAACAAATCCATCAAACTTCATTTATTTTATCATCATTCTTTTCTGGGAAAAAAATCTTATCATCTCACTTCATTTAATTTAGTCATATTATATTTGTTCTTTTGTCCTTAATCACCTTTTGGGCGCTAATGTAATCCAGCTCCAATTCTACATATAAATATTCAAATATATTTTATTCAAAACTCTAAACCCAGGGTATTTCGTACGAGAATAAGCTCCGTTATCTATTTTTGCATTTATTAGTTGAAATTTTTTTAATTTTTTTCTTTTTTTCTTTTTCAAGTTGTTTATTTCACTTTCTTATAAATTTAACTTTTTTGTTTTACTGTGTATGTTCTCTAACCTAAACCAGTTAAACTATAAATTTGGTTTTTAAACTTCTTATTTGTAATTTTGGTTTATATTTTTTTTGTAATTTTGATTTTAATATTCTAAAAATTTAGGCTTATTAATTTTTAGTCCTAATATTTTTTTATGTTTTGATTTTGGTTCTTATTAATTTTTTTTAATTTTCATCCCTCAATCATAATTAAGTTACTTTATAAGTAATTATAAAATATAAAAGTTTAAATTTTTATAAAGTAAACGTCTTATAACTTCTTATCAGCAAATAAATTTGCATGGTACCTTAAGGATTATGGTCCAAATAAAAAAAATAATAAAATTCTCATCATCAATGTCCAAAAAGAATAAAATTACATTTAATGATATTTTTTTTAAAATTTTTATAACAATTTTAACGAAAGGTAATTTAAAAAATATTATTGAACCAGATCGGTATAAATATAAGAATTTAATTAGTATATATTTAATTATAATTTTTTTTGTGACTTTTAAAATATGAATTGATAAAATTAATAAATTTATCATAAATAAATAATTATAATTAAATAACTGTATAAAATTTTTATCCTATCAGTACATATTAATTAGATCTTAAATATAATTAAAACCTAATGATAAAAAATAAAGAATAATCGAATATTGATTAATATCTTATTATCCAACCGGAAAGAAAATAAGAAATAATATTAGTTTTTAAAGTATTATTTTTAAATTTTAAGTATTAATTAATAAAATTAATAAATTTTATTATAAATAAAAAATTGTGATTAAATTTTAATATAAAATTTTTTACGCCATAAATTGTACTAATTAAACTCTCAAGTATAATCGAAACTTAATGATAAAAAAATAAGGAATAATCTAATGTTGATAAAAAAAATTTATGATCCAAATGGAAGGAAAATAAAGAATAATGTTGGTTTTGGCGTTGTGCGGGATAGTGGCCGAAACTCGGAAGTGCAAAGGTGAATGGGATGAGACAATGAGGAGCTAACCAGTAACCCACTACCGATAAATCGCCTTTTTGAATAATTTTTTTTACGAAATAACAACTCAATACTTTTCAATTTTTTTATAATATTTTTTATAATTTAAATTTATTTATTTATTATTAAATAAATTATATATTAAGTTATTAATTATATTTTAATTTATAAATTATATAAAAATAATAAATAACAACAAATTATAAATTAAAGTTTAAGAATTAAATTTTTTATTAAATATATAACTTTAAACTTATAATTAAAAGAGGTACATGTTCGAGCATAAGTCGAGTAATTACATGCTCATACTTGCACCTGACTCACTATATCATGTAGTATTTGTGGATGTATCTTATCAAAGTGGATAATATCTAACAAAATCGAGACAAATACAAGTTGTACTCACATGTATGAGTGTATAATATTTTTATAATTTTAAGGACTATTTGGATTGTAGAAGTATATAAAACTTTACACATATTAAAAAAAATAATATAAATTAAAAATACTAAATTCTATGTAAGTGTAAAATACTCCATGAAAAGGTTTATATACATTGTCATAGTTTTGGAGTCCTCAAATCTTCTTTAATTAGAAAACCAAACAATTCTTAAATGAACTTTGTTGTAAATTTAAGTATAAAGTATTATTTGTAGTTATTAATCTAAATAAAGTGATATTAAACAATAAAAAAAAATTTAAAGTTTAGATGATAATATCTTTCAAGAATTCTACTTAATTTTTTTAAAGTTTATTAAAAACTACAATATAAAGAAAATCTAGTGCAATGGCTTGTTGTGCAATGTTCATATTTAGAGAGATAAAATGTTGGGTTCTGTTGGTGAAAGTGTTGGCCAAATAAATAATTGACTATACCGTATACATTGGTGTTCAAATGGAATTTTTTATGCATTTCATGATGAAGATCATCTGACTAAGATAAATAGTGAATGAAATGTTTTTTTTTTATTTTGTCTATATTATAATTAATTTTATTTAATTTTTTAGAATTTGGTAGTGTTTCTTGTGAAATTCATTTTAATGAAAATAAATACTTAAAATTAACAAATTATCACTCTAATTCTAAAAATCAAACAAATTTATATTTATTTAAGGAACTTTTAGAATACAAGGATAAAGGAGTGTGTGTGAATTTCTTTTAGTCGTATTGGTTTGCAATTAATCATAAAAAGTTAACTTGGAAATGTGAAATTTGATAAAAACACAATTTTTGTTAATTCAAGTCTGGACTAAAAGAAAAGTAATCTCAATCAGGATCTACTCAAAGTCTTTGCAATTTCTAAACTCTCATGCATCCTCGATTTTTGAGACACCTTGAAATTCAAGTCTCGATATTTTTCCGTGAATCATATTAGCATTTGAACAGTTTGTCATCATTGCTATATTCTCGAGTGAAGTTTTAACTTAACTCCCTCTAATTGTCTCCCTGAACACATAATCCTCTTATTCACCTTCTCGAGATTGAGTTCCCCTAATAGTCAGATTTTACTCTGTTTTTTATCTCGAGATTCCTTCTTTAATGTCTCCCTTAAATGTTACCTTTTCTTGACTATAACAAACTTGACTTTCTGTGTCTTCACTGATCATTATCTCCCTTAGTCCAATTTATAACATCTCAAGGCCATCAAATATGACAAAAAAACTTCATATTTACTTAAAATTATTTTCTTCACCCTAACATGTAGATATCAAATAATGAAGCTGTTAAAATGTCAAAGCAATTCACAATATGAGAATTCTTGTTGGTTAGACCCTTTCAATTCTATGAGTGGTTAAAACCCTAAAACATTATTGGAATTTTCTTTTGCTTTGTTTTTTTTTTTTATTACAACTTGTTCTGTTTTTCTTAATTTACCCCTTCATATTTGTTGTTATGGTTTTCGTTTTGTTCAACTTTATTTAGAGTTCGACTCACAAATTTTCTAGCCCTTCATATTTATTGGTTTTTTGGTCACTTTGAAACCGATGTACTGCTGCAGTGATTTGGTTATTGTAAATGATGTGTATATGTGTAGTTGTTGCATTACTGTTGATATTTATTATCCTCTATAAGTTGCCTGTGGGTGGTTAATATGTGAGATTGTCAAATATGATTTGATAAATTTTGTTTTGCCTTCTATAAAAAAGTATTTTGGCAAAATCTACTCGGTCAATTAAACCATTTTCCAAAGACAATGCATGATAATTTATTCTTTTCATTTTCTCCTTGCAGTGCCCCTCTCAAACCAATGGAATTGATTGTGGTATTATGTTATGAGATTCATGAGAGATATCATTTTAAAAAATGAAAAATCCCTTATATGGTATGTAATTTTAGTTTAAATTTATAATTATCACATTTTTCAATGCTAGTTCATTCCATGTTATTTAAATCTAACCTATATTTAATCAATGCTCTAGAAATTCCTGAATACAAATGTCTTACTCTCATGATCAACTAGCTAAAGTATAAAAAATAAATTAGTGTCATTATGTGTTCCAAAATTATGGTTTTTAACAGTATGTATTTGGAGTTGTTGACTCAAACTAGTAACTTGATTTTATCTCTTTTAACTTAATTACATGTTGAACAATACAATTTACATTATTGTTCTTGAGTTAATTCTAATTTGTGAATATGGGTTTGGTTATTGCAATTTTGTTAATATTATAGATACATTGAAAATTTAGATTGTCCATATTACAAGGAAAACTCTGTCAAAATTTTAGTGATATGATACTATGAAAATGGTGTGGTTCATTGTTTTTAACTATGCAAAAGGTTTAATTGCAAAAGAAAAAAAAAGTATTTTTTAAAATATATATGTATCCAGTTCAAGTTCTAGCATTGAATAAAAATATTTTAGATAGATTTTCTTCAGTTGGATATTATTAGTAAAGTAATTAAGCATTTTTAACATTAAAATGAATTTATGTAAATGTCGTCAAATCACACCGACAATGCTTATTTAAAAAACAAAGTGTTTGTTTTATTAGGTACTTTTAATGTATTACTTACACAACATTTGTTACAACAAACATTGTTAAATATGAGGAATGAATAGCACTTAGTTAATATGAATACTATTTGTCTATATTATTAATAAAAAAAATTTATTTTAAAAAAATTATTTCAAATCGTTTACATTCAACATACATAATTGATCTATCATCTATTATTTATAGGTATAATCAATAATATATAATATTATATTTTATGTCTTATTTTTTAAAATATCTATTATAACTTTGTGTTTTCATTAGTAATATATATAATGTTTTTGGTATTCATATTTTATGATTATTTTATCTTTCTAAATATTTTATGACTTCTTTCACATTAATAAAAGCACATCTTTACAAATTATATCTTACCACAAATCAACATTCCTTAAATATCATTAATACATATATACCTTTGATAATAAATATTTTTAATAGAATTGTAAATATGTTTAATTCTATTCAAACTCTATTCTCTCTCCATTTTATTAAATTCATTGCAAATTTTACATATTTGTTAATATAAAAAAAACATATTAAAAAACATACTAAACTAAACTAAAATTATTGTTCACAAAATGATACAGCAAATTATTTATGTTTTATCATGTTATTAAAAAACATATTAAATTAAAACTTTAAAATTGTTATATCATATTAAAATAGAAATAAAAAAACATACACAGGACAACAAGAGAGAAAGAATATATAAAAAAAATATTATAATATATCAAAATAAAATTTTCTATCCAAACCCAACATTACTAAGTACATAAAGGAAAAAAAAAGAAATAAAGAAAAGAAGTAAGAGAGATAGAATATAGAACATAGAGATGGAAGTAAAAACGACAGTTAAGGGAAGTAAAATGAGTTAGTTAGGGGAAGAGTACCAAGAATAGATTGTAGCGGAAGTTATGATGTTTGTTGCGGTTGAAGATAAAAGAGTAATTGGTGGGAGTGGGTGTTAAGTCCTATTTGTTCGCCTATTCTATTTAAATGCCCAGTTTTTTTCCACTCCCCACGCAAATTGCATTCATTCATTCATTTCTCTCTTCTTCTTTTCTCTTCTCTTCTCTTCTCTTCTATTCTATTCTCTCTGGCTTCCATCAATTCATCATTCATCGATGAGCCGATGAAACTGAAACATGAAGTATCATCGTCTTCATCGCCCTTCCATTTTCAAATGTCTAGGCATCAATGCAATATCAGCATTTTTGGCCTCTCTTTCTCCTTCCTTTTCTCTCTATGGTGCCTCCTCTTCTTCTACATCAAGCTTCGCCTCGTTCATGGCACCGTTCCAGGTCCCCTTCTATTCATTCATCAATCATTTCTATATTTCCATGCACCTATATATATTTTATTTAACAATAACAATAAAACCACTTTATTTCTTATATTTTTCTTTTCATAGGCCAAAATTGTTACTGTCGTTAGTAAGGTTAGTTTCCGTTAGTAGGAATGATCGAATCTCCGACCTTTTTCTTATTAATGAAATTTCTGTCTGTTTTTATCGCTATTGTTCCTATTTTTCAATCATTAGATGATCTTATGTTCCTATGTCGCTAATCCTTGCATGTTTTCTTTCACAAATGCAGCTACGATAGAGTTCAAGGAATCGGGTAGCTCCAATAGTCTTAGTCCGAAACTTGCAAAACCCTCGTATTCAATTGCCGAAACAACTAGTTTAGAACAGGTGTTCTTGCACGTTTTAGGTAATGGTAGTAATCTGGTGTGCAAACCAGAACCTCCGCAAGAGGATAATAAACAGGATGAGAAACTCCATCCTGATTATGATGAATTGCGGAACATGGAAACAGCGCAAGAAAAAACAACGCGCATGAACTCTGAGCTTGTTAACATAACTCACAGGCTTGAATCTGATGGTTCTGTGTACAACTATGCCTCTGAGTCCAAAGGTGCCAAGGTGGTGGCCCATAATAAGGAGGCCAAGGGTGCAAAAAATATACTAGGGAAGGATCATGACAAGTACCTTAGAAACCCTTGTTCTGTTGAAGAAAAATTTGTTGTTATTGAGCTTTCGGAGGAGACCCTGGTTGATTCCGTGAAGATTGCAAACTTTGAGCATTATTCTTCTAACTTCAAGGAATTTGAGTTGGCTGGAAGTTTGAGCTATCCAACTGAGGAATGGAGCAAGTTGGGAAACTTCATTGCGGCCAATGTCAAGCATGCACAGATCTTTAAGCTGCCTGAACCCATGTGGGTAAGGTATTTAAAGCTGAGCTTGCTTAGTCATTATGGATCTGAGTTTTACTGCACGTTGAGTGTTGTAGAAGTTTATGGGATCAATGCAATAGAGAGGATGCTTAAGGATCTAATTGTGGCTTCTGTGGGATCTGTTCCTGATAAGCTGCCTGTACACAATATTAGTGACATCCCTTCTTTGAAATCAGAAGACGGTCAAATTGACAGAAATGGGAAAAAAGTTGATACTAAGAATGATACCGTAGCTGCTGAAATATCCAGCAACGATACCACTCGAGAGTTTGAGGCAGAAGTGGTAAAAACATCAATGACTGTGAACTTGGTTCCGGATCCTGTATTAGATTTTAGACAACAGCTAAATGGTAGGGTAGCTGGTGACACTGTTCTGAAGATTTTGATGCAGAAAGTGAGATCAGTGGAGGTAAACTTATCTACCCTTGAGGACTACATCAAAGAATTGAACAGGAGACAAGGGGTTAAAATACCGGATCTTGAGAAAGAGTTGTCCAGATTATCAGAAAGCCTTGGACAAAGCAAGTCAGAGATCAAAGATCTCCAGCAGTGGAACACAAATATGGTGGGTTACCCTGTGCCTTAGTGCCTGTCCTTTTCCTCTCTCAATTTCTCCTATGCATTTACAGTTTTTGTTCTCTTTTATTTTCCAGGAAAAGGGAATATCTGAAGTTGAGTCTTGGAAAGATGCTGTATCATCTCAGCTTAACGAATTAGCCAGAGAAAATAGCATGCTAAGGTTAGTATAGATTAAAGGCTATCTATCCTGTTAATGGCTTTTCAAATTCGTATTTATCTTCCTCCACTGCCAGTTGCTTATGTGGTTCTTAAACTTATGGATCAATTCTTACATAGCTTTACCTTGGAGCAAAACAGTTCTTTGCTTAAATAAGCAAAGGTTCTTAGTAGTTCTTAAGAATTGGGAGACAATTGTAGGACCTATTCTAAGCTCTTAAGAATGGTACCATTAGAGAGAACTTGTTAAAGTTCTTAATCTCATGTCACATTGTAGGGCCCACCAAAAATGAGTTGAGCAACTCCAACATGGTTGCACCATTGGAGATGCTCTTATAACAAATTTGAAATCTACTCATGTTAGTCATTTCCATCCCTGGATGCTAATTTTGTTGACGCTAACTTAGGAACCCCTTGTTTTACTCTTACAGCATTTTGTAATAGAATATTGCTTTTTCCTTACCATTCCTCGCCTCAGTGACATTTCTCTCTCTTTTCTACACACTTTTTCTCCAGTCTGGTGATTGACATCTCATTCAAATATTTTCATTTCAGATCAGATGTTCGAAAGATTGCAAGTAATCAAGCAAATATGGAAATCAAAGAACTTGCTGTGTTAGCAACGAGTCTTGTTTTTGTGTGCCTTGCAGTTCTCGAGATAGTTTCAGTACGCATGTTGACGTTTTCTACATACAATGCAGATAAGGTGCGCCAGACAATTAGAGGATGGGTTACATTATTTGTATGCTGTAGTGTAACAATATTCATTATCTTGTTTTGTAGCTAGGCATTCGCTTGTGTTGTAGACTTGGATCATTGCAGAAACTTGTTCTTTAGTTAGTGTTTAAAGTTGTAACGTAGTAAACCGTTTCTTGTTACTGTAATGCAATATACAAAAGAAGTGATTCCATAAGCTAGCTTCACTTCCATAGCGTGCAACTATGCAGTAAGATGCAGATGGTGCTGATGCTGAACTCTTTTTTCAGTGCCTTGGGTCATTACTTGTTGGTAAAGTTGAAAAGTTTTGATACATGTAGAAATTTTTGTCAGTATTGATATTTGTTAACCATTGTACATTTACAACGTTAAATGTACATACCTAGTTCTCTTCAGCAACATCTACAAAAACGCTACCACCTACTTATAAGTAGTGTCATTGAGTATCAAATACGTATTTTCGAAAAGTGGAGTAGACTAATATCATTTTGCCTGAGTTACCATGTCCTCTAAGTTCATAGGATAGCACATTTTAGTGTGCCGGCTATTCCATATATTGTCTGCCAGAATGGCATTCACTGCATCAGTTGGATGGAACTGGTCCCACCAGATATGGTTGGAGGCATTCCTGCATGCCATTTCGGGTGATAAGCACATGATCCAGCCCTTGTACTTCCCCATTCCACAGCAGGCCTCAGTCGTGACGTTAAAGCCTAATCAGGGAACATAAAGCAGAGTAAGATGAAAGGTTAAATGCTACAGAAAATAGACTGAGAGGTATAAGAACAAATGCTAGTACCGTAACGTTCATGATTCTTTAAAATATCCATGGAACCTTCAAACACATCACAGAAGATGATGTTGGCATCAGGGAGCTCCTCCGCAAGATTTTCAACCATGTACCTCGTGAGAAAGTTAAATTCAACGGCCATGTTATTTATCTGCTCAACACATTCTCCATTTCCACTGCCGTATTGCCACAAGTAGTGAGGGGCACAGCCAATAGGGGCAAGTCCGGTGATCACCACTTTCCTAACATTTAAATTGTACAAGTTCTGTGTCATCGAGCGGAAAATACATTAGGTAGGAGTCTATTTTAGTTGCTGTACGCAAAAAAATCGAGAAATTTTCGAAAAAAAATTACATGAAGATTTGGAATGTCTCATGTACAGAAAATAAGTGTTCGGTTAGTTAAGGCTAATCATTATAACGATGAACAAGTTAACGTGGAGTGACAAATAAAATGAAAAAAGTTGGAGAAAATAAATTGTTACTTTATAAATGCTCATCTTTTTTGTTTTCATAAATGAACATTACATTTTGCATAAAATTTTTAAATAAACTCAACTTGTATGTGTTTCTTGTTTAATAATGGACTTATTTACTAACAAATTGCAAACATGGATATGGACATATCATAGATACTAATGTCTAAAATATACTACACGAGGAAAGAATTTATATACATATAAATAATGAAATTCTAAAAAAATAAAACATAAGTAACATAATAAATTAATTAAAATAGTGGTATACTCATCTATTAAATCAATTTTCTATGATAACAAGACTAAAAATAGTCTAACATTATTTTTTTAATAATATCAATCTGTGTTCATCTATGTTGATGTATTGGTTTAAGGATCTAAGTTATATATAAATATAAATTTAAATGTCTAATAACAAAAATTTAATTGAATATATAATTATAAGTGTTTGAAAAGTATTAGAAAGTGTTCAACATTTAAACAATAAAAATGTTTGTAATTCTTAGCTTACTTATGCTGTGACGATGGACATGTATGGACTTATGTGTCAAACATGTTTCATAAACACCTGAACATGAGACCAAATAAAGCCTTAATAATAAATAAATAAGAGTATAATGAATGAGAAAACATTGACCTTGATCTCTTGGGTGAGTGAAGATGCTAAAAAGCTGTTGAAATGCCAGGGTAGGTACAAATTATCGACGTTGGATACATTGAGCAAATAGTAATGAATGTAGTCGTTGATTCCAATAGAAATATAGAAGACAGACTTAGATATGAGAGTGTTGGCAGCATCCTGTCCCATGCTCAATATAAAGAGCTGAAGCGTGTCTGCAAATTGCTGAATTTGCTGAGTGAGGGAGATATGCTGACCCTGCACCAATTTAAGTATAAACTAAACTCATAAATAACAACCAAAGTAGCACTTACACATATCCAGACATGTTAACACGATTAATGTTTAAAAGAATATGAATACATGATTTATTTAAATTAGCAGTTAATTACAAACCTTAGCTTACATGTCTTTTAAAGGATTAATTGATAAAGTCAATAAATTTATTATATATAAAAAAATGTGATTTAAATATTAGTATAAAACTTTTTACACATATATGTTTTCCTCATATATAAATAATGAGACTTTAATTGAAGTAGTGATATATTCACCAATTTAAACTAATTTTCTATTATAACAAAAATAAAAGATAGATCCAACATTATTTTTTTAATAATATCACTGTTTTATGTTGAGATGTTAGATTGAGTATAAAAGTTGTATATAAATATGAATTTAAGTTTTTAAGAAAAAAATAACAACTTTTTAAATTATACACCTAATTAGAAGTATGAATCCTTTATAAGGCAAGTGGTTGATCTACAAAAGTATCACTTCAAACAATGGAGGTTTTGGTTCTTGGTTCTTCTTATATAACAAGAAAAGAAATATGAAATATATATATACTACAGACCAATTCAGAGCCACTGGAGAGAATAATGCCAGCGCCAGCAGAAGCGTAATTGACGCCTTCGATCATATCCTCCACAGTCCCAGCCTGGCCGAGATAACTTGGCACAAAAGGAAGCCCAAGACGAAGAGCTGATGCCAAAATTATTAGTTAAAGAAAGGAAAAAAGAGGAATGAAAACGATAGGATGTGTATTGACCTAGAAAATCGACGGGGATCCTTCCGTTGGAGAATCTTCCGGTGGGTTGGTGTGTGTCGAAATCTCTTCCGTAAGGAAGGTGATCGGCGCGTGCCAAGGTGCCGAGAAAATTGTTGGTTCCAGAATCGACGGAGGAGTCTCCGATGACGAACAGCGCCGCCGCTAGAGGAAGAGAAGAAGGTGCATTTGAAGGACTCGGTTTTTGAGATTCAGATACAGATAGTATTACAGTGCATAATAAAAGGTACACAACAACACTCACACTCGTCTTCATCTTTTGGCGGGTAACCATATGCCAATCGATCACCATTTTATATGTCTCCAATTTGGGCCGCCAAACTTTTTCGGCCCACCCAATACCCGTACCTTCTGCTCCACACCATCTCCAAACTACAAGAAACAATTATAATCCATTAATAACTATTTAGATACAATTTTCTCGTAGGTTTTTTTTTTTTTTTTTGTCTACACTTATACACTAGCAGGGGGGAATTTTCCGGTGGATTAATTAAACTGACCATTATTTAGCATAATTAATATCTCTATAAATATAAACATTTTTTTTTTATTTTTCATATTTAAAATAATTTTTAAATAATATTTATTAAAGAAGTTTTTCTTTTAAAAAATAATTTTTGAATACTCTTTCTAAAAACTAAAAAATAAAATCAAATGGTAAGTGTTTTTTTTTTCTTTTTCTTTTTTTTCCCCTTCTTATCATTATTTTAAGTAAGAATGAGATAAACACGTAGGGCTACATACACGTAGTGGCTTCCTCATACCACACCTTTGAAGAAAATGAGTATCCATTACTCGTCCAATATTTGATTCAAAATAATTATTCTTTTGCATGATATTTTATCATATATTCTTTATTTGTAAAATTTAAAAATAAAATTATATTACTTTTACAAAAATGCATTGGATTTAAAAATAGATTAATTTAATATATATATATATATATAATTTAATACAAATGAAATTTTTTATTAAATATCTTATTTAAATTATTAATATTTTTATAAAAAATATTATCATCATCAAATTATATATAAAACATTGTTGCAATTTTTTTATTTTATTGGAAATGAAAAAGAAAACAAAAGAATGGTTTGTATAAATTGAGAAAAACCAATTCTAAATTTTTAACTGTTACAAAATAAAAATAATATTTAAATATGATGATCCAATTTATATGATTAAATCCAATATGATTGAGTTGAATTTGACAATAAAATCAGTCAAACTTGACAAATTTGAATTTTTTTTAATTAACTTAGATGGTGAATTTAACCAAATTCAATCAATGTAATCCCTTTACACTTCAATTTAGATAATAAGAGTGTTTTTATAAGTTTTCCATAACTTAACTTTGAAGACAGTGGTGGATGTTGATCTCTTTAAAAATAAAATATAGTAAAGAATAATAGTATTTATACATTATTTTATTGAAATGTATGGGTCTAACCTAACAAAGCCATTAAATATTATCAGAGAAGAGCATACAATTAAGTCTTGTTTGTAAACATAAAATAAAGACTCTTGAATTAAAGGCAGTCTTAACTTAGTAAAGTTGTCATTAGTAAATTTTTCTCACAGGTGCATAGATAATGTTGCAAGATAAGGTTTTCCACTAAGGAAAAACACACATTGTCGATAGTGCATCTCTCATCCAACATGTGCATAGTGTTGAGTGAATTAGATTCAATTATGAGATTGTGAAACCTAATATGAGAGTTTGAGCCACATCCAACAATTCCACCTTGTTAACATCACAAAAAGGAATTTTGTGAGCGAAGCGAATGATAAACTGAACCTTATAATCACACACTACCCCACCAATAACAGCTTCTCTACTATTCTTGAGGACAAACGCATAATAAATTAATTTTAAAGATGCCTATGTTTAGAGGGCGCCAAATTACTAGATTGCGTTCTTCAACATAATGGGCTCCCTTATCTTTCAAAAATGGCATTTATACATACTACCATTACAATTTTCAATATCATAACCTTATTTTTTCTTAATAAAATAATTACACTCATATAAAAATAGCTATTTAAATTGAAAATTTGTATTATTAAAAGGATTAAAAGTATTTAATTTATGAGTCAGTACACCATCAAAATTATATCATGTTGAAATTTGATTATTCACTACTTTTTCGGTGGAAGGTGTAGAGGTAATTCATAATTCTTACTTACTCCGCAACAATATTTTCTAGTCCTTCTTAAGTATTTTTAAAATATAAATTCAAAATTATTAAAATTAATTCAAATTTACTTAGAGTATAGGGCATTATAATATTATACTATGTAATTAATGTTTATCGCTAAAATATTTTTGTTATAATTATGTAAAACTCCTACTTTTAAATTGTAAAGGTGTATTATTAAAGTTTTCAAAATAATCTTTATGATACAATTTTTTAATAATTCATTTTAGAATAAATATTTCACTGATAAACATTAATTACATAGTATAATATAAGAGAAAATTACTTATGTATTTTCAGTGTAAAATGTTTTACACTAATTTTTAATCACAATCTTTTATGTATGATAAATTTGTTAACTTTACCAGTTAATACATTGAAAATCATATAAATAAAGAATTGTGATTAAACATCAGTGTAAAATTCAGTGTATAAAAATTGAACTCACAAATATTATAATATTCTAGTCTTTTTGTAATATATATGTGTAAAATTAGAGAAATCTTTTTATATATACTAGCGAAAACACATGTGTGTTAACACATGTGTATTCAGATTTTTATTGTGTTATAATATTTTAGCTATTTATTTTATTTTAATTTGGTATGCATATTAACAAAGTATGTGTAGTTTTTTTTTTTTTTTTGACTAATGTGAATACTTTTAGTTACTTTTTTTTTATTTGTTAAAATTTGTTTTATAAATAATCTGAGATTGGAAGTTAACCAAAACATAATATTGATGTTAATGAATGTGTATACAAAAAAAGGTAGTTCCCTTATGTAATGGTATAAAGAGGAAATGAGTCATTTTGTTTTACTAAATATGTGCAGTTACTTTTAATTACTTTTTTTTTTGTTTGAATTTGTTTTTAGACAAACTGAAATTAAAAGTTAAACAATATTGTTACTAATAATAAAAATGTGTAATCTATAATAAGATGTGGGTCTCTATTAATAAATGTGTATATTCCGTTGGTAATTCTTTTTATATAATGGTATAGATTTGATGTACATAACAAGAGAATGTGAGATGTGTAACTGTTTTTTTTTTACTGAATATGCGATTACTTTGAGTATTAACCAAATAAAATAATTCCCTTTATATGATAATATAGAGAAGATCCTGAATTAAATTGATTTTAACTTGAGATGTTTTAAAGACAAAACATGTTACAAATATTAATTATTTTTTTTTACTTTTAAGTTGAAAAATTACTAATTTAATCATAGAAATAACTTTCATCAATATTAATATAAAAACTATTCATCCGTCATTAAGTTTTGACTGGACAATATTTTACTTTTTTATTGAGTATTTTAATTTTTTTTTTACTTAGCTTTTTTTTTATTTTATCTCTTCTTTTTTTTTATCATGCACCATTTTTTTATCATGCAAATACAGCCACCACCTAGTATATAATCCATTTACTAATAGATAAAAAAAATGATAGTCAACGCACACAATCAATAGTTTGACTAACAGTTAAGTATATTATAACGTGATACACTTAATAATTAATTCTATCAATCACAATTAATAATTATTAACAAAATTGATAATCAATGCACACAATTTAATCAAATAAAAATTCTTAAAATTTCAAATTAGATAGTTTAAAAGTCTCAATTAAATTATAAAATTAAATTACCCAAATAGCAGATTTATGAAACTATGAAAATCAATAATACATTTTGGCCTAAAGAAAAATAATACTATTTATTGAGATCTCGTCATTTTATTTCAAGATGATAATTGACACATAGGGCATATACGTAGTGGAGCCAATGGAACATGAAGTGTTGTGACAATGGTTATCACTCTTTTGTTCCTGGTAGTTGCTGAGAGTTGAGTTAAATGATACCTGAAGCACATAATAGAAGATTGTGGCAAGGGTACAGTGTTAGGAATGGGTTGGATGAAGGGTTGAGTTAAATGATGCATGAAGCACAAAGTATGGGTTGGATGTAGGGTGTGGGGACGGAGTTGGTCATAATTGTTCTAGGTGGTGACATGATTTGATTTCTATTGAGCACGAGAGTCATAAGAGAGGGAGTTGGTGATCAAGAAATGTGGAGAATAGGATCCGGGATGGAGGTTAGGTTTTATTTTTGAAGGACCAGTGATGCGGAGACTAGACGTTAAACATTAATTTTGGTTGGTTGTATGATTTAGCTGATAATCAAATGGTGTCTGTCAAAGAGATGCAAAGCTTAGAGGCAGCGTGTCAATGGTCGTGAAGAGGTTGATTGTTTGTATGAGAGGAAGAATTGTTGGTCAGATTGTCAGAGAGTTGAGAAGGAATGGTGGTGAGGAAGTTCCCAACATCAATTTCATAATTTCTTCAACATGTTGTGGGAAGTCAACGTTCTCCCAAAGGCTCAATTTTTTGTTTGACAATTGGATGCAGATCAACTGCCTACTAGGTGTAACTTGGTGCGCAGAAGCATCTTTCCACAAGGAAAGACAACATGCAGATTAAATGGGGTCATCGAGAAAAGTGGAGTTCATTTTTTTTAGTTGTAATGTAATAGCCAAAGTTTGGCAATTGTTAGGTCGATGGTGGAGGATATCTACAACTCTGTCAATAGAAGTTAAGACTCACTATTACCAATTTTTAAGTTTGATGGACAGGTCAAAAGAGATTGCCAAAACATGGACTTTCATATGGTTCGCAAGGATATGACACATATGGAGCGTTAGAAATGCAGCAGTGTTTAGAGTGCAGGTGGGTGATACCCAAAAAATCATTCAGTCTATCCAACTAAGTTTGTGAGAATGGAGTCATGTGGCTAACTTGACCTCTCATTTTTGTGTGGAATGGGTCATGAACATAATTCATTGTAAGTATGTCACCACTTTTCTTCTCGTATTTTGTATGAAATTTGTTGTTTTATATGTTGGTACTTTTGTACGCTTTCTTTGATAAAATTTTTTAGTTTATAAAAAAAAGTATCAATTGTTATTTTTACTAAAATACATGGTTCTTATAAGCATTTAATTAAGCAAAGAGCCAAGGACAATAAAATAATTATGATTACTTAATAAGAGTTATGAATGTTTACATTTGTGAAGATGATAAGAGACACATTGTGAATTCGAATCTCTCTCGTGATAAAATCTAGCATATTAACAACTAACTTATATTTTCTTATAAAAAAATTATGATTACTTAATTAATGCTTTCAAAGTAAATATTTTAATAATGTATTTTGTTAATGGAAAAGGGGGATTGTAAAAAAATAAAGGTGGTAGTACTGATATTTGTGATATTTAGCATTAAAGTGGTTAGTAGTATTAAAATTGATTAAAAATGTTGGGTCAAAATATTATAAAGAGGCAACAGCTACAATGCCGTTCTCTGTCTATCTGTGTTGGTAAGTGACAAGTTAGGAGCAGATATGATAGGCGAAAAAATCGCTTTTAGTTGGAATTAGTTATCATTTGAACGTGCTTCCATATAAGCTTTCACCCTCTAACATTTCTCCTTGATTCTTTCCCTTGGTAAGAATCCACTCTCGATTGTTACCATTTCTAATTCAAGCTTCTTACGAGAGATTCGTTCATTACCATCTCCCTAATTTGTTCACACATTTCTCCTTTCGTTTTATATGGCAGACAACACCAAAATTTCCTTCATTAGCATGTCAAAATTTCCGTAAAACTAAACATTCTTTTTTTTCATCTCTTTTTTTTTTTTCATTTTTTATTTGGGTCTCTTCAACCACTTTGATTGAAAGGCCTTGTTCTTTTTTTTTTTTTTTCTTCTTCTTCTTCAGCTCCTCCTTCTTCTTCGATGGGTTCCTTCCGTTAATTATAAGAACTCAAGGTGGAAGACACTTGAGTTTATATATAATAAAAGAAGTTGAACAACCTTGAAAGATGTCGGTTGCTGACGTTGCTGTGAGACCAGTTTTGAAGGAATCGGAGCATTGGCAAGAGCGTTGCTCTGGCGAATCAATCCTGATATATCTAACCGTAAATGGTGCAGTGACACCAATGCGTGTGGTGGAGTCAGATTCCATTGCTTCGGTGAAAATGAGGATTCAAACATGCAAAGGAATTGCAAGGAAGAATCATAAACTGGTTTACGGTGGTAGAGAACTTGCACGCAAGGATGCACTCATCAAGGACTATGGTGTCACTGCGGGCAACGTGCTTCACTTGGTTCTCCGTCTCTCCGACATGATCTTCATTGTTGTGAGAACCATCTGTGGGAAGGAGTTTGAGTTTCAGATTGGTCGACATAGAAATGTAGGGTATCTTAAACAGCGCATCAAGAAGAAGAAGGGGAAAGGTTTCATTGATCTTAAGGGCCAAGAACTTTTCTGTGGTGGGGAAGAGCTGCATGACCAAAGGCTTTTTCGTGATTTATGCAACGCCAATGATGTTGATGGTGTCATTCATTTGGTCGTTAAGAAATCAGCAAAGGTTAAAGCCAAACCGGTTCAAAAGGATTTGGAGCTTTCAGTTGTTGCTGATGAAGCCTTTGGGGTGGCAAAGAATCATGCGACGCCAAGGCTACCACCTAGGTTAGATTTCTGGTTGGAACCCGTTGTAGGGAATCCCAAGGTCGATTTTTTTCCTTTCCTTTGGGACTTGATCGGGTCCACATACGATGGTTTGGAGAAAGGAAACAAACCTGTGAGGTCTTCGGAGGGCACAGGTGGGACTTACTTCATGCAAGATTCAACTGGTATGGAGTATGTTTCAGTTTTCAAGCCCATCGATGAGGAGCCAAATGCAGTTAATAACCCACAAAGCCTACCGGTTTCCTTCAACGGTGAAGGCTTGAAAATAGGGACAAAGGTTGGAGAAGGAGCTATGAGAGAAGTTGCAGCCTATATATTAGATCATCCAAGGGGTGGGCCACGATTGGTGACAGGTGAAGCAATAGGCTTCTCTGGGGTTCCCCCAACTATCATGGTGCAGTGCTTACACCAAGCCTTTAACCACCCAAATGGCTTTGATTGCTCTTCAAAGCATTCCAAGATGGGGTCATTGCAGATGTTTATGAACAATGATGGCAACTGTGAGGATCTTGGACCAGGGGCTTTTTCTGTACAAGAGGTGCATAAGATCACCGTGCTTGATCTAAGAATGGCTAATGCAGATAGGCATGCGGGAAATATATTGTATAAAAGAGAACCAAATGGACACACTTTGCTCATTCCCATTGATCATGGCTATTGTCTGCCAGAAAAAGTAAGCATTATCCCTATTCTTCTTTCTTTGTTTTATTTGTTTGTAGATATTTCTATTGTCTGAAATGTTTCCATGTCAGATAAGTTTTAGACACCAACACTTGTCCCAAACACTCTAGTTAAGTCTTTAATTAAAAAGTTTTTTTTTTCAAACTTAAATTCATATTTATATACAATTTAGATACTTAAAACTAACCTCTTAACACAGATAAATACACACTCATATAGTTTATACTTTAGTTAATTTGTTTTCTTATTCTATATTATAGATATTAGCCGTGTTTGTCCTTGTATGTGTGAGTGTTCTGTGTTACTTATTCTATGACACTCAAATGCATTATGAAGTAAATAAAATAAAAGTATGTTTTTTTTTTTCTGGACAGTTTGAGGACTGCACATTTGATTGGCTTTATTGGCCACAAGCACGGCAACCTTACTCTCCTGATACAGTTGATTATATAAAATCATTGGATGCAGAGAAAGACATAGAGCTTTTGAAATATTACGGGTGGGATGTTTCGGTTGAGTGTGCAAGAACACTCCGCATCTCCACAATGTTATTGAAGAAAGGGGTTGAGAGAGGTCTCAGTCCTTATGCAATTGGAAGCATTATGTGTAGGGCAAATTTGAACAAGGAATCTGTAATCGAGGAGATTATTTGTCAAGCCCAGGAATCATTGTTACCTGGCATCCAGGAATCTGTGTTTCTTGAATCTGTCTCCCAGATCATGGATTCCCGCCTTGATGACCTTTAATATTAGGCTCTCTCTCGGATTATTAGTTATATAATAATAATCATAATCATAATCATAATCATATTAATAATAATATATTTGAATGTATTAAGTCTATATTTGGATGGACTGCAGGTTGTTTAAAATGGTGTGGACTAGGGGCACTCTGGACATAATATAGGTTTGAAGCTCATGTTCATCTTTATTCATACACTTTCTCAAACCATTTTTCAAAATTGTATGGTCACATTTTGAATAAGATGTATTCTACTAAGATTTATGTATTTTAGGTTTGTGTAAGAATTAACACAAAAGCTTGTTGTCTTGTGTACATAATTGTAATAACATTAATATGTACAATTGTTGCAAAAAAGGGCATTTTTTCCTAATATATATAAGACTTTTACTTTAAAATAAGTTTAAGATATTTATTTTTTATTCAGATAATTTATTTTTTGAAAATTTAATGGCAAAAGCTCTAGTCCATCTCTTTTTATTATGGAATTTATATATATATAAAGAGGTTATGCTATTGTTTTTGACTTTTTTTTATGGTCCAAATATTCTTAATAATGCTTATATTTTTATCTGTTATGTATTCTATATTAAAAAAGAGAAAACATACTTTTATTAGAAAACAAGTTGTCAATTCTACTCAAAATCAAGGAAACTTCTTGAATGGACATTAAACCTTTTGGGACCATGGATGTTCTAAATAATTAATAATTGTTGTGTGGTTGTGATTTAGGATGAGAATTTGGGAAACAAGTTTGCATGTGTAATTTATGAAAATTGTACCTTGGTCCTTGTGTAAAATATTAGTTTTCAGTTTGGCCACATCGTGATATCTGATATAATCTGGCGGTTTGGTGCAAGAAAATACTGAAGCTTAACTAATTGATTAGCAAGAAACCCAAATGTTGATGTAAACAACCAAAATGAGAGCCGCAACAAGAAAACCTTGTGTGGTTATAGATGGTACACCGTCAATGTAGCAAATAAATTTTCACCCAAAATACTAATAATAGGTCATTAAGATAAAAAAAAAATAGTAAATAAGACATAAGTTTCCTCAGCCTATCAAATTATGAGACCACTTCTAACAAATTCCCAAAATAAAAAAGAAAGAAATATATATATATATATATATATATATATATATATATATATATATCATCCTAAAAATCTAAATAAGCAGATCAAAATTTTCTGTCCCATATTAGTGTCTTAATTTGTCACACCAATTAATATACATCATGTTATTTAGTGATTTTTTTTATATCTTAAATAGCTCATTAAATAACATAATGTTTATAGATTGATTAAAATAAAAATTGAGAAAAAGATCTATGATTTTCATCCCAAAATAAGTTATTGTATGAGTCAAATGAGTTGATCAATATAAAGTATATTCAAATCAAAGTAATCAACAATAATAATTCACATTAGTGCTCAATTAAGGATGATAGATTTTTGCAAAAGAGATAGGAGTACCTAAACAGATAATACAAGAATTGTTCTCATTTGAAAATTTTAACATTAATAGAATTGACATTTCTACTTAACTTATAAATTAAGTATAATTTTCAAGACTAATGTAAACCTTTGTAACCATTCTAACTTGTCTCCTTATTTTAATTTTTAATGAATTAATTTAGAGCGAAAGATCATTAAAATGTTGTCATGTAGGTTTGTGGGTGCAATGGAAGACGAAAAAACTACAGGTAAATAGAATTGGATTAAGGGCTGAAAAATAAATAATGAAAGTCTTACCTTGAATATGGTCATACCCAATACCCCCACTCCATACATAGCTAGTTCATTTTCATTCAATACATCCATATTGTTCAATAATTTAAGAAAATCTCATTTATCCAAAGTCACTCCCATTTAAATTATGTTCTCTTGGTCTTTAAGGGGATCTAGGCGATGTGTTAAGAGTAGTTGAACAATATATTAAGCAATGTGTTAATATGGAACAACTGAACAAGTTAGATAAGGAATGGTTGAGCACTTAAAAAACAAGTGTTGCTTCATTACTAAAAAGTCAAGGTAGATTATTAATTATTCAACATGACAGTAATTTGCTACTGCAATTGTGTTACTAATCTGCATTGATTATATACAAAATGTGAATTAAAATAAGACATTATAGAATATGAATTTCATTATCACATACTCTTATGTAAGTTAATCAGCCGCATAGATTTTGATTTATGAAGGAGAATGTATAGCTCAAACCGCAATAAAGTATTTTTAAAGGTGCAAGTTACTTTTTATGCATCCGGTAACATTGTAGATAGAGAAATACTCTGTAATATAAAATAGTATTTAGTTATAACTTTTATTTATTTATTTATATATATATAAATATAATAAATTTGTTTACTTTTCCTGTTAATATTTTTAAAGTTATATAATAAAAAGTTACAATGATTACATATATATCATTGTATTGTATACAATATCCAAAAGTAAATAATTTGTAAAAATGATGTCTTTTTATTAATTAATATAAAAAAATTGAATAGACATCATTAGCATTGAGTATTTTAAAAATGAAAAAGAAAAGGAGTTTAGGTTTGAAAGGATGTTACATGCAATAAATTTGAAGGTTGCTGCAGTTTTATTGTGAAATATATAAAAATTGATTTACTAGGCAAAAATTAATTCTTTTTAAAGCGGAGAGATGAAGTGGTAAAAAAATGTTATTCTAAGGTGAGTCATAAGTGTCATTATTCCACATATTCTTGGAAGACTTGGTGAAAGAGGAAGTGCAATACATCTTTTGAAAATAGTTACACTATTATAGGGTGCATTAAAATGAGATTTTCGAGTAAATAAAAATTATTGTATACTTTTTCGAGTAAATTATTTTACTTTTTTTTTATTTTAAAAAACCCCTTTATTCGTAAAAAAATATATGCAAAATCCCTTTCTTCTAAACATGATAGAAGTCTCATTCTATTTTATAAATGCATTATAGTTAAATTTCTTTATTGAAGTATAAAATTATTGTATACTTAAATGAAAAAACTTTTAAAATATAAGTTGACCAGCCTAAGAGCCATAATTTTTTTTCCAGGGATTACAGACAAGAAAGACCAACATGCCTGGCACCCTTAATGAAAAAACAAGATCAAGAGGACTTACAACACTTATGTAAGTGCTTCTGAACTAGGAGACAGCATTGAAAGTGCAATTGTGAAGATGAAAAATCACCAATCTCTTTCTGTGAGTAAAAAACTTAAATAATAGGACCCCATTCTCACTATCCATAAACTATTTTCAAATTGACATTTTCTTGTCTCATATATTTAACTTACTCTATTTCATCATATTTTTTTTTCTTTCCATTGTAATAATGGTCAATTACCGTATTTGGCACTGTGAACAAGAATAAAATAAAAAAAAATCACGAGCGAGGGCTTCAAAAACGTGTTCTTGAAAATAAGTCCAAAATTGTACCATCCTTTTCCAGGAGAATAAGAGTGCAAATAGTTTAGGGAGGGGTGTAGTTTTTTTCGGTAATTTTGGAAAACAAGATTGAAAAGGGAGTGGGTTAATATATAGGGGAATTGAAAATAGCATTTACCTTCCATAAATAATAAGGGTAGGAATACCACTATTTCCATGAATATGTTTGGTTGGAAGTGGTTTTAGAAAAAAATTAAAATTTAATAATAAAAAATAAAAGAAAAAAGGTGGAAGAAGGGAGTAAAAAAAAATAATGGCATGCAAAAAATCCTATGAATTCATATTCGATTTTTATTCCATCTATTTTTAAATTCATTTTAATGGGTTGATTTTATATTCAAATCTACTTTTTTGGATTTTACATTTAATTCAGTTATTTATCAAATTAATTAGATATGGATTTTAAAAATTCAAAATTCAAACTGAGTACATAGAATCATCAATAAAATATTTTATATTTTACTTTTGTTTTTTAGAAATATAAAAATTTTGAACATAGAAGTTTATTATAAGAAAGATTACCGATAATTACAGAAAAATTGCAATTTAAAATATCATACATATTTAAAATATTAAAGACTTATTCATTATTGTACAAAACATAAAAAAAAATGTAACTAAAATTAGTTTTTAGTATTAACTTTAGTTATGTGATAAAAAAATTAAATAATTTTTTTTTATACTTGAAAAATAAAGAAACAAAAAGAACAAAATAGGGAGACAAATTACAAGGCTAACTCATCTAACAAAAACATGAGTCTCCACTTTGAGAGGAGAAACTTCTAAAAATGAAGGAAAAACTGAACTCCAAGTACCGATCTTTGCAAGCCTGTTAATAGATTTATTAGCTTCACAGGAAGAAAAGGCAGAGAGACACATGTCAAGGGCGATGCAGTAGAACTTGAATACTCCGCAGAATTTCAATCGCAAAATACGAACTTGTGGAGATGGAATCACTCAAGTCTGAATTATCTCTAGCACATCAGATTTCACAATAATCAAGTTGAAGCCCCAAAACACTACTTGAAACTCTGCAACTACACTTTCCCAAAAATCTAAATAAAATATCTCAATTGAAATTTGCTAAAAAATCAATATTTAAAATAAAATCTAAAACTAAAGAAATTCAATCTAATTAATTTTATGTTAGATGAGAGATAGATCATTTTATATTGCATTCTTATTGTTCACTTCTTTTCCCATGTACCCAAAAAAGTATTATCTCCGTCAATAAAGTGGCAACAGTATTTAAAGCATGCACTGTTCATTCAGGAAACTCACATTAACATGGAAAAACCAGAGACAGTATGCTCAAGTCAATATGCAATTATACATCCACAAAAAAATGTTTCCAGAGTTTAGATTATATTCAATTACAACCTTTTATGCATATAATTTTTAAAATATTAATTAATAAAATTAACAAATTTACATACATAAAAAGTTATAATCGAAAGTTATTATAAAACTTGTTTTATATTTACTATGCACTCAAAAATTAACCATTCAACCTCACCATGCTTGCTGCCATTCCAAACACACTAAAAACAACTAAAAGAGTAACTAACTAGTATTGGTAGAGCTTGGATTCTAGACGTAAGTCTGGTTTCCACCACTGGTGAATCCCATGAGCTTCTCTGAAATCTCGTGAAGGAGTACCATTAATTGTTAGAGAAGCCGAAGGAATGAGGTGGAGGGGTTCATTAGATTCCTTCCCCAAGGCACCCATCAGTAGACAACCAAGGGAGGTTTGAGTCGCCAACTTCTCAATGCTTCCTGCACCAATCTCCTCCATTTTTCTTCTGTGCTCAAAGTACCCAATATACTCAGAGCAGATATGGTCAGATAGATTCACAAATAAGCATGGAATCCAAGCAGAAAAAGCAACAAATGGGTCAGAGGACAAACTCTTCTTCTGCTTAGCCTTCATAGCAATAGCAAGTCCAGCTGTTACTACACTGCCAGCAAATCGAAGCCCATGTTTCAATTTCTTATCCTTGATTCTCTCAATTGGAGCAGACACATATGGAGGATTGAAGAGAAAAGACTCAATAAATATGCCAGCCTTGGCCATGGTTTTCCCAGCGAGCATTGCCATTGCTGATCCTAGTGAGTGACCAGCTAACCAGATATTGGAACCACCCACAGAAGACACCATGTTTCGCACAGCTTGGATAGCTATCTCACCACGTGAAGTTTGATGAAGCCCATTTCTCACTAAGTGGATATCCAACTCAATGTCACGGAAAACTGAGTCTTCCTTGGTTATAGTTCCTCGAAAGGCGATTATATAACGGGGACTTCTATGTAAGGTGTCATTGCACATAGATGATGGAGGCTTGAACTCATAAATTGCACCAAATATAGAAGAGTCAACATCATCAACAAGCGTATGGAGAAGCTGAAAGTGGAAGAATGACCACCAAGGGAGTGCAAGAGCATTGGTACCTTCACGCCCTTCTTGCCTGTCCTTCTCTAGAATATAAACACCTTGGACCAAACTTGCAGCAACTGACTTTCGATGATATGCATTAGCCCTGGATGTAATGGAATCTTGTATTAAATATTTAACTATCAACAAAATCCCAACAGCCAATACAAAAACATATTGATGCAACATTTATGATTCAAAATCTTATTTACTAACACTGCAATGTTGAATCTTTATGGCCAAAAAAGAAGAATAACCTAAGTATATTGGATCTTTGATAAACAAAGTACTCTGTAAAATCTCCAAATACGATAAATAGTTCTCAGAAAAAAGTATATTTCATGATATCTTGATGCAAACATGTTATTATGGATTCCACTACTGAATTGTTGCATGAGCAATGCACAATCAAGACCTAAGAAACACGTACACCTTTATTTTTGAAGTGTGCCTGTGTTTTGGATACCGACACTATCTACTACATGTGCGATTCATGTTGAATACTTCTAATTAAGTGTCAATTAAAAAATTATTATTTTTCTATCAAAAACTTGAAATCATATTTATATATAACTCAAATTCGAAATTAACACATCAATATAGACAAACACACAGGTATTATTAAACAGATAGTGTTAGACTTATTTTTGCTATCATATAAAATTAGTTTAATAGATAAATATATTATTTTTTTAGTTAATTTGTTATATTATTCGTATATTTTATTTCATTAGAATCTCTTCCATTTACATGTATGTAAGCATGTCTAGTGTGTTATATTGTAGACATTGTGTGTCAGTGCTTTTTAGATTAACACACATCAGACATAGTGAAGAATACTGTGAGTACACAACATAAGAAAAAATTATATTATCTAAGTAGAAAATGAAAAAATAAGATTAAAGAGGAAGATTTGTTTTATAGATCTTACCAGTCTACACAATTTAAATGTAAAGGTCCAGAAAGGTCAAAACATTCCCTCTCAGAGGCCATTACAAACTGCAATAGAGATAAAAAAAAGGGGAGAGAAGTCAGATCAATAGTCAATGAAACTTGTGATGGTTTCAATTATCACATAACAAAAGTCGACAACGGAAAAACCATTGTTGTGCATAATTAAAAGCCCAATCTATGGCAAGTACCATACACATAAGCTGCAAAAAAATGAAGATAAAACAAGAAAAGCTGAGATCTGAGCATAGCAAATACCCAGAATACAGAGAAAGGTTTTGGCACTCAAACCGCACTCTTGTGAAGCTATGCTCACTCAATAACGCAAAAGAACTATCTTTTCTTGCAAACAGTAAACATACAACAATGGGCATTCAGCATTGGATTCACAGAAAATGGGGGTGAAAGTGGTGACCCTGAAACTTAAAGTGGAAGTGAATGATTAGTATTTGGTGTAAGTTGCACAGAACATCAACATTTACGTTTCAGATTCGGGGGTTATGGTTATGGGGTTGCTTTCAGATGCAAAACATGGACCCACCAATGGCTTCTCTTGCTCCATAGTGACAACGCTACCTCTCCACTTAATTAACTTTTTTTATATTTTTTTGTTTTGAATTTTTTAATAAAAAACAGTCAAACAATAAGATAAGTTGATTAATTTTTTCAATTAATATTTTAAAATTTAAGAGTTACATAAACAAAATTATGATTAAACTCTTTAAATAAATAAAATTAAGGGATGATGAGAGCCTGAGAGCTAAACTTCTGAAAGAAATTAATGAGAGATAGGAATTCCTACATTATTACCTAAGTAACTTTGTTAAAAAAATAAATAGTAACGCCTCTTTTTATTTAAATTTTCTTAATAACAATATTTATGACAATTTTTAATTTAAAAATAATAAAAATTGTAATAAAGAGTGACAATATATAAATTTACTGTTAAAAGATTTTGATTGTGAAAAAAAACTCTAAACTATTGTCCTGTTAGGATGGTTTATTTTCTCCAATTTTAAAATTTATAAAAATAAAAATTAACTTTGATTTTAAGTTTTCATATTTATAAAAATACTCTTGTTTTGATTTTAAAATTTAAAACATTATTATTAAATCTTAATTCTACCTGAATATTTCTTCTTCTCAGAGGTCAAAAATATCTACAGTTAAATATGACTATTAGTGATCCCGAAGTAAAAAGTAAAGAAAAAGAAGTTAGATTAATAAAATCTCCATGCCTGATTCACAACCCATTCTTTGTAAGTGGCACAAGAAATGAAGATAAAAAATGCAATCCCAAAATTGGATCTCAAACAATCCTCACTCGAAGAGCCCCACTACTTTTTATAGTCAAGGTTTTAGTGCAAAAGAATCATCTTGTGTTGTAAACATATATAAATATATTGCAATGCGCATTCAACATTACATATGCAAAATAAAGGGCAAAACAAACAAACATGAGATAAAATGTGTGGACCTCGAACTTGAAGAAGTGAAAATTAAAGTAGAATATGAGGAAGTTGATGGAAAGTTAAAGGAGTAGTAACATTATCGCTTGGTAAAATGGGTCAAAAAGTTAGTAGTTAGTGTTTAAGTAAAATCAGTCTATCAATTAACGAAAATTTGTAAAATATAAATAAAGACATCAATAATTATTATATCAATAATTATTATATTAACACGTATTTAAAAATTTATAATATATTTTAATAATATAAAATTTCTTAATATAAATTGATTACAAATTTAAATTATAAATTATTATAATTATATATTTAAATTATAAATTTTTATTAATTACATATTTACATTATAAATTACTATGATTATATATTTAAATAATAAATTTTTGTAATTACATATTTAAATTATAAATTACTATAATTATATATTATAATTTTCTATAATTAAATATTTAAATTATATTTTTTATAATTATATATTTAAATTATAAATTATTATAATTACATATTTAAATTATAATGAAGGAAAGAGAAATGAAAAAATAGTTTATAACATGTGAATAGTTATGCAATCCCACCTAGCATGCATCATGGCTAGGAGGATTCAAGGAAGGCATGACATGAATGAAAGTTCATTGAAGATTTGAAGTTATAGTCTTCATTATTTTTAGCTTATAAATATTTTATTTTAATTAGCTAAATAAGAGCATATTTTTAATTCCCCTAAGGCCATGTATTTTCGGCCATCTTCATTTTAGTTTAGAAGTTATAGGTGTCTTTAGTTAAAAAAGAAGAGTAAACTTAGAATGGGTGCATAAATCAAGACATGATTTTGAGTTGCTAATTGCACCCATGGGGTGAACTTAGGTACTCACTTAAGGCCTAAGACTTGGGTTAATTAATCTTAATCCTAATTAAGCCCAAGTCCCACAGTGCCTAGAGAAGTGTGTCAAAGTTCTCCCATTGGGCTATATATACTTATTCCCCTCATTGTAAATCTCACCTTTGAAGTTGAATGAAAATAATCTCTTTGTGAGCACATTCTTAGTAAAACCTCTTGAGGATCCTCTCTCTTGAGAAACTTCTTCCTAGTTGGATGCTCACAAGGTTCACCTCTTTCGTGTGTAATAATTTAGTTTCTCGTTTAAGTGTGAGTGAGGAATTGGTACCCCTAACTCATACTTTAGGAGCATGTGATTAGTCGCTTAACTTTGTTTTTAATTTCATTTCTTGCTTTCATGTTGTAGCAAGTGTTAGAGTTCCAAAGGCTCTTAATAGTTTAGGGAGAAAACAAAAAGAAATGAGTGTTTTGCATATTAGTTCCCTAGGTCTTACACTTTGAAATGGTTTCACACACATTTAGGAGTATTAGGAGTAGTAACAAAACTAGAGAAAATAAAGGAAAAGAATGTGAGAATAGAATAAAAAAAGAGTATGAGAAGAGGGATAAACCAACCTTGCCCACATATTCATACTCTTTTGATTGGGAAATAGTAGAAAAATAACGTAAGAAATTTTGGAAAAATGAGAGAAAACAAAAAGAGAGGAGAAAAAGAGAATAAGACGAACTAGATAAAGAGGAGAAAAGAGAGAAGGAACAAAAAGAAAAAGAGAGAAAAGACAAGAAAGAAAGGAGCAAGAGCTAAAGGAATGGGAGGAAAGAAGAGAAAAAGAGAGAAAAGAATGGGAAGAAAAGAGACATAAAAAGAGAAAAGAATGGGAGGAAAAAAAAAGAGAACAGAGAGAAAAGAGAAAGAGAACAAAGAGAAAAAAAGAGATGAAAAATAAGAAGAGAGAGAAAGAGAGACAAAAAAGAGAAAAAGAGGAAAAATAAAAAGAAAGAGCAATAGAGGGGAAAAATGAAAAGATAAAGAAAAAAGATTTAAAGAGAAAAAGAAGGGAAGAATAGAAGAAAGAAAAAGAGAATGATGCCTTTGAGAATGCCCTTAGTGAGGTGTCTACCTCCATTAGGGACTTAGAAGAGCCTATCTCAAACATTGACCTTCAAATCTCTTTTAGTGACATAGATGAACCTCAGAGACATCTTAGGAATAAAAGAGAGTCATCCAAAAGAATAATAGATAAAAAACCCTTGAGTGAAAGTGACACCCATTCCACTAGTTAGAGCACTTGTTCTAGAAGTCCTAAATGTTTTAAATGTTTATAAAAAGGGAACATTGTCTTGTTTTGTCCCAAAAGAAAAAAGACTTTAAGCGGAACATTAAATGAAAAGGGTACTTATTCATATGATGATCTCTTCAAAGTTAAAAGGTTTTTTGGAAGTCATCCTTGTAAAAACACTCAAACACAAAGAAAGAATGTTTTTCAAACACGATGTAAAATTTTAGGGAAAACTAGTTTTCTCATTGTCGATGGTGGTTGGTGTTGCAATTGTTGTAGCACAAGGGTGGTTGAAAAGTTAGCACTTACTGCTACTCCTCATTCTTTCCATGGACTTAACAACGAAGAAGGTGTAGTAGTAAGAGAGCAAGTAGAGATTAGCTTCTCCATAGGGAAATATCAAGATAAAATTTTATGTGATATGGTCCCTATAGAAGCTAGTCACATATTGTTGGGAAGGTCATGACAACATGATAGGGCAACTTTGCACAATGGCATCTCTAATAAAATCACTTTCTCTCATAAGGGAAAAAAGATTACCTTATGTCCTCTTACCCGTATCGAGATTATGGAGGATAGAAGGATCATGGAGCTTAAGAGAAAGGGATAAAAATGAAAATAAGGTTGTTGGTAGGAAGACCGAATCTAAGGAAGATCCACATTTTCCTTTAAAGAAGGTTCTCTACATAGGAAAATCTTCCTACCAACCCTTACAAAAAGAACAAGTTGAATTTGAGGTTGTGCCTATAGCCTTTAAGCATTTTGATCCACAGCCTCAAATCCAACTTGATGAATGCTCCATAACACCTAGACTAGTCTCGTCTACTATTTCAAAACCTTTGAGGCTAGTATCTAGTGCAATAGGAGGAGGATAGGGAGCTGCTGTGTGGAGACACATGCACACTAAAATCTTTTCAAACCTTAGTGTCAAACTCCACTACCCCATTCCTAAGAGGACTCCTTATAAATTTCTTACACCCCCCAAAATCACTTGTCTGCATATACTTACTGTTTTCCTTATTTTTTTGCAGACTTTGAAAAAGAAGAAGAAAGGCCTCAGGATTTGAGGTCAAATCCTCTTCAAGGGGAGGAGATGATGCAATCCCACCTAACATGCATCATGACTAGGAGGATTCAAGGAAGGCATGGCATGGATGAAAGCTCATTTAAGATTTGAAGTCATAGTCTTCATTATTTTTAGCTTGTAAATACTTTATTTTAATTAGATAAATAGGAACGTATTTTTAATTCCCTTAATGCCATGTATTTTTTACCATTTTCATTTTAGTTTATAAGGTATATGTGTCTTTAGTTAAAAATGGGGAGTCAGCTTAAAATGAGTGCATAAGTCAAAACATGATTTTGGGTTAGCTCATTCTTTTTAGGAGTTGCTAATTACACTCATGGGGTAAACTTAGGTGTCTCCTATGACTTGGGTTAATTAGTCTAAATTCTAATTAAGCCCAAGTCCCACATTGCTTAGAAAAATGTGCCCAAGTTCTCGCATTGGGCTATATATACTCATTCTCCCAAGTTCTCTTTGTGAGCAGTAAAAGGTCTTAAGGATCTTTTCTTTTGAGGAATCGCTTCCTAGATAGTTTTTATCCAGGGTTCTTTTTCTTGTGACAAACCTAAACACTTTGGCTTATCTCTCTTTGAGAGTGGTGTCCCATCTCCATTTTCTTTCCCCTTCGTCATCCATTTCATGGTGCTTGGAACCTCAAAGAGAAATATCAAAGGGTAGTGCAAAAGTTTTTTGCATCAAATAAAGAGGATTATTAATTAATGGTAAAATTATAAAAAATAACAGTTGGTCACTGAAAATATGGATGTTCACAATTAGATTAGACTGGATTTAGAATAAAATGAAATATAATCTAATTAATTTTAATCAAATTGGACTGGATCAGATTTATAAAAAAAAATTATTGATCTAATACAATTAAGAATGGATTGAATCGGATTGAAGTCACAAATTACAAAAAAAAATTACATTCATTTTTTTCATAAAACAAAAAAACATAAAAGTTTATAAAAAGTATTAAATATACATTGTTTTTTAAAAATAACATGTAAAAGTAAAACTACATATGAAACTAATCTATAAAAGATAAAATGTAAATCCTAAAAGGATACAAATGGTAAAATTTAATAACTAATAATCTTTATGATCACTACAGTACTTAATACATTCCTATTTGGGTTTTTATTTTTTTAATATTGAGGGACTTTATGACAAAGTCATCTATATCTGAGAGATATGAATTAAGCATAGGATAATTAAATTGTGTATTACTAATTTGTTTTTACACTCTATTAAAAATATATATATATATATAATAAAAAATAAATTAAATGGATGAATTTCCAAATCTAATTTAATGTTTTAATTGTATTTATAATTTTTATTCATTTTTATTTTTATAACAATCATTATTTTAAAAAAAACTGTTATAAAAATTCTAACAAAATATCATTTTTTAATTTAAAAAAAATAATATTTGACTCAATTAACTCAATCCGACCTATCATATTATTATAGCTATAAGTGGATTGAGTTTAAATTGTATACTTTTTGGTAAATTGAATAGGCAATTGTCCACAAAGAAAAATTAAATTGATATAAAAAAACCTATCTTAACAAAACTATTAACTAACAAATTTGATTTTCTACAAATGAAACTAAACCTGAAGAATTGTGCTCCTTATTCTTGTGACTTGTTTTTAGCTATACCTTGAATCATTAACTCAATAATAAATTCTTAGTATTTTAGGAAGCTTCCTTGAAATGTTAAAATAATAACCATAAATAAAGAAAACAACTTTTTGCATTTGTTTTGAAAAACAAAATTCCCAAAAAAAAAAAAAGTTTCCCGCCAATTTTTTTAACTAGATTGGGAAACTTATTTTCATTATATCATTTAGTGTAACGATATATAAATTAGAAGAGTTTAATATCTATATATGTAATTTATAAAAAAAATTACATTATCATTTGATCATAATTTATTATTTATATAAATTTTAAAATATTAATGATAAAATTAATAAATTTATTTTAGTATAGAATCTTTTACACAGTGTATAAATGTTTTTTCTATCTAATAACTTATACAGTTATGCTTCTCTAAAAAGTATTATTTATTTAAATATTTATAATTCATTCTTAGCTAAACGTTAAACCCTAATTCAATAATTAACTTTTAGTATTTTAGAAAGCATTTGATTTATACTTTTTTTTTTTACTTTCCTTCAAAATGTTAAGATAAAAAAAAATACTTTTCGCATTTTCGTATTCGTTTTGAAAACAATTTTTTTTAAAAAAAAAAACAAGGTTTCCCGTTAATTTTTTTTAACCATATTGGAAAACTTACTTTTATTAAATAATTTAATTTAATAATATTTAAATTTACAGAACGTTTTTGTTTGTGAAGATTACAAAACTCTTATATAATAACTCATACTTTTTTAAAAAGTATTATTTACTTAAATATTTATAATTCACTTTTAGCTAAACCTTAAATCTTAATCTCTATAATTAACTTTTAGTATCTTAGGAAGCATTTAATTGATACTTTTTTTTACTTGAAAATGTTAAGATAAAAGAAGAAATACTTTTCGCATTTTGGTATTCGTTTTAAAAAAAGAAAATTTCCAAAAAAAAAAGGGCTTCCCGTCAATTTTTTTAACCGATTGGGAAACTTACTTTTATTAAACCATTTACAGCAGTCATATTTAAATTGAAAACTTATTAGATATGTTTATTTGATTAGGTTACCTGAAAACTCAATCTAATTCAAACAGATTAGATTGGATTTTTTTATGATTCAATAAGTTAAACTCAATTCATTACGTGTTGGGTAACGGATTCAATAAGTTAAATCAGACATCCAACCTAACTCAAATTTATCATAATATTAAATTATTATATATTATTATTATTTAAAATTATGAGTTTTGTTTTATGTGTTTTTTTTATATTATGTTTTTATTAGTTTAGACAAATTTGTAATTTGCATTTACTTGAATGACTTAACTAGTTTCGACAAATTGTGTTTACTTTTATTTTAAACAAATGTTTCTTTAGCTTTTATCCCTTAAAAATTTAGTTTTATGTTAATTTTAATTTGTTTCAATGTTGATATATAATTTGTGACTATAATTTATTGTTTATTTTTATTTTATAACAATTATATAGTCTATTTTTTTAATATCCTAAAATTGCTAAAAAAACAATATTCTAAAATTTATTTTTTTTAAAAAAAGAATTTTTAAAAAAACATATTTTAAAATTGTTACTCAATTAACCCAACTCAACCCAGCTTGTTCAAGAGCAGGTTAAGTTGGGTTGAGTTTAAAGAGAAAAAAAAACGCGAAAATGTAACCCAACCCAATCTAATGTTTTATAATTGGGTTGGGTCTTGAGTTTGCCTAAACTTCACTCAATTCAACCCGTGTTCACCCTTAAAATATATAATAACATATTTTTCTAAAAAGTATTATTTAGTCAAATATTTTGAATTCATTTTTAATATATTATTTTTTGTCGTTGGATCAAACAAGGCAACCCCATTTCACCATTCCTTTTCCTGATTGTGGTAGAGAGAGTAATTGGTTTATATAGAAAGGTTCGAGGTTATAAGGATATAAATATGAGAGACATAGCAAAATTTTCAGTTTTACAGTACACAGACGATTCCATTTGAACGTGGAAGTAGATTTACAGACTATATGGACAATGAAAGCAATTCTAAGATGATTCAAATTGGTTTCAGGTCTGAAAGTCAACTTTTATAAAAGCAAATTTTATGGTTTAAATGTTGATGACCAATTTAGACATGTTGCAACATGTTTGCTGAACTATGTAGAAGGCTCTATACCTTTTAAATTTTCAGGAGTTCCAATTGGTATTGATCCTAGAAGATCTTATTCTCGGTCCTCGGTGGTGGAGAGTTTCAAAAGAAAATTAGCTAGTTGGAAGGGAAAATTAATGTCTTTTGTGGGGAGATTGGTTATGATTAACTCAGTCCTTACAAGTCTTCCTCTTTATTATTTTTCATTTAATAAAGCACCAAAAAAAGTACTGGATTTATTAGAAGGGTTGCGACGTAATTTTTTTGTGGGGAGGTGAATTGGATGAATGTAGAATTGCATGGGTTGGCTAGGACATAGTGTGTTCACCTAAAAACGTTTGTAATTTAGAAGTAAAGTACTTAACAAAATTTAATATCAGTTTAATAACAAATAGAGATGGAGGTTTCTAAATGACAAAAAGGTTTTATGGCTTCCAATTTTAAAAGCTAAGTATGGCGATTTTCAAAATCCTTCTTATGTGATTTCTCGATCTTCTAAATGCTCTATTTGGTGGAGAGGCATGGAATATTGGCAACAATTCTTCTTTGCGTAAGGGGTGGTTCTCAAATAGCATTAGGAGGAGAATAGGCGATGGGAAAAAAATTCTTTTTTGGTCTCATAATTGGTTGGGTGGGGATTCTTTAAAGGAAGCTTATCCTAGGTTATTTTCACTGTTTATGAAAAAGAAACTCAATGTACATGAAATGCATCGAGGTCAAGCACAATCCAGCCAATGGTGTTGGTCTTTGCGTAGTATTCTATTTGCAAAGGAGAAAAGTTTATAGTAGGAACTGATAAATAAACTTACAAAGGTTACTGTTATTAAAGGGGAGGAAGATAGATGGTATTGAGGCTCTGCACGAAATCATTCTTTTTCAGTAATTTTAGCTTATAATATATTCTTAATCTTGAATCTGCATTTGAGGTAGATTGAGTAATCATGAACGGGTTTTAAAGTGACTATGGAATAAACTTACAAAGGTTACTGTTATACAAGGGGAGGAAGATAGATGGTATTGAGGTTCTGCACGAAATCATTCTTTTTCAATAATTTTAGCTTATAATATATTCTTAATCTTGAATCTGCATTTGAGGTAGATTGAGTAATCATGAACGGGTTTTAAAGTGACTATGGAAGGATAAACTTCCTTCTAAAGTCACTTTTACATGAAAGTTGCTATTAAATAGAATCCTAACGATTGATAATTTGTTAAACGATTGATAATTTGTTAAAGAGAAGACTCAACTTTCAACTCCAATAGTTTGATAATTTGTTAAAGAGAAGACTCAACTTTCAACTCCAATAGCAACTGTGCATTTTTTGTAAAGAAAGTACAAAAGATTATCAACATTTCTTCCTTTTTTGTAAGGTATTCCAAAAATTATAATATAAATTAGTTGGATATTGTTTCAACTCTACCAGCTAAACACATACAATTGTTTGATATGGTTAGTACTTGGATTGAAAAAAATATAGGCAAGAATTCATTTTCTATTTTAGATATGGTTAGTACTTAAATTCAAAACGATACCACAAGAATTCATTTTCTATTTTAGCATATAACTTGTTGGAGTATTTGAATATCTAAAAACTATATTTTTTAAAAATAATACTTTGGAGTCTTAGAAATTGTTGTGGTATTGTTTTGAATTTAAGTCAAAATACTAGTACTTAAGAAAAAAATAAGTATTCTTTTGTGACGGTTGTGAAGGAGATTTCCTGGTATTCTGCAGGTTGCACAGTATTGGAGTATCCATTCTTCATTATATTGAATATATTCTTTGCTTCATAAAAAAAAAATTATTTTTTGTCGTTAGAGACAAAGTCACCAATTATATTATAAGCAACCATCATTTTGTTAGTCATCTTATCAATAAATGGAATATAAAAATCAACTATTGATAGATAAAGATAATTATAATCTCTATAAAAAGAATGATAGAAAGACAAGGAAGAAAATCATATTATAGAATGTTTGGACAAATAGATTATTATTTGAGTTTAATTCTTATATTCTTGTCATACTTCTCTCGTAATTCTACTGAAACAAAGCATTAACTGCAAATTCATCTGAATTTAAATTAATTAAATCGTCTTCCTGAGTGAAAACTTGAAACCCATTTTCAAGGAGTACCTATAAGGGCAGAATTAAATTTGTTTTTGAAACGAGTTTAGGATATATCTACTGAAATGAAATATCTACAAAGGGCGAGAAGGTGTCACCAAATACCCCCATACCCCCTTTTAACAACCAGAAATATAGTAAAGATGACAACGCAAAATCCCAACAAAACTAGGAGAGAGAGGGATTTCACGATCAATATTAACACTAGCAAGTAATTGTGGCATGCACCATCTTATATCTACTTAGACCATGCAACTGCATCGATCTCAGCTTGTGCACTCCGGTATAACTCAAGCCTCTTTGCGAGGCCACTTCGTCTTTCCATGATTGCTGGATCCTCATTCAACAATGAAGACACACGCTTGGGCTGCAAATTGGATTTATGCAAACTATCAGTGCTTAATTTATTAGCAAAATACACAAACTACATGAAGAACAGCTAAAATACAAAATAAATATTAATAATAAATAAATAAATAACCAAAAGCTGGTCATAAAAATAGGGAACACATTATAATTCCCACCTCAATTTTGCCCAGCTCAGTGAAAAAGTGATCTAGCAGGCCTCGTTTGGCTTCCCGCACTTGACAATAGACAATTGACTTGGGAATTGAATGACGCAGACTTGCACATACCATATTTACATAAGACAGAACATTGGTTCCTGTTTATACATACATAGTGTGTTAGTAGTTAGCAGTTCAATTCATTTCCAACATATGGATAACAGGAAAAGCTTATTTTAAAACTATAAGAGAACATTATCTCAGTCTAAGTAAGAGAATGCAATTTGTAAAACTTACCAATTCGCCTAAGATATGAATCATTATATCTATCAAAAATTGAATGCGTGGGATTGCCACCCTTGTCAACATCTTGAGGAAGCTTCCGAAAGTAATCAACCGTCAAATAGCCACACTCCATATCAACTAGTTGTAGTGTTGCTCTCTTGCTTTCCTCCCTCATTTTTTCTAGCGAATCAATGGCTGCATTCCCAACCTCAACACGCAGACCAGGATATTGCTTCAAATCCTGTGAGTTAACCAGATCAATAACGTATGTTATCAGCTAGGGCATAGGGATGATAACACTGGAAAACTTAGGATTAGAAGAACAGAAGAACGACATTACTGCTCTAAATTTCTAAAGACCAAAATTCAATAAATTCCAAATGGTCGTAGTTTAATAATAAATAACTACAAAATCGGGCCATCAACCTTACCCTGCAGAGTAAGCAAACATTGATGCAGGGAGAGGAACAAGATTACAGGCCCCACAGTCAAATTGTTTACTTTTTACTTGGAAAATTAAATACTGCCTTGGCAGCCACAAAATTCAATAAATTCCAAATGGTCGTAGTTTAATAATAAATTACAAAATCAGGTCATCAACCTTACCCTGCACAAGATTACAGGGCCCACAGCCAAATTGTTTCCTTTTTACTTGGAAATTTACAATACCGCCTTGGCAGCCACAAAACCTAGTTTTCCTTGTAGCTATGTTCTCTGTCCCATGAAAACTAGGGGTTTACATCAAATTGGTTTTTATTCTTTAAATAATATGGCAATGTATTTAGAAGCATTTTCCTCTAGATTGACAGATTGAGGCATTGAGCTAATATTTGGTATTTGATAAAAGAAAAATTAGCCTTTGACATCTCTCTAATTTCAGCAGCTTCACATAGTTCACAAATATAGAAGTTAGACAATAATGTACTGACAACATCTAGCCATACAATCGAGCATGTTTTATTTCCATGACCAAACAAAACTGAGTCTTTTAACATCAAAATTGAAGACATGGCAGCAAGGACGACCAAAAAACCTATTAAACTTATACATAGAAGCACACCAAAAACACTAAATTTCACTATTATGGTCAGGAACATACCAGGGTCTCACTAATAGCTTTGTGAACCAGGTCCTTTAATAGGGAATGAACCTGGAAAACACACAATTCAAAATCGCATTAATAAATGCCAAGCAATAAAAGAAAGCAAGCATCACAATATGAAAAATGTGATCAGCTAAGTTGAAAGGTAGCATTAGTAAATAAATTAACCATGACAAAAACACATTATAAATAAAAATACCACCAAATTTATAAAATTCCCACTTTTAGGGCTGCTGACAAGGTGGAACTTGAGGCTAAAGTTTTTAAATCAGTAAGGAGGCAATTTATCAACTTGAACAGATAAACTTGCCCATGTAATTTCTACCAAAGATGATCTCAAAAAATGGTTTTGAAACAAATACATTTCCATACAGACGAGTGACAATCAGCGGCAAACTTTCAATTCATAATGATTATCATTTTAAGGAAACAATTTCTGGGTAGTGAATGATGATTCAATCTATAAATTTTTAAATCAGTAAGGAGGCAATTTATCAACTTGAACAAATAAACTTGCCCATGTAATTTCTACCAAAGAAGATCTCAAAAAATGGTTTTGAAATTGAAACAAATACATTTCCGTACAGACGAGTGACAATCAGTGGCAAACTTTCAATTCATAATGATTATCATTTTAAGGAAACAATTTCTGGGCAGTGAATGATGATTCAATCTACAAATTTCAAAAATATTACTGACTGGAGACCAAGTCTCAAAGAGGTAGACATAATTGTGAATAGTAAATAACAATCATAAATAGTACTTAAGTTAACTTTTCCTTCTGTGTCAATTGCAAAACGAAAATAACCAGTTGCAACAGGGCCATTGGAAAATGCTTTTTTAATAACAATAATTTTCATATCAGCGTTCTTCAACCTACACATACCGCATCAACAGCTGCCTCAGCTGGACCCCTGATAGTAGTTAGTGAAGATTCAATGAGGCGACGGTATCCCTGTTCAGGAGCTATTAGATGAGGTTGATACCCATCAGCTTCTGTAATCAGTTTCCTTATATTTTCCATCGAAAGCTGCTTATCAAACTGAAGCCTCTTTAAAGCGGCAGGGAGCTGATTGTCAAAGACATTATAAATTCTATCACCTCCAGGTCGCCTATATAGCAGATTAACAAATTATCAGTTAGTTTGAGAAAATGAATGAAGAACAAAGTAATTAAGAAATATGAGGGGTGAAAAAACAAAGGGATAAGGGCACTGAATTATTTTTAAAATAAATAAATAAATGCACAAAAAGGTAATACATACACGCCGTCAAGATGCTCTTTGAATATTTGATCAAATGAGCGGCATATTTCCATGATTGCATACAACTTTCCCTGCATATGATTTGCAATCAACCATTTGAAAATTCAGATATAGAATGCTACTATAGGATCCCCGAAATTGGAGTGTTATAGCCTATAGGTACACTATCATTCAATAACCATAGGTATTATATATCAGTTCACCAGAATCAATCAATGGATGACTTGTTGGAACTTGGAAGGGACTTTCATTCATAAAAAATACAAAACGCACAAGATGAAAACACAAGGCTTTTTTCAACAGTGGACCATATAAACTAATCAGGAGTTTTTAGAAATTTATAATTCAATTGGTTGAGCTATGGAGAGCAAAATTACCCCATCATCAGCTGCAATAGGCTTTCCCAGACGACTCAGTTCAGCTTCAATTTCAGCAATTGTTTTATTAATAAGAGATTGAATACCAGGAATTTTGGACTTGATTACTGCCTCCAAATGCTGAGATATAAAGCATTATGATTTAGTCCTAGAAACAAGTGAAATAAAATGCTCCAACTAGCAGTAAAAGTAGTGAAATAAAAATAATATTATTATTTCATTCTACTAATGTTCTATAAGGATAACTTGTTATTTTTGTACTTTTGAAAGCATCTTTGCAAGGTGCTCAGAACCCATTCTGTGAGAAAGGTGCTTATATTCAGGGGTATTGGAAAAATATTCACGTTCTCTACGCCTAGCAGCAATCATGTCAACATTCTTGTTGATATCTGCTTGTGATCTATTCACAACACCAACCCAGGGATACTTTAATCTATAAGCTCGCCCCTCCAACATCTGAAGAAAAAATAAATGTAAGAGATCAGTACAGAATCAAGTAGCCATATTTTGCACTTATAAAGTGAAATAAGTGTTTGTTCTTTAGGTTTAAGTTATAAATTAGAAATGAGATATAGAAGTAAGCTTAAGGGTTGTTTGGTTTGAAAATTATTTTCTGATTTCATTTTTTATTTTATTTTTTAAGTTTTCAACATTCAGAAAATATATTTGTTTTGACTTTAGATCAGTTAAAATTAGTTATGGAATAGCACAAAAGAGTGGGACAACACTTAATGTAAAATTACTATACATGAAACAATTAATATTAAAATAATATATATTAATATGTAGTAAATTTACGTTATTTTACTTGGATGGTCCATTTTTTACCAAACAATGCAAGAAATACAAAATTGTTATGTAACTTAAGTAGTTGTGTTGTGTTGTTCTTCTTGTTCTATATCAACCAAACCCTTAATATTTTTTATTTTCAAAACATAAAATTGTTTAATTTAATCAATTTTAGTAAAAAATTATGATATATATATATAATATAAAGTTTTAAAAATACAAATATAAATACAACATTGTTATCAAGTTTTTACATAGTTTAGATTTCTAAAAAAATTGAAACATTTTTTGTTTTCTATTTTCAGTTGATTTTTTAAAATGATTTTAAGAAAAATATTTTCTAAATTGTAACCAAAGACTATTTCTATTTTTTGTGAAATGAAAACAGAAAATACTCAAGAAAATACCCAAAAAAAACGGTGCCTTAGGTCTCCAGCTGAAAAGAAATTGTCTTAAAAACACAAGAAATCTTAAACAGAAAATATATATAAAATTTTTGCAATACATTTATATATACAACGTTGTTATTAACTAATTAAATTTTTACATAGTTTTGATTTCTAAAAAAATTGAAAACGTTTTTTATTTTTTGTTTTCAGTTGATTTTTTTAAAATGTTTTTAGAAAAATATTTTTTAAATTTTAACCAAACACTGTTTCTGTTTTCTGTGAAAATAAAAATAGAAATTATCAAAACAAACGATGTCTTAAGTGGCGTTTGTTTTGGGTGTTTTCTGTTTTTATTTTTAGAAAAAAAATGTTTGGTTACTATTTAGAAAACATTTTCTTTTAAAATATTTTCAAAAAACAGTTGAAAATAGAAAAATAGTTGTTTTCAGTGTTTTTAAAAATTAAAGCTATGTAAAAACTAAATAACAATATTGTAATTATAAAAAAAAAACTATATATAAATGTATCTTAAATTTTATATATAAATATTTTATAATATTTTTATTAAAATTGATTAAATTTAAAAATATTATTTTTTTAAAATAAAAAATATCAACTGAAAACAAACATTTTTTTTAATGTTGAAATCTTGAAAATGAAAAGGATGTTCAAAAAATGAAAATAGAAAATGAAAACAAAAAATATTTTATTTCAAACCAAACACCACCTAATTAGGTCTCCAACTGAAAAGAAATTGTCTTAAAACAAAAGAAATCTTTAGCAGTATAAACATTATCCACCTTCTTTATCAATAATTCAATATGACTTTTTATGACTGAAAAATTATCAACTTACATCAACAGCATCAGTACCCTTGTCCATAAGATCAATCTTAGTAAGGACTCCAAATGTTCTTTCCCCTTAAAATGAAAATCAATAACAATAGAATTAGAGCACATCTAAACTATCTGCTTCAAGTAGTTCAAATCAATTGAATTGCTCATCCATTAGAATATAGGTCAAATGTACATCTTCTAACTCATTGATACTTGAGAACCAATGAACTTCATTAAATTGCAGAACAAACAGTAATCAAGATTACCAAGAGTAGAATGATGAAATTACCAGTGGGATCCACTTCTCGAGATATTTTAATAGCATCAGATGTTGCAAGATCTTGATTGGCAGGTGTAATAGCCAAAATTATACAGTTGGGCTGCAGAGAATTAACATAAAATTCAGTACACCCCATTTTATTAAATGTAGAAATCAATATAAGCATGTCCTTCAGCTGTTGTTGAGAAACCCATGAAGTTCAGAAAAATAAAATATAGCTAAATTTTCGTGCAATCAGACAACTTAGAAAGATCAATTTTCAAGCAATGTTAAATTGTTACGAGAAAAGCTATATCATACAAGTTGCGGCAGGGAAGCAAGTACAATATACAGTTCTGCGAACTTCGTTCCATAATTTCCAGTCAGAGAAAGGGTACTACCTTCTCAATGTAGGAGCGAACCATATTCTCAATATCATGGACAATACTATCTGGTTGACCCTCTGTATTTTGCAAAAGCCATCTGTTAGCATGTCACTCTCCAAACCCCATAATAAAAATTCAACAACTCCAACGTTGTTATCACAAACCCCAGGATAAAAAACACACTTCCAATCCATTGCTTACCTACAGCTACTTTTGTAAGGCCAGGAAGATCGATGAGCGTCAAGTTAACAACTGCAAATTCCCAAGTGACCACAACAGTAAGTTGAAAAACCCGGATGAAAATTAACAAACAATCCACGCAACAACTCTACATAGCATTGAAGTGACATGTTTATGTAACATACCATTGGGAGAATAAATACTAAGATGAATTGGGACGCTTGAAATCTGTTTTGTCCGTCCAGTCTCTCTATCGGTTTCATCTTGAATCTCCTTTCTCACAGCAGCTACACAAATTACAGTATTATTAATTTATTATTAACATAAATAATAAAAAAAATGTTGAACAGTGTGTGTGATTGAAATAACGACTGAGGGGATAGTAGTCAGTAGAGTACCGAAATCGACGAGCCTTTTCCTGGGAAGGTGCAGAAATTCAGCATACTCTCTGCCCCCTTCGTCAATCTTGTGAAGCTGCAAAACAAGTGGTCGCCGAGTAACAATCCCTGCACGTGTGTTGCATGCACATGAATTTTCCATTTTCCATTTTCCATTTTCCATTTTCCAATTCCAATAATAAGTGTGAGTAATTAGAGTTTATTCGGAAAAATTACCTGATCCACGAGGTAAGAAATCCTTGCCGACAACACTTTCCAACACTGAGGACTTGCCGGAGCTCTGAAAGAAAGAGACAGTGAGAAACGTTGTGAAAGGTGAGAATTAGGGTTTAGGGAGTGAGATTTAGAAAACCTGGCCACCGACGACGGCGATGGCGGGGAGAGAGTCCCAGAGAGTGGGTAACGCACTCGCTTCGCCGTGGTCGCCGAGAGCGGTGCAAGCCCTCTGGATTTTGTTCACCAAAGAAATTAGGTTCTCCATTCCAAAATCACTGCCTCTTTTTTCCTTTCAACTTTCAACTCTGTGTTGTACTCGTCTCTCGTTCACTCAAGCCTTCAACTAGTGTCTCACAGCAGCGTTTTGTGCAGCATTATGATTACGATGTCTTCTATTGACCGTTACGACCAGTGAGTAAGTAAGTAACATTCTTTTTCTTTTTAAAGGAAATGATAATTAATTAATAAAAATATGGTTAATTCAGTAATTAATTATTTATGTGTTCAACCATACTTTGTTTTCTTGTTGTCTGTATCAGGAAATTATGCTACAAGCGTTACCATTTTTATCTTAGCCACTAAAAATTATTTCATTATATTGATGGAAATAGTTTACTATTGTTTCTAGTCGTTTGACATTTGTACTTTTCCCAATTTAAATTTTAATATTGATTGCCAATTTGAATTCCCACTTTAAATTGTGCTGTTGTGTGGTGGGGCTCTTTTGCTTTTGCCAGCTTATCGCTCCACCGCCTTACCGGTAATTGTACCGTTGCAGACAAAGAACACCTTGAAATGAAGAGAGGGTAAAGTTTTTAGAGTAACCTTACACTCTTATTTAATTAATTTATTTGTTTTTATAATTTATTTATTTTTATAATATGTTTATTTTAATCATTTAAATAAATTATAATAAAATATATTAAAAAATGTCATATAGGTAGGTGTATGAAAAGGGTACATATTATTTGGGGTTTATGTTTAACATTTTCCAAGATTTTAATAGAAGAGATGTGGTTATTTTTCTTTTTTCGGCAGAAGAGAATATAAGTTTTTAAAATTAATTTACTTGAGTTTAAAATTTTAAATATAAGTAGAATATTTATATAGAATTATAAAATGATTAGATGATTAAGAAAAAAAAAGGAAAGTAGAAGATTGTTGATTCAACTTTTATGTTAATAAAGAAAACCAATATTTCTAACCACTAATATTTACCTGGAAAAGAAAAGTAAGATGTTTGTATCTTAATTATTTTCCTTCTAAATCCGTTTTAATGTTAGAAAAAATTAAAAAATAAGATGCTAAAAGATTTTGCCCTCCTATATTTTCCTTCTTTTTACTTCTAAAATTTGAACAAAACAACTCATCTTTAAAAAAACTCTCTGATTCTATTTCTCCGTTAGAAGAGTTACATTTAAAGTTTAGGACGCTACAAATGCTGTTGAAGCATTGTGTTTTCTAATTCTCTTTCCTTTTCTTTTAATTAAAAAAAATCAATAACTATCTGAAGTTAGTACTTTAGCAACACAAATTTAAGAGAATAATAACTATATGAAGTGTAATATATTATAAACACACGATCAGTAAACTATAACTTTGTTGTAGTCCTCTACTCTATTGACAGGTACTTGTAATTCATTTCTAAGGAAGAAGCTCTACTGTTCAGTAAGGCTGATTTTACCTTTACTGACACAAAGCTCCTAAGTCATAATCCATTAGTACTGGTTTTTCAACTCCAAATAAACCATATCTTATTAAATATTGTTAATACATGAACTGCACAATACTAACCAGAATAGAATGTCCCTCAGAACAGGTTTCCGGAATATATGTTGATTTTTTAAATACCATATAATGTTTGTGCGATAGTTTCTTCAGATTAAGCTCATGTATGTGTATCTGTTGAGATTGCTGTGACATCCATTCCAAAGCATCTCTAACGTATAAGTAACGAAAGACATTTTTTCAAGTTTCAAGGCTGGCAGACTAAACTTATTGCATGACTTGTGACCCGCAAATTCAAATGGGAGATAATTAATTCAAATTTTCATATAACACTTTATTGCCAAAGGTAACATTTAAAAATATAATCTGATTAATGAGGTAAGAATGGCTGTTAGTTCATACTTTAAATAAACGTAATTTAAATTTACAAAACAGGACGCTGCTCATGCGGATCATGAGAGAATCCAAATCTAATAATCAATAACCTGTAAGAAGGAACCTACAGAACCTTTAAATTACAATATAGTAATCCACTACTTATTTACCATGTAACTATGAATTATATAATAATACAAGTACTTTGTTACCTTAAGATCACTAAAGAAAAGCATTTGGGAAAACTAAATTCACGAGACCTACGAACTACGGTGAGTTCAGAAAAGAACCCAAAAGAGAAAACTAGTGTATTTTTATAGTTCGTCGTTGGAGTCCTGATCTTCATAGCCATAAGGGTTTTTGCTAGCCCAATTCCATTGATCACGGCACATCTCATCAATGCCATATTTTGCCCTGCCAAGTAAGATAAATTTTTGAGAAAATAAAACTTTGGTAAAGAAGTACTTTAAAAAAATATTTTTAACGTAAAATGCATGAAGGTATCGCCTAAAGATCAGTTAAATGTGATGAATCTATCCATTAGAAAGCCAATTAACACTTACTTCCATTTAAGCTCTCTTTCTGCTTTCTTTGTTGAGGCATAAACAATTTCAGCATCACCAGGTCTACGGCCAGCCATCACAAGTGGAATTTTCTAAACAAATGAATAATCATGAGAATTAATTATGCGCACACCAAAGAATAACTAAGTACAAATAACAATAACTTGATTCAAGATGTTCGAGGTTTTACGAATATAAAATAAAAAACTAAATAGGAAACGGAAACCATCTAAGAGGAAAATTATTTGAATTCTATAACTTGTCGCCGACTTTTCATGTCCCCATAGCACTCCATACTAAAGGTACTAACTGAAATAGACGAATTTAACTTCAAGAAGCTCCATATAGGCATATACATAAGTTGGATTGGAGCAACCAATTTACATAGCAGTTTCAAAATCCGAAGTTTGTCTTAGGGCCCAATCAGGACTATAAAATAACTGGATTACTGACCACACAGCCCATAACTACGTTGAGATTGGAAATGAACGACTACATTGAGCACATTCTCAGCAAAATTTTAAACGTTCCCTCCCCAAGAAGGGAGGAAAACTGAATGTTAGCAACAAAATGCTAAGAAAATGACATTAAAGTTGACGACAAGGATTATCGTCATGGATATATGACCAGAGAAAGAAACATTATTCTATTACCTTTCCAGATGCCTTTTCAAATGCTCTAACCATCTCCAAAACTGATGTTCCCTTTCCTGTTCCCAGGTTATAAACCTCACAACCTGTAAACACAAGATAAAAACTAAAATAAAATTTGTCCACTACAAATTTACCATATTGTCACTGCTTCAGAAATCACCAAAGGTGACAGTTAAATATAGAAGAAAGAAAATTTTGGAATAATACCTATACTAGGTTCATCTAGTTTTTGCAATGCAGCAATGTGCCCATCTGCTAAATCAACAACATGAATGTAATCCCGAACCTGACAAAATGATAAGAAACCATCCAGTAAGATCCTTTTGGTGAAGACATTAAAGTAGATCTTCAAAAATGGGAAATAAATGCAGGCACCCAACAAAAACTATCCAAAAAGGGAAAGTGGTTTTCTTGAGCTGAAATTTTCAGGTTAATTCAAAAAGGGAGACAGATAAGGGTACATTGTGCACATAAAATTAACAAACAGTAATTAAGGTGGCTCAAGATGTGTAGATCCTATATGAAGCTTAACTGGTAAAGAACAAAATTTAAACCAAAGGAAATAGTGGAGGGAGTGAACAGGATAAGATTGAATAAAACATAGTGCAAGATTTTCTTTTCCAATGAAAATTTTCAGCAAAATGAGTTAAATCCAGCTATAGCATACCCCAGTGCCATCAATTGTATTATAATCATTTCCGAAAACTGTTAGTGCAGGCCGTCTGCCAACTGCTACTTGCTGAACAAATGGCATGAGATTGTTTGGAATTCCACGAGGATCCTCCCCAATATATCCACTAGGGTGTGCACCAACTGGGTTGAAGTATCTTAACAATATTATTTTCCAATCAGGCTCTGCATGATGGACATCCCCACAGATTTCTTCAATGATAAGCTGAAAACAAACATTGTATCAGATATCAATGGAAGATCCCTAGTAAAGCATTAATATAAGATTCAAGTTTTTTTTTTAATAATAGGATAAAGTTGTTAAAGGCAAAAGAAAAAAAAAAAAACAATTTTGGAGGATAAGGGATTTTCTGTAATGAAATATTATTCAAAAATAAGAAATGATTTTGTAAAGACCCCAAAATCATATGACAAACACACATAATTCAAATCAAACCAAGTTTCACCTTCCAACATACAGTAATAGTCATACCTTAGTTCGTCCATATGGGTTCATTGCTGACAGAGGGAACTCTTCTGTGCAAGGAACCTCCTTTGGCCAACCATAAACGGTTGCAGAAGACGAGAACACGAGCTGAAATCATTCACATAAATACAAAATCAGTGAACTAAGCAGAATGCAGCATCGATGGAATAGAATTTATAATTGACTTCACAAGACACTTAAGGTGTTGTTGTGTAGACAAACAATGTTATCCCAGACTTAATACTTTCCCACTATACAACTAAATGACTATGAGTAATTCATTAAGACCAGGATGAGCAAGGTTGCTCCCCTTCCTGTCTTGAAAAAAAAAATTTCATGCATATAATAGGGAGTCTAAACATCCTAGGAAAAGCAACAAGAAATTACAATAGCAAAAGCAATTATAACTAGACCCACATGAATATTTGATAGTGTTAGTTAAAAATATTCCTCCATGGCTATTGCAGTCAAAAACTTCTTTTCAACCAGAACCACTCGATGAGAATGCCTGTGTAGATCATATGATGCCACTGAGCTCAATTAAAAACCTAATTTTCAGGATATTATTCACCATGAAATCCTTTTTAATAATTTTCTTCAATACTCTTGGTCTCCCACTCTCCCTTTACTCCTTTTCACAAGACTAAAAACCTTGTGATCCACTCTCTTCATCGATGCCTTAAGTAAACCCCCTTCATGGCACGTATCCAAATCATTTTAACTGATTTCTGTCATCTTTTCTACAAAAAGTATCACATCACATCAATCTCTGTGTATACAGCCACTTCATATTCTATCCTTTCTTGTGTGGTCACATTCATTTTAACAATTATTCATTATCATATCTTTCTTATGTGGTCTTAAAATGCTCTCTTTTGTTTTTTACCTTTTTCTGAACACTCATTTTACCACCAAAATTTTTTTGTATCGATCCAAAATTTTTTCATTCACCCAAGAGTCCAAGAGCACTTAACCGTCTTAGGCATCTCATCCCAAGTGAGGTTTAAATTACTTTGAATCAATTTAAATAATATGTCATGTAAGTAACGTTGAGTCAATTTAATATAGACATGTAGTATTTGATCAATAAGAAGGAAGTGTATAAACAAAAGTAAAAGAAATTACGGGTGCCATAGAAGTTTGAGAATATTAACAATATTCTTCCAGTGCCGTTAAGGCCGTCATGCAGGAATAAAATACGAGAAGGACTTTACCTTCTTGCATCCATGGGCAGCCATGACTTCCAATAGAGTGATTGTCCCAGTCAAGTTGTTGTGGTAGTAAAGTAAAGGTTTTTTCACACTTTCTCCTACTGCTTTCAGTCCAGCAAAGTGTATGACAGCATCAAACCTGCAAGAAAAGGAAACGCGGTGAGGAAAAGTTGTAAGATCAATGATTTACAAAAGAGAACATATTCACCGACATATTAATTTATTTTTTAATAATATTAAAGAAGCTTCTGTCGTACTCCACCTAGCATAAAAAAAAAGAAAGAAGCTTCTTCTGTTACAAATAATAATCCTTACTGTGTGGAAACAAAAATTTGCTCTAGTGCAGCTCTGTCACGTAGGTCCACCTGCAGTGGGGAAAATACAACAAAAAGCGCGTCGGTCACCACCATAAATCCATAATAAACAAAATCAACAAAAAAACTGTAAAATTGAGCAATTAAAGTGCTTGCCATGGTTGGCATTAGCGGAATATTCATAAAACCAAAAATTACGCCGAAAATTTACAGAACAACATAGACATCAGGTCATCACGGAAACCACTAGAAGATTGGATTTGGACCTAACAAGAAAATAAAGAAGCCGTTCCCAAAAAAACCACATCACATCAAAAAAGTACATCACGAGCTTTTCAGCTGAATTCGAAACCGACATAACACCGAATCCAATTACGCTGGAACACCCTAAAAGTTTAATCATCCGTCACCGTCTAAGCACAATCCCAAAATTTCGCAAATCTAAACCTAAATCGACGAAATAATGAAATCCCGAAAAACAGGAAGAAAGACAGAAAAAGCAATCGAAAACGAAGGGAAGAGGCAATAGGAGGAGGAGGAGGAGGACCTTGTGAAAGGAAAGGTTGTTCCCGAACTCGCCGGCGAGTTCCCTGACGCGGTGGATGGAAAGCTCGGAGGAATTGTCGAGGTTGTCGACGACGACGGTGCGGAAGCCACCGAGGAGGAGCTGAAGAACGGTGTGGCTGCCGATGTAACCGGCTCCGCCGGTTACCAGGACGGTTCTGTCGAGCATGGGTTTGTGATGCGCACCGTTTTGATGCGAACCGTTATTGGAAACCTTAAGTGGCGGTGGTGAGCGAAAGTGAGGGGAGTTTATATACGGTGGAGCGACGCGCGATGCCATGTTGGGTGAAGGCGAGTATCGTGTGACACTTTCGAAAAGCTATGTATTGCTAAACGCTAACTCTAACTCTAATTGGAATTGGAATGGTTTTATGCGAATATTTATGGAGGGAACAACAGATCAGCCACGTGGATTTCCAGTGTGGCCGCTTCTCATAATCATGTCCACATCCCCTCCCAAACACTTCTTAAATCTTAATCTGTCATTTTTCTTTTCCCTTTAATCATTGGTTTGTTAAAATTCATGTGTTCAATTAACCTAATTAAAAAACAAAACTATTGTTTTTTCTTCGGTTAACATTTCCCATTTGATCGCGATTTAACTATTGTTTTGATCGCCTCCGCCACAGGTGTCTCTTTACGTCTCTTACTATTCAACTATTTTTAAATTATTGATTGATTCATTGTAACTTGGCAATTGTCAATTATAATGTGTATACTATAGTAGAATCTGTTATTGGTGGAAATCACTCATTCATGCATGATATACCAACTCTTTCAAGTGAAAATACTAACACAAAACTAGATGTTTAGTACCTTTCATTACACTTTTTTAAGTGATTTGAAAAATTAGAATGGACACAATAAAATAAAACTTGATTCCGCAATTGCAAATTTTATTGCTTTGAGTGTATAAAATATTTTATAATAATTTTTAGACACTTGCTCGCATTTATTGGAAATTTATTAGACATTTTTCTTGGTTAGATTTGTTTTTAAAAATAACTTAACATCTAATTTTATTGTCATTTTTTACTGATTTAAATGGAAATAAAATTTACTTGGAAATAAACAGAGACACAAAAAAAAATTGTTCAGATAACAATATCAATGTTTTAGGGTACAGCTATTAAAAAACGATTAAATAAAAATGATTTCATTCATTTGAAAATGTTAATTAAACAAAAAAATTATTTGAATTATTAGTACTCACAGTCTAATTTTCATTAATGTAAAATAATTTTTGTTAAAGTAAGACTATTTTATTAAAACAAAAAAATTAATGTAAACTTATAATATTAATAAATTATTTTTATTAGAAAAAATTATAATATAAAAAATTTTTACATTCTTATTTTTGTTAAAGTAAGACTATTTTTTAGTGAGTTATCTTAACAATATTATGATATTTTGACTAAAAAATTAATGGAAAGTTAAAATTTTGTAGTTGAAAGATGTTAAACTAATTTATTAAATATTTTATTACAGTTTATTTGCGGTTATAATTCTTAAAGTTGAGGGGTTGTGTACCTATCAGCTCTGTCACTCAAAATACAAACGAGTCTTCTTATTCCAATCTCCTTACACTTTTAACACTTGAGATTGAGGGGTTGTGTATGCTCATCCCCCTGATTGATGGACGAATCTGCATTCCCACTCCAACCCTTAGGGTGAGCGCCTAATATTTCAATCCCTTCAATGTCTATGATATTATGGAAAAATCTCCACGATCTTTAGTGGGAGGAAGGGGCATTCAGCTAAGTCTATAAAGAAAACCATTTTGAATGAGTCCTAAAAACATTTACATAACACTTGGATGCTTCTTACCATGTGTCATAAACCCCAGGCACGAGTTGGTTTCAAGAAAAAAAATATATAATTACAAAAAGAACAAATAATATTTTTGTACCAAAAAAACTAAAAAGTAAATATAGTAATATTAAAAACAAAAACATTAGTAAAAGATATAAAGTAACATTTAAAATTACTGATTAAAACAATAACTTCTATATTAACGTTTAATTATAATTTTTTATTTATGTGCGACATTTTAAAGTATTAATAGTATAGTGAATAAACTTACATGATTGAAGGATTGTGATTGAATGTCATTGTAAAAATCTTTATACAAACATGATGTATACCAATTAAATTTTTAAAATAATATTTCATAAAAATAGAAACTAGAGGCATGATGGACTATTAAAAATTTTATTTACCTAACGGTTAAAGTAGTTTTTCAATTACTATTAAAGATTAGAAGCTAACCGAGACATATTGTGAAGTATATTCTTTGCCCATTTTATATTTATTAATTACATGACTTCGGCTTGAGGGGACACGAGGCCAATTAATTAACAATTCAACTTAAGATAGTACAAAATGCATTTACGTGTCTCCTTAACTAATATATCAATTTCTGTCCTAAAAACAAACTAGTATATCTTTTTTTTAATATATAAGCAAACGAAACAAACTAATATATCAATTATTATATTATAAAATTTGATTATTTATTTTAAATGAAATCATTTTTGTCCCTTTATAATCTAAGTTATGTTTGAATGAGTCTCAGTGAATTTAGAGTTCTTTGTCAAAATTTATAGAATTATGCACATGTCATTCTTTTATAAATTCATGTAAAGTTAATGTGAGATATGTTGTGTGTGAGTTGGGAGATTTGTTTTAGAAAAGTTGAGAGTTAGATTATCAAAAAATTTATCTTTGGGGACAAATTTGTTTAATTTAATCTATTATTTCCTGTCTCCTATTTTTTCCTCCTTTCTTTTTATAGGTTACTAAAGATGAGTTATTCTATTGAAAAAATATAGAGACAATTTTTGTTGGGTGGAATAGCTCAAAACAAAAAAAGTATCTTAGATTAAATGAGTCGTGTGTAAAAGGAGTCCAAGTCTAAGTATTGTTATTATTGATCAAATTCAATGTGGTAAACGTTTGGTAAGAGTGGACATTATAAGACTATCTACTTTGTCATTTTATTAATACTAATTGATCTTAGTTCAACAATAATTAATCATTGAACCTTGAACAAGTATTTTGATTTTTTTTTCAATTACTAATCGTATTTTTAAAATTTTGTATGAATTTTTTTGTGTGTGTTCAAAAGAAGTTTTTGAAATTTTTTTAATGAATATAAAACTTTGAGAAGGAATCACATGAACATTTAACAAAATTGTCATATTCACTTAAAATTGATATGCGATGAGTGAAAAGAATTGAGAGTAAAGGGGATTTACATGGTATCAAGGTGTGTAGAAGGGCTGGAGTTCTCTCATACCTCTTATTTGTTGACAACTGCTTTTATTTTACAGGATTGATGAGAAAGAGTATGCTACCCTAAAGGAATTGCTTGACACATATGACAATGCATTAGGACAATTAATTAATTTTCAAAAATTTGAAATAATGTTAAGCACCAATACCATTCAGGAAGATCAGTAATGATTTTCTTCCTTTCTTGTAGTCAAGTTGCTACTAAGAAAAGGAAAATATCTTGGATTGTCTTCAATAATTGGGAGGAGTAAAAAAGTTGTGTTGGGTTACTTGAAGGATAAACTGTGTTTGGTCATATGAATATTTAATAAAATTACAATGTCACTTAAAATTGATATGCAACTAAGAGTAAAGGGGATTTACATGGTATCTAGGTGTGTAAAGGGGTTGCAGTTCTCCCACACCTCTTATTTGTTGATGATTGCTTTTTATTTTCCAAGACTGATGAGAAAGAGTATGCTACCCTAAACGAATTGCTTGATACATATGACAATGCATTAGGGCAATTAATTAATTTTCAAAAATTCGCGATAGTGTTAAGCATTAATACCATTCATGGCTACTGATAATGAATTTCTTCCTTTCTTGTAGTCAAGTTACTACTAAGAAAAGGGAAACATCTTGGATTGCCTTCAATAATTGGGAGGAGTAAAAAGGTTGTGTTTGGTTACTTGAAGGATAAATTGTGGAGAAAGATCAATCATTGGTTGAACAAACATCTTTCAAAAGGTAATTTTTTTATCAAATCATGTGCTCAAGCAATCCTTTCCTATTGCATGAGTATTTTCTTAATACCATCTTCCATAGAAGACCAAATGAAAAAGATGATGAACTTCTTTATGTGAGGTAACAAAGTTAGTGTTGTTTGAGGTATAAATTAGAGCTTATGAGAAAACCTAACAATAAAGAAGGAATTTGGTGATCTTGGTTTCAAACACTTTCAAGGTTTCAACCTTGTCATGCTAGGCAAGCATAGGTGAAAATTATCTACCAATAAAGATGTTATAATAACAAAGTTATTCAAAGCTAAATACTGTCTATCAGGGGATTTCTTAGGTTTAAGGTCTCTTTTAGGGCACAATCCAAGTTATGTATGGTGTAGCATTCACGCTTTATAGGTTCTAGTAAAAAGTGGAATGAGATGGAGACTACGTGATGGCCAGCAAGTGAATGTTTGGAATCAACCTTGGGTTTGCAATCTAAAAATTTATATGTTACAACACCTTCACTAAATAAATTAGAAAAACTCACTGTTAGCTCCATTACTGATCATGCAAACTCTTTATAAAGATAAACCATAATTGAACAAAATTTTAAAGTAGTGACTTTATTGCCATCCAATATATGCCTTTATTTTGCACAAATATTGTTGACAAGATGATTTGGAAATTTAGCACCACTAGAGACTACACAGTTTTCTTTGTGTATCAGAATTTGATGGAATCCATGCTTCAAGTCCTACTAAAATTGAGCACTTCCTTTGGCATCTTCTTCAACATTGTCTCCCAACAAGACAACCTCTTCAATCAAAAGGTGTTCAATGTACATCCCTTTGTACTTATCGTCAAACGAATCTAGAAAGTATTTGGGTGTAATAAAGTTCAACACATTTGAAAAATTTTAGGCTTATGGGACACTATCTTTGATAAAGTTTTTGAATTTGAAAATTATCGTCAATTAGTCTTTGATTTTTGGGAAACATTGTTGCAAGATCAATAGGTGAAAATTTCCTTGACATGGTGTATTTGGTGCAAGAGACACATGCTAATTTGGTAAAATTTGGATATCCAACCAAAAGTGTCACTTGATTGTACCTACAAATACATGCAGAATGGCATTTCACAATGAAAAAAAATAATTTTCTTGTTATACAAGAATAGATATCTCGTATCTTTTGACAGAAACCATTGCACAACACCATTAAATGCAACATTAATGCATCAATATTTCCAAATCAAAACAACTTTGGAATTGGTATCTACATACATGGAAAACAATGAAACTTCATCAAAGCAAAATCAATGTGGTTTAACAGAGTACCAAAACTAGGGGTGTTCGTGATGTGATTTAGTTTGTTTTTTTTTTACCTTAAAAATCACTTTAATTATGGTTCAGTTTGAAATTATTATAAAATTCAAATCAAATCAAATTAATCGTTAGAAATTTAATTTGGTTAAATTTTTGTGATTTTGAAAATATATTATTAAGTATTATTTACTATATTTTCTAGTACTTATAGAAATACTTAAATAGTTTGTTTTACTTTAAGAATTATTTAAATATTTATTGACAATTTACTAAAAATCAATATCAATCAAAAACTACCTAGGAGATAAAATTTTATCACATATCTAACAACTAGAAAGTAGAGTACTGCTATTATCCATTACTTATTCTCACATGATTATATTTATAACATAAGTCATATTATGTATTTTAAACTAGACAAGAATTAAGATAAAAATATAGAATTTACGTATATTGTGGTTTGGTTCGATTTGAGTTTGTTTTCAAATTTTAAATCACAATCCGAAACAAATTGTGAGGTTTATGAATTTAATAGATAAACTAGATCCAATTAATTTTTGTTTTTATCAGGTTTTTTGTCTTTTGAGTAATTTTTTTTAAATTTTAGTTTGAACTGGTTTGATTTTAACACTCTTATCCAAAATCTAAGGAAGAAGCTTGTCTCTTTTTCAAGCTTTTTTTGTGAAGTAAGGCCTTTTCAATATTCACTTTGTAAAGGATTGCAAAAAGTGTAGTGGATAACATAACAAAAGACTCTCATAACTCTAATTCTATTATATTTTGTCAAAATATAGGATAATGCTTAGAATTTTCATAAATTATTCATTAGTGAGTTTTACCGAGAGATAGGCCAATCACGTTAGGTTTTATTGGAAGAGGTTATTTTGGGACAAGCAGGGGAGGATGGGTGGAAATGGGGGGTGAGTCAAGGGATCTCTGAGTTGTACCTAGTTAAGGAGGCATACCAACTAGTCAAGGAGTGATTCATGTTAACATTTCTTCTTTTTTGTCAGGTTATGAAAGTCAAAAGCCCCTTCCAAGGTTGTGACATTCTCTTAGAAGGTGGTTCTAAATAGAATTCCATCAAGAGTGGAGCTGGCAAGGAGATCTATCCTTCCATTATCAGAGACATCCTGCTCCCTTTGTGGCTTAGCCCCTGAGTCAATGATTCATCTCTTCTTTTCCTATAAATGTAGCTATTCTGTTTAGATGAACTGCTATAGGTGGCTTGGTTATTAGTCAGTTTTGTCTGTTGATTGTGAGATGAGTTTTTGACAGATGTTGGGAACCTGTAAGTCGGCTGGAAAGAGTGTCAATTTATGCTTAGTGGCATTTGGCTATTCGTATTATGTGGTATTTGGTTGGCAATAAATGAGATAATAAAGGAAAATTTTTCCTTGTTGAAGAAATATGACAGCTGGCCATGTAGAAAGCTTGGTTGTGGATCAAAGGTTATGGTAAGATATCAACAATATCATTTGCAGAATGGTCCGAACAACCGCTTTTGTGCATGAAGTAGATCAATGTGTAAGGGGTAGGTAGATGTTCATTGTAAGGGTATCCAGGGCATTGTAATGGTCTAGTGCTATATTGACTTTTATTGTGAGACGAAAGATTTCATGTGACAGGTTGGTGGGGGGTTCATTTTGTATCTCCATGGTTGACTTGTACCCTGTTCTAATACTGTAATTGTCGCATCCCTCTCTTGTCCTCTGTCATGTCTTATACAAATTTGTCTTTTATAAAAAAAAAAAAAAATCAATCACGTGACCCACTCTTTAACTAGAGTACCATGATCTTATGCTAGCATCCAAATCTTTTATTAAATACCAAATTACATTTTTTTTCACTTATATTTATTATCCTAAAAAAAGTATTTGATATATATATATATGAGTTTAATTTATATATATTGTCAGTGTAGAAAACTTTTAGACTGATGTTCAATCATAACTTTTTATTTATGTGACTTTTAAAGTACTAATTAATAAAAATCTTTACATTAACAATGTATACCAATTAAACTCTATATATATTTCATTTATATATATATATATATATATATATATATATATATATATATATATATATATATATGCACTATTAGTGTAAAAAATTACACTAACATTCAATTACAATCTTTCATTTATGATAAGTTTGTTGATTTTAACCCTTAATACTTTAAAAGTAATATAAATGAAGAGTTGTAATTGAAAAACAAAATCTTCTCTCCCAAATTGGTATCTCATTCTCTAACACAATCAATCAATAAATGTTACGTAACTCATTAAATATGATGAAGTTTATTGAGTGATTGAAACAGAGTGAAACATGAATTTGAAACACATAATTTTCATCCATAGTTAAATATGAATGTAGAATTTGTTTACACTATCAATACATATTAATTCAACTATATATATTCTATAATAAGTAGAAATAATCAATATTCAAAATATACCTTGGAAAACAACTTTAAACTAGACATGATGTGAATTTTCGTAAAGCAACTAATGTTAGCTTCTTCACAATAAAAAAGAGAATTTGACATGCAAATTAAAGAAACTTTTTGGGTTTACTGAACTAATAATTTCTACACAAAAATGAATATAAACAAAGTTAATGGTATTGTTTATTTGATATTCTTCTGATCATGTGATTAAGTCCTCGAGTCTTTGACGAATTGATTCGATAAGATCATAAGAGTCATGCCCAAAGAGTCAACATCGAGAAGCTCCCAGAGTCTCCATCATAGGCCAAATTAAGTGGAAGTATTTATTAATTTTGTTTTAGTTTCTTATTTTGCTCCACTATCTCGTTGGCGTTTTGTAGATTGTTGAAGAAGAAAAAAAATACTATAATCAGATTATCTAAATTGATATTTTAGCCAAACAAATTGACAATCTTATCTGAATCTCTCTTTTTCTTAATATATTTATTTTGTTGTGTGCATTTAAAATGGTGCAGTTAGTGGAAATTCGTACGCGTGTTGCTTCGCACAGTTTCTGGAATTCAAGCGAAGTTCAAAACTTCAAATAGATAGATACGACCAAATTAGAGCAAAAAAGTCTGTGAAGAAAGAAATAATTTAGGTGAGGGTTTGTATTTGCACCCAAAAATTGATTGTCATAATAAATTTGATTATCTTTTTCTTTGTTTAATACATGAATGGAGAACAGTTGTTGAAATTACAACGAAAGGACATTTGATTACCCATTTTGGTTAACAATTTCATTTTTAATTAATTTGTTTTTGAAAATTGAAATTGAAAGGAAAGAAGGATCTTGGTTGCGTAAAGAAAACACGCTTCTAAGTTTAACCAATATCCTCTCACCGCCCAAATCCTTTTGCAGTTAATTTGGTTTTCGTAGTTTCAATAAGGTACGTAACCTTTGGAATTTATTACTACAATATAACATTATACTATATTTACTTACATTTCAGTTTTCTTATGTGATCCATCATTATGAACTGGTTAGTTAATTATTTCCTCCTTTATTTTTTTTATCAAAATATTCAATTACAATATTTAGAAAATTACAGTCATTAACACCTCCAGTAAAAGTTTAATATTTACATATAGTTTAATAGTTATTTGATAGTTTCAACAACAATAAATTATTAAAATAAATTTTAATATATATTAGAAATAAGAATATTTAAGTCTAATTTAATCTCACAAACTCAATTAGTTGATTATATTATTTGTTAGTATGTGGATCTTCAACAGATAAAATGAGATAACGTTTTTTTATTAGTAATTATAAAAAAAAACACGAATTCAAACATGAGAATTCTATTTTTTTATTAACTTTTCAATTAATATTTATTTTTAATAAAAGCACACCGTTGATTTGTTGTTTTCGTGCACATATCGTTCAGACTAAATTACAATGCTCAATGTGCTTATTTTTTTTTTAAGAGTAAAACAAAATTTTATTAGATATGTAAACATAGATGAAACAAAATGTTTCATGTTGTCAACATTTAGAATGTTCTGGCCAGTACCCCATTATACACCGACAGTATAGTATTCCTATTTCAAATTCAACATACATATTCTAGGATTCACACACTAATCAGAAAAAATACATTTCCTGTTATATCTAAAAGAATACAATAATCATTTCCACGAAATTAACTTAATGGATATCAATATATCAAGTGACTCCACTGTTGACCTTTAAAAAACAATAGCATTTCTAGCCAACTAAATACACCAACATCCAGCAAGTCAGAACACATACCTGCACTTTGTCTACTGTTTACCCACTACCCATCCATTGAATACCAGAAATAACTGGTTCAAGTCACCCGAGAGAGGTGATTGTATCCTAATCCAGCTCAACACTTTATACCATAGGCGTTGAATATGTAGTAGACACATAAAAAAAGATAATTTTTGTTTTCTACACCATTTTTACAGAACACACAAACTGGATCTAACAAAAAATACATTAAAATAAATATTGTTAAAAAAATTGTTGGAAACCACACTAAAACGATACATTAAATTTTTGTCAATAGTATTTTGGAACTATGCAGCAATTTCCTAAAATATTGCTTAATTTTAACTTTTATTTGTTTGTTTGGAAGATGTTCACACGACTTATATCAACATGACTTTTTCATTTTGTTTTCTACGAAATTCTTAAACTAGAAGTTTAACGTTTTCGAGATACTATGTTTATTTAAGAAATTGGTCTATGTGTTTTTCTATACTTATACGTTAGATATGAATTGAAAGATAAAGATTATCTACCAACTATGTTATCGACTATCATTACTTTTGCACATAAATTATACATATTTCTTTTTAAATTGCACACAAGTTTCTTAAATTTTTATTGTTTACAAAAACTTTTTTTCACAAGGTAATCTTTTTAAACAATCAAGAGAAATTAATATAATGTATAAAAGATGCATGCCTATCCAATATTTTACAAACAACCAAGTCTATTAGTATATGAATAAAAAAAAACTAAAATAAGTAAGAAACATCGAGAGATATCTAACAAACTCTCATAAATATATATATATATATATATATATATATATATATAGCATAATTTAATCTATTTATTTTGAAAGTGTTAGAAAATCACTTTTTATAATACAAACTTTTTTATTGACAAAATTTATTTAAAACTATTTCATCTGTTTCTTTTTATCTCGTTTAGATTAAATTGGAGAAATCAATATAGTCAAAATCTTTATTCTAAGGAAATTTCGAAGTTGAATTTAGTATTAAATCATTTTTAAATAAAAAAATTCATCCACTATAGGTTAAATATAGGCTTTAAAGAATTAATATTTTTTATAGACTAAATGTTAGTACTATTTCTTATTAGAAATTTTAGTTTTTGTTAGTGTCGAGGGCAATTTTACAACATTTTCTCACTTCTCTTTTTCTTTAACCAATTGAGTTACCTTAGGCCCCATTCGGGGTGATTTTTTATTTCTAGTTTTGAAATTTATAAAAAAAAATTAGTTTTGGTTTTAAGTTTTCAAAATTTTAAAAATAACATTGTTTTTATTTTCAAATTTAAAACATTGTTTTTAAATATTAACTAAAACACTAGTTGGAGGTAACGCTCGAGATAATCGTTAAATGTGACAGTTAATGATTAGTGATCGAAGGTAGTGGTCAATAACTAATGATCAAAGGTGGTGGTTGGTGACCGGTGGTTGGAGGTAGCGGTCGGTGACTAGTGATCGAAGGTGGTGGTCAGTGATTGTGGGTCGAAGGTGGCGGTCACTACCAGTGAGAAGTCGCGACTGGTAATCGTTAGACGAAGGTGACAGTCGATGATTACTGGTCAGAGGTGGCGGTTGGTGACTTCCGGTCAGAGGTGGCGGTCAGTGATCACCAGTTAGAGGTGATGGTCAATGGTGACAAGTGACGTCAAGTAATGAACTTAAATAAAAAAAAACACAAATCTGAAAATCAAATTTTATTATTTTTGAAATTGAGTGAAAATTGTTTAAAAAATGAGTAAAAAACCAAAACAGAACCATTTTTATTGAACACGTTTATGTTTTCAAAATACATTTCAAAACCACCCCGAACAGAAGCTTATATATCTCTTTTAAAAAAATTAATAAACTAATATTACCTTAAACTTCGAAGATGATAGTTGAGTATAAGAAAAAAAAAATCAATAAACGAGGGACTAGGAGTGTTTATTAGTTTGAGTCACCCCAACAAAACTAGCAATTCGAACAAAACTAATTGTTTTAGTTTGATTTTTTCAATTGATCGAGTATGGATCCAAACCAAATCGAGCAGAATCAACCATACTCAATTCGGTTTGCAATTGTAACACTTCAAAACTCATACCTAACCTGAGCCAAACCAAAACTATATATGTTATTATATATTTATTTTATGGTGATTGAGTTACTTTAAATATATACAATTTGTTGTTTGTATGATATTGAGTTGCTTTAATAGTTTAAATTTAAATAATTTAGTATGTATGAAACACTTAATATTTTGTTGTAAAATTATTAATTTAGTATATTAATGTATTTGACTTTTGGCTAGTTTGAGATATAAAATTATTTTTTATGATTTAATGAAAAAAATTTAATTTTTTAATTTTTTATCAGTTTTTCCCTGATCTAAATCAAACCAACCTGATTATCATTAGTACCCTTTGGTTCGGGTTAGAGAAAAAATTTTAACAATCCGAACCAACTTAAACCAATTAAAATTAATTATTTAGTTTTCTTTTTTTTTTCAAAACCGAACCAATCTCGTGAACATTCCTAAAAAAAGTAGAAAATTAGAAGAGTAAAATATTAAATGATCCATAAAACTCACTAAAAAATTGTTTTTTTAATAAATTCTATGGGTAAAGAGTATATCTAAAAGAGTATGTAAATTCTCATTTATGTTGATTTCCTTGTTGTTACTTACTAAAATGATGACTTGCATGTTAAAAAAAATTGTAAAAACTTTAAGAGCCCCTACTATTTATTTATAATTTTAAAATTATAATTTTTGACAAACCATTAAAGATTATCTCTCTACATAAAAAAAAAAATTCCACCTTACAAAACTCTAAAACTGATAAAAATAATGTTCAATATACATTTGGAACTTAATCAATGATAATATAAGTACATACACATCACCATTTATAAAAAATAAACAACATTAGGATAAAAATAAAATAATTTTTTTAAGGAAAAAAAGTTTAAAAAATTATTAACAACAAAAAACAAAATTTGATGATACAAGACAAATATTGTTTGTCTTAATTTTTAATTTTTCATTATGTATAAAAATTTGAATAAAAATAATACAATTTTTAAAATATATAATTATAAATTAAAAATATTTTACTTTACCATCTTATTAAAATTATTTAAAATAAAAAAAAAACTTGTTAATATAATTTTTATATTTAATTTGAACCCAAAATTAACAATCTGTAATTAGATGATAATATCCAGAGCGAATTTTAATTTATATTCTATATATGTCAAAAAGTTTGGCGTAATTAATATTTTTGATCCGTTAAAATTAACCAATGATGGAAATTTGAATATTTATAGAAGATGTTAAGTTAAAAGCAATGTACCAACTTTTTCACGTAACATGCATTGTATGATTGACTTCAAATGTGGACTAGCCAGCAACGCTGCCTGCCCTTTGAATATCATAATAACTGTCCTTCAATCATCGCCAACTGTCTCCTTCTCATTCCTTTCACTTTACCTACCTCCACTCCATTAACTAACTAACTACTATTTTAATTTTAATTTCTTTTGCTTTTACAACTATAATACATTTAAATAAAATAAATACTTTTTTAACTGTGATAACTTTAACAACATCTTATTATTGATCCGTGAAAACATTGATGTTTATTATAGGATTCAATTCACTCTCTTTTCCACAAATTTTTATTATTTTATTTATTCATATTAAGAAGCTATAATTAAAATTAAATTTTACTTTTTAACTTTAGCTTATAAAAAAGATAAAAATAATCTATTTTGTCTCACAACTAATCAATAAAATATTATGCTATTTAATATTTTTTATTTTATTAATGTGTTGAAAAAAAAACTAAAAGACCAATTTGGATAAAAGATTTTTATTCTTTAAAAAAAATTATTTCTTAATTTATGCATGATTTTAACTTTAAAATTATAACCAGGTGTAGTGTAGTGTAGCCTGTCTAGCCTTATGGGGCACTTATGCCATGCCACCATGTTCGTATACAACGAAGGAACGTGGAATTAGAACGCTAACCAAAAAGAGAATAAAAAAGAAAATTAACAAGACATAAAACAAAACATGGAATCATCTCCACAATCATTGCATCAAATTTTAACCAGGACCGACGCCGAAGTCAAATTCATGATGGACCTTTTTTCTTGCCCCCCATCATAGATTTGAAATATTTAATTAATGCATTATTATGTTTTTGTTGTTTACAACATACCTCATTTAATATAATTTTAGTATCCCAGAGCAAAATTTCATTAATTTTGATTCTTAGATTTTAAAATTATGTGAAATATGTTGATGTTTCACCTTATTTTTATTAACATGTATATAGTCAACTATCTTGTCATACTTTATTTAAACTCATATATAAAAAAATACACAAATTTATATATATTAAAGAAAATTCTTTTTATCATTTAATTTCACTTATAGAAAGTAAAATATAAAATTATTTATAAAATCTTGATATCATAAATAAAAAAACTTATAATTACAATTAAATTAAGATATTTTAAGAATAATAATATTAAATAAAATAAAAATAGTTGTATTTTCTTATATTTGAGTTTAACACACTAATTTATATATATATAAAAGTTCATATCCAAAGAGATTACTACTTAGCTGTTAGATAAGCCAGTCATATGTTTCTCATAATTTTGTTTTTAATTAATTCTGCATTTAATAGTTCATTGACTTACCTAACAGTCTAACACTATTTCCTATTTTGAACAAATCAAATATTTAAAACACAGCTTAACAAAAAAATATATTTGAGACTATTTTGTCCTTGATAACATTATAAATCACTATGTTGCTAACATTTGGAAAAACATCAATGGAGTTAAGATACAATTCACCTACTTTTTAAATTTTAAGGATGAAATCCAATATTTTTATTTTTTATTAAGGAGCACCGCAAATTTTTCTTATAAATTTTCTTCATGAAACTCTCCCTGTGATTTATTAGTATTTATTAAAGATTATTAATTTTAATGATTTTATTTATCATTAAATAAATTTCTATCAAAATAAAAGTAATCTATCATCATAAAAAGAATTTTAAGATAAATAAGATTACATTTGTTTTGAGTATTTTCTGTTTTAAAAAAAAATAAAAATATGTTTGACTATAATTTAAAAAACATTTTTGCTAAAATAATTTTCAAAAACAACTGAAAGTTGTTTTCATTATTTTTAAAATTTAACACTATATAAAAATTTAATAACAATATCGTAATTATATAAGAAAATAATATATAAATATATTATAAAATATATATATATAATTTATAATATTTTTTTTAAAATTGATTAAATTTAATAATAATTTTTAAAAGTAAAAAATACCAAGTGAAAATAATAGTGAAAATATGTTTGGTTACAATTTAGAAAACATTTTCATTAAAAATATTTTCAAAAAACAATTGAAAACAGAAAAAAAAAGTTGTTTTCATTATTTTCAAAAGTTAATACTATACGAAAACTTAATAACAATATTGTAATTATATAGAAAACAATATATAAATATATTTTAAATATATATAATTATAATATTTTTGCTTGATTAAATTTAACAATATTATTTTTTAAAAATAAAAAATATCAAGCAAAAACAATAGTGAAAATATGTTTGGTTGCAATTTAGAAAATATTTTCGCTAGAAATATTTTTAAAAAACAACTAAAAACAGAAAAAAAATTATTTTTATTGTTTTCAAAAGTTAATACTATATAAAAACTTAATAACAATATTATAATTATATAAAAAATAATATATAAATTTATTTTAAACTATATATATATATATATATAAATAATTTGTATTATTTTTACTAAAATTGATTAAATTTAATAATATTATTTTTAAAAAAATAGAAAATATTAAATAAAAACAAACATATTTTTTAATGTTAAAAACAATTTTCAGAAAATAAAAATAAAAAAATATTTTTCCAAATCAAATGTCCCTAAACGTTATCTCTCTCCTTTTTTAATAATACCTAAAACCTAATCAAATGCATTTTCTAAAGATCAAATACATATTTAATTATAATTTTTTATAGTTAAAAGTTGGGAGGGGAGACCGATGTTTAATATAGAAAATTTTAGATTTACAAAATATATAACTTACATTTATAAAAAACAATTTCTTGGAGTTATATTTTTTAATAATAATTAGACCCTTTAAAATTATTTTGATATTTTTACCGCAAAATTAATTAATTTGATGTTAATACATATTTCATTGAGTCAAAAGGCTATGCAATGGTAATATATAAAAATTGTACACTGTCAACCAATAAAATATCATTGTTAGAATTATTTTAAGGTGTTAAAATAGAAGTTTATAAATTTATTATACAAAATGGTTTGTTATTGAATAACTATTTAAAATAAATTTACATTAAGAATTCATCACATATATTATTTTTAAAAATTTGATTAAACATGCAGGTAAAACCATTAATATTATAGCCGAAAAAAATACTTGACAATATTTTATTTTCTATTTTATTTTAATTTGTTGAAATTTAGATAAACCTTAGATAAAGATCAAGTTTCTCCCTTAATTCGCATACTTTTTATATACAAAAATGTTTATTACTCCCACGTTTCATTTCAATCGACGATTAAAGTATTGGATTAACTTCTTAAAAAAAGTGTTGATATTAATTTGTTGCTTTTTACCAGTTGAATACTGGGAAAATTTTGCTAGATGTTAATTAAATTTTCAAAAATAAATCAAATGTTAAAGATTATTACAGTTAGTCCTTACAACAAATGAATTTGAACCAAGCAGCAGTTAATTATGAATAATACAATTATAAAAATGAATCTTAATTAAAAGCCTAATCAGTTTGGTCGTGGTGGAAGGCGGAAAATGTATCATTTTAAAAGATGATTCTTAAAAGCTTAATCAATTAATGGAAGGCAGAAAAATGTATTGTCCTTCATTACACATTAATCAAATTAGTTCTTTATCTTCGTACATACATACATATACATATATATGCAGTGATATTAAAAGAAAAGAAAAGAATAATGGTAAAATAAATTAAAAGAAGAAAAACTGGAGTCTAATTATCTAATTGAGTATTGGATTTTTCCCTATATCATTAAACACGTTTTTGGACAAAAATTATCTTTTGCTTTCTTTATTTGGAGTACCCATGAAAACAAAGGTCTGGATTTGACCTGGTAGAGAGAGTTTGGTAAACACCCGATCCACCGACAATTTATAAAACAAAAATACAAAATGGGTGCGTTACGTAAATATCATAAACATTTGTCATTGTATGGCATACAAAGAATCAGTTTGGTCATTAGTCATAAAATATTTGAATTATTGTAGAAACGAGTCATAACTCATAAGTCATAAAAAACTTGAATTATTGTTGAAATGAATGATTAAGAGTGGTAGCAGTTGCAATTCGCAAACTTGTGATTAGTTAACTAGTTGTTTCCGGTACATTACAGAGCTAGCTTTACTTGTTATATATCAGTAGTGTTAAATAAGCAAGTCTGAAATATAGCACACAAGTCAAACATTTCATAGCGTTTTAAAGTATTATTCTATTCTATGTGTCTTGTTTAAAGCAAAATTCCGAATATGATTCGTGTCATTTCTGTATTCCCTTTCATTGTGCTTCTTATGACGTCCTTTCTCTAAGAAGGCACCAATTTTCTTGTGGCGGTTTATCCAACAAGCGATTTGGATAACGAGAAGAATTGGTCACACCGTCATAAACTCACATTTTTAAGATAAGATCGAAAGAATAGCAACAATGAAGAAGATAACATCATGAGATAACAACAATCAACAAGAGGGCAGCGGCAACCAAGATATTTTGGGTCTATTTGAGATGGCTAAGATATCAAGATTACATTATTCTAATAGATTATGTATCTAATTCATTATGGGAACAATCCTTCTTTATTTATAACAAATTTTATAATCCATTTATATGCATATTAGTAGTTTTATTTGTGTTACACAAAATAATAGTTTTTTATAGTTAAAATTTATGATAAATAAATATTCTAAATATTTTTTTTTAAAAATAAATTTTATTTAATAAGCAAAACAATCATTTGTTACAAGAGATAATATGAAGAGGAGTTTGTAACTTATAGAAAGTAATAAGAATAGATACATAATTAGTGTTTCACTCATAACAACGACTAAAATTTCTCTGCATCACTAAACAAACCAAAGAGTATTATCAAAATCCTTATTGACACACCTGATTACCCCCCATCCTAACCATACATGACTGACTGTGAAAACCACTCATAGGAGGGAATTGAAGATACCATACATCATTCCTTGCATTCTAGATTCCCTATAGGCAAGTCAATCAAATAACTCTCAATATACTTGATTTGGATTTCCCAGGTAAATAAAGGACCCCAGAAAATATTTTTAAATATATAAATTATATTATAGTTAAATTTATAATAACTAAAAATTAACATATATATATATATATATATATATATGTGTGTGTGTGTGAGAGAGAGAGAGAGAGAAAGAAGGCAAGAACTTTGAAGGACTATAATTGGTGACAAACTTTTTGTTTACCTGTTATATACTGTAAGTCTTAAATTCAAAACTCTTGTTAAACTGGAATAATTTCCTATTAGTTAATCTACACGATTGGTGGTAACTATATTTTAGATATGATAAATAATTAACTTATTATTGTTTTTAATTATATTATAAAATATCAAACTTTAAGTTAGAGATAAATGTATAAAAAATAATAAATAAAAAGGGATAAAAAGTTAAGTTAAATTGTTCAATTAATATTAAAAGTAGAAGAAAACATGTTAGATAATTTTTATATGCATATATTGCTCTTGGATGGTATTTTTCAGGTGTCTCTTTCGCTACTTCTCGAGCTTGAATACTCATGTGTCCGTGGCCGAACAAGTGGGGGTACCAGCAAAAGACATTCTGACGCTCAAGTTAGAGAAGTATTTGATTTCAAGTACTAGACAGTGAATATATTTTTATCTATATATTTTACCTTGGGTACTGTTACCTATTTATAGGAATGGACTGGGCCTCTGTCTATTGGGCCTTGTTTAAGTAGCTTGAATTTAGGTAATGTGACCTTGATCAGATTAACGACTAGTAATTGAGATTTGTACTGATTAATCCTGACTCGCCATTGACCGAGTGTGCTTGGTCCTGGTAATGTGTCAAGGCTGAAGTCTATCCTAGCAGTGTTTGGTGTAGAGGCCGAGGTCTTCGACTATGACCGAGGTCTATCTTCAGCCTTGACCGAGGTCTATCTTGTTCACTTGCCCCCAGCTTTGGTCGCAGCACAGTAAGAACCGAAGTTAAAAAGAAGCCAAGAAAACCGAGGAAAGAAAAATGTAATATGAAGGGTCTCGGCTAAGATGAAAGCCTTGTGATGGTCGATGTGAAAAGGCGGGAAACCAGATGGTGAAAGATCTGGGTCGTTGATGACATTAGGGAGGTAGGGATCTAAGGGGTCGTCGAATTTGGATCGTTGATTTGGAAAGGACTGAATGCTTGTGATCTATTATCTTACCTAGGTTTTTGGTACTATATATAGAGGGTGTTCCTCATCCAGTCTTCACCATATTTTCTACCCTCTGAGCTGAGATCTCCGAATCTCGATCTGTTAAGTCATCTTGCAAAAGAAATCTGACAAGGTACGCTGTTCCAAAAAATGTCTTCGTCTTCCTTTACTAGTTCTGTTCCCTCTTCTTCTTCCTCTTCATGGGGTGACGCCTTGGACTCAATTGAAGTCACCCCGTCCCGAGAGGGTAGTAATATTTGTTCTGCTACCCATCTTCTCTCTACTCTCGCCGTTGCCCCCGAAGACGAGGTTGGGGTTGCTTCTCTTGAGTGGTCGCCGAAACAGGAGGCCCCTAATCGTAAGGCAGTAGGAAACCCCAAAAGGGAGTTTCCCCCATTAAAGACCCTCAATATGACTGGTTCGACGGCGAGGTCGCTGCCTACTACTCCCGTTACAATACGAAGAAAGTTTTATTAGCCTTTGTAAGGAGCGTGGAGTTGTGTCATTTTGAAAACGCCCTAGATTTCCCCTTCTTTATTCGTCGTTGTCGAAATGACAGTTTCGACGCGCCCAATTTTGTATATCCTCATAAGAGTGTCGAGGACAAGTTCGACTTCTTCTATTTCCATGATTGCATGTTTCGAGATCTCGGCGTCCAAGTTCCCTTCGACGACTTCACTATGGGGGTTCTCCGTATTCTTAACACCGCTCCCATGCAATTGCATCCGAACGCCTGGGCCTACCTCCAGGTGTTTAAGGCCTTGTGTTTATTTACCCATGTCAAGGCCAGTCCCGACTTGTTCTTGCGTCACTTCATTACTCATCCGCATGAGAAGTGTAAGTGGGTGTGCTTATACCGAAACCTAAAAATCCTCTTCTCTAACTATACATCACCTCCTATAAAAATTTCAAAATCGGATTTTTCAAACTGGTTGACCCAGAGACCGGTCCAAAGCATTTTTGTGACCGATACGGAGAGTGGCTGTTCCCTTTCTACTAGCAGTGAGTGCCGAGGAGGTATGATTCCTATCCTGCGGAGTTGCTCACGGCCGAGGAAGTGACAACAACTGCCTTTCTGGATTCGCTTCCTCGACGTCTCCCTGTCAGAAAATTGATAAAGTTGTTCCAGTCTTCTACACCCCTCAAGGACTTAGAGAGTGAGTAGTCGAAGTTAATATCTTGTCTGTTTATTTGTTGTGTATGTATTTCGGTCTAATAGATGCGTTGTTTTGTGCATGTATAATCATGGACGGGGGAGGAAATGTGATGGATTTCCGTAAGAGCCGGCGTGTCCTGGCTGACCTCTCTTCGGATGATGAGGAAGAAGTCCTCCAAGAAATTTTGGAGCTAGATCCGGAGCCGAAAGACCCTCCTACCGACATCCTCCCTCCGATCCCTAAAGGATCAAAAGGGAAGTCCAAGCCGAAGGGGAAAGACGCCGAGAAGGAGAGGGAAAAGGAGAAAAGAAAAAGCTGGGAGGGGAAGAAGTCCTCTTCCAACAAGTCCAAGAAAGTGAGGACTGAGGATCCCTCTCCTAGTTTTGTTGTCCCTACCGCCATGGTCAACTCATCCTTCTTCGGGCGCCAAAATGTTCCTGGATGGTATTCTTCGGGTGCCTCTTTCGCTACTTCTCGAGCTTGAATACTCACGTGTGGGTGGCCGAACAGGTGGGGGTACCTGCAAAACACACTCTGACGCTCAAGTTAGAGAGGTATTCGGTTTCAAGTGCCAGACAGTGAATATATTTTTATCTATATATTTTACCTTGGGTACTGCTACCTATTTATAGGGATGGACTGAGCCTCTGTCTATTGGGCCTTATTTAAGTAGCCTGAACTTAGGTAATGTGACCTTGATCAAGTTAACGACTAGTAATTGAGATTTTTACTGATTAATTTTGACTAGTCGTTGGCTGAGTGTACTTGGTCCTGGTAATGTGTCAAGGTTGAAGTCTATCCTACGGTGTTCGGTGTCGAGGTCGAGGTCTTCGGCTGTGACCGAGATCTATCTTCGGCCTTTACTGAGGTCTATCCTGTTCATATATTATTACTTGTTGGTTTGTTAGATTTTTGTCGATGGAGAAGAATATGAATTTACAAACTCTTTTTTTTTTTCTTTTCACGTGACTTTTAAAAATAATCCAAGAATAACACTTTTCAAGAAGTAAAATTATTAAAAAATAATTATAACTTTAAAAAATAACATACGAAATATTGATACTTTCAACATTTTTTTATAAAATTACTTAATCACACATTACCACTAATACGTTTGTTTAGGTTATTATTTTAAAAGTGAAAAATACTCCTCATACATCATAGTATGTGATTTGAAGATAATATAAAATTATTTTATATTATTTATATGACTATTAAATTCATATTTATTTAAAATAATTATTTTATAATTTTCAATTAATATATCAAACATGTTAATTATTTATCAATTTTTTAAAAGAAAATACAGCTACAATTTAATAACTTTTTGTATAGCAAACATGTCAGTACTATAGCTTTTATAATTGCATAAACATGTCTTTTACTTTTTTACCGTTGAAAATGAGAAAGAGTATAATTATTTTCACTTTTCAATTAATTAATTGGTTATTATGGATTTATAATTAATTGATTTTAATTAAACTATAGTTAATATTTTTTTGGTGACAAATTTTATATTAAGTTTTATAATAGATATTTATTTTTATAATAAAAATTTTCAAACAAACATCACATTATTTTAAAAATTTATTACGATAATATTTTAAATTTAACTAATTTAAAAAATAATAAAAGTAAATAAATCACTCAAAATTTTAAACATTTTGTACGAGGATCACATCCAAATCCAATCACGTAACACAACTAAAATTTAAAAGTTTTGTCACGACGATAAAAAAAATAGAAAAAATCTTTTTATGGAGGTGCGGGGAATCGAACCCCGTGCCTCTCGCATGCGAAGCGAGCGCTCTACCATATGAGCTACACCCCCATATTGATGACTAATGTTATAAAATATAAATTAACCATCAGTGGAAACTTTCACATAAAAAAATTTTACATTATCATTCAATTCACAACTTTTTATATATGATAATTTTGTTAAAATTATCGATTAATATTTTAAAATTTATATAAATAATTAGTTGTGAATGAAAGATATTGTAAAAATTTTTTTATACCGTCAATATATAAACATTAAACTCTCATTTTAATTAAGTGCTCTCTCTTGATTAATATAATCAAACAATTAGTTATTATTAAGTAAACAATACGAAGACTATAATCAGTCCTAGATAAATTTTTTCAAAAACTTTCTTTATGAAATTCTTGTTATAATTAGTTAAAATTTATTGAAAATCATTATTTTTTTATAGGTTTCACTTATGATTAAATGATATGATTTTCAATGAATTTTAATAAAAAAAATTCTAAAACTATTATTTTTGAGGAAATTTTTCTCTTACTCCTCATAAAATTATTTAAAAATATCCTTAATAGGGACTTGATATTATAGATAAAAATTAGTCATAAGTGAAATTAAATAAAATATGTTTAAGAATAATATTATTAAATAAGACAAAAATAGTTAGATTTATTTATATTTATAGACACAAGTTTTTTGCTTATATATAGATGGATTAATATTATAAATAGTAAATAATAAGTTAGAGTATAATTAGAAAATCCTAAAAAAGAGTATAGTTAGAATCAAATTTAAAATTTTAGTTTTGAAACCCTAAAACATCTATAGTTAAGAATAAAATAAAAAGCTAATTAATATATATATATATATATATATATATATATTTACACCATTTACGTATAAACATTTAAATAAATTTATTAATTAGCATACAAGTTATATTTAGAACCAAAAAGTAATTAAATATTATTAACCTTCCAACAATTCCGTAAATTATACTAATTAATAACTGAACTCATCTTCATAATTATTCATTAACTTTTCAGCTCATGTCCTGTGAGTACAGAGGTAATAATAAGGATGGAAAATAAATCCTCATGCATTTGTTGTATGATTTCAACCCCTCTTACTAAGTCGATATACATCTAATGCTAATAGATAAATTATTATATAGTTTCCATGACAATGTTACTATGGTTTCAATTAATTATAACGATTCATGTTTTTATAATTTATGTGATAATCGACTTTTCTTAATTTATTTAAATGATTAACAAAATATGTGTAATATGATCATTAAATTGAATAATGCATAATGTGGTGGTATGTGATTATATAATAATTTTTTTTATGTTAAATTTTTTGTTTCTAAGTCAATTTTCATATTTTTTATGAATCACTTAAAATAAATATTTTTAGTTAGCTAACAATTCTCTATTTTAGAATTAACTAGCACGATACCAGTGCTTCCATATGGGTGACTCCATTAGTTTTGTGCATTTATAATTATATATATATATATATATATATATATATATATATATATATATATATATATATATATAGAAAGACAAATTCGTCGAGTTAATGGCAAGAGAGGATAAAAACACATAAAAGAATAAATAATTATTACATTAATGATTAAACCAATATGTTTTGAATTTGAGTAAACAATACAGAATATACAAATCACTCAAATAAGCATCATTATGGCTGGTAGACAAAGATCTAGGTTGGATTCATATTCGTGAAATAAAACGAACTTGTCCCCCATTTATTGATAGTATTCAATCTTATAAAAATATTAAATTAAAAATTATTTGTTATATACAAAAGAAAATAAGCATAAACTAAATTGTATTACAATTAATTTGAAGTACAAACCTCTTTTTAATATTTCAAATTGGGGTGATGTGTTAATTAAATCTAATGTCGATAACTTGCTAAGTTTGTTCTCATAATTAAGCACATACTATCTATGTAATCACGATAAAACTATAGTTGTTGGAACTAACTAAAAACAAACAACAGTACTTACCTCTAGCTTTTGTTATACATGTAAATAGTAATTGAGTGCAAAGAGGAACATAGCATCATGGAAATAGTAAGAAATTCACAATTTTATGCATATAACTATGATATAAATTAAAGGTTGCAAATACAAAATTTCCTTGTAAACAACTTGCATACAAATCAAAAGCTATTTAGTTTACGATATACGTAAATGTATCACTTTGGAAAGATAAAAAAGATGTAAAATTGTTGACTTAGAAACTTATAAAATAGATAATTGTGCTATAACCAATGCATAACATACAAAATGAGGTCTAAGATTAAAAAAATCTACATGCAAATGTGATTAATATTATATGTCAAAGAAATCTTTCAAAAAGACTTATATTTTTAAATAGACTTACTAAGGATTTTAAAAACCTTCTTAAACACAACATTTATAGTTGTGGTTAGTGACTTTCCTTTTTATTATGAATTAGAATTGTCAACCTTTTTGAACTCTCTAAAATGCCACATATAATTATCCATGATTGAAGACAGGATTTAAGGTCTTGGCAAATGTAATTCAATTGATTGAAGATATTTCCCTTAAGACTTATTGATGGTTATAAAAAATAAAAAAATTAATGGAAATTATCTTCTCACAAGTTTGAAAGGTAATGGTGACTAAAATGGAGATAAAAACATTCTAGGGATGGAAGTTAAATTTCAACGTTCTTCCCTAAGATTATCTTTGCTTCAATAACATGGTTGGCTAGTCTTGTGACAATTAATCTAGTTTCATTGCATAAATATTCAAATTGGTAAATTTCTAAACAACATTATTGGTGTGCCACTTTTAATTTGATGTTGTGATTAGACAATTTAGAGGTGTTTAATGAGTTAAGAAACTCGAGGGTAATTGCCTTTAGTGGTGCACCTTTGTATGTATGTGATATCTTCACTAAATTTGAGCATAAATACTCTCTTTCATCACCAGGAATAAACGATAATGCATAATGATTTAACTTATCAACAATGTTAATATAGAAGCTAATATAGCTCTAGATTGCAAAAATTCTAAATTGTTGTATTGATTCTCCAAATGTGGGTAAGTATTTTGCACTATGGCACGTATAAGATCATTATAGTTAGTAATTAGAAATCCCTAGGAATTTCTATCTCTACATATTCATCATTTGACTCTATAATTTTCCCATCTCCTATAAGTAATAACAACTCTAAAAATTGTCTTAGTTCCTCAACATTTATATTGTTCATATTAGTTATTACATACATATTTTTTGTAAGCCTCGTAACTTTACAAGATTTCCATAGGTATGAAGAATTGATTGTAGCATTGGAGAATCTCATTATGTCTCTAAGGCTTTTGTCCAATGCTTCAAAATAAAATTTATGTATCATTAGAACTTTATCCCAAATAATTAGCTTTGTATCTTTCAATGTCTCTGCAAGTTCACTACCTTGAAGGATATTACAAGTTGAGTTTTGCAGGTAGGAACTGAGATTGCAAACTTGGAGTGTGTTATTCTTCCTTCGGGCAATAACAAAGACGCTATTCCGCTTAAAGTCATAGTTAATACAATATGACGTTTTTTTATCTCAATGCAAAAACTAATGATTTCCACATGAAAGTTTTACCTGTTCCCCCATATTCATATAAAAAAAATGCATTCATGCTTATTATCATTAACAACCTTCATTATTATCTCAAGTATTCTACATTGCTCACCTATATCAATGAATTGGATAAAAAATATTAAATATTTTAAAGACATGTTGAAACATATTTTGACTTTGGGTGTGTTTATTTGTAGAAAAACATAATTGTAAATGATAAATTACCTATGAAAGAGTTAAAATAGTTTTGGAAATCATTTGTTAACTGGTCTATATCATTATCACGCTTTACAAGAATGAATCTATTTCCTAATTCATGCCTTACAATACATTCAAAAAATGACATGGATGAAATATCTATTAAACTTTTTCTATTACATTGCAATAAATTTTCTATTAGCAAAAGAGTAAGATTTGTAATTCTAGATCATTTAAATTTAAATTTGTAAAAAAGGGTAATGAATAATATCAGTATAACAATTTTAAATAAATACAAATATTTGAAAAATAAGAGTATATTGATAAAAAATTAGGATGTGAAAATATACCATGCATGTTTGTTAAGTTTTTTTGCTTTGGTAGAATTCTATCTACTAAACATTGTTGTGTTTGCTGCTTAGATATGTTTGGGTCTATTCAAACTATTAGAGATAAGCATTGTCACAAATAGCTTTCTCAAATAATGGCATGATCCCCAAGTGTGGGACTTTTTAATAGCTTTAATGTATTCTTTATCATCTTGAAGAAATCCGATGGTAAAGCAACTCTCTCTATAAGTAGGATATTGTATGCCAGAAATAGCTTTTATTTCTTCATAGTTACAGGGTCCTTTAGCTACTATTAAAATAATTCTTAAGTAAAACAACTCACAGTAGTAGGTAAAACCCAATTAAGCCTTCCGATAGTGTGATTGTACTTTCTTAGTTGCCAAGTTCTTTTTCTAGGATTGTAGACACACTTTGATACAAATTAACTGTGTATATGTGAAATCTTTGCCTTCTTTGTATATGTTATTTGTTTGCTTCCATGATGTAAAAATTGGATCCTTTATACTTGGCTTAGACAATAGGGAATCTAAATCATCATCATCATAAAAAAGAATAGATTATTCATCGAACAAATCAAAGTACAATCTCTCAACTATTGGTGCCTTTCCACGAGTAGAAAAAGAAAAGATTTTTCAACATGTCTCAGACAGTAAGATGTATCTACAATCTAAATATTGTTTGACTTCATCAATGTTTCCAATATGAGTTTCATCTTTGTCATTGGTGAAAAAAATGGTAGCTATTTATTCTATCATATCCTTTATTAATATACTTGAATAAGTATTTGATTGAAGTACCTTAATTACACCCTTCAATGTTAAGATATACTTAATACTTATTAGCCAAGTCAAAATGACATAAATTATATGATTTTTAATGCAATCATATAATTTAGGATCATGCATTTTGTTTGAGATCTCTATAAAAATAATAATTGTTTATGTCGTCAAGAGTTTGACACTTGTTTGAAGATGCAAAAATAAAAGAATGTGCGCATGTGGAAGACCTCTCTTTTGGAACTTAATTGTGTATTTATCTATAAATAAAAAAACAACGAAAAAAATTAAATTCATGAATAAATTAACTGCACATGAGTATATCTATTAACATATAGAAAAAGAATAATAATGGATAAAGAAAAGAGATAATGAATAAATTTGATTGCTAAAAGTTATTGTAAATTAGTAACATACATAAAGTGGATGACTTACATGCAAGAACTTCACCAAAGATTTCTTTCTTCGTATCTCTTTTAGTAAATGATCAATCTTAAGTTTGAAAACTCTTGACACAATGTCAGGACAATCTTGTGCATGCAAGTTCATGGCCTTAACACCCTTTGAATTTATGGTCACTTTGGATTACAAGTAAATGTTAAGAATAAATTTTGAAACTCAACAAAGCTACAAATAGTCATCCCATAAAAATATGATTGGTCCATGTATCTTTGTCCCCCAACAAAAGTAGATGACAAGATGATAAGTTTCCAAGACTTAATGGTTGAGAATTTTTTTTAGATGGAGAAGTTTGCAAGCTAATAAATATCAACTTTTAGTTATTGTTGATGAGTTCTATATAAAATAACCTTCAAGACTTTATCATTATGTAACCATCAACAACAAATAGTTGAAAAAGTCTTATTGATCTTAATAATATTTGTGTTTCATTGTTTCGAGAATGTAGTCTGAAACAAAAGAACTCTCTTGTTGTGACTATATTTCTTTTCCTTTCTTATAATTAATAAAATCTCTATATTGCATATAATGTGTGATGCATTCTCCCCAAGCAAGGGTCTTACCACTAGGGTCATGGCTAGGAGAATAGAAGAAGACATGGCTAGAGTAGAAGGAGGAAGATCTCACCTCCATATGACCATCAAGTTATGCAAGTCATGATTTATTTACTTGTAATTTTTATTTTAGGAACCTAGGATTTTATTTTGGACATGTATTAGTCCATTTAATTTTCTAGGAGGTGTCTTAGTAATAAGAAGGGGTAAGATTAGCTTTTGGGCCTTTATTTAGGAAATAAGGGGGTAGTTTGATAACTCCACCTTATTTTCCTAAATAAAACCAAAAACTAATAAAGGAGTAATCTTGACCCTTAGATGAGGTAGCTTGGGCACCAATTCTCATCCAAGGGAGGAGGATTGAAGCCCAAAGTCCAATCAATCCCCTCCTTTAGATGAGAATTGGTGCCCAAGCTACCTCATCTAAGGGCTAAAATTACTCCTTTATTAGTTTTGGGTTTTATTTAGGAAAAGAGGGTGTAGTTATCAAACTACCCCCTTATTTCCTAAATAAAGGCCCAAAAGCTAATCTTACCCCTTCTTATTACTAAGACACCTCCTATATAAAATTAAATGGACTAATACATGTCCAAAATAAAATCCTAGGTTCCTAAAATAAAAATTACAAGTAAATAAATCATGACTTGCATAACTTGATGGTCATATGGAGGTGAGATCTTCCTCCTTCTACTCTAGCCATGTCTTCTTCTATTCTCCTAGCCATGACCCTAGTGGTAAGACCCTTGCTTGGGGAGAATGCATCAATGTGTATATACATATTCACCAAAAGTGAATGGAAATGGATATTGGAAACCTAAATAACTTGCATGGAGTTCATTAATTCTTTTAAGTCTACCACTTTGTGTTTCTAGGATTATATTTGTATTCATAATTAATTTTTATAACCAACAATTATATCAATTTCTTCTAGAATAGTTGGTAGATTATAAATTCTCTTATATGTGACTCTATAAAAAATTAGTTTTAATCTTAGATTATGCACACTTGTATTATCAAATCTTTGTTTTACCATTGTAAAAAGCTTTTAGAATATATTGTTCTAATCTAACATGATCTCCAATAATGTCACAATTTTTTATCAAGATAATTTTGAGATCTGAACACAATGATAATAATAAAAATTATATTAGAGCAAAAAAGAACAATATTTTAATATATACATTAACATATCATTCTTCCATTATAAATGGTAAGCAACATAAATTAATTACCTTAAACCCCCAAGTATTTTTTAGATCTCATGCTATGTATCATAAATATAAAGTTGTGCAAAATCTAGACTTTGTCCAAGTATGTGAAGCAAGCTATCAATAAGGTTACCGGTTTGACATTCTATCTTTGAAAAAAAAAGTCATTTCCCATTGTTAAATGAATTGTCCAACTTTGCACGGTAAAATAGAGACAAACATAGTTGTAAGCACAAATATGTTTTTGAAATTTTTCACTATCACTTGCATCCGGATCACATAAAAGATGTTGTAGCAAATTAAGGGGCTTCAAGAAACGAAATTGAACCTTTACTTTGGATTTGTAGTGTTTTCATTTTTCTTAATACCACATATGAGCTCCACAATATTGATAAACATGAGAAGGATCTCAAGTATCAATGTATTTTACAAAAGAAGCAATTTAATAAGTATTAACTTATACATTTATTTTTGAAAGAACCAATTAAGTAAGAAAAAAGATCAATGTTATCACCTTTTGGTTAGAATTATCATCTTCCAAGGTGTCATCTATGTCAAAACTTGATTATGCATCAATTACTGATTATTTCGATTAACATGTGAATTCTTTGAGCAGGGTATTTACCCATAGTTTAGTGTATTAAAAAATAATAATTCTAATAAGAAATTATAATATATATTCCTACCTTAAAATTCATGAAAATGATTGTTGGTATTAACTTTTGAAATTTGTTATGACAAACATTTCATTTCTCTTATATTATGTTATCAAAATTCGATTTTACTTAAACTCCTAAGAGTCTTGTAAACTTGACTCATAGATTCGTAAGAGTTTATTTTACATAAAAAATTAGTAATTAAATACTATAAATAAAATATATAATGACCAATTTAATATTTTAATAATATTATAAAACAAATAATTACATAATAAATACCATAAATATGTTCATAGTCAAATTATACCAATTTGAAAAAAAAAACTACATCAAGTTTCAAACATAAGTCTTGAAAATAATATTTAAATAACTAAAAATATACAAATGTCTTCAGATGACCATGTCCAATCCTCTAATTTCTCTATCTCCAAGATTATTATTATCATCTTCATCATTGTGTCTTTTAGATTGTGCATGACCATTGTTAGGCTCCCTCAAAACTAAATTATCTAAGTCAAAAACATTGATAATTATACCACTTGAACTTCCTCCAACATCTCTTACCAATTCAACATTTTCACCATCACATTCACCTTGTTCTTGAGGATCTTCCAAGCCAACCTCATTATTATATCTATCTTTTGTTATCCATTCATCATCAGACTCATTCTCCTCAAATGGAAGAGTGTCGTAGTTTTTTTTTTAATTTGTTTACTGTTCAACTTCAAGTTATACATTACATAAACTAAGTCCTTCGTTGTCTTTTGATGTAAACGATTCTTTTTTTGTATGAAACTATAATTAAAAAATGTTATTTTTTAAACTAAATAAATAAAAATAATAACACTAATACAAATAACATCATAATTCACAAACTTGAATTATCATTTCAAATGAGCTCTAGATACACACGCAACCAGAAGAACTACAGGTCAAGCTTAAAACACCAATAACAAAACTCTTCAACTCACGAGTTCCATATCTAAACATCTCTCACCCTTCTCCAGGTTGCGCAGTCTTTCTTGACACCTTGGGATATTTCATAAAGAAAAGTATTTTTAGTAAAATGAAACTCAACAAGTTGTAAATTAATTTTCTTCCTTTTTGCAACATCACTAACCAATTTTCTCATGCATATGTGCAACATCTCTTTCTCCTTAGGGTCATCATGTTTAAAGCTAAACTCATAACGTAAATGAGAATTCATATAATATGCAATTGCGTGCAAAGGCCTAGGAAACTAATGTTCGATATTTCATAAATAATTTTACAAATAGGCTTATAACTACACAAAAAATATTAAAAATAGAGAAATAAACAAACAATTCTCCCAATAAATAAATAATTTTAACATATTTAACTTTTTTTAACATTATTAAAATTGTATTTGCATTTTATCTTCTCTTTGGATTTATCCATCTCATCATAAATGAGACACATGACATGAACAATTTTTCATCAGAATCCACCAATAAAATGATCACCATAAGTGAGACAACAACTTTAAGGCATGTAATTATATTTTTCAAAAACTGACTATCCAAAAGCCATATTTTTTGTTGTTCTCCCTTTTTGAGATTTTCCAAACTTGTTTCATTTCCACTATCCAGGACTAAACATGCTTATCAATAATGTTTTTAAGTCATGAAGACAAACTAAGGTTAAATAGGTTGTGACAAATCTAGTGATACCAGACCTAATCAAATCTCTTCTTTTCGTGAAAGTCTTCATCATTGAAATCAACATTGTAAATGTAGGTATTGCTTTCCTTTCTTTCTTAATAGTAAATTTATGGACATTTAAATGTTTTCAAAATCTTAAAAAATCAAATAATTATAATGCGCATCACATGGGTTCAATACAAATGCTCTCACTCGTTTTGAAGTTAGCAGCATTATCAGTAACCACTAGGATTACATTTTCCTCTCCAATAAATTTCACTGCATCGTCCAACATTTGAATACTTTATCAGTTGTTCTTGAAATATCTGAAGTATCTGCTGAATAAAGGAATATAATCCCTTCTGGACTATTTGCCAAAAAGTTACAAATTGAATGTTGCTTTTTATTTGTCCATTATCCTACATAATTGTGCTACCAATTCTCTTCCCCTCATCTCTAAATTCTTGAAGCATACCATTGGTTTTTAGAAGCGGTCTCTAATTTCATGGAAAGATGGAGGTTTATAGTCAATCTATATCTCTCTATCATTTCACAATTTTGCAAAAGTTGAATTTCTGATAACATTGAATGGAATAACATCAACATACCAAAATTTAGCACATTGATCATCAACTTTTTCTTTCTCACATTTTTTATGCATTTCATTTAAAGTGACTTAGACTCCATCCCCTCTAGCTTGAATATTTTTTCCCTTTCCTCTAGAAGCAAACATATTCGTAATTAATTAGTATTTGTTTCCACCCCTTAGACTATATATTTTCTCCCTTCTTGAATATTAACCAATCTTCTTTTCTTTTTAGGTGCCAGTTTAATTTTTGTAATAAGTTTCATCATGACAACTTTGACTTCATCTGAAATTAAAACACAAGATTTAGAATCTTCTATAGTTTCGACGAAATGGTGCGCGAATCTAGAAACACCCCCACTCACAGTCTTTGAATTATAACTACATTTAATTTTATTTTATTTTTTGCATTTCCTTGAACATCAGTCTCATGCTTTTAACCAATATCTGACCTGTTTTCTATAGCATTTTTTACTTTTACTCTAGCAACTAAAAATGTTATTGCATTAGGATCAAATTAATTTGATCCAATTCCAGTGTGAGTCTAGACATCTTAATTTACTACCAAATGAGATATTTCAAAAGTTTAGAGTTCAGAATTTAGATAGCTTCCAAATCAGATAACTCATTTTAATTTACAACTAAAAAATATTACTACTAAGTACCAGCTAAGACTAACAAATTCATGGTAGACGACTAATCCCGCCAACTCCTCTAAGAATCATCAGACATAAAGTATGGAAGCTCCTAATAACCCCATAGGTTCCCGGAATTACAGTACAACAGATTGGTGCTCGGTAATCTCGAACATCACTTACAAAATTTAACAAAACCCTGTTTTTCGATTAGATATCCGAATGAGATTAGATGGGGGAACAAGGCCACGATTCCTTTCCCAAAGGGAAGGAATTAAGTACCGATGGATCCTCTAAGTGACCATGGTAGTATAAAGAGCCAGTCCACTTGCCACATCAGATGTCCGTCTTCTTGTGAACGAGTCGGGTTTTGGCAGAGAGTTAGAGCCCAAAGACGCTTTCAGGCAACCTTTTCATTCTAATTTACTATATTCTCATAAGTCATACATGATATTAAATAGTCATAACTCATAACTTATAACATTTGAAGTAAGTAGTAACTAATTCTTTGAGAGACCGCAAAAATGGGGAAGTGTAGGGCAAGAATGGGGAAATGCAGGTCATAGGGGAATTGGACCACTAGAACCAAAATTGCAAAGTCGAGATGCACCGTGGATGCTAGATTTGCACAAAAAAAAGTGCAACCCAATTCGATTAAGAACAGATCAAGCAGATTGGATCCACGAATTACTAAGAAATGTTTTTAGCTTTATTTTGTTTTCTATTAAACATATGGAATAAAATAGTAAACATAAAAATTTGTAAACATACATTATTTTTTCAAAATAACATAAAAATAAAATTACATATAAAAGTAGTATAAAAATAATAAAATGTAATAACTTGTGATCTCCATCACTGCAAAAGATAATGCATTCATTTTCCAACTTAAAATCTTCCATCTTTACATAATATTTAAATTTTAAATTGTATTGTCAATTCTCTATTTACACCCTTTTAAATAATAATAATAATAATAATAATAATAATAATAATAATAATAATAATAATAAACTTTAAATTGAATGAATTGGTTCGTGGATCTACAAATGTTCAAAGTTCAAATTTGTAATACGATCCATCTATGGTTGGATATGTAATTAGATTGTATCAAATTTGATTTGATTATGTCTGCATCACTTCATGGATATAATTGGATCAGTTTGAATTCATGAATTCACAATTCGATCCAGATCCACAAACACCCATATGCAAGGAACACTAAAATCAAAATTGTGTGTAGGTGCATCTATAAATGAGCTCACTAGAATCACAACAAGTTTGTGAATGAACTTCATTTTTCTCATAATCGTAGTTCGCAAAAGGGAAGTGAGATAACCTAGATCACAATGGGAATTAATTTTGGTCTTGCATAGCCAAAATGATGTCATTTCGTGCATAAATGGGTATCATTTCAAACTCGTGAAATAATGTGAAAATCGCGATTTTACTTAACTTTACCGATTTTACACCAGTTCACCTGATTTCCCTACAAAAACAAGTTAACCTACGAATTGACTCGAAAGGGTCACTAAACTCATAAAATCGTATGATTTTACGAGTTATGTTGCACTTACGATAATTATTTTATTTAGCTCTTAAATGAACTTGGATTGATGAAGTAAAAACATTATCATTAGAAAGTCCTACTCTTCCCTTTTTCAAATTACTTTCAACAAGTGAAAAATTAACCATGTCAACAAGTGAAAAATTAACAATGGGCATAGACCTTGTAGGAGAATTATCATTAGGCATAGAGGTAATTGTTGGAACAAATTTATTCAACAAATTATTACACATGGTATGAATCACCATTTTTGTTCTATGAGAGTGCAACTTATTTATGCTTAGTTGGTATTATCATTTAAGATGCAATCCTTATTTTTATTTTGTTTTACACCTTGTTGACAATAATAAAAGATGTATCTTATAATCGTTTGTCAATAACAACTTGCTTGATTGTGCAAAAATACCCATAGATTTAGATCCCGTGACATTTCAATTATATTGATAAGAATAAATTGTAACTAAAAAATGTAACTAAAAAATGTTAATAAAATTTTTTGAGTAATTGGTAGATGAAATGGCAGTATTTTTTAATCATACGGCCAGTAATAAAACTTGGATCATTTTCATTCAAAATCTCATTTCTCTTAACACGTTTTTCTCGCAATTGTAATTGTCTTTTTAAGCGTGCATATGCTGCATTCTGTTTTTTCTTATCTTGTTCATCCATTTTTAATTTTTGTAAGTTTAAAAATAAATATAATTAACATAATATATTTAAAATAAACTTATACAAAAATTAATAGCATGTTTAAGTATAATAAATTCAAAGAAGTAATGTCACATATGTTGAATTCTAACTGGTTAGGAATCTTCTCATAACTCTTTAGGAAGTTGGTCTTATAGCTGAGATTTTACAAATAAACAAAGTATAAGTAAAGAGATACTTACATGATATACTACATGTAATAAACCATAAAGTTGCATTGGTGAGTTAAATTTATACACAGATATCCTAAAAATGATACTACATGTAATAAACAATAAAGTTTACATTATATTTACATGATATAGTACATGTACTAAACTATAAAGAGATATTTACATGACATGCTATATGTAATAAACAATAAAGTTTACATGAGATGCTACTTGTATAAAAATATGATATATTGCCTGCATTTCACTTTATTTGGCATTATATATTAAAGCAAACCAACAATGTGATAATATTTAAACATTTTGAAAATCAACTCCCATCAATTTCCAAGTTAAAAAAGGCTTCCAAAAATAATATTAGTCACAAACCTTAAAGACTCTGTCTCTGGTAAATGTTTCTTAGTCTTTCCAATTTCAACTGGTCAATATATAAGAAACTTTTTATTTTAAAAACAATAGAGTATCAGTATTACCATGAAAAAAATTGAGAACTTTGTTATCATCTATTTTTTTCTTTATTGTTAACAATGAAGAGAATAAAAATGTATTAATAGATGATAGAGCCTTTATCTACCAATAACATTCATTATAGAATATAAACTGTGTGAGAATATATAAAGCACAGAACAAGATTAAATCACTTTACACCAAATTGAAAACCTTCAAAACATGAACAGGAAAGATCATAGTTTGGTGGAATGCTAAAAGAAAAGTGAAAAAGGTGATGCTCTCAACAAGAATCAATAAAATATTTAAGTATAATGTATCCTTCAACTGCATTTATTTTTTTTAATTTTTAATGCTCAATTAAGTCTTATACTTTATTTATAGTGCTCAATTAAGTTTTTTAACTTTTTAGTGTTGATTTTATGATAAATTTATTAACTTTAATATTTTAAAAATTATATAAATAAAAATATATGATCGAAAATATTCTGTTAAGTATACTAATTAAACTTTTAATTTTGTTTTTTTATAGACAAATTAAACTCTTAATGAATATGTTAAATGTTATATCTAATTTATAAACTCAATTGTATTACTATGACACTTTTTTTTATTAGTTATGTGATAGATATTATTTTGTAGTTATTTAATTGTTAACAATCTTCATTCATAAAAAAATTAAAAATAAGAATGAATAATAGCTACGTAAAATGATTAAAAATGAATAACTAATAGCAACATATAAATACCTAAATTGATGTTTCATGTTTTTTTTTATTTACAAACTCAAGCGTATATTTTATTATGATTAGCTAAAATATCAAATAGCTTATCTATGTATTAAAAAATAATTTAAGAGATAATATAGCTAAATACATCTTTAACATATAAAAAATTGATTGGAACGCATGTTATTTTATCATTCATGTGATAGACATTATTTGTAGTTATTTAATTGAGGATAAGCTTAATTTATAAGAAAAAAGAATTAAGAAATTGATTAAAAATAAATAATGATAATGTATAGTTACCTAAATTGATTAAGAATAGATAATAGAAGTGTATACGTATTTCATGTTGCTTTTCTGAATTATCATCATTTTATAAAACTTTAAAATCTTATGAGGTTGCTGATCTTCTTCTAGCTAGCTTAGAAAGTATAAAAAAATAAATATAATTTAGCATATGGAAGAAATTAAAAATCATTATAGCACTCGTGAATGTTGCTGTATGGAAGAAATTAGAAATCATTATATAAAATAAAATACAATTAATGACTTTTATAGTCTTGTTTTTAAAAAAAAATATTCATAAAAGTGCTAATAAAAAATTATGTATCATGATTACTGATTATATATATATATATATATATTCTAAAATCATGTAAATGACATCTAACACATCGTTAGTATCCATCTTAGCTGCTGCTATTATAAATAAAACTCAAATTATTAAATATTGATCAAACATAAGTTTCATGTAACATTGTTTTAACAGTAATTAATCGTAAAAGGTCCACAAATTACATAAGTACAAAATAATCTTCATGTAAATAACATCTTAATATGTCCTGTAACCCCATAACTATCAACTATGTCTATTTATCAAGTATATAAAAGTTAATTATATTCATGTCTTTTTTTTCTTTTGTACCAACAACACTTCAAAAAATCAATAATCCACAAAAAAATCTCACAAAAATAACATTTAAATTTAATTAAAAAACATTTAAAATTTTCAAATAATAATAATAATAATAATAATTATTATTATTATTATTATTTTACATTATTATATATGATAATAATGTATGTATAATTATTAATAATAAACTGTAAATAAGTATGAACATACAGAATAAATTATACCTTGAAGTCTTGAAGTATAGTGTAAATATAATTGTACATGCAATTTTTTAATTATTCCTTTTATATCTTTTAAAGAGTGTGATTGTAAGATTTGAGAAGTATGATAATGAAACATTTTCAAACATAAAAAATGTTAGAACAAAAATAAAAATTTAAATAAAGATTAATATAAAAAAAAAATCAAAATTATATATAATTTAATAAAAATTATAAATATGTAAATAATTTAGTGAAAATAAAAAATCAAAATTATATACAATTTAATTTGGTCGATTGGTCGGTTAGGAATTTTGTTTCGTGTGAAGGATGTGATAAGTTTAGATTCAGAGTATCATCCTGATTATAATGAGAAGAAAATAAAAGTGTAGGTAACAGTGAGATACTCTACACTGCTACGATGTGGGTTATGTTCTGGTGAATTTCTAATTTCTGCATAAGGAGCACGAGCATTCATGTTGAACCACTCATCTATGCAGATGCATTACATGGTCCTCAGACTCTCCTTCTGCTTCTATTAATTCTGATAGGCATATTGGGCATCTGTCATAGTTATCACTCCGATGCGGTAACCGCCCACCTTCACCTGTAAGAGTCGTGGGAGTTTTTCAATATCTGGCCCATTATTAATTACGCTGTTGGGCCTCGCCCTGTCACTATACTTTACTGCACTGCACTTAAAGCAACAAAGCCCACATAAAAATACCAGTTCTAGTTTTGGCACTTCTTGAAAAGCATGCTAGTGAGAAATCAAATCAAAATCCTAGGAATGCGTGTTTGGACCAGTGAAGTAAAATTGGTTTTAAATGAATTTTATAAAATTTATTTTGATTTAAATAAATTTAAAATAATATGATTTATATTTTTATGTTTTTACTATAAATATTAGTTAGTGATAAAATTTAATGTAGAATTATTGATTCAATGTAAAAATTATTTAAAGTTGTTTTAATTTAAAATAAATTTAAAATCAATTCCAAATTATTGTCTAACACATAACTAAAGTTATCAAAATTTATTTAAAATTATAATAAATTTTATAACGTAAAACTAAACATGTATTATGATATAATAGATAAAAAAAAATTTCCCTGTACAAAATAAAAATTAGTTACATATTCGATGAATCTTAGATGAAATATATCATGCTAATTGTCTTTACTTCTTCTTGACTTTATATATTAAGTTAACTAAAAATATAAAATTTAAATATGATCATAATTCTGATCTCTAAAAAATAAACTAATTTTAAAATAATTTAAAAACAAATTGGTAAAATATTTAAATTTAAATGATATTCTAAAGATTGAGAAAGACTAATTCCTAAAAAATATTTTTTGAATTTTCATAAAATCATGTGAAAAAATGGAGTGAGATAAGGTATACTACCTCTGTTTCTAAATATACCATTTAACTTATTCACAATTAAAAAATGGGTTAATTTGGTCAAACATATTAAATTTAAGGTTAATTTCTAAAATCATTCTTAATTTTATTATGAAATATCATCTTTTGCTTTCTACATAAAGCACTTTAATCATATATTTCAATCTTCAGTAGAGAGATAGTGCAATTTATTTTAGAGTGACCATCGATAATTCTATAAAAAATAATTAATTGCAAGATAATTTTAAAAAATTTATAGTAAAAAGATAAAAGAGATTTTAAAATGAGTTTAACTAGTATGGACTGATAATGTAAAAGAATTTTACATAAACGCTTAATCAGAGTTCTTCGTTTATATGACTAATTTTTAAAATATTAATTGATAAATTCAACAACTTATTATAAATGAAAGATTATAATTTAACGACAATGCAAAAAATTTTACACTATTGATAATACTAATTAAACTCTTTTAAAATTATATTTTACTTATAGTAAATTTTTAGTTCCTATATTACACTAAGCTACCAATCTAGATCTTTCTACATTATATTTATTGTTCTTAATTCTGGTAGTTGATTGAGGGAAACAAAACATAATCTAGCATAATGTATTTGATTTTTTACATTAAATCAAGACATTGTCCCTTTCTCCTAAATAAATAAATTATGAGATACAATTATTAGCTTTTTTTTTTTATCACCAAAATTGTAATTATTAGTTTGTTTATCTATTTAAGACTTAATTTCTTATTCATCGACAAATATAAGATTTAAAATTATATAAAATATATAAGTCACGTATAATAGGAAAATATTTTATCTTGATTAATAACCTCAATCTCAAATAATATATATATACATATAGAGATAAAATTTCAGGTAGAAAAATTACTATATTTCTTAATTAATGACAATTATTTAAAAATGGAACAAAAAATTACATAATGTTTTGTTCAATTAATGGTATCCTTAATTAGAGACAATTCTGTTTAAGCGTTAATGGACAACAAACTCTCTCTTTCTCTAAGTATTTAACACAATTGCATACTTAAGATTCGAATAAATCTTATTAGCAGATCAATGCACAATGATTTTGATAAACGAGACAAAGGTTTTTGTTTTAGAATAGATCCTATATCCTTTAAACTAACTTGAAGTGTTTTCCTCATTAAAGATATACTTACTTCAATGGGGGACATAGACAGAGAGCAAGTGAGAGAGATAGAGGGAGGGGAGAGTGAGAATTTACTTACTTAAAAAATAAGTATGAGAGACTTATTTTTTATGATTTATTTTTTTTTAAATATAATGATTCAAATTAGTTACTTTTTTCTGTGAAAGGTAGGTGCAATAACCCGATCAAAGCAAAATAATATTGATTGGACTTATAAAAGACATCAGTCACAAAGAGACAGAAATTAAATCAAATGAAACATAGAGAGTATCTTGATTGAACTTCAATCATAGTTTAGCAAATACAATAATTATTAACCTCATGGGGCATAATGACATTGCACTGTTGATTGAACTCCAAATATAACTATTAAATTAGTTACACAATTTTGAATTTAAATTAAATCCAAAAAGTGTTTAATACTAGCCGTTAATACTAACATTTTGTTTACATGACTCTTAAAATATTAATGGATAAATTTAATAAATTTATTATATATAAAAATGTATGTCGCTTTTTACTCTTATATTGTATAAATATTTTTCTTAAATACAAATTTCAAACCTGTGCCCGACTCTCTTTTACCTTTTGCATAATTTTCCTTTGGTTTAGATTGATTCATGATAAGTACAAAATAAAGTCTCTAATAATATTCTTGATACAATGCGTTAATGAGATAAGAGAAGCTAAATAGCTAAGTGTCGTGTTTAGAGTTTGTTTTCAAATTTAAACTTTTATAGACCAAAGTGTTTCATCCGTCGCAATTTTTTTTTTTTTGTTTTATTCGTTAACGACTTTTCTCAAGGCCTTGGGTTATTTGTTCAAACCAAATAAATAAGTTAAAATTTTAAAATCTATTTAATCATTTGTAGTGTTAAGCCATTATAAAAGGAAAAATGTAATTGTTATTTGGTCTAAGGAGTAAATTGTCAAATGTTTATATAGTATAGATAAATTTATTTTCATTGACATAATTTAGCAAACAATTTAAGCCATAATAATTTTGTCAAAGTTTGATATGAAAAAGTATACTTTTAAAATTAATCCCACCATAAAAAAAAGATGACTAAAAAAATTTTTCAGAATAGAAAAGATAATAAAATTTTAAAAAATTACTTATTTATTTACTATCTATAATTATGCTAATTTTAGTAAAATACTTATTTTTCTTGTTATACACACAAATCTAAATCCTTCTACTTCTCAACAATATTAACTATAGGAAGTAAAAGTGTGTGCTTTACTGAATTTTTGAATTTACATTCAAGCAAAAATATATATTTTAAAATAAAAAATAAAAATAACGTGATAATAGGTTGGATATGAAACCGTCATTATCTTGAACATAGTATAAATAATAAAAGGTAATTATTTTCTCAAAAAAATGATAAAAATTATGACAAGGTCTAAACGAATAATTTTTCCAAATTTTAGAAATGAATGGACTGACTATATATGATAATTTGGAGGGAAGGTTGTAAAATTCGACATTTGATTTACGAAGCAATAAAGGCTAATCACTCTGCTCCCAATATCCATGTATCCTCAGTATATATGGCGGGAAAATGTCCGTATGGTCCTTACTCCCCAATACCCCATATAAAAGGACCTAAGCCCCTATCACCCCATTAATCACTAAACGTGCGTTTCCCTTCGCTCTACTCCTTACTCAAAACTCCAAAGTTCCTCTCTCTTCATTCTCGATTCTGCCATTGCCGTACAATTTTTCCGCTGCTTCAACGCAACATGAATTGAGGAATTCCAGCATTCGTTACTCTAACGCGCGTTTTACTCGTAAATTTTGGTGCAGTTGTGGCTATTCCGCTCTTTACTTTTCCCCCCTTAGCTTTCATTTACGCTTTTTTTTTCCGTGTAATCTAGGGTTTCTTGTTCCAAGGTGTTCGGGCTAGGTTTTCGTGAAAGAAACCTGTTGCGCATATTCTTTTGATTAAATTGTGTCTCTGCGTTCTATTTTAGGAACGGATCGAAGCCAGAAGCCGATTTTTGCTGAAAATGGACGGTACTTTTGACGATGAAGGTGAACCGGCCGTTACAATCAACGAGTACCTTGATGAAGTTGAGGAACGGGAGCTGGTAACTCATTTTCTACATTCCTGCTGTATTTTTCATATTCTATCAACCGAGGCCCTATTTTATGCATCTGGTGTCGGTTATTGGATGTAATTGTTGATTACTTTACTTCTCTTTTGGTTGATAATGATATTGTTAAGATCTACTTTATTATCATCAATTATGCGTGATAATGTTTTTTGCCATTGTTACGATAAAGACTGATATCGTTACTTGATTTGTTAGGGTTTTGAACTTGATAGCTTTACTGGGAGATTTTGGACTCTGTCTGTCCGAGTAACCCGACAGTTCATTTTTACGGTTTTGACGATTTTGTGGAGCCATTTGTATAGTTGTCTTAGTTACATATTGTAAATGAAGTTATATATGGTTGAAGTGAATTTTAAACATTGTTTATGCTTGCGCATATTGCTTGTCATTTGTGTTAATCACCGATTTAGTTAGAGGATTACTAATGTGGCATATGTGTGGTTTTTTATAGCATTGCTTTGCAATGATGGATGGCTTTCCTACATCTTTTTGGATTGCTAGAAATGAAGCCCTTTAAAACTGGAATATAACCTATTGGTTTACTGCTTCACTTTTTCGGGATAGTCCTCAATAATTGTGATGATTTGTTCTTTGTTTTACCTGCTTGTTTACAGCTTAGTTCTAATATTTCAAGCATGATTTTAATTATTAGGACAGGATAATAAGTTGTGAAATATGCTACAATTTGGCATATGATTTGCATTAAAAGTGAGGCTGTTTCCTTCTTGTGCTCTTTGCTGTATTAGAGAAAGAAGCTGCTTGTTGAGATTCAAGCTTTTTAAGCAATTGTGATTAGGCAGAAACTATTTCACTTAATGTTGACTTTATGTTGTTTTGTTGATTCTGTTTTACAAAGAACATGGTATGATTGAAATGATGTTGATCACTGACACTTTTACTTATTCGATTTGCAGGAAGCTGATTTAGTTTTGGGGGGTGATGATGGCAAGGAGTGTACCTATAACAAAGGGTATATGAAAAGACAGGCAATTTTCTCTTGTCTCACCTGCACTCCAGATGGGAATGCTGGAGTTTGCACAGCTTGTTCATTGTCTTGCCATGATGGTCATCAGGTAGTTCTTTTCCTGACTCTAGAATTTTAGATTGCATTACTAATTTAATATAGAACTGATAATGGATATGGGTTTTTAAGAATGTTTACTAGTTGATACTGAATTGTAAGTAAAACATGTTGTGTTTGTTAAATCACATGTTTGATTTTGTGAGGACAGCAGGTGTTTTGAGAGGAAATTATCTATTAGTCATTTCTAATACCTGCTGGTGAATCTGAGACATTTCCCTCAAATTTTCAGTTGTTGATCTGTTAGTACTGTGAATATTTTATCTGTAGTGTTCTGGACCACATTATTACATGCTAGTGATGTTACCATTTCATTTCTTTAACTAACAAGTAGCTACGATACTGGGACTGATACACTTTATGTGGAATAGCTTAAACTTTACTCACTAAAATAATAATTTATTCCTTCAATATAAATCCAGTTTTATTTTGTGTTGAGCAATACCCATACTGATATCCTATGGTTTTGTTATTGCTGTGTTCTAAAGATTGTGGAGCTATGGACAAAAAGAAACTTCAGATGTGATTGTGGGAATTCGAAATTTGGTGAATTCTACTGCAGGATTTTCCCAAATAAAGATATAGAAAATGTTGAGAATTCCTACAATCACAACTTTAAAGGTTCATATTGCACATGTGGTCGCCCTTATCCAGATCTAGATGCTGAAGAACAAGTAGAAATGATACAGTGCTGTTTATGTGAGGACTGGTTTCATGAGGAGCATCTTGGTGTTGAGTCTTCTGCCGAGGTTTGTACCTTGGAATTTGATATTTTGGCATCTCTTAACCTTTTCATTGTGTTGTTGATTTCATGTACTTCAGTGATGAGATATATATGCAGTTTTTGGAAAATAAAGAATATTAATGCCTTCTTTTTATAAATAGTTACTAGATTGTATGTTAAATCATAATATCAGTTAATGTTGATATTAATCCATTTAGCTATCTATAATGATTAAGGATGTAAACTTACAGGTTTCCTTTGAACCTTTTTATAATAATCCATTTTTTCGATGTTGGATGTCCTGCTGAAGCTGAACTAATAGAATTCGGCTACTGGAAGCCATTTGCTGCTTGTTTTCTGTTTCATGGAAAAATTTAACTTCAAGCTATAAATGTTAATGGAACCCTTGTAAAGTAGAAACAATATTTAAGCTAGAGAAAATGTAAAAATTATAGATTTTAAAATGTAAACAATCTGGTGCTGTTGATATGGAACTTATTTGTAAAATTTTAATTGATTATGATCTTGCCTCTAAATCTTATTGCTATTCTTCCCTTTAAAAAAGCATTTTTCTGAAAAATTTCTTTGCCCCCATTTTTCTTATAATGTGTAGCTAATAAAGGACAATGCCTGACTAATCCTTATGCCATTTCCACTTATGCTATATTGGTCTGAAAGAAAATTATATTTTTTGAGATGTATGATGTATCAATCACTCTTAATGTTTATTTATTTTTTGTTTTCTTATGAATTTTGCTACACCTCAGATTCCCAAAGATGATGAAGGGGAGCCAATGTATGAGGAATTCATATGTAAGGCATGCTCTGAAGTATGCTTCTTTCTGAAGTTGTATCCTGAAGAAATATGGGCGGCTGGAAAGCAGACACATGCTACTGTACAAATTAGCAAGGACAAAGGTATCTTGGAAGACAAGCCTTCAACATGTGGATCTGAAAAGCCAATATGCGATGCTTCACATAGTTCTCCTAAGATTGATGATGCACAAGCTACTGTTGATTCCAAATCTATATCTGATGGGAAGAGTCTGTCTCAGGGAGAGGATTGTAAGGGAATTATGCCTTCAAATCAATGCACAAAAGGCACCGAATTGCATGTCAATTGTCTCCTTGGTGTAAACATTGTTACTGCTTCCCCAGTTCTACCTGGTAAACCAATGTTCCTTTCAAAAAATTGGAGAAATGCTCTGTGCAAATGCAACAATTGTTTGGAGTTTTACAATCAGAAGCAGATAGCTTTTCTACTTGACAAGGAAGACTCAATTGCGGAGTATGAGCAAATGGCCAAGCGAAAAAGAGAAGAGAAATTGCAGCAACAAGAGGGAGCTGAATTAAGTTTCTTTAATAAACTTGGACATGTAGAGAAAGTGGAGATCTTGAGGGGCATTGAAGAGATGAAGGATGGACTTCGTGCTTTCCTGGTATGTTTCCAGACGGCATAGTTTTTTTATATCATGTTTGTTCCGTTGTCTGTCACTTGTCCTGAATGGTAGAAAGGTAACACGATTTCTATAGGCCGAAGGTGACAAATGCAAGGCCTTGTTTAGTTTGACTTATGGTTGATTATATGTTATGGTAGGTGCATGACCATGTTTAATTGTGTTGTGGTTGATTATGTTATATTTTGTGGCAGGAGTCTGCAGACTCGTCAAAGCCAATTACTGCTGATGATATCCACCAGTTTTTTGAAGACATTAAGAATAAGCGTCGCCGTGTACAGTGAGTTTTTGATGTATTGGCTGTTCAAGGATGTGTTAGTAAAATATTTTCTAACTCTTAAGAGTTGATATGTATTATATGATGTTCGAAACTAAAGCCTGCATGCGTTATGATATTTAATATTACAATGCTCTACTTGTATCAACTTTGACTTACTAAACCTCGTTTTGGTTCCTAAGGAGTTAATTTTATTTAACATATGGTTGTTAGAGTCTTGGATTAAAGATTCTTCTAGCAACACTTTTGTTGGGTTAATATTTAAGGTCTCGTAGTGAATTTTTTTTATTTTTAATTTTTTAAATTTATATTAATATATTTTTTAGTTTTATAACAGTGTTAAATCTTTTTCTCTTTGACTATCAATGACTGATAATGATAGCTGAAAGTGGTGGTGAGCGGGGACAGATCTTTATGATGTGTGGAGGCATTTGCTCCCAAAGTTTCTTTTGAAGTGTATAAAACTATAAATTTTATATTATTTTAATTTTATTTTTAATTATTAATAAATTTTAATATTATAAAAGAATATTAATTATCATGTTCTCGGATAATTCTATTAGTTGATGAATATATTAACTTTTTAAATCACAATATTTTAATGTAATATTATAATATTATATTATCACTTGTTTTCATTTATCTTCTCTTTAATTATTTTTCATCAAATATTTTTATTTTTATTTTATATATTATTTTTCATATATTTATTTTATTCTAATTACTCTCCTTTTTATTAAAAAACATTATAAAACAATTGTGCCATATTTATATCTTTAAAAATATTATATTTTATTATTACAATTATAACTATTTTATTATTGTGACTTAAAATTTTTTATCTAAATAAATTTGTGTCTGATTGTTTTTTAAGTTGTTTTTGTTCTATAAATCTTTTTAAATGGCACTCTAAAAAGTTAAAAGAAAATGGTTTAAAATTTTTCTTATATGAAACAAACAAAAGAAATTATTAAAAAAAATAAAATTCACTGCTTTATGAAGATCAACCACGCTGACTGATGGTGAGTCGTAAATGAAAATTGAGGAAAAATAGAAATAAAAATTTTAATATTAAATTTTATTATTTTTCAAATAAAGTATAAAATGTTTTAAAAATAACTAAAAAATTTAAATTAGTTGTTTTGTAATATTTGCTAAATATATTTTTTTACATATTTCTGTGTTTAAAATATATTTTTTAAAAAAATTGAAATAAAAAACCATGTTGAATTGGGCTCACGTTATTATAGTCACACATATTTTTAAAAATAATTAAAAAATTAAATTAATTATTTTGCAATTTTCGCTAATATATTTTTACATATTTTTGTTTTTAAAATAAAAATTTGAAATTGAAAATTATCTTGAACTGACCAACGTTATGGTTATTATTGGAGTTGTTTCATGAATTAAAATATTATATTTTTAGAAATATAAATATGAGAATGTAATATTTTTATTTGTTAGAAGTTTTAAAATTTTATTTGTTAGTATCTTGTATTCTTTTAACTTTTCATTTTTCTAACTTTTTATTTTCTTATATTTTCATGAAAATATTGTAAATTACTTATAAATACATACAAAGTTTCTATTTTTTTTTCTTTTTTACTTAAATTATGTATTAGACTATATAAAATGATTTCTTTGATCAGTAATACCAAATAAAAATTAGTACATAATAAGAAAATTATGTATTAGACTATATAAAATAATAATTATATTACGAATAGATATAATAATAATCGTTAATCTAATCATGCACGTCTAATATTTATATGCTGATGTATATAATTAAGCAAGCATTACTGTTAGAAGTTTATAATGAAAATATATATTAATGGTTAATCTAACCATGCACGCATAATATATGGGAGGGTTTATGGTGTATTTTTTAATTTGAAGGATATTGATATTTCTTTTTTTTAATTAATCAAATTATAGATTTTATTTAATTCATTTTTTAAGAAATTAAAATACCTTTTATTTATTTATTTGTAAATATGTCTAGGATTTACATTAAAATGATTTTATTTTGAAGACTTGTTTATAAAACTTATTTTAAATAATTTATAAAGTTATTTTATTGTAAATCTTAGACATATTTATTTATTTTTAAATAAATAAAAATTATTTTAATTTATTAAAAAATGACTTTGAATAGAATCTATAATTTGATTAGTTAAAAAAACAAAAATATCAATACCCTTCAAATTAGAAAGGATCCCATAGAAATTGCAATAATATATTTATATGGTGAGGTATATAATTATTAAGCTAGAATTAGTAGCTTATGATTAAAGATAATTTGTTATGATACCAAATATGATCAACTAAATTACAACATTAAACCTATAAAAAAGGTCTAACATATATAAATTGCATATTAAGTTAAAATCTAAAAAAGTGAGAAAATGCCTGGTGACATGCATGTGGGCTTGTGGCCTATGATAACAGTTGGCATACGTTAATTTACATAGTTATATAATGGCTAAGCAGTATTGCTTATGTATTGAAGTTATAAACATGAGAGTTGGTGATCCAATTTTAGTTTTTGTCAGTTTTTTGTCTTTTTTTAAATTTTTGTTTCAGTTTTGTTTTTTAAGTTTAAAAAAATTAACAAATTGCCCTTCAGGATTAAAACGTTGATTTTGTAATTAGTAAAGTGACAATTTTAATAAAAAAAATGTAGAAAAGAAAAAGGCCTAGCATAGTTTAAACCTTAGACCTCTTCATAATACAAAATAACTCATACCAGTACTCTAAGTGTCAAATTTAGTTTTATTTTGCAATTCAAATCTACTTAATCTTTAATTAATGTTAGTTTCAAAATTAATTAAAAAATAAATGTAAATATACAACAGTAGGATTAAAATTAAAAGTTAAAATTAAAAACTAAAAATTTAATTTATATATTTATTAATTATTTATTAATAATAAATTCCTAGGAATTATAAATTAAAAATTAAAACTAATTAAAAATATAAATTAAAATATAAAACTAAGAACTAAAATTAAAAATAAAATAGAAATTAAAATTAAGAATTAAAATTTAAATTAATTTTTTAATAATTTTAATTCTTAATTTAAATTTAACTTATATTTACATTTTAATTTAAATTTTAATTCTTAATTTTAATTTATATTTATATTTTATTTTTAATTTTATTTCTTAAGTTAATTTAAATTAAAAATTAAAATTTAATTTAACTTAAGAATTAAAATACTGTATTTAATTTAAATTTTAATTTAAGTTTTAATTTAAATAAAACTAAGAACTAAAATTAAAAATGAAATAGAAATTAAAATTAAGAATTCAAATTTAAATAATTTTAGTTCTTATTTTTATTTTTTAATCATTTTAATTTATGTTTTTAATTAGTTTTAATTTTTAATTTATAATCCCTAGGAATTTGTTATTAATAAATAATTAATAAATATATAAATTAAATTTTTAGTTTTTAATTTTAACTTTTTAGTTTTAATCCTACTTTTGTATATTTACATTTATGTTTTAATTATTTTGAAACTAACGCTAATTAAATATTAAGTAGATTTGAATTGCAAAATGAAATTAAACTTAACACTTAGTGTAATGGTATGAATTATGGTTTTCTAAAAAGAGGTCCCAAGTTCAAACTATGTTAGGATCTTTTTCTTTTTTTAAATTTATATTAATTTATAATCCTACGAATTTATTATTAATAAATATATAAATTAAATTTTTATTTTTTAATTTTAACTTTTAGTTAATCTTTTTCTTTTTACATTTTTATTAATTTATAATCCTACGAATTTATTATTAATAAATATATAAATTAAATTTTTATTTTTTAATTTTAACTTTTAGTTTTAATCTTATTGTATATTTACATTTATTTTTTAATTAATTTGAATTGCAAAATAAAATTAAACTTGATACTTGGAATAATGGTATGAACTATTTTGTATTATTAAGATATCTAAGGTTCAAACCTCATCAAATTAATTAACTCTTAATTTCAAAACCTAATGATGTCACACACTAATTACGAAGTCAATCAACATTTTAATATATTATATATATATATATATATATATATATATAATTTAGCCTATATATATATAATATTAAATTGCAAGTATAGACAAATCTTGTATTCATACTTTACATTGCGAGTATTTATATTCCTCGATTGAAAGATTTGGATACACTTTGTCATCTCTATTGAATACTATGATATTATTTATACTTAATTGTTTTCAATAAATATTTCATTTCTTAAAAATTTTATATTTAAAAATTGGTGAGATTTTATATAATTTTTTAATCTATAATCTTTAAAGCTGTAAATATTTTTCATCAATTAAAAATTACAATGTATTTTTCACTGGACTCGAACCATCTTGTTATGACTTGTAAAATAATTTTGTGGTTCAAAATTCAAATAGGTTTTAAGTTCAAGTTTTATGATGTGTCAATTTGTCCTAGATTAATTATTGGATCACCTCTTTAAATTTTTATTTTCAAGAGGGATGATATTTGTATTTGATCGTTTCGAATGTCAATTTCCGGATGTGATAAGGTTTTGGGGTCTTACATCTAATATAATTTTTGCAAGTGTTAGTCCAATTTTATCCTTATTAGTTTATTCGTGGGGTTGAATGGATTGTTCAAGCTTTTCATAAGATAGCATAAATTTTATTCTAGATTTGTTGCGAAGATTAATTGATCGTATCTTTAAACTGTGTGGGATATTATCACATTCCCTCACATCCGATATGTGACATTTCAAGTGGGATAAATATGGGTGAACTAATAAAATTGCATTCTCATGCTAAAATACGAAGACCTACATTATAAACAAATTGAAGGATAAGTTTTGATATTATTTTAAAATTCGGGTATAAAACATAATCCAATCTTGAAACTATTTGAACAGTCAAAATTTAATTGCAGACATATTTTTTATGATGGAATTTGAATGATAATTATAAATTATAATTTATACCTGTGTTAATAAAATTCTAATTTTATATTGTTTTTATATAAATATTTGTTTACTTATTTATTTTTTGAAAAAACAAAGAAGATATTATTATAAACTAGGTGTTGGAGTTTTTTAGTGATCAGCTTTGAGTAAAGAAAAGCAAACACTAGGATCTAACTCTCCCTAGTCCCTACAAAAGTAAGTTCCTAACACATCTAGCTAGGTGTTTGATTTGTGTAATGTATGAATTAAAAAAAAATAGACAAAAAAAACAGAGAATGAAATAAAAAACTTAAATGTGTAATATATATATATATATATATGACAACTCAGGTAAGAAAAAAAGTTACGGTGAGAAATGAGAAACCATAATAATAACCATAGGATTTCAACAAACGGTTCAGATTTAATTGTTAATTAAACAAGCTCATGTGGTTTTCTCACACAGAAATTTCTCTTAGAAACTAAATATTTGTCTGTTGCTCTTCATTTATTTATTTTTTTTATCAATCATGTTACTTGTAAGATTTTTATTTTACTCTTAGATAATAATTAACATTAATTTTTATATATAATTTATTTTATTTTAAATTTGGGGGAGGAACCATGGCTCCCAGGTGGTGGTAGTATTGACGATGGTGGCAACAATGTCAACGACGTATGGGTGGGGGTGGGGGTAGCAATGGTGGGGGCTGACAGTGGTGGTGACAATGATTGATAAAAAAATAAATGAAGAGCAACACACAAATATTTAGTTTCTGAGATAAGTTTATGTGTGAGAAAACTACGTGAACTTGTTTAAATAACAATTAAATCTGAACCGTTTATTGAAATCCTATGATTATTGTTATATTTTCTCATTTCTCACCGTAACCCTTTTTCTCACCTGAGTTGTCATATATATATATATATATATATATATATATATATAAAATGAGAAAACAATTTACTGTTATAAATAAGAAGAATCGATAATAATCGCAAAATTAAAAACAATGTCTTAGATTAAAATAAATAACTTAAAGATATCTTGTGTCTTTTTCACGATAACTTACTCACACTCTCGTCCCTTACCACTGTCTACGCCCCTGCTGCTTGGGCTGGTCTTGGAAGTTAGAATAAATAAAGACCTTTAGTAATTCAAAATTTAAATATATTATACAAAAATAGACATGTAATTTGAAAAAAAATAATATATCTTTTTATATCAACAAATCTTTAGAAAGAAAGATGTATTACATTTTTTCAATAAATTCCGATGTTATTTTTTATCATTAACAAATATAATTTCTTTAAAATTATGACATTGTCCATCACTTACAAAACAAAACACATAAATTATAATAAAAAAATAATTCTTCTGCATTTTTAGATGCAAAATCATTAACATCAATACTCCTTAACATATATTTTTCGATAAATAAAATTGCCAAACCATTCAACCTTTCTTGACGATCTTAAGTATTTTTTTATTAATTTTAGCTTTGAAAAATCTTTCAGCTAATGTTACAGTTACATGCACAATTAATAAAATTTTCTACGCAATTGAGACATTTGGATAACATTCTACAGTTTTGATCAGCTCAAGAATTTCAATGACTGACATTACATCATTAGGCAAAGTCATTATCAACACTTTCAATTTAGAGAAAAAATCTTCTAAATCAACATCTGATAACTGGTCATGAGAAAAGGTAGAGTGAACTTTAGCACAAATTCTTTCAATTCATTATCATTTAATGATTTCAACTTCTTTAAATTAAATAAAAGTTCAAAAATACTTTCAAATATTTTTAACTACTCAAATGTAGTCTTTAAAAAAATAATAATAGTCATGTCCACAGCAACTAAAATATAATCAACTCTAAATAATTCATCAACCTACTGAATTTCTTTATTATGATTACTTTCATCTATTAACATGATGTTTTGTTAGAAGGATTGATTCCACATCTATCAAGTGCAACATCTTTAGCAACATTCATATTAGTTGTGAAACCCTTAATTCTATACTTTTCAAAAAACAACAATATATCTTCTAATGGTTTTATTGTAGCCTCAATGCACATAGACTTAGATTGTAATTTATTTCTTACTGTATTAATAGTAAATAAAATGTCATATCAAATAATCATGTCAAACAAAAATTTAAAACTCTCAAGTGCATTAGTCAAACTCTTTGCTTCACTTTTTGATTTAGCATTATCACAAGATTTATGTAATTCCAACAAAGCAAATTTATATGGGGAGCTTGAAATCTAATAGCTTCATTACTTTTAATTTGACTCTTCCACATAGTATTACCCAAAGACTTCACAGTTGACTCAAGAAGACAATCAAGTAAAATCTTTCATCTTTTTGAAGAACTTAAAAATAATGAATATATGCATTGAACAACTCCAAAAAAAGAAAGCTTGAACACAAGAATGAGTCATATCACTAAGAGTAAGATTGAGACTATTACAAACACAAAACATATATAATGCTTTTGAGTTGATTTCAAGAAATCACCTTTGAACTCCTTTGTGCTTTTCTTTCATATTAGAACCATTATCATAACCTTGACCCCCCTCCCATCATCAATATTAATATTAAGAAGCTTTAACACATCTTGTACTTCACTAAAAAGTCAGGTTGTGAAAACCGGACTGGTGAAACTAGGAACCAAGCTAATGTTCAGTCCATTGTTTCCAAAAAACTGGACATGCTAGGAACTGACTATGAACCGGTCAAACTGGTAAAAAACCAAGTGAACTGGTCAAAACCAATCGGTTCAAGGGTTAGCTTGTTTTATTTTTATTTTTTTAAAAAAGGAAAAATATATAAAAATTCATAAAAATTGAAAATTTGTGTTTTTTAAAATTTTAGGTACACAAATAAGAAATATTTTGATAAGATATTGCGAATAAAAAAATATTTAGAATGAATTTTTACAAATGACAAAATGTTGATTACAATTTAGAATATAAATATTTCCCAAAAAGTCATTTTAGGCAATGTGGAACTTTACCTCTTTATAATATTATAAAGACAAAAATACTTAAACTTAATAAGATGTATTGTATTTGTGTATTATAAATTATATATACCTTATTTTTTGCTTAGTATATTACTATATTAGTAAAAATAAATATAAAAAATAATATTTTATTGATCCGGTTTAACCTCGGTTCAAACTTTGAACCCTGAACTCATGCTTTCACGGTTCAATGACCGGTCTGATTTTGAAAACCTTGCTAAAAAGTCCTAATCCAGATGTGTCATTTACTTTTAAAAATTCTAAAAAGTACTCATCAATTTTATTTTATTATTTGATATATTTACACATCGTACTATTAGAGTCATTTGTTCTTGATAACTCACATCAGGATACAATCAAGAACTACAAATAAATATTTCACTTCTTTAAAGATCTTTATAATGAAACTTCTAACACTATGGGTCAAAAGTGAAATAAGTTCATTTTGAATATTATGCCCGAGATAAATGATAATGAATTTCACGATTTTAAATGTGTCTAACATGACTTTGCATTATTAAATCAAATTCTACAATCATTTCAATCAATCCCAAGAAATTTCCATTACTATATTGATTACTTTTTCATAGAATCATTATTTTTAACCAGGCATTTATTTTATAGTTGAAAATATTAAGTAAAACTCATCGCCAACATTCTTTATCTTTTATAATCTCTTGTTGTAAATTTTCATCGATTATTTTGATTTGTTTCCAATCTTGCTCTCAATTCATTCCAAGTATTCATGTTAGTCTTATGATCAAAACAATTTTCATGTTGATCAAGTCTCTCACTAATACGTTACCAATTACTAAAACCTTCATTTGCCAATGAACTTCTTTTATTATCAAATTTAATAACTTACAACAAAAACAATATTCTCAATCAACATGTTTGGAATAAACCAACTATACCGTTACTTAACTTTCTAAAATAATGAGCGTATGAAAAATGTCTAGAAGTATTATCCAAAGGAAAAATAAGATTCATTTCTCCATGAAAAATGTCTAGAAGTATTATCCAAAGGAAAAATAAGATTCATTTCTCCAATAGGCCCCTTTTTAATTAAAATGTCCCCTACTTTGTTGTTAAGATTACCTCAATTTCTAGTATTATAAAATCAAAAGAAGAAATTAATTGTTCTTTGTCAATATTAGGATTTTCCATATTAGATTCATTTAACGCATCGTTAGATTGACTTGGATCATTTAACTTTATTCTCACATGACTTTCATCATGCAAAATTTCATTTGATTGATCTAAATTTTCATGAGAAGCTACCTCTTTAGAATACATTTATCAACAGTTCCTTGTTATTTAATTAACTCTTCCTCCTTTTTTTTTTCCTTCTTTTTTCACTTCCCATATAAATACTTTTTAGGAGTCATATGGTAAAAGATAAATTAAATAGTAAGTTAACACCCAAAAAGAAAAAAACACATAACTTACAAAAAAGAACACAAGAAAAGAATAATGACACCTGGAAATAGAAGTGAAAGTTGAATACTCATTCACATCTATATGTTAATTCCAATAGCTAAAATTAAAACACCATAAACATAAAAATAATAATTAATATGAATATTAAAACAATTAAAAAATTAATGATAACAATTAAAAGTTAAAACACAGAAATTAAAAAATTCCTGATATCAATGTCTCTAGCTGAGAAAAGTTAACAAAGACTTAGAAGGAAAATAGTAAATTATTAAAATAATTTATAATAGAAAAGTTTATAAAATATAAATAGTATTCCTTCCTGACGCCGTCGAAAAGGGCTTTCACCCCTCCTGCCAAGGGCACCCGAGCCCCACAGTCCGAGCCTTACATTATGAGTTGAATCCTGCATATAGGATTCTGCTACAGAAAAGGATATCTTCTTGGTACATTTTATTCCGAAACTACCCTCCAAATAAGGTAAAACCTTATATACAGTTCCAAACCCTAAATGTAACGATAAAAATTGATCAGGTTTGACATTTCACAGACACATTATTATATTGTTATTTATTGATAAGATGACAAAATGGTCTTGCACTCTATGGGTATCTACAAAATATTCTCATGCTGGTGAGTAATTACCTACAAAAAATGGGTTTAGGTACGGATAGGTTTGAACTTGGAAAAAAAAATGCAAGTATGAGTACTATAGTAACCAACCTGCCTCGCACTTTTTTTTTATATATATATATATATATATTATTTAATATAATTATATTATATAATATTACATTATTATAATTTTGAGGAAAAATATTGTTAAAAATATTATTTGTATTATAATCTATAATAAATAATATAATTATAGTATAAAACGATTTTACATGAGTTTAATAAGATAAAAATACAATTTACAAGAAAAATTCAGTTATTTATAAAATAACTCTTAATAAACTTACAACATTATTTAATGTTATGGTAAAAAAAAAGAGGTTTATTTGTAATCATATAGAACTTTAGGAAGTATTTTATAATTTGTTCTATATTTAATATTATGTTGATTTGTTTTTTACATTATGTTTATTTATGTGTAAAAAAAATTATTTATCAACTCTATTCATAAGTATATAGGCATCGATGGGGTATGAGGATTAAAGTAACTACTCAGGTACGAGACCGAGTATGAATACATTTTTTAAATGCAAGTATAGGGATGAGTACTATAGAACCCACTCGTTGTCATCCCTATTTATTGACACTTTTACGTCATCTTTGACTTAGCCCAAGGTTAAGGTTATACTAAATTGAGCGTCAAAGTATCCTTACATGTATCCACCTAGGCAAATATGAAACCTATCAACTCAAATATCTACAATAACTCACAAGTGGTAAAGGATACCATACATAAGTACCCAACCACATCATTACAGCTACAAATAGCATTTAACATAAAATATGTACGCAACATTGATAGTAATTTTTAAATATGTTTCTAAATTTTTAATCTTACAAAAATATGTTTATTTTACAAAATAAAATAAATCACAATGTAATTGACAAGTGAATAAGTGATTCGTGAAGGTGAAGCACGTACCAATTTTCTAGTCCAATTGCAATGTAACTGTGTGAGTGAGTGAGCCTCAATGCTTGTGTAGGAACGGAACAAGGAATAACCGAATATGATAATGGAAGTCTCAATTGCAGTAGATAAGCAGAAATAATAACTCTTAATTAAGACGTTACATCATTATTTGTTTTTATGTTATATTAATGGTCAGTTACTCTATTATAAATGAGTATCAAGTCATGTAATATGAGTCAGGAAATGAGAATCTCTCTATTTCTCTTATTCATCCATTTTTATTTTCTAACAAAGTGATATCAGAGCTACGATTATGAAAAGTGAAAAAAAAAACAGAGTGAAACACCTAGTGAGGTAAGAGTGAAACACTCGGTGAGTTGAGAGATGACAAACAATAATGCCTTGAATTTGGTTCAATTTCCTCATCTAACCAATGGAAATTATGATAATTGGTGTTGTCGGATGAAAGCCTTACTAGGTTCCCAAGATGCTTGGGATATTGTGGAGAAAGGTTATATCCAACCTGAAAATGAGGATACTCTACAACTCAATGAGAGAGATATTTTTATGAGGATGAAGAAGAGGGATCAAGAGGCACTTAAATTCATCTATCAGGGCTTAGATGAAGCTATGTTTGAAATGGTGTCAAATGCAGTCACCTTTAAGGAAGCTTGGAAGATTTTGAGAACTTCCCTTGAAGGTGTTGACAAGGTGAAGAAGGTGCATCTACAAACTCTTCGTTGAGAGTTTGAATCCTTGCATATGAAGGAATCCGAGCCAATTTCGGATTTTGGCACTAGGGTGATGACAGTTGTGAATCAAATGAGACGTTATGGAGAGAAGATGGAAGATGTTCGTGTTGCAGAAAAAGTCCTTCATTCTTTAACTGCAAAATACGATTTTGTGGTTTGTGCAATTGAAGAATAAAAAGATTTGGAATCAATGATTGTGGACCAATTATTGGGTTCTCTTCAAGAATATGAAGAAAGGTTTAAAAGAAGACATGATGAGCCTTTAGAGCAAGTCCTAAAAGCCAAAGTTTCTTTGAAAGAAAATGAAGAACAAATTCAAAGAGGACGTAGTCATAGAAGAGGACGTGGACATGGCCATGGAAGAGGAAGAGGGAGACGAGATCATGACCATTTTGATAACAATGAAAAAAGTTATCAACAAACTAGAGGTCATGGAAGAAGAGGAGGAAAAAGTAGAGGCAATCAAGGAAGAACAAATGAAAGGTGGTATGATAAATCCCATGTTGAGTGTTACAATTGCCATAAATATGGTCATTTTTCTTGGGAATGTAGAAACAATGTAGAAGAAAAGACCAATCTTGTTGATGATAAAGAAGAAGGTGAAAAGCCAACATTATTGCTAGCACTTAACAATGAAGAAGGTGATGATAATTGCTTGTGGTATCTTGACAATGGAGCAAGCAATCACATGTGTGGCTATAAATAAAAATTTGTGGAGCTTGAAGAGAAGGTGAAGGGAAATGTTTCCTTTGGTGATTCTTCTAAGGTACAAATCCAAGGGAAAGGTAATATTTTAATTTCCTTAAAAGATGGTACTCACAAATTAATCAAGGATGTTTATTATGTTCCTAAACTAAAAAGTAATATTTTGAGTTTGGGACAACTTGTTGAGAAGGGATATGAAGTTATCATGAAAGATAATTGTTTATGGCTTAAAGACCAAAATTCTAATTTAATTGCTAAGGTTTTTATGTCAAGAAATAGAATGTTTACTTTGAACATAACGATTGATGAAGCAAAATGCTTGAAGACTAGCATAAAAGATGTAGCATGGTGTTGGCATATGAGGTTTGGTCACTTGAATTTTGGAGCACTCAAGACCTTAGGAGATGAGAAGATGGTGAAAGGGATGCCTCAAACCAATCATCCTAATCAGTTGTGTGAAGCATGTCTCCTTGGAAAACATGCAAGAAGAAGTTTTCCTAAAGAAGTTGAATCAAGAGCAAAGAAGTCTCTCTAACTTGTACACACTAATGTGTGTGGTCCAATTGATCCTCTTTCCTTTGGTAAAAATAAATATTTTTTGCTCTTTATAGATAATTTTAGTAGGAAGGCTTGGGTGTATTTTTTGAAATAAAAATCTAAGGCATTTGTAATGTTTAAAAATTTTAAAGCCCTTGTTGAGAAGGAGAGTGGTTATGTAATCAAAGCTCTAAGATCCGATAGAGGTGGCGAATTCATATCAAAAGAATTCAATGAGTTTTGTAAAGATAATAGAATTCGTCGTCCTTTAACGGTTCCTAAAACTGCACAACAAAATAGGGTAGTAGAGAGAAAAAATAGAACAATTTTGAATATGGCTAGATGTATGTTGAAAGCTAAGTCTATGCCCAAGGAATTTTGGGCCGAAGCTGTTTCTTGTGCAGTTTATTTGTCCAACCATTCTCCTACAAAGAATGTTAAAGGTCAAACACCTCAAGAAGCATGGAGTGGAGTGAAGCCAAAAGTTGATAATCTTAGAGTCTTTTGGAGCATTGCATTTGCTCATGTACCCGACCAAGGAAGAACCAAACTTGATGATAGAAGTGTGAAATATGTGTTCATTGGCTATGATGCAAATTCAAAGGGCTACAAATTATACAATCTAAACAATGGGAAGATTATTATAAGCAGAGATGTAGAGTTTGATGAAGAAGAAACATGGAATTGGGAGAAAGAAGAAAAAAAATATGATTTCTTTCCCTATTTTGAAGAAATTGATCAAGAAGATGTATCACAAAATGAGTTTTCTACTCAACCTCTTTCATCGACTACTTCAATTCATAAAGCCTCATCTTCTGAAGGGAACTCAAGCGAAAGACCAAGAAAAATAAGAAGTCTTGAAGAGATTTATGATGAAACTGAAATTATAAATGATTTATTTTGTCTTTTTGTTGACAGTGAACCTTTAACCTTTGATAAAGCAATGAAAGATAAAAGGTGGAGACAAGGAATGGAGGAAGAAATTAATGCTATAAAGAAGAATGACACTTGGGAGTTGTCAAAACTTTCTAAGGGTCATGAAGCAATTGGAGTCAAGTGGGTGTTCAAAATTAAGAAGAATGCAAAAAGGGAGGTGGATAGATACAAAGCAAGATTAGTTGTGAAAGGGTATAAACAACAACATGGAGTTAATTATGATGAAGTGTATGCACCAGTTGCTCGTATGGAGACAATTCGTCTTTTTATCTCTTTAACAGCTCAAATGGAGTGGAAAATTTTCTAACTTAATGTTAAGTCAGCTTTTCTAAATGGTTATCTTGAGGAGAATGTCTATGTTGAGCAACCAATGAGTTTTGTTATCAAAGATGAAGAGAAAAAAATTTTAAAATTGAAGAAGGTGTTGTATGGCTTAAAGCAAGCACCAAGGGCTTGGAATAGTCACATTGACAAGTACTTTCAAGACGATGGATTTTCCCGTTGTCAACATGAGTATGCTTTATATGTTAAAAATTTTGAAAATGGTGATATTCTCTTTGTTTGTCTTATGTGGATGATTTAATATTTATTGGTAATAACCCAATTATTTGAAGATTTCAAGAAAAAAATGTCTTGTGAATTTGAGATGACAGATATGGTACTTATGTCTTATTACTTGGGATTAGAAGTGAAGCAAATGGAGAATGAAATTTTTGTTTCTCAAGAAAGCTATGCAAAAAAGGTGTTGGAGAAATTCAAAATGCTTGATTGCAACCCGGTGAACACTCCCATGAAAGGAAAATTAAAATTGTCAAAGTTTGATGGTGGAGAGAAGGAAGATTCTACTATGTTCAAGAGTCTTGTGGGAAGCTTAAGGTATTTAACATGTACAAGGCCGAATATTGTTTATGCGGTTGGAGTTGTATGTCGTTTTATGGAGTCTCCTACCTCTACTCATATGAAGGCTGCAAGAAGAATTCTTCGTTATTTAAAAGGTACAATTGACTATGGCTTGTTGTATTCACCTGCTAATGAGTTCAACCTTATGGGATTTTGTGAGTGATTTTTCGGGAGATGTTGATGATAGAAAAAACACTACTGGTTTTGTTTTTTTTATGGGTGATTGTGCTTTTACTTGAAATTCTAAAAAGAAGCCATTGTTACATTGTCTACTTGTGAGGTCGAGTATGTGGCAGCAACCTCTTGCACATGTCATGCTATTTGGTTAAGAAGATTGTTGAAAGAACTCAATATGAATAAAGAAGAAAGTACAAAGATTTATATTGATAATAAATCTGCCTTAGAACTTGCAAAGAATCTGGTGTTTCATGAGCGGAGCAAGCACATAGACACAATGTATCATTTCATTAGAGAATGTATTGCCAAGAAGGAAGTGGATATAGTTTATGTGAAGACGCAAGATCAAATTACAGATATTTTTACCAAGCCACTTAAGTCAAAATATTTTAGTATATTGAGAGCAAGACTTGGAGTGCAGAAAAATTGTTAAGAGTTTTCTAAGGGAGGATGTTAGAAATAATAATTATAAATAAATTGTGAGTTGAAGAGTCATATGTTACACGGTTAAAACAAATTTATTCTGTATAATAACTCTTAATTAAGACGTTACATCATTATTTGTTTTTATATTATATTAATAGTCGTTACTCTAAATAAGTATCATGTAATCTGGGCCAGAAAATGAAAATCTCTCTATTTCTCTTATTTATCAGTTTTTATTTTCTAACAGAAACGAAACAACGAATAACCGAATATGATAATGGAAGTCTCAATTGCAGTAGATAAGCAGAAAACGATTTAGCTTTTGGGTTCTATTCCATTTATTTATGCCTTTTATATTGGAAGAAAAAATTACTATCAGTTGCAGTATTGCATTTATCTAAAAAATGATAGAAAATTCAATTAATGTTTTGAAAGAAACTAAAATACTTTATCTGTTAAAATTTAAAATCTTGGAAGTTGTAATTAATGAATTAAACATTGAATTAGAAAAGCAGTGGAAAAGTTATTATAAAAAAGTTTTTTTTTTATTTTGTAAAATCTTAAGTTCATATTTTTCGGAATTCTACCAACATGGATCCGAGGTGATTGTCCAGAATTTTAAGATTAATAGTTTGGTTTGTATTCACACCACCAGCATAATTATTATTATTATTATTGTCACCACTATTAGTTTTAACCTTTCCACTGTTATTGTCACTATTATCACTCTCATACTATTATCAACAATAGTAGAGATACAAGGTTGAGTAAGTTATAATAAAAGAAAGAATAATATGTCAATCTGATCCGTTATTTTTATTTCAATGATTATTATTAATTCCTCTTTTATATATATAGACTCCAACCATATATAGTTGTTTATTAATTTGTAATCATAATTCCATTTTCCGCAATAGAGCGTAGACAACGTTAAGGTAGGAACAATCGAACAAACCAAATTAACCCTATCATCCACCACCGATACACGCACTTACCATGCAAAGCAATGATCCATATAGTACACAAATTTGTCTGTTCTTATTTCTCTTTCTATTTTTTATAATAATTTTGTGTATTATATATTAAATAGGTTAACAAATTTATTTTTTATTTGAAAGGAAGTTGGTGAAAACAACTCTTTTCTAAAGTCCATGTGACAATGACAACCTATCTCCAGCAAGAACTGAAACCACCATAATGGAGTGAGCTAGCGTGCGTGATCGCGGCAATGTCATGTCCGGGAGTAGTTTATATGTTCCACGATGCGAGAGATTTATTGACCTTCGGATATATTATTTAATTATTGGATGGTTCAGATTATGAAGGACTATGGTAGTCATTGTTGTATGCGATTCTAATTATTTTTTCCATTTCTCTTTCTTCTTTGTTTCCTCCTTCTCTATGACTCCTCCACCGTTTTTGACTGTCGTGGCCGTCCAGAGCTCCGCCGCAGGAGCACTCTTCCGCCGTCTCCGGCACTGCGGTCTTCCTCCTCCACCACCACCACCGCAACCCCTGAACCAAGTCGGAGAGGGAAGACTTGGTAGGCACGGTGGCTGGGTGGGCAATTATTCCAACTGTTGATTAAAATGAAGTCCAATTTTATTTTAATAGCGGAGAGTATCATCGGCACATAATGTCCAAGTTTAATTAGAATTTTTGTTAAAATGATTAAAATTAAATCTTAAGAATTGCTTTTTTTTTTTTTTTTTTACAAACAAATCATATATATTCAAGAAGTAGCATAAATCTCTTAAACAATGTACAAGAAACACAAAGAGTTAACTTACCTTCCCTCATTTACAAGGCTTAAAAGCTTAAAGGGAGCTTTCTAACTACACAAGAAGCATTTAAACTATAGATCGAGCAAATTAAAACCAAAAAATAGTGGGAAATCATGGTTAACAAAATACGTAGGAAGCCATGGTTAACAAAACACCATCCAGCAAATCCTACTATAGAAACAGAACTATAAACCATACCTAAATTCAAACTAAGAGCAGAAAAATATAAACCTCTTACACTACATACAAGATAAACAATGCAAAAAGTTTGTACACCATTTAGCAAAAACACACGTCCTAGTAGCTCAAAAACGATAAATTATCCAGTTTCAAGAAGTATACTATGTAAACAAAAAAAATGTAAATGCCCTAAACAAAAAAACGATAATACTCCAGAGTTTTGTTATTAAAAACAATAGAGTTCTTGGCTAATCAAATGCCCTAACAAACAACATGTCAAAATAGGTATCTAAATTTTCTCATGAGTCTACCTGTCGTCTAAGATTCAGATAAACGAAACAAATGAGTTAAATGTTAGTTTTGTAGTTTGATTAAGTTTTGTGGTTTGATTAAGTTTTGTAGTTTGATTTTTAGTCCCACATTGCTTAGTATTGTGAGATGGTGTTCTTTACTTTGCTATATAAGAAAGCTTATGTAAGGTTTACAGATGCACCAAAACAAATACTTCTTAGTGTTGTTTATTTCTCTCTTCTCGTCTTTAGTGCCTTGTTCCTAACAAGTGGTATCAGAGCCCATATCTTAGTATGCTCTACGGTTGCAGCAGTGTCTGATCTTCCGCATCAGAAAAGATTTGGTTAGAGTAAATTTTCTTAGTATGCTCTGTGGCTGCAGCTGTGTCTGATCTTCCACATCAGAAAAGATTTTTTCTCTTGTTCTTGGGGATCTCAGTCTAGAGAACCAGTGGGGGTTTTTCTTCAAAAAGCAGTAGGAGCAATGGCAATAGACGAAGGCAAGATGAAGATTGAAAAGTTCGATGGTGCGGACTTTGGCTTTTGGAAGATGCAAACAGAGGACTATCTGTATCAGAAAGGCTTGCAAGAACCTCTCACAAGCCTGAAACCAGAAGCTATGAAGGAGGATGAGTGGAGCTTTCTAGACAGAAAAGCTCTCGGAGCCATCCGATTGACATGATCTCGTAATGTTGCTTTCAACATTGCAAAAGAAAGGACGACAACAAGTCTCATGAAGGCTCTTTCCAATATGTACGAGAAACCATCAGCCTCAAACAAAGTTCACTTGATGAGGCGATTGTTCAATCTGCGGATGTCTGAAGGTGCTTTCGTGGCACATCATCTCAATGAACTAAACACTGTTACAACCCAGTTGAGTTTGAGTTCGATGAGGAAGTACGGGCTTTAATACTTTTGTCTTCCCTGCCAGAAAGTTGGAATGCTACGGTCACGGCTGTGAGTAGCTCATCGGGAAGCAATAAGTTAAGATTTGATGATGTTCAAAATTTGGTTCTCAGTGAAGAGATCTGGCGGAGAGAGTCGGGTGAACCATCAACCTCTTCAGTATTGCATACAGAGTCAAGAGGAAGAAGTTCAACCAAAGAAAGCGGACGCGACAAATCAAAGGAGAGACGATCCAAGTCCAGAAATCATCGTAGTTCCCAAAACTCGAAGACGATCGAGTGTTGGAATTGTGGGAAAACCGGGCACTACAAAAACCAGTGTAGGAGTGTACGGAAAAGTCAAGAAGCAAAGGGCGAAGCAAACGTTGCCTCCACCTCAAGAGAAGATGAGGTGTTAATATGCTCTCTTGAAGATAAAGAGGAGTCTTGGGTATTAGACTCTGAAGCATCTTTTCATGCTACCTCACAAAAGGAACTATTCGAGAAATATGTTCCTGGAAACCTTGGTAAGGTTTACCTTGGTAATGAGCAGTCATGTGAGATTGTAGGTAACGGTGCAATAAAGATTAAGTTAAAAGGGTCTGTATGGGAATTGAAAAATGTCAGACATATTCCCGACCTGAAGTGGTACAATTAGCCAGTGAAGGCTACACGACAATTTCCACGATGATGATTGAAAGATTTCAAAAGGTGCGATGACAATTGCTCGAGGCAAAAAAAGTGGTACTCTTTACAAGACAGCAGGAACATGTTATTTGATTGCAGTTGCAACAAATGAAAGTCCCAATCTATGGCACCAAAGACTTGGGCATATGAGTGAGAAAGGGATGAAGGTCATGCACTCAAAAGGAAAATTATCAGGTCTTCAGTCAGTAGAAATTGACATGTGTGAAGACTGTATAATTGGAAAGCAGAAGAGAGTCAGCTTTCAGACAAGTAGAAAAACCCCAAAGAAAGAGAGGCTTGAGCTCATCCACTCTGATGTTTGGGGACCAATCCCTTCCATTGGTGGGAAGCAATACTTCGTAACTTTTATCGATGATCACTCCAGAAAGGTATGGGTTTACTTTCTTAAACATAAGTCTGAAGTATTTGAAGCTTTCAAGATTTGGAAAGCTATGGTAGAGAATGAGATAGAATTGAAGATTAAAAAGTTCAGATCCGACAATGGTGGTGAATATGTAGACACCAGATTCAAGAAGTTTTGCTATGAGCACGGAATCAGAATGGAAAGAACCGTGCCAGGTACGCCTCAACACAATGGTGTAGCAGAGCATATGAATCGAACGTTGACTGAAAGAGCCAGAAGCATGCGTGTGCAGTCAGACTTACCAAAACAGTTTTGGGCAGAAACAATCAACACAGCAGCTTACTTGATCAACTGAAGTCCATCAGTACCATTGAAGCACAAGATACCAGAAGAGGTATGAAGCGGAAAAGAGGTAAAACTATCACATCTTAGAGTTTTCGGCTGTGTAGCATATGTGCACATCAGTGATCAAGGCAGAAACAAACTTGACCCAAAATCAAAGAAGTGTACTTTCCTTAGTTATGGTGAAGATGAGTTTGGCTACCGCATATGGGATGATGAAAACAAAAAGATGATCCGTAGTAGAGATGTAATCTTCAATGAAAAGGTGATGTACAAGGACATGCATAATACTGGCACTAGCAACCCAGAAACAAGTGGACCAGTTTATGTAGAGGTGGAAGATATCCCAGAAAGTCCTAAATTGAGGAGTCCTCAGCCAGAGGAATCAAATAAAGAGAACAATGAGCAATCAGAACCTCCTACTCCAACTCCTGTATTGAGAAGATCCTCTTGGCCCCATGTGCCTAACAGGAGATATATAGACTACATGTTGCTGACTGACGGAAGGGGAACCTGAAGATTATATGGAAGTTTGTCAAACCATGGACACTGACAAGTGGGAGCTTGCTATGAAAGACGAGATGAAGTCTTTGATTTCCAATCAGACATGGGAACTAGTTGAGTTACCTATGGGAAAGAAAGCATTTCACAATAAATGGGTGTATCGGGTGAAGGAAGACCATGATTGTTCCAAGCGATACAAGACCCGACTGGTTGTCAAAGGATTTCAACAGAAAGAAGGAGTTGACTACACTGAAATCTTTGCTCTAGTTGTCAAGCTCAATACTATCAAGACTTTGTTAAGTATTGTGACTAGTGAGGAGCTTTACCTAGAGCAATTAGATGTGAAGACTGCATTTCTTCATAGAGATCTAGATGAGGAGATCTACATGCACCAGCCTGAAGACTATTCAGAAGCATGTCAAACCACAGATGCAAGCAAGTGGGAGCTTGAAGACAAAGGTTGTCACAACAGAGAAGTTGAGGCTTTGCAGTGTCTCAGCTGGCCTTCAAGAATGATTGATGATGAAGGCAACTACAATAAGTGATAATCAAACTCCAAGTGGGAGAATTGTTAGCTTTGTAGTTTGATTAAGTTTTATAGTTTGATTTTTAGTCCCACATTGCTTAGTATTGTGAGATGGTATTCTTTACTTTGCTATATAAGCAAGCTTATGTAAGGTTTACAGATGCACCAAAACAAATACTTCTTAGTGTTGTTTATTTCTCTCTTCTCGCCTTTAGTGCCTTGTTCCCAACATTAAATGTGAGGGTAGAGGGGACTCCACACCAATCCAGTTTAGCACACTATACCAAAGAGATTGTGAAAAGTTACATGAAAGGAACAAATGATTATTATTCTCTACATTTTCCTTACACAAACAACAAAGGTAGTTGTTGCCCTGCAAACCCACACCTCTCCTCCTCAGGTTGTCCTTTGTAGGGAGTCAATTTAGCAATAACCTCTAAGAGAATGCAACCACTTTAGATGATAATTTGTCCTTCCAAAGCCAATTAAACATTTGGGAATCACCATTGATTGTAGTAACACCGTAGGACTCAACACATGAGAAATTATAAGTTGATGCAACAGAAAACAAATTATTTGTGGCAGCACACCAAACCCATTGAACTCTGTCTTGCTGAACAGAATTAACATTATGCAATAATTCAAACATTTCCATTAGAAGGTCACCCTCCCCCCCCCCCAAAAAAACTCATTCTCCAAGACCAATTCTAGGATGTTGGCCCTGTCCCTTCCCCCCTCAAGTCATGCATAGTAACATCCTTATTTACAACCAAAGAAAAAAGTTTGGGATACTTATTTGCTAGTGTACCTTCACCTAACCAATTGTGCTTCCAAAAGAGAGTATCCTCATCATCCCTTATTTTTTCTTCTAATGTTTCTTGAGAACCACTTGAGGTAAGAGGCAAGATTACTATCCACCGACCATATATTTCTCCATCAAATGGACCACTTTGTTGATCAAGGAGTTAAATATGGATAATTATTGAAGGATCCATATCTACTTCTTAATAATAGACACCAAATAACATCTTTGTCATTTAGAAATCTCCATCTCCAATTTTCTACTAGATTAAGATTGAATTTCAAAAGGTGTTTGACCTTCAAACCTACCTCCTTTTTAGGCCTACAAACTCTCTCCCAACTAACCCAAGCAATTTTATTAGTTTCAGCATCCCTCCTACCCATAGAAACTTACGTTGAAGCTTTACTAGACAATCAATAACTTTCTTTGGTGTCTTGTAAAAAGAGAAAAAATACAAAGGTGTGTTAGTAAGTACAAAATTCAACATAACTCGGCAACCACCAAAGGACATGCTCTTAGTCGTCCACATTATCAGCCTCTTCTTGAAATTATCGACCATTGGCTGCCAACATGACGCTCGCCTTAGATTTACCCTGATAGGAATTTCCAAAAAATTAATAGGTGGAGAACTCACCATACAATTTAGCAAACAACCTACTGCATTGGAAAAATGATTATCCACGTGTAAACCATAAAAGTGGTTCTTGTGGAAATTTACTTTTAAACCAAATACCAGTTCGAACCCTTTTAGGATTACTTTCACCGTCTATACAATATGGAAATCAGCTTTTCTTATGATGATGGCATCGTTGACATACTGCAATAAAGAAAAATTTGCCTCTTCCCCACCCTTATTTGCTCGTAACCTCCATTTTGAACAACTTTCCTGAACAGTTCGGATAAGGCTTCTGCCACCACCAGAAATAAGAAAGGCGATAAAGGGTCGCCTTGTTTGATTCCTTTTTCTGGTAGGAATTCAGCAGTGGGACTTCCATTTACCAAGATAGAAATGACTATTCTTGATCAAAGATGAAATCCACAACCTCCACCTTTGTCCAAAACCCAATCTGCAAAACATGTAGTCCAAAAAATACCAATTGATTAAGTTGTAAGCTTTCTCAAAATCTACTTTAAATAAAAAGCAGGATTTTTTAAACCTATGAGTTGAGTCAATGACCTCATTAGTGACCAACACTCCGTCTAGGATGGATCTACCTGGTAAGACAGCTATTTGATTCCCTAACACCACCCTCTGGAGCACTCATTTTAACCTTACGACTAGAATTTTGGAGATAATCTTGTGAATGCTCGAGATGAGAGACATAGGTCTATACTGAGAAAGATCCTGCGAGCTCACCACCTTGGAGATCAAAGCGATAAAAGAGGAGCTAATAGCTTTAGGTAGTATACTTGATGAGTGAAATTCCTAAATCGCCTTTGTCAAATCATCCCCAATGATTTCCCAACATGTTTTGTAGAAATTTATTTTTAAACTGTCTGGACCTAGACTTCTTCCCCCTTTACTAGACCATATCACTTCCTTGACCTCCTCTTTAGAAAAAGCCTCTTCCAACATAATGCTATTCATTTAAGATATTTTCTTAAACTCCAATCCATCGAGATTTGGCCTTGGCATATCCTTTTTTTAAAAACATACATTTGAAATATTCAAGCACCTTTGCTAACTACTAAAATTTGATTCTTTTGACATCTCACTTGTAACAGTTATGAAAATACTTTGTGCTAAAATCAACTTCCAGAGCCCACCTAATTCATGGTTTCTGCAAAATAAAATTCTCTCAAATCCTAACCTTACTCCAATAGTCCGAAAGAACTTCAGATTGCAATTCATCCAATTTGTGATGTTTATTTATGATTTAAATTTAGATAAATAAATGTTACGTTTATTTTTAGTAAGCACGGTTTTATAGGTACCTTTCATCATTATTTTTTATTTATGATAACTTTGTTCATTATTAATTAATATTTTAAAAGTTACATAAATACAAAATTTTGATTATAATTTTTTTTACATTTGTCATATATATTAATTAAATTTTATTAGATAAATTGTTTATCACGGATACTCACAAGATAAATGTTTAGATGAGAATATCAAACTTGTCACTAACGTTAACTTTGTTAACAAATATTTTAAGGCAGAGACAATAATAGATTTTGGGGATCCTATCTATGTTAGGATTTTGTGCATATGTATTCACAGTTTAATAGTACCATTTAATACACTTAAATTAATCGTATCTTACTTAAATCATTGGGCTGTCATTTCCCTATAATTGTTTTTCAAGATACAGAAATATAATTATATAAAAATCATTAAGCACATTTTTAAAAGAAAGCATATAAAATCAGCAAATCGTAGGTTTGTAAGCTCTTATAAAATAGTTCACAAAAAAAAACGCTCTTATAAAATGATTGGGTATCTAAAATATATATATGATACTTTTATTTTTTTTTAAATGAAACTCCAATCTTACTAGCAGGTTTCACGTTTTGACTCATAATTAATATTGATTTCTATAAATACGTTTTCTTTTAAATTGAAAAGGAATTAAAAATTAATTTTAAATTTAAAGTTGATTCGGAATTGAAGAAAGTTGGAGTAGATTTTTGTTTAATAAAAAAATTTATACCAAATTTTATTCCTAACTTACTTTTAATGAGTCTATTCAAAATTAATTTTGCTGATGATTATTTAAATATACATTTATTCAATCAACTTTGATAGATGTATAATGACTCTTATTTACATATAAGAATTAACTACTACTTCTATAATTTTTTAATAAAAAATATTAGTTATTAATATATTAGTTGTTTATTAGTGAATAAATTTAAATATGTAAGTTTTTCTACTTTTTTAATTTTTGTTATTAAATCAATCTTATAATTTATTTTACTACTTATCCTTAGTACACAGGTTCATGTATAGTAATTTTAAGTTGTTAGGAAAAAAATTAAAGAGACTTATTATACAAATAGAGGTGAAAGGGAGACCTGTATTTCTAAAATAAAAAGAAAAACGAAAAAAAAACCGTGAAAAAAAAAATGGTAGCAATTATATATTGAAGGTTATGAAGGAGGAATCAAAACAATCCTAGTTGGGTGAGTTTACGTCAAGCTCTTTTAGAGAAGAAAAAAAAGAAATTGTCCATAAGCTTTTCTGAATGATATAGGATATTTTATAAATTAATTTATAAAAAGTTTGACATCTTTTTAAAAATAGTATAGAAGCAAACATTTATATATACAGAAACTAATTTTAAACCATGGAGAAATTTATTTCAATTCATAATTTTTATATTTTTTCTCTTAAAAGAGCTTATACATATTGAAGGATAATTAAGAATAGAAAATATATACAAAAAAAATTGTCTTGTTTAATAGTTATACATTATCAATTATTATATTAATCTTTTGAATTGCAAAATAAAATCATTTATCTAACTTACATAATCAAACAATTCTAATATTAATCTTTTGACTATGCACTTGTTGTTGGAGTGCAAATGCGAGTTGAAGTCCCACATTGGTAAGAAATTGAGAAGTTGAGTAATATTTAGTGAGAAAGACCTATAACCTAATGCCTTAAGGTTTTGGGTAGAAAGTGGTGTCATGTTCTCTTATATATGGGCTCGTGTCCTATGGTTGTACATCTTCCCGGTGTTTAACCCCCTCAGGTTTGACCTAACAACTGGTATCAGAGCCGATGGTTGTGATCGGCAGGTTGACGGTGGATTCCGTTCATTGAAAGTCCTCCTGATAAGGGTTTCAGGATGCGTGTCCCCTTGTGTTTAAGGGCGGTGTGAATAAGGGGCCGTCATTAAATGTATGCCTCCGCTGGAGGAGGAGTTTACAATGTGGAAGGGCGGTAAGAAATTGGAAAGTTGAGTAATATATGTTCACAATTGTTGAACTATAAAACCATACACTTTTCATTCTATTTACGTAAATGCTAAGAGTAGGAAAATGTGGAGATTGTTTTAGATGTTTTTTTTTTTCATTTTCAAATAAAATAAAAAATAATAGAAAACACATGTTTAACCCCCTCAGGGGAGTTTACAATGTGGAAGGGCGGTAAGAAATTGGAAAGTTGAGTAATATATGGGTTCGTTCACAATTGTTGAACTATAAAACCATACACTTTTCATTCTATTTACGTAAATGCTAAGAGTAGGAAAATGTGGAGATTGTTTTAGATGTTTTTTTTTTCATTTTCAAATAAAATAAAAAATAATAGAAAACACATGTTTAACCCCCTCAGGTTTGACCTAACAACTGGTATCAGAGCCGATGGTTGTGATCGGTAGGTTGACGGTGGATTCCCTTCATTGAAACCTTATAAGGGTTTCAGGAGGCGTGTCCCCTTGTGTTTAAGGGCGGTGTGAATAAGGGGTCGTCATTAAATGTATGCCTCCGCTGGAGGGGGAGTTTACAATGTGGAAGGGCGGTAAGAAATTGGAAAGTTGAGTAATATATGGGCTCGTTCACAATTGTTGAACTATAAAACCATACACTTTTCATTCTATTTACGTAAATGTTAAGAGTAGGAAAATGTGGAGATTGTTTTAGATGTTTTTTTTTTTCATTTTCAAATAAAATAAAAAATAATAGAAAACACATGTTTTGATTATAATTTATAAAATATTTTTGCTGAAAATATCTTTAAAAAACAACTGAAAATAGAAAAAATTTGTTTTCAGTATTTTCAAAAGTTAACATTTTAAAAATTTAATAATAATATTGTAATTATATAAAAATATATTTTAAATTATGTATATAAATAATTTATAATATTTTTATTAAAATTGATTAAATTTAACAATATTTTTTAAAAATAAAAATATCAAATAAAAACAAAATATATTTTCTAGATATTGAAAACTTAAAAATAAAAATAATTTTTGAAAAATAAAAACAAGAAAACATTTTCTCAAATAAACATCACCTAAAAAAATGAGTTCATGAGAAAATAAAAATATTTGAGAGGTCGAATTTGTATCATAAAATTTATCCTTCTATCAATTTTTGGTGAAATTCATGGAGATCTCCCAATGAATTGGTGTCTTTCGGGTCAAAAGATCAGCAATACTATTTCGGTAAATATTTTTGAAACAACACTAGAATGATAATTATTTTTAAAAACTACCCCATTTTTAGTAAAAAAAAAAGGCCTCTGTATTTGGGTTTAACTTAAATAAAAATTCTTTAAATTATCAAAAAGAAATTCTTTAGCTAGGACGTACTGTACCGATTTAAAAAGTAATGTTACAAGCATCCAAGAATTTTAAGACGTTTCGTAATTACAAAAAAATTCTAACTCTTACAATTACAATGCCTTCTATTCTCCCTGCTTTTTTATATATATAATTGTAGTTTAATTTTAAATTATGAAACAAGTTATATTTTTCTTAATTAAATTCTTTGTCTGAATTTTATCAATTTATGATATTTTGTTCCTGTATTTTTAACTTATGATATTGTTTTCTTTTTTTTTTAATTATTGAATTTATATTGAGACGTTAATTGATTAATATTTATTATTAAGTAATTAATGTTGTCTAACACATAACCTTAATTCAATTATGTGACAAAACTCTATTTGATTTGCATGTAGTTTGAATGACAAATAAATATTTATAACTAATGAAATCACTCGTCATCAAAGATGACATCATTATATTTTATCACTTAACTATTAACATCAATTAATTATTATTTTGATATAAATTCAATAATTTTAAAGACGAACATATACAATGTTAAGATTTTAAAAAAGGGATAAAATATAAAAAAATGATAAAAATAAGAGGATATAGAATAAAATTAAGAGTTTTTATATTAATATGTTTTATCAGGATCTTGCCTATTAATTGAATCTTTGTTTTATTCTATAAAATATATTTCTTCATTTTAAAAGCACTAAACTTTTACACTGTTTGTTAATTACTTTTATTAATTAAATATATGTTTGATATGTTTTTCCTTTTTTATCTTAATTATTTGAACTTTGAATTTTTATTGGGATATCCTTTTGTCAGAGACTGACTGATCCTTTTAGATAAATCCATTTAATTAGGGGTTAAAATTTATTTAAAATTATAAATTAAATTATGATAAATAATTATTTAATAACAAGTAAAACTCATTCATGTTTATTTTAACCAATAAAAAAGTACTAAAAATATTAAAAAATATACTATTAGGTGTAATTAGAGGTTTTTACATATGCTAACGAAAAAAACCACAACATAGTGTGGCAGCGTGAATCTTTAGCAGGAAAATTATAAGAAACAATAATTGTAGCACACGATAACCCTCAGCATTAAAGAGGGATCGAAAGTAGCGATTTAGAATTAATCTTCTTTTTTTTAAAAAAAAAGCTTAACCTCATTATATTAACAATATGAAACAAAACCTTTCAGAAGGAATACAACATACAAAAAATATATAACCCTGCTAAAACCATACACATCTCAATAGCATTTGACCTTATGTGCCTACACTATGTAGTCACATATACTGATTTCTAACCCTTTTGTAAACAAAGCGTAGGACTCAGGCTCCAAGTAGAGAAGGTGCAAACCTATACAAACCAAATTTATCATCAATTTTTAAGATATGAGTCGAAAACATACAAAAATATTTAGAGACTTTAATGTGTTTTTTTAAAAAATAATGGAGTTTTTAAATAATACCCCAACAAACAATGTGCCAAAAAAGTAATCTACATTTAAATTTATATTTACCCACCATCCAAGAATTAGCCAAATGACATGAAAGGACTAAATCATCGGGTAGCAGTGAAGCAATACCTAACCAGTTCATCACCCTATACCAAATAGATTGAGAAAACTTACATGAAAGGAAAAGTTGCTTACAATCCTCACTCTTCTCCTTGGACAGAACACAACTCCAATAGACATCTAGGAAAACCATAACCCATTTCATTAGATTATCAATTGTAAGAACTTTGTTCAAAAACAATATCCACAAAAAGGTTACAACTTTGGTGGGCAATAAATCCTTCCACGGCCATTTCAAGAGTTGATCTCTAGAGCTCATGCTATCTCCCCCAATAGAAGCTGCACATAGGGCTTAATATCCTCCTACTATAGAAAAATGAGAATTACCTCCAAAAAGTCAAGTCCATTCATCCTACTCTTGTTGGCCGACATGAAGATTTTGCAACAATCCCTCCAAAGTCTGAAGTAATTCATCCTCCTAGACAAACAGTTCCCTTTGCCAATTCCACTTCCAAAAGTTCCTTTTCGTGTCATAGAAAAAATTAAAATAGACTTTTCCTAAGCCAAAGAGAACAGTCTAGGAAAGATGTCACTCAAAGGTCCACCACCAACCCAGTTGTGTTTCCAGAATAAAGTAAGAATTTCATCCTCTATCCTCCTCCTTACATTCCTTGAGAACCATCCTGAAAGAATTTCATCCACACTATAAATTTTCCAAAAGTCCCTCCACTAGATAGAGCATTTTGCCTCCACATGAGAATGTATTGGAGAATTTTGGAACCTACACTTTAAAAGAGAACTCCAAATAGCTTTTGTATAATTTAGAAACCTCCACTTCCACTTGGCAACCAAACTGATATTAAACTTTGCTAAACACTTGACCCCCAACCCACTTTCCTTTTTTGAAAAACATACACTGTCTATGGATACCCAAACAATTCTATATTCATCATGGTCCCCCTTCCCAAAGAAAATTAAGTTGCAATCTAGTTAGAATATTAATTTTTTTGGGAACTTTGTAAAAAGAGAAATAATACAGCGAAAAACTTGTTAAAACCGAGTTTAACATTACCAACCTACCTCCAAAAGACATATTTTTACCTTTCCATCCTACCAACCTTTTTTTTAAATTGTTCCACCACCAATTTCCATGAAGCACAACACCTAGGATTAACCCAAACCAGAATCCCCAAAAATTTGAGTGGAGGAGAGGTTACAAAACAATTTAATAGACAAGTCACAACATGGACAAATAAGAGATCAATATTTAAACCAAAGAATTGGCTTTTGAAAAAATTAACTTTCAATCCAGAGATCAATTCAAATCCTCTCAATATTACCTTTAGATACCATACTATTTGGAAGTTTGCTTCTCCCATGAAGATTGAGTCATTCGCATGCTGCAGAATTGAGTACTTTGCCTCAGCTCCACCATGATCTTTGCAAACCTTCCATTATGAACTACCGATCTAACCAACTTAACTAAGCCTTTTGCCGCCACCAGGAATAGGAAAAACAATAATGGATCACCTTATTTAAACTCTTTCCAAATTGAAATTCAGCTACAGGGCTCTGCTTCACCAGAATGGATGTATAAGTATTTCTTATAATGGTTGAGATCCACATTCTCCACTTTTGACCAAAGCTCAACCTACAAAACATGTAATGCAGAAATTGTCAATTGATTAAGTCATATACCTTCTCAAAATCCACCTTAAAAAGGAAGCAGAATTTTTTATGCTTATGAGGTCAATCAATGACCTCATTAGTTATTACAACATCAAGGATAGACCTTCCAGTAAGGAAAACTGTTTGGAACCTAGAAATAACCCCCCCCCCCCCAACACTCTTTTCAATCTATACGCTAGCACTTTTGAGATAATTTTATGCACACTTGAGATCAGATTAGAGAAATCGACTGATACTGAGAAAGATCTGAAGTGACTGTCTTAGGTAATATCCCAAAACCATGGAATTCTTGAATCACCTTAGTCAAGTCATCCCCACTATCTCCCAACATGCAATGTAAAAGTTCATAACAAATCCATTGGGGTTAAAGCTACGACCACCCTCACAAGATCAAACTACTTCCTTAATTAACCTCTGCTTTTGAAAATGGTTCCTCCAACATACCCTTATCCTATGATGAAATTTGAGAGAATATCACCCATCCAAATTAGGCCTAATTAGATCTTTTTCTTTAAACACCTCCTGAAAGTGATTCAACACGATATTCTTCACCCGAATAACATCTTCCACCACCTGCTAGCTAGTTCATTGCCAGAATTGATGGAAATAAAAGGAAACCTTAAATCAGTAGATACAAGATTATAGTATGTATAGAGAATTAAATATAAAAGGATAGAGGAAAGAGAATTTGTGTACCTCAAATATATTGAATTGAAGTTCTTGATTTTCAAGAACAAAAAAACCCTAGGAATAATTATTGTAGAGATATGAGTTCAATAAGAACTCTTGAGGGTTTTACTACCTACTTTCTAGGGGATTATTCTAGAGAATGTGTATTGTTGTTGTAATTTGCTTAATGGGATGACAAATTTATAATCCCCCAGGGTAGGCAGAGACCCCTCAAATGGGCTTTTTATGATTGACTCAACCCATCACAGAGTCAATCTTACTATAATCTCATTCAAATAATCATAAAGATATTATAAGATATGATTATCATCATATCTTAAATTGCCAGATAATGATAAAATATAATTGATTAATACCAATCCACTATTATTTCCAACATTCTCCCACTTGGATGGTATTAATCAATAATACAAAGACAAATCATTAAGCTAGAATGACAATTATAGACAAATCTTATATTAGACAATGAGAAATTTGAGCTACAAAATAATATCCGATAGGGATATATATCATAAATATTTCTCATAAAGTATATAGAATAATGTAGTTCAATAAAATGATACTACATGGTCTCAAGCATCCAAAAATGCTAAGAGATATGTTACTAAAATGATATTACTTCACACATATCTCATAAGAGAATTTTCAGACTCCCACTGATCTAAGACATCAAAACTTAACCAAACCATATGAGTTATAAAACTCTAAGGTTAAGTATTTGATCAGTGAATAAAAAAATGTTTAATTAATATAATTTTTTTTTTACTTGAGTCCAAAAAATTATATAGGTGAGAAAGCATAATTTACATGCATCTAATTATTCATCATAGCCTAATAACATATGTAATTACATATAGGCTACATAAATGCTCTATAATATTTGACATTTAACTAATCTGAGTTTCAAAAAAGAGTGACTATGTAAGAATCCAAAGATAAGTAGGAAATCCATAAATTCCCTACTAAAACCACATAGACACCTAGTTTATATAAAATGATACTCAGATTATTGTGGCCACAAAATGTCAATTGAGCAAACACTTAGATAATTGGTCCAAACAAAAAAAATTCATAAGTACTTCAATAGTGCAAAATTGTACTCAATAGGAGTACTATCATAATAAGCACTTTTTTACAAAGTAGAAAATCATACTCGATAGGAGTATTGCATCTACAATATACTTATAGAATTTTGACCAAACAAAATATGAAATTTTGGGTAAAGAAATGCACAATACTTAATTGCATACCAAAAGAATTAATGTGCAATGCCCAACAAAAATGCTCTTAACATCCATTAAAGATGTCTATTAAGATACAATGAATTATGTATCTCAATTAAAATAGGACAAAAATAAATAGTCAAGTCCTATAAAGTATGTCATATCATAATTAAATGTGCACAAGAATATATGACAATACAGATAGATAAGTCTCGAGACATGATACAAAATTATATACTTCTAAAATTTTGATCAATTAAAATATGAAATCTGGGTAAAAGAGATGCACAATGCATAATTGTATGCCAAAAGGATTAATATGCAGTACCCAAAAGAATGACCTTAACGTCAGTTAAAGATGTCTACAAAGATACAATGGATTTTATGTATCTCAATAAAAATAGGACAAAAATAAATAGAGAAGCCCTATAGAATATGTCATATCATAATTAAATGTGCACACGATTATATGATAATAAAAAATATATAAGTTTTGAGAGATAATACAAGATTATATATACTCCCACTAATCCTTAATATACCAAAAAATATTAGGATTATCATTAGGTACACTAGTATTAAAAGTTCTAGTGATAGTGGGATGATGACTTTATAAGATAATAATAAAAGTGAATTAAAATTCACTATTATTCTACTTAAGGAATTAGAAAGTAGTAGAATAACAAATGATTAATGAGAGAAGTGGTTAAAATAACAAGAATATGAAACCTACAAATTCATCCATAAGAATAAATAATTCTCACAAATGGTTTCATAATTAACCACATATTAATCAATCTTTACAAAAATATTGACCCCTATAAAGATCTTGAAAAAATAATTACATGAGTGAGAAAATGGATCACTTGATAATTTTACGTAGAATATGAGATCATAAGCAAGTTCTCAAGTAATCATAAACAAAAATCAAGTGCTACAATAAACAATATTTACACACACTTGAGAATAAAACATGATTACATGCAGCAGAAGAATGGGACATATTCTTGCATATATTAAGGATATAATAATAAATAGTCTCTAACTCTCATCACAATTTATAATGGACATAGGTTTATTTATATATCCCAAAATAAAGCCTCTAGCTTTTACAAGAATACCATTAACAATATTATAAAATATGGTATGGAGAAATTAATCTCTTAAAATTTGGGATTCCTATATTGTCCTTACAAGAATTTCATACTAATATTGCAAATCAATAGAGAGTTTTTTATACAAAAAAATATTTTACAAGAGACCAATATAAAATCCTTAATATAGATCCCAACAATGTGATCACAAATAATGTGATAAGAAAAAATAATTTTATCAAGAACATTTGTTTTTTCACATGTATGATTAATTGGACATTTAAGGTAAAAATCTTATATCACGACAATTTATTTTATAAGATATTAATTAAAATTATAATATACAAAATCCTTCCACTTGACAAAGAAAAAATAAGTTGACATAACAAAAAAATACCCAGAGGACTAAATAAAATTCAACTATTTCTTTATCAATATATATATATATATATATATATATATATAGAAAATTTGCACCACAAAAAATGCAATATTTTTTTTTTGTTTTGAAGGAAAAAATGTCCAATTAAAGGTTATAAGTCAATATGGAACAAAAGGAAATGAGAGTGTAAATTTTGGTTCCATATAAATATAACTAAACATGATCAAATGAGGGAAATAAACTGAACATTACAAAAATAGGGAAACATTATGTAATTCTAAAAGTTCAGTTAAAAGAGAATCCCTAAAGAAATTACAATGTACTATAACTTATATCAATAAAATCCTAATACCGATAGGGTATTAAAAAATCATTAACATAAGCCAAGAAAAATACATTGTATAACACCAAATTACATTAATAACAATACACCGATAGAGTATAGTTATCATCAATGCAATAAAAAAAAATAATTATATCACAAAATTCACATAAATGCATCCAAAATAGTGAAATTATAATTATGTAAATGAAAAAAGAAATTATGCATATTGTCCAATAAATTTGCATAATTTTAATCATATATATTATATGACCAACATACAAAATTCACATTATTATACCCATGATAGACAAGTAATAATAATGCAAATTAATAAAGAAAATTATGCTCATAAGAGAAGGACAATTAAGATTGTGCATGATTAATAAAATAACCTAAAATGAATTTATAAATGATAATTCAATATTAAAGAGAGTACAGTATAATTGGAGAATACAAATACTGTAAAGAATTATCACAATGAAAATAGGTAAAAAATTCAAGATTATAATAGTAAAAAAAAAAATTAATTTAATCTTGAATTAATCAAATTTTTTTTATACTAAAAAATACCAATAATATAAAAATATTAAATGAATATGGTATTTTTGAAAAAATAAGAATATAAAAAATTAGCAACAACATTCAATGCTTTTGAGAATGAATTTAACACACGAATCATCATACATGATCGTATCAAAACGACAAAGTTCTCCCTTGACCAAATCACAAAAATATGGGTATAAAAATAAGTCCATGCAACCCCATTAATACTTTCCAAAGTAAAAGTTAGCACAAATATATTATGTTGCCCACACAAATGACTCATATTGGTCAAACATAACAAAAGGAAAACCATTAAGTAATTTTAAAAACAATTTACCCCATAATTATTTAAAAGAAAACTAGGTTTTAAAGGGGTAGCACTTAAAAAAAAGTTTCAATATATAATTTACCCATGTAAGAGTAAGCGAATGAAACTTTAACATGTTATTTTAACAATAACAAGTAGCGTAAACCCTCATTTTTTTTTGTGAAAAAACTAATAGTGAACTATATTATAAAATTTCACTAATAACACAAAAAATCTTCAATTCAAATTTAATTTTCTAATAGAAAACAACCATAATTCTCTCATAGAAAACAACCATAATATGTATCTAATTTGGCTCTGATACCAATTGATGGAAATAAAAGGAAACCTTAAATCTACAAGAGTATAGTATGTATAGAGAATTAAATATAAAAGGATAGAGGAAAGAGAATTTGTGTACCTCAAATATATTGAATTGAAGTTCTTGATTTTCAAGAACAAAAAAACCCTAGAAATGATTATTGTAGAGATATGAGTTCAATAAGAACTCTTGAGGGTTTTACTACCTACTTTCTAGGGATTATTCTAGAGAATGTGTATTGTTGTTGTAATTTGCTTAATGGGAACACAAATTTATAATCCCCCAGGGTAGGCAGAGACCCCTCAAATGGGCTTTTTATGATTGACTCAACCCATCACAGAGTCAATCTTACTATAATCTCATTCAAATAATCATAAAGATATTATCATCATATCTTAAATTGCCAGATAATGATAAAATATAATTGATTAATACCAATCCACTATTATTTCCAACAAGAATCTGATTCTGTTCACATCTCTTCCTATAGCAATTATGAAAAAAATTGGAGTTATAATCTCCCTCCACAGCTCATCGGATTCTAGACTCCTGTAACATTACACTATCCATGATTCTAACTTTTGCTCCAATACTCAGTCAATAACCTTTCCTTAGGACGTCCGTCAAGATCTTGATCTACAACATCCACCTCAAGAACCTTTTCAGCCAATATCTTGTCATCCTTTAGCACCTCTTCTTTGTACCATTGTTTGATTATCACCTTTAGCCCCTGCAACTGATTTTAAAATTGTGCATGTACCACCCAGAAGAGTACTCATTTTGAAACCAGAAATTTTGACCACATCATGAAATGCGTGTAACCAATAGGCAAAGAATTTAAACGGTTTAGGTCCCGATTCTGCACATGCATCCAATAATGATGATTTAGAATTAATCTGCTTTTACCGTTTCTTCTTTTAGCTTACATAACGTGATTAGAAAAAATGTTTTGTCGTTTTGTAGATACATTATGAGTGGAAAGTAAGAAACGCTTGAAAGAATTTATATATAATAGGGTAAAATGAATATTCAAGAGGATCGCCTAAATCATGCCTCAATCTAATGTGAGCAATTGCAGGAGATAATCGGATACATATATGCATTATGCATTATGCATTATGTGACGTCAAGGACTTGAAGTTAGGCAGCTAACAGCTGACCCAAAGTAGAAGAAACTTGATTTTGTTTTTGTTTTAATCCTCCTATCTAATGTTGGCTCTAATTTATAATCATATCTACGAAAAATCTCATATGTTGACTGGTTATAGATAATTAAAATAGTAATAAAAATGTTCATTTATGATTGAGTGAAAAGTATAAAAAATCTTTCACCATTAGTGTATTTAGATTAAATCCTTTAATCATTATCATTAAGGAAAATTATCTTTTCAATAAATGATAATGTCTCCTAATGAGCATATATATTAATATATGAAACAATATAAAATTCAATAAATAAGAAATAGTATAAAATTCAAAACTTTTTAGAATATAGTTTTCTATTGTTGCTTTTTTTTTTTAAAGTTGTGTATACGTAAAAATTTAAGCACTGTTTGTGCATGTGAAGGACAAACGGTGGGTGGGGGAGGAAATCAACCCTCCGACAAATAATATGTTAAATGTCAACATCACCGCCGACCCAATTATTGAGTTCATTTATTTATTTACATTTTCTTAAATAAGTGTTACGTTTTATGAAATGAAACAATGAGAAAAAATATGACTACTAGAGACACGAGAGTATTAATTTAACACAAATAAAACAACGTAACGCGTCACTGATTCAGCAAAAAAAAAAAAAATAGAGTTTTGGTAGACTAGTGTCTAGAAATATAGAATGACGATAGAAATATCCGTGAACCAGATTTTGTTACTTTGTTAAATAGCGTGTTGATGTTGGTTTGATTAATTAGGCCTGCACATTGTAGTAGTTATTTGGAATCTGCGCAAAAACGAAAATTGAGGGAAACCAAAATCATGGGGAACTGCATGGAGAGATATCATGCAGATGGGGAAGAGCAAGAAGAAGGAAGAGGAAGATTGAAAGGGTTTCGGAAGATAGATGATGAGAAAGGTGTAAGCATGAAAATTGTGGTGACAAAGGAGGAGCTCAAATGGTTGATACTTCAGCTGAATGAGAAAGGAGGAATGAGAGTGGAGCAAATGGTTGAAGAGATACAAAAAAGCAGAGAACAAAAAGTCGAAGGATGGAAGCCTTCTTTGGAAAGCATCTTGGAAGCTCCTGAAATGCTTGAGATGGATGCCATTTCATAGCCTTTGCCAAACATTGATTTGGCTTATCTCTCTTCTGTAGTCTATTCATCTTTTTTAGAATTAGTAGTCAGATCGACGTTTGTAAATCAATCTTAAGGTGAAGAGTAATCAAATTCAAAAGTCTTTTGTTTTTTCCAGTTTATTTTTACTTTTTAGACAAAAGTGTTTCAATGATTTTCTTAGTTACATTTGTAATATAGTTCTTTACAAATGTATAGATGGTAAGTAATTATCATATTAAAAGATATGCTATTTTTTCTGAACCAGTTAATTTGTAGAAGATCTAAAAGAGATTCTGCAGAACACTACAAGAAAGAAAAAAAGAGATTCTGCATTTTAATTTCTCCCCCTTAAAAATTGCAGGTCTTGGACTAAGAAACTTATCTAAGATAGGAGCTATGCTCTTTAGCTGTTATGAAGAGTTTTTAGAGGGGCCTAAAATTAAACACTGGATATTGACAATAAAATCTTCTTCAGTTTCCTTGTTTTTCTTCATTTTTATTTTTTATTTTTCCGATAATTATCTGGTTTTCTCTTTAATAGTAGCTAGATAGTCCAGCTGTTAAGCTGAATTGTACTACGATATTATATGCAGCTGCTTTCATGTCATGTAAAAATGGCGTTTTAAGAACATTGCCATGATAAAACATAAATTTTCCTCTATCAAATGAATACCTGGTTATAACATCCTTTTAAACACATTTCAATTATATTAGCAAATAGAGAAATTTGTACAAGTTTCATATAACATTTTTATGTTTTTAAGAGTTATAAACTTAGTCTAAAAAAAAATCGGTGTTTTAAAAGAAACGATGAAGAGATAATAGATTCAAATGCCCATTAACAATTTGACATTTTTTTTTAAAAAAACTTTTTCACATTTTTAGTTATAATAAGTTTAATATCCTGTCTTATGTTGTTTTTCAGTAGAATTCGTGAGTAGTGCCAAACTCTTTTGCATCTCAACCATCAAGCTTGTATAAAAGAATTAGGTGGTGTTCAGTGTTCAATTAACACAGGACTTGCAAGTGAATAAACGAACAGACTATCGGACATTTAAGCATGTTTAGATTGGAATTTGGAAGAAATAAAATTGAAAAAACAAAAAACGTTTTGAATGGTAATTTTTTATTATTTAGATAATAAAAAATCTACACTAAAATTTTAAGTATTTTCTTTTAAAGTTTTAAATATTCTTCTTATCCTTTGTTTTTTTTATTCATCCTTTTTGCCCAACTTACTTCATTCTGTGTTTCTAGTTTTGAAGGCTAAAAATTGATTTCAAAGGCCTCCAAAAGGATTGTTCGGTAAGCGTTTATAAAATTGTTTATTAAAACTATTTTTTTAAAAAAAAATTAGACATTATTATTCATTCAATTCTTGTGATAAGCATGAAAATGAAAGCATAACGCTTCTTTTATTAATTAACATTATATATAACATTAACCAGAAGCACAAATGCTTATAAAAACAAAAGCACAAATCTAAAAAGAAAGTAAAACATAAAATAACAAATGAATATAAAATTATTTAGTATTGAGTGGGTTGGGTTACTGATTTTTGGTGTGGTTGATATTGTGTTTCAAGACAATAAAAAAAGATACATATATATATCTATATACTATTTTACACACCTAGTAGAATAAAAAAAAAAATGATACTTAGGCATAATAGGATTTAATGTGATGAAGTGCATAATAAATTAAATAAGTGTATTGTATCATCACTCAACCATAATATTGATGAATATTCATGCAGATAGCTAAAGGGGGACTCCATGATGTAATCAATCGTTTGTACTACCTTTTCAAAAAATAAACATGTATCGTTAAATTTTTTTAATAAGCCAATATAGACCGTTAAATTAAATAATAGTATATCCAACAATAAAGAATAAGTAAATTTTTTGTTACATTGAAGCCTTAAAAACACCATCATCTGCCAAATTTTAATATTCAAGCTTTTGCTATCATTGACCATTACTGACACAAAGCTACAGACCACATGTGTGCCTAACCGTCCTTAATTAATGAAAGTGAAAGATGTCTAATTGATAAAGTGATTTTGAATATAATCTTTTTATGACAGAAAAAAATGCAAAAGAGAATACTTTTTTTAGAGCAAAAGAAAATAATCAAAATACTGTGAATAATATTCTTCAATCTATTTTTAGTTGTCCTCGTTCTTTTCCTAATAAAACCAAATAGAGGGTTAGTGTGGTGTCGTCCAGAAAAATTGACTATAGGAGACAAAGGTGTGCCTCACTAATTAAGTGCATATCTGTTTAGTTTTCAGTTCAGTATGCAAATTAGCACAATCACATAAGATGTTAGAGTTTCAAAGGTGAGAGAAAAAATATTTATTAATGGTTTTTTTAATTTTTTAAAATACATAAAATTCTTATATTTTTATTAATAAATAAGAAAAATAAAAATTAATATTTTATAAAAATTATAAAATATCTTTAAAAATTAACAATTCATTCTAAAATTATGTATTATAAAAAAAAGGATAGAGAGGAGTGGTGGCCCAAGCAGGTTCGAGATGGGAGATTGGCAAGATTCATTTTTATTTATTATGTATAAATATTAAAATTAAAAGTTATATAATTATATTGACATTATATAATTTTTATTATAAAAAAAAACAATTACAAACATTATAATAATTAGTCAAATTATTCATTGATATTTACTAATGTTTCTACTACTCAATTAATGATTTTAGAAAATGATATATATCTATTGTTTTCTTCTACTTTCTTTTATTTGCATCTATCTAAGTTAACATAGACAAGAGTTCTACATTTATGTCTTTTCCTCTAATTTCTCGAGTAATCTTCTCACATTTTTATTAGTTTTGTTGTAGTCTCGAAATTAGAATTTTTAAAATCTTATTTGAGTTTTAGTATGTCAAAGATAGATTAAATTTGTTATGTTAAAAAACATTTTTATTAAAATTTTTAAAGAATCTCTATTATGAGAGAAATACTGATAATTTTATAAAATAACAAGAAGAAAAATATTCAAATAATTAAATATATATATTTGTTTTTTTAATTTGTTATGTTTTTTTTTTTTAATTTGTCCAAGACACCAAAAATATGATAGCCAGCCATAACCGGGAGGGAGCATTTTGATTTATTTGTGAAAAGACGAGATTGAAAAAATCTACCACAATAAATTTTTCTTTAATTATATTAATCCAAAATTTTCATTACTTAATCCATATTGTAGGCTTGTAGCATCATTTTATTTTAAAAAAATTAATCTATAAACCAATTGAAAAAATGAAGCAGTTTAAACAAAGTATTTAGTCATTTAGTGGAGAGATTTGGGTAGAGTGTGTAGAAATATACGGAAAGGCAGGTGGTTCTTAATTTTTTATATGTTATATGGATATTGATAATGTTAATTTTTATTATCAGTAAAAATTGAAGCTGTGATATTTTTTTACTTTTTTTATTTTTTAACCAACTGAATCACTGTCCTATTTCCTTTACTAACTACATCATTTTATATTGTCGAGAAATGAGAGATGGTTCGATAAGTCATTTGAGTGGAGATTAGGAAAAAGGAAACACTTGAGAATATGACATGATATTTGGGGTGGACAAGAGGAGAGTGTAGCAAACAAATTTCTAAGACTTTAACTCTAACAATCATATGAATATAGTAGTAAAGGTAGGTCACTGGGAGGGGTCACTGGGAGGGGGATAGGTAGGTTTGAGGGAGGAGAGAATGTTTTTTTTTTTTCGAAAGAACCATTGGTACAACAATTTGATGGCTTAGATACTGCATAGGGAACAAGCTAATGCTTGGATATGACTACATGATACTTCAGGAGGTTACACTGTGAAATTTGCATACTTCTTGTTAAATATGCAGGAAGATGAAGAGGGGTTGAAACAAGAGCTACATAAATGTTGGCAAATGGAGGTACATCAAAGGTCAACTAGGCTAACTCCAACAATTTGTTATGTGGAGAATAATGATAAATAGGCTTCCAACAATCCACAATCTACTATACAGAAATATTGATGCGAGTGAGAACAATCTAAGATGTATTTTTTGCAGATCAAGTGTAGAAACCTTGGAATCTATCTGGTTCAGGGTGTGACAAAATATATTCAATTTGACAACATGCTATGCTTGGATAAATGTGTCAACAGCTTTCCTAAGGTCACCGATTATGCATTTTAGGAAACACCAAAGGTATACCAGACAAAGAACTCAAAAGAACAAATATGATGTTGGGGGGAGGAGAGTGGTGTGGCACATATGGAAACTGTGCAACAATGGTACTTTTGATGACAAAGTTTTTTATTAAAAAAAATTGCTTGAAGACATCATGATTAGCATATGGCAACGGATGAAGAGAAGGAGAAAGAATTTTGACTACATGTTATCTGATTGGATGAGATGTCTAGTAGCTTGTTTAAAGTAATTTAAATAATTATGTGCTTTCTTCTACACCATAGGGCTTTAGAGAATTTAAAGTGTTGGAATGTTATACTTTTCTATGTGCACTGTGATGGTGATGGTTTCCATATGTAGTGCTTATATGGTATTATGATAAACATGGTCTTTAACTTGTAACCATTAACATTGTCCATCAATTTTGTTTTGGGGTAGTATTCTTTTATATAACTATGTATATGTATATAGAAAGATCATGGAAAATGTAGGACTCAACAAGTTAGTCTTTTCTACTTATTTTAAGATGGTATTACTTCTACTTATCCAATTAATATATATATATATATATATTTATTTTGCTGATTAAAAAAAATATTAACAATACTACGAATCATTTATAATTATGTATATATTATATGGTGTTTCACCTCGCTTCAATAGTCGATCTAGAAACCTAAATACACAAGACAGAAACATATATCCCAAATAGAATCAATAATATAATAAACCAATACATTTTCTCCTACAATTATCTTTAAACCAAGATATTATCTCCCACAATTATCTTTAAATCAAGATATTATCTCTCACAATTATCTTTCCATGATATCATCCCCCTACAATTATCTTCTATCCCTAGATATTCACCAAATTATCTTTTAATCTAAGATATCCTTCTAATTATCTTTTATTCTTCTTTGTTACCATTTATAAGAAAATATTATCTTTTTCCCCAATATCAAGGGTCTAAGACCAAATCACTTCAGTTATAAATAGACACATTTAGAAAAGTAATATTTCATTTCTAATTTATCCAACTATACTCTTTCATTGACTTGAGCGTTGGAATCATATTTGTATGTATTCTGGTATGCACATTTTTTGTGGACTTCTGTGAAGAATTGCTCACTCATTATCTATAAGTACGCATGAAATTAAGTTTATCACATGATGAAAAGTGAATAAATAGTAAAACTTCTTCATCTAAAAATTCAAGCATGAATTTTACTTTAACATGACAGAATAATACTCCATTTATAAATAACTGTTATTTTAGCATTGTTAGCATAGATTAAGAAAATTAGTTACTTATCACTTAATTTTATTTAACTCAATGAAAAATAAGGTTATTTTTAAAATACACTTTGTTGAAATGTGCTATCATGAATAAAAATAAGTTATTAAAAATAGAACTTCGAAAAGGTTGAAGATGGTGTTGCCAAGAACCATTCATAAGTCTCAAAGTGCATTCAATATAGGAAAAAACATTCTACTAGGTTCTAGTGGCAAGTGAAATTATTAGTGAAGCAAAGACATAGAACTTGGTCAATTGGGAATTCTTATTATATATGCAAACCCACTAATGAGTTTGCATCACAAAAAGATTAAGACAAGCTGATCTATTAACATCTTTTTTATTTATTATAGGGCAAAAGGTTTAAGTGGATGATGAGACAACTGTAGGTAAGGGATTACTTGAAGGTTTTCATGTAGCAAAAACAATGTGGAAATAAGTCTGCTCCAATATTAATACAATTTTTTTGAAAAGATAACTAAAAGGAATGTGTAAAGAATTAAGAGGATGTTAAGATGCTTTGAGTTGATATCTATTTAAAAGGTTAAGTTTTTCAAAAGTTGTTTTTAGGCTTTAGATGTTGAGATGTTAATACTGGAAAGGTGTGCATATATTCAAAATTGGAGGTTGATGAATATGCCATTGGAGCAAACCCAAAGAAGGTGTGGAAACTTGGGATGGAGTGGTAAAGAAGGTGGAGAAGAAACTAAGAAAGTGGCAACAAAAGTTACTATCAATGGTGGATAAAATTTGTGTAATTAAATTGGTTCTTACATCAATTCTTCTATTCTATTTATCTTTTTTTTAGGATGCCTATAGGTGTGTTAAAGAAATTAAATAGGATCCAAAAAACTTCCTTTGGTGTGGGGTTGATGGGATAGTTGGTGAGGTGGTAGGAAAATAAATTGGGTGAAGTGGGATAAAATATATGAGCCAAAGGATGAGGGTGGTTTGGGGGTCAAGGATATAAAAGGGTTCAATGATGGAGAAATGAATTCATCAATATGGAGGAAGGACCTTAAAAGAGTGTGCAGAGGGGAAAGTAGTGAAAAATGTTTTGATAAATCGATTGAGAGGTGTGTGGGAAAATGGGATAAGATAAAATTCTGGAAATATTTGTGACAGGTCAAGAACATTTACAAAAGTTATTTCCAGGGTGTAGATAATAACTTGGAGCAAAATGAGTGTTTTATACTTGGTATCTGTATCTACGAATGTGAGTTTCTTATAATCAAAATGTTTATATTTTGCAAGATATAATTTTTTATAATTAAAAATTCCTTTCTGAACATTAATCAATTAATTATTTTAATAATATATTTCAAACTCAATTAATTAAAAATGTATGATTGTATATACCTAATTTTATCGGATTTTTGTTATTTTTAGACATTTGCTTTCTGCCTCTAAATAATGTCTTTTTATAAGTTAAAAAAATAGGTAAAAAATTAATAAAATAGACATCTTTTCTAAGTAAATCCCATAAAAAGATGTAATGGCCTGTCAAGATATAAGAGAAGACAGATTTAGCAAGTCTGAGGTTGTAAATAATAAAAATTCCAAAAGTGAATATTTTTGGGCCAGAAAGTGGTAACAACGGGTTCATTTAGCAAGCTTGAAGTGTGCAAAACGTAAGCCTAGAAAAAAATAATATTTGACATTTAAACTGCAAGGTGATCTATTTAGCAATCTTGAAGGGAATAGATAGTAGAATGAAATCTCGTGTCTCAATTTAGTGTTTCATTTCATCATCAATAAGTGTCATGTTATTTAATTATTATTTTTTATATTTTATATAGCTCATTAAATTATATGGCGTTTATTTATTGGTTGAGAAAGAGAATGAGACACCGATTTGAATAAAGGATTTGGTTCTATAGATAGCATCATATTAAAAATGAAATTTACTAGGCACTTAGTTATTAAAGTGCAAAAGGAGTGTATTTAGCATGCACTACCTGGGAGGGTCAAAAAAATTCGTGCCCGAGGATACCTGTAAATAAATCCCACAAAAATATCTACATGAATAGTATAAATGGGTACCTGTCACCTGTGGATATAGATTTTTTCTATCCGCTCCTCAATGTACAGGGTATGGATATCATATTACCCGTACCCGCGGGTACTCGCTACCCGCTAAACTAAAATAATATATATATATATATATATATATAAAAGTTAAAAAAATATTTTTATGAAATAAATAAAATTAAAATATTAATTATCAAAATTCATTGATATCAATATTATTTTTTATGAAAACTTTATAATCAATAAAATTATTTATATAAAAATTCTGATAATATAAAATAAATATTTTATTTGTATTAAATATTTTCTTATAATATATTATATTAAGCTATTTTTGGATCTAATTAATCTTATAGAAATTAGTATAATTTTATTTCTAGATTTTACAACAAATAAATATTTATTTTATAAAATTTCTTATAAAAAATATTTAATTCAAAAAGTTTTTTTTTAAATATCTGTGAATACTCGTGGGTATTAAAAAACTCACAGTATTTCTATAATGAGTACCTAACGATTTTTTTTTAGTAGATAACGGATGACGAGTTTATGTAGCAGATAACCACTACCATGTCGGTCATGTCTTATTGTCATTCTTATGCACGACAGTTGTTAATAGTAAGACTATAAAAAAATGAAAATATAAAATAGAAATTCATAGTTTTAAATGAAATAAAGGGTAGTTGTATTATTTCTTCCAAATTTTAAGTGTTCATAGTATTAAGAATAGTTGTATAATTCTTTTGTTTGTTGTTTTTATTTCTAACTTTAGATGAAATCTTTTGTCAATTTTTAATTTTTTATATGATTTCGAGCATCTAGTATCATTCTTCTGTGAACATTATTTCTATGCTATGTTATTTCTATATTTTCTTAAAAGTAGTACTTATTTCATTCACATATGAGTATATATGACTTTCTATTTTCATATGGTGACAGATTAAAGAATTATTTTAAATTTTATAATGAAAAATATTTGAAAATTTTCAAGGTCTTTAGTTAGTTTTAGGGGTGGCAACAAGTGGAGTTAGTTTTAGTAATACTTATATGTAATCTAACCTACTACAAAACTATTACCCACTTAAAATATGTTAAGTATGTATTATAAAATTACACGCAGATTTTTTCAATACTTACAGGAGTTCATGAGTATCCACAAATATTTTTAAAAAAAAAATTAAAAAAAAATTCTTGTTTTATATAAATTTTTATTAAATATATAATTTATTTGTTGAAAAATTTGGAAATAAAATTATACTAATTTCTACGAGACTAATTAAATCTAAACGTAAATTAATATAATATATAAAAAATATTTAATATAAATAAAATATTCAATTTACATAACCAACATTTTTATAGAAAATAATTCTATGAATGTATGCACTTTTCATAAAAAAAATAACATTGATAAGAATAAAATTTAACAATTAAGATTTTAAGTTGATTTATTTCACAAAAATATTATTTTCTTCAAATTAAACATGTGTAATATTTTAATTTAACAGTAGTGGGTACTCACAGGTATAAGTATTATGATACTTGTATCTATGCCCATTAAAGAGCGGATAGAAAAAAATTGTACTCACGCGTGACTGACGGATACCCATTTAAATTATCATGCAGATATTTTCACAGGTTTTATATGTGAATATTTATGGATGTGGATTTTTTTTGCCATCTTTAGTTAGCTTTGAATTCAGACAATTTCCTAAGGAAATTTTATATATATATATATATATATATATATATATATATATAATCTAGTATTTAATATTTTTTAAATCATATTTCATGCAAAAAATTTCAAAATGTACTCTTACGTTCTTCTAAAATTAGATATTTTTGAAATATTTTTATTTTAATGGATAATTTTAAAAAATAATATTAATTTAGCATTAATGAAGAAATAAATTATTCAATTAGTAATTTTCTAGTTATTAATTAACATTAATAGCATATTAGTTAGTGATTTTATTCAATAACGGTTTTAATGGAAATTAAGGGGTTGAACATGTGAAAACAATTAATAGACTTTTTAAAAAAAATTAAAAATATCGTAATAATTAATTTGGCGTTTAATTACAACTCCTTTCAAAAGTATTCATTATGAGGATTGAATTCAATGTCCTTTCACATAAACATTCTAAATATATGTTAATTGAGTCACCCTAATTAGATAATTAATACACTTTTGATTCTTCATACAATTAATCCTAATATTTTTTTTTTCATATGAACTTCAATCTAACGTAATCTATCTCAATCCTTTAAGAAAAATTAAAATGAAAGAACAAATATAATAATAATAATAATAATAATAATAATAATAATAATAATAATAATAATAATAATAGATAAAACTCGTTGCATATAAAACATATAATTTATGTCGTGATTGTGTTAATTAAAATAAAAAATCAAATTACAAATTATATTAATTAAAATAGTTTGTATACACATCATATAATATTTTTTAATTAAATTTTAAAAAGTAATCATGCAGCTAATTTTAATATACACATACATACATATATGTATGTGTAAAACAATCTGGGACACACACGAAATTAAATTTAATAGATTTTAAATTTATTCATTCTATATTGAATTAGTATATCTTCTAATAATTATATATAATTTTAATGGTTATTGTTGCAAACTGGTCATGTTTTTATGTTACATTATTATCCCTACCAGCAATTTTTAAAAATGAAGACTTATTTATTAAATTATTTTTTTAGTAAAATATATTTTTACATTATTATTCTCTCCATGTGTGAGTGACATAATATTTTTTTATCTATTTTATTTTTTCTAAATTATATTTTTTTAGAACTAATTCTTCTAAATTAGATTATAGTGTAAGTTTAAATTGATATTTGAATTTAAATTTAAAAATTATATAAATAATACCCTTAATTATTATTTTTAAAAAAAATTATTAATTTTATCAATAACTTTCAATAATACATTATTTAAAAAAATAGACATATGGGAGTATTCGTACTAGTTTCTATTAAATTATTATTGATCGATTAAATGATTATAATGCATTTTGTTTTTTTTTTCTTTGTAATAATATATATATATATATATATATATATATATAAACAAATAAATGACTGTGATAGATATGAGAATCCAAACAAGTCAAAGATTATTTTTCTCTACACAGCACAACCTTCTAACTAGACATTTTAACCATCATTTATCATTTTTCTTTTATGATGCACAATAGGTACGTCTCAAATAAATTTTTAATTTTCGCTTCATTTTTTATTCTAAATTAATTAATACAAATTTATATTATCGGGAATCGAATGATCTATAAATTATTTTAACATGTGTTATAGATCAACTAATTTAGAAACATAATTAATACTCATTTCCTTATAACTAAGATGAAATTTATGTTTTAATATATTTCATATCAATTGGTACAAAATATAAGTATTTTAAGTGTTTTCTAGTTTGATGTTTAAATAGCAAGTGTGGAATGCTAAAGGAAATATCTTTGAAACTATTCTAGCACCGTTTTTTTTTCTTCTAAATATCCTTATTTAGATGTTAACATGTCAATACAATTTAATCAATTATCAAATATATTATGAGTTTAATGAGTATATATGGTAGAATTATGTGAAGATCTGACATTCAATCACAATTTGTTAACTTTATTCATTATTACTTTAAAAGTCATATAAATAAAAAGTTTTAAATATAAATACAATTAAACTCATATATTATATGTAAATACAATTATTTTTAGATAATTTTTTCATCATAATAAAAAATATATTTAACTTTAAATATATAAGATTTTCAAAATATAAGATAGTTATTATTTTTAAATTTTTATTCTAAAATTTTATTTGAGAAAAGATATTTCATGATTGCACCATGAATAAATTGGGGATTTATTCATTAAATTTTGTCACCACATTAATTATAAAACTTAAGAAATTGAATATGTTATTGAAGATATTAACATGAGTTTTTTTTTCATTGAATAAATTTGGGATTCACATGATAATAAAAATTACTATAACAGAAAACAGTAAAAGAAAATAAAGTAGTCATTGAAGATATTAACACGAGTTTTTTTTTAAAGAATTAAAACAAGTTAATGATTTTTAATGTTTGACTAAGAATTTACAACCATTAATATCCCCTGATTATGGATAGAGAGTAGGGTTGGTCCACCATAGTTAGGGTTTACCAAATTGCTTAATCAGCCTTATTATTAGACATGTTGGTGGGTTCATGGGTCGTCAAAATTTTGAAAAATATTTTTATTTTTTATTTTTTAAAAATAATATAAAAATTTATCTTCAAAATTAATTTTTATTTTCTAAAAAAGTTAGATTTTAAAAAAATAGAAAAATTACAAAAAGTAAATCATGAATAATTGATTTTATTTTTTTGACAATATTAATATATTATACTTTTACACAAATAAATTTATGACAAAGCTTATTTTATTTGCTTAACAAAATAATTTTTATAAATTTTACTTAATAATTTATTTTATATTTTAATTCTTATAATTATTTTATTAATTTATATAAATATATAATATCATGTTTATGTTTATATATATATATATATATATATATATATATATATATAATTGAAATGATAATGTGATAGTAATGTTATCTTATTTTCACTCCTTCTTAATTAATTAAATCACTTTATATCTACTTATATGTTTAGTTATCGTAATAAAAAATTAAATTTAAGTAATGATAGTTATATTTTTAATTACTCTCTTTCCTTTTTATTCAAGGCATAGTTATGAAAATATTGTTGATCTTCTGTATAAGACATGTTATAATTTTTATATGTAACATTGATTTTTATTTTTCTATCGATAATAAAGATTGTAAATATTTATATTTCTTAGAAGGATTTGATAAATTATTTATAAATATTTTCTTTTATATCTCTTAAATTCTTAAATATAATGTTATTTATCAATTTTAAGAGAATTAATGTGAGTAAAATTAGTAGTTTTAGTACATTAATAATATTTTTAAAAATTAATAAAATTAAATAATCTATTTTTTATTAATATGTGTGGTGTATGTCTAAATAAAAGACACAAAACTTCCTATTAGTGAATTCGAATTATTTCACTAATAAAACTAATATATTAACAACTAATATTTAGATATAAAAAATAATATTATAATTATAACAAAAACTACATATAAATGTATTTTAAATTATGCTTATAAATATTTTATAATATTTTTACTAAAATTGATTAAATTTAACAATATTAATTTTTAAAACTAGAAAACATTAAGTGAAAAGAAACATATATTCTCAAACCAAAATGAAAACTTGAAAATAAAAGCTATTTTGAAAAAATAAAAAAAAAATTCTCAAACCAAAACCTAAACTTAAAAATGAAAATCATTTTGAAAAATGAAAATAAAAAATAAAAAAATAAAACATTTTATCAAATAACCGTCACCAAGTATTTTTTTAGATAATTACAAGTTTTTTTAAAAAAATTACTTTAATTTTTAAAAAAAAACATTATATTATTAAAATATATTATAATATTTTAAATATCTACAGTTGATATAACATATAAGATGTTTTTATTATAATTTTTTTATAAATAAAATATTAATTACTAATATTTTAATTTTTATTAAAATATTAATTAGTATACATTAACATAACTTTTTATTTGTTAAAACTTGTTAGACTTTGGTCAAGTTTTTAGATGGAAATATATACCTGTATACATCGCTGTACGAGCCATGACAAATTGAAACACGTAATAAAATAATAAATGCTAATAATGGTTAACCTAGATGGTAGACGAGGTGGGTGGAGTAGGCGTTACGACAACACAACAAGTCCATAGCTAGGCAGTGGATTAAAACCTACACTTTGTTACTATTTCTTGAGTAAATTATTAATTAAATCACACTCTTCATTTTTTTAATTTTTAAAAAAGTTTTTGTTTTAGAAATAAAATTCTTTGGTTTACCCAAAATAAAAAAATAAAAAGTTTTTTTTTATTTTCATTATATAGAGTTTTTAAGATTATACCTTTATTATACGGATCCTTCTCGTAAACAAAATGAACATAGCACATTAATGTTTCTTTGAGATTAAAAATAGTAAATGTAATAAAGCCAACAGATGTGTAATTTCTTCTAAATTCTAATTTATTTAACCTGAAGAAGCTGAGAGAAGTGTCTGGAAAGAAATTTGTGGTAGTCTGACCCTGTCAATGCTCCAACATTCAAACTTGCAGCTTTTGTATTCGTCTGTTTCTAGAAAGGATCTCCTTCGTTTTCCATTCAAATCCCCATTCTGCTGCGATTTGAATATTATGATATAGCTTCTACCACAGATCAACAATGGGAACGAAAATGAATGCTGATGATTTATTATGCAGCATGCATGCATCACAGTATTAACGGTTGGGTAAAGGAAAGTGAAGTGTCAAATGTGAAAAAAATAAGAAAAAATTACACTTTTTAGCTTGATAAGAAGTAAAGTAGAAAAAAATGTGATTAATTTAGTGATGTTATATGTTTAACTTTTTATTAAAAAACATAAAAATAAAGGAAAAAATTTAATTTTTATAAAATTATCCTTATTTATAAAAGAGAAATAATATAAATATATAGATAATTTTATAATTATAATCATTTTAATTTTAATTTATAATTTTTATATATTTTTTTACACAATTTTAATTTTCGATCTATTTCCTTTCTCTTTCTCTTTCTCTTTCTCTTTCTTTTCTTTTCTTTTTTTTTTTTGGTTCACATAGAGACTATGCTAAACTAAGTAGGGAGGGGTCACTTATTAGAGAGCCCTTTTCTCACTATTTTCTTCTATTACATAAGTTTTAAATAAATAAATCTCGCACTTTACAAGATTCGCATAATCTTTAATTAATTAATTTTTAAAAACAAAAAATAAAGAGGTTTATAAGTTAAATCATAAAATTTAAAATATAAATTAAATTATATTAAATTAATATAATCAATTAAACTTTTTTTTTTTAAGAAAAATGAATTATATACACCAATATAACAAGTTTTACTCTATCATCTAATCACAAATAAATTTATACTAACTTTGATGATAATTACCTAAAAATTCATATTAATGACGTAGAATAATTTTATATTCTTAGTACTTTACTTTTAAATTATTTTTTAAATATGAACCAAATTACATATTAAGATGCATAGCAACTTAGAACTTTCTAACATTACTTAGATGTAAATTTTAGAATTAATTTTACAAAATTTATTACGATTAAAACTAATAATGAGATTATGCGATTTATGTTTTGATATTTTTATTATAAAAGCAAGTTAGTAGTAAAATTTAGTGTTGGATTGCTTTTGTAATAAAAATATTCAAACATAAATCACATCACCTCAAAAGCAATTTTGTGAAAATAATTTTATTGAAAATCAATTATGTCAACACATTTTAAATTGTTCTCTAATATAAAATTAAACATATCAAAATTTATCTAGAATCAATTTTAAAATTGCCTAAACACATACACACACTTAATCATAAGTCATGGTATGGATGAATTTTAAGATATTTATTGGTAATGTCAATAAACATATACATAGTGGGTTATGATTGAATAATTATGTAAATTTATTTAACTATCAATTTTATTAATCTAATCAATTTTAATAAATATTATATTTAGTAATTTTTTAAGTAATAATATAAAATTAACGGCTAGTTATATTTAATGACCAATTAAATTGTTTGCATATTTAATAAAATATTTTTGAATTGTTTTATAATAATATTCTAACAAATAAATTAATTTACTTTTTTAAAATAAAATAATTTTGAATTAATAATTATTCTAAAAAAATTAATTTTAAAAAAATTAATTTCACTATTTTAAAAATAAAATTGATTTTATAATTCCATGCAATTATTGATTAGACTTAATCAAATTTAACATATCTATATTCATTGAAGAACTTAATTACTTGCGTTAATGATATATTATAAAATTTAAAAATATTCCTAATATAAATTTGAAAAAAATATTTTATAAATATGTACACAAATAATATTTAAAATGGAAACATGATTAAAAAATTTATGAATGTTATTAAATAAAATAAATGATTGGTAAATTTTAAAAAATTGACTAATTATATAAAAAAATCCTTTTTTTAGTTACTATTCAATACGAAGCATATCATAAAGTAATCTAATTAAAAAAATTATAATGTATAATTTTAATATCTACCCACATTACTAGTTAAAACAAATTAGTATAAATTAAATCTTTAACTTTGTTAGAACACTAATATTATTGGAACACGATAAAGGCAAATTCTATTGCCTTTTTAATATAATTTTATTCACTTAGCAAGCTTCCTAAAGGTTCCAATAGTTAGCCTATTGTTTTGTTACCAAAGAGAGCTAACCCACGTACGCTTGGTGACAATTGACCAATATTTCTCATTGATTATATATATAACATATTAGCGAAGGTGCTAAGCAAATGACTTAAATAGGTGATTTTAGGTGTTTTTTTCTAAAATCAAACAACTTTTGTGGCAGAGTAACAAATACTAGATGGATTCCTAATTATGAATGAGATGGTAGAGGAGGTAAGGAGTAAAAAAAAAGACTTAACATGTTTCAAGGTGGATTTTAAGAAAACTTATGATTTTGTAAGCCAGCAGTTCTTGTGGTATGTGATGGACATAATGGGTTTTAGCCCCAAATGGATAAATGGATTAAAAAATATGTGAGTTTGACATAAATCTCAGTGATGGTGAATGATAGCCTTACCAAAGAGTTTGGGATGGAGAGGAAACTTAGACAGGATGACTCATTATCACATTTTTGTTTGTCATTGAAACTGAAGGGTTGAGTCAACTGGTAAATGTTGCAATGAACAAGGACTTATGGAAGGGGTATGGTGTAAGGTGTGAAGGGTTGTGTGTATCACATATACAATTCGCAAATGATACGCTGTTACTAGCAAAGATGGATTGGAACTCCTTGGAAGTTTTTAAAGCGGTGCTACAGAATTTTGAACTCATCTTTGGGCTCAAGGTGGATTTCCACAAAAGTAATTTATTAGTATAAACGTGTCTGCCTCCTAGTTGCACATGGCGTTGTATTTTCTAAACTATAAGGTGGGTTCTCTACCTTTCAAATACTTGGGTTTGCCAATTGATGCAACCCCCAAAAAAATAGACATGTGAAAACCAATGGTGGATGTGGTCAAGAAACGTCTTTCACAATGGGAGAATAAATGTGTATCCATGGTGAATTATGTGGTGCTCATTAAATTTGTAAGGTGTGCCTTGTCTATTTATTTTCTTTCCTTCTTCAAGGCTCCAACAAATATTATTTCTAAACTTTATTCTCTATTTAATAATTTTTTGTGGGGCAGTAAGGAAGAGAGTAGAAAAATAACATAAGCGGCTTGGAAAAATGTGTCTAAGATGAAGGAAGAAAAAGGTTTGAGATTGAGGGATATGGGTAGGCTTGGTATAATATTGTTAGGAAAGTGGAGATAGAGATTGTGTTTGGAACTTGAGAACCTATGGGGTAGCATTCTGAAAGCTAAGTATGTGAGTGTAGATGAGGGTTGGGAGTTGAGGGGTAAACAATGTTCAACTCTATGGGAGGAAATAAACTTCATTAAGTCAAGGAGGGAAGGGTCATAGGATTGGTGGTCTTCAAAGCTTCGATGAAGTATAAGAGATGACAGTGAGATTGTTTGGGAAGATATATGGTTGGGGGAGTATACCCTTAGAAATGAGTATCTAGGTTGGCACTTGATAAGAAAGTAATAGTAGCTAATAAAAGGGAGGATGAGACGATATTGTGAGTGGACATGACAACAAGGACTATTTGCATGGGAAGAAGAGATGGTAGAGGTGTTAATAAAGAGGTTGGGGTCAACAATGCTAATAGAAGGGGTATTAGATAGCTGGGTTTGGTTCCCATATAGGTCTGGTTTGTACGTTGTATCCATAGCTTACAAGGTCTTGGCTTCAGAAATTAGGCACAACTTGACAATTTTTCAAGTTGATATGAGCATGAGGTATACCCCCAAAAAGGTACAAACCTTGGTTGGGCAATTGGTTAAAGACATGCTACCCACAAGACAAAACTTGTTGCAACATAAGATCTTACATCTCAGAGAGGAGGTATGCAAGTTATGTGGCGAAACGGTGGAAAAATGTGTGCATCTATTCCTGCAATGTAGAGTTTTGGATGGATCTAACAAGAATTTTATTGCTAGTGGGTTCTCTCAACAATCCTAGCAGGCGACATACAAAGACATTGTCAACAATTTTTGGGCCTGATTGATGGTCATCCAACAAATGCAAAGCTTGATCTTTGTTTGATTTATGGGACTCTCGCATATATGAAAAGTTAGGAAAGCAATTATTTTCATAGCACAAGGGATACACTTGCATGATATAGTCCAAGTAACGCAATTAAGCACACGAGAATGGTGTCACACAATAAAGTTAATATTACACTTTTCATGTGCAATTAATCTTTTCAAACCGCATCTAACACACGTGCAATAATTTTCTCAATGACACAAAATATGAGAAGAGGTAAATCCTCATACAGATCAAGTACAAATAAGATAAATTTACATGTATCTTTTATAAAGAACTAAATAAAATTTTTAAAAAACATAAAAAATTAAATTAAAACTTAAAACACCAAACGATAAATCAATAAAATGAAATATATAAAAATTAATACGTAGCCTTAACTTTTTCAACCAAATTTTAAATTTATATATTTTGTAGAATTATGTTATTTTTTTCAAAATTTGTATTAGATTATAATCATAAAAAATTGACAATGTTTATTAACAATTATAAATGAATTATGATGGAAAGACATGAAACGTGATGAGTTGAGGGAATAGTATCATCATAACGTATCAAAATTAACATGTGGGAAGGGTGGTGAGCGGTAAATTTAAATATTTTCTTTAACATATTAATAATTACCGTTTAACCTATAAAAATATAACCTAGCCTTAATAAAAATTAATTATGTTTTTTTTTTCAAAATTAGTATTAGTGAAACGAGGAAAGTTATCTTACAATAATGGATATAGTTTAAAATTAAAGACAAGAAGAAGAACTGAGTTGTATCTTATCAATAATACACGTTCGTAAATGAAGTATGATACATATTTACATGCATATGGCATACGAATCGTAGGTAGGACTAGGAGCAGGAGCAGGAGCAACGAATGGATGATGATTGGTGTAAATCAGACACAAGGCATACTCGATTGAGTGGAAGCGCCACAAGCTCGCGAGCAGCATCCTTGAATTCGAGTACTCCTCCTTCTTTGCATTTTGATAGCAACCGAGTGGCTTCTTCCTTTGTCATCTTTACCTTCACTCTAATACCATTTCCATTACCACCGCAACCACACTTTTCTTTCTTCGCCCTCTTCTCAGCTTCTGTGTCCACCGCAAAACGGACACTTTTCTTCACTCCCACTGCCTTTGGCGCCATTAACTCATCTCTGTACACTGTCTCTCTCTCTTTCACTTTTTCTACTTTTCTCCTAAGGCACGCAAATATGGTGTCCATCTTTAGCTACTTTTCTCTCTTTCACGTACGTCAGGCAAAAGTCCACTAATTTTTGGGCCTGATAGAGTGTAATTCACTCAAGTCAAAAACATATATATGATTTTTATTCATGTTGATAAAAAAAAATTAAACAATAAAATATATATAACACCTAACAAAAAAATAGATAAAACATTATTTTGTTGGATGCACCTTATATATACATCTATTTCATGTATATAATCATGACAAGGTTTTGAGATTATTAAAAAAAATTGTCTTTTACAAAAAGGTTTTGGGTTTATTGAGAAAACATTTAACTTTAATTGAAAAATAAATCTCTAACTTGAATTGTTTCATCTCATTTCTATCTAAACAAGTTTATTTCATTATTTCATCATCTGTGTATTGATTGATGCAGATAATCAGCTACACTGTCAGTTATTGAGCCGTTCAGGGCCCCTCCACCCTTGTTCTTTCTTATTAAATTTACGCAAAGGTAGGCTCCGCACTCTTGCTCTTTTTTTTGCTTTACCAAATGTAGGGTCCACTTGCATTTATATTTATAGATGATGACGAAAAAGGACCCAGCAAAAATAATGAAACAAAATATAATAATAAAAAAATTATCTACATCTTAAAGTCACATGAATAAAAAGATTTATTAAATTTAGTGAAAAAATATTAAGCTAATTATATATATTAATTAAACTCAATAATAAATAAGTTTAATAATTGATATGCATATACTAACAATATACATAATATTTTTACCGGCTAATCAATAATACATTATTATTGATATAAATCGTTATATTTTTATAAATAAATATTAACTCTTAGTTCTTTTTAGTTTGTTGTCAGGGAAAAAGATTTTGTTCAACATGATCTTTTTTATTTCTTTCTTTAAGTGTATTCAATAATTTATGATTGGATTCATAAAACTGCAAAATTATTTTGCACCACTAATACATAATATATTTTCTCAAAACAAATTGTATTGTTTGAATAGATAATCATATAAAAAAAATTATTTGAATAAGCAAAATAATTTAAGTATGCAAAAAATCTTTTATAATAATTAAGAAATTAAATTCAACTCTTTTATTATATTGTTTTTAACATGAAATTCTCTCTCATAACATAACATGCATATAATATTAAGTCTGTTAACTTAATGAATGGGAGGGAGGGAGGGAGGGAGGGAGGGAGGGAGGGAGGGAGGGAGGGAGGGAGGGAGGGAGGGAGGGAGGGAGGGAGGGAGGGAGGGAGGGAGGGAGGGAGGGAGGGAGGGAGGGAGGGAGGGAGGGAGGGAGGGAGGGAGGGAGGGAGGGAGGGAGGGAGGGAGGGAGGGAGGGAGGGAGGGAGGGAGGGAGGGAGGGAGGGAGGGAGGGAGGGAGGGAGGGAGGGAGGGAGGGAGGGAGGGAGGGAGGGAGGGAGAGAGAGAGAGAGAGAGAGAGAGAGAGAGAGAGAGAGAGAGAGAGAGAGAGAGAGAGAGAGAGAGAGAGAGAGAGAGAGAGAGAGAGAGAGAGAGAGAGAGAGAGAGAGAGAGAGAGAGAGAGAGAGAGAGAGAGAGAGAGAGAGAGAGAGAGAGAGAGAGAGAGAGAGAGAGAGAGAGAGAGAGAGAGAGAGAGAGAGAGAGAGAGAGAGAGAGAGAGAGAGAGACACAGAGAGAGAGAGAGAGAGAGAGAGAATTAGCTGGGTTTATACGGCGGTAGTCCGCACAAGACCAGTTATCAAAGGCACACCTTATGAGTTTAAGATGGATTTATACGACGGTAATCCGCGCAATACCAGTTTTCAACTCGACAAGGCTTACAAATCTCAGGTTTTCGAAAAATCAAGGGTAAACCCAGGTTTTCAGAAGAAGATGAGAAAGATGGTGAATATAAAAACATATGATAAGCCTTTAAATGATTATCGCATCTTTAAATATTTATTGTTTTAGGCATCCGAAGATACCTTAAAGAAGTGACTACTCCATATTAAAATAACATAAGCATAAAAGAGAATACTCACAAAGGGGAGAAGAGGGAAAGGGTGAAGAAATTCTTCGAATTTTATTGCCGAGAAAGGGTGTGTACAAGAGAAGAGATTAGAGAGAAGGGAGAGAGTTTTTGAGAGAGAGGGAGGTTGTGTTCTCAGACCTGCCCCGCATAAGAGTCTTACGGTCTATTTATATACAAAAATGTGTAACCTGAAATCGGCTGTATAGGTAGCCTGGTAACTGACAACCTGCTGTGTAGGTTTTTACCCTTCAGTCTATTACCGTGAGGTAAAATTACTATGTCACAGGTAAAAACTTTTATTTTATCCGCATAATTGATGCGGTGAATTCTTGGAATTCTTCTTCCATCTGTTCAGGGAGAGATTGGTCGTCTCCTCCTTCGGACGGGAGAGAAGAGTCTCCAGGTGTGTCCTGGCCATAGCAACCAGCTTCTTCATAGATTTCTCTGTAGATCCTTTCTTTTTCAAAATGTCTGACCAAAGAAGGATTAGCTTCAGAGGGGAAATGATGAAATTTTGATCCCATGTTCTTTTTCCAGTACAGCTTGGAATCTGTTGTTTCTTTTAGCAGAATAAGGGTTTCTGAATCATGTTTTGAAAAACCCCAATTTGAACCTTCTGTATATGCCTTCCATAAATTATATTGGTAGGTTTTATTTTTGTTTAGAGAGAGTCCTTTCAGATCATCATGTTCCATAGACAGGAAAGAATGTATTTCTGGGTTTGACTCAGTGTATAATTTAATAACGTGTGTAGGAGAACTATCCTGAGAATGTATACTTTTTGGGGAAGTGGTTATTTGCAAAGCCACTTTCTGCATGTGTTCCGCCTGAATATCATTTATTATGGAGTTTACAGGGGCAGATAGTGAATTGAATCTATCTGTAGGTGGGATTAATATTGAATGGAGGCACCCTACTTCTAATAAAGCCATGGGTGTAATAAGAAAATCCCTGTGTAGAAGTTGTTCAAATTCTTCTAAATTTATTTGTGCTTTTCGGACAAGGAACCTCAGGTGACAGGTGCAGTCTTTGGTTACTGTTTTACAATATTCAGAAGAAACTAGACAAACAGTCTTATGGTTGAAATAAGTTTGTAGTTTGACAAATAAGTCATTGTATTTTAAGACTTCTGAATGTACTTCGAACAAAAACTCTTGTATAAGATTAAATTTGCTCAAAAGAATGTTTGGGTCAATGGTATGTGGAATACTACTTGTGGCTCCAGCATAAGTTTGTGTTTGAGCTCGAGGCTCCATTTGTAAGGCAGACTTGATCTTTTCATCATCAATAGTTTTAAGACGAACTGCCATTTGTGCTTCTTCTCTTGAGTAGAAGCCTTTGTATGTAGACCAGAATAGGTCTTGTTTGGCTTCAGAAAGATCTCTGAATGAGGTATATACCCCTTTGTTGGACCCATCTATTAAGGCAAAGTGTGTAAAACCTTTACCAGAAGGTGAGGCTGAAGAAGTTAGCACAACTCCTTGATTATTTTGGCCACAGAAGTGGTAAAGTGCACATATAATGCTTTGTTTGACTTTCGTCACTTGTAATTCATTTTGTAATGTGTACTTTGGAATATTCCAAATGTTGTCGATCAAGACATTTAGCTTGATATTTGTATTGTCTCTACCAGAGTATTGGTAAATATTTGTAAGTATTGGTAATTCTTATTTACCGTATTTTGTGTATTGGTCTACCTGAAAAGGTGACCTGACTTGTTTGGGGCACACGGCTCCTTTCTTTGTATTTTCCATAAATGAAGATTTGTGTAGAATGATCAAAATTGATCTTTGTCAGGGCTTTACTTGATATACCTGGATAATATATCAGCAAAAGTATTATCAGAACCTTTTATATGTTCAAAATAAATATTTTTTCCAGAAAAATTTATATAATCTTTTAAAAGTAACCACCTTTTATGTGGTTTTTTGTCATTATTAAGTTGGTTTTTTCCATAGGAGACTATGGCTTCACAGTCTGTTCTAATGGTTATTTCTTTTTTATTTATTAAAAATAATTTGAACGCGTCCATTTCGTGTATTATAGTATTAACTTCATAATCAGTGCTTGTTTTATAAATTTTGGGTTTTGTTGTGTATTTTCCAGAAGCATATCTACAAATTTGTTCTTCTGTTTTTTATAAATGTTTATTTTTCTTTCGTTTGAGGATTGCTCCCCATCCACGTTCACAACCATCGCATTCGATTACTAAATAGTCTGAATCTAATGGCAGTTGTAGAGTTGGTAAATTTATTACCATTTGTTTTAATTTTTGTACTAACTTTATGTCTTCGGAGTTGAATTTTCTTTCTCCTTTTAATGCAGTTTTGTTATACAAAGAAGATGTATATTTTCCTAAATTAGGAATGAAACTTCTTGCATAATTTAATAATCCTAAAAAGGATCTAAGTGTTTTGATATCTTCCATTTTATCAGGGAATTCTTGTATTTTTTTAGAAATATGTTGTTGGAGTTTTATAGTTCCATTACCAATTTCTGTTCCTAAAAATTCAATGAAATTTTTACAAATTTCCATTTTTGATTTTGAAACAATTAATCCATAATGTTCCAATTTGTATAAAACATGTTTTAGATGAAGAAAATGATCATCTTTAGTTTTGGAAAACATCAGTATATCGTCTATATAGACACACGAAAAAAAATTTTCATTTTTTAAAATATTGTCCATTTTACGCTGAAAAATGGCAGGAGCATTTTTTAGACCGAAAGGCATGACGTTCCATTCAAATAATCCTTCGGAACATGAAAAGACTGTCCATTTGATAGATTCTGGATCCATTTTTACTTGATGAAATCCACTTTTTAAATCAAATTTAGAAAACCATTTAGCATCTTGAATTCGATTTATCAAAACTTCTTTAGAAGGAATAGAATATCCGTCTTCTTCTGTATTATCATTTAGTCTTTTATAATTGTAAACCATTCTTGATTTACCCTGTTTTTGTTCAGAAGATTTATTAACTATAAAAGCTGGACTTCTGTGTGGACTAATACTTGGTGCAATTACCTTTAGTTTTAATAAATTTTGTATGTGGTTTCGACATTCTTCCTGTTCCCAGTTGTTAAATTGAATGTCTTTTGTTTTTATAATTAAATCTGGATTAATTATATCTAATTTACATTTTATGGGATCTCTATCCCAAAATTTTGTTGGGTCTTCTCCTATTATATGTGTTTTATTTAGTCGATCTAGGATTTGTTGGATATTTTCAAATTTTATAAATTTCGAAATTTTTATCGAAGAAAAGGCTTCAGCTGTATTATCTAGTATACTATCTATTAGATAGTTTTCTTTTGTTTCATCAATTATGTATAAAAATTCTGTATTACATTTACATGTGTAAGAAATTGTTGGATTTTCACACTTGCAGTTCTCTAATAGAATTTCTTTTTCTAATGAATCATCGCTAACTATTGGTGTCATTTGTGTTTTGTTTGGTATCATTACATAATCTTTATTTATGGTAATTGATCTGTCTTGTCCTAAGATAAAATCTAAACCAATTATCATACTTTGTTTAGAAGGAACTAAGTTTTCTACCCTCATTGTTTTTATAAAAGTTTTATAACCAAATATTTCACAATTTGTACTAAATTGAAGAATAACATTGTTAACTTCTTCATCATTTATCATAATTTCTCCAGACATTGTCCTATTTTTCTGAATGTGTTTACTCTTAATTATGTTTTGGGTTGGGGTTATAGTTTTACATATAACAGTTTCTGAACAACCTGTATCTATTAAGGCTTGTATTGTTTTTTCTGTAGCTGGTTTATTATTTATTTTTGGGAAGGTTATTTTAACTAATACTTTTAAAGTTATTAGTTGTTGTTTATTGCAAACTAATGGGATACATTCCATTGTTCCCATCATGATATTTTGTTCGTGTGTGTTACTAGATTCAGGAGTATCTATTTTAGTTTTTCCTTTTATTAATTTTTCTAAAAGAATTACCTTTTCTTCTAGATAGTTTATGCGAGTTTCTAATACTGAAACTCTAGTGTCAGTTAAATCTTTATAACTTGATTTATTTATATTTTCTTTCTTATCAAAAGAGGGTATGTCTAATTCTTGTATATTTAAGTGTTTTTCTACACATTTAATACAAAAAATTTTATAACAAAGAGGACAATGAGCCATTTTTTATATGTGAAAATATCTTTCACAATATGTACAGGGATTGAATCTGTCCCTGAATAAAATTGTAGTTTATGTGAACAAAGTTTTATTTCTGAAATGTTCATTAGACAATATCCTAAATCATCTAATATATGACCCATTTCATTGTATTCTTCCCCCATTGGGAAATTATTGTCATTGTTAGAATATAAATAATTATATTCATTATTTGTAAATTCATTTATTAAATCATAATTTTTGTGTATTTTATCTGGGTTTGGTTCATCTGTATACTCTATTATACTAATGACCGATAAAATTTCTGAGTCTGTTGAAACATCTTCATTTATAGGGAGAAGATTCATATGACAAGATTTTATTAGATTTGCCTTTTTTGTATAAAGATTTGAAATGTTTGGGCAATCTCTTGAAAAATGTCCTGTTGATTACAAGCAAAACATTTTAAGATTTGTTTGTAAGTTTTATTATTCCAAAATTTTCTAACATGTCTGTTGGGATTTAGAGTTGGTTTTCTGACATTAGAAGCCCTTATTGTATAAGTTTTCCTAGGATTTCTTGGTCCTAAGTATTTTTGTGTAATTGTATTTCTAGGTTTCTGTCGAGATATATTTTTCTTATTTTTAAACCTGTTTTGGGAATATTGTTGAGGTGTGTATATTTGTTTACATATCCCAGCATCAGAATGCTTTAGCTGTTTTTGTATAGCTATGTGGGAACATGTATCTTCCATTATTTTCATAATGTGCTGTATTCTTATAGAAAGATTATTCAACATGGAAGTAACCTCTTCATTTTTTCAATTTTATCGAATTTTTTGTCCTAGCTTCCCGGGTAATTTTAAGAAAATTTTATCTCCTATATTTACGTCATGAAAGCAACCAGCTATAGACGCATATAAAAGATAGTCTTGGAAGTATTCTTTTATTTTACCAAAGTATTCTATGGACAATCTTTCTAAATGTCCTAAATAAATTTGTTGTCTAATTGTATTACCGTCATTGGCGGATTGTGAAGTGAACAATCTTTGAACAAGGGAACAAAAATTGTAAATATTTGAACCAGGTTCTATGACCAAAGTATTTAGATCATTAGGGAAGTTTTTCTTAAAAGATTCCCAACCGGATCTAGCAATATCGCCGAGATAAGTTTCTCCTTTTGCGATCATTTTTTGAGAAGACTGCACATCTTTCTCATGATGTATACCATAATCACAGATTACAGCAGCAGTCCATTGTTCTATGTATTTTGGGAGGAGTTGAGGATCTATTCCTCCTATATTTAAAAGTAAATTTGGAATTTGGAAATTTGGTTCTACCGGTAATCTTTTACCATGAGAAGTATATTTGTTATCACTTAAAACTATGTTTTGAACAGTTTCTCTTGGAAGAAATCCTTGAGTATAGTTTTGTGTACCAGCTGGATCTAATCTATAATTTGTAGCAGAGGATTTTTCATGTTCATTTATTAATCCTACTTTTGTGTTTTCAGAGGTTGTAGATGATTCATCATCTTCTTTGTCCTTAAATTTTTCTTGAAGTTTATAGAAATATTCTTTTTCTTCAATTTGTTCTTCAAGTTTTAAATTTTGTAAAAAGATATTAACTATATCATTTATATCATTTTCTTGAGGTTTTATAACTTCATTAAGTTCTAGGAGAAAATTATCCCAAGGCTCCAAATTTAAATTGCTAAGGGGGTTTTGATTTTGTTTAGACATATTTTCTAAAGTTCCTTGCCTAAGCATGACTATGTTTGCTTGATGATGATTCCATTCTTCTTCAATCATGTCATCATCTTTTTCATCATCACTATTTATGATATTCATCATAGAAATATGATCATTATCGGGAATAACAAATGTACTATCCCTTCGATCTTGTTCTAGATCTATTAGAGAAGTGTTTCTGTAATCAGTGAAGCTTAAACTAAGGCCTCTAGACCTATTGTGTAAAATGGCAGAATTTGGATTTGTAATGGGATTTCGTTCATCCCTTTATAAGTGAGTTTGCCATATATGACCCTCATTTCTTCGAGTGAAAGCCTGTGCTGGCAAAAATTGTGTATCAATAGAGCTGATAGCTTCTTCTAATGGTCTAGTATTTATTTTGTATATAGAAGAGATATAATTGCTTATTCTTCCTATGAAGGTTATGTCTAAATGTAAGTTGTCTCCTATCCAATTTGTGCCAAAACCTATGGTTTGTACTTCTAGACTAATATGGTTTACAAAGTCTGGAAGAGTAAGTGTAAAGTTTGGGGCAAGGTATATTAGAGATATAGGTTGATTTAGGTCAACTTCTAGTATACCTATAATGCTTTGGGAATCATTGTTTTGGAATCTGGTGTCATGGAGAACTATTAAGGCTCTAGCACCAATCATATGTCTAGCTAGGGATCTTACACCAATAGTAATTAATCCCATATGAACATATCTCCCATGTTGGTTTAGGAGTTGTGTGGCTGTTTGTTGAGATATTAATGGTATTATCTCATATGTATTGTCTGGTAGGTGAAAATCTTCTATTCTCCTATACCTGTAAAGGCTAGTTCTTTCGGAGCTTAACCAACCTATGTTATATAACTGTCTAGGATTTAAAGAATCTATTCTAGAATTCGATCCTATTTCAACATTTTGTTGTATATCTACTAAGTCTTATAACCTTCTAACATTAGTAGATCTTCTTCTGTGTAGAAATCTATCTAAGATTCCAGGATGTTGGATGAGATCTTGTCTCCTATTATTGTGTTCTCTTATTCTTTGAGAAGTTCCAGGAAACCTCTCTGTAGTTTGATTTCTATTGGGTGTACTATCCATAAAAATGTCTTGAAGTTGTGTCTGTGAACTATTACTAGGTTTTAAATTCATAATTTTAACTAATAGTTTTGTCTTTGTTAGAGGTATTAAAATGCGTATTAATGTCTTTTGTTGATAAATAATATTTTAATATATTTTATTTAAAATTTAAATCCAGTCTTAAAATGCGTATAATTTGAGCATATATTTATTGCTGATTTTTAATATAATATAATTTTTATATTTTTAGAAGTATTTATTTATCATAAATTTTAAGTTATATAAAGTAAATATCCCTTCTATATAATAAAAATCAGTCTAACAACTAATATAAGTCATAAATTTAATATGTTAATATACTAGTTATCTATTACTTTTCAAATTCAAAACAATTATCGTATTTGAGTAAAAACTATAATGAAAGAAATATCGTATTTAATTTTTTAATGCAATATTAATATTATTGTTAGTTTTCTAAAATTACTATTACTATTAGTATTAATATTAGCATTAATTTTGTATATACTTTAGATATCCATAAAAAAAATGTTTGTTATTATTTATTTTTAATAAAAAATAATATCAATTTAGTGTTTCCTTAATTTGTTAAACTAATGTAGCGTAACAGTGATATCTAACGAAGGGAGTAATTATTCAACACACCCTCTAAGCTGTAATGAAATTGTATGACGGTCAGTATACAGAATGCACTTTTGGCTTTTGCGTTGAAGACTTTATTAGTCATGTGATTTCTTGATTGTATTGCAAATTGAACACCTTGGTCACCTCTCTAGTCTGTCTAGCTAATTTGGCCAGTTCAAGACAGTGACACGTTTGTCAGATGCCTTTATCTAATCCTGTATTCCACATAATGAATGTGATGTTAAAGGCCTTATCCTTCACTCTAGCCACTTGCCAGTTGCTTAATTACTTATCGCGTAAGACTCATTCAACTTAAATAAATTATGTTACAAGTTTAGCCTGATGGTAACAACTGCTGTATCCATCTTTCAACTCCGTAATTCAGTGAACTAAAGGCAGAAATCAATTCAAGTGTTTGGAAGAAAATGCATTAGAGATTTTTATGATGAAACCTTTTTCGTTTTGCACGCCCAAGTTTTCAAAACATCCTATGATATATATACTTTCTTTACCTATATTGTCAAATTTTGTAATTATAATATATTGTCTTTGCTTATATTATAATTTTCTAAGTGTTATTTAAGTATATTATTGTTCTCGAATTTAAGTATTTCTAGTGGTTGGTTACCTAGATCAACAGCATCAATATTTTTGGGTGTTTTCTTTCTTGTTGTGGCCTAAGCATTTTTAGGTGTTGATGTTTTAGGGATCGCGAGATGCAAATATCGGAGTTGGAAAGAGTTGTTGCAAATGCAGGGATTAGGAGTTTGTAGACAAGTGATAAGGCGCGGATGTTACGAGGTTGTAGGTGAAGGATAAAGGCAGAGATTGTGATGTTTGGTATATTTGGGGCAACTTCTGTGTTTTGGAAGGCCATTCAACTGTGATTGGGTCAGTTAGGCGACTTTGCATGATTGGTCGTTTAGGGAGGGACAACCAAAGGTACATAATCCTGAAGTTGTGATTGTTATAACCCCCGAATCACAAGCGTTGTAAGCACAAAGTGGCTTCTTATGAAAGGGGGCATTGTCTGATGACTGATGATGGACATAATTACGAATCACATATTTTGTAAGCCCAAAGTTTTTTATCCATAAGTTTCATCATACGAATTTTTCTTTCTCTCCCTTGAAGGTCACTCTCCATCGTGGAGTCATCTACTGAGAAGAGTTTTATGGGTAGCAATGGGTATGTTACTTCTACTGTGTTTTTTTTTTTTTGAAAAGCTAAGCATATATTCAAAAAGAGAAACCAAAGGTTTTTTAGAATACAAACCGATAATTTACTCATCTGTGACCTATCGGAAACAGGTGAAGACTATCCACTTATTGCAAATTTAACAAGCATAACCTATGATTAGCATATCAATCCGAGAACTCACACCCCCTATTAAAACCAAAGGAGTATGATAGCCATTTCCAGGATATTACCTTTATAGACATACAAATGTCGACTGAATCTACCGATATGTTCTCGAACACAATCCGGTTTCTCGTAATCCAGATACTCCAAATCACCGCGAGCCAGAATACAAACCTACACTGCTTCTTTCGCTTTCCTACCACCCAGGCTGACGATGAAATAAAGAGTTGAGACAAATCACCCGGAATCGGTCCTTGAATTCCCAACCAGGTAATGATGTTGTTCCACACCGATTGGGTCTTGGCACACCTTAAAAACAAATGATCTCTATCCTCAAGGGCAATCTTACAAAATACGCATAGGGGCTCCTCACCTGGTATCTGAACGCCTCTTTTTAGTAGATTATCTGTGGTTGGTAACCTGTCCAACAGTAATCTCCATGAAAAAGGCTATTACCTTAGAGGGTAGTCTATCTTTCCACATACGACGCAAATCTCTGGGCTCCACCGCTATCAGTGTTGATCCTGTCTGTTGCGAGCACAACACCGAATAAGCGTCAGCAACTGAGAAAAGTCCATTCCTACTCGGTTTCCAGATCCATCTGTCCTATCTAAGGTCGACAATCACCATTTGCTGCAACATACTCTACAGAAGACGTAACTGCCCTTCTTCCCATACAAATAGCTCCCTTCTTCATGCCCATTTCCACCCCCCTGATACCTCCTTTTTGTCATTTACAGTGATCTCCTTATCTACCGCTAACCCAAACAACCTAGGAAACTTTAAACTAAAGGACCCATCGCCTAACCAATTCTGCTCCCAAAAGAGAGTCTCATTTCCATCCCCTACCTTTTTCATGACATTATTCTCAAACCGGTATGGTATGGCCGCCTCCGGGCCATCAATAGCCCATAGATCCCTCCACCACTGAGAGGCTATAGATACATTCTGCTGTCTTTGATTGAATTTATACGTATGTCCATATCTGCAGTTCAGTAAGCTTGCCCATATTGCATTTTGCTCTGTTAATATCCTTCACCTCCACTTTCCAAGCAAACTCAAATTGAAGTTTCATAGGCACTTTACCCCCAGACCCCCTTCTTCCTTAGGCCTACACAAGTTTTCCCAACTAACCCAGGCAATCTTGTTCTCCTAATCCTTCCCTCCCTACAGGAAAGAACGCTGTAGGCCGGTAATCTCTTTTAGGACTTTCTTGGGCACCTTGTAAAAGGAGAAGAAATACAATGGAAGACTAGACAAAACTGAATTTATCATCACTAACCTTCCTGCAAACGACATATGTTTCGCCCTCCACACTGCCAATTTCCTCCGACATTGTTCGATGACTGGTGTCCACATTTCTGCCCTCCTTGGGTTCACTCCCACCGGAATCCCCAAAAATTTAAATGGCGGGGATGATACAACACAATTCAAAAGATTGTTTACAACGCATATGAATGTATCTGCTACATTTAAACCAAAGAATTGGCTTTTGCTGTAGTTCACTTTTAATCCGATGTCAGCTCAAATCCACGGAGAATAACCTTCAAGTACCATACTGATTTCAGATCTGCTTCCCCCATCATAATAACATCATCTGCATATTGCAACACTGAAAACTCTGCCCCAGCTCCAATCTTGAGCGCTTTAAACACCCCTTTCCCTACCGCTGACCTAAACAAACCAGCTAAGGCTTCAGCTACCACTAGGAACAGAAAAAGAGATAGTGGGTCTCCCTGCTTCAAGCTTCTCCCCGACCTAAATTCATCCGTTGGGCTCCCATTGACTAAAATTGACACATGGTTGTTCCTGACAATACTGTTTATCCACTTTCTCCATAAGCTCCCAAAGCCCATCCTAGCTAACATGTAATCCAAAAAATTCCAATTTACCGAGTCATATGCCTTCTGGAAATCCACCTTAAACAAGAAACAAGGCCTTTTTTTCCTTTTCGCCTAATCTACTAATTCGTTTGCAACAGAACCCCGTCCAGTATCGATCTACCTAGCAAAAAGGCTGACTGGCACTTCGAGATTAAGTTCCCCAATACTTTCTTCATTCTCAATGACAGCAGTTTGGAAACAATCTTTTGAATGCTAGAAATTAAGGAGATTGGTCTAAACTGAGCTAACCTGTCCGATCTTGCTACCTTGGGGATGAGGGTTAGAAAGGATGATGTCACTCCTCTTGGTAAGGCCCCTGATTGATGGAATTCTTGAACTGCGCTTACCACATCGCCCCTTATTATCTCCCAACATGATTTGTAGAACTGAAACCCAAATCCATCAGGACCCGGGCTTTTCCCTCCCTCACAAGCCCATACCGCCTCTTTTATTTCTTCCGCTGAGAAGGGCTCCTCTAGGCTTTGTCTTTGCTGATCAGACAACTGGTTGAAATACACCTCATCTATCTTTGGTCTCGTCTGTTCTTCGTCGTTAAAAAACGTTGAGAAGTGATGAAAGACATGCTCCTGAATATTTTGGACTCCCTCTAACCACCCAGCTTCTGATTTAACTGCCAATAATGAATTTTTATAACATCTCTCCTTAAAGCATTTGTGGAAGTATTGTGTATTGCGATCACCATTCAGAGCCCATTTAACCCGAGATTTCTGTAACATGGACCGTTCCATTCGCCTTGCCTTCCCCCAATATTCTGACAAAATTTCTTGTCTCTGTTTGCCACTCCCATTAACCCCTTAGCCTAACTGATGATCCACCATCTCCAACTCTGCCACCTTTCCTGCCAGAAAACTCTCATCTTGACTCCAATTTTCGTCTTTCCACTTTTTTATTGTCAACTTCTAGCCTTTCAGTTTACACGCCAACTTATGCATCCTCCATCCTTGACCGTGGTCAGATGACCAAAACTCTTTCACTAGATCCATGAAGCCTGGCTCCAACAACCAATGATCAAAAAACTTGAACGGTTTAGGGCCCCAATTCTGTTCATTTACTTCTGTTAGGATCCAACTATGATCTGAGAACTCTCTAGTACCGACTCTTTGCGCTTTAACCCCCCATTCCTCCATCAATTCTGGTGAAAATAGAAACCGATCCAACCTACTGGCTGCCTCTCCATTCGGAGCTATCCACGTTGCTCCTTTTCTGATAACTGGAATATCCAACAAACCCATTGACTGGATAAAGAATTGAAAGTCGGACATCTCAATTCTAGAATGGTAACTTGATCTTCGTTTACACTCACTCCTCTCCAACACTGCATTAAAATCTCCACCAAGTACCCACTTAACCTCCGGAAATCCTCATTTTGTCATCATCAAGTCATCCCAGAGCTTCCTCTTTCCTTGTAGCGAACATGGAGCGTATACATTTACCACACAGTTAACTTCGGTTGGATCCTTCCCTCGGAAAGCAATTCCAAGGAAACCCTGCCCTTGAATGACCCAGACCACCTCCATAATGTGTTTCTTCCAGATAGTCAGGCATCCTCCACTAAGCCCTACTGACGGTAGTATTCTCCATTCGCACCCTGCCAACCCCCACACCTTCTGCACTTCCCAGTCCTTTACCGTTCTACACTTTGTCTCCTGTAATAAACATATATCAATGTCATTATTCCTCAACATTCTCCTGATCCTCTTTCGTTTGACCCGATCCCTGAACCCCCTCATATTTAAAGAGAAAATCTTCATTTAAATATTCTGGTCACTCGTCGTTCCCCTTCTTTCCTTAGCACCGTTATCCTTCTCCTCCATTTTCCGTAATTCCAGTATGTATTTGTTATCTGGTTGATTACCAGATATTCCGATTTCCTGCAATGCCTTCCAGATTTTCTCGGCCTCGTCCTCCTCTTGCCCTTTCTGTTGCTCGTCCTCTCTTGGGTCATCTAATTGCCCTCGCCTCATTAATTCATTCCCATCAAAACTGTTTCTCCGTAATTGTTTCCATATATCTACGTGTCTCCTTTGCCTTCCTTGTCCTCCGGACACCTCTTCTCCCCCTACTAATACCATTTCTTATAGTAATATGACATAGTAGAAATGGAGTCATTTTTCCGGAAATCACTGTTTTCTGAAATGACATTGTTCCGTCCATACGCTATAGCAGTTTCGGAAACCTTCCTCCCGTTACGAAAAGAAATTGCTGCAGTTGGGCCAAATAGTTCCCCGCTCCGATTTTTCCCGCAGGCCCAATCGGTTTTTGCAGCTTCAGCCTTTTTTTCCCATTGACGCACTGTTGACAGTGTTGGGCCTCTGAATTCAGGCCCAGCTGAGCTGGCGTTCCGCGTGCCGCGCTTGGCGCTTCAAAAGAGCGTTCTGTCTCGTGCTGCGCGTGACAGCCGAGACACGTCCCTCAAGCCGCGCGCCTAACTGACGTGACCGCACATGATTGACTCGACCTACGTGACCGGCTGTCAGGCCTCGTACTGCGTGCTGCACTACCCGGCCCGTGATAACACCTCGAGTCTTCTTCTTCCTTTTCCTGCATCCATATCCCGTGCCTTTCTTCCGAGATCTCTGACACTCCCCTCTTCTTCTCCATTTTTTCTCTGGCTCTGCCCATGTCATAACCACCTAAACTCTGGTTTTTCCCACATTCGGACGCTGACCCTGTACACGCTAGTGGGACCACTAACTCCTTTCCTCTTCTGTCCCGTGGCTGTCGTCCCTGGCCGTGCTGGTCGGAGGCATCAGTGGTATATCCTCCCTCCACCAGTAGCCTCCTCTGCCCCTCCTCCTCGGTTCTACTCCCGGATCTGGACCTGATTGAGTCGCCGACCCTCGTGTGACCTTCTAAATGAAGAGCCGGTCTGCCACGTTCGGCGTCACAATCGACACCTTTAAACTCCTCCTCATCCCACAGCTTCCAGTTTCCGCTGTGGAACTTCTCCATTTCAGTTCGGCCAAACGTCTTTCCGCTTCCGCCGATTCGTCAAAATCTTCGTCCCCCTGGCATGAATTGTTTTCCGATCCAAGGCTCGTTATCACTTGGCTATTCTTGAGTCGATCTACCTCTTCCACCTCCGTTACCCTGATGTCAAACTCCCAGCCGTCAATATTCGTCCTTACCACCCCATCGAGCTTACTCACATCCTTCCTAGACATCACTAACTGTGCGACGTCGTATCTTTCATGTCTTAGAGTACTTCCTTCCACATACAAAAGCTCACCGAAAGGTGCCAGTAGAGTAGCGAAAAACTGTTCTCCCCAGACATGTAACGGGACCCCATAGCAGTTCACTTTGACTCTCCTATCAGTATCAACCGAACCCGGCTCCCACTTTTGTATCTCGATGAACCATTGGTCGAACCAAAACTGTTTCCCTTTTACAATCTCTTGAAGCGTCTCCCGCCCTTCCGTTTGCAACAAAACCTTATTTGCCCCCATCGGTATCGCGCTTACATTGTAAATACCGTGGTCCATCAGGAAAACTTGCGTCCGGAAAGCCGCCCCTCTGTTTGAACTTCTCCCACACAAGCCTTCTGAAGCCGCACTACAGTTTCCGCTGGTGCTGTATACACCAGCTTCATTTTCGCATTTGCCCTCTTCCCTACGTCTACACTCCCGTTGTTCTGGTTAGATTCCCTCTGCCCACCTAACACCGATGCAAACGATTTTCCCATTTCCCCGGTAAATCGACATTGTTGTCCCGTTTGCCGAGCGTCTGTAGGATTAATTTTTTCATCTTGTTTCGTCTTTGGTATGTTCATCTTCCTCTGCTTTTGATCAGTTCGCTGATTGTACCGTGGTAAATTGACCACAGTTTCTCCGCCCCAATGAATATATTATCCAGTTTAATCACCAGCATTTTCACGTCCTCTACATCCCTGAATCTGGCTAAACCAAATCTTTGTCCCCTCCTATTCCTCTTGGTGGGAATTAAGACATCCTGAACCTTTGTAAATCTCCCGAAGATGTCTCACATATCTTTTGCCCTATATTCTTCCGGGAAATGAGTAAAAAAGACAGAGGTTATACTCCCCTCCCCTTTCATTGCATCATTTACTGGTTGTCGTCCTCCATTGCCCGCCTTTCTGTTCCTCACTTTCGTCCACCCTCCCTCCTCACCTCCATCCATTCACCTTGAGTGGCTTCTTAATTATTAGGAAGTAAAAAAAGAGATAGAGAGGGAATTTACCAGTGTTGATTAAATGTCTCAATTTCCGCAACAACGAACTCAAACTATGGAAGAAGAGATCGCAGAACGTTACGACCACGACATGGCCCTTATGGAGTTGCGTGAGGTGGAATCTGCATTGAACTCCGGCAACTCCAAGACTACCGTCTCAAGAAGAAAATCGGTGCATTGGACTGAGAATGAACACCCACTTCTACTCCTGCTGTTACAATTCAAAGTGAAAAATTTAAAGTTCAAAGCAATTTTGTGGATTTGAGGTGTGTTGTGATAATCATGCGTTACAATTGGTTATCTCTAGTTAAAAATCACATTACAAATCCCATGTTCCATAACATTTGATACTTACATATGTTTATGGATAACTAAATTTGTAATGTTATGCCATGATTTGGTTATTTGTAACATTAAAAACAATATGATAGTATAATTAACTAGTTTTGTAGAACTTACCACTAAATAGTTGTTACAGTGGTGGGTGTACAAAAAAGGGCTTCAAAATAAGCCTAAGATACTTAAAAGGATGACAAAGGGTGTTTTAGGGATTTCAAAAATCTAAAAGTTGCAAAAAGAAAAATAAAAAATAAGAGATACAAAGAGGTAAACTTTAGGACATCTCCAATAAAAACAATCTATTGAATTATTTCATACATTAAAAATTATATTAAGTTATTCTCATAATATTATATTAACATTAAATAACTCAAATACAAATTCACTTCTTTAATAATAAGAAACTCTAACAAATTTTAAAAGTTAATATTTTATTTTTACTCATTAATAATATTAGAAATCTCATATTAAATATATTATTTTAGTGAAAAATAGATATTCCTTACTCAAACAACTCATCTTCAACTCTTTAAGCAATCAATTATCTCATGTAAAGTACTTCCTCCACTAAACAACCGTTTCACTAAATATGCTCTTATGGTGATTATATTTGTATATGTGGCCACGGCTTTCTTCTTTTTTTAATAAGAAGCCCGGGACTGTTAGACCTACGGTAGTTATGTCATGCGACATATATATATTAAGCTTGTTCGGTGTTTCTTTTCTATTTTCGAGAGAAAGAAGATTATGGCTTATTCAATTTTGCAACTATTGATTCTGGAAGGGTAACTGCAAACATCTTCTACTTAAAACAATTTTACTTAGTTAGCATAAACTTTCTAACCAAGCATTTATCGATACTCAAAACTCGAATTTAAAACCATTATTTAAAAAATAACTAAATTTTTAAAAAATAACTCTTTAAAAAAATAATTAAAAACTCCTCTGTTGTTGTATTTAAATCTATATTTTACTTGAAAAATGTCAGCATGTTGACTACTTTTCCTCCCCTTTCTTATTCTGTCTTTGTTGATGAAGACCGAAAAATTTGGGACCTACAAAATGAAAGGAGGAAAGGGTCATGCAGAAATTATGCAACGCGGTTCGGATTAAATTGAGCCAAACAATATAATGAATATATTGAGTTTTTATTTTGGTCCAGCAATATATTAAGTTTTAAAATCATTATTAATTTACATGTATTTAGATAATTTTTATAAAAAGCAATTATAATAAAAATAATTAAAAAATACAAAAGTTAAAAATCAATTTTAGAAAATTAATATGAAATAGTTTTTATAAATTAACTTATAAATAAAAGTTTAATTGGTATACTGTCAGTGTAAGTTTTACACTGATAGTGTATACTAATTAAATTTTATAAATAAACTCATTTTTATTTGTAGATTTTTGTATTCTTCTTTTATAAACATTTTATATTTACATTTATGAGACAGTTTACTCAAACAAACTTTTAATTTGCTACTTCTAAGCCAATGTCAGACGTTTAAAGTAGTGGTTTGCTCTTAAGCCATATATGTTTGATTGGGGGAAATAAATAAAAAAGACTTTTTTTAATTTTATCCTTTTATGAAATTTAAAAATTTTATGTTTTTAGCTAAAAATTTTAGAGAATATATATATATATATATATATATAGATTAAATTTAATTTTTCTTACTTTAGTGTTTCCTCTAACTCTCTGAGGGGAGAATTTGGATACGAGAAACAAATTATTTATAATTTTTAGATTATCTAGATTAAATTGTTGAATTTCTTTCGTACTATTATTTATAATTATATAATTACATGTAAAAATAAATATTTATAAGTTTGTAAAAAGTGGAAGTATATATATATATTACTATGATACATAAAATTTGACTTTGGTTTGATATTTTTTTTTATTAATATATTTTATAAACAAATATTACTTGTTAGTGTGTTAGTTTTGTTATAGCGAAATTTGAACTCATGATCTCTCCTTTTTTATACGTAGGCATTGATACTATAACTATAACTCCTTTTGCTTGAATTATTATTAATTTAAATTAAAAAAATAAGTAGGTTAATTTAATCAAATCTAATAGGTTAAATAAGTTCATTTGACAACTCAATTATTTACTTATTTTATTAATGACTATTGTTAAGTAAAAATCTAACAACCCCTCTTAATTAATGAAGTATTTTTCATTCAAATCACATTTTTCTATTAACAATGTTTTCATTTAAATCACATGGTTGTTAGTAATATTAGTTTTTATTTAATAAGTTAAATGTTATTGTTATTAATAATGTTAATTTTGTCAACGATTATCAAATTCACAATCTTTCTCCACCTATCATCCTTGGTTAACAAACTCATGCTTTCATTATAGAATTAATTTATTCCATTGATTTGATTATATACCATTTATCTAAACACAATGTTTTCATTATATTTAGATAAATTATATATAACGAAACAAAATAGAGCAAATTAATTATATATTAAGTTTACTTAATATGATATTAAGTTGCTAAATTCAGTTTTACTTGTATTGATGTAATACTTACAAATACATATTTAAAATCAATTTAAATTTTAGTCTTGAACTTGTTTTGCTTATAAAGTAAAGAACTTTACATTCATTTTTATTTTAATTCAATAAAATATAGTATCTATAATCTATAATTATATACAAAGAAAATATTAAGTTTTGATGTACTCATTTTATTTCATCTTATCGTTATAACTATATTTGTTCTAGAGGAATTCTTATACCTATTTTAAAAAATATATTTTTTATCTTTAAAACTACACTTTTCAAACTACTTATATAATTACCAGAAAAAACTACTAATATAACAATTACATTCTATCAACCACTTATTATTGTTTCAATTTATTTTATTTTTTATTTTGTAAAAATTATATAGAGGCACTTTTGTTTTTTTTTTCTCTTAATCATTATGATTTCATTAAACGGTACAAGTTGTCAACGTTTTTCAAGTATAGATAAATGAAATGTAAAGTTTAGTTTGATATTAAATTTGTAGGTTTAAATAAATTTTTTATTCATGACAAATAGATGTGTTTTGAATAAAGTTCTTTATATATAAAAAAAAATCCGTTACGTACCTCGTGTTTGGAGGAGAAATTAAAAAAAAAATCATTTCATTTAAAAATTTAAAATATTTTATGATATAATATATTGTTTAGATCAAGAAATTTAAAAGAGTTTGAAATTTTAATTATCTGTTAAAATATTTTGATTAATAAAAATGGTACAATTTTAAATTCTTTAAAATATCAAGGTTTGAAATTCTTCAAATCTACTTTTTCTTTGATTAAAGTTGGACGTAATTTTTTTTTCTTGACATCAAGCAAATTTTTTTGTTGGCATTGATCAAGATATTTTTTTTACTAAGTTAGCCATTATCTTTTTTTGCCAATTTTTGTTACACTTTTTTAGCACTTGTTAATCATGTTTTTTTGCCAGACATGTTATTTTTTGGATTATGCACTTTGTATGACTAAAGAACAATGATGAAAATAAATCATATAGAATCACATTTCCATTTACAAAAAGTTGTTCCAATTAAATTCATATTTGTGTATATAAGTTATACACTCCCGTGATATATACCAAATTTCAGTATAATAATCATAACATTGTGATTTATTTTACATTGTTATGAGAGACCTGCTGAAATTCTAGTGTAGTATGTATAACTTTAGAGCATTATTCACAATAATGTGTCCAACTCTATGATACTATGGGAGGTGCACTAATGATCAAGTTAGAGTCCACACTTCTGTGGTTAAGTACACCATGTTGTGTGAGGTATACGAAACTCTAGTGTGTCAATCACATGACTATGTCTTATTCCACACAACTGTCAGAAATGTGTTGAAACTCCATTGTGGCAAGCAAATCTCCAAAGCACCATATACAGAATTGTAGCCTATTTAACAATATTGAGGAGGTGCATTGATGACCATATTTTGTTCTACACTTATGTGGTTAACCTACCATGTTATGGGACTTACATAGGGTATACGAAGCTCTGGTAATTCAGTCACAACATCGTGGCCTATTCGATGTCGTTGTGGGAGAAAGGTTGAAATCTTAGTGTGACATGCAAAAATCTAGATCGTTAGCCAAAACACTGTGGCTTATTCCACATTAATGTGGAAGTGTGTTTATGACTTGATTTGGTCCATACTCTTATGGCCAAGTCACCATGTTGTGTGTGAGGTATATAGAAAGTTCTAATGTATCAACCACAATACTGTGACATATTTCACATTGTATTAAAAAATGTGTTAAAACCTAATTTTTCAAGCAAAACTCTAATATATAATTGGAATAATTTTTTTATGAATATTGTTGAAAAATACCCGTAGCTAATATTGACAAAAAAAACCTTAATTTATGTTAACTGTAAGGATCAATTTAGTTAATAGATTATTAGTGGAAAATAAATAAATGTTACGGGGAATTAAATGTTTAATTATCTTATATTAGTATAGCAGTGGAGAATAATTGATTTTATTTATAATATAATTATTAGTTACTTATTTTTTTAAAAAAAAAAGAGTTGGGAGGTGGTAAGTGAAATATAATAATTATTTCTTGATTTCGGAGAGTTTTAATTGAGTTTCGAGGAGTTTTCGAAAATCTGTTTAGGAGGGGATGCGAATAGCAAGTCAGAACTTACTAAACTCACCCCACTCCTTTTTCCTTTTTTTTCTTTCTTTTCTTTTTCTTTTTCTTTTTGTTCCTTTTTTTTTTTCTTTTCTCTTTCTTCTTCTTCAGTTTCTTTTCTTCTCTGTTGCTTCCGCGTCACCATTTTCTTGCGTTCTTTGCATGTAAAGCTTTTGGTTGACGGATTTCGACGCTGTCTCTTCCATAACTCCTGTTGTTGAGTGATTACTGTTATAGGTAAGTCTGATATTGAATCAACGAACCTTTTTCTGATCGTTTTCAATTCTATTGTTTACGTTAAAAAGGGAATTTATTTGAAAATTTTAATTTCTTAGGTTCCTATTTAAATTGGGATTTTGGTCAGGTTCCTGTAAATTTCTTCGGGTGGATTTCCTCATTTTCTTTAGAGTTAGTTTTGAAAAGGAGAAATAGGTAAGGGAAGCTCTTTTGTTGATTTTTGTTAATAGATAAGTGATTTGGTAGTTGAGAGATTTGAGCTATTTGAAATAGCAAGTATTTTGACTATATTTTGAGCTATTTAAGATAACATTTATTTTAATTTTGTTTTGAGATATTTAATATAGTGCGTATTTGATTTTTATTTGAACTTATTGAATTAGTGTATTTTAGGATTGAGATATATGATGTGTTGTGTAGGGGATGATTATTGGATAGTTTGGATGTAACCATTATGGTAGAGTAATTTATTTTTGGTTGAATTGATTTTTTGTGATTGGAAATGTATTATTTGAAATTGTGATGTAATGCATATGATTGGAATGTATGATAAAAACATATTTATTGATGTTGTTGGTTGTGGGCAGTTACAGTTGGGTAACCTAACCTTGAATGATATGTTTTGTGAGGTACATTGATGTTAGGGATACAACTAAGGTCAATGTAATCCAGAATATCATATGTGCAAGGGGATATTTTTGTGATTTACATTATGGTCCTGGTACCAGATATGCAAGGGGGTGCCTAAAAGATATACTTAGACAACGACTGTGTATTATAGGGTGTCAAGTAGACACTAGATATCAGTTTGTGGTTGTCAGATGAGTATTGTTTAGACTTAAGTTGGTGGTAACATAGCAGCTTGGACGCTTGTCGCCAATTGGAAAGGGTCTAAAACCGCCTCAGTGTCCGAACTCAATATAGATATTCCAAAATTTGTCAAGTCTGAACATGTTGTGTGAAATGCTTGTATTCAGGGGAATATAAGTATGATTGATTTGATTTGTGATATTGTGATTTTTAAGTTTTCTATATTATGAATTTTATGTATTATTATGCTGACCTTTGCAATATTTGTGTATTTTGTATGACTGTAGATACCAGTAATGACAATGAAGATTAAAATTAGCAAGATTGGTAATGGATTAATGGCATTAGCAGAATTACTCATTTTGTGGTTGAAATAGTTTATGTATTATAATATGTTATATATATGAGTTGTGTAATAGTTAAGTTCTAATGAAAAATTGACAGGTTATGTCTCTGTTTTGTATGGGTTATGCTTTAACATGTTTTGGTGGGAAAAGAACATGAAATGTTTTATGTAAATATTATGTTATGAAATTTCAGTAAATAATTTGGAATATGTTAGCGTATAATTTGATTGTATGAAACAAATTTAAGTAGAGAGAATTAAATGGATATTATTAGTAGTTTTTTTTTTCTTTTTCATTATTATTTTAAATTGAAATGTTACATTAACCAAAATAAAATTTGATTGACATGGACAAAAAAAAAAACTTATTAACATTAGCAGAAAAAAATTGATTAACATTTACTAAAATTTAGCACATACCAATATTTTTGAATTATTAAATATTGTTTAATATTAAAATATTTTATATTTGACAAGAATTAAAATACTCTATCTAAAAAAATAGATTAAAATTCAACATATCTAAACCACTTTATCCAAATAAATAATTTAAAAAATAAATCATTTGAATAAAAAAATTCAATTTTCTTAGATTTATAAAATTTCTTATCTAAATGTAAAGTTAAAATTTTCATAATTTTTTTAAAGTCACTCCTGATAAACAACATGAGTTAATCAAGCAACTTATAATTTCAAGAGAGTATGAAGGGATAATTTCATATATTGTAAAATACGTTAATAATTACTTGTAAACATTTGTATATGAAGTTATAAAGTGAATGGAAGAAATAAGATATGAACTTGGTTTTAGTAATTTCTTTTCCAGCATAGGTTAAGGCCCGGCCGAAGGGCTCTTGGACTGGACTTTGGAGAATTGTTATAAACTTAGTGGCAAGTTGGTGAAAATTAAAAATTAGCATCCCTAAGCTGAGTGAAGACATGGGTGCAGGTCAAGCTATGAAACGAATCCCTCGCATCAAGTTCCCCCAGAGACATCCCAAGCCCTCTGGTAATATGCCTTCACTTTCCTCCTTCTCTGTGTCTGCTTTTTTATTATGTTATCATGTTTTAGAATCTAATTCCTATTCCTTCAAAGTTTATAACAGACCGAAAATCCAATTGCGATTATCTCTCTGTAACTCTTATTTATGCGTCATACGATTTGAATTTCACTTCTGTTTCTGATCAGTTATCTGGACAAACACGGGATTTAATAACACGTCCTTAAATATCTGATTCTCCAATTCCTAGGGTTTTGCCACTGCTATCTTCATTTATGTTTTGCAATAAAATTTGTTTGCAGTTGAAATCGGGATATATTCTTATGCTTTGTTCGTGTTCTTATTTGCTTTTGCTTGATTTAATGTAACGGGAAATTATCTAATGTCTAGCTCTGTTCTACAAGAATAATAGTTAGTTTTTCTGACAATCCTTTTGCCTTAGAATTCTGGGGTGTGAATAAACCCACTACGCACACATGCTTTAACCATACCTGTTGGGTTTGTAACATGGTATTGCCATATTGGAGCCTTTCCAATGAATAGGTGTAGAGTTCAATCTTTGTTGACCCCATTTTTCCATTGAAAGATTACAATTATGCAGAAATGGTCCACGGTTATCCACCCACACTTAGTAGTTGATATCTTTCTGCACACCAAATGCCCATATGTGTGGCTGTCAATCTTAGGTTTCGATCAATTTTATGATGATAAACAAAAGACGTTCTCTACCCACATGAACAATATTGAGACTTCTCACATGCTATTCAAGAACGTTTAGGGCTTTCAGGCTAATGGTACCTGTTCCCAAATTGTAGAACAATGTATATAGACATTTTGTCCAATTCTTGTTAGGATGATTACTATCATAGCTACGAGGCAGGCTTCTGTACAGAATTTAAATCTATAATACATTCTAATATATAATGTAGTATACTATTAATATATTTTAAATATATAAATTACACCAAATTATAATATAAAATATTATAAATAATAACTAACTTCAAATATTAAATAGGACAAATTTGCTAAAATGAATTAGCACAAATCAATGAAATCATATTTAAAATGACATCTTATACTTATATATTTCCATGCGCACTTTTTTTTAAATATTACTACTTTTAAAATATTTTAATAATTTCTAATACACTGGTAAAGTAAGGAACAAAATGTATTAAATAAATGTAATTTTTTTTGTTACAAGTTAATAAAGTTTTTTATTAATTTTTTTCTTAAATTTTATCATAATAAGTTACTTTTATAAATTATTTTATTATTTTCAAAATTAAAATTACCTTTTCCTTGTAACTCTTTGCGGCCCACTTGTATCAACAAATTGATAAGATATGTCACATTAATTAACACTTTTATTTATGCAAATAATTAAGACCCCGTTTGGGGTGATTGTTAGTTTTCTATTTTTGGTTTTGAAATGTATTTTGAAAACAGAAATTTGTTTTGGCTAAAATGGTTATGAGTTGGTTTCTTTACTTATTTTCAAAACAGTTTCCACCTTATTTGAAAACAATAAAAATCGGTTTTGAGATTTATGTCTCTATTTTTATTTAAGCTTTTTAAGATCGTTGCTTGATTTTACTTATCATCACCCACCACCACTATGGTGGTGGTTGTTGTTGCTGATAGTTGATCATTGGCCACCGACCTCTGTCGTTTCTGATGTAAGTCTCCAACCACTACTGTCAACCATCAATCTCCGACCACCATTGCTTATCTTTAGTTGTCAAAAGTAGCTATCGCCAGCCTTCGGCTCTTGTTGTCAATCATCGGCCTCTGTTGCTAGTCACTAGCCATTGCCGTCGATTGTTGTCTTCAATCTCTAGCCACCACCATCGACCATCATCTTCGATCTCCACTAGTCTTTTGCCATAATTGCCGTCCCTAGTAGGGATGATAACAATACTTGACTCACAAGTACTGTTCCAAACTCGTCCCAATTTGGATTGGTAGTATTACCCATTTTGTCTGCATATGGTGATAAGTATGGGTATTTAACTACCTACTCTATACCTGTACATACTCTGTTATAATTATAATTATGATATAATAAACTTAAAATTATATATTTAATTAAAAAATTAAAATTTCTGAAACTTTTATTTATATTTTTTTGTTATTTATTATTCTTTATACACTTTTTAAATTAAAATATTACGAACTTAATATATAATTTATTTATAATAATAAGTAAATTAAAATTGTATTAATGATATAATGGGTTATTGGTTACTTGCGGATTTACCAGAACCCAATAATACTCGAAAGGGATGGGGATGTGTATTAATATTTAATAACCACTTCTTTTATACTTGTACCTGAATCCTCCTCACTTTTTCCAGAGATGGGATGGAGAGGGCCAAATCTGCTCTTATCCTGTTGTCATTCTTAGTCTCTGGCAGCAGTCTCCAGATGTAGATTGTCAATCATCGACTTCTACTACCAGTGACCAATCTCCAACCACCCTCATTGGTTTTTGACCACCACTGCTAGCTGTTGTCTCCACTGTTACTGCTGATTGCCCTGGAGGTATTTCATGAGATTTGGATTTGACAAAGTCTTAAAATTTGAAATAAAAAATGTGAAAACTTAAAACCAAAAACCATTCCAAATGGAACCTTGTTTTTTTAAACTGAAACAAGGAAAATAGAAGACTGGACCATACTATAAGGTGGTAGTAACCTGCTGAAATAGAAGTTATTTTACCAGTTTCTTAGGTGTGTACATGAATAACTGCCCTAAGCTGCAGAAATAAAAGTTATTTACCACTTCTAAGAAATAGCAAGTAAAAAATTATCCAAACATCAGAAGCAACCATACTAACAGGTGGTAGTAGCCTGCAAACACTAAATTATTTATTATCTAACCCATAGATAGTTTAAACTTGGTTCTTCCTTGTTGACTATCTGACATGTATGCTCCCCAGTCTCCATCATAAACATGCCTCTTTGTTGGCTTCTATACTGGATTACTTCAAAAGAAGGTCCATCTTCATTAACCATGTGGGCAGGGAGGTCAACATGGTTGCTCACTTTCTGGCTAATGCTGCTGTGCATTAATTCAAAGGAGTTAGCTTTTGGCTGGAACACTCTCCCTATTTAGATGTTAATTTTGTTAAAGGACTGCTTGGGCTGATCTACCTGCTTGTTCTATTTTCCAATGAATAAAAAAAACTTGGTTCTTCATTTTCCTTCGCTCATAAAACTTGTCAAGAGGCACTACTTTGCAAGCAAGATTGGTTGATCATAAACCTTAACAGGGCATCATGTAATTTTAAAGTTATGTTTGTGTTTTTGATTCATAAGTTTGATATCTGTGAAGAGTGTTGTATCAATTTTTGTTTTGTTTCCATGTTAAGCCAATAAGTAAATTGTACAATTCTCTTAAAAAATTTCATTGCAGGTTCGTCAACTGAGACTCAAGCTTTCTCTTCAACAACTGATGCCAATCTTGCTTTCTTTTCAAGTTCACAAGCCTCAAACTCTCTTGGAGGGAAAGCTTCTCTTCAACCCAGAAGAACTCCTGTGTCCAAAGAGGAGATTGAGGCAATTTTGGTATGTAAAATCTCCTTGCAAGGTTATTCATATCTTCATATTAATTGTCAAATTGCTTGTAACCAAATGATTTTTGTTCTTAGAAATGAACTGCTATTGAAGTGTGCTACTAATTAGGCCTCTAGCCAATAGTTTCTTGTTTCTTTTCTGTATTTTTTCTATACCTTCTGTGATCAGTTTTACATTTTGCTTGAATATTTGCTCAATCATTTGATCATTGATTTTTTTTCTTATGATAATTGGGGAACAAATTCATGTTGTATCTCTCTAAAATAAAGGATTTTCTTGTCATTTGCTTTTATTGCTAATTGAAACTTTTTTGTGTTGTGGTAGTTGGGCGGCTGCTTCTAATCGAGTGTTCGAGGCAGACTATATCGTGTACTCCTTTTTTGCGGATCTACTTCATCATTATCCAAAGTTTATGGCTATTTTTTGTTGCCAAGTGGTTGGCATAAACAATTTACTGACTTTAATTGTTAATAATTAATATACACATAGAATTGAAATTGTAAACCATGTTAAATTTTCCACCTTATGGAAATTGAGTATTGATTGTGGAGAATGTCACAATAACTGCATTGTCTTAGTTTAATTACCTCAGGGAAAATTTAAGTGTAAGGCTGATTAACTTAAGTGGGTCTGTTTTTAAAAATATTACTAGGATGAGTTTGGTTTCAGATTCAACTTGGTCAAACTGCAACTCATAATTGGCAATTGCAGTTTGACTTGTCTTTGACTAGCGTTGTCCCTCTGTCCAATAGTCATAAATAGTGTAGATTTCTAGAGGGTTAAAACTGCAAGTTTGACTTGCAATTTATGTGGTCTTTAACCAGCTCCTACTTTTAACCAACTGTTGCTAAAAAATGGATTTCTAGAGGGTTAAAACTGCAGTTCATACTTGCAGTTTGTGTGGTTTTTCACTAGCTCCTCTTTTAAACTGCAATTCACATTTGCGGTTTGTATTCAGTATCCATATTTTTTCTGTCACAAAGTTTATGTGGCAGTTTCTTTTAACCAGCAAATACGAATGAATGTGGATTTTTGGGATGTTAAAACTGCAATTTATACTTGCGGTTTTGTTACAATGTTTTATTTAGGAAACTTAAGATGAGACTTGTGATTTATGTGAAAATTTTCTTCTATAAATTGAACCCCACTTGTGCCACATAATCACACAATCCAAATTGCAAATTTCAATTGTCAGTCTGTTTTCAAATATTAAGTTTGTTTCCTTATATAATATTTTGATATTTTTTCTTAAAAAATGAATTTAAAGGGTAATATAAAATCTAAAAAAAGTAACTTTTAAAAAAATTTTAAAATGTAACAAAATAATAAAGTAAATTTTAAAAAATAAAATTAAAAAAGAAATTTTTTTTAAAAAAATACTAAATTTAAAAAAGACAAATTAAAAAAATATTTATGTAACTGTAAAAAATATTTAGAAATGAAAAAGATAATTTTTAAATGTTGGATATTGAATAAAAGACTGTAACCAAAAAAGATAGATAAACTGGTCAAAGACTACGTAAATCACAAGTCAAACTTGCGGTTTTACCCCTCTAGACATTGGATAGAGAGACAGTGTTGGTCAAATACTAGTCAAATTGCGATTTTAGTATTAGTTTGTTTCACACTGAATACTACATTGGTCAAAGACCGGTCAAACAACAATGACCAGTTGTGATTTTAGCATTAGTTTGTTCCATGCTGGATACTATATAATCATACAGTTGACATGATATTTAAACTACAATTACGAATTATGGTTTGACCAAGTCAAATTTAAAAACAAACTCATCCGGTAATATTTTTAAAAACATATCACTTAAATTTTTTTTTAAAAAATAAATTTACTTATATCAATTAGCCTAAAGTGTAATTGCCTCAAACTAAACTGCTTTGAATTTCTAGTAGACTGACTATCCATCCATGTCTGTACCTCTAGAGGTGCTGCACACCTAAGAAACAACCATTTCATTATCATCTTTATGTTTAGAATATATGCTGCACAACCAAAATGACAATTTGAGGTACATCTACCAAAATACAATTGGTAACTTTTAATGGATTGCACTGAATTAAAGTACGGGTAGGGATGATTCATAATTTATTGGTTTAATTGTTATTGAATTGGTGGTTGAACCAGTTTTAATAAAATTATATTTTTTTAATGATTAATGTAATTATAAAAGAAAAAAATATTTTTACTAAATACATCTTTATATTGTTAAGTTAAACTTCATTTTTATTAATTTTTTAATTGAAATTTGGTTGACTTAGAAAAACAAGGAATGCATTTAATAAAATCCAATTTAAAAAAAAAACATATAAACCAGTTGAATTGGTTGAACCATCGATTTTCACCAGTTTTACAAGTTCTTATCAGTTTTGCACTGATTTTTCAGTTTTAATATCGATTTTTCATTTCGTTGGTTTTTAAGATTGATCGAACCGGCTATAAACCAGTTCATCAGTTTTCTTATCAAACGGGCCGGTCCGATCCAGTTTTTAAAACATAGAGAATAATTGATATTTTTTGTAATTATTTTAAGTGTGTTTTAAGAAAGGAATTCATTTTATTTGAAAATTTTTTGTGATGATGAATTTTAATAAAACTAAAAATTTAGTTATCTGTAAAGACATTTTGATTAGTTAATTTTTTTTTAAAAATGACTAGAATTTTAAATTCTTTTTTAAAAATGAAAAATTGAAATTCTTCAAACTTCTTTTCTTGTTGGCCAATGGTTTTTTATTTGACATGAACCAACTTTTTTTTCGGTTGACATTGTAATATTCTAAGTTTCTAATAAAATGTTTAATAAAATAATAACCATTACATTTAAAATAAAATGGTTAATTAACAGTTTTAAAAAAAACTAATTTAATAACCCAAATAAGATTACTAACAATAAATCAAGTAATTATGCCTAGAAGTAACATAAAATAATAAATAAAATGAGATAAGAGACACATCAGTAAATAATTATAACTAAAAGTAACATAACATAAAAAATAAAACAAGGTTATAGACACTTCACTAAATAATTATAATATTTAAAAGTGATAAATGTCTTCTCTCTTTACCTTACTAATTAGAATAATACAAAAGTTTTGAATTTTTCTTTGAATAGACTTTTACTACAACTTCACTATTCTTAGTTAAAATAAAGTGATGTTTCTCCTTTTTTTATTCTTCTTCTTATGTTACAATCTCCTTAACCATTTATCTATTTATAGGCTTATTAGTTGCAGATAACTTTAGTTGGTTAAAGATAAGTTTGAGCACTCTTATTTGCAAATGTTTTATGTTGGTGATATCTTTTTCTTTCTTGTTACAATTCACATGCATTGTTTGTGGTAATCCAACTATAAAGTTCATTGCTATACTATCCCATTTCCATTCATGGTTGTAACATTCATATTGGTTTTTTATGTTCTATCTTAGCTTCTGACAAGTCAAACATATGGCCACATAGTGAGTTATTTCCTTTTTCATCTTAGGTCACAAAAACCTTTCCTTAAGATATGATACATTTTTGTTGTACTTATGTGTATGCTTAGCTTGCTCTTATGTGACTTTTTCTTAATTTCTATATCACTAGGCACACATACTTTATTGTTGAATCTCAAGACTCCCTCTTTATCTAAACTAAACTTTTCACCATTCTTTTCTCTCAATGAGTTTTTTTCTTCTTTTGAATAAATTCATCAATCTTTCGAGTCTTATAGATTTGCCTTGTAAGACACTGGTAATATGAATTGAATTCAATTGTATTCTATCATGACTTACTACAATTGATAAACTCATATATCTAAATGTAATGTATTATATATATATATATATATATATCCCATTTTCATAATTTTTTAATTCTAACCTATTATTAATTATAAGGAAATAATTTATTTTCTTAATTAGTTTTTATTTCATTCCAATGTATAATTATTCTTCTTCAGTTATTTATTTAACTAAAAAAATTATAATTAAAACCACACTTATATATACATAAATCATATTTGTTACATGTTTTTATTTCACTACATAAAAAGATATCTTCCATTTACTTTTTCCTACAATAATGATCACAGAATCGATGGAATTATGTTTATTAACGGGTTTGTGTAATTAGTAGGTGAAAGGTAGAACGTGACGACCAACAATCCTTCTATTACTAATGGTCCTTTTTTATCATTGACAAACATCATGTTGGAGATGTCAGTCTCTCTGAACGTAACTAAGTTTTCTCAATTACATTGTAACCCAACTGGTGCTTGAAAAAATGGTTGAAATAACTGCTAAAAAATGGATTAGGTAATTGGGCACGTCTATTTTTTAAAATTTGCATTTATATTTTTTTATATATATAAGAGACAAGAAAAATAAAAGCAGTGAGAACAATTATCATGTAAATAATTTAAATAATAAAAGAAATATATATATATATATATATACATATTTGTTTACAATAATTTATTTATTTATTTTTATTTAGAAAAAAATGAATTATTTTTGTGACTAGTCATGATAAATGAGTTTCATTATCATGATTTTTAAAGAATACAAAGATATTTCACCTTAAATATTTACTCATTTAAATCTCAAAAGCTAGTCCTCCAAAAACAAATTAATTCAAACCTTTAGTTAAGTATTAAAAATTTTATTATAATTATTTTTAGTTGAATAAATAATCAAAGAATAATAATTATACATTGGAATGAAATAAAAACCAATTAAGAAAATAAATTATTTTCTTGTAATTAATAATAAGTTAGAACTAAAAAAAATATGAAAATAGGATATACATATATGGTAGTAAGTTTGAGGTTTTTAGTGATCATAAAAGTTTAAAATATTTGTTTGATTAGAAGGAATTGAATATGATACAAAGAAGGTGGATGAAATTCTTTTAAAACTATGATTTTGAATTACATTATCACCCAAGAAAAGCAGATGTAGTGATTGATGCATTAAGTATAAAATCATTACATGTTTCTTCATTAATGGTGCATGAGATGAATTTGATTGAAGAGTTTAGAGATATGAGTTTATCAATTGTGGTAAGTCATGATAGAATATAATTGAATTTAATTCAGATTACCAGTGACTTACAAAGGCAAATCTATGAGGCTCAAAAGATTGATGAATTTATTCAAAAGAAAAAGAAGTTGTTAGGAGAAAAGAATGGTAAAAAATTTAGCTTAGACAAAAAGGGAGTCCTGAGATTCAACAATAGAGTATGTATGCCTAATGATATAGAAATTAAGAACATGATCTTAGATCAGACACATAAGAGCAAGCTGAGCATACACCTAGGTACAATAAAAATGTATCAAGATCTTAAAGAAAATGTTTTGGTTACTCAAGATGAAGAAGAAAGTAACTCAGTATGTGACCATGTGTTTGACTTCTCGGAAGGCTAAGATAGAACATAAACAACCAACATGAATGTTACAATCTTTACACATATTGAATGGACATGAGATAGTATAACAATGTTTTTTTTTCCTAATTACTAATTACTTCTTCCATTAGTTGCATGTAACTTTAATTGGTTAAAGATAAGCTTGAATACTCTTATTTGTAAATGTTTTACGTTGTTGATATCTTTTTTTTTTCTTGTTACAATTCAATTCAGGTACTTGATGTTACAATTAAATATTCTAGTTAATTTGTTAACATATGTTGAAACTGTTACAAATCAATCTCTCAAATGTTTTTATGTTGTTTATTTCTATTTTGCTTATACTATATATATATATTCTAAAAATATTTAATAATAATAATATAATATTGTAAAAAAATATGATATTTTTTTAAATATTGCAGCTGAAAACATATTATTTTATAATTAGATATTATTTAGTTTTTTAATTTACTAAATATATTAATTTAAAAATATAATTAAATATTTTATTATAAATTTAGAATATTACATACATCGACTAAGATTATGTTTTGTTCAATATTGGTTAAAGATACTTTTTTTTATTTTGTTTATTTTTTAAGAATATATTGATAATTTTTTTGTTAACATTGATTGAAAATATTTATCAGAATGCCAAACTCTAGAGCATTAGTCATAATACTTTGTCTTTATGTAGGTATGAGTTGATGACCAAATGTAGATAATAATTTTGTGAATGATCCTAGCATGTTGCAGGAGTTGCATGTGAAATATATTAAAATCAAATGCGTCAACCACAACACCTAGATCTGTTCCACACACTTGCAGAAAATATGACAATGTTTAGATTAGAAAATAACATTAACTTTTGTTAAATAAAATAAAATAATTTTAATTGATCTTGCGACGAAAAAAATAAATTACTAAAGTTAGTTAAAGAATTGATTGTCATTAATTAAAAAAACTTAGAGGAATATCAGAAAAAAAACACTTTGATTAGAAACTATCATAGACCAATATTTTTTAATTATTAAATATTATTTAATATTAAAATAAATTTTTATTTTTATTAAGAATTGAAATACTCTATAAAAATAAAACTAAAATTCAATAAATTTAAATTACCTTATCGAAATAAATTATTTAAAAAAGGAAGTCACGTGAATTAAAAATATTTTTAATTTCTTATATTTATAAATTTTTTTATCTAAATACAATGTAAGTGTATTAAAATAACTTTTGTATAAAAAATTTAAAATAAGCCAAATTGTTATCCATCCATTTGGATTGTTTACTGGAAAGTTATCTGTCATGGGCAAAATATTCTCAATGCCCACACACGAGGTTGTAAAAAAAAAAAAAGGTCATAAATTATAAAATTTTAACTTTTTTATAATAGTTTTTCTTAAAGAAGATTTTTTTTTCTAAATTTAAACTGGATTTTCAAATTTTCAATTTATTTTTCAAGACTACTTATAATATAAAAATAGATTATATTCTTTCCTAGACATATTTGCAGAGTAAAACACCGATGTAATTAATAAAATATGGTAGTATTTGTTCTTGATGAAAGTATAGTAAAAATTAATTCAATTTTTAAAATTATGAAGATATTGTTGATTTTAAAATGGTTATATTAGTTTTTACAATCATTAAGAAATAATATTTAAATTTTAAAATATAACAACAAAAGATAAAAATGACTTCTGTTTAATAATTTCAAAAATTAAAATAATATTTTGCTATTGTAAGAATTAATGATTTGTTTGTTTGTTGTTTTTTTTGGTGAATTTGCTTGTGCAGATAGTAATAGAGTTTATGAAAATAAAAAAGAAACAAATAAAGAAAGAAAATAATATAAAATATTTTTTTAAAGAAAAAAGCAAAAAAATAAACATGAAATAATATAATACATCTCATATTTTAAAATTTATTTCCTCTCTTTCTTTCTCTTTTTGTGCATCTAATGAAATTTTCATCATTTCCCTTCCTGCAATTTCCATTCAATCAATGAAGCCATAAGTTGGTAGATAAATGCTATATAGAAATACACATGCAGACAAAAAGTTCGAACTAGTCAAACTCTAACGGTTAATAAACTTTAGAGTTATGAAAGTCTACCTTAACATTAATGGATTATATATGTATTTTTTTTAATTATACAAAATTTTCTTATTTTTATATATTTATTATAGTTATATTTCCTTTTAAGATGATTTAATATCATAAATAAATTTATTACATATGTATTTTTTAAATTTTATGTAATATTATTTATATATTCTTAAATTTTGTATGTTATTATATATGTATTTTTATATTTTTCAAATTTTTCTAGTCGACATCCTTTCTCACTTCTATTATAGCATAATTACCAAGCTTAAAAAACATTCCCACAAAAGAAAACATGATAAAACAAAAAATAAAAAGAACTAATACAACTGAGAGTATGTAAAAATTAGAAAATTTTGTGTAATTTAAAAAAAAAGAAGGGATGTATCTATAATTATACCAGATTTGAAGAGGGTATATGTAACTACATCTAGAATTCATTTAAAATATTTATTTTAATTTAACACTTAAAAACTTGTACTCTTTCAATTTTAGCCCTTTCTTCCCTCCTTGGTTTGTCACAATCTCCTTTTCAAACATTGCTTGCTATAGACTCTCGCTAGTTATCTGGGTGGAAAAAAATTGGTTTTTCAAAAAAATCAAACCTAACCGAACCAAATTGTTTGAAACAAATCGGTTTTTAAACTTAAAAAACAAACTATTTTAGATTAAACTAGTTTTGAACTAGTTTTTTTTTGTCAGTTTTTTTTATAGTGTTGTGGACATGACTAAAACTAGAGAGAGTATTTTTGTAGTAAGCGCATTTCTAGTAAACTAAACTACTTATAAAACCGGTTCGGTTTGAACCAAATTGGTTTAAAATTGGTTCAAGTAAGTATGAGTTGTAGCAAGTGAGAGTTGAGAGTGAATAGAAAGCGTACCTCTTTTGAGGAGTGTGCCTTGATTTTTTATGGCATTAGGAGGTACCTAGTTACCTTTTTTAAGTGTAAGGAAGGTCCCAATTTCCCTTTTTAAGAATGACCGAGTTACCTTTTTTAGGCTGGTGGTCGGGTTGTGGGATCTTGGTTTGAGGTGCCGAGTTCTGGCCAGAGGTGCTAGGTGGTCGGATTGTGATTCTTCCTACCGAGTACCTCGTGTCTGATTCCAAGGATGGGAAGGCAAAAGGTACAAAAACAAATTCGATTTGAACTAAATTTTTTGCACACCCCTATCCATTGCCAAAGGATATGCTTTGGCTTAGAAAAAGGTATCATTTAAGCTCCAAGGTGAGTTTGCGACTCTCAATAATAAATCCCATGCTTGAGGAGCCAAGACTCATTCATTTATGAGTATACCATTAAATTTGAATGAAACAAAACTAATTTTTTATCATTTGATTTACTTCAACTTAAATTTTATTTTAATTATTATTATTTAAATTTTATTAATCAAACTTACGTAATTAATTTACCATATTATTTAAAAAAAATAAATTTATTATATTAAATTTATGAGTATACCATTAATAAAGTCATTTTTATAAATTCTAATTGATATTTTATTTTATGAATTAATATTTATTTATCAATTTTATATAATTATTATAATTTTATAATAAAAATATAATCTTAATGGACTAGCCCACCTTTGACTTGCTAAATTGACAAACTAAGTGGATCATATCAAAATGGAATTATGAACACAAAAGACTATCTCACCTGTCAAAATGAGAAACTAATATAATTTCATCTTGTAAAAAAAAATAATAATTAAAATTATATATGGAACGAAAGTGGATGTGAAATTCCAGAAACAAATTAAGTTGTATTAAATAAATTTATAAATACATGTTTTATAATGTAGAATTTTTTATTTGATTATATAAATTTATGTTTGATAAAAATTTATCGGAAGTGTTTTATTATATATAGTTGATTTTTACTGTTTTATTAAAATTAATTTTATCTTATTGAAAGTGATTTATTATATAAGTTAATTTTATCTTTATAGCACAAAATAACTTCGCTATACCTCCCACACATGAGTTGATTAATTTTATCTTTATAAGTTGATTATCTAAGCTGACTTTTTATAAATAGTAATTTTATCTTTATAACTTAACACTTGGAAAAACTAAGCACATATCTTCACTTTTTCTTTTTTTTTTTTACACTATCTTTACCTTGTTAAAAATATTTAGTCATTAGAATCAATGTTCGATTATAAAGGAACTAAGTTGGATGTGAATTTTGTGAAACAAATTAAGTAGAATTATATAAATTTATACTATGTTTTTAAAATCAGACGAGTAATTAAATCAATCAAAATATTGGTTCGTGATTTATTGGTTCAACTGTTATTGGACTGATAATTGAATCAGTCTTAGTAAAGTAATATTTTTGTTTATTATTAATGTACTAAAACAATTAAAATTATAAAAAAAGTATTAAGGATATAATTATAAAAGAAATAAATAATTTTACTAAATACTCCTTTGTATTGCTAAGTTAACCTCCAACTTTTATTAATTTTTTAATTAAAAAAGGAAATAATTTAGAAAAACAAGGGTGTATATAATAAAATCCAAAAAAAAAAAAGAAGAATTAGTCAAACCGAATCAATCACTAATTTTGTTTGTTCTTAACCGATTTTTCGACTTTTAAACCGTTTCTTTGCTTAACCGACTTCTTGCATTAACTGAACTAGTTACCAGAACAATTCATTAGTTTTCAAGTTGAACCAACCATTCAGTTCGATTTTTAAAACATAAATAAACACTTATATTAGATATGAGAAAGATTTTTTGTTTTATTATATAAGTTGATTTTTGATATAAATAATTTTATGTTACTGAAAACACTTGATTTTTTATAAAGATTAATTTTATATTATTTATAACATAAAACCAATTTCAGTGCATCTACCACGTTTATGTGAGTTGTAACATAAAGGTGTGGACAGTCCAAACTAATTTAATGTAGGTGTGGACAAACCAATGAGACACAAAACCAATTCAAGAGGTGTGGCCAATGTCAAAATGAATTTTAAGAATTTTTTTTTTAAATTTTAAAATAAGCTTGGACCATTTGAGCTCGCCTACCACATATGTGGGTTGTTATTTGTTAAACACACCTGAACTACTTGTGCGAGTCTCCCACATTGGGTTGTTCCTAAGGTGTGGGCAAACTCCCTTATACGGAACCATTTAAGAACGGCTCCTATAATTTTGAGTTGTACCACAGAGATGTGGCTTGCATTAGTATAAATTTTAAGAATTATACTACTTGGGTTAAAGACTAATTACAAATTTACTTTCCCACTTTTTTTAGTCAAGGCTATTGAATTTGAAAGAACAAAAACTCATTGAATTATTACAAGTTGATCTTAGTCTTAAAATTTAGTTTTTAAATATGTAACCATATTAAAATTACAAAGAAGCTAAATAGAAAACTTTTATAATGATTGATAACATTAAGTAAATGGAAGCTCTTATTAAGTTAAAACAACTTCATCCGTTGAGGCTCTGTTTGCAAATGCAAGCTCAAATATAGCATGTCATCACATCTTAAGTAAGATGGGGTCTTTTGACTATGAAGCAGAAAAATCAGAATCATGATCTGTTGTGATAAAAAAAATTTTAAACAAAGAAATTTTTAAAACAACAAAGAAACACATTGATATAAAATTACGTGCTCCTAAAATATGAGCCAAGTTCAACAATAGCAGATATCCCTATTATTTTTTACCCCAATTGCCCAGACGATGACATTTTTAAACCAGTGAAATACCATTTTTATTTTTGAAAAAATTAAAGCTATCATCTCTTTTAATTGTTTTTAGAAGAACAGAGGTATTTTCTGTCGTTTAAATGTAGATTTCTATGTACATTACAGTGTTAAGCGCCGTTAACACTTAAGAGTTTTACATTATACTTAACTTTTGTTTTATTTAATTTTTAAGATGTATTTGGTTGTTAGGAAAGAAAAAAAACGAAGAAAGTGTGAGAAAAGAAATGAAAAATGAGGGAAGAGAAGGAAAAATTATAAAGTAAAATTATTGTAAATATAAAATAAGTTTAATAACAAGAGTTTAATTATAAATAAAAATTATAATAAAATGTTAGTATAAAAAAAGTTTTATATATATACTAATTAAATTCTTATAAATTTTTTTATTATTTACTATCTAATTTTTATAAACATTTTGCTATAACAAAAATAATTTTGGAAGTTCTAATTTTTTTTTTTATTACATTTTGTGAGACTCACTCACACTTTCTTTCTACTTTTTACGAAAGAAAAAGTGTAATTTTTCACCCTTTTTTCTGTGCTCAACTTTCCACTTTAAGGATAGTAAAAGATTTTGACAAGGTTCCCTTAAGTCGTTAACATGTCCCTTTAAGTTTCCCTAAAATCAGACCCAGCAACAACTTCAAATTTTCGAAATAAAATCAAACCCTAAAATCAGTTATTCCAATGTCAGAGACGAAATATTAGTTCTTTTCTCTTTTTCGCTTCCATCGAAAAGTCTTAGCTCCTTTTTTCTTCTTCGCTCAATCTTTTCTTGTATCTTAACGAAACCCGATCATAAAACATAGTGAAAACTTGGAGAGAGAGAGAGAGAGCTTACTTCAAAACTCTGATTGTGCGCTCTGAGCTTTCAAAAGGGTAACTTCTTTTTTCTTTATTTTTTTTTTTTCATTTGTGGTTGCTTAACAAAGGTTATTTACAGTAATCTTATAAAAAGATAATTTCAGTTACATAAATAAAGATAGTATTAGTAGATAACATGTGTTACCGTTCTAATTAAAGTTAATAGGGAATAAATAATAAAAGTATCCTCGGGCAGAGTAATCCGAAATACAGATCCATTTGACTCACCGCCATCCTCATAGCTCATGGCATAAATAGGGCATCCTTTCCATCATTTTCTGTTCGCCATTCTCCGTATTCTTTTCGTTTTATTTTTTGTGTCAAGCGAAACCCTAATCGAGTTCGATCGCAACACACCTAGGTTGTCCAAGAGTAAGCCTTTTCTTTCTTCTTTTCATATCGCTTTTCATCAAAAGTTTAAATCTCACTTTACAATTTTTGCTTAGATCAATAATATTTGTTTTCCCCCTTCTTTGTCATTTCAAATTCATTAATACGAGATGTTTCTTTTTCTTTTTGTTGAGAATCAATGATGTTTAGTAGTTATTGTCTTATTAATATTAGGTGTTTTTAGGGTGTAGTTGAGAAGGCGTCCGTCGATTTTTTCTGTTAGCTTTGTTAATTTTCTCTCTATGGTTGAATTATCTGTTCAAGCGAATTTTGAATTCCATTAGGGAGCGTGTTGCTTTCTCCTTTGGCTTTGCCTGTGGTTAGGGTATTTTATTGATACCTTTACCGTATTTCTTTCCTGTGTGTTGGTTCATTACCGTATGTACTCGATATTTGTTGCTTATTTATTCTTTCTTTACGAATCTTGGAATGAAGCCCTGTTTTATTTCGTAACTAGTCTTATTTCAGTGATGTTCTTGGTAGCTGATTTTGTTTCTTGGTTGATAATTTTAAGTTATTATTTTATCAGGTTATCTATAGTTTGTATTAAATTAAATTAAATATCTCTATACAGGATTTGATGGCAACCAAACCTCTTACAACAGAGGCAATTGCACTTACGGAAAAGAAGATGGACATGACTCTAGGTCTACTTTGCAGAACCTTATGAGAATTTTTTTTTTCTTTTATCATACTCTTTCTGATGGTATCTAATATCTATTGTCCGTTGATATTTGACAGATGACATAATCAAAATGTCTAAAAATACTCAAAATAGGAAGAAAAAGAGGGTTCTGGTAAGTTTTTGTTCTGGAATGTTGCTTTCACCTTGTTGTTATGTTGTTGCTTTTTAATTTTCATGTTGGTTACCTATTTTACTTTATTCTTATACCTGTACAGAACAAAAGTCAAAAGTTTTCAAACAATTTTACTCAAGACAAGTCTTCAAAGGTCCAGCGTTATATGGAATCCAGATCTTCTCTTAGACAGGTGCATTGGTTTATGAAAATATTTTAAGTTTCTTGCTTATATTGTGCTTCTGTAGATGTATCTAATGTTTTTGTTTTTAAATACTTGTAATTTGTAATCAGGGGGCTCTTGCAAGAAGAAGGTCTAATTTCCAGGGAAACCAATTTCCTGTTGCTGTTGAAGTTGCGCGAAAAGCTGCTTCTGCCCCTCTGTTCAATAGAGTTCCTAACCGAAATAGGGTGGCCAACTGGAATAAAGCAAGGTATTATATCTTGTTAACTGTATTATGATGCCTGTGTTTGCTGTTAGAATGGGATAGACTTTAGGGGGCTGAATATTTAACTTCGAATGATGCTCTTTTGTGTGCTGTGATATTCATTACAATAATTGTGAATTGATTTTTGCAGGTAAAACATGGACCACTTAATGTGCCTTCCATATCTATGATTTCTTTTCTCTTCAAAAGGAGCAAGTTTGACATCATGAATGCAGACCAGCCATGTTATGGAATTCTGAATTGAATGCTTGCATTATAATCTCATAAACTGTTGTCCAAACTCCTTCATGGGTTGAGTGGGTTAAATCTCACCAAGAATGTTCATGCTAGATACTTGGAGTTATATTGGTTGAGCTGGTTGGTGATGCAAATTGGTTACTAATTAAATGGAGTCTGGTTCGGTGGAAATTCATTATTAGCAAATATAGCTTAACATTAGTTTTGAAGCATCTTGTCCTAGTATCAAGGATTGTACTGCTGTGCTGTCACATGAACAAACGTGAGAACAATAAAAAATCAATATTTAGTGGCTGTCTCACATGGAAAAAACAACCTCTTCTGCATTCGGTTGTTTAGAAGCAAGTGTTGTGATTGTGGCACTGACTAACTTAGCATTCTTTTTTTTGAGAATTAACCATTTTGAAGGAATGAGTTCATCTTACCAGTACATTTATTTCACCCTCCTTTAAGGCTTGTCCCTTCATTATGAGAAATGCACTTACTCGTTGGCTGTCAGTATCCCTTGTGCTTGGGTTTTGATTCTTGCTGATATGTGTATTTGATATAAAACTTCTCTCCACTTCGATGTGATATTGGCTTTAACATCTGATGGTTTCTTGAAGTATGAGTTCATGCTGCAAAGGATGAATGCACTTGCTATGCAAATATGGGATCATTTTTTCAATATCCACCGTCCATAATTGCAGCATGTTTAATATTTGTGTTCACTGATTCTTCTAAGCTAGTTACTGTTTTCAACCATTGGCCACATAATTGAAAAGATTTCTGTTCTTTCTGTGGGGTTAAAGAAAATGTTTTTCTGGGACCAAGAATCTGGAGCCTCTTCTTCATGGATTTGGCATTGAAGAAAACTTTTTTGTGATTGTTAGTGATTAAATTGATGGGAACTTCTTCTGGGTCTGGTGAACTCTGTAATGATGTGGTGACTACTCTTTCAATATTTGTGTCAAGCTCTTGTAGTCTACTGTGGTGGTGCCATAAAGCGGTAGCAGATGGGGGAATGCCACCCTCGTCTTTTCAGATAAATTTTCTTGCTACTTTACAGTGATATGATCTTTGTGGAAGCTTTAAATTCTAAAGTGTTCTACTTGCATACAACAGCCTCCACGGTTCTATCCATTTCTGGACAATAGTTTCTTACAGAAGTATAAATTGTTGGATGCCTAGTACAAAACCAAGATGTTATTGCAACTGGCTGGTTTCTGTGGAAAATTTTTGATAGTTGTTCACCGACATTGATATGTTCTTCAACTATGTGACCAGTGTTGTCTTGTTTAAATTATTTTCTTTCTTTATAGTTGGATATAGATAGAATTGATGGTAAGTGACTCAACTTTCCTAGTAAGAGGTTATTAAGCAGTGTCTGTTTCTCTTATAAATGATAGTTGCTCGTGCTGGTTCTTGATATACTCAGTGATCCTAATGGAGTATTTTGAATGTTGTGTGTCTCCATCTGGATTACCCTCTTGTTTTTCTGGGTGCAGATTTCGGGTTCCTGTAGGTCAGAGAAGGGTTGTTAATGGAGGCTTTGCTGCTAAGGTATTTCTTTATGGTTTTGTGTCTATTTCCTAGCTTTGTATGATGTATTCAAATGCCATTCTGAAGGAACAAATGCTTTCAGTAGTGTAAAAATAATGACTTGATTATTAACATATTTGATCTTTGTTAATGCTCTTTCTATTTGAGGTTGACAACATGAAAAAATTATAAAGGTTGTGGGTTATAAGGTGGTTTCCTTGGTTAAGGAAGGAGATTCTGGAAAAGGTCGGAGGTTTGATTTCCTCCAATAACAAAAAAAATAACCTTACTATTGCAGAATGGGTAAAAATTATCCCCCAATGTTGATTGTCGATGTGGTCCTTGTGCAAATCTCAATTGAAGTTACACTATTTATCTTTATCTGTTTATTAAGTACTATATATTAACATCTTTTTTCGTAAATCTGTAGAAGCAACCGCATCCTTCCCCTCAGAAGCAGCCAGATAATGTGGATATAATGCCAAAGCAAAAGCCTCAAACACTGGATTCACTGTTTGCAAATATGAAGGAGCAAAGAATGAGAGAGTTGTCTATGCAGAATAAGGCTGTGCAGCGCAATGGAGGTGGAAATAGGAGGCTCCCGTTGGCAAGAGGTCGATTTGGCAACTAAGATTTTTACTGGAGTGAGAATTTCATGATATGACGTTTTCAACTTATGTCATGGCTTGCTGTGTCCTGACTCCTTGGTTGACGCAAGTGAAAAATTTCTCAAGTGCAGAAGAAAACGCTAGATTTTTCTATATTTCCAATTTCTTTCGAATGCACTTCTTCATTTGCCCGTCCACTGTATATTAGTTTCTTCCATGGCTTAATGTTTGACTGCGATTCTTGTTTGTAGTCTGGTTTAGATACAGACACAGAATTGCTAGCTGTACATTAATGTCATTTGGGTACTCATTGATCCCCTAGCAGTTTTATCTGTACTGTAATGGCATTTATTTGCTAGTTCAATCGCAGGTATAAGAAAAGTTTTTGAGCATGAAAGGGTTGGTCTCATGCATCGCTGGGCTACACTAAATAGTAATCTGTTTATAGATATGCTGGACACGATCTTCATTAGTCAAATGCATATGAGATTTACGTAAATCGATATATTTAATTCCAAAATTTGAGCTTGCAAACAATCGACGGTTAGTTAAACTAATTTAAAATGAGGCAATGTGGACATAACTTGTTTGGAATGATTTGCTGTAAAACGACTTATTCATATTTTTTATTAAAATTAAATGCTATAGTGATTGATACAATTCTAGTCCAATATTATGATATTTTACTTGATATCCCTCTAATTTCGGAAAATTACACTTAAGTACAGGTTTAAGAAAAGAATTTACATTATCTAGGATATCTTTATTTCTCAATCTCATGAAATCTTAGAATATCTTTGTGTGAGTTCTCATTCATATCTTAAGATTGAACTTTATTATTTAAATTTTATTTATAATTTATTTTTTAACAAAATATTAAATTTATTTTAAAAAGTAAAATTAATTTATGAAATTAATAAAAATAAACATAAATAAATTTTATTTAAAATAAAATACATAATTAATAAAATAAACATGTATATTTAAGAAATAATATATATATACTGAATAAAAAAAAAGACATTAAAGATTGAATTTTTTTAATATCAGATGTTGATTTAAGATCTTTACTCAATACTCTATCTTGAAGATATATTTATACACTATTTAAATGAGCATTAAAGATGCACTCATACACGATTTAATTGAGTATAGCGGACGTTCCAAAGTAAACTTATACACGATTTAAATGAGTACAGCAGCCGTTCCTAAATAAACGCTAACTGAGCTAATATTATTTTATATTATTAATGAAATAGTTTCGTATAAAAAGTAATGATAAATAGAGGATATTTAACTACGCATGAGGTCATGTTTGGATTTTCAATTGAAAAGTACTTTTACGTGCTAAAAGTGTTTTTAAAGAAGGAAGCAATGTGAAATTAATAATATCTTTTGGTCATTAGATTTAACGGATATTTGAAATTGAAGCATCCGAATAACAAGGCAAACACGGAAAATGATTTGACAAAGAGAAAATATATTGTCTTTAAAAGAAAAAACTGAAAGCATCTCGAAAAGAAAGGCATGCAGGGAATTAATGAGAATTGGTTCGGAAATTGTTGACCTGCTCAAACCTAATTCGTTTAAAAGTCTCTACGGAAGCAAATAGCAAAGTAACGCCACGCCAAACGCAAGAGGCAAATCCAATAGCAAAGTAACGACACACCATTCTCTCTTGGGGGCAAGTCAAAACCGTCATTCGCACACTTCACCAAACTTGGGAATAAAAATTATCTTCCACTTTCCATTCCATTCCTGGATTGGAGCGAAAGAGGAATAGTCGCAGCGATGGCACAGAAGAGATTCATCATAGAGGTCGAGAAAGCGAAGGAAGCGAGCGAAGGAAGACCATCGAGAGGACCTGTCTATCGAAGCCTCTTCGCCAAGGATGGATTCCCCGCTCCTATCCAAGGCCTCGATAGCTGCTGGGACGTTTTTCGGTCAGTTCTTCACTTCAATTCATAACTCTTTTGCTTCTTTCCATGCTAAGATCAGATCAATAAGCTTGCTACATGTCACTTCACTTCAAACCTTCTTGTTGCTTTTTCACTTTCGCTCTACAAATCACATGCATTCATTTTGATTTCTGTAATTATTATGCTAACTTGCATAGTAAGTTCTCCGATCTGTATCAGAGTCTCCGACGCAGACTTTCAATTTGAGCTATCTATTTGGAGCACTGAAAGCGTTAATTTCGTAAATAAATGAGAACCTGCTTTTCGCTTTCTCCAGTTTTTTTTAGCAATGAAATAAATGTTACTATTGAACTTTTCCTGTGCATGAAAAGGACTTGGATACGATTTCATTTTACTTGATTTAGGACTTGGTCAACGATATGCGTTAATCTAGATCTCTGTTACGTTCAACCTAACTTAAAGCTTGTATTGCTAAAATATTTGGCGATTCAGTTCTGAATTCGTGGTACTTTTACAGAATGTCTGTTGAGAAATTTCCAACAAATCCAATGCTTGGTCGCCGGGAAATTGTGGACGGGAAGGTGAAGTCTCGTTTACACATTATGTCTTGTGTTGTGGAAATTTTCTTGACGTTGCTTGACCATTTTTGGCTTTGACTGACTGGAATGCGCTTTGATTTTTTGTGACTCGACAGCCTGGCAAGTACAAGTGGCTAACATACAAAGAAGTGCATGATTTGGTGATGAAAGTTGGGAATTCCATCCGCAGCTGTGGTTACGGAGAAGTAAGTCAGCTACGTATTTCTTGTGGCTAATTTGGGTGGGCTTCTCCAAAAGCTCTTAGGAGAAAAGAATAAGCTAAAATTGGCTTATGTATAAGCTCGAGTGTAAAAACTTTTTCATCATTTTTTTAAAGGATGCGAGACATTTTACAAATACCTTGTAATAAAGTTCCATATCATTTAGAAAAACTTATGGAGAAGCTTTTTTTGTCTTTTCTTTTTGTATTTTCTTCTCCTAAAAGAGCTTCTGCAGAAGCTCACCCAAACAAATGCTAACTATTCCTCGTTGTTTCAGCAGTATTATTATGTTATTCCAAATTCTTGGATTCACGATACATGCTGGGTTCTTCACTTGTCTTTTATGATGTTGCTATCTGCATATGCATGAATAGAGTTGGAGATTTCATATCAACTTTCGATTAGTGATTTAATTAAAACAGTGTATATAAATGGTTTTTGGAATTGAGTTAGATCCAAATCCACATTGACTGGTGCTATGATCGAAACATATCTTAAAAATTTTTGTGGGCCTATCGAATCATACATTGTTGGGCCGTAAGCAAACTACCTACTGAGTTCAGTTTTGCAAACTTCATACTTGAGATGCTCAGTCCTTAGTATGAGGAGTGGGTGTTGGAGATCTTTTATTAACTAGTGATATGGCTGAGGTAATATTGTAAGGGACAGCTCGCACAGGCTTACCTTATGAACTAACTTTTGGGTTAATTTAATTCTAAACTCAAATTCTAAATAATAACTCAGCAGTCAATCAGAAACATGGCCACACAAATTAAAGTGCTTTGCTCTTTGACACAAATTTCCTTTGCACCTAACATTGCATATTGGTCTTTGTTTTATATCATTTTGATATTTCACTTTTGCATATTATAGTTTCTAGCAATTTTTTATTTTAAGCTTAATTCATATGTTGCTGGTTTGCAGGGTGTAAAATGTGGTATTTATGGTGCCAATTCTGCAGAATGGATTATGAGCATGGAGGTACATTTTATTTTGAATTTGCTTCACTTGTGTTGTCTCCTGATTTTTTCATCTTAATATTTCTGCTTACTCTATACATTGGCGTTGGAGGTTTCTATAGTATTTATATGTTGATGTTTGGTTATATTTGTGATGAATATTTATTCTTATTCTATGTCAACTGTATTGTATCTTTGTTAATTGGCTGGTTGTAGTCCGTAATGAGGGTAAAGGAGAAAAGGTATTTTTGGGTGGAAGCTTTGTTTCTTATATTCAATATCTACTCTCAGAAGAGAGTTCCACTTCTTTTAACTGTTGCTCTATCCGTATGTTGTTCCAGTGATGGGTATCCTTGCTCACCTAATTAGAATGTTGCTGAACTAGCTTCTTCTACTCAATGATTTTTGACATATTGACAAATAATTGCAGGCCTGCAATGCTCATGGACTTTATTGTGTTCCATTATATGATACCTTGGGTATGTTCACAGCTTCATTAACTTGTTAATACTTTCTACACCACGTTGATGCTTGTACTCTATTTCAATCAAAATTTACTTTCCAAATATATTGTACACAAGAGTTCCTACTATCAAGGGGCAATAATTTCAAAATATTTGATGTGTGAATAGCTACAACATTTATGTCCGTGTGACATTTTTTTGTAACTTTTACCCACAAATAAGTTCACTACTTTATGAACTTTTGAAAAACTTACCTGTTTTATGTGCAGTTTTTGGAAAAATTATGTAAGTGCTAAATTTAAACATATATTGAAAACTTTTGCATCTATTTTATATATTTTTTGTAATTTTTCTCAACAAATTAGTAAGTTCACTAATCTCAATCTGTACTATTTGAAATTCTCACTTAATTTACAATGTCCTTTGTAAAAATTATGCAAGTAAAGAACTTACACTGAAACCTGTTACTTACCTAAAATTGTGATCACTTTTCCAACTATGATGATAATTTTTTTGAAATTTACTGCCATGCAGTAAATTCAAATGGTGTTACTGGGAGAATATCCCATCATACGGATATTTTTTTTTCAAATTTTAAACAATTGCTTTGACACTCTCATTCATATGACATAGGCGCTGGGGCTGTAGAGTTTATTATATGCCATGCTGAGGTCTCAATTGCCTTTGCTGAAGAAAAGAAGATACCTGAGGTTCTTCTATCGAAATTCTCTGTTTTCTAGCATTTTAATTGTTGGCAAGGGTTAGAGAGTTGTGTACAATCTTTTGTAAACAGTCAGTCTTACCCATATATATTTTTTTGAAACTATTCAGCTATTGAAGACATTTCCAAATGCAACAAAGTATCTCAGGAGTAAGTTTTGTTGATTCTATCTTTTCTTCCCTAAAATGCTTATCCTCTAGAAAGTAGCATTAATTTTTATGTCTTTGTTACAGCAATTGTAAGCTTCGGAAAGGTTACCTCAGAACAAAAGCAAGAAGTTGAAAAGTTTGGGTTGGCAATATATTCATGGGATGAATTTTTAGAAGTGGTGGGTTATTCGTTTCATGTACCACTACTCTTTCCATGAGTTGTAAAATAGATATGATAGCTCTCCTTATATAATTACTTTGGGATTATCTTTAATTACTACACAGAAAAACATGTATCTCTTTCTTCTTTGGATATTTTCTGGTTCACCATTCCTAATTCAGTTTTTAATATATGCCACAGGGTCAAAATCAGAGTTTTGATCTTCCTATTAAGAAAAGGAGTGACATCTGTACAATAATGTATACTAGTGGAACTACTGGTGACCCCAAGGGAGTGTTGATATCAAATGAGAGTATTATTACTCTCTTAGCTGGGGTTAAGCGACTGTTGGAGAGTGTCAATGAAAAAGTATGTTGTTTTCTTTCTGTACTTCTGCTTTATAATCAGAAATACATGAATATACAGAGAAGTCCCAATATGCAATTTTATTTCATTTAACTCCCCCTCCCTTATATTTTCAGTTTTAAAATAGCATACATGAATGCTTAACTAAAGTTTCTTTGACTCATACCTCCCCTCCTTTTTCCTTCTTCACAGTTGACTGAGAAGGATATATACATATCATACCTTCCTCTTGCTCATATCTTTGATAGGGTCATAGAGGAGACATTTATATGGCATGGAGCTTCAATAGGTTTCTGGCGTGGGGTGAGTAATGGAGTGAAGATTTGATCGAAATAATTGAACTTTTTATTTGTTTGATTTTATCCCCCCAAAAGTTGAACTTTAGATTTGGAATATGATCATCATTTACACAATGGCTGTAGGATGTCAAATTGTTAATTGAAGATATTGGGGAACTAAAACCAACTATTTTCTGTGCTGTTCCTCGTGTGCTTGATAGAGTGTATTCAGGTGAACTCTTGAAAATTCTCATGATTGTTGACAGTTTGATATATAATGTTGATGGTCTAACTATGATTTCAGTAGGACAAAGAATTATTTCTTGATCATTGGTGTTACATTTTTATTTTTCATTTTTTGCCTCTCCCTTCTCAACTCGGAAAAAAAAAAACATTGTGGCTCTTAACCCCATCTGATAAACAGGTTTGACACAGAAGATTTCTTCTGGGGGCTTCTTGAAGAAGACATTATTCAACGTTGCTTATACATAGTAAGTGCTGTTTTCGTAAATAATTACTTCAGTCTAGTTGACATCATGACACACCTGCAATGAACTGTCATGATGGATCCTAAGTGAGATATTTAGGAAACTAAGATTGGTCCCATTTGAGTTCACTTACAAATTCATATTAGATTAATAGTAATTTTAATTAGGTTATATCTAAATAAGTATTCAATGGTGGCCTCTTAGTAGGAAATTTGATATATTTTTAATTATTTTTGGGAATTGTGCTCTGCAATATTCTAATATTGCAAATTCTGAAATTTGATTGCAGTAAGCAGAATAACATGAAGAAAGGGCTTGCACATGGAGAGGCATCTCCACTTTGTGATAAAATTGTGTTTGATAAGGTAGTAAAATTTATACATTTGAACACTACACCCACTCAGTATTATTGTATTTTTTTTTACTAATCATAATTGTTAAAATCAGAGGAATAATGGATTTAAACTGTGTCTGAATACACAGCGGAAGTATGTTTATATAGACTTATTTCATAAATTACACATGATTATAGAAAATATTATTTTCTATAATATATGCCTACATATTATATTTAATCAAGATAAAATCATATCTAAGATTTTAAACAATAGTTTTGTTACTTGATCAGGTAAAGCAAGGTTTAGGGGGTAGAGTACGTCTTATTTTGTCTGGAGCAGCACCTTTATCTGCTCACGTTGAAGGTTATTTACGGGTGGTGACTTGTGCTCATGTCCTACAAGGATATGGTATGCTCTTTTTAAATATGAAAATCAAACTTATATCATGTCATGCCATCAAATTTAAAAAAATGTGCTATTAAAACAAATTGTAATACTCCCATTTAGTAATGCCTCTTGAACTAAATTATTTCTGTTTAACTATCATTTATTTATTTTTTTCAAATGTCAAAAAGAAAGACATTGAAATCTGGAGCTAATTATATTTCCATGTGATGTGATACAAACAGCATATGCTCATAGTTGAAATTATTTTTTTATAAAAGAAAACAGTATTTTATCTGAGAATTGCAGATCTTATGATATTTCTAAAGAGTAATTGTCATAGTTCAAAAGAAAACTAGGTAGAATGGAGCCAGTTTAAAATTTTGTTTCTTGCAATCACTTATAATTTGAGAAACCAGTTCTTATGTGATAGCTTAGTTAGTCACTGGTTTTAAATAAAACCCAGAATTGGTTTAAAACTAAGTAGATTCAACCTAGAGTTTCCTTATTTCTCCTTTATATTGATTACTTCATTTAAAACTAGTACATGTTGAAATACCAAGTTATTTCAAACTTCTTAAATTATATGGAATTTTTACACTACTTTCTATTTAAAACATGAGAAAAAGTACTATCCACTTTCAGTATAAAATATTTTACCCTGACATTAAATTCATAAGCTTTTATTTATGGTAAGTTTATTGACTTTATCAATTAATATTTTAAAAGTCATATAAATAAAATGTTATAATTGAATGTTGGTGTAAAACTATTTTATACCGTCAGGACATACTAATTAAACACTTAAAACATTTTTAGCCATTTTGAATTTGTCGAATTGCTATTAAAGTTTGATTTTTACAATACATGATAACATGTTTTACGTATAGTTTTTTTACTTGTCTCTATCTGAAAGTTTTAATGTATTGTTGAAGTTATTAATAATATAAACAATTATTGATATATATATAGATATAAGTGGTCTTTTGCCTTAGCATTGTTGCGGTTCCTTTTTATTTATGCCTTTATTTATAATAATTTATAATGAGCAAATAGGATCACTATTGATTACATAATATCTCTCTAATAATAATTAAGATCAATCTAATAATAAGGAGTAAATCCCAATTACTAATAAGGGAATAATATCTAATCTATAACGGATAGAAATGATTAAAGTGAGGTTGTTCTTTTTAATTTTGTACTTGGACTTTTCACATATTTCTTAGTGTAGGTCTAGTTAGCAGTACTTTGTCTCAGTACTTAGGCTAGGTATGGTTGAGAGGAAAGAAATAGAGAAGATCAAAATAGAGTGAAAATATTTGAATTAAAGTAGAGTGAAAGAAGCATGGGACCCATGATGAATAATGAAATTTTCTTCTCTATTTCTCACCCTTTTCCTCCTACCAAACTAACCTTAGTTTATGTCTGGGCATGCTCACAACAGTTAAATCTCCTTTTATGTTTATATAGACATAATTTTGAATTGCAATTATATGGGTCTAAAATTATTCTTGATTAATTTGATTAGGGCAGTGGCTATTCGCAAACACTTCTAAATTTATTTCTTAAAAATATAAATATAAATACAAATGAGGTCTGACTGAAATATATGTGGAAGTTCTTCTGATGTCATGTCACTCTAATTCAGTGTACATATGCAAAAGATGATGTAGACTTCTTTAGGGTTCTTTTAGTAGATTATGGCCTTGATTTACCCCTGTTAAAATGAAAATAGGTCTGACTGAAACCTGTGCGGGAACCTTTGTCTCATTACCAAATGAAATGGAAATGCTTGGAACAGTGGGTCCTCCTGTTCCAAACGTGGATGTATGCCTCGAATCTGTTCCTGAAATGGGATATGATGCCCTAGCAAGCACACCAAGAGGAGAAATTTGTGTAAAGGGAAAAACCTTGTTTTCAGGGTATTACAAACGGGAAGACCTCACCAAAGAGGTTTTGATTGATGAATGGTTCCATACAGGTTATTTCATACATGTTTTCCAAAATTTGGTTTATAGACACTTTCTTATATTAGCTGTTGGGTCACAAATTTTCGTTTATTCATAAATGGTGTATCCAACAGGGGATATTGGAGAATGGCAACCTAATGGAAGCATGAAAATTATTGATCGTAAGAAGAACATATTTAAACTTTCACAAGGAGAATATGTTGCTGTCGAAAACCTGGAGAATATTTATGGTCAAGTTTCTTCTATTGAATCTGTATGTCCTGAGAATCCTATTCCTTCCAATGGTTTTGGTGTCCTAACTTTTGAATTTATTGCTGATATCAAGGTGGAGAATATGTAGAAGATTGGAAAATGTTATTCATGTGCTATATATATGCTACCTGAGCTGATGAACATGGTTGTTTATGATAGAATTAAAAAGTAAAAAATTGAACAAATGGAGCCAATCATGAACTCAGCTCGAAAGTTTTTTTACTACGAAGTTCAAACTAAACAGGCTGCAGACTAACCCGCTGTTTACTTCAGTTTATGCAGGCACTCCTGCTTTTATTTAGGCTTGGATATTTTTCTTTCATCCATCAATACATCCAACTTGCATTTGCTTATTGCACATTTTTTTCTTTAAAAGTTTTCTATATGTATGTTGATCATACATCCTGTTAAATTAATGTTAGATGTTGGTTATTAGTTGTTAGTTGAGGTATATTATGTTTCATTTATTATTGTATGTTAGAGGTTGATGGTAGTTGTATTCACCACTTTGAGTTTCTAGATTGTATTGTATCTCTATTTAATAAGAGATTCTAAGCTGAGTAAAGTTATCTCAAGCTTTTCTATATTCAAGTCATCCATATATTAATTTTCACATTCTATAGTTCAGTATGATCATATGTTCAAGATGTAAGACTATTCCTATGGCATGTATCTGTACAATTATTTGTTGTCACATCCCGACCTATAAATGAATAATGATATCAAAAGGTTTAGATCAGTGCAAAACTAGAATATGTTTTAAATAAGCTTCATTTTATGAGCTGAAATTATTCTTTTTCATGGAAATATAAACTTTTTCTCCTCTATTTCAGATATGGGTTTATGGAAACAGTTTTGAAGCCTTCCTTGTTGCTGTTGTTAACCCTAGTAAGCAAGCACTTGAACATTGGGCACAAGAAAATGGTATATCCATGGACTTCGATTCTCTCTGTGAAGATTCTAGAGCAAAAAGTTACATACTTGAAGAGCTCTCAAAGATCGCAAAGGAAAAGAAGGTTTTTTTTTTTTTTAATATTTTAGTTTACCTTTCTTATGTTTATCTTAATTTGTTATATTTGGAGTATAGGTATCTTGAAAATTTCACATCAATTAAAGTGGTTTTCTACAATGATCTAGATTACTTTTCAAATAAAAGGAACTTACTTTTTTTAGGTAATAATAAATATTTTCTCTGATTTTGCACCGTTTGTAAAATGATCTTATCCCATGTGTAAACATGTTTTTACTAGTACATTTTCTGAATCTTTGTGTGGATGGTGAATATGTTTTTGGCAGTTGAAAGGTTTTGAGTTTATAAAAGGAGTTCACCTTGACCCAGTCCCATTTGACATGGAACGTGACCTTATCACTCCAACATATAAGAAGAAGAGGCCCCAGTTGCTTAAATACTATCAGGTACAAGTTGTCAAATTCTCAGAATTTCATTTCACTTATTGAATAAATTAAAGTGGAACAAATTTCATAAATTAAAGATTCTTTATTGGCTCCCCTCTTCCTTTGTTTCTTCATTGCCAAATAACAAATAATAAAGCTTGGGAAATCTCTGTCAATTCCTATTGTTTTGATTGTATTGGCTACAAGTTAGTGTGATCAGATCCATATGGTCTTTTGGTTGTAGTGTTTGTTGAGCTGGCAATGGAAACTCTAGTACAGTTGGGTCAGGATAGACGTTACTTTAGCCTATCTACTCAAACTTCAATATTATTGTTTTTAAATAGGAGAGATCAGATAAATAAGCAAGCATATAAATAAAGAAGTCTAACTTGGAGGTTGAACAATTTACACAAACATATACACTAGTTATTAATCTGGAACATGCATTTGTAGTTGCGACAACTTAAACTATCACACATGCATGATCTAGTAGTCTAGATTTGTTCATCTAAATTTATGTACAAGTAGATGTGACATCAGAAAATACTCATGCTAGCTGAATCCTATACAATTTTGCATGTCCTGTCTGTTTAAATTAACATGCAATCGTGTATTGGAGACATCAATGTCTGTGTCTGTGTAGGCCTCAGTAGAAATGAATAGTAGCCTGTTTGAGGAAGCTTCTCTAGAGACATTTCTAAAAGAAAAAAAAATACAAAGAAAAAAGTCAAAAAAACTTTTTCATGAACATTTTTAAGGTTCGAAATTTTTTACAAGCTTGTAAAACTGTTTTGACTTTTTTCTTTGAATTTTTTTCCTCCTGTTTTGGGAGAAAATTACCCAAACAGCAGGTCCCCAGGTCATTTAAATTCAGTGGGTAGCCTCTTGTTAGTTGCGAGCGTGAATTTCTGTGTTATCGTTCTGCTTTCTCATGTAATCTTCTACCGCACCTTTTAATGAAGCCATTTACCTTAGAGCTTAAATTTAATTTTGGGACACGGTGGAATGGGTTAGGCTGATAAAAGTACGAATGTTGTTAATTTTTCTGATTTTCTCTGTCTTCCTTTTTATCACATCATACAATATATCATATCTATATTTCTAATTCTTCTCTATCTCTCTCTAGGTATCATTTAGTATGTGTTCATTTATGTTTTTCCTTCTTTTTTTTTGTGTGTACAGAGTGCCGTTGACAACATGTACAAGAGTGGAAGTAAACCCAATGCCTGAGACGTGCTTTGGGAGTTAAATGCCTTGGAGAGAGTGTATTTTTTGCATCTGATGGTATTTCTCTCCGTTCATTTGTTTCCCTTTGGTGACTGTATATACGACGATTAGTTATATATCGATACGTCAATAGAACATATTCTTTGTTATTATTTTTAAATCATATTATACCCACATTTCTGTAAATTCTCTTTTAACATGTTTAATGATGAGACGACTTACTGGATTTTCAATGTTCTATATCATTAGTTAATATTGTTATTTGATAACAGAGACTAAAATATAGGATTTAAAATATTGAAATAAGAAACTAAAATAAAATATTATTTAGGTCTAATAATAATTTTCGAATCTTCACATAATTCCTTCTCTACGTTTTCCAAACACTATAAATCAAACAAACATAAAATTTACTTGATAGAAATTGTGTTTATAGATTAGAAAGAATCCAAGCATATTTTTTTGTATAATCTCACTAGTTAGTTAAGTTAGGAGTAGATAAGTATTCGAGATATTAATAAGAGTTTAATTTGTATATACACTAAAATTTAATTATAACTTTTTATTTATATGAATTTTAAAACACTAATGAATAAAGTCAATAAAATCTTTACCCTAAAACTGTATTAATAATGTAGAAACACTTCAAGCTTCATATATAGGGCTTAAGCTCACTCCTTACTTGGATATGCTGCATAACAGAGCATTCGGAGAAATGAGTGCGTCCCTCCCAGGTCAAAAGATGATTCCGAAGCACATAAAGGGTTTACAAATCAATAGTATTTATAACACAAGCAGCAAATGCGGAGAAACAAAAACATGCAGCAAGAGGATGATAAGTGAGGTAGTTAAATGATACGTAAACAATCAACATTACCCTCAAGTACGTTAAATTCAATATATATGTCAAATTCTTTAATTTGCCGCAACTAAGACTTAAAGAGAAAATGTTTAAGTGAGAAAACATAATTATTTGTTTAAAATAAGGAAGATTAATAAAGTTACATTTACATGCATAACACTTGAATAAGGTTCACGTTATCATTTATTATTATTGCCTTCCTATGAGTTCTAGGACATCCTACACAATTTTATTTGCCAATAACGTTATGCAAATGTGGGTTGGATTCGGTATTTTCAATACCAATATGGTAATATCTCAACTCAAGTCAATCGAACAAAGTTAACACTAGGATATGATGTGATCATCAATACAATAATTTAATGAACAAATAAAAAAGATCACTATTGTCATACCTGAGATTCTTGGATAGAGAAGAACATCATTATCATTTCTCCAGCTTCAACTCCATACGACCTTCCATTTTTATTTCTTTGCCAAATTGCTAATCATATCCCTCTTTTATTTTATTTGGTGAAACCTTCTTCTTCTTTTTTTTTTTTTTTAATTCTGAATGCCAACCATTACCCATGCCAAAATAAAAAAAAATAAAATAAAGGAATTATATTAAACTAAGCCTTAAAAATAAATCTTGGCTGAAGTTCTCAATCTCTTAACCCATGGAGGCTTGAAATTGAGCTTTAACAATTATAATAGTAGGCCTGATGCAAAATAATCGGAAAAAATGCTTGAAAATTTTGTAATAATATAATAACATGAGTTTGAATTTATTTCTTTTAATTTTTCTAAAAAGTGGATGAAACAACGATTATGTATTTGAAATATTTTCTTGGTGAAATTTTTATGGGCAATGACAGCTGCTGATAGTCTGTATAATTGCAGCATCAATCATGTAGCTTTTCTTCGTATAGGATCAACATATGCATACAAATGATGCATGCAATTCCCGAGAGATGACTCATCCTAAATAGATAAGCACATGCTGTTGACTCTTATCGATGAATTAATATTAAAAATCTGGTCAATTTATTTTTAAAATATAATTATATATTGAAATATCTAAAAAAATATATGAACGTAAATATACTTTTAATTGATATTTTAATTTAATTTAATCTAAATTCTATTCATTTTTAATCTTTATACTTGAATATAAAATCATGACAGGTTCCATTTGGAGAACCTTGTCTCTCTTATGTCGTCTTGTCACCAAACAAGAGACGAGTGATTTTCTTTTTTAAACTTTTCATATTTTACTAAATTTGTTTGCATATAATCTAGTAGATGAGAACTTAAATACTAATCTAAATAGTTAGCAGTAAAGCGAAAACACACACACACCCTGAATTAATATGTGAAAAGTGTAGAACGAATTAACGATTTCTAATTACTCGATACTAAAAGAAAATTTAAAAAAATATAAATCATGAAAGTAGTGTGCCATTAAAATGCAATTTAATCTGTATAATTAAGGAATTACTACTCATTTACCAACAGACCAACATGAATGACAAAAGTTACATTTAATTTTTTTTTTTGTTTGAAAAATGACTTCAATTGAGAAAGTAATTAAAAAAGTATGATAGTAGAGTTTGGAAAGCTAATTAATTTTACCATTTAGCCTATAAGTGATTTGGTATATTGTAAGAGGGTTGTGGACGAATTAGGTGAAGAATAAAGGATGTGTTTATTACAGATGGATAACTGTAAGTATTATATTATTATAGTGACAGTGTCCAATTAGAGGCGGCGGATGAAAATTGAAAAGGCGACACCGCCATGCAAACCCCAACCACCGTCTTTCTTTCTGTCAACAACGTAACACCCACTATTCAATTCATCTGCATTTCTCTAATAAAGTTCCTCAGTATTAAAGCTAGGGGTGAGTACACACGGGTGGGTAATGGATCTAGCTACCTGTTTTTAGATTCTTTTTTTCTCTTCAAAGATATATTATTATAAGGAAAATTTTGAGACTGGTATGTGAGAAAAAGTTGTAGGTTTAATTTTTATCATTAATATCACTAACAATATTAATGTTTATTTTTTTTTTGGCGATTTTACAAACTGGTAACATGTTCAAAGAAATAGATTTTATAATTTGAATTATTAGTTTATAGTAATATTGTGACTTGTTTGTTATAAATTATGATATTTAAATTTTTAGTGTTAAAAATATTCAATGCTTATTATTATAAAAAATAATATAATTTTTAGGTTAAATTATAATTCATTTCTCAATTTATTTGACATTTTCTCTTTTATTTTTAATTATTGTCTCTCTATTTAATAATTTGATGATATTCAAATCATTTATTAGATAATAGTTGTTAACGGTTAAACTATTAATATTGACTTCTTGTACGAATTGATTAGCATTTTGTGACATATATTAAGCGGAATTTATAGTTTCGGATTGTGGGATAAAGTACTTGTGTTGCTTTTGAAAATATGGTTCTATAAACTCTAAATAAATTTGAGTATCTTATTTTAAACCCTCAATTAACTAAAATCATTTTAGTCAAGTCAGTTAATAAAGTTACATGAAAATCGTTGGAGTTATAAGATGGGTTTGATAGTAAAATAAAGGGAAAAAGAGATGTTGTGAGTTTGAATTAGTTTCGAAGCCTTCTACTAAAAAAAACTAACAAAACTAAAAGCTAACATTTAACCTATAAAAAATAATTTAATACTCAAATATTATCATCTAATGAATTATTCAAATATTATCAAATTATAAAATAGAAAGATAAAATATGAACAATTAAAAATAGAGACCAAAATATCAATGATTGAATATATTAAGATCACAAATTATAATTTAGTTTAACTTTTAATATAATATAAGAATTTCACATCTATATATTATTAGTATAAAATATTTTTACAATTGTGATTAATCACAATCTTTCATTTACATAAATTTTAAAATATTAAATAATAAAATAAAAAATTTATCATATATAAAATATTATAATTAATTATTAATGTAAAATATTTTAGGAGTGTATAAATATTTTTCTCATAATAAGTATCGATCATCAAATATACAAGTTTTGCAAACTAGATATATATTTTAAAATAATGTTCATTTATTTTAATGAAGTGAAGTTATCTAATTTGTCTAAAATGAGGCGGATCCGTGTATCTGTCCACCTGATTAAAGGAGGGTTTTCGCCGTGAAAAGCATGAACGTTGGAATAATGCGCCACGTGTGAGAAGAAGCAATCTTATCCGTACACGTTTTGCTAGTATAATCTAACTTGGAAGCACACGTGTAGGGTCCGGATTTTAATATCCCCTGCATTTGTTCATAGGGGCTTTGTATAGAAGAGTTAGTTAAGTTTGGTGGGAAAAGAAAAGAAGAAATGAAGCCGGTGCGCGAAGTGTGATAGCATTAGCATGAAAATTTCCCCAATCAGTCGTAATGATAATAGAAGGAAGCAGTGGCAACAAGATGGGTTCCAGTGAAGCCAAATCTAAAGAAATCGAACGGCAGAATGACAACCGTCGAAAGAAGAGAAAGCGTCCTTGCGAAGTAGCAGTGGAGGAATCACACGGCTTCATATCGGTGATTGGGCGACGCCGTGTGATGGAAGACGCGGTCAAGGTGGTTACCGGTTTGGTCGCGGCGAGGCAGAGTTACGATTTCTTCGCGGTTTACGATGGCCACGGCGGGACGGTGGTGGCGAACGCTTGCCGCGACAGGCTGCACCTGTTGCTGGCGGAGGAGGTGAGGGAGAGCGCGGAGAAAGTCTTGGATTGGCCCGAGGTCATGTGTTCGTGTTTCACGAAGATGGACCGGGAAATTGGTGGTGGTGATCATGATGGCGGCAGCGGGAACACGACTGGTTCCACGGCGGCGGTGGTGGTGGTCGGGAAGGAGGAGATCGTGGTGGCTAATTGTGGAGACTCCAGGGCGGTGTTGTGCCGTGGCGGTGTGGCTGTGCCGCTTTCACGTGATCATAAGGTAAATAATTAATTAATTAATTAATTAGAGATATTTTCATTTGCATGTTGAGGAAGGGGATTATTTATTGTTGAATATGATTGATGAAGTGTTACATAAAGTATGAACAAGTGAATTAGGTTATATAATTAACTTGAAGTTATATAATGAAATTGAATACACGTCTCAAAATGCAACCGTAAAAAATACTTTAAAGTTTGTATTGGATTCTTTTGTTAGAGTATTGCGAAGTTTATAGAAATGTGGATGTAATGGGAGCGGATAACGAACGAACGCGTGGTTTCACGTTATGTTATATTCTTGTGTTGTTTATTGACGATTTAAAAGGATAATCGAGAAGGAGTAATGAGATTTTTTATCCAATAGCCTGATCGTCCAGATGAAAAAGAGAGGATAGAGGCAGCAGGTGGTAGAGTGATAAATTGGGACGGAAATCGTGTTTTGGGAGTACTTGCTACTTCCAGATCCATAGGTATGTGTGTTCATTAATTAGTGTAAAATGAATTGAAAAGACGAAATGAAATGATATGATGCAGGGGATCACTGCATGAAGCCTTTTGTGATATGTGAGCCAGAGACGGAGGTGTACGCGCGAACAGAGAGAGATGAGTTTGTAGTGGTGGCGAGTGATGGGCTATGGGATGTGGTATCCAACAAGTTTGTTTGTGAGGTTGTACGAGGCTGCCTCCATGGCAAAATGAAGACCAATTTAAAGGACGACTCTTCCGTTTTAAGCTATGCAACACAAGCGGCATCCTTGTTGGCCGAGTTGGCTATGGCTCGTGGAAGCAAAGACAACATCACTGTCATTGTTATCCTACTCAACACTTGAGAGTTTACATCCTTCTTCCACTTTTCATGTCTTTTTTACTTCTACTGTTATTTGTTATCTTACCACGCCTATATTTATCTTCATTATTCATTCCATATTTCATTCTCAAATTTCCTGCCAAATTCTAACTCTACCAATTTTGTGCAGCCACATATACCTTTTAGAGTTTAATTCTTATTCAATTACTATGAGTCACCATGCTCCTTGTTATATAGGTAAGTTTATTGACTTTATCTATCAATATTTCAAAAATCATACAAAAAAAATATTAATAGATGGTCTCAACCACGATATTGTTGTCTGTAATCCTAATCAATCAGTAAATAGTATTAATTGGTAAAGTCAACAAACTTATCATATATAAAGAGTTGTAATTAAACTGTTAGTATAAAACTCTTTACACTTACCATGTATAAATATTTTTTTTTATGTAATTAACACAATTTATAAGATAAACTAAAAAATAATTATATATTGTATAGTAATTGGTTGGAACACAAATTACATTGTGGTTCAAAATCATTTAGTATTTTTTCATAGGATGTGACTTAGTTATGATTGAATAATATTTTTTTTTATATTAACTTTTTTTTATATTAACTTTTTTTTTCTATAGATATGCATGGATAGTTTAGAAAATGTTTATAGTTATAAGGTAAATTATTAATTTTTATAATGGTTACTTTAAAATTATATAAAAATCATTCATTTTATTAGTCGAAAATGTAATTTACTGATAATAGATAGGGTGTTTATGGTTTAGGTCGGAGACACAGTTAAATTGAACCAAATTGCACTAAAAAATTATTTAAAAAATGAACTATATTATTTACATCTAATTAAAATTAGACTGAACTATTTCTAAGTTAAGATAAATAGTCATCTAAATATAATTGAACTAAAATATCAAAATATTTTTTTAACTGTTTCATTAAACAATTAATCTTGATATTGTAAATAATTTAGGATCAAAGTAAAATTTTATAAATATTATTTTCAAATATTATCTGTTAATTTAGTTTTATAAAATGTGAAACTAATATTGACACTATTTTGGTAAAAAAAATAAATATTATGTATTTAATTTTTATTTTTCAGCAAAAGAATTTAGTTATAATAGTTTATATAGTATTTTTATAATTAATTAATATTTTAAATTTTAAATCAATCAATATATATTAATTTGACTTACTAAAAATAAATAATTTTAATTTATATAACTAGTTTTTATCGTTATATATAACATATATATATATATATATATATATAAAAGAAATTATTAACTTACTTTAAGACTAAGTTTAAAAGATTTAATTTTAATCTTCATTCTTTATTTTCTTAAAATAAATTACGGTAATAATAACTAATTTTAATTATTAAATTTTAAAAAATAAAAAGTTAGAGGGAGAATAAGTCTTTTAAATTTATTCTTGAAGTAAGCAGATTCCTCCCTTCTATATATATAAAAAATAATTTATTGATGAACACAATCTTAATTTTAATTGACTGCAGTAACAAGTGACAATTTTTAACATTATTAGTTATAATTTTTTAAAAATATTTCAATTAAAAAAATTAAGGTTATTTGCATTAGAAAATTTCATAGACATTTCCTAATGCATACATTCTTATATTTTAATTGGATTATGTTAGCCATTCTTATATTTTAATTGGATTAATTGTAGCCAACTCTATTGATGGGCATTAAAACTATCATTAATTATGACTTACTAATGTAGTCCAAGTAAAAAAAAAGTGTTTGAAAATACGAATCCTTTAATGTTGTATGCATTCATTCTACATTCTCTATATCCTAAACATATCTCTCTTAAAATAATTCAGTCCTGAGTTAGCCATGTGTGACTAGCCCCACATGTATGTGAACAATTATGACATGAAGAAGATATCATACTGTGTCCCACACCCGTCTGCCATTTGCCATGCCCCATGAACAGTGAGGCCCAAGTGAAAACAATACTACGTAAACCACACCCTGTGATATTTGACAGAACAGAGAACACCATGAACCCTTGAGATATTAATTAGGGCATCCACATTGCCTGTAAATGCTGGATGCTACAAATGGTTGGAAATCTTCCACCTTCATTTTACCATTGCGGAGCACGCTCTTTTTTACTGACAAGCACTAGTTGCTTAATAAAGCACTAATGCTAAAATTGTTTCCTCAATTATAATATATATAATATAAAAATTATTTGTAAATTAATTGATTAAGTCTTGTATTGTAGCAATAGTAAATTTAACAATTGAATGACAACTCTTCAATGAACGCAGCGCAACTATAACATTTATTTTTTGTTACTTTCTTTTTTAATTTTTATATCAATATTTATATAAAAAGGATTTACCATAATTTTTTACTCACAAATCTACTTTTTATCATCTTTTTGTTTTGTTTTCACAAAACTAAATTAAAATTAATTTAATGTTAATCCCTAAATTTAGTTTCATGTCAAATTTTTAACCATCCCTAATTAGATTTCTAAAAATTTTCTACAGTTACCATATATACAAAATATCAAATATGAGTCATTTTCAATTTTTATTTTCTTTTTCATACAAATATTTCATATTTTAATCACCATCAGTAACTTCAGTGTAGATAGTGATAGTAGTGTAGGACAGTTGTAAAAAAAAAAACATTATTTTTCATTCATGTGGGTCGGATAATATTATTATCAATACAAAAAAAACAAGAAAGTTATTTCCAAACAACAAAGATCAATAGAGAAGGTAATCTTTGAATATTTTGAAGGATGTAAAGGGGTAAACAAAAAAAATCTTTTTTTTTTGTTAAGTAAAGAAAATTACAATGATTATTGTGATCATATGCAAGTAAGGAAAAATATATAATTAAAATATCAATGACAAAAATCGAATAAGTAATTAAAAAATTTATAGATGTTACAAACATGTTAATCATCGAAAGAAGATTGGTAGCTCTTAGCTTGACATCATGCGTGATGTATATGAAATTTATTTTCTAGGTATTAGTGAGTTGTTCGCGTTAGAGCGTGCATGATGCTTGTTGAAGGATGAAAAAAAATGGTCAAATGCATCATTTGAAGGAGCTAGTAAGAAAACAAAGATTTTTATTCTAGTGTATACTCATAATTTTTTTAAACCTAGAAACATCACAAAGAAACAAGAAAGAATGTGAAGCGAGCATTTAGAGTGTTGCAATCTCAATTTTCAATTGTATGTGGCCTTGTGTATGCTTGACACATGGATAAAATCAAGCATATATTATATGCTTGTATAATATTGTGCAATACAACTGTGGAGGATGAACGACACATATGGTGGTAATTTTTATTCTTCTTATAACGATAATGTTTGAATAACTAATGTACATAATGATCTTCATTTGAATCTTATACCATATTGTAAAATTGTGGATAAAAGACAAGAGAAATTAGGATTCTAAGTGACTACGAATATTAAACTGTAAACTCTTATTATTTTACAAGAAATAAAGCCCTTTAGAAACTAACAGCCAATACCTTAAGCAATAACGAGCTAATCCTAAAAGGAAATACATGCAAAGAATAAAAAGAACATAAAAATAATTGGAGAATTAATTAGGCATGAAGTAGTCTTCTAGCCAATAAGGGTTGCTTAGGCCTTGTGCTCCTCATTCCTTCAAGAGCAACCTTTTTCAGAAGGTTGGTTGTGACATGGTTGCCCATGATCAGAGAACCGAAGAAGCCACAAATTATGCTGATTTGGGATGGCCCAAATGGAGAAACGCAACAATCAGATGGCTGAGAATGAAGCAGCGTGTTTGAATGCCTTCTAAATGTATCCACGCAATAAGAGAAAGTAGGGGAAACGAGGGCATTAATGGTGGTAACTGGCATAATGAATGTTTTGGTAAAAGAAGTGAGTCATGTGTTGAGGATTCAATGCTAGTGGTCAATAGGATGGAAATTAGCGATTGAGATGTGATATGCACAAGGGAATCTAGTTATGGATAAACAGAGCGAGAATAAATGTGAGATAAAGCAGGAGAACTCAATGGTTCAACATTTTCAAACTCAGTAGTTAAAGTTAGGGACTTATGATTTTTGAGAGAGTTTGAGGGTGTAATGTTCAAAAGTGAGGGCATGGGTATAAGACCACTTAGAGGCATAGAACCATGATAGTTACGAAGCATAAATACATGGGCCATAGAGTGCACCCGCAACCTCAACGGCAAGATGAGCTCATACGTCATTATACGAATACAGTGTTGAATTAGGAAGAGACCAAAATACCGTTTTGAGAGCTTCGAACAATGGTTGTCGACGATAGACTTCTATCGATTAGGCATCAGACGCAACCAAACCCACTCATCCATTGTGTAAGTAATCTCAACCTGATATTTGTTTGCTTTAGCTACCATGCTTTGGCGAGACCTTTTAAGATTCAATTTCATAGCTTGAAGAGAATTGGAGAAATGTGCCCATACAAAGCTTGTAATGGGATCATGTCTATGGCAAAGTGGTACGTGGAGTTGTACCAGTATTCTGTGAAGTGCAATAAATGAAACCAACAACAAGGATGTTCGCTACAAAAGCAACATAGGGAAACCTCAAGACACTTGTTTACATTTTCAGTCTGCTTGCTTGTTTTTGGGTGATAAATGGTGCTATACTATAGTTTGGTTCCCTGTAATCGAAATAACTCCTTCCAAAATGTGCTTAGGAACAAGGGGTACCATGAGTGATTTCCAATGTGAAGTGATCAACAAGAAATTGAGCAGAGAAGTGAGTTGGAAATGTAGCAAAGTGGAACTATTTAGTAAACCTATCATAGACCACCCATATAACTGAGTGACTGAACAACAATGGTAAGTGCATAATAAATTCCATTGTAATCTCTTACCAGACCTTTTGGGTACTGCTAAGGGCTGAAGTAACTCTTTGTTCTTTATGGGCAAGGTCTTGTTCTTTTGGTAGTTGAAACACTCTCAGATAAACTTATATGTGTATAAGTCAAGCCAAAATTCAAGCTTGAAAGCCTAGCAATAAGAGTGTCATGGAATTCTTCCAAAAGTTGCTCGCAGACACCATAACTAAGGGGAAACATATTTTCCATTAACAAAAAGCAGACTACATTGAACTACTAAGTGACGTGCAAAATTAGGAGAAGATGTAAAAGAGTAAATCCAAGTGAGATCTTTAGATGAGGCGAATTAAAGATGTAGCTTGCCGATAATTTTGAGGACTGTGGAAGATATGAAGGACATGAGAACTCTCTCCTCTAATTCGTTGTGCGAAAAAGAAAGTCATTATGTTCAACTTACCAAATTGTAAATTATTTTAAAGTTATACCCATATAGTTTGTAAGTCCATGTTTATTGTTTTGAGGTTTGGAAACTCAATTTTTAGACTTTTTTTGTCATTGAGTATTGTAAAATGACATCCAATGAGATACTGACGTCATTTCTTTATTGCTTTTATCATAACAAAAATTTCCTGGATATAGATAGAGGAAGCCTGCAATCTTGGTCCCATGTGCTTACTAAAGAAAGCAAGAAGATGACCTTTCTAACTCAACACCTATTTCCAGGCAAAACTCTTTGGAGAAATCAAGCAATTGAAGATTATGATCATAATTAATTTTATTTTTTAATGTTGGAAATGTTGTATTAGCTTTTATACTCCATGTTAACTTAGTGGAACGAAGAAGATCAATGAAGGAGTGGGATGAGTTGTGTATTGTTTGATAAACCTGTGATAAAATTTGGTAATGTCAAGGAAAGCTTTGAGAGTTGTGAGGGAACATGGACAAGGCCAATTCATTACTACTTGAATTTTGGTAGGATCGAGGGTAATAGTGTTAGAACTAATAATGTGCCCCAATTAAGGAACAAATTTAACAACAAATAAACATGTAGATAACTTAGAAAAAATAGGTTAGATTGAAGTAACTCTAAAATAATGTGCAAGTGTACTAAATGGAAGGAGAGCGAATCATTGTAAATTAAGATATCATCAAATAAAACAAACACACATTGATGTCGATAGGGCTTTACAAAGTCATTCATCATAGACTAGAAGGTTAAGGGAGCATTGATAATCCCCAAAGAGATGACCAAAAACTCATAGTCGTTATCACAAGTTCTTAAGGCAACCTTATGTGTCTTTGTAGGGTGAACTCTAATTTGATGGTAGCTTGACCTTTAATATGGCTTAGAAAAAAATGGTAGCTAACCTAAGCTCATCTAGTAATTCATCCACAGTAGAAATTAAAAACTTATCTTTTATGGTAACAAAATTTAGAGCCTTATAATCAACACAGAATGTCAAGAGCCATTTTGTTTAACCAAAAACATTGGGGAGCGGTAGGGACTCGTACAAGGAGTAATAATACCATCTTGTAGCATCTCCTAAATAATAGTAGCCATGACCTTTTTTCGGGAGTGTGGGTAGCGATAAGGGTGAACATTGACTGGTGGAGTATCTAGCAGAATGGGTATGTGATGATCATAGAGATGGTAAAAAGATAGGCATTTGGGTTTGGCAAACATGTTGAGGAGAATTAAGGTGTTCTTGGATAGGTGAGACAATTTGGGTAAGTGTATGTAAAGTGGGCTCAATTTTAAGAAGGTAGAGAAAGCCACAGAAATTGTGTCAATGGAATGGTAGACTTAGTGCAATGAAGATGGTGAGGGGTTAATATATTTTGTGCAAAGTAAAGTTATCTATCCATTCAAATGTTTAAAGGAGAAGCAGGGAATAACAAAATCAGTCGAGACTTGGCCCATGGTAGACAACCATTCTAAACCTAATACTATATCAACACTTTCAATATTGAAAAGATATGTGGGTACAATAAAATCATGGTGCTGAAAAACCAAAGGAACATTTGGGAAGAATCCAGCACACATCAATTTATCACATTGTCCACCATGATTGAGAACTTGGGAGTAGGTTGAGTTGGAAGTTTGAGATGAATTGCTATTTGAAGTTGTAGAATGTTATGAATACTGCTTATGTGCAACAACATCATCACTTGAAGACATACAACATGGCCTAAAAATTTGAGGGATTTGGGAGATGGGTGACTAGATAAACCTTGAGGAGATAATTGAAAGTGGATTGGATCAGGGGGTTTCGGAAGGGACGTATCAAGCAAAGTGTCCTTAATATCTGGGTCATCATCCAAAAACAACAAGAATTTCCCTGAAGCACATTTATGTCCTGATTGTAAACTTCTCATCACAATAATAACATATGTCATGTACCCTTCGTTCCTGCATTTAAGAGGAAGAGATGCACTTGATGGGTAAAGAGGGAATATGTGCAAATGTTTAAGAAGTAATTGGGCAAGGCGAAGGTGTTGGGGTGTAGGATGGCCTAGCAGAATGATATTTAGCCTTATAGAGTTTATCATCCATTAACTTGGCCATTCTAATGCCTTGGACACCTGAGTTTGAGTTCAGCATTGCAAGTTCATGTTTAATATCCATTTATAGGCAAAAAATAAAATAGTTAAGCAATGCATTAAGACCTAATCCAATAACTTCAATAGATATTTTCTCAAATGCTATTTGATAATCAATAATAGTACCTTATTGACGTAATTTAAATGTTCTTCTTGCTGATTAATGAAGGAAGTGAGGCTAAAGCGTAGCTCCAATAAGCGTGTAAATAAGCCCTAATATGACCTTTTTTATTATAAGGCATCAACTTGAACCAACTAAGAGTATCCCCACACATATAAAAGGAAACCATTGCAAGGCATTAAGAAGGTGGAATCTAATAATAATGAAAGAATTGTTCTGCTTGAAACAACCAATTGAGAGGCTCGGTTCCATCAAAAGAATTAAGTTGTAATTTGGGTGGTTAGATAGTGTTAGTGAGTGTGGGTGGGGAGGTGGCAGGGAAAATTAAGAGTTGGTAAAAATGGGAGAACATGAGGTGCTATAATGGACACAATGATGGATAAGAAAAAATGGTCAAAAAGTTACCTATACGCAGTCAGGTCATGGTGAAAAGGGTGTAGTAAGGGAACACATAGGTATTCCCCATAGGGGAATAAATGGTAAATGGGTATATAATTGGTCCTGTAATGAGGAAATCTTGGATTGTAGATTTTCCTATTTTAATTACATACCTTGCTGAAATTGTAAGTGACATTCCTCTTGTTGCGCACGATCAACAAGTTGTGATTGCAAGGAATTAAACTTCTTAGTGACAGCCAAGATAGCTTTCGAGAGGACTTTGGTATCATGTTGAGCAAAGGCCTAACAATAAGGATGAAAGCACCAATGTAAGACTATGGATAAAAGATTAGAGAAATTAAGGTTCTAAATTGGAAAGTCTCATTACCATTTCACAAGAAACAAAGCCCCTTAAACACAAACATCCAATAACCCTAAGCAACAATAAGTTGAGCCCAAAAGGAAATACATGCAACACAATAAAAAACACATAAAAATAACTGGAGAACTAATTAGGCTTGTAGTAGTCTTTTAGCCATTGGGGAGGGGGAAAGCGTTGGGCTTCATGCTTTTCTTGTTAACACATACATACAAAGGAAATAACTTCTTCATGATAGACAATATCATCATCAACTACAAGCCAACCTTCGAGAGCATATTTGGAAACATTTTAGATTTAATAGTGAACAAAACTAATTATTATTTTTATTATATAATTTTATATTGCCTATTACAAAATTTATTCTATTGTTCATTGAAAATATTTTTAAAAATAATAGTATAAATATTCTTAAATTTCTATATTTTATTTTTATTATAAATAAAATAATTATAACTTGATAAATAAATTATTGATGAAATGTAAAAAATGTGATTTTTTTGGACTTCTTTAAGAACTTAAAGAGAAATACTAGAGCGAAGATATAAGTGCTTATAAATATGTTTAAATTGAAAAGGTAAAAGCATAGTTTAAAAATTCATGTCAACCTAACCAGTCTAGTTGGTCGAACCAATATCAAATTAATGTTTGAATTTTTCATACATCAACCCAACATGAATTTGTGACTTAGTGCAGTCAAACCAGTGACCCAATCTGGTTGAAGTTCTAATCTCGATCCAATTCATTCAATTTCTTTTTTATTTTAATTAATAAAAATATTTTATTTTTATTAACATTTTTTATTAATATATTATGACTATTTTTTTTTATCATAATATACATATAAATAACACATAAAATCATTTTCAACAAACATGATGTAACATTAATAATTAAAAGTAAAATATCAGTTTTCATGTTATTAATATTTAAAATATGCATTATCCAAATCAAATATACCATACTAATTAAGTATGAGCATCAACCATACACATAAGATTTATTAAAGAAGACATATAATATTGGATTAATATATATATATATATATATATATATATATATATTAAAGTCAATAAAATAATATATTAATAAATTTTATAAAAAAATTATAATTAATCAATCAACTATTATACTAAGCACGCTCGTAAGCTATACCAAAATCCATTAATTAAAAAATTCTAATACAAAGTGTATTGCTAATAAGGGGAGTGGAAATAACAAATTTCATTGTTTTTATCATATTATAACAAACAAAGGTTATATATAATGATTGGTCAGGAGTTGGATCAATCAAAAGAAGAAAATACCGTTCATGGGACATGAGTAGAAAAGTTGAACTTTCACATATAAGGTCATTACTGGATCGGGCTACGGATGCCCAATGCACACAAGCTGGAGAATAAGAATGGGTGTAAGTCTAGCATTGCACAAGTTTGCTTGTTTTCATTTAGGAAGTATCACTCACTTTTCAATCTAATATTTTACTTTAAAACTTATCTAAACATTTTTTTAATATACAAAATAATTTTTTTATTTCACGCAAAAATATATTGTGATTTATCAATTCAGAACAACTTTTTTTATGTATTGATACTCTAGAATATAATTTTTTTTATCACGGATTAACCAATCCAAAATGAAAACATTTTTAGACATAAAAATATATTCTAAATTTATTATTTTGAAATAAATTGTATTTCAAATTGGATAATCTGAAACATAATTTTTATTTAATTTTATCGGCCCAAATTTGGTGAATGTAGAAGATAATTTTAATTTACTATATTAAAAATCAAGGAGTATTTTTAAGATAACCAAATGTATAGAAAGGTGGGAAATAAATTTGAGATGTGAGAAAGACAACGCAACCGTTTAAGGATATCTACTTGAAATTTGACAAGTAACAAAGTTTCATCCATTCTCTAATCTCTACCATGTAAACATGTGATGAGCAATGGATCTCTATCGTGCATTATCAATTCTTGAATAAACTATAATGTACCATTTAATTAAGTCTTAGGTTATTATTATTTTGTTCCTAGTTTTAAGGGGTTTATTGGTTATCATAGTAGTGAGTAGTGGTAGAGTCATGTTCTAAGTTTATTTCTATTTTTGTTGAATTAGTTGTTAGCGTTTACATATTGTATGTTGTACCTATATATTAGGCTTCTCATTAATAAAGTGAATACACTTTTCAGGATATAACTTTCATTCTTTTCATGTAACAAAATTCTAATATTTATCATGTTACCATTCTAATATATGGTATCTAGAGTCAATTCATTTCTTGAGTGTGCAAAGGGGATTGAAAGAAAGTGTATACACAGAAATATTGCGAAACACTGGGAAGGGAGGTAGAGAACTTTGGTTCCTACTATTTTTATTCCTATTCATTAGTAAAAGTGGACGATGGCTACAGAAACTTTCATGCAACATGTTATTCCTGCTTTGATGGTATTACAAACATTGGAGCATGTTGATGGAGAACTTTTTAAAATTCAAGGAATATTGGCAAGTTCTATCTCTTGGAATCATTGAATCACATGCCAATGTGACAATGACATAGGCACGAATGCTAGAAATAAAAGGGTTGTGCTTAAAGGATCTCAAGGCAAAGAATTATTTTTCCTAAGCAATTGATCGACCAATCTTGGAAACTACCCGTTGCAAATATACATCAAAGGATATTTGGGATTCCATAAAAAAGAAATACTAAGGATCCTCATGGGCAAAGAGACAACAACTTCAAACACATCGTTCAGAGTTTGAAACATTTCAAATGAAATCTAGAGAATCAATCACAAACTATATTTCACGAACGATGACAATCATCAATAAAATGCAAATCCATGGTGATAAGAGAAAAGTCATCACTGTCATTGAGAAAATTGTGCGATCAATGACTCAAAATTCAATTTTTGTTGTTTACTTATTGAAGAAGCCTATAACATTAAGGAACTTTCACTAGATGAGTTGCAAAGTTTCTTACTATTCATGAGAAAAAATTTATCCAGTAGGAGACAGAGGAACAAGCATTAAAAGTCTCAATTGAAAATCGACTCTCATCAAAAGGAGATAGAAGACATGGTAGAGGTAGAGGCAATAAAGGTAAAGCTAAAGGAAGCAATGATCGTGGCAATAAAAAAGAAACTCGAAGCCAACAAAAGCATCAACAGCACCATAAAAATAAATTCCAACAAAGAGAAAGAGGTTAACGAAGCCTTCTTTCAATAACTAAAAGAGACAAGTTAAATGTTGGATGTTATCAATGTCATAAGTATTTGTATGACCACTATCAGTCAAAATGTTGGACTAATTTAAATAAGGACAATGCAGAGATATCTAACTTTGCAGATAATAAGGAAATGTCTCTTTTGATGGTTTGTCACATAAAGGAAAGAACTCAACAAAACATTTTATATCTAGATAATATTTTAGCAACCATATGTATGGAGACCAAAAGGCCTTCTCAGAATTAGATGAGACTTTCTTTAATACAGTCAAGTTTGGCGATAACTCTACAATTTGTGTTTTGGGAAGAGGAATGGTAAAAATTCTTATAAAAAAAAATTTAATTCATATCATCACTAATGTTTTATTTGTTCCAGATTTAAAAACTAACTTACTTAGTGTGGGTCAACTACAAAAAGAAAAGGTATGAGATTTCTATTAAAGATAGAGTATGTCAAATTTGAGATGCAAAGTTAGGTCTAATTGCTTAAGTTAACATGACATCAAATCATATCTTCCCATTCTACCTTCACAACACCAATCTTTCAAATTTTTCAACCAAATTGAAATATGAGATTTGGCCTTTTTGCTATCATCACTTAAGTTTTCATGGATTAAACACTTTATTGCAAAAAAATATGGTGTCAGGAGTTCCTTAATTCACAACTCTTTCTGAGGTTTGTGAAGAATGTGTTGTTAGCAAGTAATACCAAAATCAATTTCCACAAGGAAAATCATAATGAGTAAGAAAGGCATTGGGGTTGGTGCATTCTGACATTTGTGGGTCAATAAATCAACATTTAAATGGTCGTAAAAGGTCTTTAATAACCTTTATTGACGATCTTAGTCACAAAACTGGAGTGTACTTTTTGCAGGAAAAATATCAAGCATTTATTGCATTTAAAAAATTTTAAAGTTCTTATTGGGAAAGAAATTGACAAACTAATCAAAGTACTACGCATTGATCATGGTAGAGAATACAACTTCCATGAATTTTTTTTTTTGTCAAGCCCATGGAACCAAGAGGCAACTAACAACAACTTACACACCTCAACAAAATGGAGTATGTGGGAGAAAGAATCATGTGATTATGAACATGTGTGCAGCCTATTAACAAAGATCAGTGTTCAAAAAAAAATTTCCCTAAAACTGCCAACTGGAGTATTCATATTTTGAATAGAAGTCCTAAATTGGCTATTCAAAATACGACACCAGAAGAAGCATGAAGCAGACAAACACCAACCATAGATCATTTTTGAATTTTTGAGAGTGTTATTGATGTCCATGTCCTAGATTAAAAGAGGACAAAGCTAGATGAAAAATGATAAAAATGCGTTTTCTCAGTATTACTGAGCAATAAAAAACGTACAAACTCTACAATCCAATCATCAAGAAAATTGTCATTAGTCGTGATGTGTTTTATGACAAAGAATATTTTTGGATTTGGAGTAAAAATGAAGTTCAACAACAGACACAAGTTTATTTTGATGGAGTAAATAGAAAAGAAAGACAACCATCATTAGAGAATGCACAACCTGCAACAAATAAGCAATAAGTTGGAGGAAATCCACACATTTTAACTATTGATACAAATAATGAGCAACCTCAATGAATAAAAAAAAAGAGACCCACATGGATGGAAAATTATGAAGTAACAGAAATTGAACAAGGTGAGAACCCAATTAATCACTTTGCTTTATTTTCATATTGTGATCCTATAGTCTTTGAAGAAGTTGTGAAAGAATTAAAATGGAGAGATGTTATGCCTGGTGAGATTGCTTTTATTGAGAAGAACAACACTTAGGAGTTGACTAAGCTCCTAAATGGGTAAAAAACAATTGGTGTAAAATGGGTTTACAATACTAAGTTGAATGAGCAAGGTAAAGTTGAAAAATTTAAAGCACGACAAGTAGCAAAAGGCTATAAACAAAAGTTTGGGATCAATTATAAGGAAGTTTTTACTCTAGTAGTGAAGCTTGATATAATCATGTTGGTGATTGCTTTTGCAACTCAAAATGCATGGCCTATTTTCCAATTGGATGTCAAATTGTCATTCTTGCATAGGGAGCTAAAAGAATAGGTTTTCATTGAACAACTCCCTGGTTTTAGAAAAATTGAAAATGAACATAAAGTATATAGATTAAAAAAGGCTTTATATAGATTAAAACAAGCTCCAAAAGTTTGGTACAATCAACTTGAAGCTTATTTTCTAAAAGAATAATTTATGAAATGTTCTTATAGTAAACACTTTCTATTAAAAATAGTGATGGTGAAAAACTGCTCATTGTTTGTGTACATGGATGATCTTATTTTTACTCAAAATGATGTTTCCATGTTTAACAAATTTAAGAAGTACATAATGAGTGAATTTGATATGATTGATCTTGGTATTTTACATTATTTTTTGGGCATTAAAATTATGCAAACTATTGTTAGAATCTTTATTTCTCAAAAAGGTATGTTTAAGAAATTTTAGATAGATTCCAAATGTAAAATTGAAACTTTTTTAACACAGAGTTTGGTTTGAAACTGACTAAAGATCATGGAGGAAAAAAAAGTTGCCAACACACTCTATAAGCAAATTATGGGAAGTTCAATGTACTTAACAACAAGACTTAATGTTGCGTATGCTATAAGTTTAATTAGCAAATACGTGGACACTCCGACATATATACATCTTCTATTTGCCAAAAGTATCTTTTGATACTTACAAGGTACTCTAGATTTTAGATTGTTCTACAAGATGAATTTAAAATTGATTTAGTTGATGTCATAGGCAGTGATTTTGCTATCAAGATGATAGAAATAGTACTTCAGGGTATGTTTTTAAGTTGAGTTCAAGGGCTGTTTTATGGTCTTCTAAGAAGCAGTCAATCGTCATTTTATCCACAACTGAAGCTGAATTTGTTGTTGCAACTTCATGTGTTTGTCAAAGCTATATAGATGAAAAATGTCCTCGAAGATCTTTATTTTAAACTAAAGTAGCCAACTACAATTTTCTATGATAATAATTCTACAATCAAGCTCTCTAAAAATCTAATCTTACATGGAAGAAGCAAGCACATTGATGTGAAAATCATTTCTTGAAGGATCTCACAAGAAATGGGAAACTTGAACTCATCCACTGTAGAAATGAAGATTAGATTCTAGATATATGTACCAAGCCTCTCAAATGACCTTTATTTCAGAAGCTTAGGGAATTATTCGGTGTTTGCAAGTTGGGGAATTTAACTTGAAGGTTTGTTTTAAACTGACATGATCTATATAGTTTAAAAGAAGTTATAAATTATGACGGGTACTATTTGACAAAGTCTCAGGGTTGTTATTATTTTGTTCTTAGTTTTAAGGGGTTTATTAGGCTTCTCATTAATAAAGCGAATACACTTTTCAGGATATAACCTTCACTCTTTTCATGCTGCAACATTCTAATATTTATCAAATTAACATTTTAATATTTTATTATCTTAATTCAGATTTTAAGATTTTGTTAAATTAAGTTTCTCATATTTAATATAATTTGTTGGTTTAAGTATATTTTTAATCTTTATAATATACCTATTTTTTATTTATCGCTTAATTTTTTTAAAATAGTTATTATTATTATTATTATTAATAAAAGGAACATATCAAGTGAGAGAGACATCTTGCTATCATAAGATGTGAGAGTATTTAATAATTTAAATTAAAATAAACAATTTAGATTAAAATATATGTATAAAAATTCATTAAAACCTTACTAAGATTAAGTCGGTTAGTAGATAAAATAATTAGTAAGAAGATGTTGTAAAATATAAAATTAAAGCATAAGAAAATAGTAAGTGAAAATAAACCATGACTCAACATTGTTGTTTAAGAAGAGAATAGAGATAATAGTTTTTTGTTTTTGTTTGAGGCTGAGAAGTTAGCCATTGACCTATGGCGGCAGTTTATAATGCAATAATGATTACTCAACGAATTTTGACGTTAGAAACCTATCTGCTAACAAAATGGTTAGAAAATCATGATTTGTGTCAACAACCCACGTGATGCCCGCGTTGCCCGTAGGTCATATGGCTTCAAAAGTCAGCGTATCCTGATTTCAGGGTTCTAAATTAAGTAAGTAAGAAATATTTTATTAAATTAAGAAAAAAACTATGTATAAGTTTTTATCATAAATATTCGTGGTTATACGATAAGTCACTAAATTGTTAATGTTACTTAAAATAAAATATTGAGAAGGAAATAAAATAAAATAATTTAAACAACAAAATAAAAAATCTTGTATTTTTAAATAACCAAATTGCTAATTATTTAAATCAATAATAGAATATTTATTAATGTTTTAATTATATGTGAATTCATTAATTACTATTTTTCATATAGATATCTGACCTTACATTTTTTATATACAAAAATAGGAGTTAAATTTAAATTTTTGACATTTTTTAATTTATGTATATTTTATTATCTCTAATTCGTAGAAAGCTCAGAAAGTTGCGGTGCATTTCCTTAAAGTCTACTAGTCTGGAGTCAACCAAACTACCAGGTCTCCGTCTAATTCTAATAATTGGTTAATGGTTATTCGCTTTTGTTTTAATTTTTAGTTTACACATTTTTTTTAACAATTACTATTACTATAAAATAATATTTGCAAGTTTCTTATAATTATTGTTCTTATCAAGTTCAGTAGAGCTCAGTCTCTTACTCAATCTAAGAGTTAGGACCTCGAGATAAATAAGTAAATATAATTAAAAAAAAGTCTAACATTCAAGTTAATTATGTGAATAATTCAATAAAAAAGATAAAATGATTTAGAATATATATTTAAAAGGTAGAAGTTAACCTCCTTAAATACTTAAGTTCCCGTAGCCATTATTAGGTTTAGAATATTTTGGAAAGTTAGGCATCGAGATATGACAACAGATCGAGTTTTTTAACAAGGGTACAATTATCAATAAAAATAAGTGAACCTATTAAGGTTTTTTGTTTTTTATTTTATGTTTTAGTTTATATACTTTCATCAATATGATCCTAAAAATATTTTTGTTTTGTTTTCCTTTTCTAAGTTTGTAAAGGAAATTATGCAAATAAAGAATGAGTTAAATTATAATTTTTTCTGTCAATTTATTCAATTATTGACATTTTTATCTTTAATTTTTAATTATTCACATTTTATCTCTCAATTTTATAAATGGATGACATTTGAATCATCCATTATATTATATCTTAAACTATTAATATTAACTTTTCATGTGACATGATTAATTATGTGATTAAAATGATTTTAATTAATTAAGGATTTAAAATAAAATATTTATGCTGATTTAGGTTTGTAGATCCCAAATTTCCTAATTTAGGTGTTAAGGGATTAGAAGAACCCAATTCGATTCTCATCGTGGTATTCATTCATTGTTTAGTCGTATTATTCATCTTTGACTTTATTTGCAACTATGATCTAACGGATAGTTCAAATGTCAACAATTTATAAATCAAGGGACAAAATGTGAGTAATTAAAAATAAGAAATTAAAATGCTAGTAATAGAATAAATTGAGGTACACTAATTATAATTTAGCCTAAAAAATATTATCTTTTCCTCACAAAAGTTTGAAAAAAAGAAATAAAATAATTCGGTTTAATGATTTTTTCCCACTTTATATTTATAATTTTTCTTAATTCTTTTAAAGATTGTAAAATTAAGATATAAAATAACATAACATATTTTTAATTAATACCAAAAGAAAGATTACTTCTGCGGATAACAAAACAAGAAAAAGTAAGTGTGCAGTGAAATTGGAAGAAAAGGAAAATAGCATGTGCAGTGAAATCAGAAGAAAATAATATTGTCGTTGGTTAATAAAAAAGTAAAAAAGAAAGTGTTATTAATGTAACTTGAATTCTACATGTTAAACTTCTCACTAAGAATAAATATTTATATAGATAATTTTGTAATTATATTAATTTTAGTTTATAATTTTTTTATTTTTTTACTTTTAACACAATCAAACAAATTCAATTTTATTTATTTTTTCTTTCCTTACACTTTCTCTTTTCTTACAACCAATACGAGCTTAAGAGAATTAAATATAACTAATAAAAAAGAAAAAAGAAAAAAGAAAAAGTAAGCACGCATTTGTCAAACCGACCCGGGAAGAAGTAAAAAACAGAGCATGAAATTGGGAGGGGAGAGCAGAGACAGAAACACAGCTCATATGTGATGGAAACAAAGGTCAAACCGCTGAGGGCCACTCTTTATTCATTGCAACTTGACAATGTCGTTAAAAATTCTGTTTGAAATTAAATGAGTTGTATATTCAGTTAAGAAGATTCATTATTTCTTCCAAAGTCACCTTAATCCCATGAACATCCTAGTATCCTACACATTTCGGCTCCTCCTGCTTTCCTAACTAACCGCTTAAAAGGACACATTTAATTTAAAACTTTACTCACACTTAAAAATGCATTTTATTAATTTTCTTTCTTTAACTTATAGAAAAAACAATTAAAAAAGTATTTTTATACTACAATTTTTAATTTTTTATTAACGTGCAAAGATACAACTATGTAACTAATTCAGGTTCGATTAATGTGATTTTGATTTTTGGTTTTTAGTTTTAAAATGTATTTTGAAAATATAAGCTTGTTTGATAAAATAATTTTAATTTGATTTTTTAATTATTTTTTAACACTTAAAAAAATAATATATGATTTTCAAATTTCAATTTTTGTTTTTATTCAAGTTCTACTTAAGTTACTCACACCACTTATACCATACACAGTCATCGACTGTCCATTTTTTATTAATGGTCATTGATCACCACCTTCGACCAATAATCATAGATCATCACCTTCGACTAACATTGTCATTTGAGATTATTGATTATTGATAGTCACCTCTGATTGTCGGTCACTAACTGTCACCTCAAGCTATCATTCATAGAACACCACTTACATCTTTAACACTAACTCTTACTTCCTACCATCGGTCATCAACCATAAATTTTCAATCTCTATGAAAGAAAAATTCTAGTATAATTAAGATTTGAAAACAACATTTTAAATTTTGAAACAAAAACAATGTTATTTCTAAAAATTAAAAAACTTAAAATCAAAACTAATTTTTATTTTTATAAATTTCAAAATTAAAAATAAAAATAAATCTGGAACGGGCCTTAACTATTCAATTCGGTCCCTAATTTTGAATTTTTAAATTAATTCAATTCTGCAGTAAGAGAACTAATTCAATTCTAAACACTACCTTTTTTTTTTCTAAGTCAAATGTTAGTTTTTGTTAATGGAAGAATTCGAACTCATGATCTCTCCCTCCTCTATTTCTTCACTTTACCACTAGACCAACCTTATATCTCCCTAAACACTACCTTTAAAAGGTGAAAATAGCTCCTCATTTAATAAATAGTTTCATATTTGTATATTTTACTCTCATGTATCACCAATAAATGTAAGATTATCAAATATAGGAATTTTACTAAGACTGAATGGTTGTGTAGTATTTATTTGCTACCAACTAAATGATTCGTTTATGTTTATTTTGTTAATTATCCACTTAAATAATTATTTTTAAATTTTTAATATTTGTGGATATTCTCAGATCCAAGCGTCCTTGAAAATAGGATATCTAGATTTGAGAGTATCAATATTTCTGCGAGCCTAGTTTGTTGCCTGGTTTGTGGTCATTTTTGAGTATGTATAAGTATTATTAAGCAAGGGTGCCCTAGGAATTCCAAGACGCAGATATTAGAATGAGATAAAGTAGTTAGGGCTACGAATATAGAAGGGGTTTTCATAAAGATATGGAGTGTCGGTTACAAGATTTAATGTGTTTGGGGGATTTTTGTATATTGGTGGTAGTGTGGTCGCAACAGGGTCAATCGAGAATTGAGCAATGGGTTAGGGAGGTTCATTCAGGGAGGCTTTGTGAGTGTATGAAGGAGAAATGGCATTGCGATGGTGGAAGGTCTCGTCTCGAAGTCGACCAATGATATAATGGATATTCATAAATATTTTGTTAGAAGATAAAAATTAACTATTTTTAATTAATTTTCCATTTTTAATAAATAGTTTAAACACCATAAATATGTCTTTTTCTTCTCATAATATAAAGATATAAAATTTATCATATTTCTAGAAAAATAACATTATTCGAAGTATCCAAAAAATACTCTCTAAAACACAAATTTAAATAAAATTACATTTTGAAATAAAATTATATTCTGAACTATAAATCAAATAAAAAAATATTTGAATTTATTTTTAACAAATAATGGATATTTATGAGTATAGATACTATGTTATAAGCAACTCTCTCCAATTTTAAAGCATATCATAATATTCACATTAAAATAATAGTTATAATATTAAGCAACTCATTTAAGAAGGGTGCAAGTCCTCTCCATACTACAAATTTTTAGTAAGCGAAAGACTCATGGAATGTATGCGACCTACTTATGTAAATGGGTTCCACACATCTTACGAGCTTTTCCCTAGAGATACTCTTAGTGTTTATTCTTATTTGAGTTGTTAGAGAAATTTGATAGGATAAAGTTTTAGTATGAAATGAATTTTCCTTTGTTTAGTACGAGGAAAAGTATAAAGAATGGTATTTATACAAATATTACTTGTACTTGTACAAAGATGACATGGTACAATATCTTCCTCCATTTCGTTGTAGATGTTCGTCGTGTAGTCAAAATGGAATGTTGACTTTTAGTGTTTCAAGAAGAGAATATTTGTGCTTTCGAAAATAAGAATATAATAATGAGTAGGTGTGTGACCTAAAAAATTATCCTTGTTTATAGTTATACTTGTTGGGCTTGAGATGTATGATCAGGATTTTGACCTAGATAAGGGAAATTTTATCAAAATGTGCTACCTTAAGCATTCCAGATCCCATCTAATATGGTGTCGGGCTCTCCTAACAGGCATCCTGACTAGGGGGAGGGGGGCCTTCTAGCATGTCCTAACTTGATTATCTGACCCTTTGATATAGCTAAAAAATGTGTTTGTGATGTATTTTTCTTGATTTCTTGACCCTACGACATAATTGAAGAGTGTACTTAATATACAAGTCTTTTAGTATTAAAGAAATGTGTAACAAAAACATCTAGATAATGATGCCAAAGGTTATGTAATTATATTCATTATATTATCAATTCATAAATTGTTAAATTGTTTTTTAGGTGAGTAAATATTTGGCATATTCATAAAATAAAATGTGTAAAAGCGTAAGATAAAAGGGAGGTCTATTTATGAGTATAAAAAGTATAATTTATACTGAATGTGTTAAAAACGCTACTTGAGTTGTATTGATAATTGTAGATGTTTAATAAATGTGTAAAGGTAGTGATTAACATTTATGATGTTGTTTTATATTCCATATGGTAAGGCACCAAAAGAGTGAGAACCAAAATTTGTGGGGGAGCATGAATATCAACCATGGAGCCATATAGGTACCTGTCACCACCTACTATGTCTCGAAAGGTCATCGTATAAATGGACCCTACCTATCCAATAACCATGTGAGTTGCGAGGAGCTCAACCCTCATCACCACTTCTTTTCTTATCCCTTCAGTTTCCACGTGCCATGCTTTCACTCTCCCAACGGCACCTACATATTTGAGATTCCCTTCCCTGACTAATACGATGCAACTTAATTTATTTCCTCTCTCAAAATCGCTTCTCATATTCAATTCAAACATAATCAATTTCTCACTCACTTTTCATACTTTCAAATATCTATATATAAAATATCTCTGTTTGTGAGTTAGTTTTTAATTTTTTTTATTAATTATACAGTTTGTTTCATTATTTGGTATGAAAAAAATTATTGGTCTTTAGCATTTTTTAATTGTTTCAAAAAACTTTTTTTTTAGAATGCTAGCTTCTAATATATTGTTTTTATGTTTATTCTTTTATTATTGTAAAATATTTATTAGATTTTTTTTTAATTTTATTTGATAAAAAATTATTATGTTTTTATATTTCTTATTAGAAATCATTATCCACATATGTGTGTATATATATATATATATATATATATATATATATATATATATATATATATATATATATATATATATATATATATATATATATATATATATATTAAGAGTTTAATACCTATGCATTGTTAATATAAAAAAATTTTATACTATTGTGTAATTACAACTCTTCATTTATATGTTTTTTAAAATATTAATAGGTAAAATCAACAAACTTACTATGTATGAAAGGTTGTGATTAAATGTCATGTTAATACTATTTATATTGGTAGTGCATAAGTGTATTTCTCATACACTAATATGCAATAACAATATTAAGGCTTAACTGCATTGTTTATTCTCACTTTTCTCAAATTTCGACATTTTGTTCCTCACTTCTTAATTTATGACATTTTATTCCACCTTTGTTGCTCATTTGTTAAATGAGTAATGTTGACCATTATGGAAGAGACATTGACTAGTCTATTTTGTTAATTAAATGACATAAATGAATTTTATTTTGTTTAAGATGAATGATTTATTAAGGTTTTTTCAAAACAAAATTGAACGGTTGAAGAAAGAATATTTTAGTATTTCAATTTTGGTATTGGTAATGCATATGATGAAATTGTTATTTCTTAAACATTTTAATTTCTTTTCAGAAAACTTTAGCTAATCAATCATCTCAAACCAAATAAAACTTGTCCACATCATCTAATAACAAATTAGATAAGTCAACATCTTTTCCTAATGGTCTATGTTATTAACTTAACATATGTGAGCCCATGAACTTAGCCTATAAAGTCTGCGAATTTACGAACTAGGTTCAAATTTTTCTTACAATTATGATTCTTTACAAAAAGTTTCAAAATCCGCACAAGTTTGAAAGGTCACATACATGAGTGTCCTTATACTTACCCCTAAAAAATTGTCATAGATTAAAAGGTGGGGCAAAATGTCTGACATTGATAAAAGTATAGATGACAAATAAATTTATATCCTTGGGTAATCTTTGAGTTCACATCGAAGTTGACGGGCATGAGTATGAGAATAGAAAATACCCAATTTGTTAAGTCGGGGATAGAACGGGGATGAAGATATATTTCACCTCATCCATATCTCTGTCCCTGCTCCCATACTTGCCCTTATTTTAATAAATAAATTGTCCCAAATTTTTATCCTTGATTTATTAACCTAATTTTTAAAAATCAAATGACATCTTAGATTCATGTTTTCTTGACAAATTACAATTTTAGGATGTAAAAAAAAAGTTGACATTTACCTTAAAAAAGAGAAAAATTTGACATTTAATTCACAAGTTACTAACTTCTTATTATTAAATAACTTTTGAATTAATATCATTGTATTAAAAAAATTTATTTTTATTGATTTTTTTTTAGTATGGGATATGTATGATAAACCCAATACTTGATAGAGATGGAAAGGAGACATAAAATCTCATAGTTGTCAGATATGGGAAGAAGGATGAATTTCAAAAATAAAAATGAGAAGGATGAATTTCAAAAATAAAAATGAGAATGCGAATGTAATATCTATCACCATCCAATCCCATTGTTACGCTTAGATAAAAAGGAAGAGTGACCAATACAATTAAACCTAACATTATTTGTATTGAAATAATTCTTATTTAAAACGATATTGTAGTAATTTTGACATTATTTTCCTTATGTATGTGTCTACCATACAATGGACGTGTATAAAAATTGTCCCTCGACTTAAGTAGTTGTGTTAGTGTGTACCACACTGCATGCCAAATAGATCTTATGTTTTAGAATTTCAAAGTTTAGGTAATATTTTCTATTTAAATATATTCTTATTTAACAATAGTGATTCAAATATCAACAATCACTGTATTAAATATAATATTTTAATTTAAAGATAAAACTTTTAGTTTCATTAAATATTTTTTAATCCGTATGAAATAACTTTAAACATTAAGAAATGTAAAGAAGGGAGTGTTTGAGTTTAATTTTCTTTTGATGGCAAGTGTTTAAGTTTAATAGTCATAGTTTAAAATTATTTTATATTATCAAACAATAAAAATGACTATAATATAATCATAAAGGTCGTGCATTAATAGTCTAAAATTATTTTATATTATCAAACAATAAAAATGACTATAATATAATCATAAAGATCGTGCATTAATAGCTTAAAATCATTTTATATTATCAAACAATAAAAATGACTATAATATATAATTATAAAGGTAATTATCATAAAAGTTTATAAACTTAGCCTACATAGTAAGGTATTTTAAGATATTGATGTATAACTATTTTACATCATCTATGCATAATATATATTTTCATGATATTTTTATCTAATAAATAAAATTTCAATAAAAGATTAATTAATCCAAATAATTGAGACATAAATGAAACCCAGCTAATGGTAGTATTAATTTTTTATTGTTGTTAAAATAGATAAGCTAAAACTCGGCAAGAATTTGCATATGCAATATTTATAAAGATATATCCACTATTTTATTAGAAATAGGTACCATTTTGAATTTGAATAAATTATTGAAATTAAATAAACTGACGAACTATAAATATACGTGGCTCAACGAAAATGAGGATAGCGAATTGGTCAACTTTGTTTTGACTAAAGATAAGTATAAAAGAAGACAAAAAGGAAAAGCATGGTATGCAAACTTTAAACTGCTTTTTGTTAATTACACAAGAGTCTAGAAGTTTAGAGAGAAGGGTGATTAATGAATATATTATATATTATGAAGTTTGTGTGTGTCTTTTTCTTTTTGTTTTGAATTTGATGGAATTTGAGAGGGTGTTTATGTGGATATGGTAGAGATAAGGGTGCGACGTGGTGAAAGAAAAGGAAGTGAGAAAAGGAAGGGGATGGAGTGGCGCGGCCGAACTATCCGCCGTATAATGCCATCAAAGCATTAATTAAAAAGGAAAAGAAAAGGTTTCACAATCATATACTGCCAAAATATACCTTTTTAAGAGTCAATCCCACGTTCCACAAATCCCTCCACGCGTTGCTTCACAATTCATACCATCATGCATTTACATAATTGCCCCTCTGATTAAATTAAAAACGGTGGATCCTAATTCCTAAATGCCACACGTACGGTGATTGATATGAGGAAATTATATTGACTGCGTATAGAGATTGCAGAGCATAGGTGTTAGGTGGATGGGGTCACATGCATGTACAGAAAATAAATTGAAGAGAAGGGTTTTGGGGCTTGGAAAAAACTGAGGAGTGTCCTTTCACGAGTCTTGTCTTCCGCATACACATTTACATTTGAAAACAAAAAGGGCCTACCACCCAACCCCATACCTTTTCACAGATACCTTTACGCCTTTAACACACTATGCCCATTCGTTCCTCACTCTTGTCCCCACTTTCATGCCTTGTTTTAGCTTCTCACTCTCCACACCTCTTTCAACAATATCTCTCTCCGTTCTATCATCAATCCGTCTCTTCCGCTCGATATTTGTGCCCTTTTTTTATATATATTCCATGCTTCATTAAATTAGGTGCTTTTTATAAAATATTTATCATATTCTTTTAAAAATATTTACATTGGTGAGTTTGTTTTCAAACTTCAGTTAAAAATTACAATGTGATCTTTACGAATTTTTTTGTTTATGCAGGTGTTAAATATTGCTAATGAAACAACTTGTATTTTACATTAAACCACAGGAAGAAAATTGTGGTTTAATAGTGATGAATGAAACTTTTGAGATTGACAATAATATATAAGAGAATTTGTTACGATTTTTAAAATTGTAATTTTTATTTTCGATTTTAAAGGTTGTTTTTCCAACTTTGAGTTTTATGCAAATATAGAGAATGAAACAATAGAAAAAAAGTTAACATAATGCAAAAATTCGATACATGGTTGGTTTTCTTCAAGTGCGAATGGAACCGAAATTAGCCCTTCCTTATTGGAGTCGTAATCACCAAATTTTCCCCCGGCCTAGCTAGTAAAATCCACCACTTTCATTTCTTTCTCTTTATTTTTTTTAGAGGAAGATGCTAAGAATTTGAAGTTTGTTAAAATCTTATATGGGGAGCAAGTCGGTCGTACAACTTAGTTGTGTACGGTCAAGCGGAAGCTGTCCTTATCCAGACGGAATTCCAGATACTAATCAAAGGCAAAACTCTAAGTTTTATGGAGTGCAGTTTCAAAAATCACATAGGTGTAATAACACACTATGATGGAATAAGACATTTCTCTTAAAATCACAATTGTTTTTTGAGGTTTATTAGTTAAAAGTTTGTGACCTTAGACTTAAGGAGACAACCCTTTAAAACTACAATTTTAAGGGTCACTGATGAGTCTCCATGTGCATTGTTTTCACTCTCGAAAGTCTCATTTGCCACCATAAAACTGCAATTTCCTTCTGTGGTTTAATGTCTAATACAAGTTGTCTCGTTAGCAGTCACGTGACACCCATGTGGGCAAAAATCATATGTGGAGATCAAACTGCAGTTCTGCATTGTGGTTTGTCTTTTCAGCTAGCTAAACCTAACAAAGCTAGTTAAAGTTATTTCAACTCTGTTTGGTAAAACAAGTCAGTAACTTTTTTAGGTAGCTACTTTCTTTTATTGAAAAGTTAATAGAATTAGTTTTTTCAAAAGATCTCTTATTTTTAACTATTAACTTTTTTTTTATAATTTTACCGTACATTAACTAATAATTATTCCCCACTAGTTTTCTCTTGTCACATGTCACAACCTCTGTCTCCTTTATATCTCTTTCTTTTATTAATGTAATATAGCAATTTATAATTTAAGTATATAATTATAGAAAATTATAATTTAAATATATAATTATAGTAATTTACAATTTAATATTTAATTACATAAATTTATAATTTAAATATGTAATCATAGCAATATATCATTTAAATGTATAATTATAAAAAATTATAATTTAAATATATAATTATAGTAATTTATAATTTAAATATGTAATCAATTTATATTATTAAAATATATTTTATATATTTTGAATATCACATTATTGATCTAATAATTAATTATGCTTTTATTTGTCATTTTACAACTTCCAACTAGTTTTACCAAATATTTACAATTATTTTTTCAAGTTTCAACTAGTATTTCAACTTTTGACTAACTTTTAACAAATTTTTCAATTTTCGATCAACTTATAAATTTTCAGCTTTTTAGTTAATTTTATCAAAAACACCATAAGTTAATTTGAATTGTAACATGCAATAGATGAAAAATGATAAAATTGATATATATCTTTTCCTTTCCATTACAATTTACGAGAAAGGAAAACAAGATTGCACATGAGTCTAATTTGTTTTTATATATTCCCTAGAAAAATAATAAAAGGAAAAAAGTTTTTTTTTTTAAATGTACAACACAAATATTTCCTTAATTATATTTAGGATATTGATATTTGTTTTTATACAACTAATTACAAGAGAGAAGAAAAAAGTAATTATTTTTTTTTTACTTTATTTTTGTTTGACAACAGTTTTATAAAAACTGCTTTCAGTATTTTATTTTATTATTTTACACAATTCTAATTTTTAATTTTTAGAAACTAAAAAATAAGAACAACGGGAAGTAGTTTTGTTTTTTAGTTTTCTATTTTTATTTTGAAAACTCAAAATATAATCAGAATATATGTTGTTTGTTACTTTTTATTAATAAAATTTTAATAAATATAAACAACTTCTTCTATTTTTATATTTTCAAGACAATTTTCAAATAATACTTGTCAAACAAGTTTTCTTTTTTTTTTTCTCTTTCCGAAAATAGTTTCTGAAAACTATTCTTAAAAACTCTTTTTAAAAACTAAAAAACAAAATCAAATTAATAAAAACCCTTTATCTTCTATTAAATATTACCTCACCTTTTACTCGTTTCTTTCCTTCCATTTCCTGATCAAAACATACCATAAAACTGTATAGTAATCTTGGCGACACTTCACGTTGGCACATATATAGAGATGGATGTTTTAAGGGGCAAAAAACATCACTTTAACGGTTCAATCCAAAACAAGAAAAATTACGGGCCTAAAAGCTTAGTTCTGAATTAATCTTACATATATCTCCACGCCCAAATTAACTTTATGAGAAGAAAAATGGGGAGGGTTTGGCAATCAGCATGTGCTTCCCATACTTACTTTACCTGATGGTAAGTAGCATTTCGTTGAAGTTGAAACTGCATTCGAAGATTTTTAATCTGATTTTTGCGTAGGACAACGTACGGTTACATACAATTATTAATTAAAGGGCCATTACCTTAGTAGGCACAAGAGTAATGAAACTTACTTCATAGTTGACACTCATCAGTGTAACGCCTACATTTCCCATGTGTTTCCTACTCAAAGCTTCTATTACTTATACAAATATATGATTGCTTCTTTTTCTTTTTCTGGGAAAATATTTTGTCACTGTTGAGTAATTCACTTCATATGTCTTCAACGGGAAACACCTTCAAAAGTATCGCTATCACATTCAATGCTATGTTTCTATTTCAAGATAGGTGGCATAGACACGTTGCTGTTATTGCTGGCAGCATTGAAAGTCAACATAAAAAAGCTAGTATTCATCAAGTATATATCAATGCTTATCCTGGAATGAATATTAATAGTTCTTCAAACAAATCATACTTAATTAATTCATTCAGATTCCAGTTTAAGGAAATTGATTAAATGCATCTTGGTTTTTCGCCATTTGTATTCTTTTTTCTTTCTTTTTTGCTAATTGCCAAGTGGATTTCAATACCAAAACAAGAAACATAACCATGCATGAGTCCCATTGAGTTCTATTATTTCTTACGTACGGTTTCACTCAAGATCCACAATCCCATTTCCTCACATCGACTTTTTCGATTCCCTAGAATTTTAAGATGAAATTTGATTATTAAATTAGGATGTCTCATTTAACAATATGAGATAAAATAAATGTTAATTCGTATTATTTCCCGCTAGAAGATATAAGAGAAACGGTTGCGGTAAAAAAAGTATTAACAGAAGAAACGAAGTATGAGTTAAAATAAATTATGTTGTATAAAAGAGAGATAAAGAATGACTTGTAAAAATGTATAAAAATAGTATTCTTAAAGTTATGTTATTTTTTACAAAAATAAACACAATTATTATTTTCAAAGTTATAGTATATTATAAATCCAAAATAAATGTAGCTATACGTATTTACTTTTAAAGTTAAAAAAAAAAAGGTGAAATATGAAATTAAATGTTACTGATAGTGTGGTAAGAGAAGCCCAATTATACGTGTTGGTGTAGGAAACGCGTGGTTCTGACGGAGAAAAGGACCTTTTTGGAATGACACATTCTGACCTGTGAAACTACTTCTTCCTCTCCTCTAATCACGTTCTCATAAATCGAACCATATCGTTGCATTAAATTGCAAAAGTAGGTTTTTCTTTTTTTGTGATGTAATGCAGAGGTCATCGATATGGAACCTCAGAATATGGGACCACCAGGGTGTCAAATCCAACCCCTAAGCAAAGGTGGAAAAATTATGAAAAATTAAATTTGGATAACTTTTAGTTATTTAGAGAGATTGAAAAAATAAAAATATAAATAATTGATACAATAATGTGATACTATAGTGAGTTGTTTATGACATGGCTATTCAAATATTATTGTAAAAAATTCTCCATATATTTTTTCAAGTGAAATTCTTCATGGCTTTACTTTATGTCTTCGATAATAAATAATAATGGTGCCTACATTGCTCCTCCTCACTTACTGAGTTTGACCTTTGCAAATTTGCTTCTCTTTATATATATATATATATATATATATATATATATTATATTATATTATGATTTAATGTTATTCTGTTTTGGGGATGGGGATACAGACTGTTTATCTGTTGTTATTTTTTTTTTTCTGAAAATTTAGGTCTTTGTCATTGATTTTTGAAAACTACGGTTTTGTAAACCTTATTGGGTTGAAAAACTCATAAGATGTGATGCAGATAACTGGTATTGTGCGGATTACCGCCTTATAAATCCAGTTCTTTTCTAATTTTCTTCTGTTCTATTATATATGTATATATACACCTCCTGCTTTCACTAAATCAATAAATAATAATAACTATACAAAATCTTTTAAGTAGTTAGTTACATGTAAATATTTATGCTGGCTATCATAAATCATAATATTGAGTACAATGTTTATATATTTTTAATTTTAAGACTATAAATACGTAATTTATTTATATAAAATATATATACAGTATGACGAAGCTCTCTATAAAAAGTTAACATTTTTTATAAATAAATACTGGTCGTTAGTCTTTTAGTTGTTTTTAGTGAAAATTAAATTTACAATTTCTCTACCTCTTTTATGTGACTTTTACACCAAGCCTATCAACATGTTACCAAATGGTGCAACATATGATTGATAGACAATCTTTGTTCCAGAAACATGTGATTAGTGATTAAATTCTTTATCTATGTATATATAAAGCACCTTCTAAAATATATCAATCCATTAAATAGATTTCAGTATATCGAGTGATTAATTTTGTTCTTTTAGCCTAAGATACCCCCCAAAAAATTAACATGTTATATTATATTTTTTTATAAAAATGTTATAATATTACAGTTAAGCTTTGAAAATTCGTCACCAATATTTACTATAAAAATTGCAGTGTTTGTATAATCCTTGGAGTTTGTTTGTATAGTTTGGTTTAAAATGAAGATTTTTTTTTTCAAGATATTTATATTTATAAGTAAAATACTCATTTTCTTTTAAGGTAAATGAAAAAAAAAAATACTGTAAAACTTTTTAATATTACCAAATTTTAGAATATGGATTTAGGCCTTAACTCAATTCTAAAAACCAGTTCAAGATGTAAAGGCTCTCACTTATATATTGTATTTTGGCACGATTTGAGAATTGAGAATTTTTTTTTTTAATATACTCCTTCATGCCTTGGATTTGGTGCATCGATAATATGAAATTATGAGTGACATATTTTAATAAATTTATGATAGACTCTTAAAAGCTAATTCAAGAGTATAGGGTTATCCCTCACTTTTTTATATTGTATTTTGACACTATTTCTGGTGAATAGAGAGATTTAAAATCATCAACCTACTTTTATGTATTATTTTCTACTCCACCAATTATATAATGATATGAGTTTAAGTTATCATGTGTGGTGTTTTTCAATTTACAAAATACCTTTGATTAATATAATAATTTAAACACATGTTACCACATAATTGATCGGATAAAAAGTGAAGTACTAAATTAACAATGTGATTTAAAACTCATATACATGTGACACTTGAATTTCTTTTTCAATATTACAAATATAAAATTTCCAACTTTCGTTAAAAAAATAACTATGATTCTTTAACATTTCATTTTTGGAAATACCTTATTAACATATGTAATTTTTCCTATCACCTCATATACAATCATTTCGTTAGAAAAAATAACCCAATAAAAGATTCTATAGTGTGATTAGATTGTGATTGGAATATTCCCAAAACTTAGGAAAAAATGTTTCTCTTGTACTTTTTGCTCAACCCATGATACTAGGTTTGCAATTTCTACTGACATGCAATAATATTCCAAATGAATGCTTAATCACGTAGTCACAGAGTGATATTGCTAAGTGAGGGTATTTCAGTGAATTTGAGTGGGAAGCGAGAGAGCGAATGAGAAAGCACGACGTTGTGTGAAAGGGGATTCGTTGCGTTGTAATGTGGGGAAAAATCTGTGGGAAAGTGCCTCCTGTTTCTATAAATACACCCTGGCCACGGTAAGAGAGTCCCAACATACTGTTTAGAAAACCCCAAAAGCCATTACTCTGTCATCAACCTCTTCCTCCTCTCTCCCTTTTTTGTTTTAGACAAAGCTAAACCTTGTTTGTTTCGTTGATCCTCACCTTTTCTGGGGATTGATCACTTCCTTCTGAAGCTATATAGGTGGTAAGAGGGAGCAGGGTTTTTGGTTTGACCTTGTTCCTCATATACATTGAGAAAATCATGGAGGGAATGCAAGAAGCAAACTCAAACTCACAGCTTCAACTGGAAGACGCTGCTAATATTGGGTCGTCGCTATCGAAGCTGATACTTACAAGTGGTACAAACACACTTGACTCAATCTTCTCGAATTGCCCCCCAACAAATGGAAGCCTCACGAGAAACAGTGTGTTGGATTATTTAGAACCCTTTGGGTTTGAACCATTAGGGTCTTCGGTGTACATCAGGCAAAGGGACATCCTCCAAAAGTTGTACCAAGAAAGCCGAGGAAACGGAAACGGAAACAGAAACGAGAATGGGTGTTTGGTTCCAAGTTCGTTGGGGAACACGAGCTCCACCTCGTTTTACGCTTTGAGCAAGCCTTGCAAGAAGAAGCTGTATAGGGGAGTGAGGCAGAGACACTGGGGAAAATGGGTGGCGGAGATTAGACTCCCTCAGAACAGGATGCGAGTGTGGTTGGGAACCTATGACACAGCCGAAGCTGCAGCTTATGCCTACGACCGCGCCGCGTATAAGCTACGTGGAGAGTACGCGCGTTTGAATTTCCCCAATCTCAAGGACCCCACCAAGCTTGGCTTCGGCGATTCCGCCAGATTGAACGCCTTGAAGACCGCCGTGGACGCCAAAATTCAAGCCATATGTCAAAAGGTGAAAAGAGAGAGAGCCAAAAAGAACGCCTCAAAGAAGCTTTGCCTTTCTTCCGACAACGCTAACCGCGCCCAGAGCATCACCTCTTCTTCCTCGCCGCCCTCTGTTTTTCCCGACAACGACCTGTTTCCAACAGAGGATGTCCTCTGGAAGGGCGACCAATCTTCCACCTCCTCGGAATGTCCGAACATGGCCACAGACCAAAATGAGTTGTTCGATGGATGTTCTCTGGCCCGACTCCCTTCCTTCGACCCAGACTTGATTTGGGAGGTTCTCGCCGTTTAATACTATCCTTACTGTCTTTCTTTCTTTCTTTCTTACATACTTTTCAGCCAACGCTGATTTGTATATGAAAATTAGTGTTGAGTGTGGTCTTGTTTTGTTTTGTGTCTTATGCCAGCCTTGCTTTTTTGCTAGAGGCTTCTGGAGTTTTTCCATGGCACTTGTTGTAATAGACAGACTTCTTCTCCTCTTCTTTCTTCTTCTTTATGCAATCCTGTTATTCACCCTTCATAATTAATTCACTCCAATTGCACTTTTACTGTTAAATTTGTCCAGTACTCATTTTCTTCAATTAATTGCAACCCCCCCTTGTGATTATTCTGTTTGGTTGCCTTGCAGGTTCATTAAATTATAACCCCTGCTTCCTAAGAAAATACTACATAGTATCACTTATTTATTTTGATTAACTATAATTAATTAACCAATTTTAAAAAATTAATCATTTATTTTATGAATTACATATAATTAACAATAAATGAACATTGTGTTCCAATATTAAATAATAAGAGCTTTATTGGTTTTGTTTTTTAGTTTTTGAAAAGATTTTTTAAGAATAGTTTTCGAAAAAAAAAATATTGATTGGTAAATATTATTTGAAAACTGTTTTTAAGATATAAAAATAGAAAAAACTTATTCATATTTGTTAAAATTTCATTAATGAAAAGCAAAAAATCACATATTCTGATTGTATTTTGAGTTTTCAAAATAAAAATTAAAAACTCAAAAACAAAATTACTTTTAGTAGTTTTTGTTTTTTAATTAATAACTAAAAAACCAAAATTGTTTCAAAAATTATTTTCAGAAAATACTATTCAAACGAGTTTTTTAGTTTTAAATACTAAAATACTGAAAATAATTTTATAAAACTGTTTTCAAATAAATACTAAATTTTCGTTTATATAACGAATGTTTGGCGATATTTTTTATTCTCTTTAAGACATTTTTTTATAATTGATTGTAATTTATTAAAAATTACCGATTAGCAAAATGAGAACTAAAACTTATTAAGTAATTTTCAGTTAATTTTAACTAAACATAAAAAAGAGTATTAAAAACAGATTATTGAAAACAGAGTGTTGAAAACAGAGTGTGACTAGTATTCTTCTTGTCTTGTCTCCAAAAACAATATCTGAAATGTTTGGGTTTGACGCTTAAAGTGCGTAATAATAGTTAATTACAAAATCATATGTAGGGCTATATTTTGTTCTAACAATTAACGTGAAAGCATCACATTTACGTATTTAAAATACTGTGGATAGTTTTTCTTACACCAAACTTTTATTTATAACACTTCATGAAGTTAATTGTGAATGAAAATTTACATATTATTTATATTGATAAAAAATGTCTTTTAACCTAAGATTGTATTAACATTTAAATAAGAGCATCTATAATTGAATTGGTTCTTCTTATGAATTCTTAAAAAAAGTTCTTATGATTTTGTAATACTTTAAACAAATGGGGTTGTGTTTTTATACAAGAACCACGTTGCTTCTATAAGCAATAAAACATAACATGTGTTAATTAAAAATAATTATTTCTCTATCTTATATATCAAGGTAAGTTATGAACTTTGTTAAAAGAAATGTAGTATTGAAGTTGGAAATCTTAAATCTTATATGAGATAGTAGAGTTTATAAAAATGTATTAAGAAATCAATTAAAATCCTTAGCATCAGAGATGCTTTAAGAAAAAAAATTATTTTTTTAATAATTATATGCTTATGTGCGTATTTGAAACTGCTTATTTAAAACATTTAAATAATAATAATAATAAAAAATTAATAATATAAAATAGAATTAATGACTCACAAATCATAGTTAGTATGTATGATTTTAAATTTGATTATTATGAAATCAGTAACAGTATAAAAATATTTATGCTATAAAAAAAGAAGAGAATAACCGAGCAGAATTACTTTCTCAAAATTAAACCTTCTAAAATATGTCCTGGAAGTATAATTTTATATTATTAAAATTACTCAAGTAATATTATTCACAATTAATTTTTAATAAATGCTTCAGACACACATTAATTTTTTCAAAATTTAATTTTTAAGAAAAGTTAATTTTATAATATGAGATCTGTTTAAAATAAACAAATAAAGTTTAATTTTAAATGAATGACCCAACGAAGAAAGAACGGCGTGGATGTTATTTATAATTTTATATGTACTGTATCTAGTGGATCCCCAAAAGAGGAAACATGTTTTTGGTACTTGGATTGGGGGGTTTGTGAAAGTTGCTTTGTGTTTTGAGGGAGTAGGGGTGTGGAACATGTTTTTAGGGGAAGAAGATGATAAAATAAAATATTATTTATTTATTCAACGAATGCATCTTGACTTAAAAGGTACATACTCCATGTTTTCATTTTTCTAAAGGAAGTGTAGGGAGTTTATGTGAGGCACATGGTACTCACTATTCTTGCAAGTTGCAAGTGTGGGGGTGTGAAGAAGTGTTAAATTGTTGCTTTACTTGAATAAGTTGACAATAGAATACAGGAAACATGGGCCTGATGCTAGAAATTCTCTAGCTAGATAAAAAAGTAAAGCAGGAAAATGAAAGAAACTAAGTACAAATGCTTAGAAGATTTGAAAGATAATGACATTAGATTCTTTTTTTTTATAATAAATAATAAAGTAAATTACATCAACATCTTCTTAATTTTTGTTAAATTATATACAATTTTACTTTTTTTATTTTCATACACTAACCTTATTTAAATTTAAAAGCATTCTACTAACACTTATTATATGTTTAAAATGTTATACTAGTATTCCTTGTTAATTTTACATTAATACTCTTATAAGTATAAAAAGTAACGACTAAAAAAACAAAGCAGAATGTGCATGTTTTATTATATTAAATTTCAGAAATGTTACTGTAATTTATTTTAAATAATATAAAAAACAAAAAACTGTCTTCTTTTATTTTATTTATAATTTTAAATTACTTGTAAAATCTTATAGACTTCATTTTTATTGGTTGGTTGCGGTGGGATTGTGAAGGGTGAGTATTTTGATTGAATTTTGTGTGTGTTGTTTTGCAAGTTTGTACAGTTTAGTGAAATCTTTTTAATTTATTGGTTTGATTTTTTAATCATTTTGTAAAGTTTGTTCTTGTGTTGGTCTGATATTTTACGGGAAGTTGTTATAGTTTTAAGCTATTATAACTTTTAGCGATAAAAAGCTGTTATAAAATTTTAAAAGATTAATTTAATGTATATAAAAAGAAATTCTTGTAAAAAATGTGGTGATTTTAATTGTGCAACATAAGCGTCATTGGCCGATGCAAAACAAATCTTGATTATTCAATGGACTAGACCAAATGAAGAATAGACTAATTGAGTTGTATATATTTGTTAGAGAATTTGAATTGGTACTTACTAGATTTTTTAATATATTTTTAATTATTTTATTTTCTTGCAGTGCATTGTTGAAGATTAATTTTTTAATATTTTTTATTGTTTATTTAAAGGAAAAATTGAATTTTTTTAATTAATATGAAATTATCTTTATTTGATTATAAATTTTGAGATTTAGTTTTAAATGCAGGGTTGTTTCAAATTAATACTGTTATAATTCCTAAAAAATATAAATTTAAAAAACAACTTAATTACTAGTTAATATATTTTTTATCTTTATAAATTTTAAAAAAAAACTTAATTACTAGTTAATATATTTTTCATCTTTATAATTTATTAATATATAAATATATTGAATATTTTCTTGAATAAATATATTTAAAATTTTCTTATATTTAAGTATGAATTTATTTTAAAATTTGAAATAAATATTGTTTTAAATAACTAAAAAAATTGAAATAAATATTATTTTTAATTTTTATAATTAAATTTGTTTAAAATTCTAATTTATAATTTGTAAAAAAAAATTGAGATATATTCTAACATAATTTTTTTTAAAATAGGAGGCGCAGCTAAAAACAGAAAAATAAGTATAAAAATAAATACATGATTTTTTCAAATAAATACTATTATAACTTTTAAAAAATACAAGTTTAAAGAAAAAATTAATAACTAGTTAATGGATTTTAATCTTTATAATTTATTAATATATAAATATATTTAATATTTTCTTGAAAAAATTAATAGGTGAATATATTTAATATTTCCTTGTTTATTTGTGAAATTCATTTTAAAATTTAAATTTTTAAATTTGAAATAAATATTATTTTAATTATCATTTTAAATTTGAAATAAATATTTTTTAATTATTGTTTTAAATTTGAAATTTGAAACAAATATTGTTTTAAATTTTATAGTTAAATTTATTTAAAATTTTAATTATTTTAATTTATAATTTACAAGATAAATTGAGAGATGTTCTAAATTTTTTTTAAAAAAAATGGAAGTCACACCTAAAAATGAAGGAAAAAGTACAACAATGAGTTGTCATCTGTTTGTATTTTTTTTTTCTCAATTCAAATAAAGTGTTTGAAATATTTATTTATGATATTTTTGTTTTCTCTAATATTGACTTTATTTTATCTTTGAATACTATATTTGAAATTTTCTAGGTTAAATATCATTATTGGTAATTAAATATTCAATAATAATATTGAGTTTTTGTTTTAATTTATAATTTTGAATTATTTTTATTCTTCGAAAATGGTTTTCCAGGTAGTAAAAAAATTTTGCAATTTTTTTTTACTCTCCGACAAATGGTGACCGAAGAGATAAAAGAATAATAGGTGTACTAAAAACGTAATTTATTAAGAAATTAAATTATTATACTAAAAAATAAGAAATTAAATTACTCTACTATAAAAATAAGAAATTAAATAATGATACTACACTACAATAACCAAATATTTAATTTAATAACTATACTAACACACATAACTCATTAAGTGAATTAATATAATAGACATACATTTATTATAATAAAAAATAATAAATTTAAATACATATACTAAAAAGTAAATTAAGTATACTAAAAAATAATTAAACTACTATACTAAAAAAATAAGAAATTAAATAACTATACTACATGTAATTAACTACACTAACCAAATATTTAATTAAGTAAATATACTAAACACTTAATAAATTAATATAATAAACATATATTTATTATAATGAAAAAATAATAAATTAAATAACTATGCTAAAAATAATAGATTAAGTACACTAAAAATTAAATAAATTACTATACTGAAAAAATAAGAAATTAAATTATTATACTAAAAATATAAAAAATTAAGTAATTATACTACTTGTTTACACTAACAAAAAAGTGAGAAGTTAGGAGAGAGAGTACAGGACAAAAAATAAGGTGAGGATTGAGGAGAGAAGAGATGAGAATGGAGAAAATGATGTAAGAGAAAGAAGAGAGAGAGAACTGAGGATAAAATGGGAATTCAAAAAAACTTTTAAAAGAGTAGGTGTTAGGGTAGATCTTAATTCAAATTTCCTTAAACATGTGTTAAAAAGTTTTTCTTTTTAACATCTTCTAATTTTCTATTAGCACCCTAATAATGAAAAATATTCAACATTACCTTTTTCCTTTTTCTTTTTATTCTTGTCCCCGCAATCCCCACCTACCTTTGCGACCATCAACCACTTTTTCCTCACATGCCACAAACCCAAGTCATACCTTGCAAAGTAGCAGGGATATGATGTTCACAATTCGAGTTGGTTTGGTTTTGAAAAAAAAAAAAGTCAAACCAATTAATTTTAATTAGTTCGAGTTGGTTCGATCCCACCAAACGAACCAATGATAATCAAGTTTGTTTGATTTGGATAGGAGAAAATCGATAAAAAATTAAAAATAATTTTTTTTTTCATTAAATCATAAAAATGATGTTATACCTCAAACTAGTAAAATTCATTAATTTACTAAATTCATAATTTTATAACAAAATACCAAATATTTCATTTGCGTCAAACTAGTCAAATTAAACTATTAAAACAACCAAATACAATACAAACAATAAATTATATGTATTTAAAGTAACTCAATATAAGCAAAATATAAAAATAAAAATATAAGCGCGCGCGCATACACACATATATATATATATATGATTTAGTTCGGGCTGATTTAGGGTTTTGAAGTGCTAAAATCATAAATAAAATCGAACATGATCAGTTATGTTAAATTTAATTCAGTTCAGATTATCAGTTTCATCGGAGTGACCCGAACTAATGAACACACCTAAGTAACCATCCCTCACTTCCTTATTTAGATTAATCACATCTACCTTCCTAATATTCATAACACATTCCGATTGTCTTTTAACCAAACAAATGAGCTTCCAACTAAGCCTCTCCATATAGTTTTTAACTAATCCGAAAAAAATATCTATTATATTTTGAATGAAGACATCTTAATGGTTAAGTTTTTGTTACACTTCAGATTATTTGATTAGGAACATACAACTGGTATGTTCCAAATAAAATTATCTAAAATAATTATGTTTTAATATTTTAGATCAACTAATTTAATGTATACCTTTATTTTATTCTAAATCAAGTAGCCTAAAATAGTTTAATGAGCTCCAAATTAAGTAATCCAAAAATATAATGATTGTTTTTTTACAGAGCAACTAATACAAAACATACAAACTAATCTGTTCTGCATCAAATTGTCTGAAATACTAACATAGTTTTTTTTTTCTTTTTAACATTTTAGATTAATCGATCTGGAACATATAACTAATGTATTAGATAAAGTGATATGGATGATATGTTAATGTGTTTTAAATCAATCTATCTGAGTGTAAACATGAGTTTTGGATCACTTAATTTGAAAAAGAGTAATTTTTTTTATGAAAATGAAAAAAGCAATGTTAAAAATTCAATATAACGTAGGTGTCAATACAAAATTGTAGGTACCCAAAGCAAATTCCTCATTAATATACTATAAGGCCTCTTTCTCATGTGTTGAGCCATCATGGGATGGTTTGGTGGGCATTTTTTTTTGGTACCTATCAAATTACGATTTGCACCTCATGTGTTAGTATATTTTCAGAATTCCCAACATACCCTTTCCTACCCTTATATCCCTAAGTTGAACTGGTTTTTACTTTTTACCTTCACACGTAGAAGCACCTCCTCTTCCCTCTGCAGTACACCTCTCTTTTCGCGAAACTAATATCTGTGTTGTTTGGCAAAATATGGAGTACTTATAATGTAAGAATCTATATGTAGAAAGACCTACCTCAATTATTTTGTTTTTTTGATTATTTTATCTTACTTTATTTATTAGTTGACAAAATGAAGATTTCCTACATAAAGGAATAATCATTTGTTTGTCTTATCTTCCTTAAAAGATAGAAAAAAAAAAGAAAACTAAGGGTGACATAATTTTCATTATAATTAAGCATTATATAAACCAAACATTATATTATGTTAAGTTATATTATATTATATTATATATCTTATTTAGAGTGTTAGAAAGTTCTAATTAACTAACAATAATTTGCAAATAGATTAATTAATTAATTATATATTAAGTACTTATTGGTTGGGATTACAAATAATATAGTGGTATGAGATTATATAATAATTTCTCTTCTTATACACCTTTTACAACATATATTACCATATTGGTTTGAAATTTATTGAACTTCATGTGACAAGGAAATGAAAATATTAAATGAAACGTGAGATTCATCAAAATTTGTATATTCTCAGTCAATTTTAATCAAGAATAGAAAAGTGTTAGAATCAATGCGGAAAAAGTGTGTTGCTAAGTTTTCTTATTCTATATTTAATGCCTACAATATTTTTAAAGAGTAGATTATATATAAATTTTTTATATCATGTGAAAGGGTTAAGGAATAGTAAAGGGCATTTACCGTTTTTAGACTTTGGAAATGCCCAAATCAATGCAGAAAAAGTGTGTTGCTAAGTTTTCTTATTCTATATTTAATGGCTACTGCTACTGCTCCTGCTCCTACTCCTGCTCCTTCTGCTCCTCCTCCTCCTCCTACTACTGCTACTGCTACTACTACTGCTACTGGTACTGGCTACTGCTACTGGCTCCTGCTACTGGCTACTGCTACTGCTCCTGCTACTGCTACTGCTACTACTCCTACTAACTACTAGTACTCCTACTCCTACTACTCCTACTCCTACTCCTACTCCTACTCCTACTCCTACTATTACTACTACCGTTTTTAGACTTTGGAAATGCCCAAATCAATGCGGAAAAAGTGTGTTGCTAAGTTTTCTTATTCTATATTTAATGGCTACTGCTACTGCTACTGCTGTTGCTCCTTCTGCTGCTGCTGCTCCTCCTCCTCCTCCTGCTACTGCTACTGCTACTGCTACTGGCTACTGCTCCTGCTCTTGCTACTGATACTCCTCCTACTAACTACTAGTACTCCTCCTCCTCCTCCTTCTCCTCCTCCCGCCGCTGCTGCTGCCGCTGCCACTGCCACTGCCACTACTACTACCACTACTACTACTACTACTATTACTCCTACTACTACTCCTACTCCTCTTCCTCCTACTACTACTACTCCTACTCCTACTACTGCTACTGCTAACTACTACTCCTCCTTCTCCTCCTCCTCCTACTACTACTAACTACTACTACTCCTACTACTGCTAACTACTACTACTCCTACTACTGCTAACTACTCTTACTACTGCTAACTACTACTACTGCTGCTGCTACTACTAGTACTACTACTGCTACTACTATTGCATATATATCATTTTATTAGCGGTGGTAGCATGTATGTGCTGCATGCTTACAATTGCCTATTGAAGCTTCTCTTCTCCGGTTCCGGAGAAGGAAAATTTAGATATTTTTTTACTCTCTGGCAATGCACCGCCGGAGAGTAAAAAAAAAAATTGCAAATTTTTTTACTCTTCGACTGTGCACTGCCGGAGAGTAAAAAATGGAGGGTATATTGGTATTTTTCTCACCCATAGGTGGGAAATAAAAAACAATAGGTGTGAAATCAAATTCCCTTGAAGAGATTATGGGCCCGTATAGCCAATTTTGGAAACCCAGCGAAGAGATTATGGGCCTGTGCAACCAATTTTGGAAACCCAACCATGTTGCCTTGATGTACAAGAACATAAAGGGTGGAGTCAGCCTAATATACGTGAGGTGATTGTGGCAATGCATGATAATTTTGGTAATCATTTTGGACGTGATTTTGTGTAGGAGGTTATCATTTTGTGTGATCAAGTTGCACCCACCAATGAGCATGATAATGGTCCCCTACATCTTCCAACTTGTGTGCTGTAATCCTCCAACTCTCCTGACTCATCGGATGAATTTAGAGGTCCCACACGACATGTGGAGGTTCTATGGGGAGTGGGGTTGATGATGGTAGATATGTGAGTCTTGTTTCTGTTGAGAAAGGTATTTCGTTAGACAGTGGTCGTCAAAAGTATGGAGGTGCCAAGAGGGGGAGGAGTTTGCGAATGGCAAATAATCCACATGACAACGAACATTTTATATGTTTGGGTGAGTAAATGTAGTTTGTATCAAGGTTTAGCAGGGATCAAAATAGTGGGTGAAGTGACACAAAGTTCATGGGATATGGAAGGTGGTTAGGAGTGGTTTGTGCAAAAGGAGAGTGGTGTTGTAGATAAATTGGTGCAACTGGAAGTGAGTGGTGGGAAAATCCAATTAGGTCCATGAACATAATCTCTAAATAATGGGGGGAAAATGGAAAGTTGATAGGGCTTATGTTCCTACTTATGAGGAGTTTTATTGACAATGTGGGATGTAACAATCTTTAAGCATGATAATTGTTTTATGGAAACTGTTTTTTAGGGGTTTGCAATCATTGGGGAGCCAAGGAAGATCTATGGCTTTCTTGAATGTATATACACCATGTGAACGTGATTGTGTTAGACTTGAACCTAGAATGGAGCATTTGAAGAGCTATAGGAAGTTGGTGGGTAAGAAGTGTTCTCCCCTGAGACAGAAGTTTAGGATTTAGTGGTTGTGAGAAGGAGATACTAATTCCAAATTCTTCCATCAAAAGGTGGTGACCAAACAAAATTTAGTGAGATCCTCCCTTTAAATTTTGGTGGGAAAGAGGTGGGGGAGGTGCATAAGATTAAGATCATCTTCAACAACATTTCACTTGTAGATATTGGTTTCGAGCAAAATTAGACAATTTTCATTTTATCCAACCCTATGACTCTGTTAGACAATTTTTATGGTACATGCTAGAGTGAATGGATTTTGGCCTCAAATGAACACAATGGATAGAGTGTATGACATCGACAAGAATCTCAATGATAGTGAAGGTTAAACATTAGATAAGGGCTTACTAAGGAGTTTGGGATGAGGAGAGGCCTTATAGAGGTGACCCTTTGTCACGTTTTTTGTTTGTTATTGTAACTGAAAGGTTAACTCACATGATAGAAGTGACATTGAACATGTTGCTCCATGGAGGTTGTTAAAGTATAGGGGATGTCTTCAAATATTAGGCAAAGTGTAGGGGGTGACAATGATATTGTGTTTTGGGATGATATGACAACGTAATCTTAGAAATGCATGTTCCTATCTATACGGGTTGTCATTATATAAGAACATAACAATAGTTTAGAAGAGAGAGATTATTTATATTATAACAAGAGTTTTTAAAGGGGTTAGGGTTATTAAGACTATTTGAAGGGGACACCTGATACGTGGTGTTGCAACTGTGGTGGACTACTATGATTTTGTCAAAAGACTATCACTGAAAGATGTGGTAGATGGTGAAAACATGGGGCACATTTATCTGTGCAGTGTATCTAGCAAATATTGATGAAGCATTTTTAAAAACAACAATAACACATATGGTATTGTCCAAGTAGAGCATACCAAATAGATGATGAATATCTCATTCTTTGTATCCAAATGTCATACTATATTGTCATGTTGTTATAGCGTTGAGATGCACTTTTGATTATTTTGTGCTTTTTCTAGTGAGTTGTTACACCCAAGCATAACCTGTGCTTTACTCTTACTCTTTAATGTATAATGACTTTTGACTTACAAAAAATAAAATATTAAAATAATTATAAATGAATTAAAGATTATTTCGAATTATAATACTACATATAAGGACCAACCATATATATAATTTATTTTTTTGTACATTGAAATATAAATTTCATCTCGTAGATTAAATATTCAATTTTCTTACACATGCTCTTTTCAATGGATATTTTTTAGAAAAGCAATTTATAAAGAGTTTAATTAGTATACATTATCAGTGTAAAAGATTTTTAAACTGACATTTAATCATAACTTTTCATTTATATGACTTAAAGTAGTAATAAGAAAAGTCACCAAATTTACTATTAATAAAGGGTTGTGATGGAATGTCAGTGTAAAAATCTTTACACTGACAGTGTATACCAATTAAACTTATTTATAAATGTCCACAAACTCCAAATAGGGTTTTGTAAAATGAACACAAAATAAAAAATCAATTATTTGAGGTAACAAATATTTATTATTAAAGGTATATAAGGGTTGAATTTCTAGTTTTAAGTCATAATTCAAAAATGAAATGTTCAAATTCATCTTTAAAAATTGGATCATATAAATAAAGTAAAAATAAATATTTATAATATGTTGATTGATTAATACATGATGTAATAAATATAAGAATAGCTTTTCTATTTATTGTATAATATATTGACATAATTATTTTATTTTAAATATATTGATACAATTTGCAACTTAATTTCATATAATATATTGATGGAGAAAAATAAATGGTTTAATTTTTCTTTTGATCTCTAAAATTAAAAAAATATTATTTTAAAATTTAAATATGAATTATTTTAGTTTTTTAATTATATTTAGTGTTTTTAAGAAGTTGTGACAGCATATAACAGTTACAAATTGGAACAAAAGATTAAAATTTAAATGTTTAAAATCCTCTTGTTACGTCCACCTGTTCTAGAGATACATCCAATCATTATTCAATGGGATTCAAATAGATAGGGAGACACCAATTTTCGTTTTGAATTTTTATATTTTTACATTTAAAATAAAACTTTTTAATTCAATGAAAAAAACAACAAAAACATACTCTTTTATTTTCATACACTGTCTAACTTTAAAATAATATTTGACACCAACCAATATAAACTTAATATGAATTTCAATATAGAAAAAAAAATAGTAAAATAAAAAACAACCCTCGTGTCATTTGCACCCTTCAACTACCAACATCGCTCTCATAGAATTAGAATTCTGACTTGTAGAATTTGTCCCAAAAAATTAATTAAAATTTTATAGAATAAAAATCTAGAAATTAAGTCTATAAAAGAAAGTATCTGAACTAGAGAGGGGGTTTAGAAAAATTTCCAAAAAAGAAGAAAGTTGGCTACAATAAAAACACAAGTTGGAGAACAAAAGAAAAGAAATTTAAAGGTCACAACATGTATTAACTCATATTCCTTTCTCTATTATTTTTTCTAGAATCGAATAAATAAAAAAGTAAAGGGAGAAAATTTACTTACATTATTTTTCACCATTGAAAGTGATTTATAGTGTGGGTGGCGTCAAAGACGGTCACTGGAAACAGAAGTAATGCCAACGCGGGAGACCCTTCATTATCTTTTTCTCCTTCTTCCTCACGCTCGCACAATACCCTTTTTCTCTCCTTCTTCTCACCATTTTCATATTGCACCTTTTTCCTTTTCTTTGTTCATGTTGCACCTTCATTTAGGGATTTGAAATTCCTTTTGACCATCAATTATTGTGCTAGAAAAAGGATCACGTCTCTAGCTTCTTGTCTTCTCTTTGTTTTTTTTTTTTTTTTTGCATTTGGTTATTTGCACCCCCATGTTATACTTGATATACCCTTGACTCAAATCTTTATGGGCTATGCATTTAATGTTTGCACTCTGAATTTTGCTAAACACAACTCCTTGACCCAGATCCTTATGGGTTGTGCGTTTATTATTGTAACTATGCTTTTCTTTAAAAATAACCCCTAAGCCAAATCCGTATGGCTATCCATTTGCTGTTTGAACATCCATTACCGCTAAGTGCACTCTGAATTCAAAATGTTTTGTTACTTGATTTTTCTGTTGACACCACTATCTCTCTTTCATGGGTGTAATTAGCAAATATGAGAGTGTAAATAATAAGGGTTTTTTATTTCGATTTTCTATTTTCTTTTTAGAATGTAACTAATATGCACTTACAGTTTAAAGTAGTTTTACCTTGACGTTAGATCACAACTCTTTGTTTACATGAATTTTTAGAATATTAATTGGTAGAGTCAATAAACTTACCATAAATGAAGAGTTATGACAACATTAGTGTAGAATTTTTTACACTGACAGTGTATACTAGTTAAACTCTTCTTTTTATTAAACACTTTATTTTTATCTAGTTAAGATATTGTTACAAATATGTGAAATGGTAAGTAATAAAATAACGATTAAATCTTGCAACAACAAAAACAAGTACAACATGTCGTCAACAATAACAACAATAATAATTTAAAAAATAAGAATTGAAGAATAACCACTTTATATGCTTTTCTAATTTTGTTATCATAAAAAAATTTGGCTGTTATAATTATCATTTCATCATTCAAATTTTTTAAATTCAAATTAAAAGCTTAATAATCTCACTATAGATGAAATTCTAATTTGACTATTACAAAAACTAAAAGTTAAAATAACCACTTTAGATGCACTTCTAATTTGTTTTCTTTTATAAAATCTTGGTTGTTATAATTATTATTATGTCATTTAAATTATTTAATTTAAAAAGAAGAAGTTTAATGATAGTCACTTTTATATGTACTTCTAATTTGACTATTATAAATTATAAAAAAATTTATGAAAATCACTTTAAATGCATCTCCAATTTGATTATCGTGAACTCTTTTAAAATTAATTTCTTAAAAAAATATAAAATCATAAGTATAAAAACTTAATTGTAACTAATTCAGATGCACTTTTGATTTAGTTATTATAAAAACTATCATGATTTAATAATTATCATGCACTTTTGATTTGACAGTTATATTAAATAATTAAAAATCATGATGACCAGTTGGATGCACTTCTAATTTGGTATAATAAGAATATTTCAAAATAAGAATATTGAAATTAAATTAAATCAAAAGTCTCCAATACTTAAATCATCTCATGAACTCTCCATTACATATAAACACACCTAGAAGTGGAAGTCCATTCTTCTCAAGCCCAAAAAAAAAAATAGAATAAGTTAATTAAAAAAATTAAATAAATATTAATAATCTTTTTATAAAAAAGAAGTTTTCTAATAATATTTTTCTCGTTAAAATGTTAAAATCAATAATAAAAAAAATAATCTTTATGTTAATAAATATTTTTAAAGTTATTTAATTTTAGGTATTTAATTAGATATAACCGTTTTTATAATCCACATTACAGGATATTGATTCTTTTTTCACACTCAAAATAATTTAGTTTCCAAAACAATTATTTTGAAAGATTTATCCGATGTTTTTTTCATACAATATTTCTTTTATAAACTTTTCTTTAACCAACATTGATCACGATTCTTTTGGCTCTTTAACATATTTTTCACCGTTTCGGTCGACAATATCACAATAAAAAACCTAACAACCTCAAAAGCATTATCAAAACACATCCCCAAATCACCACATCATCAAAAACTCAAAAACAAATCACAAACAAAAACCTAAGCTGTCCCAATCTAATACTCACTTCTAAATTTGAGAAATCCCACTTGAATATATAGACATAATCTAATTCATCCCATTATCCCTTAAAAAACCAAACATCATGTGATATAAATACGTAGTTAAATCGAATTTTAAAATATAATAAAAGTAAAAAAGAAGTAATTAATTTTAAAATTTATTCTCTCTAGTCTCCTAAACCAAACAAAAATAAAATTATTTTTTCTATTATATATCATCTCCATTGAACCAAATTAAGAAACTATGTAATTAAAATTTATTCACTCTCTTTTGTCGTTAAACCAAACTAAAGCCTAAGATACTTAAACCTGTGGAAACTTTTTAAAACAAAACGGTATCAATTGGCAGTCCAACCTTGGATCTGCAACTGCAACTGCAAGGCTCAAGAGAAAAGACATGGTAGAATGCAAAACTATTTACGATACGTAATTATTTGTATGATATATATATATATGATTATTGATTTCCAAAGAAGAACAAGATGAAATAAAAAGTGAAAAGAGTCTATAAACTATAATAACTAGGTATTTGTATATCAATAATCAGTAATATATCTATCACAGGTAGGAGTTAGAAGTGATTCAGAAACTTGCGGATCCTTTTGACGAACTCAATGTCCTTGATTTCTTGCTGCTGATGGCGGTAACGCTGATAAAGTTTTCTCAACAACTCACTCCTCTCTGTGGCATGGCTACGTTTGGGTTGAACGTGGCCAAACCTGGTCCAGCCGCGTGCCACGTGTCTGACCCTGCCACGTGGCACTCTGTCGCGCATTTCACAGCGGTGGACGAGGCGTGCCGACAAGGGCAAAGGATGTCTGGGAATACGATGGTCGAAACTGAAACCTGTTAAACGAAAAGGGTTAGTATCAGATGACTGTGTCGTTTGCATTGGGCTTGGATGCACAGAACTTTTGGGTTCCCATTGGATTGGAGGAGAAGGGGACACGTGGATCTGGAACGGAATACGAGCAGAGGAGAAGGTAACAAAAAAAGACAAGGAAAACAAGCACACCAGAATGGTACAAGCTGAGGAAACAACACTTGTGTCCATTTTCACTGTTAATTAAGTATTTCATAAAATTAAATTTATAATGAAATGAATGAATGGAGATATAGAAAGGAAAACATTGAGAATGCAGGGAAGGACCGAAGATCATGAGCGTGCAAGCGGGGAACCCTACCACCTGTACCGCTTTTTATTCATCATGGTAGAACTTTTGTAATAATCAAAATGCATAATTTATTTTATTTTATTTTATTGGATACATTTAATTTATTTTAGTTTAAATTTTAAATTTCAATATATATTATACCAAATTAAATATATATTAATTTTTAAGCTGAAATAAAATGTAAGACTATTATAATTTAATAAATACTAATTTTATTTATTATTACTCAAATTTTAATCTAACATGTTAATTCATTTAAAAATAATAAAATATCACAATAATTAATTTAGTAACAAGTAAATACATATATTAATTTACTGGAAAATAAATTAAATTCCAAAAATATTTTAATTTAATAAAAAATATTCACTTCTAATAATAAATATATATATATATATATATATAAAAGGGAGGGGATTTTTTTTCTCTCTAGCTCTCTCTATCTTGGGTTGAGATCAATTTACAGTTTTACACCAACAATGAGTATATGAAAATTATTTAGAGCAAGTCTTATACTTTTCTTTTTTCTAGTGTGCGCATACATGTTACTTCAAAAGTAAATATAAAAGCTTTATTTTTAATCTCACAATTTGTTTTTCTAAAATCGAATGATTAAAATAGTTACTTATTACAACTATTAAATGCAAGAAAATTAGATAATGAAGGTAAAAAATAAGTTTCTTGTACTTACTCTTGAAGTAGATAGACCTTTTAAGAGTTACTTATTACAACCATTAGATATCATATAAACTTAGTTCAAAAGTAAGTATGAGATGACTTTTGGTTTGAAAAAATATTTTCTATCTTTATTTTTTAAAAAGAATTTTTATCTTCTGATTTTCAAAATGTAGAAAATATGTTTGGTTTCACCTCTTATTTTTTATTTTCTGAAAATGAAAATATTGAAAATTTGTTCGGTTTGGGCAATTTTCAAAATGAAATTTATAATATTTTATTATTTAATTTAAAATCACAATAATATATTAATAAATTATATAATAACAGAATTATAATTTGTAAATAATTAAAACATTTAAAATAAATATAATCATAATCATATGTTAAACAAAACAACATTATCGAACATAATAAACATATAGTCTGAAAACAAATTCTCATCATTTAATGATGTGTAAGATCTACAGTAATTTTTGCACATTTTAGTTGTAATAGCTTCTCTAATTTATGAATTTTCAATTTATTGTTTATCTTCTACATAAATATCTTGGTCCATCCTTATGGCATCTTTCTCTTTTTTTATTAAGTCTTCTCTAGTATATTGACCAATAAATCTATATATTAATTTGTATTATTATAAAGTTGTGTATAAGGCAACTAACAAAGAATAATACATAAATAAGATACTATCGAATATAAAAATGAAAATATAGAAATGAATTCCAAGGACGGAAATAAGAATGAAAATGTGATGCAAATCCCATCCCACCCTAATTCCATGGCTAGTTTTAATTGTAGAACATTGGTTGGTTAAAATGAAAAAAGCTTCATTAGACAAATTCATTGAATATAGTAAATTGAGCAGCATCCGAAATGTGCATAGAAATATGACCAATACCTCTAACAGAAGTATCTGTGCTTTTGTTTTTCAGCCCATGGAAACTTCAACTAGGCTTTTTGTAAAGCAAGAAATTTCTTCATGCACCTCTAAACAGCTCAATTGAAGTAAACAAAAAGAAAAGAACACTTTCATAATGAGGTGCAGGAGAAATTCTGAAAGTTCATGAAGACATTGCCTGAAAAGCAATTCTGAAAGCCCAAGCCCTGGAGGGAAAGTGAGCCTGTTTGAAAGTACATAGGATACACGATATGTGAAAAGTAATAAAGGTGAAAGAGACAGAAATAGAATAGTTAGGGGCAAAAATCATGAGTGCTCGACTCCATGCTTTGCATAAGGGACCACTTGTTTACTCCTCCTTAAGGGCTTCTTGCCTCATTCATGCATGGACCCGATATGTTTGTTGCTACACAAAATGCCCAGAACACTAGAACTCACTGATCCCGGTAAGAAGCCCTTGAGGGGAGAGTGAACACTCAATCCTTTAATTCATTCTTCTCCTCTCTCAACTCTCATTGACCTGCCTTATTCCTTGGAATGTTTCCAAGAACCATTTTTATACTACACAAAAGCAGAAGCTATTACAGTGTTTTTTGGAAACCATTGACCTTGTTAGAGAGTGGTGGGGTCCCCATATCTTGGCACTTGAAATTTGATTAGTGGCAAGATCAGATTCCTTTGCTTCCAGTCACAAACTCACAATCTCATAAATCTAACCCTATACAAGATTATAGATGCTCCACTCCATACCTTGTTCAGATTTGAGATTGCTCAAGGAATCAAGTTAGAACAGAAACTTTCCATCATGGTAACAATGTCAAACATTAACTATTACCAGTGAGTAGGGTGAACATGATATTTTTTTAGGTCTAAAGCCAATTTTATGATGATTTTTTTTAAATTAATAAAAATATCTATTGAAATATTATATTTTTATTTAAAATTTATTTTTTAAGTCTTTTGAGATATGTAAAATTATTATTAAATTGGTATAACCAAGTTCTTTTGTTTATTTTTATAAATTTATCCATGGATCTCTTTACGATTCAACTTGAATTCTTTTTTTTTTAAGCTTTGAATAATATGATTCGGGTCAACGTTTATATATTTTTATATAAAATCAATAAATTTTTTCTAAGTAAATTAAATTATAAATAAAATAAATCAACAAATTATTAATAAAAAAATTAGAAAAGGTTATAACGATAAAACCTGGTTGATAAAAGATTTCTTGAGGATTTCACATGAGAGCTTCTAGCTAAATTTCAAAAGATTAATCTCTAAAATAATAAATAATTAATTGAAAAAATGAAATATTGTATACAATACAAAAAATCTTACTATTTCTAAACAATAAAACAAAAAAAATTTAAAAATATTAAGTGGTTGGACTTGATCATAACAAATAACTTATAAAAAGATTTATTGTTGAATTGGTCACTTAAGCACGTATAATTCTTGATCCAAACTTCAGATCTTGTACTCAATAACTAATATAATAATCATATTTTTATTTTTGAGATGGCAGAAAAGTTTTTATAATAAATTTTAACAAAGAAATGTTTAAATTTTCACAAGAACTAAAAAGTTACTTATCTTAAGACCAAAATCTAATTAAATATTTGAATAATGAATAGAACGTGAATATTGTTTTGTTGATCAAGGAGTGCTTTTTCTTTTCTTTTATTATTTTGTTGAACAAGGCCAATTGCTACTATGTAGTGATGGAGACGTTTATACATAGACACAATGGAAGCATAGGCTAATAAAATTAGAGAGAGTGACTCTAAAATAAAGAAAAGTGAGTCTTTTTCAATGAGGGTATAATATAGTTTAAGAGTGAGTCCCAGAAAGTCACTGAGGGAGAAATAATAGTTGATGAGATGGATGGAACAAATCACGGTTAATTGAAGAAAAAATCAGTTATATAATTATCATATATTTAAAATATAATTAATATTTATGAAGAAAGAGAAAATTGTGATAATATGAGGGGTTTTTAGAAAAATTATTGAGTTGTTAAAAATGTAATATTATTTATTTTTATTTTTATAAATATTAGTAATAAATATTTTTTGGGGTCTAAAAGTTAAAAGTATTTAATAAATATTTAATACCTAAAACGAGTGTTTTAGCACCCTGTTGATTGGGTCAGTCCTATTAATGAGGGATATCAACAACCTTAGCAAATGAAGTTAAAAGTAAAAGGACGAAGACTTGGTGTTTTGTTGGTTTGCTACAATGCAGGAAATGCCAGTAATAGAAAGCATGGAATGCAACTCTGTTCAAAGCGAAAAAGACTTTTTTTTTTTTTGAAAAGCTAAGCATATATTCATTAGAAGAAACAAATTGTTTCTTGAGATACAACCTGCTTACAAGGTCCTCGGTATGTTAATGGAACCTATCATGATATATTCATCTATCTCATATTTAATAGACACAATCTAGGGTTAGCATATCAATCAGAAAAGATACACCCCCTATTAAAACCAATGGAATATGAAAGCCATTTCCACGATAGTGTCTTTATGAGCATCAAAATGTCAACAGAATCCTTCGGTATGTTATAAAAAACAATTTGATTTCTAGTGATCCAAATTCCCCAATACCCAGCCAGCCAGAACACATACCTGCACTTCTTCTTTCGCTTACCAACCACCCATGCTGATGACGAAAGGAACAGTTGATGCAAATCCCCCGGAATAGGCCCTTGAATCCCCAACCATCTAAGAATACTATTCCATACTGATTGAGCCTTGGCACACGTTAGGAATAGATGATTTCTTTCCTCAACAGCACTGTTGCAGAAAACGCACATTGTACCGTGGCCTGAGATGTCCACCCCTCTCTTCAAGAGATTATCTGTGGTTGATAATCTATCCAACAATAATCTCCATGAAAAAGCATTCACCTTGGATGGAAGACTATCTTTCCACATTCGTCTCAGATCTCTAGCTTCGACCTCAATTAATCCGGGTGTGGACTGTTGAGAGCGCAAAACCGAATAGACCTCCGCCACTGTGAAACCCCCATCTGTAGTAGACGACCAACTCCATCTATCGGACCTATGCTCCCCCGTTACCACTGACTGCACCATACTTTGTAAAATATTAAGCTGATCCTGTTCCCATACAAATAACTGCGTTCTCCAGACCCATATTCACTCTCCTGATACTCCCTTTTTGTCGCTAATGTTGATGCCTTTATCTACCGCTAGTCCATATAACCTGGGAAACTTAAGACTAAGCGGGCTATCTCCTATCCAATTCTGCTCCCAAAATAAGGTATCGTTGCCGTTTCCTACTATTCTGCGGACATTATTCCCAAACCAGTCTGGTATCCGCGCATTCGGTCCGTCTATAGCCCATACATCCCTCCACCACTGTGATGTTGAAGATAATTTCTCCGGTCTTTGGTTGAGATTATATGTCTGGCCATATTTGCCCTTCAACAAACTTGCCCATATAGCGTTTTTATCTGATAATAGTCTCCACCTCCACTTTGCCAGTAAACTCAGATTGAAATTCCGTAAGCACTTTACCCCCAGACCCCCTTCTTCCTTTGGCCGACAGACATTTTCCCAGCTGACCCACGCAATTTTGATTTGCTGATCTGTCCCTCCCCACAAAAATGCGCGCTGAAGTCCTGTCATAACTTTTAAGACTTTTTTGGGCACCTTGTAAAACGAGAATAAATACAGCAGAAGGCTAGACAAAACTGAATTTATCATAACTAACCTTCCTGCGAAGGACATATGTTTTGCCCTCCACACTGCCAATTTCCTCTGGAATTGTTCAATCACTGGTAACCACATATCAGTCTTTCTAGGATTCGCACCAACCGGAATTCCCAGGAATTTGAATGGCGGAGATGACACAACACAGTTCAAGAGATTACTAACAGCTCTTATAAATGAATCGTCTACATTTAGCCCAAAAAATTTGCTTTTGCTGTAGTTCACCTTTAGCCCCGAGGTCAATTCAAAACCACGAAGAATCACCTTCAAATACCAAACAGATTGCAGATCAGCCTCCCCCATCATAATCACATCATCTGCATACTGCAATACTGAGAACTTTGCCTCATCAGCAATACTGAGCTCTTTGAATACCCCTCTCCCGACAGCTGTTCTGAACAATCCCGATAATGCTTCTGCTACCACTAGAAACAAAAACGGAGATAGTGGGTCTCCCTGCTTCAAGCCTTTCTCCGGCCTAAATTCCTCCATAGGGATCCCATTGACTAATATTGACATGTGACTATTCCTGACTATACTCCTCATCCACTTTCTCCAAGTGCATCCGAACCCCAACCTAGCCAACATATAGTCCAGAAAATCCCAATTTACCGAGTCGTACGCCTTTTGAAAATCCACTTTAAACAAGTAACATGGTTTACTCTTCCGTTTAGCCCAATCCACAATCTCATTTGCTACCAGTACCCCATCCAGGATGGATCTGCCTGACAAGAATGCTGACTGACACTTAGAGATTAAATGCCCCATTACTTTCTTCATTCTCAGAGACAACAATTTAGAGACAATCTTTTGAATGCTAGAGGTTAAAGAAATTGGTCTATACTGAGCTAACCTGTCTGGCCTCGCCACCTTAGGGATGAGAGTAAGGAAGGATGACGTCACTCCTCTAGGTAGCACTCCTGACTGGTGAAATTCTTGCACTGCATTTACAACGTTGGCCCCTATTATTCCCCAACATGATTTATAGAACTGGAAACCAAAACCATCGGGACCCGGACTTTTCCCACCTTCACATGCCCAAACCGCCTCCTTTATTTCAGCCGCTGAAAAAGGCTCCTCTAGTCATTCTCTCTGTCGATCATCCAACTGATTGAAGACAACCCCGTCCATCTTTGGTCTCGTCTGTTGCTCTTCCTCAAAGAGCCCTTTGAAATGATTAAACACATGCTCCCGAATATTCTGAACACCCTCCACCCAACTGGCATCTGTTTTGACTGCCAGAATGGAGTTTGCGTAGCATCTCTCCTTAAAACATTTATGAAAGTAGTTTGTATTGCTATCCCCATTTAGGGCCTACTTAACTCGAGATTTTTGTAACATGGACTGTTCCATTTGCCTTGTCTTCACCCAATACTCTGATAAAATCCCTTGTCTCTGCTGACCACTTCCGATAACCCCTTGGCCCAACTGTTGGTCCACCATCTCCAATTGTAATACTTTCTCTCTCAGGAATTTCTCGTCTTTACTCCATTCTTCTTCTTTCCACTCTTTAATCTTCTTCTTCAAACCTTTTAATTTACTTGCCAACTGATACATCCTCCATCGTTGATCCTGATCAGATGACCAGACCTCTTTTACAGAGTCCAAGAAACCTTGCTCCTGCAACCAATGATCAAAGAACTTGAAAGGTTTAGGGCCCCAATTCTGTTTATTCACCTCTGTTAAGATTCAACTATGATCTGAGAATTCTCTAGTACCAACTCTTTGAGCTATAACTCCCCACTCCTCCATCAAATCCGGGGAGAATAAAAACCGATCCAGCCTACTAGATGCCTCTCCATCCGGGGCTATCCACGTGGCTCCCTTCCTGATGACTGGAATATCCAATAATCCCATTGATTGGATAAAGAATTTGAAGTCAGACATCTCAGTCGTGGAATGAGAACTAGGTCTCCTTTTGAATTCACTCCTATTCGTCACCGCATTAAAGTCTCCTCCAAGTACCCAATTCACCTTCGGAAATCCGCGTTTTGTCATCAACAGATCATCCCATAGTTTCCTTTTCCCTTGCATCGAGCATGGAGCGTATACATTGACCACACAGTTAACTGCCATTGAACTCTTTCCTCTGAACCCAATTCCAAGGAAACCCAACCCTTGATTACCCAAACAACCTCCAACATGTCCTTCTTCCAAATTGTCAGACACCCTCCGCTAAGTCCTATTAACGGTAAAATTCTCCAGTCACACCCTGTCGGCCCCCAAAGCTCCTTAACTTCCCAGTCATTTATCTTCGTACATTTTGTCTCCTGTAGTAAGCAGATATCAACCTCATTTACATTTAGCAATCTCCTTATCCTTCTTCTCTTGGTCCGATCCCGGAACCCCCTCATATTCAAAGAAAGAATCTTCATTTAGTTATTCGTATCCCTCCTTGATTCCTGTCTTTCCTTCTCCTCTTTATCCCTTGTTTCCATCTTCTTTAATGCCTTTATAAATATATTGTCTGATTCGTTCCCAGATATTCTGATTTCCTTCATTGCCTTCCATATTCTTTCCGCTTCTTCCTTGTCATTGGTCTGTCTTTTCTGTTCTGCACTTGCCTCCTCCAGTTACCCTCTCGTCATTATTTCGTTTCCATCAAAACTATTCCTCCTTAGTTGCTTCCATACGGAGACCTCCCTCCTATGCCCTTGTTCCCCTCCACACACTACTTCTGCACCTACTAATACCCATTTCTTGTAATCGTACGAGAGTGTAGACAACGATTCGTTGATTCCGTAATCGCTTTCCTCCGTAAAAACCCTTTTCCGGCCGTGTCAGAAGCAGTTTCGGAACGCTCACCGCCTTGGCCCATGCCTTCCGTGATAACCAGACCCAGATCTACTGCTGTATTTCCGTAATCGCTTTCCTCCGTAAAAACCCCCTTCCGGCCGTGTCCAGAAGCAGTTTTGGAACGCTCACCGCCTTGGCCCATGCCTTTCGTGATAGCCGGACCCAGATCTACTCCTGTATTGAAGCCCATTTCAGGCCCTCGGCCGCTCTCTTGTCGGGCCCAGTCCAGTTCCGCTGTTAGGCCCAAAGTTGGCCACGGTTTTTCCCCGCACACCACCGGAGCTTGGGCCTCCTCCGTCCGGCCCAACGTGGAACGCTCCCCGGCTGGATTCTTCAAAATCACATCGCGGCCTAGCATGAACCACGGCCCGTCTCCAACGGCTGGATCTGCGCCACGCGTCCAAGTCCCGTCTCCAACGGTCGGATCTGCTCCACGCGGTCCTGACGCACCCTGACCCCAGCCAGCACGTGGCCCTCGGTCCTCACGCGACACAGACTGACGCGACGCAGACTGACGCGGCGCAGACTGTCCTAGCGACGTGGCTCGGTACGCGTGCCCCGGGTCTCGATAATGGCGCCCCGTGTCCTGAGACACGCTTCCTTCAACAGCTGGATTCACACCACGCAGCCCCATCCCGCGTCCAACGGCCCGATCTTGTCCACGTTGTCCTGCCGCGTCGTACTCTGCTGCGTGTGCTCTGTACGCCGACCTCATGCCGCGTGCCGCTCAGACTAACTCGGTGCAGTCTGTCCCGTCAATGGGTATCGATAGTCGTGCCCTGGATCTCGATAAGCGTTCCCCATTTCCTAAAACAGACCTTCATTTTCTTCTTCCCCGCCATTTCCGCTCTGCACCTGCCTCTCCTCAGCTTTCTCTGTTTTCCTTTCCTTAAACTCCACTCGTCCGCAGCTAGGTTCCGTACTAAAGCCACCGGTTGTCAACTTTTTGCCCAAAACGGACCCTGAACCAGTGCAAGAAATCTGGGATACTGTCTCCTGCCCTCTTTCTTCCTGCCAGTTCTGGCCATCCCGCCGTGGCCTACCGTTTCTACAATCACCGACCACCCCTATTCTCCCCGTCCCAGCTTTTGGAGTTCTGCTTGTAGAACTGTATCGGTGAATCTCGTTAACCTCCGTGACTCCTCCCTGCCGGCGACCAGGACCCCCTATGTCCGGCGCTTCCCCATCCCCTTCCTCCCACACCTTCCAGTTACCATTGAATAGCATCTTTTGCTTCAGCTCGGCCAGTCTTCTTTCCGCTTCAACCGATTCGTCAAACTCCTCCTCCCCCTGACAGGAACTCATTTCCGACCTGTATGTTGTCTGTACTAAAGTTTGTTTTGTCTGATTCGTCTCTTCCACCTCCTCTATTCTGATGTCGAAATCCCACCCATCAATGGTCACTCGGACAATATCGTCTAGTCTTTTCATGTCCTTTCTGGACATCACCATCTTTGCTACATCGAACCTTTCTTCGTTTTTGGTAATTTCCTCCGTGTACAACCACTCGCCAAATGGTGTGAGCAAAGTAGAGAAAAACTCATCTCCCCAAACATGTAACGGGATCCCGTAGCAGTTCACCTTTACCCTCCTGTCCGTGTCCACCATTCCAGGATCCCACTTCTGTATCCCAGCAAACCACTCATCGAACCACTGCTGTCTTCCCTTCATAATCTCTTGGAGTGTCTCCCCCCCTTCCGTCTCCAGCAGTACCTTGTTTACCCCCATGGGAGTTGTGCGTACACTATATATGCCATGGTTCATTAGAAAAACCTTCGTCCTGAACGCATTCCTTCCTTTACGCACTTCCCCTACATATGCCCTCTGTAATCGAATAACATTCTCCGCTGGTGCTTTGTATACCATTTTTGTTGTTGCGGTCTCCTTTTTACCCATCTCTTTCCGCTTATCATTATGTTTTGGCCCCCCAGGATCACGTACAACCGAAGCAAATGATTTTACCATCTTTCCGTCGTGCCCACTCTGTCGCCCCGTTTGCGTCGCCACTATAGGATAACCCTTTTGTTTCTGTTTCCTCCTCCATGAATTCTTGTTTGTCTGATTCTGCTCCGTTCGCTTGTCATACCTCGGGAGATTGACCCACAACTTTTCCTTTCCAATGAATATGTTGTCCAGCCTTACCACCAGCATTCTAACATCCTCAACCTCCCTAAACCTGGCGAAGCCGAACCTTTGGCCTTTACTGTCTCTCTTGGTTGGAATTACTACATCATGAATTTTTGCGTATCTCCCGAATATCTCCCACATATCCTTTGCCATGTATTCATCCGGAAAGTGAGTGAAAAAAACAGAGGTTACATTCCCGACTCTTTTCCTTACATCAGTGTTTAACTTCCCTCCTCCAATGACCCCGTTTCTTCTCCTTACCTCCGTCCACCTGTCCTCCATTTTAGTTGAACCTATTCCCTGAACCTATTCCAAAGCGAAAAAGACTCTGGGAAGTCGTTCAAACAATGCAATTGACATTATTAGAATGGTGTCACCCAACAAGTATAACATCAAACTCACATGAAAAATAGATCACGAACCTTCTTTTTTTTGTAAGGAGAACTTGTAATTTCGTTTTCTTGATAGACTTTTTACTTTGGTTCTTTTTGTTTTTGTAAGAATTAGACTATTATCAATGTTCTACACTTTATATGAAGACAACTCTTAATACTTTTTGTATCAACTTACATTGATACATTTTTTTTTATATAAAAAAAACAATGTCAAACATGAAAGATATTGAAAACATGTTTGTTTAGTGTTTTTAAATTGAAAAGGTTAAAAAACTAAAACGCCTATACGATTAAAGTCATAAGTTGCTAAATAGTAAAAAAAAATGTTTTTTAAAACTGTTTTTAAAATTAAAAAAAAAAAAAGAAGAGAAGTAACGTGGAATAGAACATTCTTTGCTGGAACAATTAGCCATTAGCAATGTTGAAGGATGATAAACAGAATAAAACAACTTTAACCCTTTAAGGCTAAGGCATCTCTACCCTATCTTTAATTGCAGGTGCGTTAATGCAAATAAGTATATATTTCCCGTTTGACATTCTTCTCTTGTCTTGTCTTATCTCTGTTTTTTACTTTACAGTTTATATATAAACAGTTGGCCCTTTCCATGAATGATATAAGTGTCAAATGCCCTTCTATTTCACGTGTTACATCTTAAAAGCAATAAATTTTTTAAAAATTAAAATAAACCTTTAATTTGATCCTTCACTTTATTAATTATTAAACCAGCTGTAAATTATCTTTATTAAATATAAATGATAAACTATTAATATGATATCAAAATGATTAGCTATTAGTTTTCTTTAGGCCTCTGACTTTTCTGGTTATGAAAACTGATTATTTAACTTATAATATTCTAATTAATTAAGCTATAAATAATTCGTTAAGAATAAATATTTAATCATTTATAAGTAGGATTATTCTCTAAATACATGTGGAAAATAAAAATAAAACAAAGGTTTTTTTTTTGTTGGTAAAAGCTACTTTTAGGTACTGAGAATTTTATACCACCTTATTCAGACTTGACACTGATACAAATAAGATAGTTAGCATTGTTGAAGATGGGGTTGACCATTAGAAAATAAACAATGTTAATTTAATAATTGAGAATAAAATGGAGAACAAAATATATAGGTAACAGATGGGAATGGGTGATAGCAGGAGCTGCCTGTACAGGTGTAACAACTTGACTAGTAACTAGTAAAAATGCTAACTACCAAATGTGGTTGGCAATGGCAATTCATGAATCATTATCAGCATAATAAATCCTGCAAGAGACTCAGAGTCAGAGAGAAGTAACGCTCCCCCATGTTGTTCATTCATTCACCAACAAACTTTACCTCTACTCATAAGCTTTTTTTAGGCCAACTACTCTGTTACTTATTTACTTTATATAGATACAAAACATTATTCCTATACTTTAATTAGGGTATGCAAAATAACTGCCTTTGAATTGATTTAGAATCAAACCTCAATCCATTTTGTTTAAAATCAGATTGGTTTGATAAAAAAATTATTTATTTTTAAGTTGAATTGATTTATAAAACAGATTCAATAATGAATTACATTCAACATCATTATTTGAAATGGTTGCATTTAGTATACACCAAGAAATATGATTGATGATAAGTTGTAAAAGCACAAAATATGCTCCATTAGTAGAAATAGAGATCTCCGTAAAGAAAATCTAAAGATAAAAAGTACCTACATTTTAAATACAACAGAATTTATTATCTATAAAAAAAAATATCATTTTAACTTAAGAGTCGATTGTTACATTAGGTCAATTTTATTGCATGAACAATTACATTTACTTTATGAAATTGATATAAAAAATTACAATATTTTTAACGTTCTATATATATCAAAGACTCACAAATTATCCCAATAATCAAACTCTCACTTTGATTAATTGATTTCTTCCATTATCGAGACCCTAAAATTGATGGCAATGGTCATCTCCCACCAAACTTATTATCTACACTTTGAGAAGCCAATTAGTATAGGGTTCTAAAATATAATTTGCTATTTTTCTATAATTCTCTTTTTTAATCTCTGTTACATTTTGTGACATAAGACTATTTAATCTTAAGTAATATTCGCTTTCTATAATTCTTTTTTTTTATCTTTATCACATTTTGTGACATAAGACTATCTTATCTTAAGTAATATTTGTTTTCTAGAAAAAAAAACTTGAGAAGCCAATTTACAAACTATGTGTAACAAATATAAATGTACTTTTCTTTGAAATATTTTAAAATTAGATCATAGAAATTCATAAGTTAAAAATAGTTTAAAAACAATTCGATTTTAAAAGAACTATTCTGAAAACAATTCGATTTCAAACAATTACTAAACTATTTTGTGAATTTGAACACATTAAAACAATAGAATATAATTCAGTTTGCTTCGATTTCTTTAAATAACCAAATTTTGGTCCTTACATTTTTTTTGGTAATGTCCGGTCCAAACTTTAATTATAGCTAACCTATTAATGTAAAAGAAGTTATTGGCAACCTACATAATTCAAACATACTCTGTCCTATGCTAATAACTTGCTCATGCTGATTGCTGAGATATATTGATGTAAACTCATTTGAGTTTAGATATAATATATTTTTATATGGATTTATTTGGAGTTGTCATACCTTGGCATGATATTATATAATATTTAGAAATTTATAATTATTTTCATTCAATAATATTTTTTTATTCAATCAAAATTATTAATGTTTATAGTGAGAAAACATAGTCTTTAATATTTTTGTACAAAATTAAAATATTATAATTTTTTACAAAATACACAAATATCTAATTTTATTAATTATAATTGTCATCTACATATTTTCATATTTTAAAATGTGTGTTTTTATTGTCAGCGCTCTAAAAAATATTCTTATCTGTATTTGTAATCAACCACTAGCCCAATCATTTATTAAAATGGTGAAATTAATATTAATTTATTATTTTTATTTATTATTTTTTATCTTATTTAAAAATTATTGGGATAAGAAACAATTTATTAAATATCCATATAAGTAAAGAAAAATTTTTATAGGGGCAATTGCTTCATACTCATCAACGTACACCAGGAAAAACTATATAATTTGTATAAAATGTTGACATATTTGTATTAATATAAATTATTTAGAAATAGATATTTTAAAGTATTTCAGTTACAATTTTATTCTTGAATTTTTATGATTCAATTATGTGTTTGTATTTTACTAAAAAATATATAATAATCACTCTAAAAGAAGTTTCAAATTTAAATTTTTATTTATTAAGTGGAATTTTTTTTACATTAATACTTCATAATTTTTAGAATAAATCATCATTTTTATTCCTAAAAATGCACTTAAATTTTTTAATGAATTGTTACGTAATTTAATCCATCGATAATTATATTATTATGCAAATTAGTTTTTAAAACACTTTAGATTTTAATTTTAAAATTTTCAAAAACACTTTTAAAAATTTTAAAAGCGTTATAAATCGTTTTAAGAAATATAACATTTAAAAATTAAAAATAATAAGCTGAAATTTTTTTTTAAAACCTTGTATAATCATCATTAATAATATATTTTAGGAATCAGTTTAATTCTTGCGATTAACTTTTACCTCATAATATATATACAAATAAATGAATAAATCATGTAGACATATATATGATAATGTACTTTTAAGTTATCTGTAAGGTCTAAATGTGGATCATCATTTTACTCAAGCTGTGAGTTGTTTGCTGAATTGTATGATGAGTTCTCTATCTTTTAAATTTTTGGGTATTCCTATTGAGGTTAATTTGAGACATGTGTTTTCATGGAAACCGGTGGTGGAGAATTTTAAGAAAAGGATAGGCTAGCAGGTTAGAAGGCTAAAAACATACCTTTTGGAAGACGGCTGAAAATGTTGAACTCTATTCTTATTAGTTTACCATTGTATTTCCTCTCTTTCTATAAAGCTCCTAAGCAAATTATTGAATGCTTAGTTAGGCTACAACATAAATTTCTGTGGAGAGTTGATAATGAGTCACATAAAATTGCTTGGGTTAGTTGGGAGAGAGTTTATATGCCTAAGAGTGAGGGGGGCCTGAGGGTGAAATGTTTACTGAAATTCAATCTTAGTTTGTTGACGAAGTGGAGATGAAGATTTTTTAATAACAAGGATGTTATATGGTATAAAATGTTAACATGCAGATATGGACCCTTCCATAGCATTCCCTATATAACTCCCTTGTTCGTGTAAATGGTCTATTTGGTGGAGGGATATTTGGCTATAGCTCAATCTGGCTTTAAATCCTGGGTGGTTCTCAAGGAATAGTAGAAGGAAACTAGGGATGGACAAGATACTTTATTTTGGAAGCATATATAACTGGCTAGGTGGAGGTTCTTTGGCAAAAAAGTATCCTAGGCTTTATTCTTTAGCAGCTCAAAAAGATATCTTAGTGCATGACATGAGGGGCGTAAGTTCTGGATTAACAGGGTGGAAATGGGAGTGGAGAAGGTCTCTATTTGAGTGGGAGAAAGAACTTGTATGTGAAATGATTAAATTACTACAAAATTTCCAACCATCTCAGGAAGGTGCAGACCAATGGGTATGGACGACTACGAAAAATACTTCATTTTCTGTAGCATCAGCCTATTTGACTATATTTGTTGAATCAAGAACTAATAATAGCTCTTATGAAGACTCCTAATTGTTCAATCGACTTTGGAAGGACAAATTGCTTCTAGAGTATTTGCATTTTCCTAGAGGCTATTGCCCAATAGGCTCCCCATGATTGACAATTTGCTGAGGTGTGGTGTAAGATTACTTGAGGAGGATCTTCTTTGTTGTTTCTGTAGAGAGGCTCTTGAGAATTGCAAACATTTTTTTTAACATGTAAATTTTCTCAAACTTTGTGGTACAAAGTGTTGGGATGGTTAGGTGTGGCTAACCCAATTCCCGCTAAGATAAATCAATTAAATATGGCTATTTTGGTGAGGGATTGTTCTGGTTTAAGGTATTTTGTTTTAGGTGTTCAGTGGGTTATTGTCATAGAAAATTTGTCCTACTATAGTTGGATAAATGTGAATACATATAAGTTAGGAATTTTGGATTTTGGAATAGAAGCTTCATTTTGCATATGTTGTATTAAGTGTACAGATGGTGCAAATTTAGAACCTTACTTAATGAAAAGCTTATGCTTGCCAATAAAAAAATTCATATACTTCATATGGTATTTCAAAAAACAGAAAAGGAACACGAATCAAAATAAAGGAAAAATTAATTAAATTAAACTTGTAGCTTATGATGCTCAGAGAAAAGAAAATAAAAAAACATATTGCGTAGCTAAGAGTCAATGATAGGGAATGGTAAGGTTATTAATAAAAAAATTATTTGTTATTAAATAAAAGGCCTCACATATTAATAATAAATGAGAAAAACACTTATACACTGTCAGTGTAAAAAGTTTTATATTGGCAATTAATCACAACCCCTAATTACCACGCTAGTAGTTGCACTTTTCGAGGTGCCCCTTTTACCCAAATATAGTTGAGGAAAGTATTTTGATGAAAACCTTGTTCAACTGCTAACACATGATACGTGGATGATATTGAGTAGACCCTTAAAGCTTCTGGTGCATAAACCCACGTATTTGGAACCTGTCTGACAGTAGTTTGACCCTACCCTGATTTGTAGTTCTGACAATAAGTCTACCTCCCAATCAAATAGACTCATTCGCCGTGCCTAATTCGACCTTTTGCCTTCTTGATCCCACATGTCTCTCACAGTTATGTCCTTTTGTGTTGCTAACATTAAAAGATGATTGTATTCAATCTAACTAGTTGTCCTTCCAAAAGGCAACATCCCCTCCACCCCCCAATCTCTGCCTCATATAGACCATCAACCCGCGTGGCCCTCACCCTCCAAATCAATAGCACCCAAATCAGTCCATCACCAGGAGAACTTGTTTGTTCTACCTTTCCAAGATTCATATGCACGCTCATACTTTGACTTTAAGACTCTCACCTATAAGCTATTAGGATCCACCATCATTCTCCACTTCTACTTCCCTAACAACACTAAATTAAACTTCCTCTTTTTTAAGATTATTTTTCTCCATTTTCATCTATTTTAGTTTTTTCCTTACAACCATACACACCCTAAATCTTACTTTATTGTCATCACTACCTTATTTTCCATCCTTTATATTTATACTAATTACGACGTTAAGATCATGCTAATTTTGTATATTTCTATTGTCATTTATTTATGAGAGAAAAACATTTATATACATTGTTAGCATAACATTTTTTTAGACTGACAGTTAACAAGAACCTTTTATATATGTTTAGTTTGTTGTCTTTAATTATTAATACGTTAAAAATCATGTAAATAAAGGATTGTGATTAACTGTTTGCTTAAAACTTTTTTACACCGGTAATATAGAAGTATTAAACTCTAATTATAATTTGTTGTCAATGTAATTTTTAGAATGGTTATTAATAAATTCTATAAATCTTTTTATACGTAGGGGATAGTGCATAGCCTTTTTTATTATCTATTCTAGGCTCTAGGCAACCAGTTAACCAGTTTCTACTTTATAGTCGTTCAAGCTTCATTTGATCATTTCAACGTTCCAGCAGGATAAAGTTAGCCCAGGGGAAATAATTAGTCAAATATAGAATCTACAATGGCACTAGTCGCCACGTTAGTCAAAGTCGCAAAGATACACATCACGGTAAAAAGTCTCTGATATTATAAACAAATGGCTTTTCATTTTTTTTTTCTATGTTTAATATAACAACGGTGCATCTTATTAAAAAAATTCTCATGTTTGTCAAAAAATAAAAGAAAATGCAAATGCTTTTCTGTAAAAGAGAAAACAAATTCTAAGTGATCAATTTATATTCGCAACATACATAATTCTAAATGAGACGATTTTGGTTGTTTTGAGTATTCTTGAACGAAGTTTATAAGTTGAGGTACTGAAATTTGTTGATCTCTTTCAAGTAAAAACAGATTTTTTCATTAGGATCGAATTCTGGAACACATTTTAAAGACTATCTATCAAACAAAAAGAAATGAGACGGTTTTTGTTTTAGAAAAAAAAAATCGTTTTAATAATTTTCAGTAGAAACTACGTATATCTTTTACGAGAAATCATACTATTTAAAATAGCCAGAACAATATTAATAAGCCGCAAAGTTTTTGTTCTACTATATTAACACGTACATGTGCATACTTGAGATTGAATAATAGCTTTTTAAACAAGTACTTCATTACTTATTTCGAAATTGCTATATATATACTATTTCGATCGTAATTAATCCATTAACAATATTATGGCTTTTTAATAAAAATAAACTGACCTTAAATTGAAAAGTATACAATGTAGGAGTGAAAATAGGTTAGATATAAGTCTATGATTTATCCTACATACGACGACTAAGCTAGTAGACTTATTTAAAAAATAAACTACAAAATCTTTTATTAAAACATATTTAATTAAATAGGTCAACATCAAGATCATTAAAAAAAAATTTACCTTAACATGTCGGCCTATTTGAATAAACATTTCAATATTACACTTGCTTATTTATTTTATATTAAATGTGTTAAGGTATATAAAGAGTTAAGCTTAATTATATAAAATGCTTCGAAAAAAAATATACATTTATAAAATATGTTGAGGTGGCAAAGAAGAAGAGGAGAAAATGTTTAGTATTCAAAGACGACTATGAGAAAGTATTTGATTCAATTAATTGACATTTTCTATTATACAGGCTTGGGAGACTTAGGTTTCCTGATAAATGGTCAATTAGATATCTGAGTGCTTAAGATTAGCCAATTTGTTTGTTTTGATGAAGGGTAGTCCAACCATTGAGATTAATGTGAAAAGAGGGTTAAGATAGGGTAACCAGTAGCGTTGTTCTTATTTATTATTGCTGCAGAAGGGCTGACCGGTCTAGTAAGAAAAGCAGTCAGCAAGAGCCTATACTAGAGTTATAAATGTGGAAAAGATAGTGTACATGTTAATCTACTCTAGTTTGCTGATAATATTGTATCTTCGGGGAGGCTAACTTGAGGAATGTTATGACCATTAAAAGTATATTAAGAAATTTTGAGATGACTTTTGGGCTTAGAGTCAATTTGAACATAAGTTGTTTTGGGGCTATTGGTCTTGAGTAATTGGAACTATGCAGATTTGTTGATCTACTAAACTGTAAAGTGCTTTATTTTCCTTTCACCTACCTGGATATCACTATTGCAGCTAATCTTAGGAGGACATTGGCATGGAAGCCAATAGTTCAAAAGTTTGAGAAAAAGCTACCATGTTGCAAGAATAAAACTTTCTCCTTTGGTGGTAGAGTCATTCTTATTAACTTAGTTCTATCTTCCCTGCCTTTATATTCTTCTTTTTTGTTTTTTTTAGCGCCAATTAAAGTGATTAACAAGTTTATGAGTATTCAGGCTAAATTCCTTTGGGGGGGCGTTGAAGATGCCAGAGAAAAAATACACTAGGTAAGTTGGAATCCGATATGCTCACACAAAGACACTAGGGGTTTAGGCATTAAGCACTTAGGGATATTTAACAAAGTCATGTTAGGAAAGTGAAGATGAGAGTTATTTCATCACAATAGTGAGTTTTGGGTTCAAGTCCTTCAGTCCAAATATAAGGGTTGGGAAGGACTAGAGTGGGGGAGGAAGAGTGGTATTTCATCTATACGATGGAAAGATTTAAGACTTATGCCAATAAGCAGCAACACAGGTGGTTCGAGCCAATGAGGGAATAGAAGGTGGGTTATGGGTTCATATGATTAGGCGGAGAGGGGTCCCTACAAAGTAGATTTTCAAGAGTGTATAATAATTTTGAGCAGCAGCTAGATGTAATTAGTGACATGGGTGAGTGGTTAGAGGGACTCCAGGTGTGAATGTTTAGGTGGAGGAGACAATGGTTGTTATGAAAACTTGAATCTGTTCAAAGGTTCTAGGATACAATTCTAAATATTATGTAAAATCCAAACCAAGCTAATTGTTGGGTATTGGCGACTGATCTAACAAGCATGTACAAATCTAAATCAACCTATTCAGCACTACAACAGAGGATACAAGGGATAGAAATGCCAATGGAGGAAATAAAGACACTTTGAACATCTAAAGCTCTACAAAAAGTTCTCATCTTTACTTAGAGGTTAATGCTCAACAGACTACCAACCAAGGACAACCTGAGAAGGAGAAATGTTCTGTTAAATGAGAATAATTTGTTGTGTCCTTTCTGTAGGTTCATGAAGAAAACATAGCCCATTTGTTCATTAATTGCAGGATGGCAGCTCAAATGTAGCAGATATGTTATTCATGGATAAGGGTGGCTCCAATGTTACATCAAGAACCTGGAATAAACTTCCTTCAACACACGGGTTGGGATATAAGGGCAATAGTAAACAAAGGTGAAAGGTTCTATGCATAGGAATTTATGGAATCAAAGGAACTCACGCATGTTTAAAGTTGGAGTCTTTGACATAGAAAATGTGATTCACTAGGTAAATTATCATATATGGTGTTGGCTATCTACCTTTAATCCTTCTTTTTCATATTCCTTCTCAATATGGTATCAAAATCCAAGAAATGACCTTGAAGTGGGTTAGTAGGGTAAAATGTACTCAAAGGTTTTATGTAAGGGTTGTGGATTTTGTGTTCTTTTTGTGAGTATATTTATAATGTTGGTATTACATTGTATGTATATTTTGTCACTATAGGGTGAGAGAGGTCTCTTTATGATGGTGTTTTAATCCTTAGTGTTGTTTGCCAAGTATTAACTAACCATCGGCGCCTCTGTTCTTATTTGTAAATTGTTGGATATTTCTTATACCTCTAATAATATTATTTTTGCTATAAGAAAAATATACATTTATAAAAAAATGTTTATATTATATTCAAGGAACTTATAGTAAAATATGTTTTAACTAGAGATAGTGAATATTTTATTAGTATGCTTATAAAGTTATATCATAAAAGTTCTAAATTTGATTTTAACAAAATTATCATACTTATTTTTATCTATATTTTAATTTTAAATGATCCTAAATAGGTCCTTTATCAAACTTGCAGTCCAGATAAGGTTATCATGTCAATCTAAGGTTATATATAGGAATTGGAAAAAAATTCGTGCCAAATAAAACTAGTAAAAATATCCTCGTGGATACTTTAAATGTGTATCCATTACTTGTGGGTACAAATTTTTTTCTACTCATTCCATGACAGGCACGAGTATGGATCATAGTAGGGAGAGTGTACCGTGCCTTCCATAATTTGAGAGGTATTGATACTCTCTTTTTTTTAACCAATCAAATTACAAATTTTATTTTTATCTTTTTTTATAAATTAAAATAAGTTTTATTTATTTATTTATTCATAAATCCTTAAAAAAATTTATTTTAATATAAACTCTCTTAAAAGCAGTTATTTTAATCTATATCTTTTCGAAAAATAATCTCTGGTTTTTGAATTTATATCAATCCATCACCTTTTTCTTATTTACTTCTTTTTTTCTTGTTGAGGATATAAATAAATAAAATTTATTTTAATTATAAAAAAATAAAAATAAAATTTACAATTTGATTGGTTAAAAAAAAAGAGTATTAATACCTCTCAAATTAAGGAAGGCATGGTAGAAATTGCCTAATCATAGTACCCATACCTGTGGTACCAGCTACTTACTAAGTTAAAATACCGTACCTATTTAATTTGAAAAAGATAATATTTTTGTGAAATAATTAACTTAAAATATTAATTGTCAAATTTCATTATTATCAAAATTTTATTTATATTAAATATTTTGTATATATATTATATTAATCTATTTTTAGATCCAATTAATCTTGTAAAAATTAGTATTATTTTATTTCTAGATTTTCAACAAATAAATTTTGATAAAGCTTCATATAAAAAAATATTATTTTGAAAAAAAATATTTTTTAAAATATTTGTGAATACCCGCAGGTATTCAAAAAACCTGTAAATATTTTTATAATAGATACTCGATGAATTTTAAGCAAATAACATACACAGTGTTTTGTGGCAGGACGAGTAGTAGGTAGACACTATCTCTACCCACCTTATCCCATGACCACTCCTAGTTTTATATATGTCACTAAAATTATAATATTATAGAATATTAAAACTTAAATGATTATTATTTAAATATTTTTAAAGGAAACATTTTAAGCATATATAACTATAATTTAAAAAATAATATAATATAGATTGAAGTAATTTAGATCGTTTCCGAATAAAAAATAAAGTCCAGTGAATTTTCTAGTCTACAAGTTTGAATAAAATCTACAACAAATTTGTAAGAAATTCTTTGGTAGCAAATTGTTATAGAGTTGGTGTGAAAAGTGTATATTAATGTTATAGAGTGTTAGTTGTCCCTGGAAGCAATGGAGGAACGTCCATGCTCGGTGAAGATGCAAAGTTTCAAGAACATCTTCCCATAAATAACTTCAAATTTTTTGAATAAATTTATCATTTGATCTTAAACTTTATGCAGTTTAATTTTCCTAATTTCTCACGACTAGGCCGTGGATAAATAAATGTTAATGGGTGATTAGTCTAGTCTACGCCATGCCTTTCTAGAATCCATGAACACAAGAAAGGAACATGCTCATTGACAAGCTCTCTTTCGATGCTGACGCCCATGCACATTATTTTTATCAGATTCCATATTAAAACCTTCACCCTAATTGGATCCATCTCTTTGTATATGACGTCAGCAATATCCATCACCACTCAGTTATAATAACATTGCTTGTCCAACTCTCCACATTTAATAATGAAATTCGTTATGAATTCAAAATTCAATTACTATCAATCAATTTATCCTCTAATTTATTCAACACAAAAGAGATATCTACTAGTCAAAATCATAATTTTATTAAGTGAGATCGATAGTTTTGTACCAGCCGTTCCTACCATGTGATGTATCTACCAAGCAGTCATTTTTCAAACGTACATTGCCTTTCTACCCTCTCTGTGCCATAAAAAACTAAGAATCCACAAATTATCCAATCTCCTCCTCCAAACGGGACCTTGGAAAATTTGTTCGTTATCTGTAAAATCCTTTACAACCATTATTCCGTTTATTTAAAATTATTTTTCTCTCAAATTATTTTGTCTTTATTTCCTCCTCACTTTAGATGAGCATAATCTGAATATCATATATGTTTTTTCTCTCAAAATATTCATTTTGACGACTTTTGAAACAAATGTGTTCGAATAGGGAGATCTAAACATTTTTAAACTTATAATTAAGATAAATAAATTAATTTTAAATTAACTAAAAACATAGTTAAGTTATCTAGATAAATACTAAGTGGTGTTGAGGTTTTTAAAATTGGACTTGTCCCCGATTTAAGCTTAAAAAATTCAACTAAGTTTAATAAGATATTTTTTAATATTTTTTTTATGGCAAAGAGTAAGATCATATATAATTAAAAGACAGAGAGATAGCACACGATATGACACCCTCCATATTAAAATACAACCAATGCTAGTAGTTTACACCATCATACAACAAAACGTCTAGACCAACAAGTAATGCCTAAATTTAACATTAGGAACCCATCATGACTTCCCATGAATGTTCCTATAATAGTAAACAAAGAAGATAAGAAAGAAAAAGTTTTACCCATTAAATTGTTAAAAGACCCGATAAAAGTTCTTTTCACATTCATAATGGAAAAAGACAATTTTATTGCACTTAGCAACAATCCAAGCCCAAGAACAATTCAGGAACATGTCAAAAATTGATTGTAGAAATAAATGTTCATTTTTAAAAATTACCTTAGTCCTATGTAGCGAGATGGACTAAACACTAGCCATCCAAACTGTCTCTCATAGCTTTTTAATCCTGTTACAGTTAATTGCATCTATATATTGTTGATAATGCATGACGGGTAAAGAAAGTAGAGCACAATTTAAGTGAAACTAATCATAATATTTTTGTCACGCCATATTAATACTTTTTGTTAATATATTGCACATGAATCTAATATATCATATTAAACTTAATTAATGTTTGAAAAGACTTTTATAATATTATAAAAAGACGTAATTTTATAGTCTCTTCTAGAAATATATATATTATAAGTTATGACTAAGAAGAGGATAACAAGCGAAAAAACATTGTTTCCATGAACTTAATTGCATGAGTCAATTATATTGCAAATTTGTCTATCAATTCCTTCTGACTGGATTAATACTTTAATTGTCCTTGATAATCTTTTGCAAACATTCTTTTTTAATTTATTTTTCCTCTTACAATGCCTTACCGTAAAATCACTCTATATACCACACATACGGTGATCATGTACGGCCTTGCCATTTTTGTTAATAAATATTAGATATATTCGTAGACATAAAATAAATACAGAAAATCTGTCAAAAATAATAAAAAATATAGAAATAAATATCGTAGATTACAACATGTATTAATGAAAAACCAAACACTATTCACCCAATTTGTTTACACGTGCACTATTTTTGTGAATAATAAGTATTTGTTGCCTTTGTTTATTACGAGAGGATCAGACATTTTCGTTTACTTTAAATGAATATCTTAAAAAATGGACTATATTAGATATACAATGATGCTGGAAATCGTGGAATATTAAACAAAATCAACCACGCTATGGTTTTGTATGTATCTTCTAGAAGGTTAATTATATATATATATATATATATATAAACATTTGTTTGACTGACCCGCTGGCAGAGATAGGGCTATACAAATGTAACTATAAAGTTATATATGTATTTTTTAATACATCACTCTTCTTACTTTATATTTTTTATTATTTTTCTGTTATTGATTAAAAAATGATATAGATGTACTGTACAATTATATATCGTACCTATAAGTGGTCTCATGGTTGCTGAGTTTCAGAACAAGTCATCTTCAATTCCTCTGAGTCCCCAAAAATAAGGCAGAGATGTCCACAACCGCAACTACAACCTCTGGAGGTTGTTTTTCATTTAGTTTGATTCTGAGCCACGATTTTTGATGTTGCAGTTTGAATTGAATTGTTATTGAGTTGTTTATATGTCTGGTACGAATGCAGAAGTGAGCAGCAAAGAGTGGAAACAGATAAAGATGAGCGAACAAGAGGAGGATCTGATTCGCAGGATGTACAAGCTAGTCGGGAACAAGTAAGCATATCATATCTACATTATATTCATCATTCGGTTTCTTATTCAATCTATTGCACCTATGCTTTAACCTTCCACCTTCCATTTCAGTTTCTTCTGTGACTCACAACCTATTTTTTTTATTAATTAAATATTAGTGTTATCAATAACGTTAGTTTCTATTCATGGTTAAAATCAGATTCACACATTTTTTTATATTTTAATCCATTTTTTTAAAATAAATATTAGTTATTAATATATTATACATTTGATTTATTATCTCTTCTTTATTTATTTTATCGAGAGCAACTTTGTAACTTTTTTTACTTTAATTAACTTAATGAGTTATATATATATATATTCAACCTAATTAAGTTTCCAAATAAATGAATGTTTTTCCTAGAACAAGATATACCTACAGTATGCATAATGGATCAAGAGCATGCATTCTATTGAATGATTTGAAAGTGAAATGAATCCACGGCTAGAATAGTAGATCCATTAAGCATAGCCTTTGGGGTGCATTGTGGAATTCACCCAGCCGACTGGAACTTTGACTATTTGGTAGTAGTAAGTTATTGTACCAAATTGTTAAACTGCCATCATCATTCATCATTCATCATTCATCATTCATCATTAGAAACAGACAAAAGTCACGCAGAGCGTAAAAAGTTAGTTACCTTGTCAACTTATCTTACCAAAACAGATATGTAGCTTTATTCTTTTCAAAAGATATATATATATATATATTTTATGAGAATTAATATTTTATAACTATCTAAATTTAAATTAAAACAGTTCATCTAAAAATATCGCGTGATATGCTACCGTTTTGTTACTCGACCAATAAATAGTATATATAGATATAGATGGAGAGATACATTTTCTATAGGTCTTTTTAGCTTAATTAAAATACGTACACATCCTACTTAATTTAGGTTGTAAATTTTACTTTCTTATCTTTACTTTACTTACCATTTTTATCACTATCCTTTGGTGATGAGACCATAACTGCATTCAATTTCATTTCAATTTCTCCTTTGACTCCCATGTTGATTTTCTTTTTTCAATGGTATTGAATTTTCTCTTATTACGTTTATCTTTTTTCTTGGTTGCTTAATTGTGTTCTAGTGTTTTTTATTTTGGTAAATTTATATTTTTTAAACTCGCGAGTTAAACTCATAAAATTTTACAAGTTTATGTAAATAAAAAGAGAAAACTCACATGTAAACCTGTCCAGAGGTAAACTCGAGTAAACTTAAGTAAACTCAAATAAACTTAAGTAAATTTAGATGAACTAAATTTTTGAAATTGTTTGAGTTAGTTTTTCTATTATAAATTAATACATCTACAGTTGATTCTTATATTGTTATTGTTTTGTTAGTATATTGTTTTTATTTTTTGAACAAGATGATATTTTGTATGTTTTTATTATGAATTTTGGTGTAAATTTAGTTAATTTTTTTTATGAAATTTGTTAATGATATTTTAGGTAACTTCATTATAAACTAATTGCATTTTAAATTGACTATTTATGGATTTTGATGAAATTTGTTGATAAATAGAATAAAATTCTCTTATTTATGTATTGTGGTATAGAGAAAAATAATTTTTTTAATACTATTTTAACATATCTCCCATGAGTTTATAGTCAAGTTTACATATTTTTTACGAGTTTACGTAAATTTTCGAGTTTAAAAACCTTTGGTATAGTAAATTTTAAAAGTCTTATTTTAATTATTTTTGTTTTTAAAATTTTATTTTCCTTTATAAAATTATATGTGAAAGTTTGTTCATTCTCAACTTTATTCAACAAGATTTTACCTTTGCACACTTTCCGCGTCATATATACAATTATTACATGCAATTATGATAATTGTGACTTTAAAGATGAATTGTGTTGCAATGCTAAATGTGATTCCATAATATTAATATGATTAAAATAAAGATACTGAAATATTTTAGTACTACCATTTTAATTCAATTGTTTAAAAATTTAAAAATTATGAAAAAAAAATGAAATACAAAAGAATTCACTAAAAAAATTTCGAAAACATAAATATCTATAATAAAACTATTAAAATTTAATGTACTAAAATAAAAAATATTAAAACATAATAGAAAAAATAAATTTAACCCATTAATTGTAGTTCTTTCATGGTATCTTGCACATAAGTTCAATGATAACAATGTTGTGCTTTTGATAGAGCAAGTGATTTAGTTATTCTCATAGGTTTTTCATCCACTTCTCCTTGATGATACTACTTCCAATCTTATTTATAAAAAAAATTAATTATATTAGAAAATACAGTGTAACTTAATTTATTACTTTTTATTCTACTTAAATAGTTGAATTTTTTCTATTATTATTTTATATTTAATTTTATCCCACAATTACTTAAATAATTTTAATGTTATCCCAATATTTTTTTATCTAAATTTGTCTCATGATTCTTTAAATAGATTTAATATCATCTATTTTATCAAATTGAGATTAACATTGTGACGCTGTTAATATCTATGATTAGCAATGATTTTTTCACTAAAAATTCATTGTAGGATGATATTGAAATTGTTTTAAAAATTATAGACATTAACAATATTACCGTGTTAGCTTTAATTTGATGAAACAAGTGATATTAAAGCTCTTTAAAAAATTGTGAGACAAAAATATATCTAAAAATAATAATGAAAGACATTGAAATGCAAAGAAATATAAAAAAATGTGGTACAAAATTAAATATAAAAATAATAATGAAATAGAATTGAATATTTTAAAAAATATTCTGAAGATAAAAGATAATTAAGTCATATAACTCCTTATAAAAAAAATGGGAGGAAATATAACTAAACCTTTTTGAAAATACACGTATCCCTCCTATTTCTTTGTTTTTTTTTTTTTTTCATTTCATATCCACTCCTCCTAATTAAATATAACCCAAATACTTCACCTTTGATTTCAACTTTGAATCACTTCTAAGTTATTTATAACTATATAAATACAGTTTTATATTAAAACAACATCTTATAATATTTTTTCCAACAATTTATCCGATTAAAACAACAAACATTAAGATCAAATTATTTTCAGTGTATTTTAATTGCAACTATGTTCCTTCGTCTTTTATTGTAAGCTTAATTATAGTATGTGGTTCTTTTTTTTTTTTTAATTTCTTCCATTTTGTTTTATTATTTTTAAATCATGATATTGTGTGTTTCAATTTTTAAATTATTAAATTTATATTCAATTGATTGTTAAATGACGAATGTTGACTGACATATAAAACTAATTTGAAAGAAATTTAATGATGTGATACACTTTAATTTTGTGATTTAAAAATGAGTTTCATAATAAAAATAATTATAATTAATTAAATTATACTTAATAAAAAAATTAGAAGTTTTTTGTTATTAAATTATTGTTATATGTCAATCAATATTTATCACTTAACATTAAAATCAATCTAATAACAATTATACAAAAATTTAATAATTTTAAAAATTAAATAGGATGATTTAAAAATATGAAACACAAAATGTAATTAAGGCTTTATTATATGCTACATCTTCATTTCTAACTTTGAAATTAGTAGTTTTGTTATGATATTTGAAGAGCTTGTACAATTATGGTAATTAATAAGCCAATTTTTTTTAATGAATGACATTATAAATAGTTATGTCTTTTTAATTTGATCCTCAACATCCTTGTTGGTGGGACTTCAATATATTATTTCCTTTCATCTCTTGCATGGTTTTTCCTTCAAGTAAAAAATGTTTTTGCTATTTTTGAGATTTGTAATTTGTAATTATGGTAAAGATAACATATGAAACACCAACAAATATAGACATGTGTTTGTCTTTGACTTTTTATTTTTTACTTGTTTGTATCACGACATAATTAATTGTGTAATAGCAAAGAGAATCAATCCACTTCCATAATTTTCTAGAAATCTAAACTTTCCTAATAAAACTTTATTTTTACCGTTCAAATATCATAAATTTGTTCATCGAAAGATAGGAAAAACAATTTGTGAAAAACTTTTATCATGCTTCCATTTTCATAAATTCGAAGACAACTCTAATGACAATTTGGTGAAAAAGTTCGTACGTAGAAAATAATTTTATAAAAACAAGCTATGCATTATTCATAGGAACACTTAAAGTTTTATTCCTAAGTATATACAAATTTAAAATGTATGAAAAAATTTAAATACTAAAAACACTATCTTTAAAGAGTTTAATTAGTATACATTGTCAGTGTAAGTTGATCATGACTTTTCATTTATGAGACTTTTAAAGTAGTAACTAGTAAAGTTAATAAATTTACCATGAATGAAGGGTCATGATTGACTGTGAGTGTAAAAATCTTTACCTGACAGTGTATACCACTTAAACTCATATTTAAAACAGCCACATTCCTCATTTTTTTATCAAATTACATAGAATTTTTTTGTTACTTTAACCTCTTTAAATTTAAAAACATTACACTGACATTTTTTTATGTATTTCAAAACATTACACTAATAACACTATCAAACATTATACTAATACCCCTTCAACTTCAAGAGATGCAAAAGTAATTGTTAAAATAAAAGCAAAAAATATATATGTAATTACATTAAAAAAAGATGGGAAAAGAAAGAAGTGTGAGGACAGACCAATGGATGAAATGGAGTGAAAATTGAAGTTGTTTGTTATAGGAAAAATACTGTGAAAATGATAAAAAGTTATAATGATAGTTATTAGTGATTCCTTTTCTATAAGAAAGTATGATAATGAAAGATTTTTTTTCCCTCATTTTCATGTTTGATTTGAGTGAAAAATTAAATATATGACTACTCTTTTTACTCATGAACTAAAAAAAATACAACTTTTTTCTTATTTTTCTACCAAATACAACTTTACTGGCAAAGACAGTATTACTGTAAACTCTTAAAACAAAATAACGTTTTTATGTCTGAACGATAAGAATATAAGTTATTTTCATGGAAACAACATTGTAAACATAATAATTTATATTTGATACACAAGTAATTTATTACATCCCAAAGGTAATAAATCATAATTGAATTTAAAAAATACAGTTGTAAATTAAAAGCACTTTGAGAAGTAATTAGCTCTAGAACATCGTATTGAAAAAGATTTGTGAAGAAAAATGTATGGATAGTTGGATACCTATTAAAAGTTGTCAAAGTTAGTACATTTCATCATGTGCGTGTAGACAAATGAAAAATCCTTTGTCGTATAGTAATTTACGTTAAATTTACATGAAATGGCAATTGAACAGGTGGAATTTGATAGCGGGTCGCATTCCAGGTCGCAAAGCAGAAGAAATAGAGAGATTCTGGATTATGAGACACGCTCATGCTTACTCTCATACAAGAAGCGGAAAGTAAAGTCAAAGATTCCTCTTTTTTTTTTTTTTCTGCTCCACTATCTTTCTTGCCCATAGTTTTAGTAAATATATAAATTTGAATTAAATATATTTTTAGTGTCCATAAAATTTAGGTTTTTATAAATTATTCTTTGTATTTCTAGTTTCTTATTTATTTTTTCTATCAATATCATCAGTTTCTATGGCTTGATTTTTTTATCAACTTTTAATCTCTTTCAATAACTGATACAAATTCGGAATTAAGATAAGTAAAAGGATAAAAATAGTAAAAATATATATAAAAAACTAAAAGATAAAATATAAATTTTTTTACAAGAATTAAAAATATATTTAGTCCAATAAGTTTTGTTCTCAAATTTACAAAATTTTTGCCCGTAGTATTCCTTCTCGACGTTGAACGTACAGTTCCATTAATCGGTTATGACTCATGAGCGTTGAAACAAGCTACGGAAAAGTTTGCAATTTAGCTTGTATAAAAAAATTATATGTATTAGTCTGCTTCAATTTTAGTGAATTATTTGAATTTATAATTATTTATTTACTCTTACATCTTTTAATTAGTTTGCTAAAATTTTAATTTTATCCAAATATTATATATATATACCAAAAAATTTATTTTGATGGAAACAAAAATTCAAGAAATAAAAAATTTTATTAAGGATATTCATGAAAGTAAAAATTTTCAACTAAAGCTTGGTTGTGCAAATTATAAAGAAACTCAAGTATATTATAAAAAGAATATAAGGTTTCTTAAAACAAAGAATTAATTAGAACAGTAAATTCTGGGAAGTTGTGTCACCTTTTTTATAGAGAATGCTTAGGAAATAGAAGAAATGAAGGTGAACACACTCAACACGGAATGTTGATCTCAAAAAACGGTGAATAAAAAATTGTAATTAATTATAAATTATCATTAAATAAAGTGATAAAATGAATAAGAATAAGATGATATCTATAATTAAAAAAAGACTCAATATGAAGATTATCCAACTTTGTAATCTAATTTTTTAAAATTTAACTTAAAATCGGGACAACACTAAATAAAAGAAAAACAGAAATACAAAACTATATGGATAGTACCATTTTGGCATAATGAATAGAATTTAATAATGTTTATGGGATTAAAAAGAGTGCTACTATTTAGTATTTACCCCCTCCGCACAATAGCACGAAAATTGAAAAGTAGGAATCAACCGTTGGCTTTTTAAAAAATAAACATTAATTAAAAAGTTAAAAAAACTAAAAATAAAATACCATACAATATATTGTTCATATATTATCCACGAAAATCGCGTCGTAACATTAAGCATTCTCCTAAAAGAAAATACTCCATTTGAATTCTATTATTCTATAGCTTTCAAAGTAAAAAGGTTTCAATCTCATAATGAAATATTTCGCCCTTATGGTTTTGTGTAATTGATTTTGAATTAAGACAACAAAATCAACTTGATCTTATTCAATCTCATTTGTCAGAACGCATTGCCTTTATGGCAAAAGATCGATTTTTTTTTTTTAAAGAAAAATCGAGATATTGTTTCTAATTGTTGTCGTAAGGAAAATTCATTTATGCCTGGTGTTTTTTTTTATTAAGAAGGAAAAAATAAATTTATTCAGGAAGAGCAATACGCTCATGTTACAAAGAAATGACATGACTGGTACATAATTACACAATCAGCGTGATGTTAACCTTCAAACACAATAACGCAGAACCCAAACAGAGAATAAACTTCAGAATTTACAATACCCCCTCATACAATAAACACAAAAACCTATTCAGACGTACAATGGAAATTTTGCATTGCCCCAAAACACAATAAAACAGAGTCCAAACTAGAAAATACACGCTAGATTTTGCTTTTCCCCCATGCACATAAACACAAAACCCAATCCAAGGTGATAGTGGGCAATTACCTCTTTCTAAATTTAGAGAAGCAATACTCAGACAGAACAAATCAATCATAGAAAGAAAAACAATTTTTGTACAGAGTTTAAACTTATAACCAAGATATTTGTAAAGTCAGTTGTCATACTTGTTCTACATTAAAGGGTATATTTTGAAATACCAAAATATTTCTTGCCAATCAAACACCCTACAAAGTAGACAGCTAAATTATGTTAAGAATTTCCTTATGTTATTTCCCTTTGGCTTTCATAAAACCTAGATGTTGCCATAGATGAGCTTGACAGTCTGAGGGCAAAACACCTAAGTAACCCAACCAACGATAGCATTTCATCCAGACTTGATACAATGACCCACACGTAAACAACAAATGTGACACTGCTTCCAACTTATTGCGACATACAAGGCAGGAAGCATCAGTTGATAGAATAATATTCCATTTTGCTAACTCAACCTTAGCAGGGATCCTGTTGTAAACTACCTTCCAAACAAATACTGATACCTTGTATGACACTTTGGACTTCCATAACCTGTTAAAAAATTGTAAATCAAAGACATGGAACTCCCCATAGACTAAATGGTATGCTTCTCTTACAGAGAAGCATGCATTACTTCTTGCATTGCCTATCCACTTCCAGCCATTTTTATTTAATATCACACCATAATTGTACCCCTTCTAGAACCTTTTCCAGCTCTCTAACCTACTCTTCTTCCCAACTAAACAGGTCTCTCCTCCAACTGAGTTGCCATTCTCACCTTTCCTCATTTCAACCCCCTACCTCACATAAAAGGAACTCTTTCTTATTGGATAGTGCATATAATCTAGGAAATTGTGATTTTAGCCCTTCCAACTCACCCCACCCCCTTCCAAAATTTGAATAATGACTGGTTTCCTATCAATACTAGATTACTTCTGATATCACCCGCGTACCTTGCTTGTAGTATTTAAACCCAAAGAGATTCCTCTCCCTGAAGTATCCTCCAATGCCACTTACCAAGAAAGACTTTATTAAATGTCATTACATCTTTGATTCCCAATCTACCTTAGCTTTTCTTTCTGCAAACAAGCTCCCACTTGGTCCAAGCAACTTTGTTGTGCACATTTGATCCACCCTAGAGAAATCGCATTTGCATGTTACGAATGGATATGACCACTTTCATCAGAATCCTGTAAAAAGATAGCAAGTAAAGAAGAATAAAAGAAAGGGTAGATTTGATTAAACAAATCTGCCCTCCCAAAGATATTTTTTTTTGTTTCCAAGATGTTAACTTGTCTCTCATTTTATCAAAAACCGGTTTCCAGACTCTCATTTCTCATATTTGACTCCACTAGAACCCCCAAGTAGGAGAAAGACAATTGCATTACCCGATAGTTAAGAATCCTTGCAAAGGACCACAACACTTCAGTATTCACTCCTATAGCCCCCAAGCTACTCTTGTGGAAATTGATTTTGAAACCCAAGGCCATTTCATAACACCTAAGAGCACTTTTGAGAGAATAGACATTTTGGACTTCTGGAGCCACCATGAATATTGTATCATCTGCATAATGCTGGGAAACCACCTGAATTCCTTGCCTACCATCTTAACTTAGACAAAATATTTGCATGCAATACGCTTTTTATGAGACCCCTAGACCTTCAGCTACAATTAGAAACAAGAATGGAGCCATTGGATCCTTTGACATAAGCCTTTTTGCATTTGAAATTCCTATGTAGCGCTTCCATTTACTAGAACTGAGACATATGATGATAGGAGACAACCATGAATCCAACTAACCCATTTATCCTCAAACCTGAAGCGCTTAAGCATGTAGAACAAAAAAGGTCAGCTTATTGCAACATAGGCCTTTCTTAAAATCTACTTTAAAAAACAATATTGGCTTCTAATGTTGTTTTGCCTTTTGAATAGTTTCATTTATTATTATCACATTATCCAATAATTCCTTTCCTTTGATGAAAGCCGTATGATTTTCTTCAATAATACAAGGTATCACCCTTTAGAGCCTACAAGTTAGCACCTTCACAATCAAAGATATGGGTTTGTAGTCCCCAAGGCCATAAGGTTGTTGCTTCTTAGGAATCAACATTAAGAATGATGCATTTGAACCCTTGGGGAGCCTCCCTAATCTATGGAAGTATGCTAAAACCTTCCTTATACCACCTTTTAACATATACAAGAAATGTTTAACAAACTTAATATTATAGCAATCATATTGCATTTTGCAAGTACTCCATCTCCCGGAAAAGGTATTGAAGACTCAACTACGCGAAGATCTAAAGATACAAGTATCTGAAGAGAGAATATAAGTACAAAAATAAACAATCTCGACAAAAAAATCATGCATGGATATTTTTAAATTATTAAAAGTTATTTAATATTAAAATGGTTTTTGTGTTTGATGTAAATTGATATAGAGTTCTTAAAACCAACCGATTAAACCATATAGGCAAGTTCACGTTAAATATGGTCATCCCAATTTGACTTACTTTACTTTTAATGTAAATTTTTTGGCTCAGCCCAATCCACAACAGGTTGTTGATTATACTCACCAACCCACCAAAAATTACAAAAAAAAATAAAAAAAATTAAAGTAACAAAATATTTTTAGAAGAATAAATTTGAAAATTTATAAAATTTAAAATTTGAATAATCTATTATAGCATTATTTTAAATTTCATGAGTTTAAAAATAAAAATTAGTGAAATGATATTTTACACTAAAAATATACATTTATAACATGTTAAATATTAGTTTAATAATTTAAAAATTTTAAAAAGTCATATTCACGTAATAATGAAAAATGAAATAGGTGAGTTGGTGGCCCACTTGGCCTACCACGAGTTCAATCCAGATAGGTCGGATCGTAAGTGGACGAACTTGTATTAATCTGAGCTCGAACCCATGGTGAACCGAGTTTATCTATATGTTTTAACCCATTTTTATGGCTTTATTGAAATACCATATCCAAACATGAAAATTAAAATTATATAAATTTGAAATGTCTTATCTAAAAAAAACATTTGTAAAATAATTTTTTTTAATTGAAAACACATCAAATTCAATGTATTTCAATTTCGTTGAATTTATAAAAATTTCTCATTAAAACACAAAGTAACATTACCAATAGCACTTTGATAGAAAGTAGGATATCCATATTAAGGCATCATATGGAGATTGTAACACCTCTATTTTCATAACCAGGTAGTATATAGTTTATTTACATTGTAATTTAGGTGAAACTTAGTTATCCTAGACACCTAGTTTCGTTCGAATAAGACTTTTAACCAGAAAATGATGAATAAGAAAAGAAAAATACATAAAAGTTGAGGGTTGTGATAATTGTGCACTTTGTCCAAAGGTTCCAATGAACCAAGGGTGGACAATGATTCATGTAAATTGTAGGGAAACCACTCAAGTCTCAACCAAAGGTGCAAATAGACAAAAGAAGGATGTTGATTCATGTAAATTGCAAAATCATAGGTCAAACCTCAACCTACAATGGCAATAAACTAGAAAGAGTTGTTGGTTCAAGCTTAATTTCACTAAGCCATGAGTGAATCATGCCTTAGAGGTAGCTTAGTGAATGAATTTTTGTTAAGGAAAGTCCCTAGAAATAATCGGAGATTCAGAAATTCACTCAGCGGAATTCGGAAATTCGCTCAACAGATTTAATTTTGCTCAACGGATTTTCCTGCGCAAAGGCTATAAATAGAGGTTCTTGGGTGTGTTCTAGGAAAGGAAATCAGAAAAGGGAAGAGAGAGAAAGAACTAAGAAGCAAAAGGAAATTCTATAGTGAGAATAAGAGGTTCTGGAAAAAAAGAAGTTAGGAGGAAGATCTTCCAAGGAAGATTGAAGCTATGAAGGTTTTGCATCACTCTTAATCAACATCTTATCAAGGTAAAAGGGAAGTGAGATTTATAAAACTTGGGAGGAGTTAATCTTAATAAACTATATGTGTTTTTATTTTGTTATTACTTTATTGATATGTTGATATTCATTCCTTTTACTTGTTATTTACTTTAGATGTTATTTCTAGCCCTCTATTTATGATTTTCAGTTATTGTTATGATTTTTATATGAGTTACTCCTTACTGACTACTTTTGATATCTTGGTTATAGCAAGTGGATTGTCTATATTATAACATTGATTTTCATAAATAATGGTTTTATGAATCAAGTTGTGAAAGTTATTATTGTGAAATTTTTATGAACTATCTTTGAAATGGATTATCTTAAACTTGTCAATATGTTTTCAAATGATAATCAATTAATATGTACTTTTGAAAGAATGAGTAAATATGTGAATAAGAGAAAGACAAGTTGAGTATGCTATATAGTTGCAGTCTAATCCAATCTTCCACATCATAAAAGATGTCTTGTAGTAATATTGTACTATTCTTTTCATAAATATTAACATAATTTTAGGAAATTAAATCACTTAATATAAATTTCTATTTAATTGTATGAAGCTTGATAATATAATGATTCAATGATTATGATTTATGAACAAAGTTGCAATATTTAATTTATGGTTAACAAATAGTGTTGTGTTTAAGTATGAATGTTATATAATTTGTGGTTATAAAATTAGAATTCCTTAGGAATGTGCTGAGAAGTTGAGAGGAAAACTTAATAAAAAGTCTAGGTTTCCTAGTAGGGTACCATGCAAGTGCATGAAGTACAATGTTTGAGAAGTCACAGTTTGTACACTGCAAGATCAAAGGCAAAATCAAGGAAGGCCTAGGATTTGTTTTAAGTAAATGAATATTTGAATTATTATTGTGGATACTTGGGTTGAGGATGTTCACTAGCTAGGTGAACATTCATAGGAGTCCATGTTGGTGCTTGAATGGAATTCATTTATTTATAACTATCGACAAACGCTCAACATCTCATGATTAGTATGGTATATCTTTCTTGCCTAAATATAGTTGGTCGTTTGTGATAGACAGGTAGCTTAGTTGGCAATCAGCCAAATGATTATGATAGGGCAGGTAGCTTAATCTCACAAGAGAATTATCATACCTACACGGGAAAGATATAACCATTATTAATCACTTTCCAAACAAGATCCTTAGTGATATAGGTGAATCATCATGAATGGTCATGGATCCATACATAGAATCAAGAGAAATTGAATCTGGTGTTGAAAAGAATGAGATTGTGATTATGTGGAACCGAGTCCTAGGATCAATCTTAGCCCCATTAATCGTTAGTTTATTAGGATTAACATTTATGGTTTATAATTATCTCACTTTTTTGTATGTTTGTTCTATATGTTTATTTTCATATGTGTTGGGGTATGAATAGAAGAGGAATTGAATCAGACTGTTGTGATGACAACTTTGAAGATTTTCCTTATACTTGATGTTATATGATGTTTGTATCAAGCTACTCTCAATGTTATCTTAGTTATTTTGTCAAAGATCCATTGCACTTATTTAGGGTTAATTGGGGTAGTAGTGATAAGGAATATATAATGAGAAACATTTTGTAAAAGAAAGGTTTTTTTAATGAATTATTGTTGTTCTATAATTTTCTTAAGAAGATTATGATTCTTTATGTAATATCATGTTTTGAAAATTTCTCATAATTGAGTAAAAGCCTTTGACAAATCTCCGAATTTCATAATTGAATTGGGTTAGTAAAATGGGTTGTTACAGAGATGGAGACTACTTACTTAGCATGATGTTTGTTGGATAAAGGTGGTCAAGGAAAAGTATGGATTGAATACAAATATATTCACGCATAGACAAGTTAGAAATAGGTCAAATTGGTGGAAAGGAATTATGAAGCCGTTCTAGAGGGGTACTCAACAACAAAGTATGGTTTGAAAATAAAATCATATGAAAAATTGGTGACGCCAATGACACTAAATTTTGGAAAGATTCATAGTGCATAGATTGTCCATTAAGAGAGGAAGTTCCTAGACTATATGCATTGAGTAATCAAAATTTATGTCAATGAAGCAAATGGGTGGTTTGGATGAAACAAATCAGTTGTGTTGGAATTTCATATAAAATTGCCAACTTCGAAGTATAGATTCTTCTAAGATGAAATAACTATTAGAGATGTTGCAAAATGTGTATGTTGATTGAAGATTTAGATAATTGGTATGCCATAAGGAACATAAATCATATGCCTCTAAATTCTTGTCTCATTTCTTATCCCCACCAATAAAAAAGTTTCATGTCATTTAATGAGCTACATAAAAAAATTATAAAATAAATTCATTAAATGACATTTTTTTATTGTTGGAACAGGAAATGAGACATGAATTGGGATAGAGGATTTTCATCCATACCATAAAGGGAAATGGAAATGTATAATGTGTTAATGGAGACTAATGATAATATATGGCTATGTAAAAGATGATATGGAAAAATTGTGCACCATCAAAGACATATACTTGGATGACGAATTATTATGTTCAGGGTATCGACACAGAAGAATATGTTTAGAAGAAATGTCATAATGTCATTAAATCTTTGAAGGTGCCACTTTTGTAATGACTATTTTGAAATGATGAAACCTTTAATGCTTGAGTGCCATTTTCATATAGATTATGACAGAAGGTGTAAGACTAGTTGGATTTGAGTCAGTCCTACCTATACAAGGTAAAGATCACATTCAAAAATATGGATTTGTGTACTCAATAAAGCATTAGTTGTATTTTTAACAGTGCATTAGTTTTCTTGGAGAAGGCATTTCATCTACTCTATAAAGCATGGTCCTGGATTGTGGCTAAGGTCAATAGAATTTGCTTATCTATTTATGAATAATAGAAACAATCTCTATTATGCCTTAGAATCATCCTTTAGATATCCTAAATATATGAATTTGTTCATACAACTTGTGTGACCAGATTGTGAATATATATTAGATTTGATATTTTTAAAAAAAAAATTCAAATTTCATAGTGCCAAAAGTTTCTCTCACGCCTTTCAAAAAGCATTTCACATATTTAGAAACTATACCTGCTAACTACTTTCACCTAATCACAATTACATATCTGACTTCGCCATTGCATTGTGTAGTAGGCCTTGCTGAATCCAAAGATTCAATGCTACAATGTCAAATATATATACATCTCAAAGCATTGCTAGTTATTTATTATCTCTATAATTTTTCTACCTTTTGTATCTCTTTCTCTCTTTACTACATGTAGATCCATTGAGATGTGAATGTAACATTTTCCAAAACCAAATGCCAAAACTACTGCTACTTCACACCAAGATACTATCTTAATTAGCATATATTTGAAAAGGGTAGCCCAACATAACATAATTTTCAGATGGAATATTAACGAGGTGATCATCCACTAATGCTCGAATTAGATGAATAAACTTTCAATGATGAATGGAAACAAAATTTATTTTCTCCGGTTGAATAAACTGCATTTCACAGACAACACAAATTAGCCTTGATATAATTACATTTACAATTAACATAATTGAATTTGAAAATAATTCTTTTTATAAGTAAATGTTGATTGTTAGTTGAATAATTTTAACTTACAATCTCTTTTTCTCATTCTCTTATATGTAAAGTTTATAATCCTAACAATGATATTACTATTAACACTTGAATTCTTATTGGTGTGAAGGGTTGTGCTTTAATAATGGAAAAGTGTGCTGACTTTCAGTGTCTTTCTGCCCAGTGGGTTGTGCATTCCATGAAGAATGTGACTATTTTTTTTACAGAACACAATTATTTTTTAATGGTAATAAAGTAATAATACTATTGAATTCAGATAAGATCATTATGAAGGAGAAAGTTCTCATATTTAACAGAATCGTGCACCTGACTATTTATTAAGCAGAAAGCCTGAAATAACCCTGCATCTATTAATTTAAATAGAGATGAATAAAAGTATAATAAATAATATTACTTACACTTCTTAAAAGACAAATAAATAAAAAGAAAATATTCTTCTAGAAATGAATAATCAAAAATCGAAATAACAGTATTTTAGTCAAAGCATTCTAGAATTTCTTTTTAAATCAACAAATAAATGAGGACTACAGCGACCAGTACATGAAGCATGAAGCATGAAGGTCAGCAATCTTTTTCGTTTCACACTAAATTTTATTGTTTGCTAACCTTTTCTTCGTTTCACCTCACTATCATTTATATTTTTCTATTAAACCCAAAGGCTAGAGGCTGTAGCAAAAGGATGTGAAATGATTATTTTTCTTGCGTTTGATTTTGTGCTGTCTCTTCTAGAAGACGATATAAAAGAGAGAAAGAGGTGTGAAAAAATAGGGACAACGCGTAATGAGGGATTGGAAATTCTTTGGTCCGTGCTCATCATTCCAACTCTGACCTTCAAATATATTAGCAAATGACCAATGATTTATCACAATCATCATGCTTACGTGGACAAGACTTGGTCAGCATTCTATTGCTCATTACTAACAAAATACTAGTCTCAGTCTCAGCTCAAAAAGTCACTTTCTCAGTCAAAATTGGACTTATTTCCAGCTTTAAAATCCACAATGGATTGATAGATAGATAGATCCACTTAGCCATTAAATACAACCCTTTCCTTTACTTCATTCACCATATGCCCAAATCAATTTAAACTTCAAAACTTGTTCTGCCTCCTCCCATTATATATTCTACTTCCACCATTTCCATGCACGATAGATAAAAGAGTTATTGCTCTTTGCCACATCAGGCACCTTCCTTCTCAATCACTATTTAAGAAACAATGGAAATTGGCAATAGTTGGGAGCAGAAAGCACTGGTGAGTGAGCTAACTCAAGGGATGGAGATAGCCAGAAAGTTGAAGGAAGACATGAGTTTACCCTCTTCGGTTAACTCTAGGGACTCATTGTTGCAGAGGATATTATCCTCTTATGACAAGGCTTTACTTATTCTGAGATGGAATGAATCAATGTCCAATTCACTAACCATGAATCAAGAAACTAATACTTCCTCACCACACTTTCCTATATTAGTTGACAAAAGTCCTTTGGGCGAGGATGCTGGAGGTGTTCACAATTCAAAGAAAAGGTTCGTTTTATTGACACATTTTTAATACCAAAAGTCAACTTAGTCAGAAATTATATGTATAAATGCTGAAGGTGGCAACTTTGTTTCAGAAAGATGATGCCCAAATGGACAGAAAGGGTTAGAGTGAAGATCAAGAATGGCGTTGAAGTGCCCCTGGAAGATGGTCACAACTGGAGAAAATATGGTCAGAAAGACATCCTCAGTGCCAAATATCCCAGGTCGGTAATAATAAAAAAATAATGCAGCGTAAAAGTTTAATCGTAACTCTAACTATGTTTATATGACTTTTAAAACTATTAAATTTAGTATAAAGAAAGGTCTTGTAAATAGAATGTGATTATAAAACTCTTTTATAAAGAGATTTTTATAACGAGAAAAATATTAAACTCTAATAATAATGTGGTCACTAATAAGAACAGTTTGTGATGAAATGGATTGTTACATTTGCAGAAGCTATTATAGATGCACCTTTCGCAAAAGAAAGGGGTGCTTGGCGACAAAGCACGTGCAGAGATCAGAAGAAGACCCTACGATGTTAGACATAACATACCGAGGAAGCCACACGTGTAAGGAAAACGACGGTGTTGTGGCTCCAAAATCAGCAGATAATGATGAGAAAATTCATAGTAACAACATTGAGTTTGAGCATGCACAAATTTTGAGTGCGAAAACGGATAACATAACAGCACATCCATTCGGTGCTTCCTCTTCGACTTCGTTTGGATGCATGACACAAGACGACAACTATCACGCCTTACTTCCTTCTTTGGTCCTAAACAATGATCCTTGTTTGGCCACCCTTTCCCAAACATCCTTATTGTCTCCAAACACACCTCAATCAGTGTCTCCATCTTTCCTCTTACATGAATTCGATGGATTCTGTAACAAGCCTTGCCCTGAATCTCATTTTGCTGAGATCGTTTCATCAACCACCAATTCTCCAATTTTTGACTTCAGTTTCTCACTCGATGCAGTGGGAATTGATGAAAGTTTCCCCTTTAATGCCTCTGGGTTTTATCCTGAGTGCACTTCAGAATGATTTTCGTACTATTTGCTATTTGTAGAAAGTATCAATGGTTACCATTTTACATAGGGTCGTGGAATCATGTATTACACTCTAGCCAGCACTAATATATGCCTTAGTTTGTTCTTTCTAAAATAACCTAGTTGATTTCTAGACAACGTTATTTATTTAAAAACTGATGCGGTAATTTAAAAACAAATATAAATATTGTTGATTTTTACAATAACAATATAACATCTTTAAGAGTTATAATAATAATCATTGAGATTAATTTACAGTATAAGATTGTTTTACATGGACTTTTGGTCAACGATCATTCAATTTTTTTATTTAATTATCATTTTTATTTAACTTTATTAGAATTAAAAAATCATTACAACATAGGAAGTATTTTTTAGGGAAACAAATGCTCCAATCCACATCTTTGGTGGAATGTCAAAACTACAAAGTAGTGATTAAAACAAATTGTGACCATATGAGAAAACTGAAGGGCAAGTCCCTATCTTGTAGAATGAAAGGGATCACAGAAAAGAAAATGGACACAGATTCTTAAATTATACATCAGATTAAAAAAAAAAATACACTGTTTTCAAAGTAAATAGGTGACTTTTTCTTAATTTGTTAAGGAGTTAAGGCTTAAATTTTAAAATATTTTATAAATAAATACGTCTATAGTTTTAGTTAATCCTTTTAAATAACGAAATCTCTTTCAATAAAACTCATTTTATTTAGTATCATACAAAATCTAGTAAAATCAAATAAAATTTATTAACTAACTTTTTTCTCATTCAAGTTTATTGGAGGAAAGATAAAATTGGTTGAAGAGGAGTTTGGATCACTCTATCCCTTCCGTCAAAATGGAACTAAACAAGATTTCTTCAATAACCTCTCTCCATTAAAACAAACAGGGTATAAGAGCACTGTTTTAATTTATTTTTATTCTCAAAATTTTGAATATGAAAATATCACATTCCCATATTTATTATTTCACACAGCCTGCGGGCAAAAGCCTGCTCAACGACTGTAGAGATGATGCACCAACAAACGTCGAGAGCGTGTAGAAACTGTACTTGGGAATTAGGATAAACTCGTTTAGACTCCATGAACATCAGTTTGTTTTAAATTTTAATTAAATTCATTTTTAATTGATTATAAAACAGACTTTAGAATGAATGAAATATCATTTGCAAATTTCACACCTAAATTAATTATACAGGGTTTTTTTTTTACGAATGGAGAAAGGACCAAAATCAATTACCTTCAACAAACTAAAACTTCACTTCTCACAACCAATCTACCCAATACAAAATCCAGAATCCACTGCTAACTAATTATGCAGAGCAATGTTGCTTAAAATCACGTTGACGTGATTACCAAACAGATGGAATGACCTAAATACTCTACTAAAAGAAGTGTGCTATTAACACACCTTTCTAATACTCTTATCAATTGAAATTTATTAAAAATTATAAAATCATAGACTTCATAAAAAAAAGTACTACAAAATTATAATTTTTAATAAATTTCTGTCAAAAATGATAATAATATCGTGTTCATATTTCCAAGTTCTAACTTTATTCTAAAGACATCAATCGCGTATTTTGACAATGTGCGACGTGTTTCTCATAATAGCATTAACAAAAATCTTTGCTTTAACATGCTAATACAAAGTGAAAGTATGATTTGTACAAACTGCATCATTCATGTAACACGAGAAATTGTCTACATAAATTACAGAAGAATACACGTCATCCTATTCTATAGTTAATAATGGGATGCCAAAATCAAGAGAGAACTTATGCCAACTCACTAACAACAATTCTAACGAGGTTTAAATATCGTTTATCATTAAAAAGCGGACTGAAATCTTTCAACCTTTCTCCACAGCCCAAAATATTTCAGATTCATTTCCATATAAAACAGCTGGGAATAACTACTGACAAGTGGCTAAGAAGTGGGTTCAAATGCAGCTTGCTGATGCCAAACACCATTAAGATTAGCTTGCCATAATCGGACCATCCCATCATGACCTGTAGTAGCCAAAGTCATTCCACTCATGTCCCACTCCATTTGCCACACCTAAACAACATTTAATGGTAAGCAAAACCTTGCTATATAATCCATCAAAAGCTAAGTTCAAAGTTCATACATCCGTATGATCTCTGAAAGACATAGTAAAGTATACATGAATATATAAAAATAGAGCCAGAGGCAATCTAAAATCATATACCAAGCCCTCGTGACCTGACAGTAGCGCAACTCTCTCTACTGAGAGTCTTCCGTTTTGATCAGGGTTCAACCCCAGATTCCATATTGCAAGTCCCTTACGAGTTGCAACTGCAATGATCTCATACGGTCTACAAGAAAATCATACCAGTTAATAATATATGCGTAAAACAGAACAGGTTCTTTAACATTTCTTTGACAATTTATATAGACAGGATGGCAGACATAACCACAACATAGCAGAACAAACTTCCTCACAATAGTTGATAAATTGATTTACATGAAATCATGGTTATCAACCTTTTGATACCAGCCATGCTATGTGGAGAAGTTCAGGAATCGGGCCAATAAATGTAACTGACATTTTTCTAAAAGTTTGCACATATTTTACCTGCCAATATTTGGTGCCCATGCAACAGCATGAACCTCGTCACCCTTGTCTTCAGGGAGTGCCAATTCTGCCACCGGAAGCCATCTTTGATGAGCTTGATCAAATTCCCATACCTGTGGAGAAAATATATCACACATCAGAGAACTGGAATCCTCATCCCCAATAGAAGAAAGATGTGGTAGTTTTTCAGCTTTGAAGTACTGAAATCTTCCACATTTTAACAGCTTGTATCATTAGCAAGGTAATATGATGATAGCAATGTCGTAACACACATAAGCCCATACCCATAAGGCCCAAACACTATTCACCCCAGCAGGAAATATCTAGACAATGGATAATGCCACCTTGGGCATTTGTAACCATTTGGTCCTACTTGTGTCTTTTCCTTAATTCCAAGAAGCTTCTAGTATACCAGCTGTCCTGGTCTAGGTTATGAATGATTGTATTTATATTCTGGCATTTTCATGAATGGAGGCAGAGCAGAATTTCTTCTAGTCTTATTGCCTTCTTTTGTTGTTGCTGTTATTTCCTTTATTAGTTGCTGTTAAATTTTAGCATCTATCATATGCACAGTTCTGAGACATGGAGAGACAATTCTAGAATGCAATAATCATACCATGGGAAGGTATAGATAGTGCAGCTGAAATCAATAAACTAACAGGTCAAACTTGTAGATTTAGTTACCTTAGAAGAATTAAGCTCTGATGTATTTGAATTAAAACCTATAAGGAAGCTGGATTCCTGACCTCCACCTTTTTGTGGATTCCAAGATATGGAGGCAGAGACACATGAAGCCTTTCCAAATGCAGACACGGACTCAATAACATTTTGAAATTCGGCCTAAAAGGGAGAACAAAAACATTCAGTATTCTTGCAGTAAGAATATTCAGTATCACATTTCATGACACAAGGAAATTTATAACTTGACCATAGGTAAAATAAAACTAGTTTTACCTGAAGCTGCCAATTTCTCAGTTCTAAGGAATCCAAGAGCTCAAAAACTCTTACATTACCATCTGAATATGCAGCAACCTTCAATGTTCGTAAATAATTAATAAATAAGAGTAAACAATTAATGCATTAACTATAAGCATTACAAGATTTCACACAAAAGAATGCACACACAATGTATTCAGGGAGAAATACACTAAAAAATGAAAATTTGCATCAGATAAACTGACAGTTACTATTACAAATGGCTGTGTGAAATTCAGATATAAAAAACATAGCTCCAAAACCAATATTAGCGACATCATTATAGCTATATAACTAACCATTTTTAAACCAGTCGAAGAGACTCCAAATCGAACATCAAGGACTTTGCTTGAACTGTTTCCAAAGCTTTTGCACATCTTCCACTGAAGAGAATGGGAATCTACAGAAAGACATAACCTTAATCTTCAGACTTTCAGCATTAACTGAATACAATTCCTTACAAAATAACTTACTGAATGAAAAGCTCAAAGCAGTTAACAGAAATGTAGAAAAACGAAAATAGTGGATTAAAAAATAAATATAGAATGCATTCCACAATTGTATCACCAAACCACTGTTTATTTTCCCAACATTTTAATAGGTAACACGCAACTCAAAATTATAAGAAGCACATTTTTCAATTTGAGAAAAAACACCCAATGTATGATACCTTCTGCAACCTCCTCCCACAATGACACAATTCCGTCGGCAGAAATACACGCAACAGCATCACCATACTCTGGCGGAAGCCATACAATGTTCACGATGTTTCCTTCAAGAATCTTCACAGTTTAAGGGAAGTAAATACATACGAGGTAGAAAATGGAGAGAATGATAATGAATAAACATGTTAAAATGAACAACAACAAACTATAGATATAAAAGAAAAAGATTAGAAAGACAAACCCTAGATTTGAAAGTAGAGAGGAGGGAGGAAGAAGAGGGTGGGTGGCGGGAATCGAAGATTGAAAGCGTGCCATCGGAGGAACCCACAGCGAGTCTGGTGCCAGAGTAGTTCCAAGCAGTGCAGCTTGTGCCATTATCGAGCCTCAACAACTCCTTCGCCATATCTCTCTACACTGCTCAGACCTAAAACCCTGTTTCCGGGAAGTCACACTAACAGTAACACTAATTCCGCTTCAACAACTGTTTTTTGTTTTTAGGTTTAAATATGTTTTTGTATCTAACCAATTTGTTTCTAATATAGATGATGTTACAAATTTTTTTAGTTTTAAAAATTGTATTCTTGTATTTTAAAATAGTAATATTATATCTTTAAATTTTAAAAATGTTTAAATTGGTACCCATTTTGTGAACAGTTAATATTAACAATCACGTATAAGAAATTAGATAATATAACACACATTTACTTAATTTAATATTTTAAGTTTAACATGTCGCATTAATATGGAGGCAGAATGTCTAAAATTTGAAAAATTTGAAAACATCAATTGTATTTAAATCTTTCGACTAAATTATCAGCAAATAATGTAGGATAAATAGCGTACATAAAAAGGGTAATAATTAAGAGAAAAAACACTATTATAAATTGTTTTACATTCATATTTAATCATAATTTTTTTATTTATGGTGAGTTTGTTTGTTGATTTTACCAATTAATATTTTAAAAGTCATATCAATGAAGAGTTATAATTAAGCGTAAAAACTTTTTTACACTGTCAGTATATATTAATTAAACTAAAAAATTATTTAAAACTTAGAAATAGTTGTTACAGTATACATTTATATCGCTTAGGAGTCAAGGTCAATAGTCAGTTATAAACATTCTTCTCCCTTAACCCATAGAGACATCTTTCCAAAACAAAACTTATGATGAAGCCAATGAGCTCGAGAGCAAACAATACCTTGAATGCGACGATCTACTCTAAATTATGGTTTAGGACTAGCGACAACAACATTGGCGTTTGCCGTGGGGTTGAACCCATGCTCTCGTGCCCTTTAGTCACAACCAGCGGTTTGGAGCTAACGTTAGGAACAATAGTCATTTTCTATACACTTTTAATTTGACTATTATAAGAACTATAAAAGTCTAGTGATAACTACTTTGGATGATGCACTTCTAATTTAATTATCATTAAAGAATTTAGTCATTATACATATTATTATATCATTCTAATTATTTAAATTCAAATGTAAAGTTTAATAATAGTCACTTTGGATACACTTCTAATTTAACTATTGCAAAACTTATAAAAATATTTATGATAACCAGCTTGTATCGACTTTTGATTTGATTATTTTGAACCCTTTTTAAATTAAAATTTTAAAATAAAAAAATAATAGAGTTTTTAACTATAACTACTTCAAATATAATTTTGATTTAGTCATTATAAAAATTATCATGATTTTGTAAATGCCACATTGAATCTACTTAATAAATCATACTAAGTTGTCACTTACTACTTTAGAAACCCTTTTTAATTTGGCAATGATAAAAATATCTTCTATAATAAACATAAAAAAGATTAAAATTCAAAAAATCAAAAGTTTCCAATATTGAAATCCTTTTAAAAAATTATGTAAACAATAATTCTCTATTACACATAGAAATATTGAGTCCAAAAACATAAAAAATTAATTAATTAAAAAGATAAAAATACAATAATAATAAATTTTATATAAAAAAACTCTTCTTGTTAAAATTAATAAATAAAATAAAATAGTTTTTGTGTCTTAAGAGATGAAATAAATATTTTTTAAAGTTGTCTAATTTTGCAGGTTTCATTAGAAGTAATCATATTTATGACTAACGTAACAAGTAGGGTATTAATATCTCCCCAACTTGTAATAGACTTTGGAACTCAGAATCTAGGTTCACAACCAATTTTTTTTTAAGTTTTTCCATTGTTTCTTTTATAAACATGGATGATAATTTCTCTATTCTTAAATTATTTTTCACAATCCCGTCAAGAATCACATATCCACAGGAATTAAAAATAAAAAATAGAAACAAGGTATATGAAGTCAAGTCTTAACTTTTATTTTTATTTGGAGTTATATGTGTGTATTGAAGATTTATTTGTTGTTTAAGTATTTAAATTTTTGTAAGTTGAAGTGCTTGTGTTTTAATGTATGTTTTTAAAATCAGACTGGTAATTAAACCGGTGAAGACACTAGTTCACAGTTCATTGGTTCAACTGTTATTGAACTAGCGGTTAAACCGGTCTTAATAAAATAATATTTTTTTATTATTAATGTACTATAATAATTAAAATTATAAAAGAAAAAATGTATTAAGATTGAAATTATAAAAGGGTAAAAGTAATTTTATTAAATAACCTTCATATTGGTAAGTTAAACCCTATTTTATTAATTTTAATTAAAAATTGGTTGATTTAAAAAAATGAGGGGTGTATTTAGCAAAAGAAAAAAAAATTAAAAAAAAAAAAAAACAAACTGGTTGAACCAGTGACCCTTCCTTTTTTCTTTTAATACCAGTTTTTTGTTCCACCGATTTTGAGAGTTGACTGAACTGGTTACCAAACCGGTTTTCCGATCAAACCAACCAGTTATGATTTTGAAAACCTTCCTTGTTTTTATAAATATTTTTAGTTAATAAATAGGGCGTTACAAGTTACATATTGTACATATTGAAAATTGCAAAGCACACAAAGGTGCTTAAAGGGGAGACAAGAGCTAACCTTAGGGAGAATTTTTCTAAGACACAGGAGAACATCCTGAGATTCAAACCAACCTCACCCAAACACATCGTATCCAACTTATGCTACCCAAAACAATATCTATACATTATTTATAGAATTAAGTTTGTTATATCTATTCAATAATCATTTTTTTTAATTTATGATTCTACATATAATATATATAATATTAAGTCAGATTATTATTGGTAAAGAAACTCAAGTTCCATATCAGTTAAAGATATGGTCAAATAATAATATATAAATGAGATGCAAACTATACTTTACAAGTTTCATGTTGGCTAAAGATGTAACTAAATAATAGTATATATAATAGTCTGTCCTAGATCTATTAGGAAGATCACCCACTATATTATCCACATATTAAGCTCACTTTAGAAGCTTAGTTAATAATTTTTAAGAGTTATCATATATTATCTATTTTTGTCTACTCATGTAATTTTATATGAATAAATTATTGAAAACTATAACATCTTATTTAGCAAGATATCTATAAATAAGGTATAAATATCAAAAGTGTTATTTTGATTATTATGATGGATAAAATAAAAAAAATAAAAATCGTAACTCTTTAATGTAGAAATAAAAAATATATAAAATAGATATCTTCTGTTATCATTATCCTATTACTCATCTACGAGGACTAATGTTGGATAATTCATAGTCTACAGTTAAATTTTAGATTTTTTATGTACTTGTTGGATTTTGAGTATTGTGTTGTTGTTGATGGTGATATTTGCTGAAATAGTTAAGGGATTTATTGATTTGGTTTTATTTTTTAATTTTTAAAAATTGTTTTTTGGAAGAAGAGAAAAAAATTCTCAGTATGTGTTATTTGAAAATTATTTTAAATATGTCAAAATGAAACTAAGTACAACTAATATGTGCTTATAAAAAAATAAAATAAAACTAAGTAAAACATAAATTAATATAAGTAAAAAGACATATCCCTTAATATGTGCATATAGTACATGAATAGAATTACAGTTTAACTAATTCACATCTTCTAACATGAGTTTCAAGTTCCTTCGATTCTCTGCATCACCTGTTCCTTGAAAAAGAAAAACTAAAAGGGTATGAGACACAATGTCTCACTAAATGCTTTAAACGTGACCTATGGATGTGTTAGACTCTACTACCTAGCAATTCAATCATGTATCCCTCATACATGACTTCACCATCACTAAGTTTTAATAGATCTCTAACTCTCAAGGTTGGGTTCATGCTTTTCAATTATAATGCCTCTAATCAACACAATCTTTGTTGCAACTAATGTGTAAATAGTCGTAATGGATTTCTCCCTTAACAACTTAATTAATTATCACTTAGATCACATTTTTCTCTCTATATTACATTAAATTATCCGTTATATTAAAGCTTAAGACTATTGAACATAAAGGTAATCTTAACTCTTCTTCCTTTAATCATAGCTTCTTCTCACTTTAGATTGATATTTTATTGTTGCTCTTTATATTCTTAATTATCCTTGTGTATTTAGGAGCACATATTACTACCATAAGAATGAGTTCGCTTATACCCACAAGATTACCACAACACACATAGCTTAATATTTGTATACTATTCACACACATGCAATACAATGTCAAACATAAGTTAGAAATATATTTTGCATGTGTTAAGGCAATATAAGGATAATGGATAGTAAAAAAATGCCCAACAAATGAATATATCACAAACAAATACACATATCAACTCAAGACTTTTCACTTATAAAAAGTTATGTTCCATAACTTTGTATGCATGTGGTTTCATAACTTTTACCATAAACACATATGAGGTAGGTGAGAATACATGGAAATACACAAACCATTAGTTAACATATCTACTCTAACCCTTAGGTAACAAAGTCATGAGATATGTAAAACAATTTTATATTTTATATTTTTTATGAATTTGAAATTTGTGTTTTTAACTAATTAAACCAAATTTCATTTTTTAAATGTTTTATTCAAACAATGGTTAAAATATATGTGTAATGTTTCTTTTACTTAAGGTTTTTGTTTATGTACCCATCATTTTTTATTTTATACCCTTAAAATACATTTTCAAATTGGGCTTTTCCAAATGTATTTGAAGGGTGTAAAACTCAAAATGATAAGTAATCCTCTAATTAATAACCATACCGCCTTTACTAAGTATCATTTGAATCTAATTAAGTTCCCAAATCAATAGAGTAAGTATAAGAATAGGAAGAATATTAGCAACACTTCCCTCTATTTTTGAAAACTATCTTTATAATTAGTTTGAATTAATTAAAAATAACCAATTTTGATAAATTGTCATCTTTTAGGTAAGAAAAAGAATTTATTTACTTCAATAAAAAGTATAAAATATTTATTCTTAATTTTCATTGTTCATTCTTTTTTAAATCTAATAGTTAATATTAATAACTTATTATAATAATTATATTGATAGTAAGATAAAAATAAGTCTCCTTTATTATGGTTGAAATAAGAAAATCTCTTAACATAATTTTCAACTGGATAGAGAGAATGCCCAACATTCTTCATAAGAGTAGAATTATATCTAGAAGCTTTGGTTAGATTTGATTGTTATAATAAAAATAAGTATTTCAATTATTCACCCATATATGAGTGAGAGACTAGACAGTCTAGACCGATGGCCATCTACTGCCAAAAGATGCCAAGGAAGGTAGTCACTGCCACTGAATTTATAGCGAACTTACACTCAATTTATGACCACGTCCAACCGAAGTACTTCATTGACCCAGTTGTTACTGTGAATTCTTAAATAAAATCATTATATAAGTGTAATGATATATCTTTTTTCATCATTTTTCTTGCAATCTCTTAAATGTTTTATATTATCATAACTAAAAGTAATTAATTTAATATTTTGGGAATTTGAAAAATTTTAAACACTTTTTTTTTATTTAACAACTAATTAAGAAAGTAATATAAAATATTGTGAAACTTTTTAAAATATTCATGTGACATTCTTTTTCTGGTTTCATTCTTTGTAAAATAACTTCCATGAGTTCCATCAATAATGATCATTCAAGAGCGTTTTCAAATAATCAGTACAGTGAGGGTGAAATGAACCCATCAATGACGACCCCACGCCTGCACACCCTTACGCCGATGCCCTTATTTTAGGGCAACTTCACACGATCACTATCCTGGTTTGCACTATTTTCAAATTTCCATACTTCTTTTTCACAACCATATACCATACAGATTTTTATTTTTTTTGAATTATCATTAACGTAGGTGAGTGTTTGACTTCAATAAGAAAAAGATGCATTTCCAATTTTGATAAAACTTTTAAAATGAGGTATTTTTTGAGTTATTAAAAATTATATATAATACTTTATGAGTTTAATTAGTATACATAATCAGTGTAAAAAACTTTAGGGTAAAGTCATTAGTACTAAACTTTTACACTAACGTTCAATCATAACAAAAATTATGTGACTTTTAAAGTATTAGTTAGTAAAGTAAACAAACTTACTATGAATGAAGAGTTGTAATTGAATGTCAGTATAAAAATATTTACACTTGCAGTATATATATATATATATATATATATATATATATATATATATATATATATATATCAATTAAACTCATACTTTATTTATAAGTCATTCGAGTTTTTCTAATAAACTAAGTTTTGATACACTATCAGGGTAAATTATGTTATTTACGTTTTTTAAATAAACTCACTGTGGTCTAAATTATTTGTAATATATTACTTAATCACGTATTAGTAGGTTATCAAGGAAACTTAATATGTTAAGAGTTTAATTAGTATATTAATAATGTAAAAAAAAATTATACTGATATTCAAGTTATATAACTTTTAAAATATTAATTAGTAAAATCAATATTTTTTCTATATGGGTATCATCCGTGTAAAACTTTTGATGGTTTCCATACACAATCCTTTTTCTCACATATTGTTAATATTTATACAATTAGATTTTGATAATTAGTAACAATGACAGATCGAGAGTCTGAGGGGAATTATTTTTGGATCTATATATAATTTTTAATAAATAATATTTTATAAAAATATTTATCATTAATTATATGTGCATAATTATAGATAGAATTTTTCACTAAAATATTAAACAAACACCAATTCAGTACTCTATATTTAATTAATATATTTTTAAAAATAATTTTCATACATATATAAAGGATTATTGGTGAGGAGGCCATGAACCTTGCTTGTCACCTCATATCTATTGCTTAATTATGTTAATATTTATATAATTAGATTAAACAGTAAGTTTTAAATTATTTTCAATATAATATATCCTTATATTTTATATATAATTAATTTGGTTTTAAATGGTAAGAATATTGTATTTTTTAATGAAAGATTGCTTAAAGAAGTACTTTCTTTGTTTCATTTTAGTAGTTATTTAAGGTTTTCTCACACATATTAAAATAATTAATAAATGAACTGGTTAATAAAATATATTTACTAAATTACTCATTACATTGTTGAGAATTTGACCGACACAATTAAAAAGGATTTAGATTAGTGTTAATATTTATTATTTATTTAAGATAATATTGAAATAGACTTGTAATTATTGCAATACATGGAATGAATTACAATTTTTTTAAAAAATATAAAATGTATTTGTTTTTTGTAAAATAGGTCAATAAATTGTTACTTAATTTACCTTTTCATATTAATCAAAATTCATTTTAATTAAATAAATCACATAGCATGTTGACCAATGTCATCGAGATAATGTGCTTGAAGAGTATGAATACTCTCAATTTTTTTTGTCCATTTTCTTTTCTTTCTTTTCATTTTCTATACTTTTAAAAAAGTTAATTAAATAGAGATGATATAAAGTTTATAAGATGTAATATTTATGTACTCAAAAATTTAATAATAAAAGAAAATGAAAAAAAATGGAGAAACCTAAGAATCGGAAACAATTAAATTTTGAATGGGTAAAGTTTTCTAGAATAGCTTAAATTAAAGATTACCTTCTCTTTTGTTTTTTCAAATTAGAGTTTAAATTTTTTAAATAAGACATAATATCAGGGCTTAAATTAAGTTTTTAAATTTTTAAAATAAAACATAATTTTTTCAATAAGTTTACTATTTTTATTTGTTAGTCAAGGAATGGCTGCATCAAGTGCCTTGTTATAAATGGGAATTAAAAAAAAAAGTAATAGTAGACCACGTAACGGTTATCAGCCATTTTTTGTTTGAAATGCAAAGAATATATTTAAAAAAGAAACAAAGAGTTTATCAGGTTACAAACAACTTACACACCTCTTGGTATACTATTGGTGCATAACATAACATAACATAGCGACCTATCTCATGTTTAATAAGCACATTCTAGGATTAGCATACCAATCCGAAAACACACACCCTTTATTGAACCCAAAGGAATATGTTAACCATTTCCACGAAATTACCTTTATAGACATCAGAATATCAACTGAATCCGCCGGTATCTTATAAAAAATAATCTGATTTCTAATAGTCCAGATACCTCAACACCCAGCAAGCCATAAAATATACCTACACTTCTTCTTTCGCTTTCCAACCACTCATGCAGACGATGATAGGAAAAGTTGTGTCAGGTCCCCCGGAATTGGTCCTTGAATTCTCAATCAGCTCATCATTTTGTTCCACACAGATTGAGTCTTGTCACACCTTAAGAAAATATGATTTCTACTCTCAATAGCACTCTTGCAAAACACACACAGCATTCGCTCTTGGAATGTCAACTCCTCTCTTCAATAGATTATCGGTGGTTGGTAATCTGTCTAACAATAATCTCCATGACAAAGCAATTACCTTAGATGGTAATTTATCTTTCCACATTCGTCTCAATTCTTTGGGCTCCACGTCAATTAGAATCGAAGAAGTCTGCTGCGAGCTCAAAACCGAATATGCCTCAGCCACTAAAAAACCTCCATCCCTACTAGATCTCTATCTCCAAATGTCTGACAGCTGATCCACAATTACCACTGACTGCAACAAACTTTGTAAAAGACATAACTGATCTTCTTCCCATACAAATAGCTCTCTTCTCCATACCCATTTTCACCCCCCTATATTAATGACAGCTCCATACAAATAACGGTTATCGGCCATACCAAGGTTTTTGTAATCAATTTCCACTTGTTAATGATATTATAGCAATTTTATATATATATATATATATATATATATATATATATATATATATATGAAAGTAATTTTATGTCTTAATAAAATAGCTTTTTTTTCTTAATCCTAAAGACACCGGTTAGTATTCTCTTGTAATAAAAGGAATGCTTTAAATTGAATATATTTTTTTGATAAAAGGATATGCTTTAGAGAATCAAATATTTATAATTATAAATATATATATATATATATAATAAACAATAAAATTATCGAAATTTTAATATCTATTTTTTTCCCTTTAAATCGTGCATGCTCATTTTAAAAATATTAAATCATTTCTATTTGAATCGTTAATGCCAAACTTCGACAATATTTGTTTCCATAAAAAGCCATAGTGTTTGTTTAAAATGTCTAAATAAGAACATAAAATAATGTGTGCTAATTTTAGTGTGAAATTGTATTCCTAATACTATTACAAATATTGACACAACCATATAAAATATATATGTTTATATTGAATTTCAAACTCTATCACACCACTACTCCTTTGCTATATGTAGGACCCTTAGAAAATTGATGTAACTTTACATATTATTCCTTTTATGTTCAAGGTATATGTATTTTTAATAATAAAATTTTTAAGAGTACTATAAAAATGTTATTTTTAACCAATTTGAAAATATATTCAGTTAACTTTTAATATTCGTATATGCATAATGTTTAAATTCAAATGATTAGAGAAAAAATCATAACCGGATTAGCAAGCATTTATTTCATAAGAATATAACACTTACTTACTTCTCATTATAATTATAAGAATAAAAATAAACTAAAAATATAATTTTTTTCAAAAATAAACAATTTCCAAGAATTAACAGTTTTTTTAAATCAAGCTCGTAGCAATAAACATGAAATATCATGTTCATATTTTAAATAATAAATTTGTAAACTTGAAATAAATACTTTTATAAATTTCTTCTTTGAGTTCTTTCCATCATATTACTTACTTAATTTTAGAATTTTCTCTCTTTTCTTGCGCGTCTCTTAATTATAATTTTTTTCTGTCTTTTTTATCTCTCTCTGTAATAAAAAACGTTATGAAAAATGTTGTTGTCAGAGTATTAAATATATGACATATTCATGGAAGTTGCAGATTCAATTTTCAAATTTCAAAATTAAAAAAGCCAAAAAACAAAAATTGCGTCGCCAACCATGAGAACGAAATGACCAAATAGTAGCATTTCAAAGAGAAATCATTCATGCTCTAATTAATTGACACATGTTAAGAGCATTTTCTGTTGGAGATACAGCAAAGCTACTTAAAAAAAATTAATGAATTGTTACTCCGTTAGATTACTTAAAAAAATTAATGATTCGTTACTCGATTAGATCAACCGTACATTTTAGTTCAAGTTATTTGCAAAGAAGAACTATTTCATCAAACAACCGTGATTTATAATTAAAAAAACAACTTTTTAATAATGATATGCAATTAAAAAGTTGTGAGTTTTATTGAGTTGTTTATAATTTTTTTTATTAAAGTAAAATTAAATATTAGTTATTTGACAATGATGTTACACCGGCATCACCAAATATTTCTTTTAATAAGTTTTTGATACACATTAATAAAATTTGATATTTGATCTAGACATATTAAGATAAAAATTAATTTAAGTTATTTCAACCCAAAAATTAATTTTAAACTTAGAATTAATTCTTTTTTTTTTAATACGAAACCAAATACGTAAATATTTATCTAAAACTAATTTTGATTTCAGAATCGGACGGAAAAATAAACACGCATGTACTACAATAATACAATACTGAGTCAACAAGGCTAATTGAGAAAAAAAGCTTAACTACTATATTGACTTAAATACTGATTCCTGAAGATGAAACGGAACATTGTACTGATCCGTAGTGAGCAAGGTGCAGATAAAGTAATTTGTGGTAATTAATTAAGCGCTTATATTGCATTGGGAAGCTAACCTTGGGATCTCAAATTCTGGAACTTCGGGAATGGTGGAGAGAACCACGTACAAACGCTCGTTGGAGCATTTCTCTGCCACTTGGAAATTCAAAGTGCTGGATTTGTTGTTATTTGACTTGAAAACGGAGCGAAGGAGTTTGTTAAAGGAGCGAGACAAGTTGAAGGACCTTCGCGGCAGCGCGTGAAGTGAACGTTCCGGTAAATGAGGCATGGAAAGCGTTCTACTTATAGGAGAGTTAACAATAGCCGAGTCCAGTTGGCGCTTGAATGAGTTCAACTCGAACGAGTCGTACAGCGTGCTCCCACAATCCCACAGATTACTAGGATGCGAATACGATGATGATTTTGTCGCTAAATGTTTCTCCATCGTGCTTTGTTTTGCATTATCACAATGCTCTGTCCTTTTTGTATGCGCCAAAACTAAACTACGGAGAGAGAGTGACGTTTTGTTTAATCGCTTTCGGCTTTTGTAATGGTTGGTGAAGAATCAAACGCGTTAGTCATGACTCATGACTAGTGACCAAAAAACGGTTACCGTCCATATCACCTTTTTCACGTCCCGCGCATATCCACCGTATATAAAATCCCTCGTTAACTAATTGCATGCATTATATATTTATATTACTATTAGTTGCTAACTAAAGATTGGTCAATCCAGATATTTCACTTACAGATCAACTTAATTTATTTTAACTTTATTGCGTTTCTCAATCCTGTATGATTCATATGATACTTTAAGAAAGTAACATAATATAATGTGATTTTATTAGATAAAGTTTTTTTTCCCCCTTCCATGCGATAATTTAAGAGAGCAACATAATATATAATGAGTTTTTTCTTTTAAAAAGTTAAGCATAATTACTTATGCACTCTTTCTTTTTTAATTATTATTTTTTTCATTTTATAAAAAATATAAGTATTACTATAACATTTGAGTGAAACGCAATATAATATTTTTAAACATATAAAAATGTTAATATAACGTTTTTAAATTTAAAGAGAATTTATTGTAAAAAAAATAAAAATGACATGGGTAATTTAATAAAAGTGAGTATAATTTTTGCCCTAAATTTTATAGTTAGTTTTAAATTGAAGTAATAAATACATTTGAACAAAATTTGCTAAAGTGTTTCCTTCTAAATAAATTTTATAAGCACTTATCAAAAGACACGCATACATGCAGAAGTACATTTGAATTGCGGGTGCATGCAAAATTTGTGTACAAGGTTATATTATAAAAAATATACATATCACTGCAGGAAAATACACTTGGGTTTTTTCAGTGGGTCACGAAACTCGCGGTAATAGAGTCATGTCTAGTGTAACATTCAATTATAATAAGATTAAATATTATTCTTTAAATGAATTTAAAATTAAAAAAGATTATAGTAAATTACATTAGAGTTTTGGCCACTAAAATTAAAAAAAATAAATTATAATGGCCTAAGCACATTGTAAATTGACAATTACTGATAATGAGAATTCAAAACTCAGTTACAATGGGTTTAGTCATTGTAATAACTTTACCAAATTGTAAATTGACAACAACATTACAATAAACATTTAGAATGGGTTACACCATGAACTTTTTGTTCCAAAAGAAACTTAAACTTCCTTTTTAAATCCGAAATTAATTTAGTGGGTAAAGTTCCTTAAAGACGTGTGTTGGCTCCTTCTTGCTCAAGCCATTTTCAAGCTTCGACAAGGACGAATCTTTGACGAGGACACAAAGATCCATCAAACCATGACAAGTTCCTTTGATCTTCATAAGCACATGTACTCATATTGACAAGCTAGCATCCTCCAAAATACCAAAACCCTAACTATTGTTGCCTCTAACGAGATGCCTCCAGCAACGCAACTGCATCTAATGATGTTAGCACCACCATCGTCGTTTATGACATTGAAGCTCGTGTGCAAACCGACTACAATGAGCACCCGCGTGGTAATAAGCACTCATGTGATGAAGTTCAAACACTCTTTATCTTGGATTTTTCTAGGTTTGAAATTTGATTAGTTGACTGAATTGGAATTTGCATGAAGTATGTATGGTTTTTGTATTTTTTAATTGAGCATAAAGGAAAAGGGAATGAAAATTAATTTTAATTAGTGCTAGGGTTTGACATGGATGGGTTTATTTATGGTTCTAAAATTGATTTGTATTAATTGGACATGGGATAAAGGTTTTAGTAGTTTATTGTGTTTTAAAGTTTACATGTTTTTGTTTGTTCTAAATCAGAATATGGTATTATATTTATTTTGTGTTAAACCATAATATTAATTTATTGGTATTAATCAGACATTGTAGCCTAATATGAGGCACTTTATGCATGTGTTGCTTCTAAGTCTTTTGCATTGGCTTTTTATCCTATGGATTTTTTTGACCTTAAATTTTGTTGTAATTTACTTCCAAATTTACTTTAAATTACTCACATTCAAAATTGTGTAATTGCTTCCTAAGACTTACAGGGAAGAAGATGCGTATTGATTCTTTACCTGTTTAAGTTTTTCCAATATCAAAGAAAATTCATTTATTCCATAATAATTTAAAGAGAATAGTTCTATTTGCTTATGAGATGATAATCAATTGTTACAAGCATTGGCTAAGATTAGTAAATTCAAAGATCTTGTACTTGTACTTTTGCATCTATCTTCTTTAATGAAAATTTCAGTCTACTTATTGAACCTATTAAAATTTTCAGATTCATATTTTAGATACATAAATTATTTATTTAAAATGAGATGGTTGCTTTGTTCTTGCAGGTATATTGAAGTTTTAAAGCATCTTGAGGGAGATCTAGGGAACAAGGAATATTTTGGTGGTGAAGCCTTTTAGGTATATGGTTTAAGAAATCTAAGAGTGGATTAAGAGATGGTTGCAAAGGGAATCTATTGTCATAGTTCTGGTTGACCCAAAGAAGATCTACCAGTTTGTCCTTGATGTCAGGACTTGATTAATGAGTAAAATCAAAGCATGCTTGATATGCCTCATGACAGTGAATGGTACTTGTTCCTTTTCTGTCTTTTTTTCCCATTGTATTGGAATTGGTGTTTTAATTTTTTGTCTACTCTTACATGAGATCTTGAATTAAAATAAGGGAAATAAGAAATAACAACAACTTTGAGTTTGCTTTTCAAATACAATGGGTATTGCTAACAAATAAAATATTTTAGCATATATAATTGTTATGTAATTTCTGTTCCTTAATCATTAGGTGTCAAAAATAAAGGGTTGAAAGATTTTTAGTAACAAGGGTAGTAGCTAGAAATCAAAATTTCTTACTTTACTATGCCACTTTCTTTTTAGTAGGAGATTTAAACTTGTGATAACAATATTAATTTGACTTTTACTATTGTTTAGTGTTTGTCTACTATATCTATTGTTGTTAAGTAGTTATCGTTCAATTTGGTATATTTTGTTTCATGTTACATTATAGTAGGACATGGCTTGATTGACTTTATCTATTAAAAATGGCAATGAGAACCATTGCTCTGGTTTTCAATTTTATATGTGTGTTGTTTGAATGGAAACTCCTAACTCCCCTCCCCAAGAGCCATATGCCTCCACCTAATAACTTGGGTAGCCATAATGGAGAACTTAGGAAGAAAACATTAATTATATTTTGATTCTCATATGACAAATTCAACACTTTATAGGCCATAATAACTCATGTCCAGTAAAGAAATCTAAATGAATAAATAATCTTGAAATTATTTTCCCATATAGGTTTAACCTATGATGAAACTTGATATTAAATAAAATAACCTATGATTATTTTCCTAAATAATCTTGAAATTATTTTCCTTTATTGTATTGTTTGATATGTTAGTATGCTTTATTTATGCCTATATGTCTTCAGTTTTCAATTATTTATGATTCATAAGCTTATATTTTATTCATTTACTAGTGTTAATTAGTTAGGTATTTGTAAAAAAAATGGCAAGGTATCCTTGTAACTACTGGGAAACTGAAAAGGAAAAAAAGCTAATTATAAGCTCATTTCTTGCTTGTCAACTACTTTTGGTCTTGTGTGTCCAGTGAGCACAATGCTTTAAACGTATAAAAATTGGATTTAATTATTACTAATTTAATTTTGGTCTAATTATGGTTAAACCAATGAACTATACATGATATTTTTACTATCTGTTATAGTTTTTTAAATAATGGAACTAAAAATATTAACTATGCATACTGAAGTTTGATTTTGAGTTTATAAATTTTCCAATTATAATAGGTGGTTGATAAGGAATAATGGGTGAGAAAGTCATGTAACTTGTTTTGAATAGAGTGATTTAATAAAAGGAAAGCTTCATGCTAAATGTAGTGTAATATTGGTAGAGCTGGCAATTAGAGCAGCCCGACTCGTTGAACTTTTCAAACAAAATAGGGTAGGTCATGCCATATTTTGTTTAGGCTACATATTTCTAAGCTCATCCGAGGCCAAAGGGCCTTTTTAAAAAGAATCAAAAATTATTTTTTTATCAAAAATAAAATTTATTTTATAATACAAGTTCAAACTAATTCAAAACAACACATTGAATCAATAAAAAACGCATCATAAATAAGTTTAAAATAGCATCAAAACATATTTATATGTATATTTTAATTTAATATACATTTTATAACAACATAATTTTTATTTGTTAAAATATCTTATTAAATAAACATCAAATGTAGTTTTATATGTAATTATATATATATATATATATATATATATATATATATATATATATATATTAACAATATGTATAAATTGACTTCACATCAAACATATTTTTATGTGTATATTTTTTACTTAATATATTTTTAACAATATATTTTATATATTATTAATATGTACTTTTAAAATTTATGTATTTGTATTCAACGGGCCCCTGACCCATTGGGTCGGACGAACCGAAGTCCATTTAATAGTCAGGTCAAATGGACTAGCTAAAAAGGTTTGCTTTTGTTTGAACTTCCTTTTTTAGAGTCTAGTATGACCACTTTGTAGGCCCAGCGAGCCAAACCCATTTGATAACTCTAAGTACTGGATTCTATTTGCTTTATCTTTTACATTGTTTTATATGTAATAATCACAAGTGTGGTAGAATTTTGTTTTGATTTTACAATATTTGGTTATTGATTGTGAATGTAAAGCTTTGAGTAAAATGGGTGATTTTAACACGTGTTTTTTCCATTTCTTATGAAAACCTTCCTTAACAACAAAATGTGTTTTCCTTGGCTACTTATTATGAATGACCTTAATCACTTTTATGATTGATCTAGACAGGTAAAGTGAACTCTACAACCTTTAAATTAGAGCTATTAAAATGGGTCTGGACCTGTGAGTTAGCCCAGCCCACCACAGGTTTGGGCTGAGCTGAGTTAAAAAAATTAAAACAAGCTTACTTAATATACAAGTTGGCTCACTTGCAACCTGATCCACTCAGGTTAAACTTGTGGTGGGTTAGGTTGACCACCAACTCACCTAAATTTTATTTTCATTAAGTGAATATGATTATTTTATTTTAAAGTTTAAACTTATTATGTTACTTATTTGACTTATATTTCATTATAACATATTTTTTTAGTTTGTTGGTATCATTTAATTAATATTTTATATTTTTAAATTAATATTTAACACATTGTAAATGTAGATTTTAAATGGACAATATCATTTAAATATTTTTGTTTATTTTAAATTCATGAAATTTAAAATAATGCTATTATAAATTATTTAAAGTTTAATGTTTTTAAAAATACTCAAAGTTTTTTTCTTAAAAAATATTTTTCTAATCTTTTGTGGGTTGGTAGGCTGACCCGTTTAACTTACTAACCCATAATGGGCCGATCAAACTCACTTTTTCTAAACATAAAAGAATGTGGGTCAAATTAAATCAACATATTTACTAAGTAGGTTAAGATAGATGAAACTTAACTAACGGACTAACCAGTTTTGACAACTCTACTTCAAACCTAATGTGCATTATGGGTATAAGGTTTTTTCCTTATTCTTAGGGGCCAACTATAATTATATCTAAATCATTCTCACGAATCTAGCTTAATACACTATTAACACCTGTTCCAAACTAGACAAGAATCATTAAAGGATTGCATTACACATTTTTTAAATGAACACAAATTACTTGGCTACCTACCTCACATGTTATAAAGCTTATCGAAATCTTGAATTTACATTAAATTTAAAAGTTCTTGACTAGTGTGTTCTCTACTTTGAACAAGTGTTGATAACTTGATGACATATAAAATTAAGAATTTTATATCTATATTGTCAATTTTAAAATTCTATATAACGAAAATTAATCAAAAATAATTCCAAAATATACTTTTAAATTAATTATTATATAAGTCAATAAATATATAATAATTTGAAATTAAATGATTTTGTAACAAATTTCTTAAGCTATGCATATATTTTAATTAAATTTAAAATTAGTGTGAAGAAAAATTTAACTATAATCTATACTATTAATGAAGGAAATTCCCTTTTTGATATCAAAATACCTATTCTACCCTTATATCTATTTGAAAATTAAAAAAAATAAATTATTTGGTCAAAGGAGGGATTCAAACCCAAAACCTATCCCTTCCCAAACTTTGCTATCAGATCAACCCTATAACCTTTAAACAAATTTGCTTTAAAACATTTATATCCAACATACATAATTATTCTACTATTTAGAATCTAAAATCTATAATATATATACATATATATATATATATATATATATTATCTATACTATATATAAAGACAATACTTTCTTTTCATTTGCACTTTTGTTAATACTTATTATTTTACCCTTATACCTTATTTGAAAATGAAAAAATAAACTATTTTATTATAGGGGGAATTTGAACCCACAACCGTCGACTCCCTAAGCATTAGTTTTGCCACTAGACCAATCTTATAACATTAATAATAAAATTACTTTAGAACTTTTATATACAACAGTCATAATTGTTCTACTATTAATAATCTATGATCCATAACATATATATATATATATATATATATATATATATATATATATATATGTATATATTATCTATACTATATATAAAGGCAATACCCCAATTTTCATTTGCACTTTTATTAATACATATTCTACCCTTATACCTATTTGAGAATGAAAAACAAACTAAAGGGGATTTGAACTCAGAACCTCTAGCTCCTTAAACATCAACTTTGCTACTAAATGAACTTTATAACCTTAATAAAAAAATTACTGTAAAACATTTATATCCAATATTTATATACAACATTTATATATATATATATATATATATATATTATCTATACTATATATAAAAACAATACCCTTTTTTCATTTGCACTTTTATTAATACTTATTTTATCCTTATACCTATTTGAAAATGAAAAAATAAACTATTTTGTGAAAGAGAGGGTTTGAATCCACAACATTTGGCTCCCTAAAGGTTAGCTTTGTCGCTAGACCAACCTTATAACCTTAATAATAAAATTACTTTAAAACTTTTATATCCAACATCCGTAATTATTCTACTATAAATAATCTATTATCTATAATAATTTTTATATATTATAATATATAATGGGAATAAGACATTTTGGTATCCACATTTTTTACTGTTTTACCTTTCTAAACATTTTATGACTTCTCTCATAATAATAAATGCACATCTTCACATGTTTTTCCTTACCACAAATTAAGATTCTTTAAACATCATTAATGTATCTTTACCTTCGATGATAACTAGAAATGCAAATACACAAGTGCAACAATGTCTTTGCTTTCGCTAGTAACATATAATGGGAATAGGACATTCTGGTGTCTACATTTTATACTTCTAAACATTTTATGACTTTTCTCATAATAATAAATGCATATTTTCACATGTTTTTTCTTACAAAAAATCAAACTTCTTTAAACATCATTAATATATGTTTACCTTCTATCATAACTAGAAATGCGAATACATAGGTGTGACAATGCCCGTGTTTTCGCTAGTAATATATAATGGAAATAAGACATTTTGGTGTCCATATTTTATGACTATTTTACCCTTCTAAACATTTTATGACTTCTCTCACATTAATAAATGCACATATTCACAAGTTCTGCCTTATTACAAATGAATCTTCCTTAAATATTATTAATATATGTATACCTTCGATCATATGTCTAATTCTATTCAAACTCTCTTCTTTCTCTATTTTCTCAAATTCATCGCAAAGCTTACATATTTATTGATGATCTGATATGTTTCTATTCAAACTCTAAAATTGTTATAATATATCAAAATAGAAATGCAAGTATATTCCATCTTTTATCTCATTATTAACGTTTCCCCACCTTTATTTTTGCTAGTTATATATAATAGAAATAAAGTATTGTAGTGTACATATTTCTACTCTTAATTTTACCTTAGAACTACTTTTATATTCCATCTTTTCTCTCATTATTTTACTCCTATAACTATGATTGTTATATGATATGTAACATATTTTTTAGGCTTACATAAGTTTTTTTATTGACATTTCATAAATAATAACTTCATCCTTAAAATTTAAAAATATTTTTTTTAGTCCCTGATTCACTTTTTATCCTTCTTCTTCAGTTAACGTCTTCAACTTTAACCCCTTCAATCTTTAATTTCACATCCAGCACAATAAATACACTAAAATTTATAAACAAATAACATTAATACAAAAAATAAATCAATTTCAGGGACTAAAAAAATATTTTGGAATTCAAAAAATCAAAAGTATTTTTTTGTGAAACTTTAGGAACAAAAAACTTACTTAAACCTATTTTTTAAGAGTTTAATTAGTCTGCACTGACCGTGTAAAACTCACATAAATGAAGAATTGTGATTGAATATTAGTGTAAAACTCGTTTGCACTGTAAATACATACTAATTAAACTATTTTTTATACATACTAATTAAACTATTTTTTAATTAGAGAGGTGGAACGCCTTTTTTTTCACACCGGTTGCAAGTTTGTAACTAAAAAAGAATATATTGGCAAACACAACAGAGCATTAATTCATTCCATTAATTGTATACATGGAGTATCATTCCCCCAACTAAGGAATACGAGTGTTATAGTACTTCACTAAACAAGACTTGGAATGTTACATGATTTGCACAAGCCAATATAACCAAAACAACAACAACAAAATGATCATTCCTATTAAGTATAGACAAAAGTGGATCACCATACTTAACTAAATACCAACCACTAAACATACTATTTCAAGATTACAAGCTCCATGACCTGAGCTTAGCATTAGTATTTAGTATAAAACAGGGAGAATGTTTTTACCTGTCAACTTTATCTCCTCTTCTCAATTAAAATGGGCTTGATGACGACCCACATAATGGAAACTAATTCTTGCTCCCGTATAATTTTTGTATCCATTTGATCAATCAACAACATCATCACTAAAGAGCTTATATTGGCTGGCATCAAGAACCAATTTCCTTATAGAAGAGAATGTGCCCATTATTCCGACACATGTGAAGACCACCATAATTAAGGTGTTAATCCAAAAAGTGAAGGATGATTTTGGAGGTTTGTATGTCATGTTGTATAGAAGCATAGGCAGAACGAAATCCAGAGGGATGAAACCAATAGCACCAACCACACCATTGATGTCTCCAAAAAATGGCAACATAGCTGCCACAAACCCACTGAATATCATGTAAATTGTTCGAAGAATTATGCGAGGAACAAGATTTCTTTTGGAAAACAACCCTTGATTTACATCAGCTGACTTCTTCTCCATTATCTCATAAGCTACTTGAGAATAAACCTGTGATATGTTGAGACAAACATTATCTACTTTTTGTGAATTTATATACATTTTTTTGCTAATATATTAGTGTGGTGTTGATGTGACAATACACGACCTTCCAATGCAAACATAATAATACACGTGGAGTTGAAATGGTTGATTTTCATTGAATACGAACTTCATCGGCATTTGAAAAAAAAAAATCTAAGATCCAATTTATGCCATTGAAGATGGATGATTAAAACTACACAATTATGATAGTGAAGAGATGAAAATAGAATAAGCCTAAAATAAAACAAGATATAATATTTCCATACCAAAACATAAATAATAATGTTTAATTTTTAATGGCCCGTTCCTTAAGAAAAGTTTATGAGCTTACCAAGCCAATGGCAAAAAGTTGGAGAAGAACAAAGATGACTGCAAGGCCAAGGACCCAAGTTGGAGCCAAAGAAGTTCCATCGTCAGGCATCAGATTGTTGAAAATGTCTGAACTAGACTTGCTTCCAAATGTCCAATATCCAGAAACCGCAATTGAGTAGAATGTCACTATAATTACAGCATAGCACATGCCAAGGCCTTTTATCATTTTTCCAGCAGCAGGAGGTGCCAGAGTTGCCTGTACTCAAAATGACATTTCCAAAGTGAGATCAAATACTTTTTACACGCCGCTTGACAGAGTAAGTGATACTACATTGAGCTTTATCTTATGAAAGATGTTGAAATTATAATCTTAACTCCAAAGAAAATAAAAGGTTACTTGTATTTCTGGTAATATGCCATTCCCAAATATTGTTGCAAGTATGGAGATGGAAGTAAATGCACTAAAAAGTCTTGAAGATTTCTTATGTTCTAAGGAATAATCCTTTGGAGGGGCGTTCTCCGATCTACCTGCAAATTATTGGAAGTTATTGATTACATAGTTGAAACATTTCATTTAGAAGTTAGGGCAAAAGAACCTGGACACTACCAATGTATAGTAGTAGAACTACTTGAAAATTTGATTATCCATTTCATAGAAATTGTAAGTACATGAACTTTCTGCACTATTGAAGAATGACATTATTCGTACTTTAAGTCATTGGCCTATTAAGGTATAGTATTGTTAACAAATTATGTAACATCTGTAATTTGGAATTATAAAATAGCTGTATTATGATCAATGTCATCACTCACTATTTCCATAATATCTATATTGGCATGCGCGCATACACCAACATTCAATGGAACCAATGTGCATCTAGAAGTTTGTAACAAATGCAACGAATGGGTAAAAAGTTGGTAATACCAGCATGAATGGAGGCTCCAACAACAAGAGCTGAGTAACCCAAACTGAGAAACAGTGAACACAAGTTAATGTGTCTCAAGGAATGGAAAGTTGGAAGCTGGGATAAAACTATCATTATTGCTGTCACCATTGCTATAAACTCGTACAATTTCAAGGTTCCGTGTGGTGAAAGACTAGAATACAGGATCTGTTACATAGAAAAACCTTACTGTTAATTGACTAATTTAAAACTTGAAATACTGGGATCACTAACTTACCACAAGTATCAAAATCATTAAATTGTTTAATGTGTTGGTGTAATAAAAACAGCCAACTATTTTGACATTTTTTTTATCAGATGAACAAGTTTATTATCCTAGAATTAATTTTAGTAGTCATATATTTTGTCTACGATGGTCCGAATTCAGTACTATAAGTTAAGAAAGTTGTTAGTATCTACTTTGCTCACTATCCTTTAATAACCACATGGCAAAAGCTTAATGATATGTCAACACTAATTAACATGATAATAATCAATGAATCATAATAATTGAAATAGATAAACAATACAAGTGCTTGAGTATTTTTATTGAATAAGTTGATTTTCCTTTCTCTTATATCAGGAGTTAAGGTGTCAGCATAGTGCATTTGGATAACAAAAAGGGTAATGTTAGAATGAAGGCAAACATTTAATATCGAATATGAATCTTATCATTGCCACATATTGATGATTCATCTTATTTAACATTTTTTTTATTGAATTATTTTTTTATGTATGAATAAAACCCTATAAGAAGGGAACTTTCAAAGCATGACTGTTAGTCCAGCACAAGGTACAAATAACAGTATTTTTTCTTCAATGAACTTTGGATCAACAACCTATTTTACAATTTAAGAATAATCCATTGCAAAAATATATGAAGAAATATGAGTCACCTTCATTAGTGGAACTAAAAAGTAATGTCTGATTCGTTTATTTGTTCATGTCATTAATATGTTAAGTTTATATGTTTCCAAAACCATTTTGTTAAAATGATTTTACGGAGTAACTTATCTTCACCACTATATTATACAAAATAAAGGGGTAAGAATGGAAAATAACTGTATTAAATTTAGCTCTTACAATAATTAGAACAAAAAGCACATGAAAGATGAAAGAAATAACACTACCGATAGTTAAGTAACTGGAACAATTTATTAGTGACGTAAAAAAACTATAATGGACAATGATATATTTGAACAACCACATATTATAAACAACCCGCTGACAACTTTTATTTCTTTTTTGTCTATCTTTCACGTCATCAATATTATCAATCATCAATATTAACAGTAAACACACTTTATTCATGATAAGAGTTTCCAAGTTCACGTAAAGAAAACAGTTCTTTTTTCATGTCCACAAAATAAGCTGAAGAAATTGGTAGATATACTGGGTAACAATTGTAACAAACAGGCAAGGATGCGAAAGGAAAATTCAAGGCAAAACCTGAAGGCATTGACCCGCAAGTAAGATAGCTCCTATGCCAACCCCACAGTTGATTGCCGTTTGTATTAAGATTACAAAGTAGAACATCCATCCCGACCCTGCCACATACAAATTAAGTCGCAACACAAATTTAAATTAATCTTTTAAGAGAAAAACAATCATTTGTTTTGCACTAACATTTCTTCACAACACTTTATATATATGACTTTTAAGATAATTATATAATCAACAACTTTATAGTACATGAAAGATTATGATTAAGTATTAGTAGTCCGCAAGTATTTTTTTTATAGACAAATGTTAATTTCTAATGTATTAGTGAAATGATTCAAATTAGATGTGTCAAAGCGGGTCAGCTCGGCTCACATGGGCTAGCCACCACAGGTTGTCGTTAGATAAGGTGAGTTGATCCGGCCCATCAAGCATAAAGATAACTAGTTATACAATCTGACATGATCCATCATAGGCTGGCGAGTTAGGTGGGCTAGCCACCAGATTTACAAAAAAAAAAATAAAAAATAGTTTCTAATTTTTTTAAGTGAGAGTTTTTTATAAAAAATATAAATTATAAATATGCAATTAAGTTTAAATATGCAAATTATAAACACATAAACAAGTTTAAATTTTGAAAAGAATACCTAACATATACATAATATTAAACAACATACAAATTATAAATAATATATATAAAAAACATTCAAATCATTTTTGCATATAATCTAATTAAAAGATACATTCCAAACATAGACTAAATGGATCAATGTCATTATTCATCAACAATTCAACTTCATACAAAATAAAAATTTAAAAAGTGTGTATTACTAAAATTAAAAATTTTAAATAAGCCACATGGTGGGTTGTGGGCTAGCCTGACTCGGCCCGAACCCACCAAATTCGCAGATTGAATGGGTCGGATCACAGAAGACATTTCATTTCGTGAAATCATGATTTTTTCAGTCCAGTCCAACCTAAACCCATGGTAAATCGAACTAACCCATCAAGTCAAGCCCGTTTTGACACCACTAATTCAAACTCATGACCTCTTATTCTCCCTCTCCATTCTACTAAGTTACCATCCCGACCATTAAGTATTACACTCATCCTTTAATAACTAGTGCCTAACAGCAAACCATGTTCTCGTTGTTGGCCCCAAAGATCTTATATATGCACAGTTGGTAGGTGGCAGGCAAAAATAAGTTTTTGGATAACTATCAATGTCTCCAATAAATTTGCTAGGGACAACCTGAAATTATAGAAGACCTAAATATACATATCTTTCTTGCAATTTACTCGTAACTAGTTGATTTTCCTTCTATGTTACTACTATTCACTTCAATTTTACTGTTATTGGGGGCGCACATTCATTGTTTCTCCCGAAATTTGTGTCGTCGGTAAAACTAATTAATTAAATAAATTAGCTAGCACGCACCGACACAATGTTTAGCTAAAACCTAAGTGAGTCTTGGCGGGAAAAGTACAAGATGAATATCATGTAATCATGTTGATAAGAAGAAGAGTGTTAGCAATAGTTAATAACAGGGGACAGGTTTGCATGCATGAAAAAGTGGAGATTAAAAGGATGAAATGAAAAAAGAAGAGGAGAGTATTGACCTAAAACGTCAGCGGCGAGTTCACGGAAGCGGATGTGGCGGCGACCGGCTTTCTCACAGTGATGAAGCACCCTTGACATAAGGTAGTAAGCGTAGAAAGTGACGAGTCCCATGAGAGTTAGACAGAGCAGACCCAGTTCCCACCCTAACCCTCTGAAGGCATAGGGCAGCGTCAGTATCGAGGGACCCACAATCGCCGTCGTTAAATGGAAGCCGGCGTGCCACCACTCCCCTTTTGCTTGGAGGACGAAAGTGGCTCCGCCGTCCTTCTCCGGCAAGGGGTCCCCAGCCATCGCTGCCCGCCGTCGCCGTGGGCCTGCTCCGCCTCGACTCCACTCACCACTAACCACCAATAACAAATTAACCAAGTCTTGTCTTACAGATCGAATAAATATAAAAAACAAAAGTGCTTTTATTGCTTAGTTTCCTTTTAGCTTGTGTACGTAAACTAACCACTCATTCGCCGCGAAAAGCGCAAATGGGAAGAGTGTAAACTAGGTGCCGAGTAAATGCGGAACCGTAGGTGTAGTTCTTTCGTACATATTATCAACTTAATTTACTACTCATCATCTAGCGAAACGCGCGTTACCAACATCATCACTTTCTCTTCTCCGCATGCTTCTTTTTCACTAACCATCCCAACAGAGGAACCATTCCAAAGAATCCCTCGCTGTTTAAGAAGATATATATCTAACACGGACACCGCCATTGCCACGGGTCACGGGCCCCACTGCAGATTGGAGAAACTCCAAAATTTAGAAAACAAGCACAAAACAATCTGGTATAAATTTCCAATTTCTTTGGATAAGAGTTAATTCTACTTGTTAATTCAAAATTAATTATTATTATTTAATAACTTTCCAATTCATAATATATGTATGATGGATGATCAATATAATTTAAGAGTTTATTCGGTAAAACTAGTTGAAAAATTAATTATAATTGTTTAGTAAAATTAGTTAATGAATTAAAAATTATAAAATAATAAATGAAGATGTTGTTAATTATTATATAATAATGTACTTAAATTAATTATCATATATTTTAATAGTATAAAATTTCTAAATATAAATTAATTATATATTTAAATTATAAATGACTATAATTAAATATTTAATTATTTATTATTAAGATTATTAAAATATATAATTATAGAAATTTATAAATTAAATATATAATAATAGTAATTTAAAATTTAAATATCTAATAATAGAAATTATAAAAATTGTCTCATAAACTTGTGATGTCTGAAGAGAGAGAAATAGTAAAGAATAATTCACTTATTGAGGATAAAATTATAAAAAAAAATTAATTGGTAGGATTCTTTTAAAAAAATTAGCTAGAATAACTTTTCAAAAACTAACTAGTAACTAGAATAACTTTTCAAAAAAGGAACTAAAATAATTTCAGCTAATTTTTTTAATTTTTACCTAATCGACAAAATGACAAGTTAAACAATTTCTAAAAAAAATATTAAAGAATTTAATTTTAAATTGAGTTTAATTGATATATATTGTTTTACACTGATATTTAATCATGATTTTCCATTTCTGTCAGTTTTAAAGTACTAAAGAGGGAGTTAACAAATTTATCATAAATAAAGGAGAGGGTTGTGATCGAATGTCAATGTAAAAATACACCGATAATGTATATCAATTAAACTCTTTTAAATTTTGGATCACCTCAATAATTTCCTAAATGATGTTTAATTTATTTTTAAAAAAATTATGCACTAATAATAATAATAATAAAATTAATGAATAATATTTTGAATAACATCATATTAAAATTATATTGGTTATTGGAATTATTAATTTTTGGATTAATAAGACTAACTCAATCTTCTTACAAAATCAGAGTTTCATCTCACTTTTGTACTACTACATTTTCATCATATTACATAAAGTTGTAATATCTAATACTTATATTTATTAATTTTATAAGATTAATCTAGTGACAAAATACACATGTGTGGTATGGTGAAAGTGAGAAAAAATATTATGAATTTAAATCTTCTACTAACAAAAAAAGCTAATACATTAGCAACTAACATTTAATATGTAAAAAAAAATTTTACTATTTCATACTTATATATAATACTTGAAATATTAAGTTAACTAATATTATCTCTTATATTATCAATTATAAAACTAGTCAAACACATTTGAGTCCTAATATTATAATGAAATATTGTAAGGTAAATATTTATATTCTCAATCATCATTTAAATGTGTTAAATAGTAACTTCAAATCCCATAATTTATATTTTAATATATAGCACTAAAAATATTTCTGGCACGCCTTCCAAATATATTCTTGACTTTATTTTTAAAAAGTACGTCCTGAATTGGAATTTAGGAGAAAAAGAGAAAAAAGAAAAACTATTTTTAATTTAATATTTTAATAAGAGAATAACATAAATTTAATATCTGAATCTTTTATTTAATCTTAATTAAAAAATAAAAAATGTCGTCTTCATTTTTTTTTTCCCAAACTTTCTTCTAAGCCATAAAAGAATAAAATTCAAGATCTGTATAGCGTTGAAGTCAAATGCAAGACCGGGTCAATGATATTGTTGTTTTCTCTGTGTTTCAGAGTTAACAAGCCCAACAAAATAAAATAACCTTATTTTTACTTTATTTTGTGAAATAATTTTGATTTTATTTGAATCACGAGGAAATGAGAGAAATTTTAGTTGATTTTTTTAATTCTATTATATTTTAAAGAAGTATCAATTTCAAGGGTAAAATAATATTTTGATATTTTTTACACTACTTTGTCCCCATGCTAAAAATACTATTAACTTCAAGTCAGGGAGGAGAGTTTTCTATTGAAATAATGAGTGTAATAAATGAGAATGAATAATGTTTTTACTTAATATCTTATTTTTACATTTCTTATTGGATCTTAAACCCCTGAGTTTTATCTAAATAATTATAAATTACATTTAGTTTAATCTTATAATCTTACTTATTAATTATAATTAAATAATATAGTACTTTAATGAGTTTAAATATTGTCAAATAAGGATTATTCATCCTCGTTTTGGGCCGAACACTTTATACGACAGTCCGTATTTACTATTATTTTTTATATGTTAATACTAAGTCATTGACTCACTTGAAACTCCATTTAATTAGAAATGTGTTTTAAAAACAGAAATGTATTCTTAAAAAATAATTTTATTTTGATATTTTATTTATTTTTAAAATAATTTTACTCAATTTTAAAATTAATAAAATTAAATTTAGTTTTCAGACCATCTCTCTCGCCTACCACTTTTGTTCAAAATCAATAAAAATGATTTTCCTATTACCTCTAACTACCAACAGCTAGTCATTTATCAACCATTAATTTTGTTAATTTTAAAATAATATTTTAAATTTAAAAATAAAAATAATATCGTCTTTACAATTTTAAAAACTTAAAATTAAAACTATTTTTTATTTTTATAAATTTTAAAACCAAAAATCTGACTGGAAGAGTCACTTATTTCGGGTTTAAGGGGTTCAGTTTTAATATCGCGCTAAATATACGTGAGGTTATTCGTTTACTATGATGCTAAGGTTATTCGTTTACTATGATGCTAAAACCTTTTGAATTGCAGGGGTTTATTCAGTTTTTATAGTTTGAGCAGCCATATTGTATAAAAAGTCTTTTTTATTACTTATTTATGTTTCTAGCATTTTTATTACTTATTTATGTTTAGAATTTTAAATTCTTTTAATTTTTTTTTAGTCTCGTTTTTTAATGTTCAATGAGTTCTTTTATGTTTTTTTCACCGCTCTTTGAATTGTTTACTAATGCATTACATTTTATTTTGTCTTTTGTTTGATTTTCATCATTAGTAGTAGACAATGACATTTTATGTTGACTTAGGCTTAGTTGCATGTATCATTTTTTAGTTCTTCTTTTTATATCTTTATTATGTTTTTTGTGTTTTTTATTTTATAATAAATTTTATTCAAAATTAATTATATCACCGCTAATTTAAACACATACTAATTTTTTCAACAATCTCAATGACATGTGAAAGTAGAACTTTTGATTTTACTCCCTGCAGGCGGAAAGTGATCTATGATAATTAAAACACTTGTTATTTCTGTAAACCAGTACAGTATCCGTGTTTAAGTACATATCACTTATCAATTGGTTAAAATATATTTATTTATAAAATTGAATACTTTATTAAGATAAATATTTTAGTTAATCAAATTCTTTAAAATAGTAAAAAGATTGGGAAGAACCAAAAATATATATTTAGTGTCTCATATATGTTTTTTATTTTATTTAAAATAACGATTAAATTATATGAAAATTTTATTAAACGATATATTTATATATGAATTTATTAAAAATAGATTCAAAATATTATTTTATATAAATATAATAACTAATTAAATTTAAATAACTTTTTAGTAAAAATATATTGATTATGTAATAGAAATATTAGTAAAAAAATATCTATGAAATTATATAAAATTATTTTATGGGACTTCTAAGGAAAAATATTTTTTATTTCAAAATTAAAAAAATATTATTGAGTATTTTTAAATACTTAAATATAAATTTATTTGTTGACAATGTTTCATCTATAATAATATCTAATAAAAATTGACTTTCATATTTTACAATTTTTAAAAATTGTCTCTCATAAATTATATTGTGATTTATATCATAAATAATTTAAACACTTTTATTTATATTTATAAATAAATTCAAACAAATTTGTTTTGTACCTATAATAGTATCAAGGAAAAGTATCTCCTATAAATTATGTGTAAGTTTGATAATATTTTTAACGAATAATTTATAATATAAACATAAAAAAGAAAACATCTTAATTTTTAAAGGTTTAATTACATTATTAGTATCCTAATTAATTTTTAAAGGTTGTTCAATTTGGTACCTTATTTATTAAAAAATCTCATTAGGTCATTTGATTGTTTAAAATGCATCAATCAAGATCATTTTATCCAAATAGCTTAAATAATGTTTAAGTATTAACATTTGTAGCGTCCACACTTTTATGGGTTGTATGTGACACAATGTTGTAAGCAATCTTTTTAGGATTGGTAAAACGGGTTAGCCCAGCCCGTCAATGGCTACCAAAAATAGGATGGGGTGGACTGACCCACATATCAAGGACAGATTGAACTATCTTGTCTGTCTCGCTTGTAGGTGGAATGACGGGATGGCTCGCCAATTTTGTCTATTTTTTATTTTAAATTTTAATTTTTTTTTTTATAAATTAAAATTATTACTGTTTACCTCAACTTCTTGTCTGCTTGGATTATTACATTATCATTATCATAATATAATAACAACTTAGTAAGTGGTTTAATTAACAAATTAGTGAAAATAATTATAACTCTATCATTTATAATACCGGAATCCTAAACGTCAAAATATCTTAACCAAATTAGTCTAGAAATCAAACTAGTAAATTAGATAATATAATGAGATCAAACTTATAATACCAAAGTCCTAAATATCAAGGAGATATAAGGTGGTTCAATTGATTAAGAAAAGAGAGAAGTGAGAAAAGATCGTGAGTTAGATCATCAATTCCTCGTCACTAATAGAAATTAACATTACCAATAACACTAGTATTTGACTTATAAAAATATCAAAATATTTTAATCAAACTAGTCCAAACATATAATAAGTTCAAGGTCCAAATATAATAACATAAAATGTCCAAAGTCCAAACATATAATAACAAAGTCCTAAATATCAAAATGTCTTAACCAAATGTGTTAACCCATAATGTAACTATATGTGTCGTGGCTACTTCTGTAATGTTGCCTATTTTATTTTCTAATTTTAATTGATTATTTCATTTTATACTTATAATATTGTATATAAAAAATTATTAATTTATTATATTAGGTGACAAGATAGCGGGTCAGCCGGTCCCACCTTGCCTCTAACTCGGTGGGCTGGTAAGCCAAAATGGGCTTGCAGGCCAAAAGCTCCACCCTGTCCAGCCAAAATTCAATAGGTTGGCTGGTCAACCGGTCAGGCCTAACACATTTTTTCATCCCTACTATTTTTTCAAGTGTCTCATATACCTACGAAGGATGCATAAGGACGTTATAGTTGAACTCCTTATACACAATTTCTCTTTTAGTGCAACTCTCACACTTCTGTGAAATGTGTCACATTGTTGTGGTAAAATCATTGATTCACTTTTTGTTCCAACATGTCTCCCACACCTCTAGGAAATTAATCACACTATAGTGGCACATATTAGAATAATATATACGAATTTTTAACTTTATACATATATAACATTCGAGTTACTCACCCATGTAAAGTAAATGACATATACAAATGTTATAACCAAATTGGGTGAGTAACTAGTATGTTATGTCCATGTAAAATTAATAATTTATATATACCTTTTTGACACATTCCATAGTAATGTGAGAGGTGTGTTGGAAGGAAAACTCATATGAGGGGTTCAACCATAACATTATAGCATATTCCACATAAGTACAAGAGATGTGTTACACAAAAAATGCATAAGAAGTTTGCCAACAACATTATGTCACATCCTACAATTGTGTGAGAGTTACATATGTAACACTTAACATCATTTAAACAATTTTGCCAGAATAAAGAAAATGGCCTTGATTAATACATTTTAGACAATTAAATGGCCTAATTAGAGATTTTAATAAATAGGATACTAAATTGAACTTTTGAAATTAATTAAGGTACCAATAATGTAATCAAGTATTTTTTATATAAGAAAATAAAAATTCCTAAAAAACCAAAACTTGACAGAGTAAAAATTGACACCAAATTAGAAAACTAAACATCCGGTAAATTATGTATATTTGAGTATAAAAATATTTTAAATAATAATTTATAATATAAGGAAAAAATAAAAAATCCTTATGACCAATATATATATATATATATATATATATATATATATATATATATATATTAATTAATTAGCATATGAGGTTATTAAGACTTTTAAATAGTTGGAAAATTAATCCTTCTGAATTAAATAAACTTAAAAAAAAGCACAAGGGAGGCTAAACTAGAAATCCTGACTAAATTAACGTGATATGCTTCGATTTGTAACTACGAAGCATCCGAACCCGATACAGACCATGAGTTGTTCTTTGCTTGACGAAACTGTCACCAAAACAAAATAAAAATAAAGAAATAAAGAACAGAAATAGCAAGCGAGAATTCACAGATCACACGTTATGTGGACTGTGGAGGCGCGGTGATATATAAAAGAGACAATACTCGCTCTTCAAAAGAGAAATCCTTCCAGAACAAGAAAATTTTCAATTCTGTTATACGGTTAATTAGTTACGATCCTTTCTCTCACCAATGGCGTCGGAAGCAAAGCCTGCCGACGGTGCGAAACCCCCAACTCACGAGCTTCTCAGCATCTGCAAGTCTCTCGTCGCCGGCGGAGTTGCCGGAGGAGTGTGAGTTTCACTCTGCATTTTCTCTTTTCTTTTCATTCTTTCTCTTGCTGCTTCTCGCACGCATCGTTATTACTGTTTTTGTTGCTTTTCATGCTCCTCTTCTTTTTTTTTATTTCTGCTTATTCCAATCTTTGTTCTTCTTTGAGCTCTCAGGTCTTGTTTTTTCAATTTTTGAATGCACTCGTTATTTTTATCTTTTTCAATCGTGTTTTTATATTTTTCTTTATTTCTTATAATATAAATTCATTTCTCAAAGTATATTAAGAGCATTTCATATTAGATTATAATATTTATTAGTAATTGTCTCACTACAGCTTCGAATTCGAAGAAAATGTAATGAAACTGTATTTACTAGAAGTACATTTTAGTTACCTTTTCATAAACAAGTGATTGTGATTGGTAGACTTGACGTGTCTATTGATGTCAGTAGATTTTGGCTCTATCTGTTAATGTCAAAGGATAAGCATCGCATCTTTCTCCAATAATAATAAAAAAGATAAATTAAAGTCTTGTAATTTTTATGTAAAAGAATAGCGTGTTGTTACATAGGACGGAGCACTTGGCACGAAATCGTACGAACTTCACGTGTTTACATTTGGATTTGGATAGATAGAAGTGAAATTGAAGAAGATCTAAATATTTATAGAAATCACGCTTGTTACATATATAGATTTCGTAGGAAGTCGTACTTTATAGCATTTTTGAAAGAAGTGCAACGAAGATATAACAAAGAAATGAAAATGTTAAAATGTTAAATAAAATAGTTAACGCGATCGAGTCATCGAGAGGAATAAGAAAATAATATTATAAAAATTCCAAAAAAAAAAAAACTCGTATTATATTAAAACTCTAAGAAACGCTCTATTATTTTTATTCACCAATATTAAGAAAAGTATAATAATTGATTTAGTTGATAACTATAAATATATTTTAAACATAATTTTTTAAATTATTATGTTTTTAATATTTTTTTTTCTCTTTTAATTAGAGTATATAAATATAAAAAATAATTAATACAAGAAACAACATGAGTTAAATCTTATAAAAAGTGGATCGGTAGTGAATATAACAAATAGATAATCATTTTTATAGGCAGTGAATATAAAGACAACGTCTTTCTTAAAAGATTATTTAAATTAAGCATTTGATTATTTGTGGTTAACATTACAAAACAAGTTTTTTTAATATAAATGGAAATATATATATATATATATATATATATATATATATATATTAATCACAAAATATGGATCTACCCAAAATTACAACAAATTTAATAACAAAAATCATTATGCTTATAGTAATTGCGTTATTCGTATTTTTATGTCACTGTATTAATTGATTATGTTAAAATTTGATATATATATATATATATATATATATATATATATAATATTATCATAATTTCCTGTTGTATTTCAATTTGGATTATGATTGTATATATGTTTTGGATACTTGTAAGGTATTTGAGGAGAGTAAGTATGGAGAAAGGTGGAGAGTTAGAATAATGAAGATTATTTTGATAAACTGAATTTGTAAGTTAAATGAAAATTATTTAAATATTAATAATTGTCAACACAAAAATAGTTCATTTTCTTTATATACAGGTCCCTACTAATGCTATATGCCCACAATCCCATGAATTTTGAGTTCTCACTTTACAAAGCACAAAAAATGAAAAAAAGAAATAAAATCGCCTACTAGCACTGTATCACAAAACAAGCTTGATAGCTATAGTTTTTTTTTTCGCATCAATGAGGCAGATTTTACCCTAGAAAATGTTTTATAAACATTAAAAATGACGCAATAAAAAATTGTCATGTTTAAATTTGCATGCGTTTTGAAAATACATTAATATGAAAAAGTAAATAAAAATAGACAATTATATTTAATGTTATATGCGGTGTTTATTTCTCATGTTCAAAATAATTAAATTATTTTGCTCTTACATTAAGCATGTATCAAATGGGTTTTGACTTTTGATCTTGCAGTCAAGCCTTATATCTAACTTCTATTATAGGTCGCGAACTGCTGTAGCTCCCCTGGAGAGATTGAAGATTCTTCTGCAGGTAATTCCCGTTAATATTATTACTACTAGTATTGTCTTTTTGGCTGATAACCAAATATAATTATATTCTTCTTACATAGAAATGCTGCATGCAGCATTTATCCTGTGTTAAATGTATAATCTCAAGAGGCTAATTTTTTCTTTAATATCTAATTTTAAACTGCTTTTAGAAGCATGGGAGCTGAGCGTGTGGAAGGGTGGTTGCATTAATTATTGCAGAAAAATATGTGTTTAAGGGGGAAGAGGGTGTTGATTACATACTCTGTTGTTCAGTGAATAAAACAAATTGCTCTCTGAACATGCAGGTTCAAAATCGTCAAAATATAAAATACAGTGGAACAATTCAAGGCTTAAAATATATATGGAAAACTGAGGGTTTTAGAGGAATGTTTAAAGGAAACGGAACTAATTGTGCTCGTATTGTCCCAAATTCAGCAGTGAAGTTCTTTAGCTATGAGCAAGCTTCCAAGTATGTTTCTCCCCATTTGTCTTCTGATTTTTATTTCATTCATCTGTTATTCAATCTCAGCCCCGCCAACTAAGCTGAATACTAATGCAGGGGTATTTTATGGCTGTACCAGAGGCAACCTGGAAACGGTACAAACCAAAACTCTCCGTTAAATCACTCTATCATGCATCTGAACATATTCTACCTTAGATGGTCCAATACAGCAGAGAAACAGTACTGGACTGTTCCGTTTACCCATATATTACAGAAAAATTACATGGAGAACAATAACATAATAGCATAGGAGAGTTGTCCATGACAATGGCGACAATTTTCTTCATCGTGGCGTGGTGATATAATCATTTTATTCTGTTCATTTTCATAAATTTAAAAGGCACATTTAAAGTTTTAAACCCTCCCAATGAATTTGTTATTTCTTATCTAAATTCATTATTAGCATGTACGTGTCAATATTTATATTACAAGCGAGTGTTGAAGAGTAAAATAGAAATTGTGAAAAAGGAGGAATAGTCCAATAGATAGTATGAATAAATGAAAAGTTGGCTGTTGTAAGTTGTAACTAGCCAACGCTTCTCATAATGCATGGCAGTTTTTATCTTCTAATGGCATTTTTTTTGGAAGAAAATGCGGCGGAAGGAATCAACTTCCCTTTATCAGTGGTTAAAATAAGTTTGATGTATATTTTTTTCTATAAACTAAATGTTAATGGTTAATGTGTTAGTTTTTGTTAGAAAAAGATTTAAATACACAACCTTTTTGTTCTATCTATACATGAACTTTCTTACTAAATCAACCTGATAACTTAAAGTTTGATGTATATTTTGTGTGGGACATGTGATTCGTAATCCATGAGCTTTGCAACTCTCATAATTATGTGGTTGCTTTGTGATTGATTACTTTGTTTTCATCCCCATATCGAACTTTTTTTGCAGAAGAAGCACAGCTCACTCCTATTCTGCGTCTTGGAGCTGGCGCATGCGCAGGAATCATTGCCATGTCTGCAACTTATCCTATGGACATGGTGCGAGGAAGGCTAACTGTCCAGGTATTTTAAAGAAAGAAGAAAGTTGTTTCGGAATTTTGGTTTATTTGGATTTGCTTCTGTAAGTGTTGTTTATGGAAGTTAAATATGCTTCACTGAATGGCTTGCTTCGTTGGCCTTAACTTGAATTAATTTTCAACGATTCTGTAGACAGAAGCATCTCCTCGTCAATACAGAGGAATTTTTCATGCTCTTTCAACAGTCTTCCGAGAAGAAGGCCCTCGAGCTTTGTATAAAGGCTGGCTACCTTCAGTCATAGGAGTTGTAAGTAAAAAACATTTTATTCTTGAAAAGATTGGTATTTGGTACTAACATCTGATTCTAGGGGTCTGCATGTAAAAGGACCCTCAAGTGTCATAGGAATTTCATTTTATTATGCTGTCTGCAGATACCGTATGTGGGTCTTAATTTTTCCGTATATGAGTCTCTCAAAGACTGGTTGGTTCGATCTAAACCATTTGGAATAGCTCAAGACTCTGAGCTAAGTGTGACGACAAGGCTTGCATGTGGGGCTGCTGCTGGAACTGTTGGCCAGACTGTGGCTTATCCCCTTGATGTGATTCGCCGAAGAATGCAAATGGTTGGCTGGAAAGATGCTGCTTCGGTAGTCACTGGAGAGGGGAAGAGCAAAATTGAGTACACAGGCATGGTTGATACATTCAGGAAAACTGTGCAGCATGAAGGATTTGGAGCATTATACAAGGGCCTAGTTCCCAATTCAGTGAAGGTCAGTTGATCCATTGGGCCATGTGCATAAATTTCTTTTCAATGATACGGCACTGGAACTTTCTGATAGCAATCCTCTATTCTTTTCAGGTGGTCCCTTCTATAGCTATTGCTTTCGTGACATACGAGATGGTCAAGGACATTCTTGGTGTACAAATGAGAATATCTGACTGAAGAATTAGCAATTCGCTTTTGCGCTTTTATTGAAATTAGCAGAAATGTTAGAATCAGAAGGTAATTTATTATTTCATTTTCTGTTAATGGAATTAGAAGATCCAATTGTATAAAAGTAGCAGTGACTGTATATCCTATACATATATCATCTTTTCTCTGCATATAATTTTCATTCAGAGGCAATAAGTTTTCTTTGAGGAACCACGCTGTATGCATTGATACAGGCTTACCAGATGACTCTGAACAAGATGATCTTTCACTGTATAGTTTGTAACGCAATCTATCGGGCATTATACGCATTAAACTAGTTAGTTTCGGGATTAGATAATCGCTAACAAGCGATAATGCACTTTTTTAATTTATTCTATTGTTTTTAAAATGGATTCTAACTCCAATATGGATGCTTACAGGAAGGGCGAGTATGTGTTTCAGTAAGTTGAATTCATTAGGAAAAAAAAACTATTTTTCTATCTATAATAATGACCTATTTTACAAGAAATTATTAAGTGATATGATATCATAATCTAAATTCATATAATATTATTAATTTTTTATGATAATCAAATTACTCAACTATTTTTTTAGAATTACTCTTCTTTATTTTTTAAAATGTAATGGTTAAGAAAATGAATAAAAAATAAAATAAAATACTTTTTAAATAACTTAATTCCTCCTTATTTTTTACTATAAAAGTAAAACACTCAACTATATATGACAAAATTAGAGGAACATTGACAATCTAAAACTATAATAATTTCTCTTATTTAACCCGAGGCAGCACAAAGCAACCAAATGGTAAAAGGAATTTGTTAACATCATAGTGATAGGTGGCTGTAGCTAAAGGGAGCTAACAGTATAGTATGGAACTATGGTTGGTAGTTGAAGAAAAGCTTGTGCCTAGAAGAAAACAGAGGTTTTAGGCTTTTAGTTTTAAATTGGAAGTCATTTCCTTTTACCAACCCTTCTGTTTGACACCAAATCCATGAGATAGACATAGCGATTGCGATGAAACTCACTAAGAAAACAAAGCTGCCTAATTGCTTCACGCTTCTTCTCCCCAAGCCCAAGCAACTCTTCTTCCTTCTCTTTCAGTTTCCTTTCCAACTTGCCTACTTTCCTTTCAAGCTGCCTCAAACCTCTCACTAGGTTCAGTTTCTCCCCTGCTTCCTTGCTCACCTTCGCTTCTAACTTCCACACTTTCCCTCTCAACAACAACATTTCCTCTTCTTTCTTACCCACTAACGCTGTCAATTTATCCACCTTCTCTTTCATTTCACCCTTTCTTTCCCTTATCCAATCATTAGCTAACTCAACTTCCCCCAAAACAGGCTCTCTCTGTTCCTCAAGCTTCCCTGCACCCAATTCCAACCCATTTAGATTATTGACCTCTAAACCTCTTGTTCCCCTAACTCTTAATTCGTCCTCATAGCTACCAACTCTCTCTATTTGTTCAATTCTTTCCATTAGCTTCTCTATGGTTTCCTTCTGATCCGCCACCCGGGCTTCTAACTCAGCTTTCAGATTTTCCATCTTCACTAGGCTTTCAGAATATTCCCTTTGGTTTTGTTCATTTTGCAACTCCAGCATGCTTTTCTGATCCAACTCCATTCCTAGTTTTTCAACTCCAGCCTTTAAAGCCTCAGCATGAACAGAAGCTCCTTCTTTACAACTCCCATGTTCTCTCAAAAGTTCTGATCTCTCCTCTTCTCTGTGTGCCATTGCTCTTTCTAGTTCATGGTTTCGAGATTCCACTTCCAGCTCCAGGTCCTTTATCCTTGCAAGAAAACTCTCCTTCTCTTTTAGAAGATTCATTTCTACTGATTCATTTTCAGCCAAACTCTTCTGAAGATTTTCTATCTGAACCAAGCTTTCTGAAACTTGTTCTCTTTCTCTTTCCAATTTACCTTCTAATTCTTTGTTATGATTGCTTAACAAATCTAACTTACGTTGCATAACATTAATCTGGTCGGTGAAGTCCTTCTTCTGGCTCAGTGCTTTATTTTTCTTGCGTCTAATCTTCTCTTCCAATTTACCTTTGTGCATCCGCAGAGACTTTGCCTCTTGCTCGACCTTGTTTATTCGTGCCATCAATTGAGCAATTTTGGACGTTGCTTCATCCTCGTTGGTTTTGAGTTTTGCTTGTAACACAGACACTGTTTCTTTACTGTCTTTCAACAACAGTTGAAGCTCCAGGACTTGGTTGTGGAATTCAGAGTTCTTTGCAGAAAGCTGTTTTTCAAGTTGAATTTCTAGATTCCTTTTCAACTTGTCCTCTAACTCGTTTGTTGATTTAGTCATGAGAACTAGTTGAAGAGTCTTATTATTGGGAAGAATAGAAGTTGAAGGTTCCCTTTCTCTGAAGAAAGGTTTTTGGTTTGAATCGCTGATATCTGAATTATCAGCATCTAATACTTCCTCTGAGGAAAAGTAGTCAGACTCTGAGCTGGAGGATTGCCTCTCCATTACGCAAGGAGCTGCTTTCACGTATTCTCCGGTTAGACGACCATACAGTGTGTACAGTGACTGGTATTGATTGTAGAAGTCCTCAATTAGCCCCACAAGCTCTTTCTCTTTCCTTGACTTCCCCTCTTCGTTTTTAATAAGCTTCACAATTCTAGTAAGGCTCGTTTCAACATCTGTCAACAATGAACAATGACAGATGAAAATGAAAGGTCACATTTCAAATTGCATACGACAGCCAAACTCTATGTTATAATTCTTTTTAATCACAATTATATGTAACCCGTTGTCTAACATAACTATCATTTTAGTTTTGTAATATAATGTCAATGATTCTTTTAGAATGACATGTTGTATCATTTCATGAAATTGCTAAAATTGTTTCATCTATAAAAAAAATTAAACAAAAGCTGAGAGTAAATAGTAAAAAACATGTTATTTGTATTATTTTATTATCAGAATTTAAGTTTTACCACATCCATGAAAACTTTTACTAAACGGATTATCAAATTAAAAGAACAACAACAAAGTCACATATAAAACTGCATGTACATTTTGTTTGGGTAGCAATGCTAAACTTGATGATGTTCCCTGTATAAAGCAGTGATAAGGCAAACAACAAAATGTCTGCCTGCTTAACCAGGCATGAAATTAAGATTTTATAAGATTCATTTAACGCAGTTGGTCTCTTCTTATAGGTATGCTAAAATTCTTTGTCACACAAGTATGCATGTTGAGTGTTGACGAGAAAGAATCTGCACCTGTTTTGGTTCTCTTGAGTTGTTCTGATTTTACAGGATCAATTTGATTCCCAAAGGACTTGGAAAATCCCCTTAAGCGGTGCTTGAACATCTTTTTACTTGGTTCATTCGAAAAGATTAAATATAGAAGGAAATTTCTTGCAAGGAACTCTTCAATTCCTCATTAAATGACTAGGAATCCTGAGACTGAAAAGTGAATACAGACATATGAAAACTAGGGAAATTTTGATGTATGCATATCAGCATATGGCACTGTAAATGCACTCTGTAGCTGTGTGACGAATTTGTCTCGTGTGCACTTATTAATATATAGACTCGATGCAAATAAATGTATTAACACCGTAGAACTGTATCAACTAGTAATTAGTTTTAGTAATATGGAAATGGAAACGGAGAGATAGTGTGTTATTGGTTAACAGGAAATAGACCACACCTAACACAAGTTATTGATTACAATATTTGAAATAATGTGCCAAGGAAAAGAAATCTTTTGTTCTTATGAGAGAAAAATGAAAATTTCATACTTCTTAATTTTAATTCGTCTTATATATTTTTTTATCTCTTCTTTATTTTCTCATTATTCACTCAAATTACACTCTTTAATTTTATTATTTTATGATCTATTTGTAGAAAAGAATACCGAATTTTATACAACTCACAGGCTAACAAAGTTGACAGTGCCTTTTTTTTATATTAATAGCAATATATACACGTAAGGAAAAAAGACAAAAATCTACAAGCAAGAGAAAACTTGTTTTACCAGCATTACCGGCAGCTGGAAATCAGTTTCCGTATTGATTTGCTCTAGAGAATCTCTTTTTGCAAAATTTTCACTAATTTCACGAGTTTGAAAGAAAATGCATTGAAAAAATAATATTTATTACACTATATTTCACAAGTTTAAAGTGTCGGTTGATTTAGTTGAAATCCACTGTGTTCTTGAGTTTCTTATTGTTTATTTTATAAACCTTTTTTACGTAAATAACATGTTAATTTCTACTTTCAGAGAGCAGAGAGGGGAAGGGGATTAGGGGAAGCAAGAACATCGATAGAATACAACAACCGAATCCAGATGATACAGACATGGAGATGAATGCACAAACATAGATGCACAAATTAAGTCCCAATGTACCAAAAAGGACAATCTGGGGGTCCCCATATTTTTGTTTTTTAATTTACAATCAATGAAATCTATTCTCAAATATTTTATTATCACGATAGAATAGAAACTAAATCATGATAAAATTCAATTAGTTATTTTAATCTCATACATCCTGCATTATCCCCTCAGTTTAGCACTTTATGGTTCCTCGGAGTATTGATGCATTATATTCCAGATTTAAATTGCAAACGTCTGGATCTTCTGAGAAAAAATTGTGCGGCAAAAGAGGAAGAGAAGACGGATTTTCGTTAACAAAATGTTAATGAAACATGTCATGTAAGCACTACCAAAAAAATATGTCATGTAAAAATGGATTCATAGCAAAAAATAATGGATCTATTTTCCTAATAAACATACAAGAAGAAAACAGTTACAGTACCTGGGAATGGAACTCCATTTCCACCAATCCGATTGGATTAAGAAATATTGAACAGAAAAAGGAAAATAATAGAAAGCAAAATAGAGTTTAACGACAAAAAAATCAGTGATTTTGGGGAATTTTTTTTTAAAACAAAAAAAAAAGAAAAAGAAATTCTAAAAATAAACAAGGATTAATCTTTAGGTTCTCATAAAAGAAAAATGTGAGGATACTATTATCCTGTTTTGTCACTTCGTCTCTTCTTTTAGTAAGAGACTACAAATATCTTTTATAAAACAATTTTATCTTATATTTTGCTGGAAAAAATTGGAAAAAAAAAACCAAAACATAATTTTATTTAAATATGACTATTATAAATAAATTAGGAATGGGGTAGAGAACTAATCATCAGGATAGGTAGGAATGCCTGCAGCTTGCTCTCGTATGCAGGTAACAGTGTCCGTTTGTCCCAATGTACCTTTGTGTGTTTATTTGACTTCAGAGTGTATTTGTTTCAAATTTTATAAAATTATTTCTAAGATTTTCAACGTGAAAAAGTAACATTTTTATGTTTGACGTACAAGTTCTTAAAAAATATGTCAAAGCACTATGGACTTACAATTTTTTTTTTCTCTATAAAATGAATAAGAATTTTGCATTTCTATGAAATCGAAGTTATTTCTAATAATTTTACACTTTTATTTCATTATATCTTATTTTCAATTTCTTAATATTTTAATTTGTAAATTTAAAAATATTTCAACAATGGTATGTATTTACAAAACATATTTAAATGTTAGAATAGTGCTGCAAAGAATATCATTCCTAGTTATATAATCAACAAAGAACTTGTATTTTCTTTCTTTCTTTAAAACATCATTGTTTATTTTCTTGAGTATATATATATATATATATATATATATATATATATATATATATATATATATATTTCATCGTTACTATTTGAGATTTGAGAATAATAGGTGTTTTTTGTTCAAAATAATCCTTAATATTTGTTGTTTTTTCTCTTTTGTCTCTGTTAAACATTTGTAAAATTTGGACTTTGAATCTTTTGCAGCAAGGGAATTTGATTTCTTACCTCATTTTTTTTTTTTATTTTACACTTGTCTTCTTTAAAAAAACACTTACACCCGCATGTAATTAGTTAAAACAAAGCCTATTCTTTCTTTTCCTTTCACTTTCTCTTCTCGTCGCAACTCTTCTCTTTAACCTCTCCTCTTCACCAATTCGAAGCGCATAAGGTAAGGTTGTGTATATGTTATTATATGTATTCGTTTAGAAACAAGCATATATTTTTGTTAATATCTTCGTTTTGAAGTGTAAATAGATTAGAAGTGCTAGAGTAAAAAAGGCTTATAGACAAGTTGTTTTGTAAGCCTGTAATTATTTTTATCTCCGGATACGGTGTTTCAGAAGAGATAAAAAGTAGGTGCATTCTGGATAGGAGTCTATAAGTAGATACTCTCAATTTACCTTCCGGATGAAGCATTTTAGAATAATAAGATTTAATGGTACGAAATTATGCAATCATGCAAAATTATGTTCATCCACAACTATAGTTTTAACGGTTTGCCACCCGAGTATTTGTATATGCTAAATGGTGTGGAAATTTCACTCATCGTTGGTCCATTTCTTGGGATATGGTTGCCTTAGCTCTAAAAACACTAGAATCTTTGGGAATTCCTTGGACATAGTCGTATTGTTGGTAAACCCTCTCAGGGAGATGCAAGTGCATATAGCACCAGCCAAAATGCAACTAGAGTTAAAATAAGTTGGAATTTGCAACCTAGTAAGTGTACATCGTATAGCATGATCATGTAAGTGTAACCCCATCAAAAGTCAGTTGGTCCAACTATTGTCTGGACTCATCAATTAAGGGTCTACAAGCAACAACTATCTAGTGTATGACACAAGACGACAACTCATCGTTGTTGTTAACCAACAATATGGCCCCAACGATCAGAAAATGTTCATAGATCCAAGTTTTCATAAATATTAACATATTCATATCAACTACTAGTAATGCATGGCAAATTAAATAAATAGACCAAATTTTACAATAAGTATTGACCTGGATAAGAGTAGTGTAACACCTACATTGTCTAGTTTTGGTGAAGCTTGCATCATCAAGATGCTGGTACATATGAGCCAATGCAGTTGCACCCCATGAATAGTTAGTTGTGTGTTGAAGATCATCGAATAGCTGTAGAGATACATAACACAAAAAGACATGAAATTCTTCTCTGCAAAAATACTAGACCCATCAAAGTGCAACAAATATGCTCAAACAATCATCTCCCATTGCATCTCTGCACATTTATCTACATAAACATCCCTCAACCAAGCCAAATATACCAAGTCACTTCTACAAAAACTAACTTCGTCAAAGGCATCCTACAATGTTACACCAAGCAGGTCCACCAACACAAGAACTGTCATGTCAACATTCATAAAATCATAGTTGCATAACAAACCCATAATGGTCTATGAACAATATGTTTCGTAAAACTGTGTTCCTCTTTTATGGAAGAGAGCCTCCATAGAAGCCAAAAAAATTGTCTTCTATGAAGAGGTCTTTTCGTAGAAGTGTGGAACCCTTCAACAGAGAAACTATTTCATAAAAGTATACAACTCTTCTATGGAACACACTCTCTGTAAAAGGAAAAAAAAATTCAATTCAATTGATCACCAGTCATAATTCATTACTAGTGTAGTTCACTTAATAAAAATACCTGATACAGTAAAGGCACATCACAAGTAAAGAAGAGAGGGAGAAAAAGAGCGACGAACAAGATGAAAAGGAAAAGGAGAAGGAAAGGGGAGGACACGTGAAAGAGAGGGAAAGGGAGGATAGGGGGAGGACACGAGAAAGAGAGGGAGAGGAAGAATAATAAGTTTGAGGTGAGGAGAGAAATAGAGAGCGCAAGGTTAGTTAGTGAGAGAGCATGTTTTTTAACTTATTGAGCGGTAGGTGTTTTGGAATTAGGTTAAAGGGAGAAAGTAGTGAGTGAAAGAAGAGAGAACTAAGGGGGACGTGGCCAAGAGAGAAGGGGAAAAGGGAAATTAGCCTAGAGGATAATTTTGACATTTTAAAAAATTTTTTGTAAGTAGTGTGAAATAATAAAGTGGTAGAAGAAAAATCAAATTTCCCATAAAATAATATATCTTTAAGTCTCTTAATTATACTATAAGTAGCATTATTCACTCTCATAATTAATCAGCTTTTAGAGAAAAAAATCACATTAACTTGACAAATAACAAATATTTATTTCCTTAAAGCATCCATTTTCTTCTTTTTTTCGTACGCCTTCTCCATTTTGAATTTGAAATATGGCACTTTAATGCTTTATTTCTTTGTCAACTATCAATGGTTTGGTTTTTGGTTGGTCTACCCTTCCCAGATAGATGGCACATGATTGACTTGGCTGGAAACAATGATTTTCTAGCATGGAATCCTTTTTCCATCTCACTCACAAATTTCCTAATGTGTATTGCATTTCTTCAACGTTTTAGAGTAGGATTGTGGAAGTTTATGGAGGAGAAACTGATAAGACTACACTTGCTCTTCAGACTACATATAAGTAAGACTCGTGGGATTTTGAATCCTTTCTATTAGTAAAAACTAACGCACTAACATGTAATAAATAACATTTGTATATTAAAAAATAAATAAATAAATAAATAAATAAATAATAAAACTTCCCATCGGTGTCCTTCTCCATAGAAATCTTGGCATTTTCTTAAAATAAAAATTTAAAATAACGTTGGAGTTTAAAAAATAAAGGACCGTAAAGTATTCTCAGTTTAGCAAAATGCAAGATTTAAAAAGAGTAAAAAGTTATTAGTAAATAATATTTTATTATTATGTAAACTAATAAAGTGACATGTATTTCTCAATTTTGCATTTTAAATAATTTATATTCATAGAGAATAAAAATTAATAATCTGTATATAAAAATATGGATAATTTAAAATAAAAAATCTTCAATTTAAATGAATAATTTTATAAGATTTTCATTTGTATAGAGCTAATTGTTCATTGTATTTAAATTATTTACGGTAATAATGATGGTATTTAAATAAGATAAAAAGAATAACTAATAAAAATAAATATATTTTGATTATTTGGTATATTTGAAAATTTAAATACAAATTAATGCACATAATTGAAATTTAAAGTAAATGAAAAATTATTATGTGACAACTTATAAAATAATATATGAAATACAATTTACGACTTTCCTTCTTGACAAATATGACATGGAAATTTCTTTTAGCATCTTTCATGATTTCTATTCACACACTACAAAAACAAAAAACACTTATTTAGCATCTCTCATAATTTCTAGAAATGAGTATTACATTTTTTAGATTAGTTGATCTAGAATTTATTTTTTAATGGTTCTCATCAATTATGAAAAAAAATAATCAATATTCAATTACAAATCAATTAATCTAAAAATATATCAAAATAAATTAAAAATCATGTAATTAAAATAACATAAAATTAAAAGTTCATTCTAAATTAATTGATCCAAAATTCTTATAAAGAATAAAATTCAGATTAACTAATCCAAAAATCATTATAAATTAAGATAAACAAAATTTATAAATTCATAATTTTATTAATTATTTAGAAGTAACAAAATTTTAACTAATGTCAAAAAAAAATTTAATAAACCAAATGTTAATTTTTTATTAATGAAAAAATTCACACCCACAACTCTCTTTCTCTGTCTCTCCACTTTAGACCAACATTATTAACTCCCAAGGTCAAATATTAATACATTCAATACACATGACTAACCATCACCAAGCATGTAGATCAACTAAAAATTTTGTTCTAACTTAACCATAATTCTAAAGTGCCTCGGGTGTGCAATTACATTAATACTCACAAAAATAGTGTTACTTATAATGGTCTTACAAGGTTTGAAAAAAATTGTCGTCATTGGATAATAACTACAATTAACAAAAACATACATAACTGACTGGATTGGATTCCTGAGTTCAAAATTTAGTTGAAATAATGAATTTTGTTTTAAATAGGTTTTTCAACATTTACCCAACAAATAAACTTAGGTGACCCCTTTACAGTGTTTTTGGGTCATCGTCACGTTACAATCCTGGTTGCGACACATACTCCTCAAATGCGTCTGTCACAAACCTAAAAAATCCAAGATTGACTTCGCTACAGAGCCTACTGTTTTTGCTAGTTATACAACAATAAAAACCTTGCCCCATATAATCATATATACACGGAAGAAGTATCACAACTACCAGATACTGTTAATCATCAGCGGAAGACAACTTTTGCTTCTTCCATTTGTAAGCCGCTTCCAAGATCTTGAGATTGGTTGTTTGGCTTTCCTCGGGGAATAAATAGTCGATGAATTCTTCAATTCTGCACAATCAAGTTAACAGGAATGAAGTCGGAAAAAAGAAGCTTACAGAAGTACAATAACAAGAAAAATATCCACTTATAAAACTAACAACGTGAAGACAACAAACGGGCTTCTCAACATGCAAGATGCCAAAAGCTCAAGTGAACTTTAAAATATGAAACCATGTAGTAGATGTCCCCATGTTGCATATGAAACAATATCAAATAACCCTTGGGAACTACTCAAGATAAACTAAGTTAGTTACATACCTAGTAGAACCATCTTCAGTAGCAACATGCCTTCTCTTCTTGAGTTTCTTGGGCAGCTTAGACTGGACTAAGCTAACATCACCCACCTCTCCAGACGTAGCCTCCATGTTGAGCCATTTCTCCAATAGCATTGCCCTTTCTTCTTTCAAATCTGGTGATGATCTGAAGTAGTTAAGAGCTTTCTCAAACACCCCTGATGCAAGCACAAAACATGATATAAAGAGAATCCAAAAATTATTCAACTTAAGTTCAAATTGAAAACAAATAATAAAAAATTAACAGCATAAGGGCATAGCAATGTATCACATACTTCTAGCACGCTGAATGCATTGCTTCTTTTGTTCATGTTCTGTTATGTCTAAACTGTCCATATCCATAGCAGTTGCCTCAAATTCCGCATAGCTTATCCAGACCTTTAAGTGCTTTGTTCGATCAAGAAGCCTTTCATACAGTGCTCTTGCTCTCTCATATTCACCCTCAGCAGTCTCAAAGTCAATGTATGCCTGTTTTGTATTCACAAATTTTCAGTTACATTATGATCAATATGTATATAGTTATCAATGTATGCAGTAGAAGACAACAATAAAAGTCAAAAAGGAATAATAAATCATGCTTCACAAACTTAAGGTGACGTTTCGTTTGAGAAAATTTTGTTTTAATTTTCTGAAAACAGTTTTCATTTTCAAGTTTTCAACATTCAGAAAATATGTTTGTTTTCACATGATATTTTCTATTTTCAAAAAATAATATTATTAAATTTAATAAATTTTAGTAAAAATATTAAGTATATATATGTATAATTTAAAATACATTTATATATAGTTATTGTTATAATTATAATATTGTTATTAAGTTTTTACATAATTTTAATTTTTTAAAACACTAAAAGCTTTTTTTAGTTTCATGTTTTCAGTTGTTTCTTGGAAATGTTTCCAAAAAAAATGTTTTCTAAATTATAACCAAACATATTTTCATTACTATTTTCTGTGAAAATGAAAAAAGAAAACCCCCTAAACAAATGCCACCTTAATGACTATATTTTTGTTTATTAACAGGAATCCATGCATATGCACAATCAAGTTAACATTACCTACAGAGGCAAGTCAGTTATGGAACAAAGCTGGCTACGCACAAACATACAGCTATATATGGATCTCTCCAACCTAGAAGTGTGACCAAATGTAACAACACTAGGACTCTTTAGCTGCTAATAAATACACAATAAAGCTTAAGAGCCTTTACTTAGAAGCACTCTTTATGGATGTGTACCAAGCATTTGAAGTTTTGAACATGCACAAGAGTGTTTGACAGTTGACACAGTTTGTGCAACAGATTTGCCTCTGAATCTGAACACAAAATAAATAAAAACTAAAGTCTATCTAGTATTAATCTTGCATCATTTGATTTGACTCTGATGTATTCAAAACAAATTGGACCATATTATTCTAATTTAATTACCAAGAATAAAAAAGTAATTGAAGGAGGAAAGAGAATGAGGGAACAGATGATGAAGTGAACAACCAGAGGAAAGGAACCATAGCAAGAAAGGGAATGAGGGCTAACATAAGAGCTTAAAAAACTTAACAATCATGTGCAAAGGGCGAGGTAGCAAGCTTGCCAGTCAAATGGTACTGTGAGAAGAACAAAGAAGATGAAAATGATACTTTACATTCAGCGAAAATTAAATTTAAAAGGCCAATTAATTTAAGTTTAATTAAAAAGTAATGGATGGTATTTTTTGTCCAACTGAAAAGGTGCAAGTTGCCAATATACACCCCATTATTGTTGAAGAGTGCTAAAAGTAAACTATATAGAGTGATTACTATTTCTTTATTACAAATGCATATTAATGACCCAGCCCTTAAAATTTGTTACAACTTTATTAAAACAATATTTTTTCCATAGATTTTAGGTACAAGAACAAATTTTGAAATAGGTATAACAACAAAATAGAGCACTCCATTTGCAAAAATACTTTTGGAAAAACATCAAGACCCTTACTTTTACTTACATTTTACTTTCATCTGTTAGATCTGCATTGGAACACATACATCATTTCTAACTTAAATCAAAACATGCACCAAATAGAACTATGGCCAGAACTTTTCTTGCACAAGAAATAAACTTATGTGTACCTTCCATAACAGCTCAGGCATGTCCAAGGCTGGTTGGGCAATAGCAAGCTCAAAAATAGATCTGGCCCTATCAGTTTCAGACAAAGATCTCTCTAACTCCGCATACTTGCTCCAAGCATAACAATTTTCAGGTGACCACTCCAGGTATTTTTCATACAGTTTTCTACATCTATCTATGTTACCAAGCTGCAGTTCTATCTCTATATACTTCTTAAAGATCTGTTGTCAAAGAGTAAATCTCGGTGTAAAGCAGACCAAGTTGCAAAAAAAAGAAGTTATAGTATTTGCATATACAGAAATGCTACCTTATCTTTCGGAGCCTTTCCAATGGCATTTCCTAATATCTGACGAGCAGCCTTGAGATTCAACTGACGTATTTCAAACTGGGCTGCTAGAAGCCATATCTTTGCAAACGAGAACTTATGGTGAGGTATCTGATTGAGACACTCCCTAAAGAAACGGAAGGGAAGGAGAACATCAGTATAGAGAATAAATATTACTAACAGTTGTTTTTGAAGTATTTTGAAAAGGATGGTAATAAAGACAAGATTCTCCTAGATTTGAATCAAATGTGATCGAAGAATTTGGTAGAAACAAGTACTACATAAGCATGTCTCATAATCCCAGAAAATTCTAGTGACCAAAACCAAACTCTTCGTTTATTCTTTATATGCGCTGTCCACTAGTTTAACCAATTATAATGTGAACAAAATAGTTATTGAGTCTGTTCTTTCTAACTAAGTAATTGCTAGCATTCCATACAAGACTAAATTAAAGCATACAGTCAATATTGGAGTGCTGCCTATAAACAACAATTACTGACTTACTGTCCCTTATGATTTCAGCAGCAAAGGGCCTCTTAGGTCATATTTAAGAGTTGATATATAGATTACTAAAGTATGGGGAAATGATTATATTTGATAATAAAGTGCGTTCTTAATCTGGTTATAACTAGTGCAGTGCACAGGGATAAGCACTAGGTAACAAACAAAACAGAGATTTAAACATGATAGTGATTAGTGACATTCATAGAAAGACTGCATACCTGTAAACATCTCTTGTTCGCTCCATGTCTCCAGCATCAAGCTCTTCATAGAGTGCATAATTAATCCTAAATTGCACATAGCAATGAAGAAATATTAGGAGAAAACGTAAAAACAGTGAATAAACGACATAGGGAAATGGAATTGAATCAAAGACAATACCACAAATAGATATAGCGCTGCCAGTATCGTTTCTCCTCCGCAGGTGGAACATTGGCTATAGCCCGCTCATAAACCTCCCTGATTCTCTCCTTATCCCCCACACTTTCCTCCAACCTTATGTAATCAAACCAGGAATCATAATTCAAGGGATTCTTCTTCACTTCATCCTCATACTGAAACCTCCTCTTCCCAACAATGGCATCCTCAATTCCTTCTCTATCACCATACTGCTTCTCAAACGCCACAAACTTGCGATACAAATCTTCGGCCCTGCCCTTGGGAATGTGATCAAGAGCAAACTTATATATAGCCCTTGCACGTTCAGTCTCCTTACACCTTTCCTCAAACTCAGCGAAAGCAACAAACAGCTGCTCAGCTTCCTCGTCATCAGAGAGCTTGTCCACCGCTCTCTCATAAACATTCCTGGACTTGGCAACCTCACCATTCTTCATTTCAAACTTAGCATAGCGAATCCAAGCCCCAACCCTAGGGTGGCAATCAACAAAACGCTCGAAAATCCCTCTGGCGCGCTCGATTTCATTGTAGCGCAATTCGAATTTGATGTAAGAGAGCCATCCCTGCTGGTCCGGCTGCCACTTCATCCACCGCTCGAAAACCTGCCTGGCGAGGGCGACCTGGCCGAGCATCTCCTCCATGTGAATGTACTTGTACCAGAGCTGATCCACCCGCGGAAGAAGCGTCACCGCGCGGTCCCAAACATTGCGCGCGTGGTTGATGAACTTGTTCTTCATCTCCACCTCCGCGTACTTCAGCCATAGCGTGTGGTTCTTGTAATCCACCTCCAGCGCTCTCTCCCAAACGGAACGCGCGCGCTTGAAGTCCTTCTGCGATTCCTCCCACTGCGCGTACTTGATCCACACGCCGATGTTCCACCGCACGCGGCGGATGAGGTCCTCGAACTCCTTGCGCTTGCGGAGACGGTACTCGCCGAGCTCGGTCGGATCTGTGATTTTCTGCTTCGGAGGGCGGATCTCAGCCTCTTGACGCTCGCGAGCCTCGCGGAGAATCTGCTCGGCGGTTATCTGAATCGGAGCGGGGGTTTTGTTCTTCACCCTTGTTGGACGCGGAAGCTTCACCTCCGTGTCCTTCCGCGTCAGGTAACCCAGGGTTGGGTCTGCCTCTTTCGACGAAGACATTGCTGCACTCGATAATACACAATTTCGTTTCTGATTATGCAGCCACTGTAAACCCTAACGACATGCCCGAGACGGAGAACCCTCGTCTATTCTGTTTCCCCGCTTTAACTAACTATTCAGTCCACCTGTATTTACACTTCTATTCTTTTCTTTTTCTTTTTTTTTTACCCATTTTAAGTTTTATTCTAGCCTTTTTTTTTTTTTTTGTTCCATCTTAACTAATATACAAAGATAATGATAAAATAGGTACGTAGAAAACATAAATAGGTTGTAATTTTATTTATTTAAGATAGTAAATCTCTATATTCTTTGTTTCTTCTTGAATATTTTATTTAATTGTAGCCTAGTTCATATTTAAATCTTAAAAATAAAACTTGTGTAATGTCATCACCATCATAACTAATATTGGTACTGCCATCAAACCCATATGGTTGTGACCCTCGTCTAGGATCTCCTTCCAACTGCACAATGTTAACCATCACCATTAACATTAATACTTATATGTTGTTACTATTCATCAACCCTTTATTGTTTATATTATTATTGATATTGTAATCATTAAAAACATTGTTATCATCACCTCTACACAAACACACACCTTTAAACTATTTTACTATGACTGAAAAGTTTAAAAATAGGTTTATTTTAAAACTAACATTTGAAAAAAACAAAACTAAAGAACAATATGTTTTATTTTTACGATTTTGGAAATTTAACTTAAACTAACCATAATTTTATATTTTATTTAAGGTTATGTAATTTTTTTTTTGTTTGAAGCAAATTAAATTTCTTATTAACTAAATATTAATTTTAAATATGAGAGGAAGATGTTCTAATGTCATTGGCCATCTTCATACTTTTTTTTTCTCATTTTCTTTTAATCTTTATCAACATTGATGCTCTTGGTTACAATAAGGAATTAATCTCATTGTAGCTAGAGGATTGGTGTAGTGAGAATGCTCACATAACTATTTTTATTTTTTTATCCAAGTTTTATTTCACATATTGTGTTCTTTCTCTATTCTTAATACTTTTTTTGTTTGATTGCCCTAAACATGTCTTACTTTGCTTAAAAGTATTGAAAAACCCTTCTGAGTGAAGACTTGATAGGAATACATATAGATATTGTATTTAGGAATAAAACAACAATGGTACACCTTTGTTTTATTCTTATGTGTAATCACATACTATATGTTTATTTAATTAAGGGATTAGTGATAATTGGATAGTTTAGGTCTTTCAATTAAAGAACTAGTGTTAAGACGATGTTCCTGGATTAAGAAATGTGACTAAACTTGGATAGTAGTTATTTGTAATTATTTGATGTATTGTGAAGTTCTCCAACGTTTCATAGTTATGTTTTTGTCATTTTTAACTCTTTTCATTTTTCATATTGCATTTAACCTATGGTTTTCCTTTTATGTTCATTTTCACAATTAAATTTTAATATGTATCAAGTTTATTAAATAACAATTTTGTAGTATTGCTTAGGTTTACCTAGAAACAACTTTACTTATTGAAATTATATATATATATATATACATATATATATATATAAATAAAATTTTAACACTCATACAAAGAGTTTTACATTGACGGTTAATCACAACTATTTTTTTACATAACTTTTAAAGTATTAATTGGTAAAGTTAAAAAACTTACCATATATAAAGGGTTATGATTAATTTTTCGTATAAAACTTTTTTACACTAACAACGTATAAGTGTTATATATATATATATATATATATATATATATATATATATATATGCCAATGATGTAATAGTTATTGATCCCCTTTGATGTACACAAGTAGATATTATAAGGGTGATTTTTTTCAAAATTTATGATTTTAGTTCATAAACTTTTTGTTGATTAGTAAAGATATATAAACATTTTTTCTATCAAACATTTTAGTTCTTCTTTTACTTTAGTTATTAAGCAATAACCTGTAACTGTATTTATTATTATTTTATGGTAAATTATGCTTTTTGTACATTAACATTTTCAAATTTATTGTTTGGGTACACAAACTTTTTGTTAATTCGTAAATGTATACAAACATTTTTTTTTTGTTTGAAAACATTTGAGAAAAAAGATATATCTCATATAATCTTCAAAAAAATATGTTTTAAAGTTAATTGAAAAAGTAACATTGTGTTTTAAAAAAACATTATGAAAGAAAATTTTCAAAAATATTATGAAATAAAAATTTAAATTGAGAATATAATTCCATTCATTGTCTAAAAAATAATATGAAATAAAGGTACAAGAAAGAAGATGAATAGTTTTTTTTTTAATTTGTGACGGTTAAAAGTTGCTACAAAATGTAATAAAAATTTTCAAAAAAATTAATTAATAAAATAATAATAAATAGTGTGAAACATCATTACTTAACACTTAAAATAAATAAAAGACCTAAAATGTTGGATGAACAATTATTTGTATATCTTGATCAATCAACAAAAAGTTTGTGTACCAAAATCATAAATTTGAAAAAGTCTATTGCCAAAAACATAATTTACCCTTATTTTATTAATTAAATTTTCTTGTAACATCAACACTTAACAACTAAAATAAACAGAAGAACTAAAATATTGGATGAAAAAAATGTTTCTATATCTTGATCAATAAAAAAAATTATGTAAAAAAAAATCATAAATTTAAAAAAATTCATATCCCAAAAACATAGTTTACCGTATTTATAATCATTATAAAAAGATTAGTCTGTGACTCTAATTTAGATGATGACAATGATGGTATTAGATTGATGAAACTAAATAATATAATAATGTAAAGTATATATTATGCATTAACAAAGGTAATATAGGGACTAAAAATTGTATTTTTCACATATGGACTAATTTTAAAATACAATTGGGATTGAATGATTAAATTACAAATTTATTATTATGTATCTATAATGTCATTGTGTGCATTATTGTGCATAAGTGGTGTGTGTATGACACACCAACATATTAAGTTATGTCGAGATAGTTTTTTAATTTGTACAAATTAAATACACTTGTTATTAAATAACTTTCTTATAATAAACAAAAAGTATTCTTTAATTAGTGTAATATGTATTTGACTTGGGTTGTAATATGTATAGGTAAAGATGAAATATAGAGCAATAACATTATATTTATATGCATGGCTAGCTTTTTCCTTTTGTATACATTAAAAGTATTCTTTAATTAGTGTAATATGTATTTGACTTGGGTTGTATCTCTATTTTGGTGGTATATATGGGAAAATGTATTATTGCAAATTACCTTACTTTAAAACCATGGTAAATTTCCTTTTTATTTTTATATAGATCCAACAAATAGGATGATAATTTGGTAACAAAATATGAAGTATACATTATATTCGTCCCTCATCGAGTAACTTCTGGAAAGATCTTTAAAGAGTGAAAGTGGCTAAAAAATGAAAGAATTTGGTATGGCATTCTTGTAAGAACATTTTATCCATAAAGAAAAATCTCAATAAGAAAATGTCAAGCATATATCTTATATGCCCTTGTTGTGGGCAGAAAGAATAAACAATTGAACATACTACATTATAGACAAGCAACCTTGATCTGGTTTGTTGGCCCTTTGAGTGATAAAGTAAGAGAAAATGTCGTTTCTTTTAATACCTACTTAAACCATGTTTTGAAAATGGAGGTAGCATGTTTCTTTAGCATTTAGAATGTTGTGGTCTATAAAAAGAAAGAGGAAAACTTGGGTTTTGACAATAAATACATCATCAACAGAGAGGAGCGACGATATTAACGATGGTGGTAAGGGTGATAAAGGTGGAGTAAGGGTAGTGACGACCTTGCAGAGGATTTTGCAAGAGACACATTAAGAGTTTGTGGGAGAGATCTTTATGTAAGAAAATCACGTGAATTTGTTTAATTAACAACTAAATTGTTTATTGAAATCTTACAATTATTATTATGTTTTCTCATTTCTTACCTGAGTTGCCATAATATATATATATATATATATATATATATGTGTGTGTGTGTATTTGAATAGTATTTCAATAAACGATTCAGATTAGGTTGTCAATTAAACAAGCTCATATGGTTCCCTTACACATAGACATATCCCACAAAGCAAACCCTAACTCAATGCACTGCTATCTCTCGTCACCCCACGGATCATCTGCATAGTTGTCACCACCACCACCAGTAGCATCATATGATGGAAATAAAAGGAAACCTTAAATCAATATATACAAGATTATAGTATGTATAGAGAATTAAATATAAAAAGATAGAGGAAAGAGAATTTGTGTACCTCAAATATATTGAATTGAAGTTCTTGATCTTCAAGAACAAAAAACCCTCAAATATATTGAATTGAAGTTCTTGAACTTCAAGAACAAAAACCCTAGGAATGATTATTGTAGAGATATGAGTTCAATAAAAACTCTTGAGGATTTTACTACCTACTTTCTAGGGGATTATTTTAGAGAATGTGTATTGTTGTTGTTATAATTTGCTTAATGGGATGGCAAATTTATAATCCCCCAGGGTAGGCAGAGACCCCTCAAATGAGCTTTTTTTATGATTGACTCAACCCATCACAGAGTCAATCTTACTATAATCCCATTCAAATAATCATAAAGATATTATAAGATATGATTATCACCATATCTTAAATTGCCAGATAATGATAAAATATAATTGATTAATACCAATCCACTATTATTTCCAACATTCTCCCACTTGGATGGTATTAATCAATAATACAAAGATAAATCATTAAGCTAGAATGACAATAATGAGAAATTTGAGCTACAAAATAATATCCGATATGGATATATATCATAAATATTTCTCATAAAGTATATAGAATAATGTAGTTCAATAAAATGATACTACATGGTCTCAAGCATCCAAAAATGCTAAGAGATATGTTACTAAAATGATATTACTTCACACATATCTCATAAGAAAGTTTTCAGACTCCCACTGATCTAAGACATCAAAACTTAACCAAACCATATGAGTTATAAAACTCCAAAGTTAAGTATTTGATCAGTGAATAAAAAAATGTTTAATTAATATAATTGTTTTTTTACTTGAGTCCGAAAAATTATATAGGTGAGAAAGCATAATTTACATGCATCTAGTTATTCATCATAGCCTAATAACATATGTAATTACATATAGGCTACATAAATGCTCTATAATATTTGACATTTAACTAATCCGAGTTTCAAAAATAAGTGACTATGTAAGAATCCAGAGATAAGTAGGAAATCCATAAATTCCCTACTAAAACCACATAGACACCTAGTTTATATAAAATGATACTCAGATTATTGTGGCCACAAAATGTCAATTGAGCAAACACTTAGATAATTGGTCCAAACAAAAAAAATTCATAAGTACTTTAATAGTGCAAAATTGTACTCAATAGGAGTACTATCATAATAAACACTTTTTTACAAAGTATAAAATCATACTCGATAGGAGTATTGCATCTACAATATACTTATAGAATTTTGACCAAACAAAATGTGAAATTTTGGGTAAAGAAATGCACAATACTTAATTGCATACCAAAAGAATTAATGTGCAATGCCCAACAAAATGCTCTTAACATCCATTAAAGATGTCTATTAAGATACAATGAATTATGTATCTCAATTAAAATAGGACAAAAATAAATAGTCAAGTCCTATAAAGTATGTCATATCATAATTAAATGTGCACAAGAATATATGACAATACAGATAGATAAGTCTCGAGACATGATACAAAATTATATACTTCTAAAATTTTGATCAATTAAAATATGAAAATTGGGTAAAAGAGATGCACAATGCATAATTGTATGCCAAAAGGATTAATGTGCAGTACCCAACAGAATGACCTTAACATCAGTTAAAGATGTCTACAAAGATACAATGGATTTTATGTATCTCAATAAAAATAGGACAAAAATAAATAGAGAAGCCCTATAGAATATGTCATATCATAATTAAATGTGCACACAATTATATGACAATAAAAAATATATAAGTTTCGAGAGATAATACAATATTATATATACTCCCACTAATCCTCAATATACCAAAAAAATATTAGGATTATAATTAGGGTACACTAGTATTAAAAGTTCTAGTGATAGTGGGATGATGACTTTATAAGATAATAATAAAAGTGAATTAAAATTCACTATTATTCTACTTAAGGAATTAGAAAGTAGTAGAATAACGAATGATTAATGAGAGAAGTGGTTAAAATAACAAGAATATGAAACCTACAAATTCATCCATAAGAATAAATAATTCTCACAAATGGTTTCATAATTAACCACATATTAATCAATCTTTACAAAAACATTGACCCCTATGAAGATCTTGAAAAAATAATTACATGAGTGAGAAAATGGATCACTTGATAATTTTACTAGAATATGAGATCATAAGCAAGTTCTCAAGTAATCATAAACAAAAATCAAGTGCTACAATAAATAATATTTACACACACTTGAGAATAAAACATGATTACATGCAGCAGAAGAATGGGACATATTCTTGCATATATTAAGGATATAATAATAAATAGTCTCTAACTCTCATCACAATTTATAATGGACATAGGTTTATTTATATATCCCAAAATAAAGCCTCTAGCTTTTACAAGAATACCATTAACAATATTATAAAATATGGTATAGAGAAATTAATCTCTTAAAATTTGGGATTCCTATATTGTCCTTACAAGAATTACATACTAATATTGCAAATCAATAGAGAGTTTGTTATACAAAAAAATATTTTACAAGAGACCAATATAAAATCCTTAATATAGATCCTAACAATGTGATCACAAATAATGTGATAAGAAAAAATAATTTTATCAAGAACATTTGTTTTTTCACATGCATGATTAATTGGACATTTAAGGTAAAAATCTTATATCACGACAATTTATTTTATAAGATATTAATTAAAATTCTAATATACAAAATCCTTCCACTTGACAAAGAAAAAATAAGTTGACATAACAAAAAAATACCCAGAGGACTAAATAAAATTCAACTATTTCTTTATCAATATATATATATATATATATAGAAAATTTGCACCACAAAAAATGCAATATTTTTTTTTTGTTTTGAAGGAAAAAATGTCCAATTAAAGGTTATAAGTCAATATGGAACAAAAGGAAATGAGAGTGTAAATTTTGGTTCCATATAAATATAACTAAACATGATCAAATGAGGGAAATAAACTGAACATTACAAAAATAGGGAAACATTATGTAATTCTAAAAGTTCAGTTAAAAGAGAATCCCTAAAGAAATTACAATGTACTATAACTTATATCAATAAAATCCTAATACCGATAGGGTATAAAAAAATCATTAACATAAGCCAAGAAAAGTACATTGTATAACACCAAATTACATTGATAACAATATACTGATAGAGTATAGTTATCATCAATCCAATAAAAAAAATAATTATATCACAAAATTCACATAAATGCATCCAAAATAGTGAAATTATAATTATGTAAATGAAAAAAGAAATTATGCATATTGTCCAATAAATTTGCATAATATTAATCATATATATTATATGACCAACATACAAAATTCACATTATTATACTCATGATAGACAAGTAATAATAATGCAAATTAATAAAGAAAATTATGCTCATAGTAGAAGGACAATTAAGATTGTGCATAATTAATAAAATAACCTAAAATCAATTTATAAATGATAATTCAATATTAAAGAGAGTACAGTATAATTAGAGAATACAAATACTGTAAAGAATTATCACAATAAAAATATGTCAAAAATTCAAGATTATAATAGTAAAAAAAATTTTAATTTAATCTTGAATTAATCAATTTTTTTTATACTAAAACATACCAATAATATAAAAATATTAAATAAATATGGTATTTGTGAAAAAATAAGAATATAAAAAATTATCAACCACATTCAATGCTTCTGAGAATGAATTTAACACACGAATCATCATACATGATCGTATCAAAACGACAAAGTTCTCCCTTGACCAAATCACAAAAATTTGGGTATAAAAAAATGAGTCTATGCAACCTCATTAACACTTTCTAAAGTAAAGTTAACACAAATATATTATTTTGCCCACACAAATGACTCACATTGGTCAAACATAAAAAAAGGAAAACCATTAAGTAATTTTGAAAACAATTTACCCCATAATTATTTAAAAGAAAACTAGGTTTTAAAGGGGTAGCACTTAAAAAGAGGTTTCAATATATAATTTACCCATGTAAGAGTAAGGGAATGAAACTTTAACATGTTATTTTAACAATAACAAGTAGCGTAAACCCTCATTTTTTTTGTGAAAAAGATAATAGTGAACTATATTATAAAATTTCACTAATAACACAAAATATTCAATTCAAATTTAATTTTCTAATAGAAAACAACCATAATTCTCTAATAGAAAACAACCATCATATGTATCTAAATAGGCTCTGATACCAATTTTAAAAGAAAACTATAGTATTTTTTGCCCCATACTATATATTTTTTGCCGATCCTGACCCACCTTGTACTTGAACCTATTTTGATGGGTAATTAGACACTCTGCATGAGGGTATTTTTGCAAGTACTAGTACGGTCTATTTTGGCATCCTATCCTCCTTTCTCTTTCTCTATATATGTGTATGTATATATATATATATACATATATATCAAAGTTTTTAAAACTGAACTAGTGAAGACACTGATTCATGATTCACTGGTTCAACTGTGATTAAACCAACTTATAAAAAGCACATGATTGAACCAAATTTGATGAAATAACTTCTTTTTTTTTTTGTTAAATATGTTATAGTGACTAAATTAAGCATTACAAAACAAAAAAAAACATAATATTCATAACATTAAAACTTAAAAGTGTTATAAATTAGACATAAGTCATAATATATAACAAAAAAATTATGTATGAATTATCAAGACAATTATTAAATGAAAAAGTGAATCTACTAAATACATCTTCATTTTACTAAGTTAACACATGTTTTTCTCCTTAATTTTGATATTAAAGATAGTGGACTTAGTAAAAAATAGAAAATGCATTTAGCAAGATTTGAAAAACTAAAAAAAAATACAAAAAAAGCTAAAATAAATTGGCCTTAAAAATAAAAAATCAAAATGTGAACAAGTCAAATTGGTTTTAGATGGGTTCAATGGATAACCAGTTTTTAGATTGTTTCAAACTAAATAAGAGACTGATTCCTAATTCAACCAATTGAACTAATCGGTCTAGTTCAATTTTAAATATAAATATATATATATATATATATATATATATATATAATTTTATATAAATCATATTGAATAATTTTATTTTAAAATTTACTGTTGGATTTAAAGTTCATTAATAAAAAAAAATTAATTTTACCACCCCATTGATATAGAATAAAATGAACATAATAAATATATATATATATATATTATATTTTTTAAAATATACTAAAATATTGATAATTTATTACTATCTTAATTAAACTCAAATTTTATAAATTTTAGTAAATATGATCTACGTATTCAATTAAATAAATATAGAGAATAAATACTCATACAAATGAATCATTTGTCAGGAACTAAATTTGACTTTGCACATGAGGATTTTCAATCTTTTACTATACCAAGTGAGTTATTCCGATCATTCTTGGAACTTATAATTTTTTTTTTTTTTTTTACTTAGTTGACAATCTCGCATAATTCTCATAATAAAAAAAACATTAAAATGAGATTCAATATAAAATAAAAAAGGGGATACGATGAAATTGATAGATGCTGCATACTTATTTACTTTTAATCTACCATTAAGTTTTAAACTAAAATTATTGTTATTCCAAAATGAAAAAAATAAAATAGTAAGAGCTTGATTGATTTGGTTTTGTCTTTTAGTTTTTGAAAACAGTTTTAAAAAATAGTTTTTAAAAACTATTTTCGAAAATAAAAAAAAAGAAAAACTTGTTTGACAAATAATATATTGAAAACTGTTTTGAAGATGCAAAAATAGAAAAAATTGTTTATGTTTATTAGAATTTAATTAATAAAAAGTAAAAAACAACATATTCTAGTTATATTTTGAGTTTTCAAAACAAAAACAGAAAACTGAAACACAAAACTACTTTCAGTTATTCCAATTTTGTAGTTTTCAAAAACTAAAAAACCAGAATTGTTTTCGAAAACTGTTTTCAGAAAACACTACCTAAACAAGTTTTTTAGTTTTTAAAACTATTGCCAAACAAATACTAATATTGTAATTTTCATGCCAAGATTAGTTTATGCATGCTTTCTTATATATTTTTTTTCGTTAATCTCATATATTTCTTTTACTTTTTTTATTCAGATATTTTTTGTTGTATCACTTTTTATTTTCAATTTTTTATTTCTTTTTCAAATTTTATAATATTTTATAATCGAACCCACTTGTTAAATGGATTAGACATAAATTAAGTATAGGCATATGTAAAAAAAAAAAATTAATCCAAAATTAAATAAAACTAAAATTTTAAAGTTGAATTATTTAAAAAGATCAAATTAAACCATTTTATACGACGATTTAACTAATTAAACTATTAAATCACTTTATAAATGTTAAGGGAATCTAGCATACTAAGTTAATTATGATGCGTAAATTCACTGACATGTATAATTAGATTCTGTTAAGACAAAATAAAAAATCTAAAAAAACAAATTTATTGTATTCCAAAAATCTTATAGTGTCACTAAAAATTTCTTACTCATGATGGTAACTTCGAATATTTTTATTTAGAACTATTATCTGGGTGAAAGTCAGACTTCTACAATATCAAATACTGATAGCAATCTGAAACAAATTAAAAAGCATCACTAAACTATTATTATTCCTTAAACTTGATGTGAAGGGAGAGATAGAAAAAAAAGATGTATTCGTGTTAGAATTATGTACATTCTCACAGCATGATAATTCTATAATTTAAGATCTTAGTTATAATTATTTAATTTCGTCAATATCAATCAATCTTTAAATTCGATCTATTGCGTATCTAAAATGAGCAAGTTTATATTAAGCGTATTTATTACATAAAAATACAAAAAAATGTTATAAACATTATTTTTTATTGAATAAAATATTAATATTAACTTTAAAGATTAACGTTGATATATCTTTTTAAAATATTTAAAGATGTTATTAATTTCTACAAATACGATAACTTTCGTTTGGTTTTTGGAAAACATGGTTTGTTACTTTCTTAGATTTCGATATTTATAAATTTATTTCTAAATGTTTTTTATTATCACTTCGGTTATAACATAACATACATTTAAATGTACCATGTCAATAATCATATGAGGTGACATGTAATGTGATATGTCCAGATGCACACCTAAATACATGTTTGGTAATCATTTGACAGTAATAGGAATCGTTTTCAATTATTTCAGAATTCAGAAAAATCAAAATCATAAAAATTACAAATACTAAAACCAAAATTCATCATATTTAAAGCAACTCACAAGCATATTAAACCCTTTAAAGAACCATCAACAACAAATGGCATCTACACAATGAATAAAAAAATGTCATTTTACACACTTCTCATGTAAAAGAGTTACTCCTTTCTATTCTAAAATAAATGTAATTTTATTATTCTTACATGAAAATTAAGAAAATTTGAAAATTATAGTTTAATGTGCATGATTTATCGTAAATTTTTTAACATTATCTTTGATTTCTACTAATAAAATTTTTTCCTTATATTAGTTTATGAAGTCTAAGAACTTATTTTTCACTCCGTCTATAAAAGAAAAAAACAACTTATTTTTCACTCCTTTATAATTTGCCATTAGACAAGTATGTTATTTTTCTTTGTTGCTATGGATCATATGGAAACGTAGAAATTAACAAGTTTGGGAGAATTAAATTATAGAGTCGAAAGTTTCCATTACCTCGAATCTTGTAAGGTTGTTATCCCCACCCATGCTCTTGATTCCAAATTAATTCAACTATATCTGAGAATTGAATAAAACATAATAAAATCAAATGTGATTAAATCTGATCATAGATTTAAATAAAAAATTTAAACCTTGAATATTTGTAAATCTATTAACCGATTCGTTTAATTTGAAATTTAATATTTTTATTATATATATATATATAAATATATAAAAGTATAAATAGAAAATTAACAATACAATTTAAAGTTTAAATATTATTTATAGTTAAAGATAAGTTAGAAAATGAATGCATTAAAAATTGCAGTGATAAAAATTATTATATGTAATTTTACGTTTTATCGTTTATAGACAATTTTTATATGTAATTTTACTTTTATATTATTTTAAAAAAACAATATATGTTTTAATATTTTGTTTGTAAATTTTTGTGTTTACTATTTTATTTCCTATGTTTTATAGAAAATAAATATATCTATTTTTTTTTAATTCGTGGATTCAATTTGATTTGATCTGTTTTTAATAAGATCAGGTCAAGTAGAAAATCAATGTGAAACATTAATAATATAAAGGAAAACTAGAATTAAAGAAAAAACATAAGAAGCATATGATTTTAACATGAAAAAGCTTAACGCAAGGATAAAAATCTGATCATCTATATCAAAGAAATAAAGTCAATAAAGGATAAAGAGGATACAAAAAGGTATGGAGAGTGAATGCACAAATAATTCTTACACTAAGTCATAACAATAATGCTCATATAAAGAAACAAGCCGATAAAAAGAACCTTAATTGTAAAGCATAAACTTGAGAACATTATTTTCCCCCACAAACCTCATCTTCATGATCCAACTGGGCAAAAGGAAATTCAACTTGTCACAGACCTTTTATTAAAAAATCATCTCAATGCAACAGTTAATAAATCCGCAGTTGCAATATGAAAAACGAATATGTGATGCTATGTAAAATTTATAGTGGATATTCTCCCTCTTTTATATATATGTGTTTGTATTGTATCTCTTATTTTAATGAGTTTTTCTCACACCCTTATCTAACCTCTCTCTTTTAACAAAATATAATACATATTTGGATCTTTCTTGGCAGGGAGGAGCCCCAAAACTAAACACAATTTTAAAAGTGTCTGAGTCTTGGCGTTGGAATAGTGTTGCAACATGAAAATGAGCACTTAACGAGGGGAACAACAAGCACTATGACAGGGAATCACCGACCAATAGAAGCGGAGGTGGGGACTTTATTGCAAGCCATCAATTGGCTTACAGAAATTGCATTCTCACAATTGCATCAGAGAAGTCGACTGCAAACCTATTTTTATGGGTTTCATTCCAATCAAAACGACTTAGCTGAGTTATGGTTACTTATTGCAAATTGTAAATATTTGTTATCAAATTATCCAGACTCTAGGGTGAGTGTTATGAGCCAAGCAAATCAAGTAACCACCTCTCTTGCTAAGGTTTCTCGGTTTTTATGCTAGCAACAAGTATTTTGAGCATATACCCAATTGTATCTTTTTTATAGTTTTTAATGAAATGTAATAGCCTTATTTTCCCTCAAGAAAAAAAATAAAGTCTAAGAACTTGTAGTTAGTGTAATTTATTTTTTATATTGTTAACTAATTAATATATCTCTACAAATGATTTAGAGTAATTATTATAAAGATTAATAATTTTTAATTATGCAATGATTTATTATTAAATGATAATATAAAGGGATTTGGTTACGCACATTATCCTTTTTTTAATCAAAGTTTGCTGGCAAACAATATATGTTTTAAGACAAAATCATAATTTGCTAACGTATTCCAACAAAAAATTCAAACAACGTATTTAACAAATCCCACAAGCATATTTACTAACACATACGACCTTATATTTTAGTTTAAGTGCATTAATAGGTAACATTGAAACACCATTGATTAACGTTAATACCATTTTTACTTATAATTTATTAATGCACTTCAAGTAAAAAGTAAAATTATATACGTTAACAATATAGACAGAGTAATTTATTTACACAAAGTAATTTAATTTTATAATATCAAAAGAAAATATCCTAAAATAAATATCAAAAGAGAATATTTTGGAAGGTAGTATAAAAAATATAAACGACAACTTAAACAATACTTAATTTAAAATAAAAATAAGAGCTTAATAAGCCTGCATTATTAGTGTTACAACTCTTTTGACACATTAGGTAATACAATTTTTTGACACATTTTATATTACTAATAATAATTCATTTAAAATAAAAATTATCGCAAATCTTTATCATAGTTTTTAAAATCAGAATGGATTAACCTGTTCAACGGGGAACCTATCTTGTGGCTAATTCTAGCATATAGAATCTTGACAAATTGCTCAAATCGGCCACGAATCGGTCTTAAATTATTTTTTATTTTTATTTTTTAATATAAAATTTAAAGATAAAATATAAAAGAATATATATATATATATATATATATTATTTTATCTATATTTTATAAAATATATAACTTATTCATGTATATTAATATAAAATTTTTATATCTTAATTTCTTATAACTTTATAATATCAAAGTTTTTTATTTTTATTTTAAATATAAATTTATTATTGTTAATGATTATTTTTTATATTTTAGTAATTATTAAATTTAAATTTATCTATTATATATTTTATTTAGCTTTTATATATGTAATCTAACTAATGTTTTACTTTAATTTAGGTATTTACTTACCTTTACTTGTTTTTTTTTTTTATGAAATTTTGACTAATATAAAGAAAGTTAGAATAAGTACGTCTTATTTAACTTTCATGTCTCAAATTTGTATTTTATTTTCTGTCCACACCAATAAATAAATATGGTGTAATAATTTTGTTTTTTTATAATTATAATTTTTTTACATCTTAAGTAACTCATTAAATAATATGATATTTATTAATTGGTTGATGAAAATATAATGGACACAAATTTAAAATACAAAATTTTTGTCTGTTTGACCATATGTTGAAAATACTTGTCAAACTTAATTAGGAAAACTGTTTAGAATAATTATTATCAAATTTAACAAATTTATCGTATGTAATAATTTGTTATTAGATGGAGAAAGATTTAAGATACTTTAGTTGGTTAAAAAAGAAAAAAAAATTAGAAAGGATAGTGAATTTAATCTTCACTGTTTAACAAAAACTAAAATTACTAATAATATTAACATTTAACTTATAAAAAAATGTTATTTTACACTATTAATATATAGTGCTTAATATAAAAACAATACATTTCAAAAGAATTTTCTTATGGTTAATTATTTTTTTCAAGTACTAATTTGAAAGAAAGAAAATATACATACAGCCGATCTTAGAGTGCAGGGTGTGAAAAAGAGTAATAAGTTTGATAATTGTTAAGTAATGTGTCAAGAAAAAATAGATAAGAAATAAATTTTAAAAAAAAAACATAATTTCTTTATACCATGAAAATATAAATTTAATTTTTAAGATGAAGTTTTTAAAAATTAATAAAAATAACCAAAAAATAATATAAAAATAAAGAATTATGTTTTATAAGTTCAAATCTTATTCCTTAAGCGAATACCTAGATTACCATCACACTAAAATAAATAATAATAAAATTCTCATAAATATTAATATTTTATAGCCTTTTTTTACAAATGTAAAAGAAGAACTTCTACTGTTATGCTTAGACACTGGTTTATCCTAACTTTAACCATTCTGTACACTCACAAATTTTATAACCTTTAACTTTTTAAATTTCTAATTAAAAAAAATTTATGCACCAAAAATCACAACCTTTATTTATTTATATATATATATATATAATAAATTTATTTATATCGATTAATATTTTAAAAATTATACAAACAAAAAATTATAATTAAACGTTATATTTGTAATATTTACCATTCAATCGACAATATTTGGACATATTTTGGAATGGGTTGGTTAGTGCCTTTGCTTTCCGTACTATAGAACTTTCCTGTTTATAAAAAACCCTTGCAAACATGTTGTTTACAAGGACAGGAAATCTGACCTGAAAATGGAAAAATATCACAGATTAGTGGACGACGATGATCGCTTACTGTTTTGCGTCTCAGCACTCCTACGTGGAACCTCCATTGCCATTACTCCTTTTTTTCAAAAGGTAGGCACTGGGGACACAAGATTGAAAACGGACGAGAATTTGATTTGATTTTTTAATTATTGTATATTTTTATGCTGTTTCTATTTATACGAATAAATTTATTCGATGAAACCGATATAGAAACTATTAATATCATGTTTTTAAAAAATATTTTGTTTTGAACTGGTGTTTAAAATATTCATATCGACTTGTTTATTTTTTATCAAATAATCTAGTTCAACTTGTAATATGTCACTGGATATGGAACCAATCATAAGAATTTAATATAATAATAATATTTTTAAAGGATTAATATAATTACACTTAAAGTCACATTTAAATAATTTTTTATTTAAAAATGAATGTTCTTACATTGATATAATATAAAGTTATATTAAAGGGTTCTTAAAATTTATTGTGGGCAATTAAAAGTAAAAAAAAAATTGAATGGAAAACTATTAATTATATAAAATATGGTGTTAATAATTAATTTTTTATATTTTTCTCTTTTAATCAATAATATTGAACAACCTATCTAATAATTATCACATGTATGTTGAATAATTTTTTTTTCTTATTTTTTTATTTTATTTTTCTTTTATTTCTCTTTTTAATTAATACTATATCTTTTTTACTTTGCAAAACACAGACTATATCTTCATTATTTTTTTTATACTTGATATTAGTAAAATTTAATGATAATAGTTAATTTTTTTAATTTATGTGATTTATATATTTTGCTTATATAAGTTAAGAGGGATTAATATATTAATAGTTTGATGATGAAATAAAAATTAGATATTTATTTTAAATAAATAAAAAATTAAAAACGTGACATGAAACGAAATAGCACCAAGAAAATATTAATTGCTGCGGCAAATTATTTGATAATTAACATTGTTTAATTAATGATTGAGATTCAATCCTTGGTTTAAGAATAAAATTATTTATTTAAGATCTTATTTTATTTTAAATAGAAGATATGAGAAAAAAATTAATTAAATGCCAATTAAAAATTCCAAATACTTTCTATTTATAAAAAAACTGGAAAAGTAAACAGTAAACACAGAAAAAAGCCATGAGTGTCCCGGGTGTCACTTTTGTGAGATTTTTTTACATTTAATTACGAAATTAGAGTTTAACGACGACTTATTACTAATATAAAATAATTTTATAATATCATTTAGTAATAAAATATTATTCATATAATTTTTAAGATTATTATTATAAAAATTAATACAATTATTGTATATTTATTATATATGATGATTTTTATTGAATGAAATGCATAAATTTTTCTTATAAATTTATTATATTACTTTTTTTTTCGAAAGTTCATAAAAACATTGTATTCTTTTACAATAGTTTTACCATTTCTTATGAAAAATATAAAACTAGATAATAATTTTTGTAATAAAAAAAAAAAAATAATTTTATACAAATAATTCTTAGTTTTTATGAATTAACATTATATTGAAATATTCACAATTACTTCATAGAAAAAATTCTCAATTTAAAATTTTTTTTATAAATAATATAATTCACATTAAATGTTTTAGTCATTCATTTTTCTAAGAAATTTAGCCCAAAAATTACTCATATTAAATTTAAGCATCGTGTAAATAATTTTCTTAAAAAATAAATTCTTTTATTTTTTAATTTATTATAATTTTGACTTTCAACACATAACATCAATTTATTCGAGTTATTAATTAAAAATATTGACTATTAAAACTTCAAAATTAATAATAGGAAATGTATTAAATTAAATACCAAAAAGGCATGAATAGTTAACTAATTAGGAATAGCATTCGAAAGGAAGATGAAGATTTAATCGGGTCGGATCGTACCCAATAATGAAGCCCGGCCCTTCCACCGTTATCTTGAATTGATTCTTCATGATTCTATTGCCATTAGCCAATACTACTGGGTTTCTTTTCTATTGTCAGAAAAAAAAACTCTGCTACCTTTATTTTCTTCTTCCTCTTCTGTGTATACTTTGGTTTGGTACCACCGACTTTACCTTACGCTAGAGAACCGCGTTTTAGTAAGTTCTCTTTTCTTCTATTCCTCTTCTCTTCGCTTCCACCTAACTCTTCTTCTCTCGCGCTTTCCCTGCTCCTTGTTTAATTCCATGCCAATCTCTTTGATTCTTCGAATTTTTAATTTATGTGTTGTACTTCATTTTTTTCTTTAATTCAAATGAGATTCACCTATGATGTTATAAATATGTTCATTCCTCTCTTTATTTACTGCAATTTCACTTTCGGAATCTGCAAATTGCATAGCGTACATTTTTGCTTTTTCTGTTGTGCTTGCAACTCTAAATGCTAATTGATAAATATTTAATCAACGCGTCTTTTTAAATTTATTTGACAGATTAGTCCATGTTGCATATGAGCAGTTCTGTTTATGTTTTGATTGATGAATTTGCTATTGTGGATATGTGATTGTTGGAGTTAAATATAGCATGGATGGTGAATTGGTTGATGAGGCAGCCCAATTGGAGGTTGATGAGGACTCGCAGCGACAGAACAAAGATTCACCTAACATCTTAAAATCTCAAGAAGCCTTTATCCCTGTTAAGCAGGACTATCCACAGTTAAAAACTCGGGAATATGATGACATTCTACAAGGTAAAAATGCAGTTGAAGGTATCGACCATGCAAATACATCACAGCATCGTCGTGGAAGCCTTTTTATGGATGATGCTGATGTTATGGTTGAAGAATTGACAGTAAAAAGTTACAATGGCTCAAACTTGGATATTGGTACATCTAACAACCGTGAGCAAATGTATAATCGGCAGAGCCATTGGCAGAATCTTTATCAGCTGGCAAGTAATTCAGGAATTGGAAATTCATTAAGTGATATTGGAACCCGAAACAGTTTCCAGGCTACATCTAGTGCTCGGGAGGATATTGGATCCTCATCTTTCCCGGAGATTTTAGCTAGAAAATCTCTCAGTGATGGCCAGAGCAACGTCATGGAACAGTTGACAGCTGCTGAAAATAGTGAGGGCACAGGTGATGTTCGTCAAGGAATGCGGACAAAAATTATATCCCAATCAGGATTTGCTGAGTTTTTCATAAAAAATACGCTGAAGGGTAAGGGAATTGTATATAAAGGCCCCTCTTATGATTCCTTCTGTGCTCAGTCTAGAGAGCAAAACCAGATTAAGACTGGCATTGATACAGATCAAAATCAGATGAGGAGTGGCATTGGCACAGATCAGAATCAGATGAGGACTGGCATTGGCACAGAACAGAATCAGATGAAGACTGGCTTTGCCACAGATCAGAATCAGATGAAGACTGGCTTTGCCACAGATCAGAATCAGATGAAGACTGGCATTGTTACAGATCAGAATCAGATGAAGACTGGCATTGGCACAGATCAGAATCAGATGAAGAATGGTATTAGCACTGATCAAAAACAAATGAAAATTGGTATTGGTACTAACTTGAACTCTAATCAATCAGTGGGCTACGGTTCTAAACCTACAAAGTTTCCTTCTTATGATGGTGGTATGCCTAGATCTGGCAGGTCTGAATGTGATGGTGTGACTTTGAGAGAATGGTTGAGGCATGGGCACCACAAAGCAAACAAAGTGGAAAGTTTGAATATATTTAGGAAAATTCTTGATTTGGTGGACAACTCTCACTCTCAGGGAGTTGCATTGCATAACCTATGCCCATCTTATATTAAATTGATGCCATCAAACCAGGTCATGTACCTTGGTATACCTGTTCAAAAACAGATGGTGGATAACGTTGTAAATTCTGAAGTTGTTCACTTAGATGATCCTTTTACTAGAAAAAGGCTTTCGAAACAAGTAACATTTCCCTCTCTTGATATGGGAACAAAGAAACAAAAATTTAATGAGAAATTGAGAATTACTGGTGGTGACTGTCTAGAAACTGCAAGTGATAGGAAACTTCATAGTCATACAGTTGGATCACAAGATTATTACAATGAATATGAGGAAGATACCCAATTTTCTAAATATAGAATTGGAAGAATGTCTAGCATCCTGCATGTATCTAATACAGGTCAAATGCCATTGACTTCATGTGAAAAATTGGAATATAAATGGTACACAAGTCCTGAGGGAGGTTACACAACATCATCAAATATCTACTGTCTTGGTGTCCTTCTTTTTGAGGTTTGTAGACAAGTTCATGATGACTCTCCATATTCAATGCAATTTTCATGCATTCTTATATAACGTTTATTCTTGAAATTGAAATATGATTTTGACTTTATATACCTTGGAGCTCAATATATGGGTTTCTAGCATTAGTGTTGGTTTGGAAACTTCAAAGTTTTTCCTTTGGTTTTTCACTATACTGATATCTTCCTAGCTTGGCTTAAACCCAAAAATAAAGCACATTTCTTAGCAAAGTGGCTGCCTCATTTGAGGTTGAATAAAAAACTAGTCTGGGAGTTTAGTGAAATTCTTTCCGGTCACTTAAATTAAATGATTGGTATAATTGGAAGCAATTTGATGAAAAGCAAGTTCAGCAGCTGATTTTTATTTGTGTCAATTTTTCAGTTACTTGGTCATTTTGACTCTGCACGAACACATGTTGCAGCAATGTCTGATCTTCGTCATAGGATTCTTCCTCCAATTTTCCTGTCAGAAAATCCAAAGGAAGCTGGCTTTTGTCTTTGGCTGCTGCATCCTAAACCATCATCACGTCCAACAACAAGGTAGTATTGCAATATTGTCTATCATAGTTAATATCAAATTTAATTCAATTAAAATTATCTGTGTAAGAATTTATGACTATAATTTGTGTGTATGGAGCACACATTAGTTTTTTTATTTATAATGAGTGATAAGTACAATAAAGGGGAAACAAAATAAATGTAATTAATGACTAAATCCCTAAAGATATTACTTAACGAAATCAAATCATATCTGTAATACTCCCCTTCAAGTTGGAGCATATATGTCATGAGTCAAGTTTGTAACATATACTATCAATACGAGAACCCTTGAAGGCTTCAGTGAGCATGTCTGCAAGTTGGTCACTTGAACTAGCAAATTTAGTGGTAATTTCTTCGGAGAGCTCTTTCTCTCTAACAAAGTGACAGTCAATCTCTGTGTGTTTAGTATGTGGATTTGATGCAATGTGCATGACAATTTGATTATTACATATCAGCTTAGTATCACCAAGATCTCCAAATTTTAATTGTTGGAGAAGTTTTTTGAGCCATATGATCTCACAAGTAGCCATTGCCATGACCCGGTATTCTACTCCAGCGTTGGATGTCGAAACTATTTTTTGCTTCTTACTTTTCTATGAGATCAAATTTCCTCCAATAAGAATACAATACCCAAAAGTGGATTTTTTGTCTGACCGTGATTCTGCCCAATCAGCATCAGAGTAACAAACAACTTTGACATTACCTTTATCTTCAGATTTCAATCTGTGACTTAGTGCATTCTTGAGGTGCCGAAAAATATGCATGGCTGCTGTCCAATGACTGTCACAAGGCTTCTACAGGAACTAACTAAGCACGCTAATTGCAAATGTGATGTCTGGTCTAGTGATTATGAGGTAACTAAGTCTGCTCACTAGACGAAAGTATTTTCTAGGGTCTTTTAAAGGTTCCCTCGAGCCTGGAATGAGCTTTCCATGTAGGTCTGTAGGTGAGTCACTGGGGCGACAATCAAGCATACCTGTCTCGGTCAAGAAGTCTAAGGCATACTTGCGTTGGGAAATAACAATGTCAGTGGAGGATTGAGCAACCTCAATGCTGAGGAAGTATCGAAGTGGTCCAAAGTCCTTAGAAAGTGATTATGAAGATGAGACTTGAGACAAAGAATCCCCTCGCAGTCATCGCTGATTATGATGATGTCATCAACATAGACAACCAGATAGATGCACAGGTCAATGGAAGAGTGAAAGTGGGAAACAATGTGACTAGCTTCAGTACAAGTCATACCAAATTCAAGTAAAGCGGAGCTGAATCAACTAAACCAGACATGCGGAGATTGCTTTAAACCATAAAGTGATTGACAAAGTTTACAGACAAGGTGACAATCACCGAAAATTGTAAAATCATGTGGCTGATTTGTGTAAGCCTTTTCCTGCAAGTCACCATGGAGGAATGCATTTATTATGTCCAACTGATGGAGAGGCCTATGGCGAATGAAAACCATAGCAAGAAAAAAGCGAGCAAATGTGATTTTGGCCACTGGGGAAAAAGTATCACTATAATCAAACCCATAAATCTGGGTATAACCCTTAGCTACCAAATAAGCTTTGTGACGATCAATAATTCCATAAGGGAGACCTTCATTATATAGACCCACCAGTGGCCAACGGTAAACTTGTGGAGGTAAGGGGACGAATTGCCATGTGTTACTAGCTTCCAATGCAGCCATTTTTGTCAACATCACTTGTTGCCAATTGTGGTCAGCCATGACTTCACTTGTAGACTTGGGAATAGAGACAAAATCCAAAGAGGAAACAAAGGCGTAATAGGATTGAGATAGACGGTATTAGGATTACGAGTTGACCGAATACCTTTGCGAATGACAACATGAAGTTCATGTGCATGTGACAACATTGGAAGAACAGTTAGAGTGGGAGATGATGCTGGAGGATCACACGGTAGTGGAGCCTGTGTCCAATGATGATAGGTGAGTAGTGGAGGCAGGGTACGAGAAACAAAAGGGGCAGGAGTAAGAGCAACTGAAAAAGTAGGTGAGACCTCTAGAGGAACACTTGTAATGGTGGAAGAAAAGAAGAGTGTTTTAAAAGAAAGTAACATCAGCGGATACAAGATATCTTTGAAGTTGTGGATTGAAATATCGGTAACCTTTCTGGAGGCGAAAGTAACCTAGAGACATTTTAGGGACTTGGTAGAGCTTGTTCTTACCTGGGGTGAGATCATGAACAAAACAAGTACTCCCGAAGATACGCAGAGGAAGTGGATGAATGTCTTGTATAGGATGTAAGATGGAAAAAAAATCTGATTATTGAGAACCGATGAAAACATGCAGTTAATCAGATGACAAGCTGTAAGGACTGTATCACCTAAAAAACATGATGGGACATTCAATGGAGAAGGGTACGAGCTGTCTCTATCAAATGACAATTTTTGCGTTCAGCTACACCATTTTGTTGTGGTGTGTGAGCACATAAGATTTGATAAAAAATTCCTTGCGAGGGAAAAAAGGACTAAAATTGGGATGACAAATATTTTTTTGCATGGTTAGTTTGTAAAATTTTAATAGAATAAGCAAATTGAGTTTGAATTTCAATAAAGAAACTGAAAAATAGGGAAGCCATAAGAAGGAGGAGAAACAAAAAAAGGTCAAAAAATAGGAACCAAACAGACACTCACTGAAAGAAGAGCCAAACAACCCCTAAACGATGGCGGACAACATTGAGAATTGCGGCAAGAGGCTCGTTGGAGAAAAGTGCAGGCAGCGTCGAAGGTGCAGCTGGGATAGAGACACCCGGAGAAAGGCGGCGTGTGGCGGCACGTGCGGTGGCGATTTGGTGACATAAATGGTCATGGAAGAGACGCAGTTCCGAAGGTAGATTGACGACGGGTGGGTCTTACAGGAAGTGGTTGTACCAGGCTTTGTAGTGTACGACACTAAAAAAAAGGAAAAAGAAAAAAAAAAGTAAGGAGGGATCGAAATCCTAAACTCTTGATACCATGTAAGAATTTATGATTATAATTTGTGTATATGGAGCACATATAAATTTTTTATTTATAATGAGTGATTGATACAATTAAAAGGGAAACAAAATAAATGTAATTAATGACTAAATCCCTAAGATAATAAACTACTTAATTAAATCAAATCATGTCTGTAATAATCTGAAAAAAAAGATTTCACAAACATCTGATATATGTATCTCACCTGATTTTGGTTTTATTCTCCGGATAAATGATGTAAATTAGAAGAACGTATATTGTATATTGAAAGCATGTATGCCATTTGTGTTGTTGTTCAAGGAAGTAAAGCATATGCATAGCATTTTTCATTATTAGTCTCATGAATTGTCTCTCATGTGATTGTGTTGGGCACTATTTGACAAGATGAAATCAGTGAAAACACTAACTTTGTAGATCAAGATTAAAATATAGTTCCTATTTAACTAGACATTATTTATTAAAAAAAGTGTCTGTAAATCTATTATAGATAGAATTGAGGTATTTGGGACTTGATTGGTTTGATTTTATTTTTTAGTTTTTGAAGAGTTTTCAAAAATAGTTTGGTAAGTGTTATTTGAAAACTGTTTTGAAGATGTAAAAATGGAAAAACTTGTTTATATTTATTAGAATTTCATTAATGAAAAGCAAAAAACAACATATTCTGATTGTATTTTGAGTTTCCAAAACAAAAATAGAAAACTGAAAAGCAAAACTACTATCAGTTGTTCCTGGTTTTTAGTTTTTAAAAACTAAGGCCTCGTTCGGGGTGGTTCTTAGTTTCTAGTTTTGAAATTTCTAAAAACAAAAACTAGTTTTGGTTTTAAGTTTTCAAAATTTTAAAAACAACATTGTTTTTGTTTTCAAATTTAAAACATTGTTTTCAAATCTTAACTAAAACACTAGTTGAAGGTAGCGATTGATATAGTCGTTGAAGGTGACAGTCAGTTATTGGCGATAGAAGGTGGTGGTCGGTAACTGGTGATCGAAGGTGGTGGTTGGTGACTGGTGATCGAAGGTGGTGGTTGGGTGACTAGTGATAGGGGGTGGTAGTTAGTGATCGCTGGTCAAACGTGGCGGCCAGTGACCACTGGTTAGAGGTGGCAGTCAGTGATTGCCGGTCGGAGGTGGCGGCCGCGGTTGGAGGTGGTGATCGGTGACCGTTGATCGGAAGTGACAACCGGTGACTGCTGGTCGGAGGTGGGGGTTGGTGACCGCCGGTCGGAAGCGACGGCCGATGACCGTCAGACAAAGGTGGTGGTTGCGGCGGTTACTTTTGATTAGAGGTGGAGACCGGTGACCGTCGGTCAGAGGTGATGGTCAATGGTGACAAGTGACGTTAAATAATGAGTTTAAATAAAAACAGACACAAAAATCTAAAAACCAAATTTTATTGTTTTTAAAATAAAGTGAAAACTGTTTCGAAAATGAGAAAAATCAAAACAGAAACCATCTTTGCCGAACAAGTCTCTGTTTTCAAAATACATTTCAAAACTAAAAACAAGAAACTCAGAACTACCCCGAATCGGGTCTAAAAAATCAGAACTGTTTTTGAAAATTGTTTTAAGAAAACACTATCTAAACGAATTTTTTAGTTTTTAAATACTAAAATACTGAAAACAGTTTTATAAAACTGTTGTCAAACAAACATTTGTTCTCCGAGATGTCTTCTCTATCCCTTTAATATTACTAACTACAGAGTTAATAAATGTGTTAATTTTTTAAATTGCATCTGCACTGAAAATTTTGAAGAATAGGTGGTTGCTTGAATGTGATATTGTGATATAATTTAGTCACAGGCTCACAGGCAATGCATTTGGAAAATTTATTTCAGGAGGAAGAGGGTCATGTGTTGAGAATGTATAGGGCTGGTAGTTATGCATGAGGTGAAAGAGGGAGGGAGGGACTTTTGGCTTATTAGGAAGAGAACTTGGGATACGGAAACATCTGGGGATCTATCCATTACTTTAGAAGGAATTTTTGGCATCTTGTTTGTGCCTGAAGCTCTGATCTTTGGGATAATTTCTTACTTTTTCTGTCATATTTTTTTCTGGGTTTTAGATATATTCCAATGTTTCACTGTTAACTCATGATCATAATGTTTATTGGTTACATTTATGAAATTACGAGTGACTAGTTTGGTAGTCTCATAAAATGATTCTGAGAATTTTTAAATTTGATATTCTTCTCTTTCTGTTCTTGAGTACATATTTAGTAGTATTTTAGTTAAATATGCTGGTAGTCCTTAAAATATGGACTTCTAATCTGAGTTATACACTGTTGATATGATTCTGTAAAGTTATAACTTCTGTTGCACAACAGGGAAATCCTTCAATCTGAACTGATTCATGGATTGCAAGAGTTGTTTAGTGAGGAATTGTCATCAAGTATTGATCAAGAAGACGCAGAATCAGAATTGCTATTGCATTTCCTTGTTTTGTTAAAAGAGCAGAAGCAGAACAATGCCTTCAAACTGGCAGAAGAAATCAAGTGCTTGGAATCAGATATAGAAGAGGTGGAAAGGAGGCATGATTCAAGAAAATCCTTGGTTTCTTCTGGTTTGCAGAATGATTACTCTTGTCAGAAGGAGATTATGCCTCTTAAAAAGGAATCTTTAAGTTTAGAAATTCTGCCCTCAGTATCTCCAATCTCTAATTCAAATGAAGTGGGATTGATGAGAAATATATACCATCTTGAAAGTGCTTATTTTTCCATGAGATCCAAACTTCAGCTTTCTGAAACAGATGCTTCAACTCACCCTGATAAAGATATACTAAGAAATCGTGAGAACTGGCATATGGCCCAAAAAGGCGAGGAACAACCTAAAAGGAAAGATACTTTAGGTGCATTCTTTGATGGCTTGTGCAAGTATGCACGTTATTGGAAGTTTGAAGTTCGGGGTGTACTAAGAAATGCTGATTTTAACAACCCTGCAAATGTAATTTGCTCTCTAAGCTTTGATCGGGATGCAGATTACTTTGCTTCTGCTGGGATATCTAAGAAAATAAAAATTTTTGAGTTTAGTGCACTTTGCAATGACTCTGTTGATATCCATTATCCTGCTGTTGAGATGTCAAACAGATCAAAACTCAGCTGTGTTTGCTGGAATAACTATATTAAGAACTATCTTGCTTCTACGGATTATGATGGTATAGTGAAGGTATGTTTTGCATAAGACACTGTTTGAATTTTTTTTAATAATTGGAAGACATTCTTTGCTGTATCCATCCATTGCTTATATATGGAGATGAATGATGATGTTTTTTTTTATTCGAACTGAAACTTGTGTACTGAAGGGTCTACTCACTTTTTCACTTGAATGTTTGGGCTAAAACTCTGCCCTAAATAGATAAAATAATGTTTATGTTCTCAAGATAGGTGTGTCTTGTTTGGAATGTAACATCTGATTATATTTTAAATTTGAAGTTTCTGGGGATGTCTATTTCCAAGTGAATTGGTTTCTTAACTCCTACAAAATAGTACTTAGTGAAATGTTGAAGCTGGTACTCGACATAAATATTTATCATTCATATACATGGATAGAGCAGTTTTCTATTAATTTAGAATACTTGGGATACTTTTGTTCTATTATTAGATATACTGCATTCATAAGAAGTTATAATTTGGAGGTAAAACGCACATGTGGTTGTGGACATGGAGATACGTTTATCCTTATAAAGTTCTCATTAATGTGCTGGTAAAAACTGTAGATACTATGATTTTATATTTGTTTGTTAAAAATGAAAAATAAAATAACTGTCTTGGTTGCTACCCTTGTTCTTTTTCTTCTGAGATTTGCTGTGATTTTGTGCTACTGTGGCAGCGGTGCCTGAATCATACTCATTACTCAGAATATTTGCACTTTGTGGAAGTACATGTGTTTTGTACATATATGATTATTTAGCATCAGACTAGAGACTGGTGATCACCATTTACTTAAATTTTGAATGACATCCATTCACTTGATTGTCAACTGCAGTGCCCACAATATCATTAGGAATTTTTTTTGGTGGGAGTGTCATGCTTTGACTTCTTGCATTAATCATGACAGTATAATTTGATGCCTTTTCAGTTATGGGATGCTAGTACAGGTCAAGAATTTTCTCAATTCACTGAACATGAGAAGAGGGCTTGGTCTGTTGACTTCTCTGTAGTATGTCCTACAAAATTTGCCAGTGGAAGTGATGATTGTACCGTCAAGCTGTGGAGCATCAGTGAGGTAAACCCCTTGTTCGTGCACAAACACAAAAAAAGTACATCTGAATGTAAGCATGTGGATGTGCAGATTTTGCTTGACTTAAAATTTACTATAAGCAAGAAACTGGAGTTACACTGTAATTGAATGTTGCTTCTTTCCGAGTTTTTATTGCATTTATGAACTAAAACATAATATGAATATCAGAACTTTTGATATTCACTGTTTATTACAAGTGAATGAAGCGATCATGGATTGGGTTGACCCAAGTTATAAATATCAATTTGGGTTTGGCTGACGAGTTGGATTAGTTTGAGAATAGATGAGCTCAGCAATCAGGTACCAGGTTTGGAAATTTCAAACCTGACCTGAACTTTTTCAGCAGTTCGGCTGAATGTTATCAGAATTTTACAATTCAATACAATTATGCTAGCTATTTACTCGTATGAGAAGATAAATCTCAAATAACTTTGAATCTTGGGGCACATGAATGAGTTGGTATTTGTATCTTTGATATTTGATACGAATCACACAATTCAACAATTTTTTGTTTTGTTTTATACTTTTCTTTTACCAATTCTCATGAAGAAATTGAAAAGTCATATAAGTTTATATTGTTAAATGAAAAGGGATTGAAAGAGCACTGATGAACTTATCCTATTTCATCATTCCACTATTTTATTTGACTCTCCCATTCAATGCATGCACTCTATTTGGATGTTTCTTTGCTTTATTTTCATTCTTTCAGAACACAGACTTCACAAACTGATATATAACTAATAATTTGTTCGGTGAGACGTATGTTTAAGTTGTTTTATTTATTTATAGTTTAAATTTATTACATTTTATAGTAATATAATATTTATAATCTATATGATGAATTTGAAGTCATATTTCATTGTCTTTGAAGCTTATGATTCAATATAAATTAGGGTTCACAACTCAAAAATTGGCTTGGCAAATTGCGATTCAAATCTTGATTAACACTGGTTTGGGTCCAAAAAAATACCCTAAACCTGACCCCCAAGATAAAATTCCTCGATCACCAAATGAACCGTTTGTTTTCATATCAGGAAGATATTGAATCTAAGGAAAAAAAATCAGTTTTTGCGTAACCAATAGTACGCAGAAAGGTTCCGGGTTAAATTGGTTTATCTTGAGATAAATTTAGTCCCTACAAATTGGAAAATGTTAGCTTTTAGTCCCTAAAATAAAATCAGTTTCTTTTGTTCCTCATTTATGGAACTGTGTTGCGTTGTCCTGATTTTCATAAACAAGAGACCAAAAGGGGATGATTTTTTGTAGCGACTAAAACATTGACCAATTTGTAGGGACTAAAAACATATTTGACCCTTTTATCTTTATTTTTAAAAATAAATAATGTGGCAATGGATACCTTTAGTCCATGAGCAGGGGGACAGATATGAACGACCGTTATTTTCTTAATTTAATGGATACCTTTAGTCCATGAGCAGGGGGACAGATATGAACGACCGTTATTTTCTTAATTTAATGGATAGATTTTGCATCACATGGTCTCTTAATAAGATTAGGATGCTGAAAAAAAGTGCATGAGAGTTTCTTTCCAATGACTAATCAAGAAATAACACTATCTGTTTTTTCAGAGGAACTGTTTAGGCACAATCAGGAATGTCGCTAATGTCTGCTGTGTTCAATTCTCTGCTCATTCCTCCCATTTGCTGGCCTTTGGATCTGCAGACTACTCAACATATTGTTATGATCTTCGCAATCTTAGAAGTCCCTGGTGTGTATTGGCCGGCCATCATAAGGCTGTGAGCTATGTCAAATTCTTGGACTCTGAAACACTTGTTTCTGCTTCTACTGATAATACATTGAAGATCTGGGATCTCAATAAAGCCTCTCCCAATGGTGCATCCATTAATGCTTGCAGCCTAACCCTGTCAGGACATACTAACGAGAAGGTTTGGGTTTAAATTTGATAGCATTCAATGGAATTAAATTTTGTAAAGTATGTAAGGTTTGTTTGTCACTGTGTTCAAATTCAAAGTTTCTTTTGAGAATCAGTTTTTTGGGTGTTACATGGAGATTGCATCAGATTATGGTGGATGATCTGAATAGCAAAATCAATTTTATAAAATCCAGATTGTTCATGACCAAAATGATATGGTCACAACTGTGATTAACTAACAACTATGCCTGTATGTTAGAAATTTGATCTGTTTTTATCATTAAACTAGCCAATGTTTGTTTACTTAAATTGGTTTGCTGAAATCTTCCGTCTCTTTCTTGACAGAATTTTGTGGGTCTGTCGGTGGCTGATGGATATATTGCATGTGGTTCAGAAACAAATGAGGTATATATTAGTTTCAGTACAAAATATTGAGCAGAAAGTTATGTGTGTGTATGTGGTGGCATTACAACTACGTTTTCTTGCAGGTTTACACCTACTATAGATCGCTTCAGCTGCCAATTACTTCGCACAAGTTTGGGTCGATTGATCCCATTTCTGGAAAAGAGACTGATGAAGACAACGGTCAGTTTGTTTCGAGTGTGTGCTGGAGAGGGAAATCAGACATGCTTATTGCGGCCAATTCAAGTGGATGTGTAAAAGTGTTACAGATGGTTTAAAGGAAGGTTCACTGTGGCGGTGGCTTTCTTACAGTTTTGTGAGTTCCTGGAAGGCACTCAGCCCAATGGCCCCAATCCCATCAAACTGTTGGGAGCGTGTAAAAAACTCTAGACATCTTCAGCTTTTCCTCTGCCTTATAATTTGAGGCAGATGGGCTTCTGTTTCGGCCACTGAGAAATAGATCTGCAATCAAAATCCTAATCTTTTTGAAAGTTGGATTCATCATGATGTGCAACACGGACTTCAAACGAAAATTTCATGTTGTCACTTATAGAAAAGGCTTGTTATACTTAAACATGGCTGGGATAAATCCGAAAAGCAGAGTGAATATCAAACAGATTAAGGTCCGGTCCACTCTAGATAAATTTCTGAACAAGTATTTGTCAGAGGAAAATAAATCAAATTTCTCTTACGAGTTAACATCAATTTATGTACATCAGTTTCTTTCTTTCTTTTTATAAAAAGTTAATTTCTTCCATTTATTTTTTTTTTCAAAAAACTGATGTGCGTAATTTAATTTTAACTTTTGGTGGAAATTTGATTCAATATCTCCAAATCTTCTCCTTTTTATTGATAAAATTATCTAAATTGGGATTAGGATTTTAGAATTGTAATGGCTAGTGCTAAGCTGCCCTGTATCTATGCGAAGTTGCCTGCACGGTGTGCCAATGTAAATTGTCTTACTGTCCTTTTCAGATTCTTTTTCTTTAATTAGTGAAGGACTAGCAATTGTAAGTTGTAGGAAAAATGATTATTTATCAAAAGATAAAGCAACTTCAGGTGTATACTACCCATTTATTTATTTATTTTCTGGGGGCAACGCTTCAACTCCTTTATTACCTAGACGAAATGAATTATAGGTTGCTGTTTTTCCCGGTATTATCTGATTCACAATTTACTATTATACAACTGTCCGACGCATCTTCTCAGTTATAGTGAAATTTTAGATGTATTCTCTTTATATATATATATATATATATATATATATATATTATATAATTCTCTTATTTTTATGTATCTATTACTGTTGTATTCTATCTATATTTAAAAATCTTACAATAGCACTATTCGCAAACCTTACACTAACACTCCTTTAAGAAGGATGACAAAAAAATTCGCATATGTGGATTAAACCTGTGAATTGTATGGGTAATTTAAATGAGTACTCATCACCTGCGGGTATGAATTTACCCGCTTTTTAACAGGCATGGCTACGAACATGATAGTACTCGCATCTGCTAAATTAAAATACTATACATATTTAATTTAAAAAAGATATTTTTGCTAAATAAATAACTTAAAATATTAATGGTCAAATTTTATTGTTATCAATGTTATTTTTTTATAAAAAATAATAATTCATAGAACTTTTTTAAAAAATGTTGGTAATGTAAACGAATATTTTATTTATATTAAATATTATATTAATATATTTTTATATTCAATTAATCTTGTAAAAATTTATTAGTGTAATTTTATTTTTAGATTTTTCAACAAATAAATTATTTGTTTGATAAAATTTCAAGTAAAAAAAATAATATTTTAAAAAAATATTTATGAAAAGTATTTGTGGATACATGTAGATATTGAAAAAATTCACGAGTATTTTCATAACGGGTACCCGACAAATTTTAAGTGGGTAGTGGGTGTATTTTATGGTGAGACGGGTAGACACATATCCGCCATACCCTTAAGAGTACGAAAATAATGTTTAAAAAAAGAGAGGTGTATGTGTAATTATATTAAATCTTAAGAAGTATATCCATAATTAACTCTATTATTTAATAACTTAAATAAGTTTTTTCTCCCTAAAGTTTTTCAAAAAATTACTTTTTAGTCCTTAAAATTCAAAATATTTTTTTAGTTTCTGATTCACTTTTAGTCCTTCTTTCCTGTTAACGCTGTTAAAAAATTATGACAGAAAACACATTTTTGTACTCATGAATCACTCTCTTCCTCAACTCTTACCTCTTAATCTTCAATTACACATCTGCTACAACCAAATATACCAGAACTTATAAAAAAACAAAATTAATATAAAAAATAAATTAATTTCAAGGACTAAAAGAATATTTTTGAATTTCAAGGAGCAAAAATAATTTTTTGTGAAACTTTAAGCACAAAAAATTTATGTAAACCCATTTAATATGTATATTAAATAGAGTTTAATTAGTATGCATGTGTAAAAGGATATTATATTGACATTTAATCACATCTTTACATCTATATGAGTTTTAAAATATTAATTAGTAAAATCAACAAATTTATCATAAATTAAGAATTATGATTGAATATCAGTGTAAATAGAGTTTAATTAGTATATACATGTAAAAGAATATTATACTAACATTTAATCACATCTTTTCATCTATATGAGTTTTAAAAAATTAATTAGTAAAATTAATAAACTTACCATAGATTAAAAATTATGATTAAGTGTCAGTGTAAAATGTTTTATACTGACAGTACATACTAATTAAATTTTATTAAATATTTATATGTATATTATAGATATTGTGATGTTCAATGTATGCATACATATGGTAGATTAGAAGATTTGTACCTAATATGTATATAAGTATATATATATCGTAAGATTCATCACACCACCCAATTTTTTTCTTTTATATTTAATTCATACTAAATCTAATATACATTTAATTAGATTAGTATAGACAAATCTCAAGCTTCTACCATGTTGAAGGCTATATAGCTTTAAGCAAAAAGTTATAAATATAATTTGGATTTGAACTTTAAAATGGATCCTAAATCTAGATTAAGGCTTGATCAACTGATCATACTATTTTAAAAAATGCTCTATAATTTATTTATTTTAAAATTTATACCACATTTCTTCTAGCTAGTTTGAGTTTGGCCAGCTATTATTTTTTTAACCTATGTTGACCAAGACACGTCGAAGCGAATTATTTCAATTGAACCTAATAACATTAACAAAAGACAAAATAAAAATGCACTTGAGATAATAATTACATATTAATTTGAACCAATCCATACAGTCCAATTTTTAATAATATTTTGGTTAAAAAGCATACAAGTGCCATAATATGCTCCCTATAGTTGCAAACTCTATACAAGTTAGAAAACAAAAGTCCAAATTCAATTTGAGTTACTTAAATCATCACATCATAAAAGTAATTCACTAATTTGTGCAATAAATAAGTTTGATCCACTTTTTTTTTTATTTAGAGAAGACTAAATAAGACAAAAAAATATTGGACAGAAAGTAAAAAAAGTGAAGGAAAATGTCAAACGAAATAATTTTTTTTTATTAAGAAACTAAGCAAAAACAAATAGAATTACGAGAGGAAAAATCCACCCTTACAATTGGTAAACTAAACATAAAAAGACTTCTCCATACAATCTTAGAAATTTTATTCTTAATCCTCTACTTTGTTTATGTCATGGGATCCAGAGACAGAAATTCCTCAACTTGCTAAACGAGATACCTTCTAAAAAATTAAAATAAATCTATATTTTTGTTTGTTTTTAAAAATGAATTGAAATAGTATTAAACTTCATTTACTAAATCATTTTAACCCTTTTTTATCCACACATATTTTTTTAAAATTTAAATTTTAAAAAATAGAAATTTACATCTACCCTAAAAAGTGTGGAAAATTTGACATAAGTTTTATCTTCTGACTATAATATAAAACAATAAATATATATATATATATATATATATATATATATTAAAAATGTAACAAAGTAACTCGATTTTGGATTATTGGCAAAAAAGTATATTCATTTGATAATTGACCATAAATATAATTATTTATATTAAATAAGTTTATGTTTAAATTGTTATTAGATGAAGTGTTTTTAAGATAATATATTTAATTTGTTTAGACGGTTTAAAAGAATATTTTTTACAATAACGTGAAAAGAAGAGTATGAAGTGTTTTGGATCGGTTACTTTTTGTATTTTGTAAAAGATTTATACACTACAGACTTTTCATTTATGAGACTTTTAAAGTAGTAACTAATAAAGTTAATAAATTTACCATGAACGAAGGGTTATGACTGACAGTTATACCAATTAAACTCTTAATTTAAATACAAAAGTAACCAATCCAAAACACTTCATACCCTTCTTTTCACGTTATTTTAAAAAATATTCTTCTAAACAATCTAAACAAATTAAATATATTATCTTAAAAACACTTCATCTAATAACAATTTAAACATAAACTTATTTAATATAAATAATTATATTTATGGTCAATTATTAAATGAATATACTTTTTTGCCAATAATCCAAAGACTTATAATGTTTATAGAGTTACTTTGTTACATTTTATAACATTTTTAATATATATATATATATATATATATATATATATATATATATATATTTGTTTTATATTATACTCAGAAGAGTTTAATTGGTATAAACTTTTCATTTATGAGACTTTTAAAGTAGTAACTAGTAAAGTCAATAAATTTATCATGAACGAAGGGTTATTATTAATTGTTAGTGTAAAAATTTTTACCCTGAAAGTATATACCAATTAAACTCTTAATTTAATTACTTTTGCAAGATTTATGTAAAAAATAACATAAAATAACTATTGATTATTTTAAGTAAGGCATTCAAGCTGGACAACGCAAGTCCAAATACGTCCTTAAGGTTAAGAACCTTAAAACGGAACATTATCAGTTAGATGAATTGTCCATGCCATGTCCTAATGCACAACCAACAAAATGTTTGCAGTACTATTGTGAAGAATCCTAACATAATTGAATTGAATTTGAGAAAGAGCACAACAAAGCAACTAAAAAGCATATTTGTGTTTCAAACCATAACCCTAAAACTAAAACACAAGTAAATCTTCAAAAGAAAGCAAATAATCCAGTTGGAAATGAAACTATGCTTCTAACGTTTCGTTAAAAAGTTACATATTTGTGTTTTTCAACTTACCTTAATCAAGACATGCCTATGATAAGAAAGGGTAATATAAACATTGGGAAAATCTCCATGATAAAAAATATTCTAAGGACTAGAACTGTGCTAAGAAAGGGAAGTGATAAATGAAAAAATTAAATAATCTCAAAACTTGAGAATCTTCCACAGGTCCTAAAAGTTAATAGTGCCTTAATCCGAGACATGGCCACAAGTTGTTCTCGTGTAAGGACTTAAAAGACTATATCCGAATGGTGATAGGCTTGCTCTTTTCTTCACAAAACTACTCTCAGTGTCAGACAAAAACCTACCTTTTGTCATCTTTAAACCGTTATTATCTGTAGTCAAGCCATTAGTACCAGGTCTTTTGCTTGTGCATGATTTTGTGAGCCCCTTCAAATTTGTATCGGTGTTGGCACGTCTTAGTCCTCCTGGGCTCGGACATGGGTTCGTTAGTTGTGACTTTTTCATTTTTGAACTGCATGTCACATTAGTTAATGTTAGTGATGACTGAACCTTTTTTTTCAACATTAAAGTGGCCTTAGAATCCGACAAAAAGCCCTCATATTTTTTTCTCCTAACTGAGCTCGAAGGAATCGGCACCGATGGTGATTGATTCCATTTAGAATTGCGGCTATCTGATTCAGAAACCAAGGGAGGTCGATTTCGACCAGGGCTCAAACTGCTTGGTGCCAACGACGGCTTTGTTGTCCTTAAAACTCGATTAGATAAAGATGACGGTAATGACGTTATCACTTGGAATTTGGATGTTCCTGTTTCAACCAATATATGAAAGGAATATACATTCACTTTCTTGCAATCAAATTTAATAAAATATGTCTTCCCATGCAAACATTAGTTTTATTCACTTCTTATTATCTATCACACCTGCATTCTTACCTTTTAAAAAGGTTATTATTTTTTTAAAGCAGATTTTAGTTACTTTGCAAAGAAGGGTCATTTGGAATTTTGAAACATTTATATACACGTGGGAATGTCATTCACACCCGCGGCACTGACCAGTTCCCAGAAAAATCCGTGTTGACCTGGCTGTGGTAGAGTCTCATAATTGTGTATAAATTTACAGATTATTAAACATATTATTCCAGAACCATAATATTATGGTCACAGAATTAATATATATATATATATATATATATATATATATATATATAATCACAACACTAGGTATTATGAGTAGTGATATATTTTTATATAAAAATATAATTAACAATTTAATATATAACTTATTTAATAATAAATAAGTAATTTAAATTATAAAATTATAATATAATGGGTTATCCGAATAAAAAAAATATCTGATGAATCAGAAATACAATTAAAATTTCATATTTATTTTGTTATACCAAAAGCCAAATCTATCGGTAGTTTTCGAAGTGTGACCGAAAGGGTTAAACCCGGGCCCGCCTTCTTCCCATCCATGTATTAATGCACTAGCTAGAAAGCATAAAATATGGTTGGAGACCATAAGAGATAACTGACCTTGATCTTTTTTTGTCTTTACTTGGGTTTGTTCGTTTATTCTAGCAGTTTTCCTGAATAGCGGGGGCACTTGAGAGTATAAAGATTGTGTATCAGCAGAAAGTGATGGTGGATCGATTAGCAGTGGGAGAGGATCTTCCACTACGGATGCGTTATCATCCTCAGACGCAGAGCTTTGGTCAATCCTGCAGGTGCAAGGCTCGCAAAACTTATCTTTAGCGCTGTTCTGATTCATTTTCTCTTTCTCTGTAACTTTATAAGCAAACATTTGGTACGGAATCTGCGACACACTGGATGCCCCATCTGTTGAAAGGCACTTGAGGAACGTTGTTTCTAGGTCGCAAAAATCCACAGGCGGGGCGTTCGGCTCAAGCTCCGTGTTCATGGCAAGGAACTTTTTGGTGTAGCGTAGGATCCTACAAATGGAGGAGAAACTGGGACGCTGAGCAGCCTCAGTTTGCCAACACTTTTTTATCAAAGTGACAAGATATTTGGGGGTACTGTAAGGAAACAAAGGCCTCTCCCCTGCCTTAATGTTTTCCTTGGTTCTGTCTCCTTGAAGATGGTTGTCTTCAAAAGGCACCTTCCCTGTCAATAACTCAAAGCATATCATCCCAAAGCTATAGGCATCGCCTTTCTCCGAGCCACAGCTAGAAGCATTTCCGCTTCGTTCTAACTGGGTCAGAACTTCTGGGGCATACCAAGTTAAAGGGTTGTGCTCCTCATTACCTCCCCCATTGTTAATATCATTCAAACAAGCCAACCCAAAGCCTGAAATCTTTGCTTGAAAATAACCCTCTTGAGAGTTCCTTGCCTTGAGCAAAATATTACCAGGATTAAGGTGCCCATGATAGATGTTCTTGGAATGCAGATACTCCATGCCTCTGGCGATCTGAAGCATGAGATCCACCACAACAGGAACAGAGAACAGAATCTGTCTCCTAGGACCACAATTCTCCTTCATATAAGTCCATAAATTCTTGGTCATCAACTCCATCACAAGAGAAAACTCTTGTTTTTCCTCATCATAAAACGCGCAGAGGAGTTGCAAAATGTTGGGGTGAGAAAGCAACAAGAGAGAGAAAACATTAGCCTCATGCATTTGTCTCTCCCCCTGAAGCTGCCTCAACGCAAAACTTTGGCCCAACCATTGAATTTCCTTAAACTCCCTCCCGCGGCCCAGCCTGCGTCTAACCTGGTAATCTTTGGACCCAATCAAGAGTGTAATTGGGCCAATCTCAGACCCATTAAGCATTTTCTTGAGCAACAAATCGGCGAGGTGATGCTGGCTCTTGGAAACTATCTTCTTCTGACTCTTCTCCTTGATTGCTTCCATCACCCGCCACCTGTCCTCCCTCCACGCGTTTTCCAACTGCTTGCAAATCTCGCCGGGAACCAAATACTGTTTCCCGAACCTCCACTGGAACAGCTTCGGGTCGTTCCATTCCACGTCGTATTTCCGAGCCAGCATCGTTTTCTTCTTCTCCTTCTCGTCCGGATCCAAGCCTGATACCTCCCCCGCGCTCTCTATCGCCTCCATCACAGCGGGGAAATAGCAGAGCAAATTGTGGATGTGGAATTCCACGCAATCACGGTTGTTAGAGAGGCTCATTGCTTTTCCCAACCACTCCTTCGAATCCAAACACTTCCTTATGTAAAGCTCTCCCTCCTTCAAAACCCTACATAGCTCTCTCAGAGGATGCTCTAGAGGCTTCCATTTCGTGTTCCTCTCTTCCAGCTTCAGGTTCTGTCGTATCTCCTCCGCGATCGTCTCCATCGCCAAACTGAACATGTCCACGATCAAACGACATTGTCGTTGGTTGATTTCGATTTCGTCTTGCAAAACCATAAGCGCTTTCAGACTCCCAACCACCTCTCCGATATGCCGGAACTGTTCCATTCCGGCACCTATTCCAAACCTACAAAACAAAACAAACTATCACACCGCCATTTCAAAGTTTTTGACCAAATTATTGCAACATTCATCTGTAATTGCTTATAATATTAAAAGATTAAGATGAAATTAATTAATTAATTAAAGCATAAAATTAATTTAAAACATGGGAGATAAAAGGAAAGAGAATTAAATCACAAAATCTTACGCTCTGAAAGGTGAGAAGCTAAGACGAAGAACGTAGGAAGGGATTTTTTTCTTTTTTAGAAATTAGCTTGCAAGGTGGTATGACGATAATGATGGTTTTGATGAATTAAATCACAAAATCTTACGCTCTGAAAGGTGAGAAGCTAAGACAAAGAACGTAGGAAGGGAGTTTTTTGTTTTTTAGGAATTAGCTTGCAGGGTGGTATGACGATAATGATGGTTTTGATGAATTAAGCAGTGTAAGCGAAAACTGAAAAAAATGACGGAGAACATGATGAGAAAGGAAAACGGAAACGGGATATGTTACTGGAAGTTCAAGGATTGAAGTAGCTAGAAAGCAGTTTTATTTGTTTTTGTTATTTGTTGTGTTGTTATGTTACGGGGATATGTGTTTGCATGTCTCCATTTTTCCCGCGCATTCAATCAATATATACAAACTCTATTAGCAAAGAGGGGTGGTCTTGATGGATTGGTTCTCATTCACAAGCGTTTTTAGAATCTTCACAATGCTAGCTTACCAAACATTTAAAAAATTAAACAAAATATTTATTTACTTAACCATTAAAAAATAATGTTCGAGTAAATTTATATATACATATGTTCATGAAATTCTCGTTTTTGGATTGTCCTCCATGCTTAAGAAATTTTTAATCCCGGGTTTTAATAATCAATCATCCCGTCATTAGAATTCTTGAAATAAACTAGTCAAAATTTTGGTTTTACGTAAGTCAAAATAAATGGTGTGCCTGGTTAGAGGGTGATTGATCAAATTTGGTTCCTTTTAATAAAATATTCACCCGTTTGTTTTAAAAAATATTTATCTAAATAAGTTTGTGTTGATTAGGAATAACAAAGTGGGTCAGATCCGCTAACTTATTATCATTTTGCAGGCGAGTAGGAGTTTTAGCCTACTAGTTATCATTTTGCAGGCGAGTAGGAGTTTTAGCCTACTAGTCGGTTTTGTTCCATTTTACTTAGCCCACCAACCCGTCAAGCTAGGGGTGGGGAGGGCTAACCCTGTTGGCTTATCACCCTAAATACAATATATTAATAATAATTTCTATATTAATTATATTATAAATATAAAATATAATTAATCAATTAAAATTAAAAAGAGAAATTAAAATTTTAAGAATTAATATATTAAACATCAAACTTTAGTATTACTTCTTTACTTTATAAATTAATTAAATTATATTAAAATTTAATTTAGATTAAAAATAAAAATTAGAAATTTACTACTTTACTTTATAATTTTTTGACTAATTTGGTTAAGATATTTTTATTTTGATATTTGAGTAAAAAAAATTGATTTATAAAAAATAAAAAATCAAATTAAAATTAAAAATTTGGACAAAACTGGCCAGTCGGCCCATTTATAAACAAGGCGAGCCTAACAGTTCAACCTGCCTTTGGTATGGCGGGTCATATGCAAGTCAGACTAAAACAAGTTGAGCTTACCTGTTTTGTCATCCTTAGTTTTGACCATTGACTAAGTCAAACCGTAATTCAGACTTGCAATTGACATTTGTGTAAGATTTTTGGGCAAAGAAAGACAACATTTAATGATCATAGAATTGCGAGTGACTGCAATTTTATGCTGATTTCCCCCCTTAAATCGCAAATGTTACCTGCTTTTTTCTCAATGCTAGCCACCACCGGTAACCCAAACTTCACATTGTCTCATGCATCATAGTACCCACCAACTAAATCTACCTGCATAATTGCAAAAAGTTAAAACCAAGACTTCACATTAGATTAATTTCTTTCTTAATAAGTACTTTGTATGAAATAAATTCAAAAATACAATTTTTTATGCAAAGAATTTCAAGAGGTGAACTTACTTCGCTTGCTTTGCCATCTTGCAAGTCAGAATGTGTTCTCTATATGATGACTTGGTTGTATAGAAGCTAGTTAGATCTCTGAACTTCAAAGAAGAGAATGCTCTTGCTAAAAAAGAGAGAGCGAGTAGGAGTATAGAGATTTGAATCTAAGGAGCTCAGTGCATGATCAACTCAAAAAAATACTGATAAAATTTGTTGTTTAAAAGGGATAATAAACAAAAAAACGAACATAAAATCACAAGATCCACCTACAGTTTTATCATTAAATGTTGCTTTTTTTTTTATAATCTCATGGCATAGAGGTTAAACCGCAAGTTTGAACTGTGGTTTTACCTAGTCAATGGTCAAAACTAACCTACTTAAATAAATATTTTTCAAACAGACTCTTTAATTAAAAATTTTATAGAAAAAGTCCTATTTTGCCAACCACCCTAGTGAGAGTGAGATGCACTAACTTCCCTTAACACTAATATTAACTAGACAAAACCGTTTATTTTACTTTTAATTGTAAATCTATATTTAGAAAAAAATAGGGTTGCAATGACGGAGTATACAAGGCGATGCGGCGACGACTGAGGGAAAAAGAAAGGAGAAGAGAAAAATGGGATAGCAACGAAAGGGGCACAACCAGCAAGGAGGCGTGGAGGTCTGACGACAGCAGCGAGAACAAGAAAGGAAAAAGAGAAGAGGGAAATGAAAAAAAGTGAGAGAGAAATGAAGGGGGAAAATGAACGTTGGAGAAGAAGAGAAAGGGAAGAAATAGAAAGTGAAGAAAAAAGGAAGGGGAGAAGGAAGAAAGAGAAAGTGAAGAAAAAAAATTTTAAAAAAATTGTAACTTTCACTCAAAAGTTGAATTGTGACAGTTGGAATGGTAACGTTAGGGAAAATTAAAAAAAATTAGTAACTTTCATTTAAATATAAATATTACTATAATGAGACCAAAATTTTTGCTCGTATCTTCTAAATCTTGAATTGTATTTCTCTCATTTTCAGTCAAATTTTTTGCGTTATGGATTCCAACTAGTATAATTATCACTATAAGTATTATTACAATCTTTTGCAAAACCAACCACCTCGTACTAGTGATAATTCTCAAAATCCCCAAAAATTTATGTATCTATCACTATTTCCAATGTATCCACCACCATATCCTACTGGAGAAAACAATTCCCGTAACCCACAATTCTCTATGTTTCCACCACCCCTACCTATCCCAAACATTAGTCCTATGACTCATTCATCCAACCTAGATCCTTTTAATAGCGAACTAGAATCACATATCAGACTCAGTAGTATCCAACTCAATAGGAGCAGTGAAAATATGTCACAAAAAAATCTCGTGCGCCATTCACAGTAACAAAAAATATATGATTTTAATTCAATCATGGTTGAATGTTTCAAATGATCCAAATCGTTGGAGTTGATCAGTCATTAAATCAATAGTAGGAGCAAACAAAAGAAACATACAACAACGATGATGACCATGACTGATTCACAACCAGAACTATCACTCAATTAAAGTCTCGATGGAGAACAATCTACCTTGCAGTTTGAAAGTTCATCATTTGCTACAAACAAATAATGAATCATAGGAAAAGCGAATGAGAAGAGAATGAAATTATGAGTTTTGAACATAGAATTTTATAAGAGATTCAAAAGGTGAAAATTTTTCTTATTAAAGAATGACAAATATGAAAATAAGAGTCTCTATTCATAAAATTTGTGAATTTGAGCATGTTTGGATGTTGTTGACTAATGAACCAAAATGACATGCATAATTTATGGAAAACTCTTTAAAAAGGAGCAAGGTATTTATGTCAGGTGCACACTCCTCACTTTCTAACCTGGAGAAGCCTATTGAAGTTGAATAATGTGAGAGGATTTTGCCAATGTATCAATCGATAGGACAAAAAGCATAAAAAAAGAAGATAAAAGGAAAAGGACATGCAACTGCTTCAACCAATATTGATCTGGCTAGAATAGAAACTTAATTGAAAGTTAAAAATGACAACCAAGCAAAACTTATGACATAAAAGAGGCACAAGAAAGGTGTTTGCATGACCAAGAGAGGCGTTTGGAATATGAAATCATAATGGAGGACACAACTGACATGTCTGAAGAGCAACTTCAGTGTCACGAAAAATATTGTGTCTATGTTAAGCAAAAATATGGATTTTAAAAATTGTATTGGTTATTCAAGTTTATTTGTTTTGTTTGTGCAATGTAGCCATTGGAAACTAACATTTAGAAACTAGTCATTGGAAAGTAGTCATTGTAAAAGTAGTGGTTGGAAAATAGTTGTTGTAAAAGTAGCCGTTAGAAAGTAGTTGATATGAATCATGCTATATATTTGTGTAATGTTTTCTCATTCTCACATCTTTTTTTAAGATTACAAAATATTGTTCTCTCATTCAAACACTTCAGTTATCCATAGAATGGACTTCGATGAAGACTTGGACACACTATTGGATCAAGTCTTAGATGAGGAACTTGAACACAACACCAAGGAAGAAGTGATAAGGTTGAAACTTCAATCAATAGGAGGTGACAACACTGGTCGTCATTCACAAAGAAGAAGGCTGGTACATCGTAATCATGAGGAAGGTCATGATTCATCATTCAATGACTATTTCTTTGACAATCCGGTGTATACAAAGACTCAATTCTGAAGAAGGTTTTGTATATGAAGGCATGTGTTTTTGAGAATCGTAACGGTCTTTACCAATCACAATGAGTACTTCTGAATGAGGGTAGATGCAATATGTAGAAGAGGCTTATCACCATTACAAAAGTGCATTGCTACTCTTCGTATTTTAGCTTATGGCTCACTTGCTGATAGTGTAGACTAATATATTCAAATTGGGGAAAACACTATTTGGAATACTTGCAGTGATTTGTATAAGGGAAGAATACCTAAGGAGGCCCAATAATAAAGACATAGAATGACTTCTACAAATAGGAGCAATGTGTGGCTTTCCAAGTATGCTAGGCTCAATTGATTGTATGCATTAGAAATGGAAAAAATATCCTGTTGTATGAAAAGGTCAATTTTGTCAACGTGATCATGTTAACCCAACAATAATTCTGGAAGCAGTTGCATCACAAGATCTATGGATTTGTCATGCATTTTTTGGTATTACAGGGTTAAATAATGACATTACTATATTAAATGCATATAATGTGTTTAACAGAGTTACGTCGGGTCATGCACCTACTGTAAATTTTATCGTCAATGAAACCCAATATGATATGGGATACTATCTAGCAGATGACATTCTCCAGAATTTGCACATTTGTGAAGAATAATTCAATGCCACAAGGAGAGAAAATAAAATTATTTTCATAATAACAAGAGTCAACAAGAAAGGATGTAGGATGTGCATTTGGAGTTCTTCAATCACGATTAACAATTGTTTCTATCGCCAGTCCTAGGACATCGTTAGTGTCACTGTCCATGAGGTATTATCTACTTTGGAGCTTGTCGCTCCTTCATGGATTTGTCCTGAAATGATGCCTTGAGGGGATAAGAGAGAAATGTGTTTATAAACGAACTTTAGCCTCGACTCTTAAGTGATCTGAGACTTTGACTGTACCGGAACAAGTCCCCCGGTCGTGGCAAAGGGGCGTGAACTGGTGGTAGGAACTTTGGCACCTACTGTAGGCCCCAAACTCATGCTCTTACACCCTTAGCCATGATTGGGAGGCTTATTTTGGTACACACGAAGTCCCACATCGGTTAGGAGTCGAGTTCAAGGGTCGTTTATAAACACCCTCTTTCCTTAACCCCACGAGGTGCCTTTTTAGGACAAAACCATGACAGAGCCACTGGGTTCCAAAGCAGACAATACCTCGGATGAGGTGACCCATCCTAACGATATTATGGACTAACGGTAGGAACATTGACGCCCACTGTAGGCCCCAACCCCAACTGTCACACCCCTTAGCCAAGACTAGGGGCCTTATTCTGGTACAGTCAAAGTCATACCCTCCTCCCTTATCCCCCCCTCTCTGAGGCACCTTTCCAGGACAAAATTGTGAAGAGGCAACCGAGCTTCTAAATGGACAATAACTAGGATACATTGACTGATAGAACATTTTATTATGCACATTTTATATCCTTTTTAGTCCTTCTAACTCTGCAATTGTTTCTTAATTATCTGTTTTAGTTCATTTTCATAATTGAGTCATGTTTAGGCCTTTTCATATTTTTTCCTTTATTTTGTTGATTAATGGGTTTTATTGGATTGACCTTTGCATGGGCTAGCTGTTTTGTAATTTTTTGTATTTTCATTTTTTTTTGTATTTTTTTTAATTGTAATTTTTTGTTTTATTTTCTTTTTATCTTTTAGGATAATTTCTTTTGAGTCTTAGCCCAATTTAGTTTGGACTTTTAGTTTAGATTGTTTTTTAGTTAGCTTCCTTTAGAAGTTTTAAGAAACTTTCTTTAGAAGTTTTAGAGAGGCATTATAAAAGTCACTCATAACAAGTTGTAACAACTTTTTGCCATTTTGATTTTGAGAATTCAAATTTGGGTTTAGCTTCTCTTGCACATTTTCTCTCCTTCACTATTTTCCTTCTTACGCAAGCTTCCATGGAGATCTCCATCGAAGGCTAATTTTTGAATCAATTCAAGGTCTCTGATGCGATTGTGTGGTAAAGGTTTCAATTCTTATATTTGTGCTTATTTTTTCTTGTGAATCTTTTGTTATATTGCTCTCTTTTCCTCTTCAATTCGTGTAGAATTCTGATTGAGTTTTGATACAAATTGGTTATGATCAATTCAGATCGATTGATTTGAATTGTAAGAGGCTAGGGACCTAATTGAGAACCTAATTCAACTGACTAGAGTTCGTAAAATTCATGAGAATCTTGAGATTGTGATCATGATCCGATTCGATTGAATTACCATTGTGTTGATGCAAGTTCGCATGAATATATTAGAATTGTGATTACTCAAGTGTATCGCTAGGAGCCTCAGATCAATGTTTCTTTCTTGTATTCATTTCAATTTTATTTCTTTCTTTGTAAGTTTCACTTTAATTTTGCACTACAACCCCCGAATTCTTTGTTTTCTTGATAGAATTTAAACCATATATGAATTGTATCATTGAGAGATGACCTAGGTTAATTCCTGTATTGCAAAATTTTGGGAAACTAGTTGTTTGATATTGACTATGGCAAATCTTTATCAGTGACCCACCTTAACGATGTCTTGGGACTGATGGTAGGAACAACAATTATTTGTTGTCCGACACATTTTTGGGATGCTCATACAACGAAGAATATAATTTATGCATGTATCATATTGCATGATATGATCATTGATGACGAACGATACACTTATCATAATCATGTTGATTATGATATTGTTGGAAATGAAATGTTGACATTTGACATATCTTCAGGTGCCCATCCCAGTTTCAAATCTACATACTTTGAGAGGAGGGCAACTATTCAAAACAGAAACACACACCGCCAACTTCAGGCGAATTTGGTCAAGTATATTTGCCAACAATTTGGAATAGAAAATAAGGAAAATTAATTTAATATAGAATATTGTAGTTTTCATTGTTATGTATTTTTTTCAATGTTATTGTTTTTAATTTTTATATTATTGTGTATTTCAATTGTTATGTTTTTATTTATATGTTATGCAATTGTCATTATTTTTAAATTAAAAAATTATTAGATATTATGAATATTAAATTTATTTATTTTTTTGCAAAATTAACAAAAAAATTATTGATTTATAATAATTAAAAATAAATTTATAATTTTAGGATACCAAATTCTAATAAAGTCTAAAATTAAAAAACTATAAAATCGCATTTGTACCACGCTAAAGACTACAAAGCTCAATATTTGATACACCAAGCAACTTTCATAAATTTTTCTATTGAAAATGCTCTAATCTAACTACTATTTCCTCTTAGATATATGTTTGGTTTGTTTAATTTTTATCGAAAATTTTTAACTAAAAAGTGAAACTGTTTGTAAAATATTTTTATGAATAACTTTTCTTACAATTGTATTTTAGTTCTTGTAATTGATTATTAAACTTTGAAAATATATAAATTTAATCCATTTTCTCTTTGCTGATTGTTAATAGAGTATTATGACATTGAAAAATGTAATTTATGATAAATATTTACTTTTATTAAATGTGTATTCAGTTGTAGGTATTTCTAATGTTTGTATTTGATTTTTTAATAAAAGGTTTGGTTTATAAAAAAAATCTTATTAACCGTACGGAGTCGTGTATTGAAATCTCATATCCACAATAAATATGACTAAAATAGTTTTTATAATTTTTTTAACTCAACCTCACCTTATAAATTAACTCTTCAAATTAAATCGTGCCTAAATTTAAAAATTCTTATAAATACTAGCCGGTAAATAACTTATAAGTTACTCTTGTAAAAAAAAAAAAAAAACAAACTTATAAGTTACGTTGAATGGTAAACCTTGGCTCGCTTTAGTAAGAAGACAAAAAACAAAGACATGGTGTATGTATAATAAAAGGAGAAAAAATGAATATGCATAGGGGAAAAAGTTTGTTGAATTTATAAAAATTTTGATTACACGTCTATTCTAATTAAATTCTAATAAAAAAAAGTTTTTAACTCATATAAATTATACACATTTAGCTATTTCTCTAATTAATTTATAGTAATATTAAATTAATTAAAAAATTATATTGGTAGTTAATATGTACATAGTTAATTAGTTCTAAAATAGCTATCAATTTTTTAGTTAAAATTTGTAACAAAATATAATTATAAAATTTAATATTTAGTAAAATTATTAATATGAATAATATAACTATAAGCATGTCAAAAATAATTTTTAATCATTTGATAATATAAATTTATCAATTTTTTAGTTAAAATTTGTAACAAAATATAATTATAAAATTTAATATTTAGTAAAATTATTAATCTGAATAATATAACTATAAGCATGTCAAAAATAATTTTTAATCATTTGATAATATAAATTTATCAACTATAAGGAAATTAAAGTAATTCTCTTATTAGAGCATTCATTGCTCACCAAAAATAAAATGAAAGTAATTAAAACAACTAAGGCTGATACTTATGATGTATAAATCGAGCCTATGCTCCTCTACTTATGTGACTATCTAGTCGGTGGGGGTGGAGAAAACACGCGTCAAATAGTTAATAGGGTAATTGAAAAAAGGGCCCAGGGGAAAAAGGTAGCTATAAACCTAGCGCTGTTGGGCCCAGAAGTTGGGCTCTAATGTTGAACTCGCATTTCATTTAGAATTTTTATTCATGCATCTCCATGTTTTTTTCTTACACCTCCATAACCTTTGAAAATATAAAAAATATCTTTAGATAAAAAAATTTAAAATTTTTATCTTTATCATACGTCTAGTTCATTCATCCTCCTTCTCATTTTTTTTCAAATTCAGACGCACCTCCATTGTTGCTTCTTGTCGACCTCCATTGGTGCTCCCTGAGCCTTTCATTGCATATCCATTGTCTCGCGCACCTCCATTTTTCACGCCGCACCTTTTTCCATCGCCCGAATTTGCAAATTTAGCTAATCTGGACTTGTTAAAAGAAATTGCTTTTACAAGTTTGGATTGGCCAATACGGATCACAAAACCAATTGTTTTTGCCAGTTTGGATTAGACAATCTATACTTGTAAAAAAGATTTTGCAGATGCAGACAATGGACGAAGGTGCAATGTGACAAATGGAGGTGTGCAAGACAATGGATGTGCAATGGAGGTTACAGGAAGCACCAATGGAGGTTGCGACAACAAACAAAGATGGAGGTTGACAAGAAGCACTAATGAAGGCTGTGAACAGAGATCAACAAGAGCACTAATGGAGATATGTATGAATTTGAAGAACTGAGGAGAATGATGAATGAACGAGACACACATGAGTGATGAAAATTTTATTTTCAAAGATTATGGAGATGCATGGAGAAAATATGGAGATGTATGGAGAAAAACTCTTTCACTTAATACAGACATGTAAATAAGATGAAAAATTGACTAAAACCATTAATTTTTAAATTATTTGTCTTGCCTATTTTATCTTTTTTAACTTGATATCCCACTAGCTTTTGACAAAATGAAAAAAATAATAATTATAATTTGAAAATCAAAACAAAAATCTATTTTCATAATATGCCTTTAAAAATAAATATTGTTTCATTCATTACTTTTAAAATAACCCGGATGTAAAAGTTTTTTTTTTTTGTTATATTTCAATTGAATCATGATATTTTTCAATTTTTCTGGGTGTTACAAACAAATATTTTAAACATGTTAATTAAGAAATTAATAAGTAAAAAATGTTTTTTATTAGAAGTCAAGATAAGGTGCGTTGGTAATTTTAAATATTAATACTAAACTTCCTTATAAAATAATTTCCCATTTAATTTCTTAACAAATAGTAGAATGCTATTTGGTATTTTACTTTATTTATATCCAAGGATTGTTCATTAATAATTGAGCAGGATTAAAAAAAACAAGACATTGATGTTAGGAGATGAAAAAATAAGAGTCGAGATAATACATAAAATTTATAAAAATAAAAATATGTAATTATGTGAGTGGTCTCTATGAAATAATAAAAAATATGTTTAAACTATTTAATTTAATATCATAATGTTAAATACAGTGGTAAAAGAGAAAATGATAAATATATTTCTATCTAGACTATAAACTCTTAATCCTTTTTTGAAACAAACATCTTATATGTTTTGTAAAAACATAATAATCCTATTTATTGGAATATAAAATAGCAGAAATAAAGAAAATATAATAAAAAGTTAATTTTTTTCTGTAAATATAAACATGTATCCGTACAATCAAGCGATAATATACGGTATAATTGATAATATGTTTTTAAAATATATATAAATAAAAAAAGAAAACAAAAATTAACAATTAGAGTTAAATGATATATATTATTACACTAACATTCAATTATAAGTTTTTATTTATGTGATTTTTTAAATATTAATAAATATTTATAATAGATAAAAGATTGTGATAGGATGTTAAGTAAAAATATTTATCCTTACCATGTATACCATTAAACTTATTAAAAAAATATTTATTAAAATGTGTTATTAATATATTTGTGTTGTAATTTTTTAATAATGTTATTTATCATTTATTATTTAAGTGATAACAAGTTCCATAAAATTAGTACTGTTAAATATTGAAGGGGAGCAGCGACTACGGTCACAATCACGTGGAGATCACAATATGAATTGAATTGGACGAGACGTGCGACGCGGGGACCATGGGACCAAATGATCCTGTTGTCGTTGGATTGATTACGTGTAAGGCTGAGATTGAGCCTTTGGGGGCCGCAGAATAACATGGAAGATACGCTGTATTTTTCTGAATCCATTCGAGGAAGCTCTTTTGGCATTTTACGGTTCTTCTTCTATCTCTTTGTGCCCCCTTCCGCACCACGTTATCTTCTGCTGCTCTTCACATAGCAAATTAATTAATTCATCGTCATGCTACACTCTAGATTAAACCCCATCAGTGTTGTCCGGTCACCGAAATCTGTGTTGGTTTCATGTTTCAAAATTGGTTCTAGACTTCAAATTTATTTTAAATAAATTTTAATATATTTGATTTTATGTTAAAAATTTAAAATTAATTATAATTTAAAATAACTTAAGTAGTTTTTACGTAATTTTATATTAAATTTTATTTTAAACTTGATTTTATGATAAAAAATTATACAAATTACAAAATGCAACAAATGGAAAGTGCGTGTATATAATATATAGTATAACGCGAGGGTGGGGGACCAAATCTGATGGAGAAATTAATGAGAATGTGAATATGATACAGTAAGCACCAAGTGGCCTTACATGAGTTTCAAAAATCATATCCCAGTTGTAGATAAGACAAATTGTGCAGGCTACCCTCTTTCCAAATTACCTTCATGTATTAGACAATGACATCTCCGCCTTAACCATTTTTTCCCTTCACATATACACATATTACAAGCCCCATTAAATATCATACATAACGCCCACTCATCAAACCTTAAACCTTAAATATACTTCAGGTTAATTGATATATATTGTCAACAATTAATATTAATTATAAATTTTAAAATATAACAAGTAAAATCAATAAATTTATCATTAACAAAGAGCTGTCTTGACATTTAATTATAACTTGTCGATGGTAACACTACAATATATATCAATTAAATTCAATATATATATATATATAATTATAGTTATTGGTATATTATGATTTCCGATTCAATTCTTACGATTAGATATGATTTGACTATCTATTTATACGAAGCTTAAAATGTATCTAAATTGATTTTGTATCTTATAATACATGAATGAATGTTATGAATTTTACGATTCATACAATTCAACAATTCATGTGAATCTTAACATTCATTATTATTTTATTATTATTTTTACCAATTCTCATAGAAAAATTGAGAAGTCATCATCATAAATCTTTAAATGAAAGAAAAACATTTTTAAACTTATTCTCTTTTATTATTTCACTACTTTGTTACTCATTCATGCACACTTTTTAGCTATTAAATTGTTTTGTTTCTATATTTCTAAAATAAAACTTCAAAAACTCACATAACTAATAATTTTGTTTTATAAATTTTATAATTTAATTGTTTTATGATATGCTACCAATAAACAATTTATAACTAATCATTTTCATCATGAATATTATGATAGATTCAATTCATGATTCAAAAAATAGGTTTTCCATACAAAATTTTTATTTCAATTTAACTATCATAGTATATATATATATATATATATATATATATATATATATATATATATATATATATATATATATGTCTCTAATAAACACGGAAAAAGAGACGTTCCTCTGTCGACCATGTTTGTTACTTTGATTTTTAATTTTACACGATAACATCTATATATTCCATAAGTTTCAACTTGTTGATGATGATGGTCCATGGATGAGGTATATAGCTTTTCTTGGTATGGGGGTTACAACTTCCAACATATAAGACACAGATATTTTGATGCGCCTGCAGGGGCAAGTCAGCAAAGTTTATATATTATATAGAAGCATCAGCCACAACATTTACAAATCATATATGCATATAAATTATAATACTAAGAAAAGAAAATAAGAACCCTTTGTCCCCTCCGTGTACAATGTTATTTTGTTTTTGGCAAATAAAGGCTTTCCTTTTCAAAAAAAAGAAAAAAAAAAAGAAAAAAAAAAGCTGTATTACAATCTAAATCATCAAGATTTTATGTTGAAATTAATGTATTAATGATGCTTACACTTTAAACGGCATATTCAACATTTGACAAAAACTTAAAATGATTTATGTTCTTCACTTATTTGGATTCATTTTTAAGTAGCCAAGTCAAACATGAAATGGTTGGGTTTGATTTAACGATTTTTATTTTTTAATTTATTATTATAATTTAAAATTTATTAAGTAAACATACATAATTATTTTTTTATATTAATTTAAAAATTAATTTTATTATATGAAATATTATAAATATATTTCTAGTTGAATATGATTATTTTTTATTTTTATGTAACATTATTCTAAATTTGTATTATCTGTTCATTTTATAGCATAGTATTATGAATTATTTTATATTCAACCTTAATTTTAGTAATTTTTTTAACATTTAAAAGTAATATATGACTTTTTATTATAAAATAAACATATAGCATAAATTATTCGATATTTATTATTAGTTATTACAAAAAATTGTATATTATGAAATAAAATAAATATAATTGTAATATGTAGTTTAATTCTGTTTATTCAGTTTAATATAATTACAGAAAATCAATATAAATTACTATTTAATTTTGTGTCCAATTTTTAACCTCTCATTATCAAAATAGATATGCAAATACACAGACGTTATCTATTAACAAAATAGAAATGCAAATACACATATGCAAATCAACTATTATGAAAAAATAGTTTATTTTTTAATTTTCAAATAAGTATAAGAATAGAATAGATATTTTTGAAAAGTGGACATCAAAGATGGGTATTCTCTTTATTAATAGTATAGAAGTATATATATATATATATATTAATTATAATTATCTATATTGGATATATATATTTTAAAATAATTTTTTTATTAAGGTTATAAGGTTTATCTAGTAGCAAAGTTTACGTTTGAGGAATGAGAGGTGTGAGTTGGAGTTCCTCCTATGACAAAATAATTTATTTTTTAATTTTCAAATAGGTATAAGGGTAAAATAGGTATTTTGAAAATGGACATCAAAATGGAGTATTCCCTTTATTAATAGTGTAGAAGTATAGATAATATATATATATATATATATATATATATATATATATACACACACATTATAGATAGTAGAACAATTATTTATATTGGATATAAATATTTTAACGTAATTATTCTCTTAAAGTTATAAAGTTGATCTAGTGGCAAATTTACATTTGGGGAGGGAAAGGTTGTGGGTTTGAGTCCCTTTTATAACTAAGTAGTTTATTTTTTAATTTTCAAATAGGTATAAGGGTAGAATAAATATTTTAAAAAATAGACATCAAATGGAGTATTCTCTTTATTAATATATATATATATATATATATATATATATTTATATATATTATAGGTCAAATGTTGGTTGGTAGTGTGTTAGGTTTTTCTAATGGAAAGATTATAATACACAACATCTTTCTCTCTCTTTTTTTCTATATGTGAATTTTGTCATCAGACAAACTTTATGACTCCTAACTTTTGCATTATTAATACTTAAGTCAAAACAATCTAGGATGTACACATATAACTTTTGCATTATTAATAATTAAGTCAAAACAATCTAGGATGTACACATATATTTGTGAGTAGCATTACTAGTAGTCCTATTAGTAAACTAAAATACCTCTATTAATTAGTATATGAGTCTTATGTTATTAAAAATATTTTTTTATTAACAATATTAATATAAGTTAGTCATCAATTTAAAAAATTATAAAATTTAATGTCCTAATAAATGTAAATAAGGGTACAATTAAAAATATATATGAATGTTGTTTTAAGTATATGTAGTTTAGTGGAATATGTAACTAATGAGTTTCTTAGTAAAGGTAAAGGTATACATAATGTTGCCATGCAAGTAATATAATAATAATAATAATAATAATAATAATAATAATAATAATATTTGTAAAAATTTTAAAAATTATATAAACTAGTATTATATATGAATAAATAGATTAGCCACAAATTAGTGAATCGAACTTGTTTAGCTTACAAATTTCATGAATCTCTCACAATGAAATATCTAAGAGTAAATAGATCAAAACTTTGTCCTACCAGAAACTTTTATGCATATAGTATTTAATATAAGTATAAAATTTAATTATTTTAAATTTTTTTCATAGGCGTCAACAAAATATAACCCAGTCATCAAAAGAGATAATTTAAAGACTAAAATCCATGGTCAAGCTCCAACATAAGTGATATCACTCAACGTTTACAGTCACTTTCAGTAAATGGCTTATCGTTTTAAGATTATTTTTTTAAAAAGTTAGTTTGATCCATTTTTTTTATAAAAAATAAAGACAAAGAATAGACGATAATTATAATACGGTGGAAAAGAAATGCTGACTAAAAATAAAACGGTGGAAAAGAAAAAGGGTAAAAGCATGGAAACGGTCAGGAATTACCGGTCTAACGTGGTCCAAAGGCAATGGCTACGAATATATGCTTTTGCCTTGAGCTATATAGTGGCATGAAAAGTATCCAAGTATTGTGCCACTTGCTCCCCTCTGCTTATGTCAGATTATTGCGTTCAATCCAAAGGCCAAAACGCATTTTCATGTTGCCTTCAACCACAGTTGTGATTTTATGTGCCACTTGGCGTCTTACAGATCCTGTCTTAATTTTTTCTTGTGCTTTTATTGGGATGTTGGGGAACAGGCCTTAATTTGGCCCAAGCAGATAATGAAAGTGGAAAAGAAACTTGCGGTTTTGGCTTTTGAGGGGGCCAAAAGTCTTGGTCTCTTTCTCTTAATTGCTTTCGGTAAATAGTTGACTTTTCATGTTAGAGTTGACTAATTTCGCATTATTTGTAGCTACTAGCAAGGATTAGTTTTTCGTACAGTTTTGAATATAAAATTGGTGTAAATTAAATTAAAAATAAATACGACATAATTTGATTTGATTTAAATTAATTATAAAATTTGAACCAAATCAATCTAATCTTCTGTGATTTGGTTTAATTTTACTGTTTAAAATTTATATTATTAAGTATTAAAAATTAAATTGAAAAATTTATTTATAAAATTATGTAAAAGTTTATTCACTCCCAACAAAATTATATAAAAGTAGTAACTATTAAAGTTAAACTATAAACAATCAATTAATTCAAATATATAATTTTTATGATTATCATCAAATTTATCCAATAAAATTAAATCAAATAGTTTTGTTAAAATATTTAAAAATTACTAATACATTTTAATTAAAAATCTATCAAACATTAAGTAAAAATCATAGAAACTTAGAAATAATGAGTAATTCTTTGTTTTTTTATTTATTAAAACAACTAAGGATGAATAATTTGATTTGGTTTGTTATGATTTCAACATCTCAAATTGTAGATCAAACTGAACCCTGCAATTTGAAGATTATAAAAACCAAACTACCCCAAACTAAAGTGATTTTTTGTTGTTTTCGATTTTTGTGATTTGGTTTTTAGTTTTTAATTCGGTTTGGTTCGGTTTTAAACACCCCTAGCAAATTACTCTTTCTTTTTTTGTTAACACCAAATTGAATTTGCTTCTAAATCAATAGTTATCATCAACTACAAAGAAAGGAGAAAAAACCTTATGAGATCAACTTTTAGGATCCAAATAAAAATACTTTTTTTTTTCTTTTTATCATAATATTGTTTCTTTTTAGTATTGAATTTCTTAGTATGTGGAATGACAGTCACAAAAAAAAAAAAAAAGAAAAAAAAGTGAAATGATGGCCTATATCCGCACAATTCAACTATGGCGGATTGTTATTATGTTAAGATGTTATTTTGTGTAATAGTGGGATCATGACATTGAAGGTATTGTTCAAAATGGGTGACCCTATCATAGTTTTGTCCTAAAAGACATCTTGGTGGTTAAGAAGAAAATCCTTTATAAACAACCCTTAACTTTGATTTTTAAACAATGTGAGACTATCAATGTACTCAAACATTGTCTTTTTTTTTTTTTAATTGTATCCATGTAATAGAAGGAAGGTTCTAGTTATATATAACCAAAGTTTAGATAACAATTTTGATAGATGATAAGAGAAGAATAAAACACCTAGATGGTTCATGGGTTGAATAATTGAATACACCACCTTTCCAATTTTTGTCTAATTATTTTGTTAAAATTCATGGTTTATAAAGAGGAGACAATAAAATGTGTAATAAATAGAAAATAAAATATATTAATAATGAAAATGAATAATTAAATTCTTACTAATTATATTTGTAATATCAAACGGTACAAGGAGACTCAATTGGTAAGAAAAGAAAGAGTTGAGAAAATGTTGTGAGTTTGATATCTCACTGAACAAAAACTAACATTATTATATTAACAATATTAACAAAAAAATAGATCTCTAATATCCCGTAAACTGAAAAGTGTTTGTAACACTTTAGCATACGAGTGTTCAGTCATGCATGTATACATTAGATCCCTTTGTAAGTACACAATTTCACCTACACTGAATACCATACAAAGTGTTCATTCATACCTACATCAAATCCCTTAAAAAATACTCAACTTTGTCTACATCAAATATTTTTTAAAGGCATTCAACCTAGTCTTTGTTGAACCTTTAGATGATTGTGCTTAGCTCTTTGTATTTTAAAAAGAACCTAAATTAAAGATAAAATACTTTGTTACTTAATCATGATTAGCACTTATTAAAATATAATTATAAGGTAAAACGACTTATTTACATAATATCTAATTTATAATCTTTGGATAAAATTCACATGGTAGATTCAAAATGCAAACAAAAATATTAATAAGAAAATAAATCTTAAAGATAAATTTAATGTTCATTCTTATTTGATATATTTATTTATCATTCTTATCCTCCCACCAACTTAAATATCAAAGTGTCTTTAGTAATTACTTTGACACCTAAAATATTCACACGGGAGATTATAGATAATAAGGAGAAAAATACACTTTTATAAACATCTTACATTTAATGTAGTTTCACGATCATATTTACTTAAACCCCACAACATTCTCTTAAACTCCTTGAACTTTTCATTACAAGCAAGGTAGAATTGGATGGACCACAGCTCTAATCTAAATAATTTTATTTGAATATAACTTTGTTTTCTTTAATTGCTATAAAGTAGTAGCTGCGTTAATACAATAAGGGAGATTTTTGTAGTAGTACAATGAGGTAGTAGATTTTATTTGTCGCTAAGGGATTGGAAAATAAATGAATGCATACGGTGCGGTAGGAGTTTAGGCTCGTAATGGAAACGCATTAAAAAATTAATCAAATTAAAGCCAAACAGTAGATTTTTAAATAAAATAATTAATAATTAATATAATAAAATGAGAAGCTCCAACTGTTGAAGAATAGAACAGAACAATTACTGCATGAGTGTTACAACTTAAAAAAGGGGCACAAAGGATTAGTGATTAAAATCCCGCCGAAACAAAATTTGCCGATTTGGGGGGGGCAACACAGGGACGAGAATCCTGTTATGTAACGAAGTGATGAAATCAGAGAGCAAGAAGGGGATCGGAGAGAAACAAATCATCGATATCTTGGAAAAAATCACGATTTTTTTCCATATGCCAACTATTGAAACCGAAATAATCATCCTCGCAGAACAACACAGTGTCCGGCGCGGGCGAACAACCTCGGAAGTCAAATTGTATTTCGGTCGGAAATGGTGACTGGGCTTTGGGCTTGGAATTCTGGGAGAAGCAGGAGCACTCGTCGTTTACGGACTCAGCTTCCTCGGACAAGGAGCAACAGTGAAGCACCGAAGTGGGAGAGAAGAGGTTCTTGCTTCGAGTTTCTTCTCCCGAGGCGTAACCGTTCAGCAACGGCGCCGGGTCTTTGTTCTGCCACGTGGCAGGAGGGGCTATGAAATTGGTGAGCGCGTCGGGTCCACGCAGCTTAATGGCCGCGTTGTCGTAGACCAAAGCAGCTTCTTCAGCAGTGTCGTAGGTACCCAACCATAACCGGACACGTCGCGACGGGTCTCGAATCTCCGCCGCCCATTTCCCCCACGGCCTTTGTCTCACTCCGCGGAATTTCTTGCCGTGGGACACGCGCCGAGTGTCTGCAGCTCTGGTTTTTCGGATTCTCTTTCTGGAAACGACGCCGTCGTTCTCGCTCTCGATGGAAATCTCGTTGACGAACTTTCTGTGTCGATGGGGTGTGGAAGAGTGTTCTTCGTCGCTGGAGGAGTCAGTGGCGTCGGTGTCCGTGACGGTGATTCTGACGAGTCTGGGATATGGGTGCTTGTGTTTGGGTGGTTCTTCTTCCCGGGCTATGAGTAGTTTGGTGTGGTGAGTGTACTTGGTCGGTGGCGCAGTCATGTTTGGGGATGTGTTAGATTGTTGGGGTAAGCGTAAGCAATAGCAATAAGCATTGACGTTGAAAGGGTGGGTAGAGACGCTGAGAGGGAAAACGGAAAAGGATGAGAGAGATATTCCTTATTGGGACACGGGGAGAGAGAAGAGAATAAATAAAGGAAAGAGAGATGGGGGACAGGGAAATTTGTTGTAGGGTGAATTTATGGATTGAATAGATATGGTTGAGAAAGTTATTAAAGGGATGAGTAATTTCAAGGAAAGTTGCGTTAAAAAGCAGAGAAAAGAGGGCGGGAGTGCAGAACAAGTTGAGTCACAAGGTACGAAAAAAGTGGAGTCATATGAGCCAGACTCGAGCCTGTAGCCTCAGCCTGTGAACTCTGTGGGGCTAAATAAAAGCATCAACGTCAAAATAACGAGAAATTTAGAAAAAGAAACAGTGTCTTCTCCGGAAAAGAAAAGGCCGGTAAGGCTTTAAGGCAGCGCTGCGTTTCCGATACCAGGTAGCACGTGCCTCTGCTTGGCCTGTACTTTCTTTCTTTGTATGGCTTTGAAATAGTAAACTAACGGAACCCTGATGCTTGCAGTAAAATCACAGCCAGTGCTGTACTACTATAAAATAATGTTACCAACAAGAGCTGAAACCAAAGAAAGAACTAGCTAGGTAGGCTCAACTAAAGAGATGCTATACTGGTAGTACTCCACTCTCAACCAGTAGAACAGCAATAACCGAATAAGTACTCTTTCTTTGGTTATTTTATAGGATATGAAAACAATTTACTGAATAATTTATGTTTTCAACTTTAAATAAAAACCAACTATAGTCTCTACATTTGGTAAAACTTCTAGTACAAACTTTCTTTTCCTAAATCAAACTAAACTAATATCAATTCCATTGCCTTGATTTGTTTAAGATAAAATTAAATAAAAATATCTAAATTAAAGTAAAATAGCAGAGTATGTTATCTAGTCTCAAGAATAATATAAGAGTGTATTGATCGAATTGTTGTGTTCTTGACATTTCTTGCATTTCTTGACATAGACCTTGGTGTCTTTCATCAGTGTAGGCCATATCCTGTCCTCATACCTTGACTACTAGTGTGCATGCTCCGGAATGGAATCCATATATTGTATCATGTAATTCTTTCAGGACATAGACTTCTTGCGCCAAGGTTAATTACTTCAAGAGTGGTGTCAAGTAACACCTTTAAAATAGTTTGTCTCCAATATTAGGAACCTTGTCGGGCTTGCCTGCAGAGTTTTTGCTTCCTTCTCATCGGATGGTTGTTTTCCTTTCTAAATATAGGCTCTTATGGGTATCATCCAATTTATCTCCTCCTTAGTGAGTACCGCACAGATTACTGAGATACTTGGGCCTTCCAACGTTTGTTGTATGATCAACCTGTGATGTCCGAGCTTCTCCGTGCTTGCCAATTTGGCTAACAAGTTCACTTACTTGTTGTTTTCCATCGAGATGTGCTCGATGACAACCTTAGTAAATGATTATTTCAAGTTCAATAACTTATGATAATACCGCAGAAGGAGAGGGTCCTTAACTTGGTATTTCCCATTCAATTGAGACATTGTTAGCTGGGAGTCCCTTCGACATCTTACTTCTTCAGCTCCCATCTCTTTTGCCAATACAAGCCCAACAATTAGGCTTCATACTTTGCTTGATTATTGGATGAACGAAAGTTAAACTTTAGAGACTGCTCCAACACAATGTTATTAGTGCCTTCGAGGGCGATTCCAACTCCATTTCCCTGTTTGTTTGACGATCCATCAACATGCAATGTCCATTGCGACTTGATCCTAGTGCCCTTTGAGATCTCGAAAACTAGCTTCGCACTCCCTGATCCATTCAAACTTGTCACTTTTACGCAACAGTTTGGCAATCAGTCTTGTATTCTTGGTCAGCTTTGGCATGAACCTTGACAATGATGTCAATCTACCTGTCAGTCTCTGTAGTTCTTGTTGATCCCAGGGACTCCTCATGTTGATGAAAACTCAACACTTGTTGGATTTGCCTCGATACCCCTCTGCGATAGCATGAAGCCTAGGAACTTTCCACCCTTCACTCCAAAAACACATTTGTTGGGGTTAAGTCAAATGTTGTATTCTCGAAGTGATGCAAACGTTTCTTGGAGGTCGGTCTTGTGCTTTTGGAGATTTTCAAACTTGATCACCATATCATCAACATACACTTCTATATTCCTGGCAATTTAATCTCGGAACACTTTGTTCATGAACCGCTGGTAGGTTGCTCCAACATTCTTTAACCCAAAGGACATCACATGATAACAATAATTTGCATTGTCAGTGATAAATGTAAAGACCTGTTTATTTAAAAGGTCATAAACTCATAAAATAAATAGTGAATGGAGTTAAATTGAAGCTTATACTTAAATTACTATTTGAATTGTGGTGTGATAGTTTTATTAATGATGGTAGAAAAGGGGAAGATGAGAATAATTATTATTCTTTTGTTCAGAAGGTTTTAGTTGAGTTTTGAGAAGTTTTCAAAATATTTGTTATTGAAAGGGGGTTGTATTTAGCAATACTAAATACACCCCATGTTTTATATATATATTCTTTTAATTTTCTCATTCTTCATCTCTGGTTGTGGCGTTTCCTTATGCATCTCCATTCTTTTAGTTAGTTACATGATCAACTACAGGTTGTCGAATTCGGATACAATCTATTTCGTTGCTCCTGATTCTAAAAGGTGATAAGTATAGGTATATCTGATAGTAGTTTTCTAAACCTTTTTTAGATTGTTTTTTATCCTTTCGTTTTCGTTAAAAATGGGATTCCTTTGGAAACTCTAATTTTCTTTGGTTCATGTTGAAATTGGGATTTTTGTCAGGTTCCTGTGTAATTTCTTCGGGTTGATTCTTCCCCTTCTATTTTAATTGACTTTTGGACAGAGAAATAGGTAAGAGAAGCTAAATATTTGATTTTAAATTGAGAAACTTGATTTAATACTTAAGAAGTTAATTGATTTTATGCAATTGAGCTTTTGATTATGATTTGAGTATTATGCATAATTGGGTGTTTTAGGTGATTGAAGATTTGGGTTTTTTCTTGAAATGAGTTGTGATTGAATTGATTGATTTGTAATTTGGAGTGTTTAACTTTTAAATATTATGATTTAACAGTGTTAATATTAACAGGTTGTGGTTGATTTAGCATTTTGAGCTGAATTTGGATGTTATGTGAATTTGATAGTTTGAGGTAATTAATGTATGAATTTGATTATTATGACAAATGGTTTATGTAGTGAAAATGATGATTTTGACGGTATTGTTATTTGTTGAAAATTTTGGGGATATTTGATATTTAATGATAATTTGGGTGATGATTGATGTTTATTAATTATTTTGGTGATAAATGAATAATTGATAATGATTGGGTAATTGAAACTGTGATGAAATGTATGTTGATGTTCTAAGTGATATTGATGATGTTTAATTGATGCATGTTTTGATAATTTAACAGATTATTGTTGGTGGATTACGTTATGATCCATGTTGTGGTAATATATATATATATACACACACACACATATATATGCTTATGAGATGTTATGTTAAAATTTTGATTTGAATGTTGGAGTTTGCAATTCATTAATAATGAGTATTGATGAATTGAGTTGTAGAGATGATGTGGTGCTAGGCCTGGTTACGACGATAATGCACTTGGTGTTAGGTCTGATTATGGCTATAATACACTAACAAGGCAAGTGATCCTAGTGCTAGGCCTGGTTATGGCAGCGATGCGGTGCTAGGCTTGGTTATGGCGATAATATACCAATAGGACGTACTCAGATAACAACTAGATGTCATATTTGGGATACATCAGTTGGGTATCAAATGAGTATGCTCAGACTTTAACTGGGTATCAGATGGGTCAGTTAGATACAACTACTAGTGTGGGGGAAGTCAAATGAGCACTACCTTGGTATTTGAATTCTATGTTGTTAGTATTTCTGGAAAGCGTCAGTTGATTGGTTGTTAGTGGTTATGTTTAGTAGAGCATAAGTGTGATTGATTGGATGTTAGTGCTTATGTTCAGGTGGAGCATATGTGTGATTGATTAAATGTTGGTGCTTATGTTCAGGTGGAGCATAAGTGTGATTGATTGGTTGTTAGTGCTTATGTTCAGATAGAGCATAAGTGTGATTGATTGGATGTTAGTCCTTATGTTTAAGTGAAACATAAGTGTGATTGATTGGTTGTGAGTAATTATGTTCAGATGGAACTCAAAGGTGATTGATTGATTGGTTCATTATACTTTGTGAGCACATAATTATAATATAATAGTAATATGTCTTTTATCCTATGCTTACCTTGCGCTATTTGTGTTTTCTGTATGACTGTGATGATCGTGCTTCACAAGGAGCAGATAATAGTGATGATGTAGAGTGTCAGGATGCTTTAAAGTCAAGTATGTCAGATTGTGGCTGGAAGTCTTAGAGGATGTTATTTTGTTGTTGAATATGTATATAAGAGAATTATGTAGAAATACTATTATTCAAATTTAGAGGCATTAATGTTAAGTTTATGTGATTGTTATATTTTGTTTGAAATTTTGAATACATGAAAAGGTGTATGATGTTAGATTGATTATGTTATGATGAAAATCTCTGTTCTCTAGTGTTTGGATTGTATATTGGATTGAAAATGGATTAGATTTTGATTAGTTAATGTAGAAAATATTGAGAATTTGGGATGTTACAATAAAGGCAGTCTTATCTTCATTTGGGGGAGAACATACGGATTTGGTTGTATCCAGAACATACATCAAGGAAGCTTAAGACTTGGTGTCTAGCAGCCCTATTAACAAGTTGTTCAATGCTCGACAAATGGTAGTAGTCTTTGGGACAAACCTTGTTCAAGCTCATATATATATATATATATATATATATATATATAAAACAAGTCACCTTTTGGCGTCGGGTTTTACATTTTACCCCTAATTGGTTTTTTAATAACTACCTATTTTAAAACTAAAAAAATTATTCTCAAAACATATATAACCAACATACATAAATATCTCACTATCTCAAAAAATTTAATTGTTTTATTACTTTATGACATATAAAAAGATAATTCATTTTTTTGACGTCCACATTTAATTTTTAATTTTACTCTTAATTATTTTTAATAATTACCTTTACAAAACTAAAAAATAAAAATTACTAATAGAGTTTAATTAGTATACACTATCAGTGTAAAAAATTTTATACTGATATTCAATCACAACCCTTCATTCATAGTAAGTTTGTTAATTTTATTAATTATTATTTTAAAAGTCACATAAATAAAAAATCATAATTGAACGTTAGTATAAAAATCTTTTTTATAACCATGTATAGTAATTAAACTCTTCTTACTAATATATATGATCAACCTACAAAGTGTGTCACTATGCCAAAAAAATTTAATTATTTTATTAAGGCATGGATTGCCTTATTCGCCCTAGTATTTTTAAAGGAAACAAACTTGTTCTCCTATTTTTCCTAAGTCAGTGATATTTTTGTTAACCTTAATCGGAGAGGACGAGAAAAGTTACTACTTAGAAGTGGTTCTGTGGGAAATAAATCCTCTCCTGGAGTCGAGAGGAACTGGACTCGGTTCTGTGTGCCACCAACTGTGCAAGATACATCTGTTGATATCAGGCAAGTGAAAAGACGACACGTGTGGTACGACAAATGCCAGTGCAATCACGTGAGATGAGACACTTGGGACCGTATTAGTCCTCTTTGACTGAAAATAAGGTGCAGCGAGTCGTGATACTACTTTAATGGAATTAAAAAAGTCTACTAAGAAATAAACAATAAAAAAATACTACTATAGCAAAATTATGATGAGTTATATTAATACTAGTTATATTTTTTAATGAAAAATATTTTTTATTTATTGAGTGCTTAGTAGAAAAATTATGATAAGATTATTTTATATAATATAAATTATTTAAAATTCGAGACACATGCTACATATCTTTATATTATATAAAACCAATAAAGTAGCATATGTCTCGAATTTTAAATAATTTATTAAATTTATTTGATAAAATATTAATAATTTATATAAATTAAAAATATTGATAATTTGTAGTAAAATTATAAAATATAGTAATTTTTAAAAAATATTATTTATATTTTCTTTATTTTTTAAAAATGATAATAAAATTAAAATTAAGGTAGATTTAGTTTATCTGATTTAGTATTTTAAAAAATTTTATAAGATAATAATTATTATCATAAATTAATAAATTAGCCTAGAAGGAAAATTCTATTTTTTTTATTTTTTATTTAATTTAATATTTTTTAAAAATTAAAAAATTAATTAAATACTTGCATGTGACAGTAGGATATATAGTCATATAGTTTGTGAGTACATAAAAAATGAATTTTATAATGATATCTACTACAATTATTTTGGAGTTTAGATAGATTTATATATATTATTAATAATATTGTTTCATTGGATTAATCGTACACTGACATAATGTTGTTAGTTTTTTTTAAGTTCAAAATAGGCACATTTTTAACATTTTATATTATATTGTGCGATAAATATAAAACTATATTAATTTATTTTTATATTTTTTATATTTATATTGAATGCATATAATAATATTATATTATGAGGTAAATAAGAAAAATATTCTTCTACAAAATCTATTTTATGTCTATTATAATTAATCTATCTCACATAAAATGACATTTTGAAATAAAGAGTGTCATATTCTATAAGGTTGAATGAACAAGAATGTATAAATAAAGAGTGTCATATTCTGTAATGTATAAATGCATGTTCAAGAAATATGAAAGAGATGTAAGTAAGAAGTAATTTATGGTTAATATTCTACTTTATTTTTAATTTTGTATGATTCTTATTTACGTTAATCGGAGTGTGCAATCTGTAAATTTTAGGCCCCATTCGGGGTGGTTTTTTATTTCTAGTTTTAAAATTTCTAAAAACAAAAATTAGTTTTAGTTTTAAGTTTTTAAAATTTTAAAAACAACATTGTTTTTGTTTCCAAATTTAAAACATTGGTTTCAAATCTTAACCAAAACACTAGTTGAAGGTAGCGATTGTTGAAGGTGACAGTCAGTCATTGGCGATCGCTAGTCGGAGGTGTGGTTGGTGACCGCCGGTTGGAGATAGCTGCGGGTGACCGTTGGTCGAAGGTGCTGCCGGTGACCGCTGGTCGGAGGTGACGGCATCGGTCGAAGGTGGCGGTCGGTGAGCGCTGGTCGGAGGTGGCGGTCGGTGACCGTTCGTCGGAGGTGGCAACCGGTGACTACTGGTAGGAGGTGGCGGCCGGTGATCACCGGTCGGAGGTGGCAGCTGGTGACCGTTGGTCAAAGGTGGCGGCCAGTGATCGCCGGTCGGCGGTGGCGGTTGGTGACCATTCGTCCGAGGTGGCAGTTGGTGACTACCGGTCGGAGGTAGCAGCCAGTGACCATTGGTCAGAGGTGGCGGTTGGTAACTGCCAATTAGAGGTGGCGACCGGTGATCGTTGGTCGGAGATCGAAGGTGGCGGTTGGTGACCGCCAGTTGGAGGTGGCCGTCGGTGACAGCCGGTTGGAGGTGGCGATTGGTGACTGTCAATCGGAGGTGATGACCGGTGACTGCTAGTCGGAAGTGGGGGCTGGTGACCGCTGATCAGAGGTCATGACCGATGATCGTCGGAGTGGCGATCGGTGACTTTTGGTCGGGGGCGATGGTCAATGATGACAAATGAAGTCAAGTAATGAATTTAAATAAAAACAGAAACAGAAATCTAAAAACCAAATTTTATTGTTTTTAAAATTGAGTGAAAACGGTTTTGAAAATGAGTAAAAAACCAAAACAGAACCATTTTTACCGAACAGGTTTCTGTTTTCAAAATACATTTCAAAACCAAAAACCAGAAACTCAGAACCACCCCGAACGGAACCTAAGGTTTTCTCATATAAGAAAAAGTTATGTTTCAATTGTAGTTTAAAGTTTGAGGAAAATATTATATATTAAAATTATAACTTAAATAAATAAAATATTATGATTGAATATAAATATAAAACTATAAGAAGTTTTATAATAATGTTTCTATTAATTTTGATTGAGTACAACAATATGAATTAGACTTTTTAATACATATTCATTTGGACCATATAAATAAGAATTAAAATATAGAATTCAAAAAATAATTTTTAAATACATAAAAATAAAAATGAAATAAAGTATACATTAATATGGTATTTAGTGCATAGTAGAACTCATCAGAATAATAAATTAATAATCATGATTATAACATATAATTAATTTTATTAAAATATATAATTAATTTTAAAAATCGGATCTTGGGCTTGTTAAAATAACTTTAATAATAATATTTTTATTATATTATATTATATTATATTATATATATATATATATATATATATATATATATATATATATGGACTTGTAATTTTTTTTATTGAGAAGTGAATATCAATATTTTAAATATTTCTCTTGGATTTTTTAACTTCAATTATAATGTTTTCAATTATTAAAAATAATAAATACATATTTTATTAATTCAATGTGAAAAAAAAAAATTACTTCATATATTTGGTTACCTTGCTTTACAAAAACAAAGAAATCAAAGAAGAATGACTCATCTATAACAACATGTAAACAATTAGGAAAAATATGTATTTTTTATATCTACTAATTGTATGTAACTAGTTTTAATATGTTGTAAGTGTGTCAAATAAATAAAAGAGAGAAACTAAATTTAATTTAAGCATAATTAATAAATTAATTACAAAATATTTGGTTGAAGTATTTATATATATATATATTTTGTATTTTGATGAAATGTGTTTATTTAATTATGAGTGTGATTGAATTTTATTAAATTATAAATAATGGAGTACGGATGGATGAGTTTACTAAGTTAGTAGATGAGAGAAATATTTATTCTTTTGAATTTAGGTAGTTGGACTACCTTTACGGAAAATATTTTTGGAAAAAAGGGGGTTGCAGTTAGTAAAATGGAATTACTAAATACACCCTCACTATATATATATATATATATATATATATATTTATTTATTCTTCTCTCTTCTTCTGTTTTCTTCTTCCTTCATCAAATCCTTCTTCTTTCTTAGCCTTTTTCTCGTCCTCTTTGCATGCAAGTAAAGCAATCATGGAACACTAGGAGATTTCTTCAATTTCCTTTTCACGATAGCCTTCTATTCCAATTGGAGAGTAAGTGCTTATTTGGAAACAGTTTTATAAAACTGTTTTCAGTATTTTAGTTTTTAAAAACTAAAAAACTTGTTTGGGTAGTGTTTTTTGAAAATAGTTTTTAAAAACAGTTTTTAAAAACAGTTCTGGTTTTTTAGTTTTTAAAAACTAAAAAATTAGAATAGCTGAAAGTAGTTTTGCTTTTCAGTTTTCTATTTTTGTTTTGAAAACTCAAAATACAATCAAAATATGTTGTTTTTTGCTTTTCATTAATGAAATTCTAATATACATGAACAAGTTTTTCCATTTTTACATCTTCAAAACAATTTTCAAATATCACTTGCCAGACAAGTTTTTTTTTTCTTTTCGAAAACAGTTTTTGAAAACTATTTTTGAAAACTCTTTTCAAAAATTAAAAAACAAAACCAAACCAATCAAGCCCTAATTATCCTTATTCCTTGAGTCATTTTTTTTCTCTCTCTTTGTATGCCTTCAAATGCTATATGAATAGCTGAGAAATTTCTTCTATTTCTCCTTATCTCGATCGTGGGTTCTTGTAGGTTTTGAGGGATTTCTTCAATTGAGTTACTTTGGGAGTTATATTTAGGTTCTTTTCTTCCCATCATCCAGCTTAAAGGAGAACTAGGTAAGGAAAGTTCGATCCTTGAATTTAATTTAGAAAACTTTGATTTGATGGTGTGTGAAGTTAATGAACTGTGATTGATTCAGGTTTTGGATATTGAAATTGAATTTTGATCTTGATTTGGATGTTAAATGAATTTAGATATTGTTGATATTTGACATGATGCATGTTTTGAAATTGATGATTTATTGAATTGATGATTAATGAAATATGATGTGGATTGTTACGATGAGATAACGAAACCTTGTTTGTAGTAAATTGAATTAAGGATACATTATGATACTGATACTAAGGTCAATGAGGGTGAAAAAGTGTAACATCCAAAGAAATACTAATATAAATAATATCAATCACACATTTATTAAGTCCAATTTCAATATAAATTATACTCAAAATCTTAAAATTTTAAAAGAGTTAAGAAAAGAACATATTGAACTTGTCGTATAGCGAGCAGTGTCACCCAGTGAGGAACTAGAACATCTCGCCCAACGATAATTGTTGCTCAGTGAGAAGTCTCAAATAAAGTGTTATAGTGAAGGAACTTCGCTCAGTAAGATGTGTTGCTAGGCAAAAAATCATGCCAAATTCCTGATAGAGAGAACTTTGTGCTGAGCAAGACATGTCGCTGAGCTCAAAGCCATAAAATTTCTTGACAAAAACAATTTTTTACTGGCAAGAACTACCGCTAGGGATGGCAAAAATAGCCATACCCATGGATACCCGCCCCAATTTTGATGGTGTTACCCGTTTTGACCGGGTATGAGTACAGGTACGGGTATTACCTGATGCCTTGAACTGGGTACGAATATGGGTATGTGACTATTCGCCCCGTACCCAAACCTATACCTGCCCTGTTATAATTTTGATAATTATATCATAAGTTTTAATTTATAATTTCTTGTTATTAGTTATTCTTTATATACTTTTTAAATTAAAATAGAATTAATAAATTAATATATATAATTTATTTAATAATAAATAAGTAAATTTAAATTGTAAAAACTAATATAACTGGTACCCGCAGGTATACTCGAACTCGAAAACACTTGACAGGGTCAGGGATGAGCATTAAAATTTTATACCTATTTTTTTTATACCCGAACTCACCTCGTAGTTTGCAGGGACGAGAATGGGGACGAGGAATGCCAAACCTGCAACCGCCTTGCCCTGTTGCCATATCTAACTACTACCTAACAACTCCTAAATCAGACCAGAAAACACCAATATATGCATATTATGCAGAACAACTTTTAAAATTTACCTCTACTAATATACATATACATAAAACCTGATTTAGTCTCACATGTTTGGGTGTATATATATAAAATAGTCGTTTCATCTCATGATTCTAAACATAGCTCCAGAAAAAAGTCTATATATTAAAATACATAAAAAGTCATATCCATCAAGACCAACACAGGGCAAACTCCTCATTCATTTCGAGTCTTCACTCATCCTGATCTTACTACCCTCTGCCTTAACTCTACCATTTGCTCCCATGTACACATAATCATCACTTTCATACAGAACACACACACAATGTAAGGGTAAACATACTAACACAACAAATCCAATTAAATGAAAGAGATTATAGTTCAATAATCTTATCAAACACACAAATACACTTATGTTCCTCCTGAATACAAGCAATCAATATAACATGATAATATGACATGACACTTTGTGGAATATCCATTAAGTTTGGATACAAGGCGACCTAATGACTTCTCTCGATTGGTGTGTAGTGTTCACCTAATCTATATGGCAACCAATTAAAGTTTATGCATACTCATGACAACCCCAATTATTGTTTGATGTTTACTTGACCCATATGACAAACCAATTGTTGTTTGAGTATATCTTCAGGTATCCCCATTTGATCTAGTAACAGGATCGCAATGTAATTCCCATAGGTACTCCCACTTGATATGGCACCATAGATTCCATTTACCTTAGTTGTATCCTAACATCAATGCACAACATGTATATCAATCAAGTTTAAGTTACCTAATTGTAAACACCCTCATCCAACAATCCATATAGCATCACTTTCAAACATGCATCATACAACACAATTTCATTTATAACCGAAATCAACACCAAAACATTAATTGCTTATGTTCAAGGGAAACATAAATGTATGTGAGACTATTTGATAATTTTATTGATTGAAATTTGTATTAACTGGGATGCGTTTTATGTTCAGTAAGTTTACACTTGCATTTTGTGTATTTTATTTATGATTGTGATCAACACGGAAGCAAAAATCAGTGGTAACGTAGAAAGGCAGGAAAACCAGGAATGCAACATACATGTGTTGGCTATAGGAGTGGATGAAGTTTTTGGTTTTGGTGAAAATCATATCATTTTGATCTATATATGTATATGTGAAATACATATTAGGATTTTGTTACTTGAATATATATTTGTATAATGAGAATAGAACTCTACAGAATATCATGGACTTGTTAATTCTAAATGTCAGGGTCTGTGTATGTAAATTGAAAAACTGGTTTTTAACATATTAGATTGGCTGAGACTTTATGCAGCAAATGTTTTAGAATTGTGAAAAGTCTTGTTGGACGGTAACTCTTGCCTAGCAAAAAGTAGTCTTTGTCAAGTAAATTTATGGCTTTGCGCCAACAATAGGTCTCGCTCAATGCAAAGTTTTCTTTACCAGGTATTCTGAGGGTTTTTTGCCTAGTAACACATCTTGCTGAGTGACATTCCTTCATTATAATAGTTTAATAGAGGTTTGTCGTTGAGCGGCGCTTGTCACTTATATATATTCAAATAATTTTTGCAGGTGTAAATTTGTCCCATACTATAAGACCTAGATATTTATCCGTTCTGTTTGAAATTATTTTTATAAATATCTATAAAATTTTACTAAATTTTTAGTCCTTGAAATTTGATTAAATTCTACTTTTTTTTTCCTTGAAAATTTAAAATATTATTTTTATCTTGAATTTAGTCATTGAAAGTAATGTAAACTCTAACTTTTAAGGATGAAAAAATTATTTTCAATTTTCAAAGATCAAAAATAAAATTTAATCAAATTTTAGAAATTAGAAACTTAATTAAGTTTGAAGTTTAATTACTATACGATAATATTGTAAAAATTATTGATTATCACTTTTCGTTAATATCATTATTAAAATATTAATTAATAAATTTAATAAGTTTATTATAAATAAAAAATTATAATTAAAGGTAAATGTAAAACTTTTTGTGCGTAATTATTTTTTCTTTACGTCAATCCATATAATTCGGATACATTTTTTATACTTAAAAAAAAAAAAAAATAGTACAAGAAGACCCACGGGGCATCCTTTGCCAATTGCCATCCCACAAATACAAATATCTAAGTGAGAGCAGTCGACGTCCATATATAGCAATTTCACAAACATGTGGCGAATCGGGTCGATCCTTTTGAATGGGAGTATACCTGTGCCTGTCTTTCTCACCCCTCGTCACTTTCTCTCAAGTTCCGGACAATAATTCTAGTGTTTGGATTTTATATTAAACAATATTATTTTTTAACATTTTCTAATTATTTCTTAATGAATGAACAAAAACTTATCAACCGTTCAATTAATTTGTAAACTAATACAGATATTATTTTTAATTCCGAATTTCCTTTGCTAAATGTTAAAAAAATGCAAGGAAACCTCTTCTGACAATACAAATTAAATTAAATTAATATTAGTGCATTTCCCTTTAAAAAAAATTTCAGAGGCATTTTGCCATAGTTGTATAAAAAAAATGAGTCAATGTGGATTTTGTCTTTAAAGATGTGAGTCACTGTTAATTTAGTTTCTACAAATAAAAAAATATGCAACATAAGTGATACCATTAACATACTTTTAGAAACTAAAATCACAATAGTTAGTTAATTTTGGAAATAACAAAACTTTTAAGGTCATTTTTGTTATTTTGTTACTTTCAGACACTAAATTGATTATTTGTTATATTTTTAGACATGAAATTCATCATTTAAAAAAAATTATTTTTATATTGTAAAAACAACCCATTGTGATAAAAATGTTGTTATTTGGTGCAAAATAAATTTTCATGTTTGATATTATCCTTAAAGACTTATCCAAGTAATCCTGTAATTCTCCCAGGATATAACAGGAAACTTTATGAATTTTCTAAGGTAACAAAACTAGCAAGGTAGAAAGAGAACCAGGAGCTCTCAGAATTTTCTGACGCAATAGAACTAGTAATGTAAAAAAAAATCCATTGTGATAAAAATATTCAACAGAACTAGCCATTAGAAATAAATTGCACACGACAACTATAATAAATATAACGACTACGTTTTAATTGTATTTAATGACACAACGAAAAAATGAATCCAACATCCAAATCAATTTCTAATGACTTTGAAATCCACATTCATAAGACCATTTAATCACACGCGTAAAGGGAGGTAAGGGGGGGGGGGAATCGACAAATTTGCACTACAACTGGTTTGTGAGGCCCAAGTTCATGTGCGTGAGACTTCCCCCTCTTACTAGCCTCTTTACCAAGTCTTGTTAACTTATTTCAATATAAATCCTTCTCAAGTGACTCATCTAAGCAATGCGAGACTTTGACTTTTGTAATATATGATTTAACTTACGATAATCCCCCACATATTAAAAAAGTCAAAGTAACTTTTGAAAAGAAGAAATCTCTGGCTAGGTTCTCAAATGAGATATATTGTGTCAGACCTGGTATAACTATGTTATATGAACCAGACATAGACTAATAGTACTTATCACACAATGTAGTTGGTATAGCGAGACTATATGAACAAAAAATACATGGCTTATGATAGTGGTCTACTAATCACAACATACCCCCACAATTTTTTGTTGTTTTCACTGTGTTGCGCGTTTACATCATGCGTCTTTCCTGGTATTCATGACTGCTCTAGAGATTTGTCAAGATTTCATGCAAGCGGCCCCACTTGAGATTCATAGGTGATTTCATCAAGTGTATGCTACAAATCATACGTCACCCATGAAATTCATTAAAAAACTTTATAAAAGTGTTAAGCTTTCTCATAAAGTTTAACTATAAAGTTTAACCTCTCATTAATGCAACATCTATCACTTTCTCACATCATAGAAAGAGACTAAAAGGAAATTAATTTATATCAATTTTAGTGCTAGTAGAATTGATAAATGACTTGTTCTTACCCATATGAACCTTCTTCGTGAGATCTTCAATCACAAAGGTTAGGTTACCATAATTGTCTGTTTTCAAGTGGCTTAAGTGTTATTCCCCTTGATATTTCTAAATCATTTTTCTTCCTAGGGGTTTCGAGAGGATTTGGTAAGTTTCCTTCTGATTTCACAAAGTCTACGGAAATTATTCCATCATTTAGCAACTACTTTATCACTCTTACCATTGTGAGTTTTATTTTTCGCTATAGCTATGGTTGATTGTGAATCACAGTGCATAAACACTAATGGTGTAGGTTTCATTCTAAAGGAATGTTAGCCAAGAAGTTTTTCAACTACTCATCCTCAGTGTCAACCATTTCTAGAGCAACAAACTCATATTTCATTGTTGATCTAGCTATAATAGTTTGTCTGGCTGATCTCCATGTAATTGCACCACTACTAAGTGTAAATACATAGCCATTAGTGGATTTTATCTCATATGAATAAGAGATCCAGTTAGCATCACTGTACCCTTCTAGTACAAAGGGAAATCCACTAGATCCAATACCATAGTCTATGGTACCTCTCAAATACTTCAAGAATCTAGCAAGTGCTTCTCAATGATCCTTTTTAGGATTATGAGTGTATCTACTTAATCTGCCTATTGAATATGCTATATTTAGTCTTGAGAAATTCATTAAGTGTAGTAAGCTCCCAATAATTTGGGCATATTGAGTTTAAGAAACAGGTTTTCTTCTATTTTTCGTTAGTTGAGAGTTAGTGTCATAAGGGGTACTCATAGATTTATAATTATAATAATCAAACTTGCTAAGAAGTTTCTCCACATAATGTCCTTGAGATAGAATTATACTATCTCTCTTCCTTATGACTTTAACTCTTAAAATTACACTTGCTTGACTCATGTCTTTGTATATTAAATTTGGATGCTAAGAAGGATTTAGTTTTAAAAACTATATCATTGCATATACCAAAGATTAACATGTTATCCACATACAAATATATAATGACACATTCACCATTGACAAGTTTAATGTATACATATCTATCAGCATTACTAGAACAAAAACCATTAGCAAGTACAATCTCATTAAACTTTCCATGCATTTATTTTGGTGCATGTTTTAAACCATATAGGGATTTTAAGAGTTTACACACTTTGTTCTCTTGATCAGGAATCACACACCCCTCAGGTTGGGTCATGTAAATATCTTCCTCTAAATCACCGTTCAAGAAAGTTGTCTTAACATCCATCTAATGAATCACTAATTTGTGAATAAATGCTAATGCTATCATAACTCTAATAGAGGAAATCCTAGTAATAGTCATAAAGGTACCAAAATCATCCATGTTTTCCTTTTGAGTAAACTCTTTACTACTAATCTAGCCTTATATTTATCTACCCTTAGACAAGTCTACCAAGCTCCAAGTATTATTGTTATTTATAAAATCAATCTCAATCTTAACAGCTTGTTCCCAAAGGTTTGCATTTGATGAACTAATAGCTTAAGAAAAACTCAAAGGATTATCCTCAACTAGATATGTGTAAAAATCATCACTAAAAGATCTTTTTATCCTTTGTCTCTTACTACGCTTTAAGTCCTCAAGCATAGGTTCACTATAGGTTTCAATTGATTACTCAACTATTGTACTATCACTAGAAGTAGCGGATATACTAGATTTCAAAGGGAAAATGTTCTTAAAGAATTCAACATTCTTAGTCTCTATGATGGTATTGCAATCAAGTACAATACTTTTAATAACAAGAAGCCTATAGGTTGCACTATGTTCAACATAACCAATAAACATGAAATCAGAGGTCTTAGGTCCTATTTTCTTTCTCTTAGGATTAGGTATTATAACCTTAGCTAGACACCCTCACACTTTAAGATATTTAAGGTTGGGTGTATATCTTTTCCATAACTCATAGGATGTTTTCTTTGTTTTCTTATGAGGGATTCTATTTTGTAAGAAACAAGCAGTTAAAAGTACTTCTCCTCAAAGGTTGTCAGGTGCAGATGAACTAATTAGTAAAGCATTCATAATTTTCTTAAGGGTTTTATTTTTCCTCTCAACTATTCCATTAGATTTAGGGGAATATGGTGGGGTTATCTCATGCATAATACCTTCTTTCTCGCAAAAGTCATTAAAGAAAGTGTATTCATCACCCCTATCTGATCTTATCCTTTTTATATGTCTACTTAATTGGTTTTCAACTACAATTTTATAACATAAAAACATATTAAATGCTTCATTTTTGTGTCTAATCAAATAAGCTCTTGTATATCTATAGAAATCATCAATAAAGGTTATAAAATAACTTTTACCTCCCCTAAACATCATTGTTTCAAATCAACAAGATCAGAATGAATAAGACTAAGATGTTCAATTTCACGTTGTATAGACAAGCACAAGGTTTTAGTTAACTTAGATTATACATATAGTTCACATTTCTTAACTCATTTATCATGCATGTTGATTAGGCCTAATCTTTGTAAATTAATAACATACAAAGAATTTACATGTCCTAATCTAGAATGCCATATATCATATGTATCAATCATATAAGTAGAAGAAGCAGATGCCTTATTCTCATTAATCACTTTAGAGATATTAAATACAAAAAGACCCTAATCATAATAACCCTTTCCCACAAATACAATCTTGTCAAACTCAAAAGCCACTTTTATCCCAACCTTCCCAACGGTGCTACAAAGATCAAGTTCACTATGATTTTTGGCATATGCAGCACATAACTTAAAGTCAGTGTCTTTCCAGATATGAGGTTCAAAATAACCTTTCCTTTTCCTAGAGTTGAAGTAGTACTAGAATCACCAAAGAATACTTGTTCTTCTCCATCTCCTATAATAGTGTAGGAGGTCAACGCATTTCTGTCAACATATATGCGCTTGGTAGCCCTAGATTCTAACCCATTTGCTCACGTTGGTCACAACATTTACTTGAGAAATGACTACAACAATTATATCATCTCCTTTAGCCAAGTTAGCCTTAGGAGGATCATCATTTCTCGTAACTCGGTATCTGCATTGTGATGTAAAATGTCCTAGCTTTCCACAGACAAAGTAGTTGCCTTTTTTTCTTGAAGAAGGGGTTTGAATTATTATTGTGTGGGATATTATTGTTTTTGTGATCTTCCTTAATTAAGCACTGATAATATATGTATACCTTTGATCATAAACATTTTTAATAAAAGCGCAAATACACAGACACAATAACATTTTGAATTCTATTCAAACTCTCTCCTCTCTCCATTTGCTTAAATTCATTTGCAAAACTGTCATATTCACATTTTTATGACTATTTTAATAACATACATTTTATGCTTAAGATAATAGTGCATGTGTCATATCAAGATAACATGTGTATTAATTGATAATCCATATTTTATTACTATTTTACCTTTCTAAATATTTTATTATTTCTCTCACTCTTACAAATATAACTTCACTCACATTAATAAATGAACATTTTCAGAAGTTCTACCTTATCACAAATAAATCTTCCTTAAATACCATTAATATTTGTATACTTTTTATTATAAATATTTTTAATAGAAATATATAGATGTCCCACAAATTTTGAATTATATTCAAACTCTCTCCTTCTCCATTTCCTCAAATTCATTACAAATCTAACATATTTGTTGATGATCTGATATGTGTTTATCATGTTATCATAAACAAATACTATGAAAATTAAGAAAATATATTTAAAAAATATACTAAACTAAAATTATTATACACAAAATGACACAATGAATTATATATATTCTATCGTGTTATTACAAAACATATTAAATTAAAGGCTAAATTATAATTTGTGTCTCTCAATTTATTTAATTGCTAACATTTTGACACTCTATTTTTAATTGTTCACACTTTGTCCCTCTATTTTATAATTTAATGGCATTTGAACTATCTGTTAGATCATGATCATTGACTGTTAGTTTATTAACTTTGACTTCCACGTGGCATGATTAGCATTATGTGGCATACATTAAATGTTGTTTAGAAGGGTTAGGCACACACAAGAAGTTTCAAATGAGGGAAAAGCTGAAAACAAAGACGAAGCTGAGGACGATGAAGATGAAGACAATGAAGATGAATAACACTACCAAGCTATGGATAAACACCATGATGGGGATTGAATTGAGTTCTGCCACCTCTTTGCACCTAATTTTTGAAATATGGGTTCTACAAACCCTAAATTAGTCTGAGTATTTTATTCTAAACCCTCAATTAAGTAAAATCATTCTAGTCATGTCATTTAGTCAAGTCACGTAGGAAGTCAATGTCAATAGTTTAACCGTCAACAACTATAATGATTCAAATATCATCAAATTATAAAATGAAGGGACAAATTTTGAGCAATTAAAAACAGAGATCAAAGTATCAACAATTGAATAAATTGAGGGACATGAATTATAACTTAGGCTAAATTAAAATTATAAAATTGTTATAATATATCAAAACAGAAATGGGAATGCATTATATTTTTGTTAGTTTTATATACTAAAAATAATTATACATAGTTTATTAAATGATGTGTTTGTCTCAGTAAATAAATTCCTCAGGAACCTGCAATGACCAATGACCAAACATATCCTCAGTAAAGAAATTAAACATGTGTTGCTGAACACTTGGGCAGTTATTCCACAACACTACGACAGGAAAGGTTGACCAGTCATGGTTTCCGCATGGAAATTCTGTGTTCCTATGTCATATCCTCTTTCTTTAAATTAAAAAAAAAAAAATCCTTATGTCGTTAATATAGGGGTGTTTATTAAGCTGAGTGACCTGATGGTTCAATCCGATCCAATCTAACCCAAAGGGATTGGGTTGGGTGTTTTTTGATTAGGTAAAACTCAAGCTAACTTGATCAAACCTAATCACCTAAGGGTTAGGGTGATGGGTTCAGGGGTTGAACCCGAGACCCAACACAACCCGAAAATAATATTTTATTTTTATTATTATTATTTATTATTATTTTAAATTAAAAAATATATTTTATAGTTTATTATTTATTATTTTAAATTTTTAATTATAGTCTTAATCTAAGCCCAACCGAGAGTTTTTACTTTTCACACACCGTGTCTGTGTCACTACTCACTCTCTCTGCATTATCCTCTCCCTCACTTCATCTTTCTTTTTTTTTTTTCTAAGAACCCTGAATAGCAAGTGGCTGTGGTTCTTCACTTCTTCTTCGTTGTCGTGCGGACCCATTGGCCATCACTATGCTTTCATTGGTTCTTCACTTCTTTTTTTTTCTTGAAATCCTAAATAGCAAGTAGTTATTCACTTCTTCTTCGTTGCTGTGCGGACCCATCGACCATCCTTGTGCTTTTGTAGGTGCTTTCCACTTTCATTGATGCTTTTTTCACTTGCCATCATTGGTATGAAATAATGCCAAACTTTGTAGCTATTTCTTGAATTCTTTTTATTATTTTCATAGTCAAGTTGATTATTAATGTTGGTAATTAGTGTTTTACTGTTTTTGCATCACTGATCAATGTTGGTAATTATTGTTTTATTGTTTTTGCATCACTAATGTTGGTCTAGTTTATATGTTTCTATCACAGAATGGTTTATTGTTAACATGAGAAATATTATTGCTGAATAGGAAACTGGATGTTGATAATTAACATCAAATGAAGGCTATATGTATAGTATATTTCATTACAATTTAATCTACAATAGGAATAGCAATTTAATCTGCGATAAAAATTAATACCAAATCAGCAGGTTAATATAGCCATTGTATAGTATATGTCAATCCTGAACATAATATTAATACCAAATCAAGGCATCATAAGAATATTATTGTTGAATAGAAAATTGAATGCAACTGGATTCTCTGTATTAACTTCAATAATAAATATTATTTACATATTTCAATGTTATTTACATATTTCAGTATTATTTACATGTAAATTTTGATCTATACTTTATTATAATACAATGAGTTTTTTTAAAATATAAAATAAGATGAGATACAATTGAGTACACATTAATTAACTTGTATGATGTTTTGATTGTCTTCTTTTAAGATTTAATATTATACTATTTGGTGCATAGATTGTCTACCCAGATGACAAAGAAAAATAATACTTTTAAGGCTTTAACTTGTATGATGTCTTGATTGTCTTCTTTTAAGTTTTAATAATTTATTATTTTATATATAAAATGTTAAAAAAAAAATAAATATTGAAAGATAAAGGATATGACAAAGGATAGAAACATACAATTTGACATTATTTGCAAAGTAGCATGTAAAAAAAAAATAGTAGTCACTAAAATTATTATTTAGAAAAAAAATTGAAATAAAGTAAAAAAAATTTATAAATTAGCTAACATTTTTACTTTGTTATATTTACAGTAATATGAATATCAATATTAAAACTAGTCAGATTTCACAGAATACTTAATAATAACTTATTTTTATCTAATTTACATAAAAATATTACTAACGATTCTTTCAAAAGAATATTTTTTTCTTTATTTTTATTAATAGATATACTTACAGTGAAAATAATAAAGATATATTTTATACTTATTAAATAGATTTATTTTCTAAAATATTAATTTCTTACTAAAAATAAGAACACTTTCTTATTTATTAAATAAATTCATATCTTATAGTATTTTATAAAAAAATAACACATAATTAGATTTATGATAAATCTATAAAAGTGTTTAAATTCTACCAATTCCGTCTTTGATTTGTTGTTCATATTTTGAAGAGACTATATACCATGTCATAGTGCAACAAGAGCACCAAGGCTATAAAATAGAAATATTCTTATTCATATAATTTTATTTGGAGGAAAAAATATTATAGAAAATTAATTATTTAATAAAAAGAAAATGTTCTTATTTTTTTATTGGAGAAATATTATAAAAAATAAATCTATTTAATAAATAAATAAGAGATATTTATTAGATATTTTGAACAAAATTAAATTTATTAATTTAATTTAAAGAGTAAAATACAATAATCTCACATGAACTTTTATTAAATTAAATATAATTTTTATTTTCTTTTTCCAACAATATGACATGAACTTTTTTATTAAATTACATTTCATTCTATTTAGTTTCTTATACTAACATTTTTTAAAATTTATAAGTATTTTTATAACATATTTTATATGTTTAAAAATATTACACTAATATCTCTGTTAAATTTTATATATAATTATATAAAATAGGAAGTATATATATAATTAGATAAAAACTTCACAAAAATACTATAAACATATATGTATAAAATTAGTGGTTGAGAGGTTTCTACATACGAACATAACTCATGTGACTTTGGAAGTCATATGAATCATATACTTGATTTCATTAATTGCTTATGTATTCTTTACAATTTTGACTTTCATTTTTTTTCTCTTTTTTATGTATGTTTTTCTATTATAAAATTATTTGAAATGCATTTTACTTTATCATATTGTTGATTGACAATTTAATATGTTAATTTTAATTTGTTTTAGTCATATAATTTGTAATTATATTTTTTTTAAAAAAATATTTTTTAAAATAGTGACTCAATAAACCTAACCCGTCATTAATCGGATTATGTTGGGTTTAATAAAAAACAAAAAAACAAAAACCCAACTCAACCTAACCTGATGTTTTATTATTGAGTTAGATCTTAAATTTGCATAAATTCAACCTAACACAACCCATGAGCACCCCTAATTTAATAAATTACTCATGAAATAACATATTAATTTTAATTGGAGGGTAAGAGATGGGATAAAGGGTTTTTATGGCTCTGCTTTGCTAACAATTTAGCTTTTTTATTTTTAACGGATAGGATAATCATCCAACTAATGCAACATTAAATTAAATTATTGGAAATCATTCGACTTACATTTTTTAAATAAACACCAACAGAAACTTAGGAGAAACATAAGAAACAAAATGTTGTTGTAATGGGTTTGCAAACCTAAGCAAAATTATGAGTTGCTAACAGTTTTAGTACATGAATCTCTTTCCTTGAACTAAATTTATTAAATTTGTTATTAAAATATATTTCAAATGGTTTTTATTTTTATTGGATAAAAAATTATTTATTTTATTATTTGTATTTGATAAATAATTTTATTTTAATACTTTATATCATATTTTGAGACTTTACTTTAAGTAACGATTTAAAAAAAAATTGTTAAATTATTATATTTTATTTTTATCCTTAAAATATATTACATTTTATTTTTTACAAGATATATAATTTTTTATTATTTTTATTTTCCTTCTATCATTACACACTTACATAATTTATTTATATTTAAATATTATACTATAAGATCTCATCACTAAAAGTATATTGTGTCATGGTCTTCAACTTCTATTGGGAGGATTAAGAAAAAAAACAACTAAAAACATATTGTGCTATCTAAGATAGTAATAATTATAGGTTTCTTTTATTACATATAATTATAGGTTTCTTTTATTACATAGAGGGTGTTTAGTAGATTTTTTTTTCTTTTCACTTTTTAATGGTAAAACTTAGTTGAGTATCATTAATTGTGTGAAACTTATGGCTCAAAGAAAAACATTATAAAGAAATTAGAAAGTATGCGTTTTTTTTTAAAATATTTAAATAAGTTTCACAAGATTAATGATTCTCATGAGACTATGAGAGAGGTAGGAGTGTAACATTTTTGAGTTAAAAAAATTTTAGTTTAATTAGTAAAAAAATTTTACTTTAAGATTCGATTACAATAATTTATTTATGATAATATCAATTAATACTTATGTAGATTGAAAGTTTATAGTTGAACGTAAGTTACTCAATATAAAACTTTTTTACACTATTAATACATATTAATAAATTCAACAAATTTTATTATAATAAAAATGTCATGTTATTCTTATTAAGATTATTTAATATCATGAATAATTAAAATGTTATTAAAATATAAAATATTACATTACTCTTATTACATTATTTAATATAGTCAATAATTAAGTAAATTTTATTTTTCCTAATTATTATTATATTGCGAGTTTTATCAGGTAAACTTTTTTTCCACGTATTTTCGTATCATGCTTTCTAAACTTCATATACTAATTTAATCATTCCGTTTTTTTTTTGCTGTATTTTACCATCATATTTTTATTTTCTTATTTCACTATCATATATTTTTTTAACTGCACCATGTTAGCTAGTAACTAAATGACATTATTTTATTTTTATTTTTCCGAGACACATCAACACATTTAATGGAATCGTAAAATATATATTTTTTCTTAAAAAATAATAGTAAAATGTGTAGAAAATAATTGAGTGGTAATTCACAAAATAATAAAACTTAGGTGATAAACTATGTAATTAAACATTTATTTTATTTTATTATTGTTCTTGCATACACTTGTTGAGTCTTCTTTCTTGTATTTCAACACTCCAATTCAATAGTTGCTTCGAGTCGATACGGTGGGATACATGCACAAACACTCCGATATTCAAGTCAAAGGTGATCAACTATTGTACTAAAAAGTACAGTGTGTCACCAAGAAAGTAATATAATAATGTGTGTGATCAAACTTGTGCCAATGATTTACTATTTATAGTGTTTTATTCTTTGGGCCTGAGCTTGTATGATTTTTTTAAGGTTTATTTTTTACCTGTTAAGGGAAATTAAGTCCTTTCGCTTGAGGAATCTTTACTTTACTTTATTGTTGACCCGTACCTATGGTGAGTCCGATCTTCATAGGGTTTGGTTTATCCAGTCTCGATAGTTACTCCTGACCTAGGACACACTCGATCCTAGCAGTTCTTTCAAGTCTGAGGCATGTTCAGTCTCTAAGAGGATTCCTGTGTACTTATTTTTAATGTTTTTATATTATAATATAAAAATGCAAGTAAATCCTTTTTTCCTTTAAAAAATGTATCTAGAAAACTTCATTGGCCGATATTTTCAATTTTAAAAGAGATATTAAAACTTTTGCTTCAAATTTGTACAATGCAAATTATATGAATCTATTGATTTTGATTATTGGGTCTAACAATTTTCACCGACTGGTATTGATCAGTCAATAATTAATTAATTATACAAGTAATGTATTTATCGAGAGAAAATATATTTCAGTTTTCAACTAAAAAAAATTGACACAAATAAGTAACATTGACACGAATCAAATAAAAGAAATTGTGGAGGAACTTGCATTTATTTCCGATGTAAGACAATACTGTAGTAATTTAGAATTGATTTAAACAGAACATAGTGAAATGCATGGAATTGAATTAATAAATAAAGTTTGGAGTTACTATCCAAGTCGACACTGGACAGAAGGATGTGGTGTTGGGGCACGTGAGGCTGCAAGTTTCAGTACTCAGTAGGGTGGGGCGGCATAAGCTGTCCATTGGCCATTAGCCAACTCAATAAAAACTATGCCCGCGGGACCATGTGCTACTCGTATGCTATGGACCACCAAAAACACTTCAAATTCATCTCCTAAGACATATATTTAACCTGAATAGGACCGGATTTTTTTTTACTATTGTCGAGAAAATAAAATAATATTTTAATAGAAAAATTCTATTAAAATATTATAATGCAGAAAATAAAGTGTAATTTTAAAGAGAATTTCATCTAGAAGTAACAAAGTATTAAGGTTATAACGTATACGTAGTGATAAAGTTGATTTAATTACAAAGTTGTAAAAGATATATTTAATATGAATAAGATTTATATCTTTTTAAAGTGTAATTTTAAAGATAAATTTAATTTTAAAGATAAATTTCATCTTAAAGTAATAAAGGATTAATTTTATAAATGTAGAGGTGATAAAGTTAATCTAATTATAAGAAAAAAGAGAGATTGTGCAGTGACTAACAAACTTAATACACTAATAATTAATATTTAATTATAAAAAAAACAAAAAATTAAGGTTAAGTAATACATTAAAAATCGAGATATAGTGGTTAGAACAATTAGAGGGATGTATCTCAAATTCAATAAACAAATTCCACTAATGGTGAAATATTGGAAACATAAGTGGTGAATCAAATAAAAACTTCAACGTCTAGGATACATCAGGATGCAAGAAGTAAGTTTGTTAATGAGGATTAGGAACCTCCAGAACTCATAATGGTCAATAGGAATAAACGATAAGAAACCTAATGAAATAAGTGATATTTCAAGAAACTCTAAAGAATAAAAAAGGACCCAAGACATTCTGATGGAATACATATTTCACACACCTTGATATCCATACTTTCAAAAGAGATCCAAGAAACAAGAAAAAAAGTTATTTTTGATTTATAACAGTTTTAAAAGTTTCATTCTAAAGAAAATAGACAAATGTAAGCCATTAAGGAATTTAGCTATTGCATATTTTTGTCTATAAATAATCATTACTATTATTTGTTCATTGATTACAACATTCACACAACAAACTAGGATACAAAAAAGGTCTAACACAAACAATGAAAAATAGTGACAAAATTAATGTGTTGTTTATACCTACTCTTATATAGAATTAACCTATTTTGTGCACTTTGTCTCTTCAATCTCCTTTCCCTTTTCACATAGTTTATTTTTCTTCTCATTTTACGTTAATTCTTTTACTTTCTTCATGAACACAACTTTATGAACATGGATGCTGTCAAAGAAAAACATCACAGATTTTATGAAGTGGTTATCAACAAATGATGATCAGTTTTATTTAAGGCATAAAAAGCATTGTCTTTAATTAAAATAATTATTGCTAGTAATATATTTTTACAATTCTAAAACTCCTCAAAATAAAATATATTGTTTGATTTTAGAATTAGAGAATAATTAATCTATTTTCTAGTTTTAATCAATAATGAATTTCACCGCAAAGCAAACCACTCACAGAAAAAGAAAAATGATACCTAAAATATTTACATGTATTAAACTCTTTAGAGATTTTCAAGGTAAAATATATTTATAAATTATAACAATGAAAAGGATATTAATAGCTTTAAATACTGAAATTTATTAAAAATATTAATTTTAGTTAATTTTATTTTTAATAATGAAATAAGGAGTGACATTACAAAAATGAAGGATTTTCAATCATTTTATGAGATAATTTTTTTTATAGACAAATGTTAGTTGTTAGAATGTTAGTGGAAGATTTAAATCCATGACCCTTCCCCATTTCATGAGATAATGAAAAAAGTTAATTAACTTTTCTCTTATAATTAATTATTGATTAATTAACCCTTAAGATAACAATAAAGTTAAAGTACAAGTTTAATAAACTTTGAATATAAACTCATGATCAATATTTATTTTTAATTAATAATTTTAATGTATGTATATGTACATAGGGATCCACTTATTCCGACAATAGACTTATTTTTCATATTTTCTACTACTGTTTATTTTCATGAAATCTAATGGTGGTAATAAGTAATTAATATCAACTCTTAGATTTTAAAAAATGAATTGGAAAAATAAAAAATAAGTCTCTTATACGTACTCTTAGATTTAAGAGTGTTTAGGATAAAGTTTGGTACGGTTTTGGGTCTAAAATTACTCCAACCCGAATAAGAAGTGCAGTACGGTTTGATTTAATCTAGATTATTATAATATCTAAACCAAACTAATCTTTTTTTGTTTGATTTGATTTTATAGTTTAAAAATTCTATTAGTAATTATTAAAAAAGTACATTAAAAACTTTTTTTCCAAGGTTAAAGTACAAACAAACAATCAATTCATTTAAACACTAGATATTAATTGTTATCGAATTGTACCAAATGAAATTAAATCAATTAATTTTACTAAAATATTAATTCACCAACTGATGCATATTAATTAAAAAACCTAATTAAAGATTAAATCCAAATGATAAAAGCTTGGGTGATCTAAAAATCAAACCACAAAAAAATAAGGGCTTGATTGATTTGATTTTGTCTTTTAGTTTTTGAAAATAGTTTTCAAGAATAGTTTTCAAAAACTATTTTTGGGAAAAAAAAGAAAAAGAAACTTGTTTGCTAAATATTATTTGAAAACTGTTTTGAAGATGTAAAAATGAAAAAAACTTGTTCATATTTATTAAAATTTCATTAATGAAAAGCAAAAAAACAAGATATTCTGATTATATTTTGAGTTTTCAAAACAAAAATAGAAAATTAAAAATAAAAACTACTTTTGGCTATCCCTGTTTTTTAGTTTTTAAAAACTAAAAAATCATAACTATTTTCGAAAACTGTTTTTAGAAAACATTGTCCAAACAAGTTTTTTAGTTTTTAAATACTAAAATACTAAAAATAGTTTTATAAAATTGTTGTCAAACAAACACTAAGGGATTGATTGATTTGGTTTTGTTTTTTAGTTTTTGAAAAAAGTTTTCAAAAATAGTTTTCAAGAACTGTTTTTGGGAAGAAAAGAAAAAAAAACTTCTTTTGGCAAGTGATATTTGAAAATTGTTTTGAAGATGTAAAAATGGAAAAACTTGTTATGTTTATTAGAATTTCATTAATGAAAAGCAAAAAACAACATATTTTGATTGTATTTTGAGTTTTTTTTTTAAAAAAAAGCAGAAAACTGAAAAACAAAACTACTTTCAGCTGTTCCAGTTTTTTAGTTTAAAAACTAAAAAATCAGAATTATTTTTGAAAACTGTTTTAAGAAAACACTACCCAAACAAGTTTTTTAGTTTTTAAAAACTAAAATACTGAAAACAGTTTTATAAAACTGTTGCCAAACAAGCACTAAATAATTTTTTTTTTCAGTTTTCAATTTTGTAATTCAACTTACTCTTTATATGATTCATTTTGTTGAAATTTAATGGTAGCAATAAGTAATTAATATTAACTATTAGATTTTAAAAAATAAGTTATGAGACAAAAGAATAAGTCTTTTATACTTACTTTTAAAATACATATATGATCATTTTTCTGATATATATATATATATATATATATATATATATATATATATATATTTTGAAAGGACAAAAAAATATTTAAATAATTATTATTAAATAATTTTTCACACAATTTATGTATGTATTTTTTAATTTTTTTATTATATATTATAATTATAGTGCATACAAAATTATGTTAAACACTATTTGTATAATGTTGTTATAAGGATATTATGCGAATATTAGATTCTTTAGTAAGAATTAATTAATGCTAACTTATAATTTTAATAAGTTAAATAATAGTCATGATATATTTACATTTAGTCATAAGGTAGGTCATTATCACTCAATTTTCTTAATTGGATGTGTATATAAGGTTCTGGTTAAGGTATTGGCCAAAAGAATCAAAGAGGTTATGCATACTCTAATTATTGAGTCACAATTAGCTTTTGTGACACGTAGAGAGATTCTGGATGATATTCTTGTTGTTAATGAAATGATGGAGGATTCAAGGAGAAGGTGTCAACCATTAGTCTGTTTCAAAGTTGATTTTGAAAAGGCTTACGATTCAGTGGGTTGGAGTTACTTATGGGATGTGGTGAAGAGGATGAGTTTTGGTAAAAGATGGAGGAAGTGGATAAAGGAATATGTGGGTTCCACAATAATATCTTTATTGGTGAATAACAACCCAACAGAGGAGTTTGGTATTGAGAGAAGTCTTCAGCAAGAGGATCCATTGTCACCATTTCTATTCCTTATTGTAGTCGAAGGCCTCAGTTAATTGATTCAAACTACAGTGGATAGGAATTGGTGGAAAGGGTATAATGTTGTTTGCATTGCCAGTCTACTATCTACTGATTTCCAAGGCTCCAAAAGGTATAATTTCTAAACTTGAATAATTTTTTAAAAAAATTTTATGGGGATGGTAAGAATAAAACAAAAAGGTAAATTGGGTTTCTTGAGAGAAGGTTTGTAGGTCAAGAGAATAAGGGGTTTATGATTGAGAGATATGAATAGGTTTAATATGTCTTTGTTAAGAAAATGAAAGTGGAGGCTAGTATCAGAGCGCCACAGTTGGTGGGTTCAAATTTTGAAATCAAGATACCATAAGAGTGATGGGCAGTGGGAGGTTCAAGGTAGGAAATGCTCAAAGTGGTGGACTGACTTGAACTTAATTGAGAGAGTAAGGATAGTGATGCACTCCCTTGATCTCTTCAACCAAGGTTCCTTCCTCTAAGAAAATGGAGGATGGAGAGGCTAGAAATGGGGGATAGTTGACACCATTTTCTAGGAGGAAGATGAGTAAAAAAATTTATGTTGTTTGCCACAAGGGATTGGTCCCTTGATAAAAACTTTGTAGGAGAGATTCCTCAAGAGAGAGGATTCTCAATGACACTTAAGAATAATTTGCTAAAAAAAGTCTTACTTCCTTCATTCAAGTGTAATTTGTATAATAGAGACTAGGGGTATTTATAACCCAAAAGAGGGAATAAAAAACTCAAAACTAGGCAATGTGGGACTTGGGCCTAATTAGGATTAGGAACACTAATCCCTCTTAGGCCCACTGAAAGTGGCGCCTAGCCTTAAGCTAGGGAGTGTCACAACTTAATCAAGGGTGTGTGGAAAGAGATCCACACTCCTTTGGGTTTTTAGGTCCTCTACTCCCCTTACTTCCCTTCCTAAGCTATTTACACCCTAAACTCTAGAAACTAGCATAAATAGTCGAAATACATAGCCTAAAAGGAAATTAAAAACTAATTAATATTTACAAGAGGAAAACTAAGGATTATGGCCTAAAATGTCTATCTCCACCATAAGCTAGTATGTAGGATTGCATCAATCAGGGAGGAGAGATGGTAGTCTTAACAGTTTAGACGACAATTGGGGGATGGGATTGATACTCGATTTTGGAAGGATAAATGGTTAAGGGTGCAAAGTTTTCAGGTGGATTTTGCTAGGTTATTTGAAGTATCAACATATAAGAACATTACAGTGAAAGAAATGTGGAACAAGGGTGTGGGTTGGAATTTGAAGTGGAGGAGGCGTCTGTTTGCCTAAGAGGAAGAAAGGTTAGGAGAATTAAATCAAAAGTTAGTTTTTGTCAGATTGAAAGAAGGGAACCAAGATATGTGGAGATAGGTTGTAGAGGAGTTAGAGTTGTACTCAGTCGAGTTGGCTTATAGGATATTATTGTCAAATGGGTCTCAAGTCCAAGACAAGTTCTTCAAGGTATTATGGATGAAAGGGATTCCATTAAAAATGCAGTGCCTAGCTTAGAGACTAGAAGTTGATAGAATGCTAATGAGGAACAATCTGAGCAAGCGAGACATCTTACTGGGTAATGCTAAAGGATGTGTTTCTTGTGAAGAGAAAGTGGAAACAGGTTAACACTTGTTCTTTGACTATGTACTCTCTAAGTAGGTTTGGTCGCAGTTATGTGCATAGTGGGACATTTACACATCGCTCCATAAGACGTTTTGTGAATATTGTTTACAATTTATGAGTCTAATAAGTGGTACAAGACAGAAAAGATGAGCATGATCTTATATTTGGTTTATGGGACTCTGACACATTTGGAAGACAACAAATACTAGTATTTTCAACGATCAAGTACAAAGAATTGATGATCTAGTCCACATTGTTCAATCAACAACATGGGAATGGTGTTATACAATGAAGCTCACATCACATTCATTCGCCAAATGAATTATGAATCCCATGTTCTGTGTTTAAATGTAATGTATCTGTTCTTGGAGTTTTGATCTTAAAGCTATTTTGTATGGTTACGTTAGACACTCTCTTTGTGCTTTATGTGTAATTTTTTAAATAGTAATAATATTCTTTGCCTTATAAAAAAAATCAATTACAATTTAATTGTCTCAATTACCAATAAATTAAACAAAATGTCCGATTTAAATATGTAGGAAATTTTACGAGATTAGTACCAATAAATTAAAATTTTAAATGTTATTTGATGTGAGATAATTTAATGTTAACAATTTGTTTGTATTTTACAAAAACTTATTCAATTATTCAATAAATAATGACTTAAATGTATTTTTTATCCCTTGATTTTAAAACAATTAATTTTTATACTAGCGCCTCGGGTCAGTTCTATTTTCTGAAAAAAATGCGTTTTTTTAGTTAAAATGTTTTAAGGTAAATAGAAATAATAGAAGAAATGTACGTAATAAGTAATTGATAGATAAAAAATTTAAAAAACATAGAAATTTTTTGATAGATATAAAATTTAAAAAACAAAATATACATTAGAAAATAGATTATAATGTATCTTTCTTGCATATAGATAGGGCATACATGAAATATATGTACATAAATAAAAATACAAAACACTTGATAAAAAAAGTATGTGTACCCCATTCAACCGCCAATAGACAAATGTATGTAGTCTTGACTTTGATCTTATTATATGTTACCACATGACCTACCAAATGTATAGTCAATGACACCAGTTAAGTTTATTATAACATATAGGATAATTGGAGTTTAGTTATTTTATTTTTCTAATAGGTAGTTATATTTTTATTAGTCTGCCTAATTTAAAATAAAGTTAAAATTTGTAATTATCAATTATCACACACACCATAGAGGTGTGACTATGACCATAGAGGTGTGGGAAGTGCAGTGAAAGTGAAAGTGTATCAAAGATTCTCCCATAGGAGTGTGGTTATGCCCACAAAGTTGTCGCATGTGCGGTGAAAGAGAAAGTGCATAAGAAGATTCACTCACAGTAGTGTATATTACCACAATGGTGTGGAGATGCGGTGAAAGAGAAAATGTATTAGGTGTTTGTTCAAAGTAATGTGTCTATTCCCACAAAAAATATAGAAAGTGTGGTGAAAGAAAAAGTACATAAGGAGTTTTTCTAGATTTATGTGACTATTCCAACAAAAATGTCACGATAAAAGATAAAGTACATAAGGATTTATCCTACAACAGTGTGTCTGTTCTCACATAACTATGGGAACACACTGCAAGGAAAAATGAATAAGAGGTTCTCCCAAAGCAGTGTGACTATTCCCATAGAGTGTTCGTAAATAGTATAAAAGAGAAAATGCATTGAGCATCCATCCATAAGAATGTAGCATACTCTATCCTAATGTAAAAAATATCAAATACACATTATAATAAGGATAGAATAATTTAGTTTAAAATATTCTCATCCTATTATGAACCAAATAAGATAGAGTTATCCATTACACCTTGTAAGTTATGTAATTAAAATTCCTAACCTCTCCCACCAACCATCCACTAAAATATCATTATAAAAATAATATAAATGACTAAATTAATAGTAATACTAGGATAAAATTGACAGTAATATATCATTGTACAATGACAATTATGTGGGGTGGGATCAATAAAATGTCTCACTAAGAAAAAAGACATGTTTTTTATGCTAGTCAAATTGGTGCTTTTTATATGTCCGGTAAGAAAAATGGATATGTTTTGCTTCAAGATTTTGATAATGTAATATTACTCAATTTCAAATGAGAAAAATAATATTTTAGATTTAAATCAATAACTTTTTATGATTATTTTATTTTTTATAATTTAATTAATATAATTTAAAAATTAAAATGACAAGAACAGGTTAAAAACTATAAAATCTATAAAAAAAGTAATATATTGAAAATTAAAAAATTGAATAAAATTTAAATCCTATAAAATAAAATATTAACCGTCAATACGTAAATAAATTATAATTCTATAATATATTGTCCATTTGTATTAAAAGAAATACCCATAGTTTTTTACACCTATTAAATAGGTTATTGTTTTTTATTTGACATATTTTTCTCTTGTAATATAGCCTTTGTTGTATGCATACATTTTTATTTTCTCCTGTAAATTGTAATAGTGTGTATTTAAATATAAGTAGTTATACTAAATTAGATTTGAGATAACTTTTTTGGGTGCCAAGCAAGCAACTTTAGAGTTTTTCTCCCTACACCTCAATGATTTCTCTTTGCACCTCCATATTTTTTTAAAAATTCCAAAAATAGTTTTAGGTAAAAAAGTAAAATTTTTGTTACCTCTCTCATTTGTGCAAATTTATATACAAGTCTGGATGAGTGTGTGTTGGCGAAAAATGGTGGGTCTAAAGGAGGAGATGTGCGTCTGCGCGGATGAGTGTGTCTGGACTCAAGCCCGAAGGAGTGAAGAAAGGCACGAGAGAGAGAGAAGAAATTTTACCTTTTTTTTACCTATGGCTATTTTAGACATTTCATATATTATGGAGGTGTGGAGAGAAAATATAGAGGTACATGGAGAAAAATTCTTCAATTTGACAACTAAATCTACTGTTATTTGAAATATGCTAACTACTTTTCTCTTTACAAGAGGAATATTTTAACTACGAAACATATTCAAGAATATTTTTTACATAAAATATGTTGAAATTTGGTTATATATGAAGAATAGATAGCAAGTTTGGGATATTTATAGGGTACATGAAAATCAAATTAGTCCTTTAATCAAGAAAAAAAATTAGGAGCTAATAACCATTGTAATTAATATCATGACCATATTAATGTATGCTATGTTGAATAGCACAAACACATAGTTCTTTTTAGATGGATCACAAACATGTAGTTAACACACTATATATGTGTATTCTCAAATAAATAAGTTGCTGAAATTAATTAAAATTGGGAAAATTATTTGCAAGATCAAGATTAGTTTATAATTTTTTTAGAACAAATTCAAAGTGCATGTTCTAAATTATTTTATTTTTTCTTACTTGTTCTATATAGCATACTCTTAATGATTTACTCTCCTTTATTTCTTATTATGCATGTCTTGAATGGAAAACTATTTTTCTGGATCTCCACTAGAATTAGGAAATCTAGTGAAATTAGAACAACTCTAACACTCTCAACTTCTAACTACAATTTTTAAAACATAATTACAATATGAAGACTGGATCGAACAATTAATTAAATTTCCATGAAGTATATCATTTTTAAGGAGTTGGTCTATGTATGTCCTTTCAAATTCCATTTGATACGTAGGCCAGGCAAAAAACATTAGGATCAATAATAAATTTTGATAGTTTTTTTAGATAGCCTCCAACTAAACTATTCACTACCTTTTGTTTTGTATGCATTTCTTTAATAGAAGAAAAAAAAAAAGGATGCATAACAGTTATTTGACATAGGTATAGATATATAGTTTGTTTATGTGTATTAGAGAATGATATGTATTAGATTTCACTAAAACCTTTATGGCATAATGCATTATGACTTAGTTTTGGTGTTCAAATAAACTTATTGAGTACTTTTCATATATAGTGTATTAATTATATGTAAAATATAATTTTACTAATCGCATTTTTATTTAAGATTAGTTGAACAATTAATAAGTAAGTTTAAATATATATTTTTAGTCATGGTAATTTAATGTTTTTCTTTTTACTTTTTGTCCTTGTAAAAAATGTTTTTAGTCCACACAAATTATATTTGTTTTCTTTTTTGTCTTTAAAATCCCTTTTTAGATAGCATTTTTGTTTATTTTAAGCACTATCTAAAATATTTTAGATAAGAAAGGACATAAACCTAATTAGCAATGATGAAAAACAAAAAAATGCCAAAATAAAATTACTACATTTAAGTCTAATAAACATTTTATTTTGTGATACATCCTGATTTTTCAAACTTTTATTTTTTCCAAAACTATAGACATTGATTTTGTATGTTGATTACTTTTATAGTTATATTTCCAACTCTGGAATTAGTGGAGTGATTCATGAGACATTTGTCAATCTTAAGAAAACTCAGGATAGTGTAAGTGATCTTGATTCTCACCCTTTAAATGACTTTGCAAAGAAAAGTGAAAATGGATTACATGAGATAAAATTAATGTTTCTACTTACATGCTTATAAAAAAAATGTTTCTACTTACATTTTTAAAACAAGCTTATTATGTTGGTTATAGGTAGGCAACATATATCCAACTCAAAGGCAAGATACCTAATTTTATAGGGAATTAGTATGCTCTTAATACTTTGTAAGGGAATACTATTGCTCTTATTATTATTTATATATAATTAGGTTTAAGAAAAATATCAATTAAACTTTTTTACGATGATTTCTTTTCAAAGACTTTTAATAATTGGTTAAAATATATCAAAATCATTAATTTTGTCCATTTGATTTTCCATTTAATAATTTTCTCTTAATTTAGAAATGAAACCCACTAAAACAAGATTAATTTGTAACAAATTTTTTATCAATTTTACACAGATTTTAAAAAGAGAATGTTGCTACCATTCATTTTGTTACCAAAATTGTAAATATTTATCTATTTAATTTTAATATATTAATTCCAAACTACTAGTGTTGTCACAAATATCACACATGACATGAAAATTTTTTAGCTCAATCATGTATGTATTTATAATTTTCCAAATATTTTAAGGGAATTCTTTTGAAGGTTCAATACCATTATCATTTTTCAATTTGACAAATTTAGTGGAAATGTGAGTGTGCAATCCACTTAATTGTTTGTTAGGTTTTATATTTTTTTGACCGATAAAAAAATCACATAATTGTTTATTTATTTTGAAATTAACAAAATTTTTATGGTACACCAATAGGAAGATAAGTGAATCATCTATGCAAAACTCTTCACTGGATTTTATGTGCACTACAAGAAATTTGACATGTATCTACATACACTTTTACCTACAAACATAAATAATTGTAGGTAAAGGGAAGATATGTTTCTATTTACACAAGTTTAAATGTTGGCAAACCTCAAATATTTGTACTTAACTATTTACTATAGGTAAATTTAACTAAAGTTAAAAAGATTTCTACCTATAATTACTTGGCGTGGGTAAATATCTTCATTAAACTTATACCTATAATTGATTGATGTAAGTAAAATTAAAAAACTTTCACTTGCAATCAACCAGTGAAAGTAATAGTTCAAAATACTTATACCTAACAGTAAAATTAAAAATGTTACTAAAGATTACTATTTTTTAAAAAAAAACATTCTTATTAATTTTTTCATTAATCACATTATCTTTTTTTAAAAATATTTTTTGTTACTATTTACTTTATATAAATTTAATTTTAACTTTTATTTTTATTATCATAATATTATTAATTTACACTTTAATAAATAATAATTGCATTTTTTATTACATTTTAAAATCAATAAATTTATTAGTTAGTTTAAAACTAATATACCAATCATTTCACTTAATAATTGGTAATTTTAACAAGAAAACACGTTTATTCTTAAGTATTCAATTGATATTTACCCTATTCTCTTCTTACCTCAACTCTCTCCTTTGGTTTCTCATCCTCTCTGTGTCGCCATTTGCTCTTTGTTCGCTCTAGCTGGTTGCACTCCGCCGCTGACGCCGCCACTCGACGTGCCTCTGCTAGTTGTTCTTCTACTTATCGCGTCGCCATGTCACTGATCATTACAACAAGTACAAGTGCGCAATCTTTAAAAAACTGTGTAATTTCTTAATCAATTAAAATGGATTAATAAAACAAAGAGAAATTGACTCTTCATTTCTTGTTGTTATTAATTTTGGTGTAGGTTGGTTAAGCTTACAACAAAGGCTTTCTATGATGAACTAATGAGTAAAGGAGAGAATCAACCGAAATCGAGGAGGAGTGAGAATAAAGGAATCACTGTGGTGATTCTTGATGCTCTCAAGAGGTTTGTTCTCGCTCTTGTTGTTTGTGATTTTGTGCTTTTGATTGGGGAACAAGTTATAGCAAAAGAATGATTAATGAATGAAAATAATATTTTCATTTTGGTCTTTTAAAGATTATTTTTTATTTTGATCTCTCAAGTATTTTTTTGTTTGTTTTTTAGTACTATGATCAAATTAAATAATAATTTTGATTTTAACTTTTGCTTTCAAACAACATGTTAAGTAATATTTGCTTCCTAATAACTTACCATCAGACAGTCAGTCCTGTGGGAACAATCCAATATTTTTCTAGTATAAATGGTATTTATGCCTTACATGTTCAATACGATATTTTGTTTTGTTGATTCTCCTTATAGGATTGAAGACAATTTCATGGAGTTTAAAACAAGTCACTCACCTTGCTCAACCTGAACTAAACACCCTTGACATTCAATACGATACATAACATCAAATTAATAAATACATAACTGATTAAATTTAATAAAAAAATACTCGTCTGAATCCTTGATATTGTATACATAATTGAATTGCTAATATTACTATTACATTTTAGTTAACACAATTTTTGAAAGCAAAAGGCTAAAAAAAATCTTTAAAGGACAAAAATTATTAATGGACCAAAGTCAAAAGATATGTTTTTAGAGAATAAAATGTTATTTAAACTTTCTCTTAATTTTTAAAATTGCTTATGTTCGTTTGAATTATCTTTTGACAATGTTCATGCCTAGGTTTCTAGGTAATAACAAACTAAATGGTACAATACCTCCGGAAAAAAAAGTGCTTTTTTCCTCAACATGTAAGTACATCTTGCCATAATTCAACTTTTGTTTCCCACACGAAGTTTCTAGTCATTATTTGTTTGATCAACATTATATATATTTTATGAACTTAGCATAGGTATTAATTTCATCTTAATCATGATATATATATATATATATATATATATATATATATTTATTTATTAGAGGAAAAGAATAAAATAAATAATTTTGAAACAATAATAATGAGAGATATATTTATATTATATATTTTTAGTAGGAATTTACATATTATAAGTTAAGGGGCTAAGTGAAAAGGCAAAGAAGTTAGATGGACTAGGCCCATTAGAGTTATCATGTGAGAAGGGAAAGAAGAAACATGACCACTCTTCCTCATTTTTTACCCTAGAGTTTCTTGAAGTTTGGGGAAAGAAAAAGAGAAGCCATAGAGAGAAAAATGAAGAAAGAAAGCTATTCCCTTCAAAACCTTGTGCAATTTTTGTAATCTCATCATTATGAATTTGTTAACTGTTGGATCGAGTTTGAAATTGGACAGTAGGTTTAGACATATGACTCTCCATTCAGACCGTTTGGATCTGCATTTGGAGCTCTAGTTTAGAAGCACATAAGAAACTCTACTTTGGCAAGGGTTCGTACTAGATCAAAAAAGGAAAATCTTTGTTTGTCTCTATTTCTTCATCAAGGTAAGGGGTGGAAAATTACCTCTCATGTGGCATGTGTATAGTGAATGAGTAGTAAAGTGGTCTCTAAGCTTTGATAAGTTTCAATTTTAGAAAATAGACATTTGGGGTTACATTTTAGGCTCAAGAATCATATAGAAATGTTATGAATTGACAAAGTTATGTGAATTATAAGTTGAGTGCTTAATCTAGTGAGCGAAACATATGTTTCTATGTTGTAAGCCTTGCAACATGACCTAAACGACCTAATTAGGTTTCGTGTTCTTCATGCAAGTTTCAGCCTTATGTGTTAGGTTTCCGTTGGAGTTGGAATCACTCAAAAATTATTATATAACTCAAGCTATGAATAAATTAGTAAGTGAAGGTCAAGCTGTTAGATTTGGGGTTAATAATTGCGGGTTTATAATTTTTAAAAATAGTAAATAATAAAACTAATTCTAGACACCAGCATAAAAGTTTTAGGTAAATGTATTATCTTTCTAATAAAATTTATGCCACTCTCATTTGGTTGGTAATCAAAATATACCACTTACACTATTAACATATTCTCAATATAAGTTAACAAACTAGACATGGTTAGAAGGTAATAAATTCATATCGACAATCACAACTAGTTAACTAAGAGGCAAACAGAACAAGTAAACTACAAAATCTCTATCAAAGTAACAATACAAAACAAAAGATCGAGGTTGGAATCCAATCACTTCAAAGAACTAGCATAATTGTTTCATACTACAAGAAGAAGATTAGCAATGCAAGGGTAGAATCAAACAAGTCATTATGAAGGGATAAGAGACAACAGACGTGAAAGAAGTCTCAAAGATAAATTGACCAAGTGATCAGTTAAGAATACATATATACTTTACATTTATCACTTGATAGAGAGACATATATGCAATCACGTAATTAAAGATGATTGCCTCGAGTCTTGTTTTTTGTTTGCCATAATGTACAATTCACATTGTCCAAGGTATTAAGGTGGTCAATCCCAATATCTTGGAAGAAAGGATATGGATTTATGGTGTAACAACAACCAAAACACTCATATATATATATATATCCTAAATCACATTATGCCAGTGAAAACAATTTTTATCTAACAAAGGAAATGGATCACACAAAGTCATTTTTTATCTGTTAAGAATCAAAATTTCAAAGCTTTATTTTATCAGAGAATTACAACTAAAAAAGTTAACAGTAAGAAAGAAAATATATACTAACCTCTGCAACAATAACAATGTATTGCCCTTCTGTGCCTTCCAAGTGGTGGATAAGTTGCGATTAAGGCTTCCCAACAAAGTTTGTCTCTCGCAATAGCAACAGTCAAAATTTATTGATTTTAGGAACAAAATAATATGCTGAAACAACATAATATTTTCACAAAGGTAAAACTATATAACAACCATACTACAAGAACATTGAAAAGATGCAATAAACTAATTATTAATTATCAATATTGCTAGCACAATTTAAAGAATTTAGATAATACAAACCTCAACTTGGGTTGCGCATGTAGAAGTCAATTTGAACTTCTCTTTTTACCTTTTTTTCCTGCATATGTATCGTGACTCACTTTATGCCGATGAAAATCATTTTTTTTCTACACATGGTTAGAAGGTAATCAATTCATACAAATAATTACAATTAGTTAACAAAGAGGCAAATAAAACAAGTCAACTACAAAATCTGTATCCAAGTAGCAATACAAAGAAAAGGGTTAAGGTAAGAACACAATCACTTCAGAGAACTAACAGAATTGTTTCCTACTAGGAGAAGAAGATTAGCCATGCAAGGGAGGAATCAAACAAGTAATTTTGAAGGGATAAGAGAAAACAACCGTAAAAGGAGTCTCAAAGATAAATTGACCAAGTGATCAGTTAAAAATACATATATACTATACATTTATCACTTGATATAGAGACATATATGCAATCACGTAATCAAAGAAGAAGACTCTAGAGAAGGCCGAATGATTGTTATTTCACTTACAGTGCCTCTAGAGAAGCAGAAAAAGAAGAAGACTCCAAACCTGTTACCTTCAAAGAAATTATCAGCGAGATTGACTGAAAGTTAGAAGAAGAAAAAAAAGGAGCCAATATATGGAGTGAAAATGAAGGAGATGCACCTGTAGTGCGAGGAAGAAGAATGGGTTTCCCAAGAGAAGCACCTCAACTTTCAAATCAGCTTCCCCTTTCTTTTCTTTTTTTTTTTTTTTTCTGTTTGTAATCCTAACGGAACTCTGGTAGTCCCTTATATAGTACGTTTCCTTTGCCGCTATTTTTTTTTTAATTTTATTTTAAAGATTTATCAATAACTTTCTTCATATTCAATTATTAAAAAAAATAGTAAATATTAAAAGTAGATTTAATTTTTTTAAAAAAATTATCTTCTAAATTTAATTTTGAAGAAATATTGATTTAATTAAAAGTAAAAGTTAAATATAAAATATTTTAAAAATTCAATTATAAAAAACATAATAAGCAATTATAAAGAATATAATTTTAAATTTGTAAAAAAATTAGTATGATAAAAATTATATTTTAGATTTTCTAAAAATTTATAGAAAATAAATGTTTGAAAATATGCAAAAAAGATAGTAAATGTAAAAAGTAGATTCGATTTTTTTTGGATTTCTATAACTCTTTATATTTATATATATATATATATATCATATGGATATAAATGATGATATGCTTAAACTTATTTATATATTGTGAAAATAAAATTTCTTATATAATACATTGTATGTGTTATATAAAAATTTTAGGATTGTTACAATTTAAAGAGTTAATAAAGTTATCATTAATTAAGCTATTAAGCTACAAAAATCAATAAAATTTGTACTTTAATATATATTTTGAAACATTGAATGAAATAAGGTATTAGATTAGAAAATAAATATATGTAGTAATATTGAAACTTGAAAGAATACCTATAAAAAATGGACATAAATCATTCGATCCATTTCATTTTATGTCGCAAATACTAAAATTTAGAAGGGAACTAAAATGTTTTTTTTTTAATAGAAATCAAAATGTTATGCAAAATATATTGGTTGTTTTGTATTATGTGAAATTTAAAGTTTTGACACATGTATTGAGAATGTAATTGGTATTTTAGATTTTATAAAAATGTTATTTTTTATATACTCTTTATCTTTCTAATTAATGACAATAATTATTTTGAAATTGAAAAGATTACTCTTAATGTATGAAGTATTAATTAGGTTATTTTATATAAAGAATATTTAAAGAGGTACCGGATTGCAAAACACCATATATTATGGAGACTTGCAAGTATGACATTTATTACCAATTACCATGTAAGAACTCAAATATTTTTGTGATCTTATATTAAGGTTAGAGTGGACTGAATTTATATTAGTTGCATTGAACTAATCGTACACAAAGTAGAAGCATTAATAAAGTACTTTAATCATGTTATCATAGTAATATAAGAGTCTTATTTTTCTTGTCTATTTTTTATCTTTTCTTAACAATTTCAATGTCTTTAAATAGGAAATTCTTATAAACTAGAAAAAATGACTAGTCTCACCTACTGACAAGGAAGGAGGAACCAATGATGGGTTATAGATAGATATGTCATACTTTACCTAAATAAGGGACAAATAAGAACAATTATATCATCCAATCTAAAAGGTTTCCCTAATTGAAGTCTTATAAGAGCTTCATGTAAATAGAAAATCAAAATATTTTTTTCTTAAGCATAATGTGTTACTATTTACAAGGATGAAAGGGCTAAGAATACTAAATGTTGTTATTTCCCGTTAAAAATTCAATTATAAACAGGAAGAAAAGATGTCACAATCTTTTTTAGTGAAAGCAAAATATTCCATTAGTATAAACATCAATAATTTAATAAAGAGAAACATACTTATTCTTTTCTGTCTATGCTAGCAACTACCAACCTATAAAAAATTATAAAGAAAATTTGGTTGAAAACAAAATTCAAGCCTCCAAAGAGAAAAGTTAAACTATATAAATCAACCATGCACATTTCCGTTTCATTGATACTTCTCAACTTCTGTGATTGCCTTGTGATTCTTCCTTTGTCATCCTTCTATCTAGTATTCTTCCAGTTTCTTTCAGCAAAGGTAAGGTATGCTTGAAATGGGGGCAAGGCTTAAGTAATGATACATGAAATGTGGGATGTATTGTATTTTAGATGAGGCTCGACACTCGAGAGTGTAAGCAAGTTGTCCTACTCTTTGTTAAATCTCATAAGGTCCAAATTATCTTGGCCCATAAATTCACTCATGCAATAGCGATGATAATATGGGGTCGGAAAGTGTGCTCAGCAACTAGCCATCAGGGTGGGAAAATGACAAAATCAAGCAATGCCACATCAGGTTTATCAGTTGGTGTTGTCAATACTGCAAATATTCACAAAACTAATTGTCAGGAAAAAGAGAAAGAAAAGAATTTCCATGAACAAAAGAATGGAGAGAAACGGGTAAGAAAATTTTCATTTTAAAAGTTCATACCAGTATTAATTGATGGATCACTATGATCGAACAGAACTGTAGTATAAGGGCAGAATTTGCTTAAATTGTACTGCAACAGAAAACACGAGTAGCAAATTAATTAAGATGCATAAATTCTTTCACAAGAATTATATGTATACCCCAAACATGCTAAAAATAATATGATTGTAATCATGTCATTCTCTTGAAACAATGTTGAAGAGAAACTACTCACCTTAATTACCATGCCAAGCAACATTGAAGGGAGAGAAATCTTGTACAGTAGAAAAGAGTTCACCACCAAACTTCTGCACTATGGTATACCATAAATGATGAAACTTTTACTTTTTAATTTTTTATACCATAAATTTTTAAGCATAGCTTAACTTTCTTGAGAGCAGAAGAGAAAACATACCTACGGGTCCCAGATCACGGAGTTGAAAATAAATACCAAAAATTTCAACGCACTACTAGATATGACATTTAGTAATATTAAAAAAATATCGTTAAATATAAAAAAAATATTACTAATATAATTTAGTAACATTTTAGAAAAATGTGTATATTTTAAGTTATTAATGACATTTAATAACATTTTTATATATTATAGATAACATTTACAAAAATGTTACTAAATGTTTTTTAATAACATTTACAAAGATGTCACTAAAAGTATTTAATAATGTTTTTTAATAGAGGTAACACTTTAAAAATGTTATTAAAAACTTTTAGTTATATTTTATTAATAGAAAAGTAACATTACAAAAATGTTACTAAAATTTTTTTGTAATATTTTTTAATAGAAATGCAATATTTAAAAATGTTACTAAAAGCTTCTAGTAATATTTTTTATAAAAAAGTAACATTATTAAAATGTTAGTAAAAGCTTTTAGTAATATTTTTTTGTTCTAGTTATATAATTAATTTTTACTTCAGGTGTGTCCTATGAGAATACCCATACCACCTTGATGTTTCCTTTAAGAGGACCCTATAATCCACTTCAGGCATTGACAACCTTACAATATCAAGTTTGTTTACTAGATAACAGTTGTTAGAATGTTAAGTTTCAAATGTAATTGAGGGACAACTTTAGAATTATAGCTTTAAAAGCATCACAGGTTTTTAAAGTGACAAAAGTAACAGAAAAAAAAAGGACCTTCCAAGAAAACCTTGCATAAATTTCCTAGAGCTTTGCAAACAAAAAAATGAAGACAAGTTATGGATAGATGATATAGCAGCTTATGCAGGCAACTGCGCAAATTCTCATCCTGAGTTACCAGAGGACATATGGAATCATATTTGAAGACAAACCAATTTTTCTTTATAGATATGTGAATATTTATATAGATAGACAAGAAAATGATATATGTACAAATACTTGAAAAACAAAATACAGAGAACTAGTACAACTATCACAAGGACAACATACAAAGACATACACAACTCTCCAAATACATGCACATGTTTCTAATAATATTCAACTTGCAAAAGCTTCCCTTGGTAGCTTCATGCATGTCCAGATAATTTGCTTACTCCTCACTTTATAACTCTCCCATATTTCTTTTCCACATTGGTATGCAACCTCAATTGTTGAATTTGTTATGTCCTCTGTTCACCCTACAAAAGAAATGGACTTTTTCTTGTATCAGATTATTGTAACAAAAGCCATCACAACTATCATCATGAAAATGAAATATGGGCATGAATGGACAGAGGGTGAATTGGTGAGAACTCTCACAAGATGAGCTTTAAGTGTAAGAAACTCAATCACACGTCAAGTAATACTCATTACCTAGTCCACAAGTAATAGAGCAGTGCGACGAGAGGTGAGAACAAGAATAGTGGGATGGCGTGATGAGAGTGAGAGAGGTGCGACGAGAGGTGAGAGCGATGACACGACGAGCACGACAAAGATCACAACTAGTGCAGAAAGGATCATTGCAAGCACCGTGACGGTGAGGGTGAGGGAGAATGAGAAGAATAGGAAATAGGGTTTCTTTTTCAAATTTACAGTAGTGAAAGTGAGAAGAAATAGAGTTATATTAGGATAGATGAAAAATTAATAAATGATGTATTTTTTAAAAATATTAATTTTTAGTAACATTTTATATTATAAAATAAGTTTAACTATTTTTGTAATAATATTAATTTAAAAAATATTACAATATTATGTTGACATTATTTATATTATTTATTATGTATAATATATTTATTTTTAAAAATGTTAATACAGTATATAAAATTCTATATTGATATTTTTAATAAATGTAACTAAGTAATATTACTAAAAATATTAAATATTATAGTACATAACCACTGGATGGACCATAAGCAGACTTATAGCAAGACGAAAAACTTGAGGTAATATAGCAATTTCACCATGGGAAACTTTTAGCCTTCCACATCCAATAGTGACCAGGAGTCTTGTCCTACAAATATAAATCTAGCAGATAGTATGAAAAAATAAATAAAAGGAAAAGGTATACTCCTGGAAAGCTGGGACACACAGAAAGAATTAGAGCATACACTTCAGCATCATGAAATTTTATTTAGCCATAATGCCAAACTGAAATGCATGCATGGAAGAATTAAAAAACTTGGTGACAACTTTTTACCCTTCTAATAATAAGATTCTAGAAAAGAATTAGACAATTCTAACAAATGAAATCATGGAAAAATATAAAGCTTAAATACCCATTTAGAAGACTAATGCACCGTTTGTTTTAAAGAAACAATATTTATTATTCAAATGCAGCCTTCAATTAGGAAATTTAGTTTATATTCAAGTCTAGAGTATACATACATATTTTCTGTAGTGAAAGGATTAAAAAAGAAGCATCATGAGTTCATTGAGAGAAAATCAATGGAAAAATCATAAGAGTTGAAAAAGAATTATCTGCACACAAACACAAAGCAATTAACACTACACCACTTCCTTAATCCTTAGTGAATATTGAACAATCAAGGAGATTGTTACAGTGACTTACTTCCTTGTTAGGGAACTATCAAGAAATCACCATCAACATTGCAAAATGCACAATTATCCATTGATTTATTGGCGGTGTACGTACAATTGACATAACATTTTCCTATTTATTAAAGTTCTAACGCTGCCTACAAAATTCAAACTTATCATAGCAAAATTGTCAGTTTAGCATCAATATATATGACCTACCCAATATTAGGGTTGTTTTGCATATGCTACCAAAAATAAAGAAAAAATAAATGGATAGTCATGTACTTAAGCAGAATTCCATAAAGGAAAGATAAAATTACATACCATATAATAAATTATTGCACAGTAATTGAATAGATAAAGTAATACTTGATTTTTCTTACATAGTATTTGGCAGTAGACAGATTAATTAGAATATACTAAAATAAAATATGAGTTGTGTTCTATGTAGGTGTATTTTAAAAGGAAAATAAAAACAAAAGGTTTAAAGGATGAGACAAGGAGTACTGTGATAAAAACTACCAAACTGTTCTATTTTATTTTGTTCAATGTGTCAATCCCTACTTTAACTCATCATTGTTCAAACCATGGTTATTGTTTCAGATTGAGATCTCATATCCTCATTCCTAACAGAACCCACCAATCAAACAAACTACATAAGTAACACAGGAGAACTGTGAGACCCATACCCTGCTTTGACACTGGCGAAGCTTCCAAGCGGATAATAATTCAACAAAATCTCCTAGTACTGAATGAGGAAATAAGGGATAACATCCCTTCTAGACATTAATCAATTACTCAAACCCTAAAAAAATACTTAATTTGATGTATGTAGCAGGGGAACTATATCTTGAATGGATTGCTCTCCAAACAACTACCCCTAACAATGCAGAAAGGGTTTTAGTCACTTAGTTACATACCTTTGTCACTTTCATATACTCCTAATGCAAACTACAACTGATAGTAAAAAGTGTCATTACAGCTACATGTCCTTACCTTTGCTGCAACGATATGGCATTTGGAGCCTCACCTCCTACTAGGGTGTTTAGAAGGTACACTCAAATCAAGACTCTTGGACAAAGTAGTTATTAACAGTACTACTAACTTCATACATAAACAAGGTATTTCTAAACACCATTTATGTTAGGTCTAATATCCCGTGTTCACTATATTTCAGAAATCTCAACTAACATAATTGTGAAAGGAGATACATACAATCCCACATTGGTGAAGCCAAAACTCAAAAGAGTTTGAAGAACATGAGAAGAGTTTCATAGAAGTATCTCATTGTGTTAATTGAAATGAAAAGATAAAAATGAATATGAAACATATCTCAAATCTTATAGAAGAAATAACTAACAATTAACAAAATAACTAACTTACAAATGTCAACTAGCATGGCTAATTAATCAAGTAATTAAAAATCTCCAACTTCAACTGAAAAATATAATGCAATATAACTAATGAGACTTAAGCTCACAAATTATGCAACCAAAAAAATTCAATGACAAAAGAAAAAAATTGACTGGCACAAAGGATACCAATTAATTACATGTGAATAGCATATCCATGGTGCATGAAGGAACTGCCAGAACCACACATGGTAGACAACCCATGAATGAAATCTATTGGTCAATCAAGTGCATCCATAAGCTTCCATCTTATCCAAGTTGGGTTAGTAGAAGTGTGGAGTTATTGAACTAACTCAAATCTCTCTTATTACTAGGGATCCAAGGCTTGAATGGTTCATGAGTCATTGATGGTTTAATCTAATAAAACCAAATACAAAAAAAAACACTAAATTTGACTAACAAAGGTTGAAGAACAGATAAAACGGGAGTTAATGTTCAATTTAATTGCTTATAAAAAATATTTAATTTAATTAACACCTAAACTGTGTACTTGTGTCCTATAAAATTTTGGATTGTTATATTTATAAAGTTTAACAACTATACATGACTAATGTAAAAGAGTTTTACCCGGCGATTAATTATAATTGATAAAGTCAACAAACTTATTATATATATATGGTTCTGATTAACTGTCAGTATAAAACTTTTTACACTAATAGTATATAAGTATTTTTCTTATATTTATATACGTTCTAATATTTAATTGCTTGGAAAAATTATTGAAAAGTAATCAAATTTAACTCTTTTAAAATAAATAAGTTATTTCAAAAGCAAAAGAAAATAATTAAGAAACGAATTTTATAAATCATTATTAATATTATTTTTTCTTGAATTATTACAATTTTTTATTTACCTTTTTCCTAAATAAATGTAAAAAAAATGTTTGGAAAGAAAATTAATTTAAAATAAATTAAACATACTTTAAATTAATTTAAATATGAAATCTGCAATTTTTTATTACATACACTTTTCTAAAATTTTAATTAAAATATACTGATAAAATAATTCTTTTATAAGAAGAATGAAATTATTTCTGTTTGAATTGCATAAAACTAATTCCCCAAAAAAATCGCATAAAACATTAAACCTATAGCTCAAATTTTCATACCAATTGATTCATCTTACGGTTTCTTACTGTATCATTTAATCATATATTAAAAAAAATACCATGTAATAAATATGACCACCTTCAATTATGGAATGATATACTAACCAAATGGTTCTTTGAATTAATTTTTGTAAGTTCTAGACTGTCTCATGACTTTTTAGACCTTTATTCTGCAACTAAATTTATTATGAATTTAAATTTAAATCTGTATACATGTTTCTCCACATATTTTACTTAAAAAGTATGTATAAAAAATTATAAAGCATTACACATAATTTATAAGGGTTGATACTATCACACTTAATAATTCTTATTTTTGAACACCAAACTCCCTTTTTTTTAATTTTTATCACTCTTTTATTTTTATATTCATTCACTACACCACCACCTCTTACTTCAGTACCTAAAAGTAATGAAAAATTTGAAGAAATATAAAAAATTATAAAAATAGTGTGCGTAAGAGTTTAATACTTTTGAGTAATAGATGATAAGTTTAGTGATTTTATAATTCTCTAAAAATTATATAAAAGAAATTGTGATTGAATATTAGTATGATGCTATTTTACATTCAAAGTGTAAATTTTCTTTATTTCCATAAAAGCAAAAAATAAAAGGATAGTACATGTAATAAAAACAAATATCAATACTAAGATAATTATTAATTTTCATAATAATGACTTTTAAAACATATCTATAATTTCTATTTATTAGTCCTTGAAATAAAAGAAAATCTATATTTTGAAATTATATAAGGTGAAAGGAAGAGGAACTTGAGGAAGTTGTGGTTGTGAGATGAGGTGAAGAAGGTGCCGAAGATTTGCTCAGCGTTCAGTCCATAAGGGAAAACAAAGGGGTTGTTCGGCGACAAAACTCCAACGAGGGCCTTAGAGAAGAAGTGGTTGCCAAATCCAAAAAGATACTCAAAATCACCACCAGAGATTGAGTTCCATATTTCACGGAACTTAGGGAGGGAGACAAAAAGGAATACGATACGAAACTACTCAACTATTTTGTTAAATGAGAAATTTGACTCTTCCTTTAAATAAATAAATAATAAAATAAGAGTGTTAGTAAAGAGTTGAAGTTCTCAGAGTGGAAGAAATGATAAAGGTGACTTTTTTTCTTTTTTAGTAGTGTTGACCTACTAGTAGTGCTAGCCTACTAGTAGAACTAGTCTACTATAAGTGTTATTCTACTAGTAGTGTGATTATACTAGTGGTGTGATTCTACTACTACTACTAGTAATGCTAGTCTCCTATTGATGCTAGTCTACTGGTAGCTTTATTCTACTAATAGTGATAGTCTATTAGTAGTGCTAACCTAGGAGTAATGCTAGTCTAATAGTAGTCTACTAGAACTATTAGTCAGCTAGTTGTGCTAATGTACTAGTAGTGCTAGTTTACTAGTTTTTCTAGTGTACTAGAAGTTAGTTTACTACTAGTGCTAGCCTACTAGAAGTCTACTTGTTTTTCTAGTCTAGTAGAAGTGTCAGCCTACTAATAGTGTTAGTGTCCTAGTAGTGTTGATCTACTAGTAATGCTATTCTACTACAAATGCTAGTTTACTAGTAGTGTTACTCTACTAGTAGTGCTAATCTTATAGAAGTGTTAATCTACTAGTAGTGTTAGTCTCCTAGTAGTGCTAGTGTACCAGTAGTGTTAGTCTACTAATAGTACTAGCATACTAGTAATGCTAGTCTATAGTTTTGCTAGTCTACAAGAAGTGCTAGTCTACTCGTAGTGTTAGCCTGCTAGTAGTGCTAGTCTAGTAGTAGTCTACTAGTTTTGTTGGTCTAGAAGTGTTAGTCTACTAATATTGTTAGTGTCCTAGTAATGTTAGTTTCCTAATAGAGTTAGTCTACTAGTAATACTAGTCTATTAGTGGCGCGAGTCTACTTGGAGTGCTAGTATACTAGTAGTTCTAGTCTACTAGTAGTGTTAGTGTCATGGTAGTGTTAGTCTACTAGTAGTGCTACTTTGCTAGTAGTGTTAGTCTGCTAGTAGTGTCAGTCTCCAGTCTCCTAGTACTGCTAGTCTCCTAGTAGTACTAGTCTACTAGTAATGCTTCTCTACTAGGAATGCTAGTCAACTACTATTCCTAGCCTACTAGTAGTGCTAGCCACTGATAGTTTTAGTCTACTAATAGCAGTCTTCTAGTTGTGTTAGTCTCTTAGTAGTGCTAGTTTTTTAGTAGGCATGATCTACAAGTAGTGCTAATCTACTAGTAGTTCAAGTCTACTAATAGTGCTAGTTTCCTAGTCGTGCAAGTCTAGTAGTAAGTAGTGCTAGTTTACTAGTAAGTAGTGTTAGTCTACTAGTAAGTAGTATTAGTTTACTAGTAAGTAATGCTTGTTTGCTAGTATTGGTAGTCTTCTAGAAATGTTGGTCTAGTTTTAGTGGTAGTCTACTAATAGAAAATATTAGTCTCCTAGTACTGCTAGTCTATTAGTATTGTTACTTTACTAGTAGTCTACTAGATCTGCTAGTCTGCTAGAAGTGTTAGTCTACTAGTAGTGTTCGTCTACTAGTAGAAAGTGCTAGTCTCCTAATACTACTAGTCTACTAGTAGTATTAGTCTACTAGTAGTGTTGACCTACTAATAGTGTTAGCCTACTAGTAGAACTAGCCTACTAGTAGAACTAGTCTACTAGTAATGTTATTCTACTAGTAGTGTTATTCTACTAGTAGTGTTATTCTACTAGTAATGTTAGCCTATTAGTAGTATTAATCTACTAGTAATGTTAGTCTCCTAGTGGTGCTAGTCTACCAGTAGCTTTATCTACTAGCAGTGATAGTATATTATTAGTGCTAGCCTAAGAGTAATGCTAGTCTAATAGTAATCTACTAGAAGTGTTAGTTTGCTAGTTGTGCTAGTCTACTAGTTTTTCTAGAGTACTAAAAGTTAGTTTACTAGTAGTGTTAGCCTACTACTTGTTGTAGCCTACTAGAAGTGGTAGTCTACTGGTAGTTGTAGTCTACTAGTAGTGCTAGTGTACTAGTAGCGTTAGTCTACTAGTAGTACTAGCATACTAGTAGTGTTAGTCTACAGTTTTGCAAGTCTACTAGGAGTTTTAGTCTACTCGTAGTGCTAGCCTACTAGTTTTGCTGGTCTACTAGAAGTGTTAGTCTACTAGTAGTGTTAGTGTCCTAGTAGTCTTAGTGCTTAGTAGTCTTAGTTTCCTAGTAGTGTTAGTCTACTAGTATTAGTCTATTAGTGGTGCGAGTCTACTAGTAGTGCTAGTCTATTAGTAGTTCTAGTCTGCTAGTAGTGCTACTCTACTAGTAGTGTCAGTCTACTAGCAGTGGTGGTCTACTAGTAGTGTTAGTCTACTAGTACTGCCAGTTTCATAGCAGTGCTAGTCTCTTAGTAGTGCTAGTCTACTAGTAGTGTTTCTCTGCTAGTAGACTAATACTACTATTAGACTAGTACTATTAGTACGGTAGGACTACTAGTAGACTAGCTCTACTAGTAGACTAACACTACTAGGAGACTAACACTACTAGGAGACTAGCACTACTAGTAGACTAACACTTAGGAGACTAGCACTACTAGAAAACTAGTACTACGAGTAACTAACACTATTAATATACTAGTACTACTATTAGGCTAGCACTACTAGTCGACTAACACCACTAGTAGAATAGTTGTACTAGTAGAGTACCACTACTAGGAGACTAACACTACTAGCAAAGTAACACTACTAGTAGATTAACATTACTAGGAGACTACCCCTACTAGTAGGCTAGTAATAGACTAACATTACAACTAAGTTATACTACTAGTAGACTAGCCTTATTAGTAGACTAGAACTACTAGTAGATTAATACTACTAGGAGACTAGCAATAGCACTACTAGTAGACTAGAGTTACTAGTAGAGTAGCTCTACTAGTAGACTAGCTCTACTACTAGACTAATACTACTAGGAGACTAACACTACTAGTAGCCTAGCACAACTAGTAGACTAAAACTACTAAGAGACTAGCACTACTAGTAGACTAGTACTAAGAATAGCTAACAATATTACTATACTAGTACTACTAGTAGACTAAAACTACTAGGAGACTAGTACTACTAGTAGGCTCAAACTACTAGGATACTAGAACTACTAGTAGACTAATACGACGACTAAACTAACAATTCTAGTTGACTAGCAAAACTAGTAGATTAGAATTACTTGTAGAATAGCACTACTAGTAGACTAACACTTTGAATAGATTAGCAAAACTAGTAAACTATCAGTCTTAGGATACTAGTACTACTAGTAAACTAGCACCACTAGTAGACTAGATAAACTAGCAGACTACTACTAGACTACTAATACTAGTAGGTTAACACTACTAGTAGACTAACACTTCTAATACACTAGCAAAACTAGTAGATTACTAGTAGACTAGCCCGACTAGTAGACTAACACTTCTAGTAAATTACTAATAGACTAGAACTAGTCCTCGGCTAGCACTACTACTAGACTAGCACTATTAGTATGATAGCACTACTAGTAGACTAGAGTTACTAGTAGAGTAGCTCTACTAGTAGACTAGCTCTACTACTAGACTAATACTACTAGGAGCCTAACACTACTAGTAGCCTAGCACAACTAGAAGACTAAAACTACTAAGAGACTAGCACTACTAGTAGACTAGTACTAAGAATAGCTAACAATATTACTATACTAGTACTACTAGTAGACTAAAACTACTAGGAGACTAGCACTACTAGTAGACTAGTACAAAAAGTAGCTAACACTATTAGTATACTAGTACTACTATTAGGCTAGAACTATTAGTAGACTAGCCCTACTAAAAGACTAGCACTACTAGGAGACTAACACTACTTCTAGACTAGCATTACTAGTAGAACAGTCATACTAGTCGAGTAAAGCTACCAATAGACTAGCACTACTCGTAGACTAACACCACTAGTAGAACAGTCATACTAGTAGAGTAGCATTACTAGGAGACTAACACTACTAGTAAAGTAACAATACTAGTAAACTACCCCTACTAGTAAAGTAACAATTCTAGTAGACTACTAATAGACTAGCACTACTCCTAGGCTATCACTACTAGTAGACTAGCCCTAGTACTAAACTAGCACTACAAGTAGATTAACACTACTAGGAGACTAGCAATACTAGTAGAAGAATACTACTAGTAGACTAACATTATTAGTAGACTCGTACTACTAGTAGGCTCGAACTACTAGGAGACTAGAACTACTAGTAGATTAATACTAGGACTAGACTAACAATTCTAGTAAATTAGCAAACTAGTAGACTATAATTACTAGTAGAATGATACTACTAGTAGACTAACACTTCGAATAGATTAGCCAAACTAGTAAACCAAAACTCCTAGGAGACTAGTAGTACTAGTAGACTAGCAAAACCAATAGACTACTAGTAGGTTAACACCAACACTTCTAATACACTAGCAAAACTAGTAGATTACTAGTAGACTAGCCGTACTAGTAGACTAACACTTCTAGTAAACTACTAATAAACTAGAACTAGTCATCGACTAGCACTACTAGTAGGCTAGGATTACTAGTAGACTAACTCTACTAGTAGACTAGCACATCTAGGAGATTAGCATTATAAGGAGACTAGTACTACTAGTAGCCTAGCACTACTAGTAGACTAACACTACTAGGAGACTAGCACTACTAGTAGACTAGTACTACGAGTAGCTAACACTATTAGTATACTAGTACTACTATTAGGCTAGCACTAGTAATAGACTAACACTACTAAAAGACTAGCACTAGTATGAGATAACACTACTCGTAAACTAGTACTACTAGTAGAATATTTGTACTAGAAGAGTAACATTACTTGGAGACCTTGGAGACTAACACTACTAGTAAAGTAACACTATTAGTAGGCTAACAGTATTAGTAAATTAGTACTACTAGTAGCCTAGCACTACGAGTAGCTAGCACTACTAGTAGACGAGCATTACTAGTAGACAAATACTATTAGTAGACTATCATTACTAGTAGACTAACACTACTAGTAAAGTAGATCTACTACAAGGCTAACACTACTAGTAGACTAGTACTACTAAGACACTGGCACTACTAGTAGACTTGCACTACTAGTAGACGAGCCCTATTAGTAGACTACCACTACTAGTAAACTAGTACTACTAGGATACTAACACTTAATTAACTAAGACTTCTTGTAGACTACTAGTAGATTAGAACTACTAGTGGCTACCACTACTCGTAGGCTAACACTTCTAATAGACTAGCAAAAACTGTAGACTAGCACGACTAATATGCTAGTACTATTAATAGACTAGCGCTACTAGTACACTAGCACTACTAGGAGACAAACACTTCTATTAGACTACTAATAGACTAACACTACTCCGAGGCCAGCACTACTAGTAGAGTATGACTACTAGTAAACTAGCATTACTAAGAGACTCTCACTACTATTAGACTAGAACTACTAGTAGACAAACGCTACTAGTAGACTAACAATATTAGTAGACTAGTACTACTAGTAGACTAATAGTATTTGTAGACTAGCACTACTAGGAGATTACTAGTAGACTACCGCTACTAGTAGACTAACAGTCCTATTAGACTATAAGTACTACTAGACTTGTCCTACTAGCAAACTAGCAGCACTACCGGATTAGTACTGCTAATAGACGCACACTAATAGTAGACTAATAGTACTAGGACATTAACATTGCTAGTAAACAAACACTACTAGTAGACTAGCATTACTAGTAGGCAAGTACTACTAAGAGACTAGTACTACTAATAGACTAGCACAACTAGTAGAAGAACACTACTAGTAGAGTAGTACTACTAGTAGATTAGCACTACTGATAGACTAACACTATTAGGATACTAACACTACTAGTAGACTAACACTTCTTTTAGACTACTAGTAGACTAGAACTACTAGTAGGCTACCACTACTAGTGGATTAACACTTCTAATAGACTTACAAAACTGTAGACTAACACTACTAGTATGCTAGTACTACTAGTAGACTAATGCTACTAGTACACTAGCACTACTAGATGACAAACACTTCTATTAGACTACTAATAGACTAACACTACTCCTAGGCTAGACTAGGACTAGTAATAGACTAGCACTACTAGGAGACTACTATTACTAGTAGACTACTACTACTTGTAGACTTACACTACTAGTAGACTAACACTATTAGTAGACCAGTACTACTAGTAGACTAATAGTATTAGTAGACTAGGATGACTAGTAGAATAATACTACTAGTAGACTAGCATTACTAGCAAAATAACACTACTAGTAGACTAGCATTACTAGCAGAATAACACTACTAGTACAGTAACACTATTAGTAGACTAACACTTCTAGTAGACTAACACTACTAGTAGACTAACATTTCTAATAGAGTAACACTTCTAGTAGACTGACATTACTAGTATCTTAGTACTATTAGTAAACTAGCACTTCAAGTAGACTAACACTGCTTGGAGACTAGCACTGCTAGTAGATTAACAGTTTAAGTAGACTAGCAGTTCTAGTAAACTAGCACTACTGGTATGCTAGTACTACTAATGGACTAGCGCTACTAGTGGACTAGCACTACTAGTAGACTAGCGCTACTACCACACTAGCACTACTAGGAGACTATTAATAGTTTAGCCATACTCCTAGGCTAGTACTACTAGTAGACTAGCAGTACTTGTAGACTAGCTCTAGTAGGAGACTAGCACTAGTAGTAAACTAGTACTAGTAGTACACTAACACTATTAGAAGACTAGTCCTATTAGCAGACTAGCACTGCTAATAGTCTAGTACTACTAGAAACTAGTAGACTGACACTATTGGGAGACTAGCACTACCGGTAGACTAACACCACTAGTAAATTAGCATTACCACCAGACTAGCACTACTAGTAGCCTATCTTTACTAGTAGACTAACACTACTAGTAGACTACACTTGAATATAGAAAAGCTTGAGAGAGATTTTTCTCAGCTTTGAATCTCTTATTAAATAGAGATACAATCCAATCTAAAACTCAAAGCTGAGAAAAAATGGTGATACAACTACTACCAACATCTGACATACAATAATAAATGAAACATAATATACCTCAACTAACAACTAATAACCAACATTTAACATTAATTTAACATTCCCCCTCAAACTGGAGCATATAAATCATATGTTCCAAGCTTGGAAATCAAGTATTCAATCCGAGGACCCTTTAAGGGTTTGGTTAGTAGGTCTGCAAGCTGGTCATTGGTGCCTACAAATTCGGTCCTAATTTCCTTGGACAACACTTTTTCCCTGACAAAGTGACAATCAATTTCAATGTGTTTAGTCCTTTCATGAAATACCAGATTGGAAGCAATGTGGATAGCTGCCTGATTATCACAATAAAGTTGCATTGGAGAAATTTCACAGAACTTCAATTCTTGTACGAGTTGTTTAACCCACACCAACTCACAAGCTGCAAGAGCCATAGATCTATATTCAGCTTCTGCACTAGAGCGAGCAACAATCTTCTGTTTCTTACTCTTCCATGAGATAAGATTACCACCAAGGTACACACAATAATAGAGGACTCCATGTTATTTTCAAGGGAGATACCCTCATTACTCAAGGTAGGAACACGGAGGAGACGAGTAGTTAAGCTCTCCATGGAAGGGATATCTTGATCAGTCAGAACTTGATCACGAATGTGATTAAATGTCGGGTTCATACCACGAAGCATCATAACCATATAGAGGTTATCATGTCGTTTCCTTATTTCTTCTATAGAACCAGCTTCTAAGAAAAGCTTCAATTCTTCTACACCGGCTTGAGCTTCGGAAACATATGATACCATATCTGAGTCATTTTGTTTTAAGGAGGCTAGCTTTTGAACACAATCAAACAAATGTTGGATATCATTAGAGTAGATATCTTGGGTTTTCTTCCAAAACGAGTAACAGGTTTTGAAAGCTCTGAGGTTACTCAATATCTTAGGCTCCACTGACTGCCATAGAAGAGCACAAAGCTGAAAGTCAAGTCTCTTCCATTGGGCTTGTTGTTCAGCTGATGCCTTAATATCTACCTTTTCTAGATGCTCATGGTGTCCTTGACCAAGGAACCAGAGTTCCACAGAAGCAGCCCAAGCTAAATAATTTTTACCATTGAGCTTTTCTGTTGTGATGACGGCAGATCCAGAAAAAGGAAGAATGGGACTAGAGTTGACTGTGGTAGAAGAAGACATTTTTTTTAGATCTGAAAAAGAGGAAAAACAGAGACAGAGAGAGAGTTTTGATTTAAATCCACTAAATATTGCTCAAAGTGAACCACGCAGGTCAGCAATGGCTTCAGGAGGCTCCGGCGAGTCAAACGGCACCGAAACGACGGTGAACGGAGATCGTTTGGCCGGCGCGTGGAGCTCACGTGCTTTTTGTTTGGCGAGACCGAAGCTGCTCATGGAGCGACGTATGAAGGAGCGATTTACAGGGGTAGAACACACACGTCGAGGCGCACCTGGATCTGTGCTCACCGGAGAAAAAGTCGGCGGCGGACGGCAGCGGACAGCAGCGACAGTGGCGAACAGCCTACTGTGTGACTCTAGACGATAAATAGCATAATCGAACTTGCTATGATACCAACTTGAATATAGAAAAGCTTGAGAGAGATGTTTCTCAGCTTTGAATCTCTTATTAAATAGAGATACAATCCAATCTAAAACTCAGAGTGGTGAATACAACTGCCACCAACCTCTGACATACAATAATAAATGAAACATAATATACCTCAACTAACAACTAATAACCAACATTTAACATTAATTTAACAACTACCACTACCACCAAACTAACAGTTTAAGTAGACTAACAGTTCTAGTAGACTAGCACTACTGGTATGCTAGTACTACTAGTGGACTAACACTACTAATAGACTAGCGCTACTACCACACTAGCACTACTAGGAGACTACTAATAGTTTAGCCATACTCCTAGGCTAGTACTACTAGTAGACTAGCAGTACTTGTAGACTAGCTCTAGTAGGAGACTAGTACTAGTAGTAAACTAGTACTAGTAGTACACTAACACTATTAGAAGACTAGTCCTATTAGCAAACTAGCACTGCTAATAGTCTAGTACTACTAGAAACTAGTAGACTGACACTATTGGGAGACTAGCGCTACCGGTAGACTAACACCACTAGTAAATTAGCATTACCATCAGACTAGCACTACTAGTAGCCTATCTTTACTAGTAGACTAACACTACTAGTAGACTACCACTACCACTACCACCAAACTAACATTGCTAGTACACTAGCAAAACTAGTAGACCATTAGTAGACTAAGGCACTACTAGTAGACTAAACACTTTTAGTAGACTAGTAAAACTAGTAGATTAGCACTAACAGTAGACTAGCACTACTAGTAGAATAGTAGTACTGACTTTCTTGTAGTTCTAGTATTAATCGTTCTAGTCTACTAGTACTACTGGTCTATTAGTAGTGTTTGTCTACTAGTAGTTCTAGTCTGCTACTAATACTAATTTCTAGTAGTGCCAATCTACTCGTAGTGTGGGTCTGCAAGTCGTGGCTGTTTGCTAATAGTTTGTCAACTAGTATTACTAGTAGTCCTACTCTGCTAGTAGTGGTATTCTGCTTGTACTGTTAGTGGTAGTCTTCTAATAGTGATAGTCAACTAGTAGTGTTAGACTACTAGTTGTGCTAGTTGACTAATAGTTTTACTGTACTAGCAATGTTAGTCTACTATTACTCTCAATCTACTATCAGTTTACTAGTAGTGTCAGCCTACTAATAGTCTGGTGATAGTCTTAGTCTACTAGTAGTGCTAGTCAACTTGTAGTTTTAGTCTACTAGTAGTGCTAGTTTGTGAGTAGTTCTAGTCTACTAGTAGTGCTAGTCTGCTAGTAGTGTAAGTCTGGTGGTAGTGCTAGTAGTGCTAGTTTTCTTGTAGTGCTAGTCTACTAGTACTGCTAGTCTGCAAATAGTGTTTGTCTACTAGTAGTGGTTGTTAACTAGTAGTATTTGTCTACTAGTAATGGTAGTTAACTAGTTGATTTAGTCTGCTAGTAGTTCTAGTCTACTAGTAGTGTTAGTCTGCTAGTTGTCCTAGTCAAATAGTAGTGCTTATCTGCCAGTAGTGCTAGTCTGCTGGTAATGCAAGTTTGGTGGTAGTCCTTGTGTGCAAGTAGTGCTAGTTTTCCGTTAATGCTAGTATGCTTGTCTACTAGTAGTGGTAGTCAATTCGTAGTTTTTGTCTACTAGTAATGGTAGTCTATTAGTAGTGCTAATCTACTAATAGGTCTAGTTTGCTAGTAATTCTAGTCTATTAGTAGTGTTAGTCAACTAGTAGTGTTTGTCTACTAGTAATGGTAGTCAACTAGTTGATTTAGTCTGCTAGTAGTTCTAGTCTACTAGTAGTGTTAGTCTGCTAGTCGTCCTAGTCAAATAGTAGTGCTTATCTGCCAGTAGTGCTAGTTTGCTGGTAATGCAAGTTTGGTGGTAGTCCTTGTGTGCAAGTAGTGCTAGTTTTCCGTTAATGCTAGTATGCTTGTCTACTAGTAGTGGTAGTCAATTCGTAGTTTTTGTCTACTAGTAATGGTAGTCTATTAGTAGTGCTAATCTACTAATAGGTCTAGTTTGCTAGTAATTCTAGTCTATTAGTAGTGTTAGTCAACTAGTAGTGCTAGTCAACAAGGAGTTTTAGTCTACTAGTAGCGTTAATCTACTAGTAGTTGTAGTCTACTATTAGTTCAGCTAGTAGTACTGGTTGTTTACTAATAGCAGTAGTCAACTGGTAGTTTTAGCCTACTTATAACACTAGTCTACTAGTAGTGTTAGTCTTTTTGCAGTTCTAGTCAACTAGTAATTTTATTCTATTAGTACTGCTGGTCTACTAGTAGTTGTAGTCTACCAGTATTTTTAGTACTAATCTACTAGTACTGCTTGTCTACTAGTAGTGCTAGTCTGCTAGTTACGCTAGTCAATTACTAGTACTAATCTGCTAGTAGTGTTAGTCTGCTAGTAATAATAATTTGCTAGTATTGCTAGTCTGTTCATAGTACTAGTCTACTCGTACAGTTAGTCTGCTTGTAGTGCTAGTCTACTCGTTGTGATAGTCTGTTGGTAGTGCAAGTCTGGTGGTAGTTCTTGTATGCTAGTAGTGCTAGTCTTCCTGTTGTTCTAGTCTGCTAGTAGTGTTTGTCTACTAGTAGTGGTAGTCAACTAGTATTTTAGACTACTAGTAACGCTAGTCTGATAGTAGTCATAATCTACTAGTAGTTGTAGTCTTGTAGTACTGTTTGCCTACTAGTAAAGGTAGTCAACTAGAAGTTTTTGTCTACTTGTAGCACTAGTCTAGTAATAGGTCTAGTCTAGTAGTAGTGCTGGTTAATTAGTAATTTTAGTCTACTAGTAGCGTTAGTCTGCTAGTAGTTCTACTGTAGTAGTATTGCTTGTCTACTAGTAGTGGTGGTCAACAAGTAAGGCTTGTCTACTAGTAGTGGTAGTAAACTAGTAGTTTTAATCTACTAGCAGTCTAATATACTACTAGTGATAGTCTATTATTAGTGTTAGTCTATTAGAAATGCTAGTCAACTAGTAGTGATGGTTTACTAGTAATTGTAGTTTATTAATGGTTCTAGTACTAGTAGTTCTAGTCTACTAGTACTGTTTGTCTACTAGTACTGATAGTACTGCTTGTCTACTAGTAGTGCTAGTCTGCTAGTAGTACTAGTCTGCTAGGGATGTTAGTCTGCTAATAGTGCTAGTCTGCTCGTAGTGCTAGTCTACTCGTAGTGCTTGTCTACTAGTAGTGCTTGTCTACTAGTACTGCTAGTCTTCCTGTAGTGCTAGTACTGTTAGTCTACTAGTAGTGTTTGTCTACTAATAGTGGTAGTCAACTAGTAGTGTTCATCTACTAGTAGCACTAGTCAACTAGTAGGTCTAGTCTACTAGTAATGTTAGTCTAGTAGTAATGTTAGTCTACTAATAGTGCTAGTCAACTAGTAGTTTTAGTCTACTAGTGGCGCTAGTCTACTAGTAGTTGTAGTCTACTAGTAGTTAATGGTGGTAGTCATCTAGTAATGCTTATCTACTAGTAGTGGTAGTCAACTAGTAGTTTTAGTCTACTTATATCGCTAGTCTACTAATAGGTCTAGTTTACTAGTAGTTCTAGTTTATTAATAGTACAAGTCTATTAGAAATGTCAGTTAACTAGTAGTTTTACTCTACTAGTAGTGTCGGTCTACTAGTAATTGTAGTCTATTAGTAGTGCCTTTTATAGCAGTGTTAGTCTAGTAGTAGTACTAATCTGCTAGTAGTGACACTGTGCTTGAAGTGCTAGTCTGCTTATAGTGCTTGTCTGTTAGTAGTGCTTGTCTGTTAGTAGTGTTTCTCTACTAGTAGTGCTTGTTTGCTAGTAGTGCTTGACTGCTTTTAGTGTTAGTAGTTCTTGTCTACTCGTAATGCTTGTGTTCTAGTAGTGTTAGCAGTGTTTTCCAATTTGAGCGCTAGTCAACTAATAGTTTTAGTCTACTAGTAGCGCTAGTCTACTAGTGGCGCTACTCTACTAGTTGTGTTAGTCTACTAGTTGTGCTAGTCAACTAGTAGTTTTATTCTACTAGTATCGCTGGTCTACTAGTACTTGTAGTCTACTAGTAGTTCTAGTCTACTAGTACTGCTTGTCTACTAGGGTTGCTAGTAGTGATAGTCTACTACTAGTACTATTCTGGTAGTAGTACTAATCTGCTAGTAGTGCTAGTCTGCTAGTAGTGCTAGTCTGCTAGTAGTGCTAATCGGCTAGTAGTGCTAGTATGCTCGTAGTGCTTGTCTACTAGTAGTGCTAGTCTACTGGTAGTGGTAGTCTGCTCATAGTGCTTGAGTTCTAGTAGTGCTTGTCTATCAGTAGTGTTTGTCTACTAGTAGTGGTAATTAACTAGTAGTTTTAGTTTACTAATAGAGCTAGTTTACTAGTGGTACTAGTCAACTAGTAGTTTTAGTCTATTGGTAGTGCTAGTCGATTAATAGTTGTAGTCTATTAGTAGCGCTAGTCTACTAGTAGTTGTAATCTACTAATAGTGCTTGTCTACTTGTAGTGGTAGTCAACAAGTAGCTTTAGTCTACTAGCAGTGCTAGTCAACTAGTAGTTGTAGTCTAGTAGTATTTCTAGTCTACTAGTAGTGCTAGTCTACTAGTAGTACTAATCTGCTAGTAGTGTTAGTCTGCTAGTAGTGCTATTCTGCTACTAATGCTAATTAGTCTGCTAGTAGTACTAGTCTGCTCGTAGTGCTTATTTGCGAGTAGTACTTAGTCTGCTAGTAATTCTAGTCTTCTTGGAGTGCTAAAGTACTAGTAGTGATAGTATGGCTAGTCTACTAGTAGTAATAATATTGTTAGTTTAGTATTAGTGATAGTAATTCTACTCTATTAGTAGTGATAGTCTACTACTAGTAGTATTGCTAGTCTACTAGAAGTAATAGTCTACCAATAATTCTAGTCTACTACCACTAGTGCAAGTACATTAATAGTGTTAGTCTACTGGTGGTACTAGTAGTGCTTGTCTACTAGTGATGTTAGGCTACTAGTAGTAATAATGGTGGTAGTCTACTAATAATGGTAATCTATTAATAATGGTAGTTTGCTAGTAATGCTAGTCTACAAGTAGTAATAATATTGTTAGTCTACTATTAGTCCAAGTCTACTAGTAGGTAAGTATATTAGTAGTGCTAGTCTACTAGTAGTAATAGTGTTGCTAATATTACTAGTAGTGCTAGTCTAATAGTAATGCTTGTCTACTAGTAATACATAGTAATGCTTGTCTACTAGTAGTGCTAATGAATTTGTACTGCTAGTCTACTAGTGGTAGTGTTTTACTAGTATTGCTACTCTACTACTAGTGTTAGTTTAGTGCTAGTCTACTACTTATGCTAGTATTGGTAGTCTACTTGTAGTGATAGTCTGCTAGTAGTGCTAGTCTACTAGTAGTACTAGTCTAATATGACTAATTGTCTACTAGTAGTGCTACTCTACTTATAGTGTTAGTCTACTAGTTGTACTGGTATACTTGTATTGCTAGTACTAGTCTACTAGTAAATCTAATACTACTTAATCTACCATTACTACCTAGTAGTGCTAGTCTAGCTAGTCTACTAGTAACGATGGAGCAAGGCATTAATCCAAAACTTTCTCTTAGGGAAGAGAGAGAGAGATACTTTGAACCAATTAATTTTTGTTAGCACAATCTGCATAATCTCATAATCATCCAAGTAAAGTTTGAGATATGTTTGATTACGGTGGAGGTTCTAATTGATTTTGGATTATTGGAAGGTGGTTTGGTGACGTAGGGGCTATATTTGGTGGCTGTGGGTAGGGTTAAGGAAACAAATCACCAGAATTGATATTGGTTCGAAGAGAGGGGAAAGGAAATTTGGTGTTTAGGGAGACAACCATGTTTGAGAAAGGTATAATGTTTCCATAAAACATGAGATGCCTTGAAAGAAATTATTCATTGGATTGTAAGTGTAGAAGATAGATTGCGTTTGGTTCCAGGGGTATTGCTAAGCTATAACATAACACAAAGACAAGCTATATTACGGGAGGCATTTCAGTGAATGAAGTGACGGGAATTATAGTTTATCTTGCTAGTTGAAGCATATTTATAATGTGACATGTGAAATAGCAAGATACCAGAATTGAATAGGGAGGGAAGAAAATAACACCTACAAAAACTCGAAGCGTCACTTTATTGAGGTTGAATAGTTTCACATGAAGATTCAATTGTGTTTGTGCAATAGCTATGGTGGATCACCTACAACAATCCATTGATAAAGTGAAGCCAAATTAAGGAGGAAATGATACTTGGCATTGGAATGCAGAGGCATCAGGAGAGTATTATGTAAAATCAGTGTATTATGTCCTACAAGTGCAAGGGACCATAAAGATAAGTATGTTTAATTATGTCTGGAAACTGAAAATACCTGTAAACATAGCACGTTTCAGTAGGAAGTTGATGCTTAACAGATTGCCAGCAACGTCGAATCTCAACATGAGAAGTGTTTAGTTGCCAAATGATGATATTCTGTGTCTATTCTGTCAAAAACAACGAGAGAAAATTATCATATTTTCAGTTCTTGTTCTTTTTTTTATCTGGTGTGGAAATGGGTTGGCAAATACACAGTTCTGCGGGCTAATGTCATACATCACTTTAAACAGAGCATGAAATGAGAAAAGGAAGAAAAATTCTCAGGAAGCATGGCAGGTTCTTTGGTAGAGTTATATATGTACTATTGAATGGATGATTACAATATTAATTTGGTAGTATGACATAGAAGGATGACCTAGTCTATAATTATGAGAATACATAATTAATGCATATACCTTTACACAATGGAATTGAGGGGGAAAAGGCAGGAATAATAGAAGTTATCTTTAATTTGTTTTGCTAGCTCTCCAATTTGTTAGGTTATGCCATGCTTCCTGAATGAAACATACACTGTCAGTAAACATGACTTGGCTACATAGGATTTTAGTCATTTTACAATAGAAATGAAATTAATTCAGAAATTGGGTACGTAAAGTGAACAATAAAGGATCAATGAATGTTAAGAAAAAAGGAAACAATTCCATTAAAAGTCGTCATTGTAGTTTGACCATTAGGTAAAGCAACTGAAAGAGCCTATGTAGAAGAAACTAATTATATATTGAAAATCATCTCGACCATAAAGACATGGTTAATTTGATAAAAAAGGGTCTGAAAATATAACAATTTTTGTGCAAAAGTGGTTACAAAATAATAAAACATACTTACAATATCTCTATCAAAGAAGCTCTTGCACACCAATTGTTTACATGCCATTAATCTCCATCCCTATGTCTGAAACCACAATCCGATAACATTGCACACATGCCCAACTTAGAGACCTATCTATAATTTGGAAACCAACAAATTAACCTTCTTTGGTTAGTTGTAACCGCTGGCTGTGACACATGAGCAGTTTATTTACAATTAAGCTTATAAGATAGATAAAATATTTTTCATTGTAACCCCTCTCCCACACTTGGAGTTAATGAACCAATATGGAGAAAAAATATTGTTTATATCTATTTAGCTTTGAAACAAACTGAGGCTCTACATTATATGACAAGTAAAAATGGAGACATACATAAAATAAGAAAGTATAACATCATTCAAAGGATTATAGTTTCACTCAAAGAGAAAGCAAGTACTAGGCTAGCACTACTCATAGGCTAGCACTACTAGTAGACTAATACTATTATTAAACCAATATTACTAGTAGACTAATAGTATTAGTAGACTAGCACGACTAGTAGAATAGAACACTACTAGTACACTAGCGCTACTAGTAGACTAACACTTCTAGTAGACTAAAATTACTAGTAGACTAACACTTCCAATAGAGTAGAAAAACAACTAGCCTTCTATTAGACTACCATTACTAGTAAACTAACACTTCTAGTAGACTAGCAAAACTAGTAGACTAGCACTACTAGTAGTCTAGCACTACAAGTAGGCTAACACTACTAGTAGGCTAGCACTACTAGTAGGCTAGCACTACTAGTAGACTAGCAAAACTATAGATTAGCATTACTAATAGACTAGTGCTACCGGTAGACAAACACTTCTATTAAACTAACACTTCTAGTAGACTACTAATAGACTAGCACTACTAGTAGACTAGCATTACTAGAAAACAAGCACTATTAGGAGACTAACACTACTAATAGACTAGCACTACTAGTAGACTAGCATTATTAGTAGACAAACACTATTAGGAGACTAACACTACTAGTAGACTAACACTACTAGGACACTAACACTATTAAGACATAAACACTACCAGTAGACACTAACACTACAGTAGGCTAACACTTCATGTAGACTACTAATAGACTAGCACTACTAGTAGACAAGCACTATTAGGAAACTAACACTACTAGTAGACTAACACTACTAGGACACTAACACTATTAGGACACAAACACTACTAGTAGACACTAAAACTACAGTAGGCTAACACTTCATGTAAACTACTACTAGACTAGCACTACTAGTAGGCTAGCACTATTAGTAGGCTAACGCTACTAGTAGACTAACACTTCTAGTACACTAGCACTACTAAGAGACTAACACTAATAGTAGACTACTAATAGACTAGCACTAACGCAACTCCTAGGCTAACACTACTAGTACACTAACACTTCTAGTAGACTAAGATTATCAGTAGACTAGCATTACCAATAGACTAGCATTACTAGTAGACTAGCATTACTAGTAGACAAGAATTATTAGGAGACTAACACTACTAGTAGACTAACACTACTAGGACACTAACACTATTAGGACACAAACACTACTAGTAGACACTAACACTACTAGTAGACACTAACACTACAGTAGGCTAACACTTCATGTAAACTACTACTAGACTAGCACTACTAGTAAGCTAGCACTATTAGTAGGCTAGCGCTACTAGTAAACTAACACTTCTAGTACACTAGCACTACTAAGAGACTAACACTAATAGTAAACTACTAACAGACTAGCACTAACGCAACTCCTAGGCTAACACTACTAGTCCACTAACACTTCTAGTAGACTAGGATTATCAGTAGACTAGCACTACCAATAGACTAGCACTACCAGTAAACTAACACTACCAATAAACTAACACTACCAGTAAACTAACACTACCAGTAAACTAACACTACCAGTAGATTAACACTACCAGTAGACTAACACTACCAATAAACTAACACTACTAGTAGACTAACACTACTAGTAGACTAACACTATGAGTAGCTAACACTATTAGTAGACTAATAGTATTGGTAAACTAGCACTACTAGTAGACTAGCACTACTAGTACACTAACACTTCTAGTAGACTAGGATTACTAGTGGACTAACACTACTAATAGACTAACACTATTAGGACACTAACACTTCTAGACTAAAACTAGCACTACTAGTAGACTAACACTACTAGGACACTAACACTATTAGGACACAAACACTACTAGTAGACACTAACACTACTAGTAGACACTAACACTACAGTAGGCTAACACTTCATGTAAACTACTACTAGACTAGCACTACTAGTAAGCTAGCACTATTAGTAGGCTAGCGCTACTAGTAAACTAACACTTCTAGTACACTAGCACTACTAAGAGACTAACACTAATAGTAAACTACTAACAGACTAGCACTAAAGCAACTCCTAGGCTAACACTACTAGTCCACTAACACTTCTAGTAGACTAGGATTATCAGTAGACTAGCACTACCAATAGACTAGCACTACCAGTAAACTAACACTACCAATAAACTAACACTACCAGTAAACTAACACTACCAGTAAACTAACACTACCAGTAGATTAACACTACCAGTAGACTAACACTACCAATAAACTAACACTACTAGTAGACTAACACTACTAGTAGACTAACACTATGAGTAGCTAACACTATTAGTAGACTAATAGTATTGGTAAACTAGCACTACTAGTAGACTAGCACTACTAGTACACTAACACTTCTAGTAGACTAGGATTACTAGTGGACTAACACTACTAATAGACTAACACTATTAGGACACTAACACTTCTAGACTACTACTAGGCTAACACTACTAGTAGGCTAACACTTCTAGTACACTAGCACTACTAACAGACTAACACTTATAGTAAATTACTAATAGACTAGCACTACTAATAGACTAGCACTACTCCTAGGCTAGCACTACTCCTAGGCTAGCACTACTCCTAAGCTAGCACTACTAGTAGACTAGCACTACTAGTAGACTAGGACTACTAGTAGACTAACACTAGTAGTAGACTAACACTACTAGGATACTAACACTACTAATAGACTAACATTTCCAATAGACTAGAGAAACGACAATACTTCTATTAGACTAGCACTTGTAGTAGGTTAACGTAATGTTAACACTTCTAGTAGACTAGCAAAACTAGTAGACTAACACTACTAGTAGAGTAGCACTTCTAGTATACTAGCAAAAAAAGTAGACTAACACTAATAATATGCTAGTAGACTAGCGCTACTAGTAAACTAGCACTATAGGTAGACTAACACTTCTAGTAGACTTTCTAATAGATTAGCTTTACTAGTAGACAAGCACTAGTAGGAGACTAATACTTCTAGTAGACTAGCAAAAAAAGTAGACTAACACTACTAGTATGCTAGTAGACTAGTGCTACTAGTAAACTAGCACTACAGGTAGACTAACACTTCTAGTAAACTACTAATAGATTAACTCTACTAGTAGACAAACACTAGTAGGAGACTAATACTCCTAGTAAACTAACACTACTAGTAGACTAGTATTACTAGTAGACTAACACTACTAATAGACTAACACTACTATGTATTGACACTATTATGTAGTGACACTACTACGACACTGATACTACTAGTAGACTAGCATTACTAGTAAATTAACACTACTAGTAAACTAACACTACTAAGACACTAACACTTCTAAGACACTAACACTTCTACCAGTAAACTAACACTTCTGCTAGTGTTAGTGTCCTAGTAGTGTTAACACTTCTACCAGACTAGCACTAGTAGGACACTAGCACTACTAAGAGACCAACACTACTAATAAACTAACACCTCTAGTAGACCACGATGTTTGAGAATGGTATAATGTTTCCACAAAACATGAGGTGTAGAAGATAGATAGCGTTTAGTTCCAATGGTATGGCTAAGGCATAACACAATGGGCCATAACACAAAGACAAGATATATTACGGGAGGCATTTCAGAGAATGAAGTGAGGGAAATTATTGTTTATCTTGCTAGTTGAAGCATATATTAATGTGAATAACATGTGAAATAGCAAGATACCAGAATTGAACAGGGAGGGAAGAAAATAAAAGCTGCAAAAAGTCAAAGCCATTGTCACTTTATTGGGTTTGAATAGTTTCACATGAAGATTCAATTGTGCTTGTGCAATAGCTATGGTGGATCACCTGCAACAATCCATTGATAAAGTGAAGCCAAATCAAAGGAGGAAATGATACTTGGCATTGGAATGCAGAGGCATCAGGAGAGTATTATGTAAAATCAGTGTATTGTCCTACAAGTGCAAGGGATCATTAAGATAAGTTTGTTTAATTGTGTCTGGAAACTGAAAATACCTGTAAATATAGCACGTTTCAGTAGGAAGTTGATGCTTAACAGATTGCCAACAACGTCTAATCTCCAACATGAGAAGTGTTTAGTTGCCAAATGATGATATTCTGTGTCTTTTGTGCAATAGCTATGGTGGATCACCTGCAACAATCCATTGATAAAGTGAAGCCAAATCAAGGAGGAAATGATACTTGGCATTGGAATGCAGAGGCATCAGGAGAGTATTATGTAAAATCAGTGTATTATGTCCTACAAGTGCAAGGGATCATTCAGATAAGTTTGTTTAATTGTGTCTGGAAACTGAAAATACCTGTAAACATAGCACGTTTCAGTAGGAAGTTGATGCTTAACAGATTGCCAACAACGTCTAATCTCAACATGAGAAGTGTTTAGTTGCCAAATGATGATCTGTGTCTATTCTGTCAAAAACAACCAGAGAAAATTATCATCTTTTCAGTTCTTGTTCTTTTTCTTATCTGGTGTGGAAATGGGTTGGCAAATACACAGTTCTGCGGGCTAATGCCATACATCACTTTAAACAGAGCATGAAATGGGAAAAGGAAGAAAAAATCTCAAGAAGCATGGTAGGTTCTTTGGTATAGTTATATATGTACTGAATGGATGATTACAATATTAATTTTGTAGTATGACATATGATCTAAGAGAAGGATGACCTGGTCTATAATGTGAACTGAGAATACATAATTAATGCATATACCTTTACACAATGGAATTGAGGGGGAAAAGGCAGGAATAATAGAAGTTATCTTTAATTTGTTTTGCTAGCTCTCCAATTTGTTAGGTTATGCCATGCTTCCTGAATGAAACATACAATGTTAGTAAACATGACTTGGCTACATAGGATTTTAGTCATTTTACAATAGAAATGAAATTAATTCAGAAATTGGGTACGTAAAGTGAACAATAAAGGTCAAGGAATGGTAAGAAAAAAAGAAACAATTCCATTAAAAATGGCCATTGTAGTTTGACCATTAGGTAAAGCAACGGAAAGAGCATATGTAGAAGAAACTAATTATATATTGAAAATCCTCTCGACCATTAGACACGCTTAATTTGATAAAAAAGGGTCCGAAAATACAACAATTTTTGTTCAAAAGTGGTTACAAAATAATAAAACATACTTACAGTATCTCTATCGAAGAAGTTCTTGCACACCAATTGTTTACATGCCATTGATCTCCATCCATGTCTGAAACCACAATCCGATAACATTGCACACGTGCCCAACTTAGAGACCCATATCTATAATTTGGAAAGCAACAAATTAACCTTCTGTGGTTGGTTGTATCTGCTGGTTGTGACACAGGAGCATTTTATTTACAATTAAGCTTATAAGATAGATAAAACATTTTTGACTGTAACCCCTCTCCCACACTTGGAGTTAATGCACCAATCTGGAGAAAAAATAATGTTTATATCTATTTAGCTTTGAACCAAACCGAGGATCCACACTATATGACAAGTAAAAATGGAGACATACATAAAATAAGAAAGTATAACATCACTCAAAGGATTATAGTTTCACTCAAAGAGAAAGCAACACCATTTTAATTACCAAAGTTGTTAGGGATGTTATCCAATACTAAATACCGAAATAAAATGTGCCAAGGATTATTATATCATTTCTTCCTTTTTAAAGGTATAGATATAAGCATAAAAGCATATTTAGTAAGGATGAATAGTCTAGTAGATTTTTTTACCAATGCACCGATATCAGCACAAATGAAAGTTCTTTCACTCTGCACTATCAAGCATAGTAGTTTGAAGAGCAGAAACAGCTTGCAAATCATGGAGTGTGACTTGAAAAAGGTAGCGATACATGTAGGTTACTCAGATATTTCTCTAATTGGCTTAGAACCTACAAGTGTATTTACCAAAAAATATATGAAAAGGTTGGAGCATATAACAAACAATTTATGAAAGAATGCAGGAAGCAATTTTAAACTATGTTAATCATCGAGTCTCACAGTGGTGTTAACTTCTACAGAGTAACCATATTGAAGAAGACTCTTGATAATTCATGGACAATAAAACCTCCATTGGGTTTGAATTCTCTCTTGCTCTGATGTCTGCTATATATGCACTAGTTCAATGAAAAGGAATGAAAAATTTTCCACCTTGAGTACACAACAACAATGGTTGCATATTGGACAGCAAAATTAAAGTAGAAAACTAAAAAAAATTATGAAGAAAAACTACCCTTAAGTGCAGAACAATACCATACCACTCTTTTTGGACCACACAACACCAACAATGAGCAAGATCTTTATCCATTATGCATGTTCGGTTTTTGAATCTGTTCAATACAAGATAAAATAGAAAACATCAAAAGGGTGAACAAGAAAAAAAAAACAATGAGCACGGTTCATCTGCTTTCTGATGAAGAAAAACTACAAATTAGTTTCTTCATCTTAGTCGTAATTTTCTCAAGACAAATAGAAAAATAACCGAGATATAGGGTTCTTAAGAAGATCAAGAAAAACATTTGGGCAATGTTGGTTTTTTAGATGGACCTGCTAGGGACATCTTACAAAATCACAAAATATTTATGGACAAGAGTTAGCAAGGCAAGAACACCATCATACCACTCTTTTTGGACTAAACAACACCAACACTGATCATTGTCCTCACATCTTGATAATCTTTTGACTGCATTATGCATGATCAATTTTGAATCTGTTAAATACAAAATCAAATAAAAAAAAATATCAAAAGGGTGAACAAGCAAAAGAAAAAGAGAGACAAGAAACATTATTCATTTGCCTCACATATTGATTATCTTTTTCCTGCATTATGTATGTTCAATTTTGAATTTATTCAATACAACATAAAATAACAAAAGATCGAAAGGGTGAACAAGCCAAAGAAAAAGCAAGACAAGAAACAGTGTCATACTAAGTTATGAAGAAAACAAGAAAGATCATCACTGATCATCACCTTTTTCAAAAATAAGACAACACATAATTCTTCAATACCATGAGCAATAATAACACATGCATTGTGATCAGAGAAAATGATATTTAGAATTTAAGTCGTTCTACAAGTACCTTCACTATTAAGAGATGCAAGATACAAGGAAAGAAAGGTGTGGTGGTGGAGTGATTGCATTGGAGAAAATTTAAAGAAATGAAAGAAAATTTTGAAGAAAAGGTGCGGTTGTGGAGTGGTTGAATTGCAAGATTGCACTGTCACATATGTCAAACCTTCTTGATCCCTAGCTACCACAATACGAGGAAGGGAGAGAACAAAGAAAGAGAAAAACAGAGAAAATTAAGAATTGATATGAATGGTTAGAGAGTGAGTGTCACCGGGGGTGAAGAAAATGAGTGACATAACTCAATAATCGACTTTATATATATACATACATACATATATATATATATATATATATATATATATATATAGAAAAGGAAGGGTAAAATCAACTCTAACAGAAATTATCTGCTAACTTATTGGCCTTTATCTTTTACTTAATAGAACCGAAATAAAAAAAAAAATTATTATTAGATATACGTAATGCATATAAATATATTTTTTAGTTTAATAAGTTATTATAATAATTTTTTTAACAATAATATTTACTAATTTATTGGTATTTATTTTTTAGTCATGGTAGCATTGTAATCATTTGGTGCTTTCTTGTAGGGAGAGAGGTAAAAAATCGGTTCATAATCAAAGAAACAAAAATGGTTATCCTCTGTTAAGTAATTGATAATTATATTAGTCACCATTATTTCTTTAGGTTGCTCCTGTATTGTTTCTAAGATAATATTTAGTTGTAGTAACTTGATGATTGTATAATCAGTTTCTTATAAATTTTTCTAGTATTCAATGTCAGATTCTAAAGAAAAAAGTTTCACATATAATTGATTTTCTTTAACATATTTTATTGTTTATCTCTAAAAAAAGTTTCCACGTCAAATTTCTCTGTTACTTAAGAAGAATCAAATTTTATTGTTTATCTCTAAAAATAGTCTATCATTTTACTGTTTTTCTCTCTTTCTAAGAACTCTTTTTTCTCGGAAGAAACCAAAGCCATGGATGTTCTTGATGCTATTTTTGAAGTTTTCTCACTGTCCCCGTTCATAAAAAGCAATGCAAATTAAGTCAGGTTTTCATCAGTTTTCTATGTCTACATCATGCTATTTTCTTCCTTCAGTTTAAGTGAGTTATAGGTTGTTCCTAGTCCCAAGAAAATTTTGGTTTTTTATTTTTTTATTTCTGGTACATACTATTGAAATCAAAGTGAAAATGGTCTAAGATATGGTTGTCAAAGAAGAAATAGAAATTTGGTTGTCCACATGAAAGGTGTTAAATTTTTGTCCTTTTTATTCTCTCATGTATCATACAACATGGTTTGATCATTTTTATAACTACAAATAAAATGATAAATCAAACTATTTAATCTTTCTCTTGTAGGATTCAGTAAATTAATGATGAATTTTTTTTCAACAATTCCATAGACCAAGGTTGGGTCATCTTTTGATTAGTAGCATGATTTTGTTAGATAAGAGTTATTTAATGTAGTTCCACAAACTTTGTGAGAAACTATCACAAGTTCAAAAAGTAGATCTTACTAAAAATAGAGGGAGAATAGGAAAAGTACATTTATGTATGAATTTGTTTCTTCTATGGAAAGTACATACTCTTCATAACAAAGAAACACAAAGTGGCATAATAATTTTTCTATAGAGTTGTGATTTCCCTGTTATATAGAGTTGTGATACTCTGAACACCTTCACTCATGATCGATTAATTTTTTTTCTTATCCACTCCAAACATGGGTTCTATTAGACAACTTCACTTAGGAAGTTTGTCATCTCCAACCTTTCTTACTATCCCAAGCAACCTTTCAACTACCAACTAGTTTTAATTTTATATGTTTACCTTTTGTTAATTAATGTATTGTCTCTCACTAATTCTTTCTCATTATATTATACAACCTAGAACGAAATCCTCTATTCGAGATTGTGTCTCATTCTCTGTCTCAATCAATCAATAAATGTCATGTTATTTAATTAGCTATATAAAATATAAAAAAATAAAAGAAAATTCATTAAATAATGTGTCCTTTATTTATTCGTTGGGACAGAGAATGAAACACCAATTTGGAACAGAGGATTTTCATCTTATACAACTTTTCTCCAATTCATTAATATAATTCTAGTAATTTATAATAAATATATAATTATAGAAAATTATAATTTAAATATGTAATTTAAAATTTATATATTTAATTATATAAATTATAATTTAAATATTAATTATATTAATTTATTATTTAAATATGTAATTACATAAATTTATAATTTAAATATGTAATTATAATTTAAATATCTTATTATAGAAATTTATAATAATATATAATTATAATAATTTAAATATATAATTAATTTATATTATTAAAATATATTATAATTATTTTAAATACTTCATTATTGATATAATTATTAATAATTCTCTTATTTTTCATTTTACAACTTTCAGCTAGTTGATCAACTAGTTTCACCAAGCACTTACAACTAGTTTTTTAGCTTTTAGCTTTCAGCTAACTTTTCAGCTTTCAATTAGCTTTTAACTTTCAACTAGCTAAATGTTAGACCCATTAGAAAAAGAAAGTAAAGTTTGTTGGAGGTTGAGAAATGCATAAAGTTGGGAAGATGAATCGAGAAAGAGGAAGTTGGACAATCTCGAAAAAGTAGGTTATAAACAAAAGAGACAGTGAAGAATGATTGCTAAATAAGTAATTGTGGAGTCAGGAGTATATATACAAGGTAGCTAGGCTATGTGGAAGTTATTAAGACAATTTTGATTGAGTTAGTCGACTAGAAACAAATAAGTTGTGATGTAATCTTCCCTAGCATGGGCTTGAGCTAGGACCAATAAGAAGGGAGCATGACTTGGATGAAACTTCAAGGAGCTTAGTTTAGGAATGTCCCATTTAATTGTGTTAATTGGATCATTTCTAGGCTTGTATAAGCACCCTTAAGTAATTAGGATTTTAAGGGTGTAACTAGTTTAATTTTTGACCTTGTATTTTGACCTATAGGTCTATTTTTCTTTAGGATGTGTATTTAGTCTCTTTGTGGAGTGTGTTAATTAGTTGGGCTCAAGAAGGATGTATTTGGACGTGTGGAATTATTAACCACACCCCTAATTCCTTCTAACACCCTTCTAACCAATACATGAAGCATGTAAAAGATATGTGGACCCCCTCGTCCCCTCTTGTTAGCTGTTACCTCATTTTCTCACTCCTACATAGCCTTTCTTGTTGCTTCTTATTTAAATTTAAATTTTGGGAACTGTCATGTCATCTCCCTCCAAAATTCAAATTCAAACTAAGAGGGACCATATATTAATTTTCTTAGGGCCTTGTTTGGATCTAGTTTATTTATTAAGTGCTAAATTGGTTTCCAACCAAACTAACACTTAATTAATTAAACTAATCCCCCTAATTAAGAGGTTGGACGTTCACTCTCATGCTTAGGCCCATAGATCCATGCCTTACTCTATAAATAGAGTTTTCCACCTCATGTATCATTTTAACACTCATTTTTAATTGAAAGATATATTCATTCTCTACACTAGAAAGTCTCTTCTTCTTTTACAGAGAGTGTTCATGATTGCCCCTTGATTGAGAGTCCTTCATGCTATTATCAATGGTTCCTTCCCATGTGGCTAGCTCCCTTAGAGGCTTATCTCCTACCTAGTAGAAGTGGCGCCTACTATCACCACCACCTTCTAATCTTCCACCTCCATTTCAAAGCTCCAAACGGACCTCTAAGAGTAGATCTTAGGCTAAACTTCCTTCTCCAAAAAATGGTCAACCATGGCTTCAGGAGGGTTGCACCAAGTTGAAAATCGAAGAATTTTGGCAGTTAGCAGGTTGCGTAGCTAGAATGCAGTGAGCAATTACATATTTCATCCTAAACTAGTGCTAGCAAGTTTATTTTTTTTAAAGGTAAAGGTTTGTATATTATATATATATATATATATATATATATAAAATTTTTAAATGACTACAAAATCATTTTTTTACGTAACTATTAGGTCCACTAGAAAAAAAAAGTAGAGTTGTTGGAGGTTCAGAAGTGCATAAAGCTAGGAAGAAGAATCAATAAAAAGGAAGTTTTATAGTCTTCAAAAAGTAGTTTATAAAAAAAAGAGAAAGTGAAGAATTTTGACTAATAAAAGAAGTGGTTGAGTAGAGAGGGCACATATGTTCAGTTTATTTACTACTCTACTTATGTCAAGTGCATCAATCATATGTAATATATGATGTAAATCAAGTCGTATCCTCGAGGATTTGACAGATATTAAAATATTCAGTATTCTAATCTAAACTTTGTAGAATTCATCATAGTTGTGTAACAATGTAATATAAACAGAAGTATGGAAAGATTGAAAGTAACAACAGTATAATAGTAAGAACATATTCAATAGAGATAGATGTTGTGACCTTAATTTCCTATTCAACTATTCATAAACTCAATAATTAAATCTCCAATTAATCTCAAAACTATTTTTCCCACCAAACGTATTCAAACACTAATTCCTCAATGAGAGAACCTTAACTATGATAATCAACTCACCCCTCAATTCAAGATATTAAAATAGTTAGATAATCGATTCAGGGAAAGACGAAAAATGAATAAACATTATTCTATTCCGAAATCCACTATTTATATGGTGCTTTTTCTCAAAATATTTTTCCAATTCATTCATGCATATTAAATCAAGTTAAAAGTTGATCAAACAAAAAACAAGCATTAAAAATAGAGAAAAACATGAAATAAGGAATATAACCTTGAATTACAATTAAAAGTTTAAAAATAGTTTAACAGTACACCAATCTACCAACTGAGAAATGTTTAGCTACTCACTCCCATGAGCAGCTCATAAAAGCAAGAAAACACAAGAAGATTGAAGAAGAAATAAAAAAAGATTGATCATGTCTCTACTTCAATATTCTTTTCTTCTCTCAACTCTCTGTCCTTTTTTTTTCTTTCTGTGTAATGTTATTGTCTCTTATTGTTTCCTTCCCACTTAAGTTCTTTTAATTTCATTGGTCCAATTAGGAAGTGTTCTCCCAGCAACATCTCTCACCCAATAAGAGTGCTAAGATTCATGATCTCGAGGTGGAACTTGCTGGGCGACATGACTCACCCAACGACAACCTCTTATTTCTTCTTTCGGACTTGACACTCTTTTGCTAGGCATGAAAGCTCGCTAGGTGACAATAGAACATGTGTCATGTTTTGTCGCTGGGCGAAACTTCTAATTGGGTACAAATTATCATCTGCCCAAGAATTCTCTAGCTTTTCATTAAGCGACACATCTCGCCCCAGTGCCATTAACTCTTTGCTAGCATATTCTCTATTTTTTGCCCAATGACACCTCTCACTGGGCAACCTTCATGTTGTTGCAATGGCCCTAGAACTCCTCACTAGGTGACATGGCTCGTTAGGTGAGGAAGAATTGACTAATCTTCTCTTATCTTCTTGACTTTCACCAAAGGAGAAGGCCTGGACCCCAAGCCACTAAGCAAGATAACTAGTGCATGCTTTGTAACAGGAGTTGTTGGCCTCTATGCAGGGAGTCTTCTTTATATCTTCTTTCATGCATATGCTACTGGAAAACATCGATGGTGACAAATGGTGGTGGGCCTTGGGACCTATCTGCTCTTTTGCCTCCCGCTCTGGCTCTTGGTGCTCTCTGGACAGGTTCGGCTTGTTCCCCTTCCTTATTTTCGGCTCCATCAACTCTAGGAATGCAATTCCTAGTAATGTAATTATTGTTGATGGGCCCAACAAGCCGACGGGGATAGGAGCATCATTCTGGACATATGCCCTATGGAATAGGGTAGTGATCAGAGCAGGAAAACCCAGGACTATCTTCTCAACTGCATTGGCAATCAAGTTTTTTTCTTGAGATAGAAGATCGCCTATGTCCAAGTCCATTTCCTTGATTAGCCATAAATCAGATATAACCTGTCCAAATTAATGTGTGAAGTGTGGGAGGTAGAACCATGTTAGCTTAGATGAAAACTGTCCACATCCTAGCCAGAGGATTTAGATACTTCCTGAGGATTCTGAATGGAGTATGATATCTCTGTCATAATCTCAAAAAACCTGAAAGGAACAAAGTATCCTGTATCTGAGTGGAGCCTAATATTGATCTCTGTCAAAATTATTTTAGATAAAAATGTGTTAGGTGTACTAGAAAAAAAAACAAAGTTGGTTGAAGATTGAGAAATGTATAACGAGGAAGGAGAATAGAGAAAGAGAAAGTTTGACAATATAGAAAAAGTGGTTTATAAACAAAAGAAGCAGTGAAGATTGACTGCTAATAAAAGTAGCAGTTGAGTCAGGAATGCATATACAAGCCATCTAGGCTATCAGAAAGTTATTAAGACAATTTTGATGAAGTTAGTGGAGCAACAGAAAGTCAATTCAAAATAAAAAACTTTTTGGCAGTTGGCAAGTTGTGAAGTTAAAGGGTAATGAACAATTACATATTTCATCTTAAACTAGTGCTAGTAAGTTTAGTTTTTTTTTTTTTAAAAAAAAAGCTAAAGATGATATATATTTTAAATGACTTTAAAATCGTTCTAGACAAGTAAGTGTTAAGTCCACAAGAAAAAAAAAAACACTAGCGTTGGTTGGAGGTGGAGAAGTGCATAAAGTTGGGAACGGATAATCGAGAAAGAGGGAGTGTAGTATCACAAAAGTAGTTTATAAACAAAAGACATAGTGAAGAATGCTTACTAATAAAAGTAGCGGTTGAGTTGGGAGTGCAGATACAAACGAGGTAGGCTATGAGGAAGTTATTAAGACAATTTTGATCGAGATAGTGGACAAAAGAAGTCAGTTGAAAATCGAAGCCTTTTTGGTAGTTTGCAGGCTGTGGAGCTATAGTGAGTGAATAATTACAATTTTTTTTGGTGAAAGAGTGAATAATTACATGTTTCATTTTAAACGAGTGCTAGTAAGTTTAGTTTTATTTTTAAAAGGCAAGACTTATATTATATTATATTATATTATATTACTTCAAAATCACTTCAATTAAGTAAAATGTTAGATTCACTAGAAAAAAAAAAGTAGAGTTGGTTGAAGAATGAGAAATGCATAAAGTTAAGGAAAGAAAATTGAGAAAGTTTTTTCTACTCAACAAATAATTCACAATGTTTTGACTTTTGTCACAAGGTGTGAGAGGTTTGGTAAATTTTTATGTTTAACGCATTACTCACAAGGTCATGTTCACTTCTATAAAGGTATGGTGATTTTAGGGAAGTATTTTCTTCTCATCGTTTTCCAAAAAGAACATAATTATCGTCACATAGGCATGGACAGTGTCAAAGAGGGGGTTTTTTACTTACTATTGTAAAAAAATATTTTGCATTGACTATTATTCAACAATATTTTTTATTGAAAATAAGAATTAAAAGAATTTGACACAATAATTAGAAATAACCAATTATGAAATCAACTTTAACCATAATACTTATAAGAAAATGACATGTTAAGAACAAAGGATGGATATCCTTTTAATTTTGTGTACAAAAACAAAATTAGTAGACTCATTCTCAGCTAAAATATTCCTTTCAATAAATTCTTATATGTTTGAATATATTATACTAGCATCTTCTTAAACGCTACACTAATATCTCTTAGGAGATGCGAAAGTAATAATTAAAAAAACAAATGATCTTTAAATTAAATCTTTTTTATTCCAATGTGCATGAGGTGTTACACTAGTTCAACTTAAGACCTTTTGAACCATAAATTTTGTTCTTGATTCTATTCGATAGGTCTAGAACCTAAATTTATTGATCAACAATAAGCTTTTAAAAACATCAAGATAACTTATTTAATAGATAATGTGACATAGGTTATAAGAAGTATTTTGACATCGCTACTTAATACTTATACCCTGTGATATTGGCCCGAAACTCGTAAATTCTCAGGTAGAACTTGGACATTTTTGTACATCAATTGGAAACTATTCCGGGAAGTTCCTCAAAAAAATAGTTTAAAGGACACTGTCATTTGTGCGTATCTGACGGGGAGTTTCCTTTACGATCCTGTCTAAGGTGGAAAAAGATTACGATTTTTTACCAAGCATTAAGCCAACCTCCCGTTATTTCATTACGCAATAAATTCAATAACCATGTCTGATATTCAATTTTGCTTCGAATTGGTAGTTCAAAATCAGGAAGTTATTAATTAATCGAATATTATTATAATTATTTAATAGTTTAAAATTTATTAATTAAGAACATTTTATTTCAAACGTACTATATTCTTGTTAAAGAAAAAACTATTTTAATTAGATTAACGCGTAACGCTAATATAATGATTATATTTCTCTCTAAATGGCAGGCGCTGGAGAGAAGTTATTTTGGTTTTATGATTTGTTAATTAGTCTACCTGCTGCGTGCAACTGCAATCAATCATTTTCATTGAACATAATTATTTTTTCTTTAAATTTCCCTTGTTCATTTTTCGATCATTATACGTTGACTAAGCAAAGTGCGCCGACTATTCTGAAGGATAAAGTGCCCCATTCACCTGTTTTCTTTCTAGCACCAACCCCACGTTTTGAAGACTATAAAGTATAAACTCCTAACTTTGCTCTTTGTTAATGTAATTTACCAACTGAAATATTAATTCATTTTCTGTGTTGATCCAATTTTCGAGTCACTGTTTCCCGTTTTGCTCACTGCTGACTATCTATTCTCCTTTCCAGAACTAGCAAGCCTGCAACGTCTTACCTGCTGTTGCATCATCCACACAATTCACAAACTTAAATTCAAATTACGTCAATAACCTCATCGTTTTAAACAATCGTGTAAGAAATTATGTGCGCTTATTTATACTGAGTTAAAGTTACTTACTCTTCACAAATAATGTTGATTTTTATAATTATTAAAGAGATATAAATTTAATAAAAAAATTTAGAAAACTTTCTACTCACATTCTAAGAGATCATTATAGAAAATGTATTTATGTTTGTTAATTTGCTTATAACAAGATAAATATATAACCCTGAACATGAACTTTTCAAATGATCATTTTATAATTGATCTAACTTATAAAAAAAGTCGATGTTAATATAATTTCATTTAAATAACTATTAATATATAATAAAAACATAATATTTTAAATTGACAAACAATAATAAAAATAATTTATTAATACCGATAGGCAATTATATTCAACAAAAATCACAGTCATGGAAAATACACTTCTAGCCTAATCTCCTGAAGATTTGAAAGGGCATATTGTAATTTGTCATAATTTGTCACGTAATGGGGTCGTTAATTCTGGTATTGGAGAGTCCACGGTAGGCGTTGAAACTTGAAACCCTTGAGGCGTCTATATTATAGACCACAAATCCCTTGCTTCCTCACTTTTAAACATAATATAATAATATATTTATTAGCCAAATTTGAAAATAGTCGTACCCTCTCAGGATTACTTTTATGACCCTTTATATATCACTTTTTGACAAAGTTTCCAACACTGGCCGGGTAATTGAATACTTGAAAACATGGGTATGGGTTTAGGGTTTAAAACTTTAATCGATCTTGGATTAGATTTAATAAAATATATTTTTTATATTTATTTTTACTAATATAGTAATATAATAAATAAAAAATAAAGCATATATAATTTATAATATATAAATATAATAGATTTTATTAACTTTAAATATTATTGTCTTTATAAGATTATAAAGAGGTAAAGTTTTATATTTTTTTAAAAAAATATTTATATTTTAAATTGTAATCAATATTTTGTAATTAAAAAAAATTTTTTTAAATATTTTTTATTTCGTAATACCTTATTAGAATATCTCTTATTTATGTGTCTAAAATTTTAAAAATGATAAATTTTCAGTTTATTAATTTTTATATAGTTTTTTCTTTTTTTTAAAAAAATAAATATAAAGTGGGTTAATACTTAAACTGACCGATTTTGGCCAGTTCACCTGGTTTTTTACGGGCTCACTTGGTTTTTTTACCAGTTCTTGATTGGTTCCTACCATGTCCAATTTTCTAAAAACAATAAATCGGATATTAATTCGTTTTCCGATTCAGCTAGTTGAACTAGTCAATCTAGTCCGATTTTTACAAACTTACTTTTTTATTTAACTAACCCATTTTTTTTACTTTTCAACATTTACCCTTTATTATTAAGTTACTAATTAGCCCCTACCGAAAAAATATTAAGTTCTAATTTGTTTAGTGAAAAAAGTTATGTTCATTATTTTTATAATTATTTCGTAAAATGTTAATATGTTTATCAAATTGGTTAATATTTTAAATTAATTACCTAATGAGTAAAACAAATATTAAGAAAAGCAAAAAAAAAATGTTAAATGAAAGTTACTATTACGAGATTTGGGTTAAAAATGTTAAATGAAATTTATTATTTTAAATTAATCCCCTTCACATAGTTTTAACAACATGTTTATATTTATACTTATAAATTAATGCTACCCTATTGCGCAAATAAAGGTAATTATTTTTCTAAAGTATTGCTATCACTAAATACAGTTTAGATAAGATAAATTACTCTTTCCACAAGTATTAAAAAAAAAATTACACTTAATTTGTTTCCTACAGTTTCACACCTTTCTAACTTGTCTCCCTGAACTTTATTTTTAATATCACTTAGCTCTCTTAAAATTTGGGTTAAAAGTGAATAATGTTATACTCCTAGCTAAAAACTATATGAATTTTTAACATTTTTCACTTTAACTCAAACTTTAGGCAAATTAGGTAATATAAAAGATGATCTTAATTAACATTTTAATGCAAATATATAGTGACTTCTTTATTTAGATCTTTTTTTTTTAATTTCATCCTTTTAGTATTTTTTATCTTGTTTTACTTTGTATTATCAATAACAATTTTTAGTTATAAGTTTCAAAAAATGTTAATTAAGCGAATTTTGTAGTGTATAACATAGCACGTTATTAGAAAGTTTAAAAAAAGTATTCATTTATAATTTTTCAGGATTTACTATTTTTTAATATATTATATTGTTTAAAGTAATTTATAATATCAAATAAATTCATAAATAATTAAAAATATTATTTACCTAAAAAAAATTACACTACTCACAACCAAAATTTTAATATTTTATCTAACTTTTTATCTTAAATTTTTTAAATTAATATTTTCAATACTAATATTTTAAAATGAATTCTATGGTAACGTAAAAGAACGGCGTAATGCTATGTTGAGCCATCTTCACCCAAACTTCACAAAATATCAGTCATGATTTAATTTTGGGAATCACGAGTGCTTATGGAAACATTTTATTTTTATCATACTTAATCAGAAGCTTTTGATAAAATTATTTATTTCAAACTCAACTTAACTAAGATTCAATAATATACGAGATTAGATAATAAGATTATCTCAATTTAATATGTTAACATAGTATATTAATTTATTTATTTATTAGAGATTAAATATTTAAATAGTTATTAAAAAATTGATCTCCTGTCAACATGCAGTATAAACAAACAACATTGAGATAGGGATTAAAATTGACTGGGTATTGACTTGGGTCCCGCCAGCTCTTAAATGTGAAGGCATTCCAGTTTAATTGATCCGTTAGCCATAACTGAAATATAAAAGGAGCAAGTTGGGACCAAAATTGATTAGTCGCAGTCTCTGAGTTCAAGTTCAAGTACAACCACTTCGTTATTGAATCTCGGCACAGGCCTCAAGGTAGTTACTAGTTAGTTGGCTTTTTAGTTTCAACCTTGTTCTGTCACGGCAACCCTGTGACTTGGCACCCACCCTTCTACTAACGCTCTCCTCTGCTGTCAATTCACTTTCTTTCTTATCAAGAATTGAAGAAGATGAAGAGTTCTGGTTCTGGTTCTGGTTCTGGTTCTAGTTCTAGTTCTGGAGGAGCACGATCGGAAAGTGATAAAAGAGCAGCGGCGCCGCCGCCGGAACTTCAGCTTATCAGAGACCTGAATGGAATACCCCGCCTCATACTTCGAACCAACCGTGGCGCTTCCGCAACGGTTAGTTTGCAAGGAGGACAGGTTCTTTCTTGGAAAACAGAACGCGGCGACGAGTTACTCTTCTTGAGTAGCAAGGTTACCAATCTTTCATTCTCTTTTTAGATGTAGCATTGTCTTTAACACTTATTAATTGTAACCTTGAATTGATTTTCTAAATCTTTTCAATTAGGCAATCTTTGATCCTCCCAGAGCTGTGCGGGGAGGAATTCCAATCTGTTTTCCACAGGTATATATAACTTTACTCAATACTGAGCAATCTTGAATCACATAAAATACATAAATAACATATTAGGAAAGAAAACAAGTCCCACATCGATTGGCGACATAACCAAACAACACGATACAAGCAATTTTACCAATTCTAATGTAACAACCCTTTTTTAGGTTGGGAGCCGGGGAACACTAGAGCCGCATGGATTTGCCAGGAACAAGATCTGGTTTGTTGAGAAAGATCCTCCACCGCTTCCCGGGGATTGGACTGGAAAAGCGCACATTGATTTGGTCCTCAAACCTTCAGAAGATGATATGAAAAAATGGCCACATAGGTATGGTTTATTTACCATTTCATCGTCCTCTGTAGATTTTGCATTTTAATTTGGGGGCTCAGATGTATAGAATAATTACTTATAAAGACTAGTAGTTTAAAAACGGGTTCTGTTTTTGTCCCATTAATTGCATGAAAAGAATAATGAATTGTTACTATGACTGTAAAAAGCCCCAAAAGCAAACCATAGGCTAAGAGAATTTGTCATTTTTTTTTATATCTGTTCAGTTTCGAGCTCTGCTTGGGAATAATTTGATGTACGGTTTGAAACTATTTTTTTCAGTTTCGAGTTTCGCCTAAGGGTATCTTTGGCAGCAGATGGCAATCTGACTTTGACATCTCGCATTAGAAACGTCGATGGCAAGAATTTCAGTTTCTCTATTGCTTATCATACATATTTCTCTATCTCAGATATCAGGTAGGTCTGTGTAATATGTAAATATATTATATGTGGAAATCAGTCTATTTACTAATAACTTGCAAGTGATAATGAGTAAACATAACCTTGTGCTGATTGTTAACAGTGAAGTGAGGATAGAAGGATTGGAAACTCTGGACTACCTAGACAACTTGATACAGAAGCAACGTTTCACTGAACAAGGAGATTCTTTGACCTTTGAATCAGAGGTGAGACTTTTTATCATGTTTTAATTCAAGCCAATTATTATTCCTATCAAATTACGATGGAAACCTAAGAATTAATCTGGTTGCTAAACTTATTTCAATCTTTTACAGGTGGACCGGGTCTATCTTGATTCTAACAATATGGTAGCTGTTCTAGATCATGGAAAAAAGAGAACATTAGTAATAAAAAAGGAAGGACTGCCAGATGTTGGTAGGTTTCTTTTCCAGCAATATTTACACAACTTAAGAAAAAGTACTTCAGTTAAGTTGTTTTCCTCCTTTTTCTACACAAATTAACAATTCATTTCAACTTTGGCATTGTATAGTTGTTTGGAATCCCTGGGAAAGAAAATCTAAGTCCATAGTAGATTTAGGAGATGAAGAGTACAAGCAGATGCTCTGTGTTGATGGTGCAGCTATTGAAAACCCAATCACCTTGAAACCGGGTGAAGAATGGACAGGCCGCTTGGAGCTCTCGGTTCTTCCTTATTCTTGATGGGTGAATTCTACAAGTAGACTGAAAACAGATACTAACAAAAATAAAAATAAAACTACTCAGCATTGTTTTTTATCATGTGGTAGTTTGTGCAAGTCTTAAAAGGTAGTACAAGTCATAACATCTATAAGTTTAATTGGTATAGACTGTAAGTGTAAAAAAACATTCAATCATAACTCTTTACATTGACTGTGTATACCAATTAAACTATATACAAGGGAACTCATAGTCATATCAATCTTGATAACTGTGGATTGAAACACAGTATATATCTGACGTAGATATGTTTATGTTCAAAATAAAACCCCTTTCTAACTTTTACATGAAAGTGATGTACGTATAGTTAACTTCTGAAAAGGTTATGGTTATAAAAATTCTTTTTTAGTATATACTGGTACAGAAAGTTACAGGAGAAAAAGACAAAGTGAATTAGTATATTTAGAATTTTTTGAAAGCAATTTCCTCTTGGTCAAATAAAAAACAATATCACTAACCTCAAATTTCAACTTTGCCCGGCTTTTTCACGATAACTTGTCCTGTATCGAGAAAATTGCTCAAGTAGGAACCACTATATCTCGGGTCCTGAATCGGATTGCTTTATCAACATCAGTTACCTTTGGCTTCTTTACGAAAAAATTTGGGAGCGATATAAAAAGGGAAAGCCGAGATGTAGCATGAGACTGAGAGTTGAGAGAACAGAGAAGGAGAACCGGAGAAGGAGAACCGGAGAAGCAAACACTCCCATCACAAAAACTGAGAAAAATAGATACCGGTTATAAAACTTGTTTTTATTTGGTTATCACTCTTTATTTTAACTTTTTTATTTACTTAAACTTAAACAAATAACTTAATTGTTTTTAAATTAACAAAATAATTAAAATTATTAACTTATTTTAATTAAACACTTATTATATAACCAGTTAATAATGATTATAATTATTTTTTAAATAATTAGTTAAAATGAGCATCTACTGAATCCTGATGGTGAAAAGTAAAGGGGAAAAAAATACAAAATTGTTTCATGGGAGGTATGTGTTGCATAATGATTATAAATTGTTTAATGATTGTAAGATGTTCTTTGCTGTAATTTTTTTTATTAACAATAACCCTAATCATTTACCTTCCAGCATCTACTCATTTTTTTTTTCACTTGAATTAGCACGATAACGTGTATTGGCACAGGTGATTAACTTGTTTTAACAAGTTTTATAAGTAAACAAAGCTTAATATTTTAATACTTGAAAAATACCTATTTTTCTATTTTAGACTTTCAAAGTTTTATATTTTATTCTTTGAAATATATTTTTGTTTACAGTTAGATATTTATGTTAAGTAATAATATAATTAAGGTTTTATTATATAAGTAGATTCATATTGCTAAAAATAATAATATAATAATGATATATTACTTTTTTTATAAAAAATATTATTGTTAATAGGTTGAATTAACTTTTAGTTTCTAAAAGATACTTATTTTTTATTTTAGTCCTTTAAATTTTTATTTTATTTTATTTTATTTAGTTCTTTAAATATATTTTTTTAAATAATTCATATTATTAGATACAAAACATTAAGTGATATTGTAGCTAATAGTTTACCACTATAATTATTTCATATTATTTAAAATAATAATAATATAATAATAACAATAACTTTCTTACAATAAAAAAATATTATTATTAATAAAAAAATAAATAATAACACGTCGGGCTGTTTTTATATTGTTTTTTTTAATTTATAAAAATTAAAAAAAAACTTTGAATAACATGAGTTCTAATTAGATGTTTGAGAATCATATTTATGAATAAAGTCACTATATTCATAACCAAACTGTTATAAAAAAATTAAACAAAAACGCCACCAAAGAAAATAAAGTAATGAAACGTGTGTCATATACATTATCCTTAAGAATAGATTTATTTGTGTGGATAGAATCCTTCAAGATTTAACAGACTTTTTTCAGTTAAAAAACTAAGATTGCAGAATAATGAAAACATTTCGTAGAACAACGAAAACAAATATTTTGATAAATTATAAGTGTCCATCTTTTGAGTCAAATAGAAGCAGAATTAATAAAAGAGACTTTCAACGTTACGATTAAAAAACTGTCATGCTATTAACAAAAAAAAAATATTAACAACCTATGTGAGGCTATTATTTCAAAGGTATCTCTCCAACTTATTGTTAACGGAAGAGAGAGAATCCTAGTCGGTATAAGAAGTTACACATTATACCTTCCATTGAAGGAAGTTATAATTCTCACTCAAAAATATCTTTCACCATTAATTCAAAATAATATAGTAAAACTAAAACCAAAAGTCATGGGCAGTGGGAAGTTTCGATGCTCATATTCCAGCTCTCCACATTGTTCTCACATCAAAACTAATGTTATTGTAACGAAAGATTATCTTAGAACTAAATTGATAATTGTAAATAAATAAAATAATACTTTTAAAATATTAATAAAATTATCCAACAATCCTTTGTATATTTTAAAAGTACCAATTTTTTTTTTTATTTTAATTCCTCGATCAACTTATCATGAGTGTAAATGTATGAAGTCTCATGCCTTTTGAACTATGAACCTTACCAAGAATGATAAACATAATATACAAGTGATTTAATGAAGTAAACTTCTATGAAGCAAAACACTTTTATGTATATTAGTGGTCTATCAATCACATTACACCTCTGCAATTCCCATTGTTGACGTCATTTTGAGCTAATAGGTCATGCGCGTGCCTAGTAATTCACAAGTGCTCTAGAGATTATGCCAAAGCACATACAAGCGGCCTCACTTGACACTTGTATAGGTGATTTAATCGAGTGTATGCCACAATTCATACACCACCCATAAGAGATATAAAATTCATTAAAAACTTTTAAGTTTACACTCTTATTAATGTAGTAATAAAACATCTCATATCATAGGAAGGGACAAAAATTGTGCTAGTAGAACTAACTAATTCTTCAAAGGATCTACAATCACAAAGGTTGGTTTACTATCACTATTCAAGACATGCATAATAAGAAATAAAGGAGAGTAAATCCTTAAGAGTATGCTATATAGAACAAGTAAGAAAAAATACAATAATTTAGAACATGCACTTTGGATTTGTTCCAAAAAAATTATAAACTAATCTTGATCTTGCAAATAATTTTCCCAATTTTAATTAATTTCAGCAACTTATTTATTTGAGAATGCACATATATAGTGTGTTAACTACATGTTTGTGATCCCTCTAAAAAGAACTATGTGTTTGTGTTAATCAACATAGCATACATTAATATAGTCATGATATTAATTACAATGGTTATTAGCTCCTCTTTTTTATTGATTAAAGGACTAATTTGATTTTCATATAACCTATAAATATCCCAAACTTGCTATCTATTCTTCATATATAACCAAATTCCAACATATTTTATGTAAAAAATATTCTTGACTATGTTTCATAGTTAAAATATTCCTCTTGTAAAGAGAAGTAGTTAGCATATGTCAAATAACAGTAGATTTAGTTGTTAAAGTGAAGAATTTTTCTCCATGTACCTCTATATTTTCTCTCCGCACCTCCATAACATATGAAATATCTACAATAGCCATAGGTAAAAAAAGGGTAAAATTTCTTCTCTCTCATGCCTTTCTTCACTCCTTTGGGATTGAGTCCAAACACGCTCATCCGCGTCGACGCACATCTCCTCCTTTGGACCCACCCTTTTTCACCAACACACACTCATCCAGACTTGTATATAAATTTGCACAAATGGGAGAGGTAACAAAAATTTTACTTTTTTACCTAAGACTATTTTTGGAATTTTTAAAAAATATGGAGGTGCAAGGAGAAATCATTGAGATGTAGGGAGAAAAACTCCAAAATAAATAGTCTAGAATCACCAAATCCATCAAATCACGTGCGAGTTAAAAAAAATTATATAAAGTTCAAACAACATGATTGATGGCTTGTTAGGTTAGGCCAAAGTAATCCATTTTTTTATTTTGCCAAAATTTATATAAAGTTCAAAAAAAAAATTAAGTAATGTTGGACTCAAATAATTAATCTTGTTTCTATATGAATTTAGGTTTTTTAAATTCCACCTAATCTTAAGATATTATCGGTTTTTTTTTTTCTATATGAACTTAAATTTTTAAGCACAACTTATCCAATTTCATCAAACATTATGTCATCTTATAAATTTTGATCCATTTTTATGACTCTAAATAATAAGATAGATGGAAGGATAGAAAATCTAGTTAATTACCATTGAATTTTTTATAAATTGCATTCTCAATCAAAGTTTTATTTCTAATACTGGTTTAAGTGAAAATTAAGGTCATTCTATAAACACCATTAGCTACTTTACATTAACTCAAAGAAGTTACTGCATTCTTTTTTATATGTAGTATGCTAAATACTGAGAGTTCCTAACTCCCTTGGAATGACTCTTGATAAAGAGTTAGGTACTAATCTCCTACTTAAAATTAACATCAAGAAAATAAATAAATAATATATAAAGAAGAATGTCTCAATATCATATGACATAAAAGAGCAGCACTTATGATAATGAGAAAAATATTGTAATTTCTAAAGCCTGGCAAGCACATCTCTTAAAACATATAAAGATGTTTTGCAAATAATAAAAATAAAAAGAAAATAACAAAGAAACAAAACTAGTCTTACAAATATTCCATGCGACTTATATTGTCAATGGAAGAAGAAAGTGAACCTATCAAGTAATTTTGGTTCAAATTCCTAAAAAAGAAAATCTAAATTGTTAAATACATTTTTTTAATAAATATAATTAATCATTTTATGTCACAAGAAGTTCACAAATGGCATATCATCCTAATTAATGGTTTAGACATATTTTTAGTTATTCCAATTAGTTAAAAAGATATTTTCCCTTTTGCAAATTATGTTTTTTTTTTCATTCTTAAAATGTTTTAAATAGTATTTTTTATTTATTTAAATTCTATTTAAAATTTTTTAAAGACAAAAGAAAAATAAATTTAACTTGCAAGAACTAAAAACACAAATAAAGAAATTGTGAGAATGAAAAAAATTTAAATAGAAAAGATTATAAATATATTTAAATCTAATTTATTTCTAAATAATATAAAGAAACCAAAGTAATATTGTCAATCATGCAAAAATATGTAGCATACATGTTGAAAATGTAGGTCAAAGTCCACAACTCTTTTGGGATCTCTCTAATAACATTCACTCCTAAAACCTTTCTACCCAATCAACTTATCAACAAAATCAATGTCAAACATTTTTTTATCTTAGAGTAAGAATTTAGAAATTTATTTACAAGTTTTTTGAAAAGAACTTCTAAAGATATAAACAGAAACAAAAAATTAAAAAAAATTATATTTTTTTAAAAGATGTAAGACTTCTTTATGATATAAGCTGCAAAAGGTCTCACGTTATTTAAATAAGTTATATGAGAGATATTGTATATATTTATTTATAGAAATGAAATACTTGAGAGAGATTAATTTTAGTTTATAGAAACTTAGTTTTTTTTTTTTTTGAGATTTTCTTTTTCTAAAATTGTTTTTAGAAAAACTTATTCAAATATGTACTAAGGGTATGCCTGGTAAGTTGTCACCCACTAATTCTCTCTAAATTATACAAAACTCGTTCTAACTTATACAAAACTTATACAACTTAATTATATTTTTACATGTTTACTATAGTAATTCTTTCTCATTATATTATACAACTTGTCTCTTCTTCATTAACGTAATTATAGTAATTTGTAATATGAATATATAATTATAAAAATTATAATCTTAAATATACAATTTAAAATTTATATATTTAATTATAGAAATTATAATTTAAATATTAATTAGCATAATTTATTACTTAAATATGTAATTACATAAATTTATAATTTAAATATGTTATTATAGAAAATTTATAATTTAAATATATAATTATAATAATTTATAATTTAAATATATAATTAATTTATATTATTAAAATATGTTATAATTATTTTAAATACCCCATTGATCTAATAATTAATTATGTCCTTATTTATCATTTTATAACTTTCAAATAGTTTTATCAAACACTTACAACTAGTTTTTCAATTTTGAGCTAACTTTTAACTTTCAAATAACTTTTCAGTTTTTTAACTAGTTTTGTCAAACACTTAAGTAAAAGATAAAAAACTTTTTTTATTGAGATGCACATAAATGGAGTTTGACTTTTTGGATATAAAAAAATAATATAATATAGTTATTGAATGTGTCATGCATTTTAAATAGCATAAACATAATGATTATATTAAGTTTAGAAATATAAAGTGTGTATATTAAATAAGGTAATTCCTTTTATATATTGTTATACATTATAGAAATAAAAAGAAAAAAAATTAAAATTCAGTTATAATTAAACACGATAACTTTTATTTGTTTTTTCTTAAAACCCAAAAGAGGTTCAGTTCCTCCATGTTATTTATAACAAGTCTTGTTATTACAACAGGATCAGTTTCTTTTTTTCTTAAAACCCAACAAATATTTACTAAAATAACTCATCCTCACATATTTGATATAAATAATCTGTTTTACTATTAATGTTGAGAAATTGGTTGTGGAGAACCAATTTCTTAATGTGCTTTATTTTTTTATGTAAAAAGTCTCAATTTTTTATAGGACATTTTTTCCAGATTTTCTTTTACTATTCATGCTGAGAAATTAGTTTTTGGATAACCAATTTCTCAACGTGTTTTATTTTTTTTTATGTAAAAAGCTATAAAAAATTGGTTGTCCAACAACCAATTTTTTATAGGGTGTTTTTTTTCTAGATTTTTTTAATTTCTTTTTAATTTATTTTTTATATACGTATGTTTTTCAAAAGTATGATTTTAAAATTTTTTAAGTTAACTTATATTTCATTTTGCTTTTTTTAGTGTTTTATTTTTATGTTGTGTATCTTTTTTGTTATTTTAATTTTTTTAAATGCTTCGTAATTTAATTTTTAGTTTAAAGTTTTTAAATTAATATTTTTAAGCGTAATATTTCAAATTATTTTAAAATTATTTTGGTATATTTGTTAAGTACGTAATTTTTAGATATTAGAAATGTTATCTTTAAAATTATAAAATGTTAATTTTGTTTAACTGTTAGATACAAATTTTAAAAATATAAAACGCTATGAAAATTAATATAACACCACAATCTGCTTATATACAATCAATGAATATTCCTTCATTTTCATCATTTCAAGTTCAACCAAGTCAGAGTTCCCCCATAAATCCTATTATGGGCACACAACAAATTATTCATGATGACAATCAATAGGAACAAAGCTTGCAACAATAAAAATGTCAAAATCCCATGAGAATTTGACAGCACCCAAGGTGTGGTATTCATGGACACATGCATCATTAGATAGTGTGTGTATAATTATTTTTCTAATTTTTTTGCAACATATTCCATATGTTTATTATATTGTTAAAAAATTATACATGTTAGATGTATTTGTCTACTGGGAAATTATTTTCATTTACTTAACTTACAAATAATTAATTGCATTAAAATAATAATTAAAATTGATGTAAACTTTAAAAGAAGGTAGTTAGTCTTTCCATAATAAATAATACTTATTTACTTAACAAATATAAAAATAAATTTTTTAAAAAAATTAAACAAACATAAAAACATTTTAAAAAATTAACATAAAATAATAAACAATGTTACAAAAAACAAACATAAAAAAAATTAAAAAATTTAACCTAAAAAATATAATTGGTATCCTTTGTGTTAGTCAATTCTTTTCACATGTAATTAATTGGTATCCTTTGTGTCAGTCAATTCTTTTCTTTGGTCATTGACTTTTTTTGGTTTGCATAATTTGTGAGCTTAAGTCTCATTAGTTATATTATATTATATTTTTTTAGTTGAAGTTAGAAGTTGTTAATTACTTGATTAATTAGCCATGGTAGTTGACATTTTTAAGTTAGTTATTTTGTTAATTATTAGTTACTTCTTCTATAAGATTTGAGACATGTATCATACTTATTTTATCTTTTCATTTCAATTAACACAATGAGATACTTCTATGGAACTCTTTTCATATTCTTCGAACTCCTTTGAGTTTTGGCTTCACCAATATGGGATTGTATGTATCTCCTTTTAGAATTCTATTAGTTGAGATTTCTTAAATACGGTGGACACTAGATAGCAAACCTAACATAATGGTGTTTAGAACTACCTTGTTTATGTATGAAGTTAGTAGTATTGCTAATAATTGCTTTGTCCAAGAGTCTTGATTTGAGTGCACCTTCTAAACACTCTTGAAGGGGGTGAGGCTCCAAACCCTATATTGTTGTAGCAAAGGTAGGGACATATAGCGATAATGACACTTTTTACTCCTGATTGGAGTTTGCATTAGGAGTATATGGAAGTGACAAAGGTATGTAATTAAGTGACTAAAACCCTTTCTCCATTGTTAGGAGTGGTTGTTTAGAGAGCAATCCATTAAAGATATAGTTCCCCTGCTACATTAGATTAAGTATTTTTTTAGGGGTTGAGTAATTGACTAATGTCTAGAAGGGATGTTATCCCCTATTTCCTCATTCAATACTATGAGATTTTGTTGAATTATTATGCGCCCATAAACTTTTCTAGTGTCAAAGTAGGGTATGGGTCTTACAGTTTTCCTATGTAACTTGTATTTTATTTCATCTTGTTCTAATATGTATAGGCCAAATACTATGTAAGAAAAATAAAGTATTACTTCATTTGTTTAAATACTGGGCAATAATTTGTTATATGATATGTAATTTTATCTTTCCTCTATGAAATTCTGCCTTAAATACATGACTACCCATTGATTTTTTCTTTATTTTGGGTAGCCTATGTAAACAACCCTAATATTGGGTAGGTCATAGATATTGATGCTAAACTGACAATCTTGTTATGATAAGTTTGAATTTTATAGGCAACGTTAGCACTTTAATAAATAGGAAAATGTTATATCACTTGTCGGTACACCATTAATAAATCAATGGATAATTGTGCATTTTGCAATGCTGATGGTAATTTCTTGATAGTTGCCCAACAAGGAAGTAAGTCACCAACAATCTCCTTGATTGTTGAATATTCACTAAGGATTAAAGAAGTGATGTCCAGTGTTAATTACTTTGTGTTTGCGTGCATGTAATTCTTTTTTAACTCGTCTAATTTTCCCATTGATTTTTTCTCAATGAACTCAAGATGCTTATTTTTTAATCCTTTCCCCAAAGAAAAAATGTATGTATATTCTAGACTTGAATATAAATTAAATTTCCTAATTGAAGGCTGCATTTGAATAATAAATATGGTTTCTTTAAAAATTATATTTTTCCATGATTTCATTCATTGGAATTGTCTAATTCTTTTCTAGAATCTTACTATTAGAAGGATAAAAAGTTGTCACCAAGTTATTGAATTCTTCCGTGCATGGATTTCAGTTTGGCATTGTGGCTAAATAAAGTTTCATGATGCTTAAGTGTATGCTCTAATTCTTTCCGTGTATCCTGACTTTCCACGAGTATACCTTTCCCTTTTATTTATTTTTTTCATACTATATGTTGGATTTGTAGGACTCTGAGTAAATATGGAAGGCTGAAAGTTTCCCATGGTGAAATTGCTATATTACCTCGAGGTTTTTGTTTTGTTGTAAGTCTGCCTTTTGGTCCATCCCGTGGTCATGTAATTTAACATTTAATCTTTTTAGTAATATATTTTTTAGTTAGATTTATTAAAAATATCAATATAGAATTTTATATATTATAGTAACATTTTTTAAAATAAATATCATTATACATAATAAATAATATAAATAATTTCAACATAATATTATAATATTTTTTAAGTTAATGTTATTAAAAAATAGTTAAACTCATTTTATAATATCACTTTTTAAAAATGTTACTAAAATTTAATATTTAAAAAAAACTACATCATTTATTAATTTTTCATTAATCCCAATATAACTCTATTACTTCTCATTTTCACTTCTGCAAAATTTTAAAAGAAACCTTATTCTCTATTCTCCTCACCTCACCGCACTCATATTGATCCTCATCGTATTAGTCGTGATCCTCGTCATGCTTGTTGTGGTCCTTGCTGTGCTCGCCGTGGTCCTCATGCGGTTTTCACCGCACAATCTTTACTCGTGGCGCTCTTGCTCTTGTCGTGCCTCTCTCGCCATGACGCTTTGGTCTTGCCGCGCCATGTGATCGCTCTTGCCTCTCGTGGCACATCTCTTACTCTCACAGTGTCGTGCCACCGTTCTTGTTCTTGCCTCTCATTGTGCCGCTCTCTTACTTGTGGACAAGGTAATGAGTATTACTTGGCATGTGATTGTGTTTCTTACAGTTGAGACTCATCTTTCGGGAGTTTTCACGAATTCACCCCCTATGCATTCATGCCATATTTCGTTTTCATGACGATAATCGTGATAGCTTTTGTTACAATAATCTGATACAAGAAAAATCCATCTCTTTTGCAGGGTGAACAGAGGATATAACAGGTTCAACAATTGAGGTTGCATACCAATGTGGAAAAGAAATATGGGAGAGTTACAGAATGAGGAATAAGCAACTTGATTAGACATGCTTCAAGCTACAAAGGGAAGCTTTTGCAAGTTGGATATTATTAGAAACATGTGCATGTATTTGGAGAGTTGTGTATGTCTTTGTTGGCTATACTCGCGATAGTTGCACTAATTCTCAGTCTTTTGTTTTTCAAGTATTTGTTCATATATCATTTTCCTGTTTATCTATATACTTACAAATATGTTAAAACATTCGCAGATCTATGAAGAAAAATTGGTTTGTCTTTAAGTATGATTCCATATGTCTTCAAGTATGGTAACTCGGGCTGAGCAGCTGCTTGCATAAGCTGCTATCTCATTTATCCATAACTTCATTTTTTTTGTTTGCATAGCTTCAGGAAATTTATGCAAGGTTTTCTCAAAAGGTCATTTTTTTTTTTACTTTTGTGACTTCAAAAACCTGTGGTGCTTTTAAAGTTACAATTCTACAGTTGTCCCCGGTTACATTTGAAACTTAATTATATAGTTAGAATGAAAAAAAATATTATTAAAAGAAACATAAAAATTCCACCCATATTGGTGTGAGTATTCCCACAAGACACACTTGAAGTGAAAATTAATTATATAGCTATAATGAAAAAAATATTACTAAAAGTTTTTAATAACATGTTACTTTTTTATAAAAAAATATTATTACTTAATTTTTATTAACAACTTAATTGTAACAAGCCTAAAATATTTATATAACATATAAAATTTATTATATACGAAATTTATTTTTCAAAATATATAAATACCCTAAGCATATTATCACTTATGTCCATAATATATATATATATATATATATATATATATATATATATATATATATATGTAATGAAGAGTTATAGAAAAAAAAATTAAATATACTTTTTATATTTACTATCTTTTTTAAATATTTTAAAAATTTTATTTTCTATAAATTTTAAGAAAATCTAAAATATAATTTTTATTATACTATTTTTTTACAAATTTTAAATACAGTTGAATTTTTAAAATATTTTATATTTAACTTTTGCTTTTAATTAAATAAAAATTTCTTAAAAAATATTATTACTAAATTTTTATTAAATACTTAAATGGTAAAAATCCTAAAATTTTTATATAACATATAAAATTTATTATATAAGAAATTTATTTTTCACAAAATATAAATACCCGAAGCATATTATCACTTATGTCCCTAAGATATATATATATATATATATATATATATATATATATATATATATATATATATATATATGTAATGAAGAGTTATAGAAATAAAAAAAAATTAAATATACTTTTTATATTTACTATCCTTTTTAAATATTTTCAAAATTTTATTTTCTATAAATTTTAAGAGAATCTAAAATTATATTTTTATTATACTATTTTTTTTACAAATTTTAAAGACAGTTGAATTTTTAAAATATTTTATATTTAACTTTTACTTTTAATTAAATAAAAATTTCTTCAAAATTAAATTTAGAAGATATTTTTTTTAAAAAAAATTAAATCTACTCTTAATATTTACTATATTTTTTAATAATTGAATATCAAGAAAGTTATTGAGAAATCTTTAAAATAAAACTAAAAAAAAATTAGCGCAAAGGAAACGCCCTATATAAGGGACTACCAGAGTTCCCTTAGCATTACAAACTGAAAAAAAAAAAAGAAAAAAAAAAAAGAAAGGGGAATTTGAAAGTTGAGGTGCTTCTCTTGGGAATGCCGTCTTCTTCCTCCCACTCCAGGTGCGTCTCCTCCACTTTGACTCCATGTATTCGCTCCTTGTTTTCTTTTTCTCATTTTCAGTCAATCTCGCTGATAGTTTCTTTGAAGGTTGAGGTGCTGCGAGTCTAACAAGAACTATGGCTCCTCTTGGGAACGCCTTCTTCTTCTCACACTTCAGGTGCGTCTCCTCCACTTTCACTCCATATTCGCTCTTTGTTTTCTTTTTCTCACTTTTAGTCAATCTCGCTGATAATGATAATTTCTTTGAAGGTTGAGGTGCTGCGACTCTGACAAGAACTATCGCGAGAACGCCTTCTTCTTCCTCACACTCCAGGTTCGTCTCCTCCACTGTCACTCCATATATTCACTCCTTGTTTTCTTTTTCTCACATTCAGTCAATCTCACTGATAATTTCTTTGAAGGTTGAGGTGTTGCGAGTCTAACAAGAACTATCGTCACCTATTTCCGAGAAACAGAACCAACACGTAGTAGTAAGTCTTTCTAATAATTTATTATAATTTCATAATTTAATAATTTAGGTTTGTAGTCTTTTTCTTTTTCTGCTTCAATAGAGGCACTGTAAGTGAAATAACAATCATTCAGCCCATTGCTCTTATCCTTCCTTGCGGATGGCAGGGCTACTGTACTACGTTTCGTTGATTGCTTCTATTCTTGCGAGAACTGTCTTGTTTTCTTGAGATTATGCTTTCTTTGTAAGGTTTCTTGTAACTATCTTTTGCCTAATTTTGAACCACCACAGGATCTTTTTCTTTCTTTCAATAGCTTCAATCCTCCAATTCTCATTCCTATGCTCTCTGTTCTTACTTCCTCTTTGTTCTCTCTATCTTCTTTACAGCGATTGTTAGCCATGTCCCATGGAACGGTCCATCCATTATATGTAAGAAACATGTTCTCTTTATTTAACATTTTCTGGTGTTTTATGTATTTTTTCAAAATTTGTGCACTTTTTAGCTTGAATATTAAATAAAGAGAGCATGTTTCTTTTTTATTTATGAATTTGTTTTTCCATAAGGGTAGATCGAGATGACCTTGAATTCCTCAAACTCATTACAAAGCCTCAGGAGAGCAGAGATACAATTGGAAATTAAAGAAGCTGAGCAAGCAGGTTGGTTATTACTTTACCAACTGTATTTCACAAATCAATTTGATGAATCAAAATAAACATTAGAAACAACATCATTGTTACTTTTCTGTCTCTCGCATTATGTCTTCATATGTTGCTGTCACTGTATCTTATGCTGGTGTGTGCCTTTTTTCTCCTTTAGCTATCTTTTAAACGTGTTTTGAAATTTGAGGTATCTTAGGATGAGGTTCTAGGTTAAATGTGTTGATGGAGAATTATCTGAAGACAAATTTCAGTCCCATACCCCGTTGGTCTTATATTGTATCCTCCTTTGCAGGGGCTAACAAGGAATCACTTATTATCACTACCTAGATGGAATATGTTCATAGAAACGTGCTGTTGATAGTGGCATGCAGGTAAATGATTCTGGGTTGCAGAACCTTTTTTGCCTTCTCTTTTGTGTCATGTTTAGGTCCTCCACGTGCATTTAGTTCAGAGCTTATGACATTTACTAAAAGAAGACTTTGTATATGTTATTTTGTTTGTTTGTGTGTTTGTTTGTGCGGTGTTGACCTTTATATGTAGAGGGAATAAATATGTAGAGTGAATTTTTATTTACTAAAAGAAGGCTATGTATACATTATTTTGTTCTTTTGTCTGGCGTTTACCTTTATGCATAGAGGGAATAGAGGGAATAAATATGTAGAGTAATTAAATTCCTTTTGGCATGCCTGTGATTGCTGCTGTGAATCTTCGTATTGCTTGTTTGGTATTCTTGCATTTTTAATAGGCTGCTGCTGTATGTGTTTTTTATTAAATTATTGTATTCATAAAATTTCAAAAACTTTTTAGAGCAGTTGTATCTCAAAAGTTTAAGATATTTATGGACTGTCCTTAAACTTTTCAAAGATTTAATGCACATTAACGATACAACTAGGAGTGTTACACATTACAAAAGGCATGTAGGAGCAAGATTTAATGTATGTTTGTTGCTTATAAAATTTTTTGTTTTAAGGGAGCGCTGGAAAAAAATGTAAGTAAAAAGTACCTCATGCTGAAATATAATTAATAATTTGATGTAAAAAAAGTAAAGTAATATTAACTTGACCTTAGTAATCTTGTGCAAATGTGTTACTCTCATTTGTGTTATTTGAAACTTTTTGCCTTGTAAACTTAACCTAAAATGAAGATACACTTACTGAAAATCTTTTAAATAAAAAAAGTAGAAGATGTGTGTTTACAGGGATGGATCACTTAGTTTTTGGTTGTGTTTGTTCATGGTGTTACAAATCATTCATGGGAAAGTGAACAAGGGAATATCACATTTCCATGTTTGTTACAAGTCTTAAAAATATATTCCTAGGCTTTGTTAATTCCTAGGGATATGAAATACTGGTACTTGTGTTGCTTCTTATTCCCATGGTGGAAGGTAGGTATTACATTCCCATGAGAATAGAAGTTACTCCCTAAATAACCACCCATTGTCCTCTCTTCTTCCCCATTTCTTTTATATTTTGACTTTTTTAACTCAATAAATTTTAAATTTTTCTGAAATTATCAAAAGCCAACCAAACATGTTCATCGGGCATACTATTACAAGGAATGTAATTCTTGGAAATGTAATATTAAACCTTGAAACAAATGTCCCCTTGAACTCTTAAGAAACCAAGCAACGTTTTGGGTCTACTTACTGTCTAAACTAATGGGCTAATGAGAATCTGAAATTTCAGTTGTGATTGTTGAATTGGGTCTTGGAGCAATGTTGAGCTGGGGTTTGATTAAAGAAAGACATTTCAAAACATTTTTGTGCATTTAAGATACCTTATTTATACTTTAATGTTTTGTTTAGTACTATATCGTTCAAAGCTAGGATGATGTTAGTGTTATGATTCATGCTATATATTTTCCTCATCATAAAATACTTGGATCATAAATTGAAACTGAGAATTTTTTCTAAATAAAATCAGTAAATTTATGCTACTAATGACTATGAGATTGGATTTCTAACTTTGAGCTTATCCAAGGGTTATTTTTTTTTTTTGTTTGGGGGGTATTCAAAGTTGAATCTTGCTGTTACAAGTTACAGCTGTTTCATATTGCTTACGGGCTTTGCCTAGTTTGTTCTTTACAACTGGTGTTTTATGTATTTAACATTATATGTATTGTGATTGCTGTGTTTAAATTGTTTAATATAATTAAAACATATAATATTTAAAAAAATTGAACTATGGAGTCCTGATTCTTTTTCTTAATTCACCTTAAGTTAAACCTGGAGTACAATTCGGTGAAATTGGTGAAGTTATTAATTGTCATTCGTCATGCTTCAATTCTGGCTTCTCAATGGTAATGTTTTACTTTTTGGCTCTTATTTTTTAGAGGGTTTATTGTTGTTTGTTCACACTAGTTGATGGTTATCATCTTTTCGTGACTCGTTTTTCCCTTGACCACCCCTTAGGCAAAATTATATTGTGGTCATGGAATTGGAGAGCTCTTTCATTGTGCATCAAACATTCCTCACTATTCAAGTATCCTTTCCTTAGTTTAAAAGCATTGCATGGTATTGAAAACATATTTGGAAATCATTTTCTGAATCATGTGATGTTCTTATTAACATTATAAAGTGCCCAATTGTTTTGTCTGACATAAAATGACTTGTAAAACTAGAAATGATTCTATAGATGTTAGCCATTCAAGTGTTGACAATCCTGTTATAGACACCAATACTTGCTAGCAAAAACCAGCTTTCTGAATGCCATTTTTTATCTTAAATTAAACTTCATTTGTATTATTTATTGAAGTTAGGCAGAAATAGAAAAATTGAGGGAATTTGAGAAATAGTTCTCAGAAATTGTTATTAGTCAAATGTGAGAAAAGAAAGATTACAATAATGGACTATTGAAACCACTTTTCAGAAAACTTGCCTAAAAAGATTGATTTTGATTATAATCAATTAAATAATAATTGACTATTGAAATAATCTAATTTTTTCTTCTATCCCAAACACATCCTAACAGTAAAAAACCAAAGGAGGCAGTTGAATTATTGCTCCTATATACAATACTCACATTGTGTACATCTAGTTTTTCTACCCCTACCCCCCTTAATTCATGTCAACAAAGAACAAATGTATACACCTTAACCATTGAGAGGAAATAAAGCAGTTGGTGTGATGAAGGCTGGCCAGACCTTTACAATTGAACCAATGATCAGTGACAGCATATTTATAATTTATAATAAAATTGCTTTAATAGATAACTTTGATGGGGAGGGGTGCATCTGACAGCTCTAATATTATTTTTGGGTAGGTATCTGGCGCGATCGAATGTGACCCGATGGATAGACTATTGTTACAGCAGATGGTAAACGAAGTGCTCAATTTGAGCACACTCTTTTGGTAAGTCCTTTTCTGTTTTGGTAACTTTTGATTATTTTACTTATAGGGTCCTACAAGTAAAACATGTTTTATTGTCTTGAAAGTGATAAATGATAATAGTGTAAATTATACAGATTTCTAGTGATTTTATTTTTATCACTTACTATCCCTCCATTTTTATACATTACTTTTTGGTGAGGGGAGGGGGGAGGTGTGTAGTATTTTTTGGTAAGGAAGTGATGATATAATGAAAGTCAAAACATTAGACTTTTTGTATTGTTGAAAAATGGAAGGGTGCTAGGTGATATAAGGGAAAACCTTAGGAGAAATATGTGTAATTTACTCTAAATAATATTATATCTCATAATTTTTATAAGGTATTTTGGACAGAAATCGCATATCAATAAAAATAATATGAATTTTATCCTTGTTTAATCTTGGAAGTTGATAAATAATGTAGAAGTTTGAGAGTTTAAAAGGTGAGATAACACATTTATGAATAACTTCTTATATTATCCTTAAAAAGACACAAATACCATAATCTTTAATAGACAACTAGGAAAGCAAAATAATCATTTGGGTTTCAGGTATTAGCTGACCCTTTGCTATAATAAAACTTTGGTGCTTGCTTATGATAAAAGATGAAATTCGAGGTCACATTTTTTAAATTAAAAGAAAACAACTATTTTAACCGGTGGAAAGGAAGATATTAGGTAATTTTTTTAAATTTTATTTGGTGTGCTTATACTAACAATATGAGTGAGTTGTTGCCTGTCCACGTTAAGTTTTCAAATTTTTACATCTGTATCTTGTTTGAATAGTTTTACTACTCATCTATGTTTTTTTGAAACGGGTTACTCTAATGTCAATTCAAAAGTTTTTACTCATAAATATGTTGTACCGAAGTGGTGGTAATGGCAATTCATTCAGGTGCCTCTTCTTCCTTGTCTCTCATTTTTGGTAGTTAATAATATTGATAATTGTATGGGTTCCTCATGTTTCTTCTGCATATCATCATTAATTATTATTGTGTAACTTTCTTTTTTATCAAAACATAAACATAACATAACAAAATGAAATACGATGACATTATACTTCATTAAACATGAGATATTTTAAATGAAACACAATATGTAACTTTTTTGTTGAAACATAACATAACAAAATGAGATAGATGACATAGGTCCTTTTATAAATACGAGATATTTTAACTAAAACACAATATGTAACAAATACATAAATACGAGATGTTTGAAAATATTTTATAAGTTTTTATACTTTAAAAAATTCTATTATGTTTAAAACTGGTTTTTTACATTAATATTTTTAAACATTATTTTTTTAATATTTTCAAATCTTTTTAAAATTTTTTTGTTATTTTCAGAAACTATTTTTTACACTATTTTTACATTTTTTTGTTATTTTTTTACTTTAAATTTGGAAAAATTTGAACATCATATTTTCAAAAGTTACGTTTTAAAGTTTAAAAATTACTTTTGCTCTTATAAACTAATTTGAAAATTATTTTTCAAACTTTACCATTTTCAACTATAGTATCATTTTTCAACTTTGATTTTCTACTTTTTACTGTTTATAAACTTCTATGGTTTATTATTTATATATTTTAAAAAAATTATTTTAAAATTTTCTTTTAGCAAAAATTTTGGACATTGTAATTTTTTAAAACCTTACATTTTATTTTATATACTATTTTAATTTTTTTTAGATCCTTTCATTGTTTTCAAAATTGATGTTTATATTTTTAAATACTATTTTTGTAATTTTAAACTTGTTTGAATATCATTTCTTAATTGTTACTATTTCAAACTATATTTTATATTTCACTATTTCAAAATATTTACTTTTTAAACTTTTTTCTCTAATCATATTTAACAACTTACTTTATAACTTTACTATTTTAAATTTTTTATAAACATTTCATTACTTTAGTATAGTACATTAATTTTATATTTTTAAATACTACTTTTAAACTTGATTGAAAATCACGTTCTCAACATCATTGTTATTAATTACTGTTCAATTTTTGAAACCTATTTTTTTTACTTTTACTTTTTTTCAAGAATTATTAATTTAAGTTTGTTCTTTATTATAAATATTTATTTTAATTTATTTTCTTAAATTTTCAATGTTATATTGTTTAAAGCTTACTTTATATTTTCTACTATTTTAAAATCATTTTAAAACTTTTTTAGAACCTTTTCATTATTTTGAAAAATGATATTTATATTTTTAAATACTACATAATTTCTTAATACATTACTACTTATATTTCAATTCATTACTACTTATTTTATAACATCTTTAATCTTTTTTTAGAACTTTTTCATTATTTTAGAAAATAACGTTTTCAAGTTTTAAATATTACTTTTTCAAGTATAAATTCATTTGAAAATCTTATAAATAAATTGATTTGAAAAATATTTTTCAAACTTTACTATTTTTAATTGCATCATAATTTTTTTAAAACCATACGTTTTGTTTGTACCATTTGAAATTTGTTTTGCAAGCTTTGCACTATTTTAGAAAATGTTGTCTATATGTAATTTTGAAGATAATTTCTTAATTATAAATATTTTCAATTATTAAATAAATTTTGTAAACATTACTATTATGCATTATTCTACAATTTTTTAAACTTTTTTTTATGTTTAGTATTTTTTTTGTAAAATTTCAAGATCATATATTTTTTAAAGTTTATTTTATACTTTTTATTACTTTTTTGTAAGCTTTTAAATAATTTTTTTAAAACCATACGTTTTGTTTTGTACCATTTGAAATTTGTTTTGCAAGCTTTGCACTATTTTAGAAAATGTTGTCTATATGTAATTTTGAAGATAATTTCTTAATTATAAATATTTTCAATTATTAAATAAATTTTGTAAACATTACTATTATGCATTATTCTACAATTTTTTAAACTTTTTTTATGTTTAGTATTTTTTTTGTAAAATTTCAAGATCATATATTTTTTAAAGTTTATTTTATACTTTTTATTACTTTTAAATTCTTTTCAAACAATAGTTTATATTTTTTACACTTATAAATACTACTCATGCGCTTTTAAATTTATTTGAAAATCATTTTTTAAACTTTTACTATTTTCAATTACTATTTATAAAATTTTCATTATTTTTGTATATTAGTTTTATATTTTTAAATACCACTTTTAAACTTCATTGAAAATTACGTTTTAAACATCAATGTTATTAATTACTGTTCAATGTTTGAAACTTTTTTTTTTTACTTTTACTGTTTATCAAGATTTATTGATTTAAGTTTGTTCTTTATTATAAATGTTTATTTTAATTTATTTTCTTAAATTTTCAATTTTATAGTTTAAAAAGCTTACTTTATATTTTCTACTATTTTTCAATCATTTTAACATTTTTTTAGAATCTTCTCATTATTTTGAAAAATGATGTTTATGTTTTTAAATACTACTTAAGCAAATTTGAGCTTGTTTATAGATAATTTCTTAGTACATTACTACTTATTATTTTAATTTATTATTACTTATTTTATAATGTCTTTTAATCTTTTTTAGAACCTTTTCATTATTTTAGAAAATAACGTTTTCAAGTTTTAAATATTACTTTTTCAAGTATAAACTGATTTGAAAAATATTTTTCAAACTTTACTATTTTTAATTACATGATAATTTTTTTAAAACCATACTTTTTGTTTTTTACAATTTGAATTTTTTTTGCAAGCTTTTTACTGTTTTAAAAAAAAGTTGTCTACATTTTCAAATATTACTTTTGCAATTTTGAAGATAATTTCTTAATATAACTATTTTCAATTATTAAATAAATTTTGTAAAAATTACTATTATCCATTATTCTACAATTTTTTGAACTTTTTTTTTACGTTTAATATTTTTTTTTGTAAATTTTCAAGAATTTTTTTTAAAGTTTATTTTATACTTTTTATTACTTTTAAATTATTTTCAAACAGTAATTTATATTTTTTACACTTATAAATAGTACTCTTGCCCTTTTAAATTTATTTGAAAATCATTTTTTAATTTTTTACTATTTTCAATTACTATTTATAAAATTTTCATTATTTTTGTACATTAGTTTTATATTTTTAAATACTACTTTTAAACTTCATTGAAAATCCTGTTTTAAACATCGACGTTATTAATTGCTGTTCAATTTTTGAAACTTTTTTTTTTTACTTTTACTGTTTTTCACGATTTATTAATTTAAGTTTGTTCTTTGTTATAAATATTTATTTTAATTTATTTTCTTAAATTTTCAATTTTATAGTGTTTAAAGCTTACTTTATATTTTCTACTATTTTAAAATCATTTTAAAAGTTTTTCAGAACCTTCTCATTATTTTAAAAAATGATGTTTATATTTTTAAATACTACTTAGGTAAATTTGAACTTATTTAAAGATAATTTCTTATTACCTTACTACTTATTTTATAACGTCTTTTAATCTTTTTTTAGAACCTTTTCATTATTTTAGAAAATAACGTTTTCAAGTTTTAAATATTACTTTTTCAAATATAAACCGATTTGAAAATCTTATAAATAAACTGATTTGAAAAATATTTTTCAAACTTTACTATTTTTAATTGCATCATAATTTTTTTAAAAGCATACTTTTTATTTTGTACCATTTGAAATTTGTTTTGCAAGCTTCGCACTATTAGACAACGTTGTCTTGAAGATAATTTTTTAATTATAAATATTTTCAATTATTAAATAAATTTTGTAAACATTACTATTATGCATTATTCTACAATTTTTTAAACTCTTTTTTTTTTTTACGTTTAGTATTTTTTTTGTGTAAATTTTCAAGATCATATTTTTTTAAAGTTTATTTTCTACTTTTTATTACTTTTAAATTCTTTTCAAACAGTAATTTATATTTTTTACACTTATAAATACTACTCTTGCCCTTTTAAATTTATTTGAAAACCATTTTTCAAACTTTTACTATTTTCAATTACTATATATAAAATTTTCATTATTTTTGTACATTAGTTTTATATTTTTAAATACTACTTTTAAACTTCATTGAAAACCAGGTTTTAAACATCAATGTTATTAAGTACTGTTCAATTTTTGAAACTTTTTTTTTTTTTTACTTTTACTGTTTTTCAAGATTTATTAATTTAAGTTTGTTCTTTATTATAAATATTTATTTTAATTTATTTTCTTAAATTTTCAATTTTATATTGTTTAAAGCTTACTTTATATTTTCTACTATTTTTAAATCATTTTAAAATTTTTTTAAAACCTTTTCATTATTTTGAAAAATGATGTTTATATTTTTAAATACTACTTAGGCAAATTTGAACTTGTTTGAAGATAATTTCTTAATACATTACTACTTATATTTTAATTCATTACTACTTATTTTATAATGTCTTTTAATCTTTTTTAGAACCTTTTCATTATTTTAGAAAATAACGTTTTCAAGTTTTAAATATTACTTTTTCAAGTATAAACTGATTTGAAAAATATTTTTCAAACTTTACTATTTTTAATTACATGATAATTTTTTTAAAACCATACTTTTTGTTTTTTACAATTTGAATTTTTTTTTGCAAGCTTTTTACTGTTTTAAAAAAAACTTGTCTACATTTTCAAATATTACTTTTGCAATTTTGAAGATAATTTCTTAATATAACTATTTTCAATTATTAAATAAATTTTGTAAAAATTACTATTATCCATTTGTTGCAAGATATTGGGATTGGTCACCTCAATACCTTGGGCAATGTGAATTGGACATTCGGGGAAACAAAAATTAAGACTCGAGGCAATCGTATTTGATTACGTGATTGGTTGCTTGTATGTCTCTCGGTCAAGTGATAAATGTAAACTATATGTTATGATATTTCATCAGATTATTTTGTTCCTAGAATCAATAAATTTTGTCTATTGTTATTGCGAGAGAGAAACGTTGTTGGGAAGCCTTGATCGCAAGTTGTCCAAAACATGGAAAGCAAAGAACTGCATGACATTGTTATTGTTGCAGAGGTAAGTCTATGTTTTCCTTCTTACTGTTAATTCTTTTAGTTGTAATTCTCCGGTAAAATAAAGCTTTGAAATTTTGACTCTCAATGGATAGAAAATGGCTTTCTGTCATCCATTTTCCTTTGTTAGATAAAAAATTTTTTCACAGCCATAATGTGGTTCATGATATATATGCAGGCGAATGGGAGGCAAATGAAGTTGGATTGACCTCTGCATACATAATAGGTGAGTGTTTTGGTTGTTGTTACACCTTAAATCCATATCCTTTGTTGCAAGATATTGGGATTGGCCACCTCAATACCTTGGGCAATGTGAATTGGACATTCGGGGAAACAAAAATTAAGACTCGAGGCAATCGTCTTTGATTATGTGATTGGTTGCTTGTATGTCTCTCGGTCGAGTGATACATGTAAACTATATGTTATGTTATTTAATCAGATTATTATGTTCCTAGAATCAGTAACTATTGCTATTGCGAGAGAGAAAGGTTGTTGGGAAGCGTTGATCGAAACTTGTCCAAAACATGGAAAGCAAAGAACTGCAAGACATTGTCATTGTTGCAGAGGTTAGTTTATGTTTTCCTTCCTACTGTTAATTCTTTTAGCTGTAATTTTCTGGTAAAATAAACCTTTGAAATTTTGACTCTCAATGGATAGAAACTGACTTTGTGTGATCCATTTTCCTTTGTTAGCAAAAAATTGCTTTCACAGGCATAATGTGATTGATGGTATATCTGCAGGCAAATGGGAAGCAAATGAAGTTGTATTGACCTCTGCATAGATAATAGGTGAGTGTTTTGGTTGTTGATACACCGTAAATCCATATCCTTTGTTGTAAGATATTGGTATTGGCCACCTCAATACCTTGGGCAATGTGAATTGGACATTCGGGAAAACAATAATTAAGACTCGAGGCAATCGTCCTTGATTACGTGATTGGTTGCATATATGTCTCTCGGTCAAGTGATAAATGTAAACTATATGTTATGTTATTTCATCAGATTATTTGGTTCCTAAAATCAATAACTTTTGACTATTGCTATTGCGAGAGAGAAAGGTTGTTTGGAAGTCTTGATCGCAACTTGTCCAAAACATGGAAAGCAAAGAACTCCAAGACATTGTTATTGTTGCAGAGGTAAGTCTATGTTTTCCTTCTTACTGTTAATTCTTTTAGCTGTAATTTTCCGGTAAAATAAAGCTTTGAAATTTTGACTCTCAATGGATAGAAAATGGCTTTCTGTCATCCATTTTCCTTTGTTAGATAAAAATATTTTTCACAGGCATAATGTGGTTCACGATATATATGCAGCTGAATGGGAAGCAAATTGATTGGATTGACCTCTGCATACATAATAGGTGAGTGTTTTGGTTGTTGTTGCACCTTAAATCCATATCCTTTGTTGCAAGATATTGGGATTGGCCACCTCAATACCTTGGGCAATGTGAATTGGACATTCGGGAAAACAGAAATTAAAACTTGAGGCAATCATCTTTGATTACGTGATTGGTTGAATGTATGTCTCTCGGTCAAGTGATAAATGTAAACTATATTTGATTTTATTTCATCAGATTATTTTGTTCCTAAAGTCAATAACTTTTGACTATTGCTATTGCAAGAGAGAAGAGGTTAGTCTATCTTTTCCTTCCTACTGTTAATTCTGTTACCTTGAATAATCTGGTAAAATAAAACTTTGAAATTTTGACTCTCAATAGATAGAAAATGACTTTCTGTGATCCATTTTCCTTTGTTAAATAAAAAATGTTTTCATAGGCATAATGTGATTCATAATATATATGCAGGCGAATTGGAAGCAAATGAAATTGGATTGACCTCTGCATAGATAATAGGTAAGTGTTTTACTTGTTGTTACACCTTAAATCCATATCCTTTGTTGCAAGATATTGGGATTGACCACCTCAATACCTTGGGCAATGTGAATTGGACACTCGGGGAAACAAAAATTAAAACTCGAGACAATCGTCTTTGATTACGTGATTGGTTGCATGTATGTCTCTCGGTCAAGTGACAAATGTAAACTATATTTGATGTTATTTCATCAGATTATTTTGTTCCTAAAGTCAATATCTTTTGACTATTGCTATTGCGAGAGAGAAACGTTGTTGGGAAGCCTTGATCGCAACTTGTCCAAAACATGGAAAGCAACGAACTGCAAGATATTGTCATTGTTGTAGAGGTTAGTCTATCTCTTCCTTCCTACTGTTAATTCTCTTAGCTTGTATAATCTGGTAAAATAAAACTTTGAAATTTTGACTCTCAATAGATAGAAAATGACTTTCTGTGATCCATTTTCCTTTGTTAAATAAAAAATGTTTTCACAGGCATAATGTGATTCATGATATATATGCAGGCGAATGGGAAGCAAATGAAATTGGATTGACCTCTGCATAGATAATAGGTGAGTGTTTTAGTTGTTGTTACACCTTAAATCCATATCCTTTGTTGCAAGATATTGGGATTGTCCACCTCAATACCTTCGGCATTATGAATTGGACACTCGGGGAAACAAAAATTAAAACTCGAGGCAATCGTCTTTGATTACGTGATTGGTTGCATGTATGTCTCTCAGTCAAGTGATAAATGTAAACTATATTTGATGTTATTTCATCAGATTATTTTGTTCCTAAAGTCAATAACTTTTGACTATTGCTATTGCGAGAGAGAAACGTTGTTGGGAAGCCTTGATCGCAACTTGTCCAAAACATGGAAAGCAACGAATTGCAAGACATTGTCATTGTTGTAGAGGTTAGTCTATCTCTTCCTTCCTACTGTTAATTCTTTTAGCTTAAATAATCTGGTAAAATAAAACTTTGATATTTTGACTCTCAATAGATAGAAAATGACTTTCTATGATCCATTTTCCTTTGTTAAATAAAAAATGTTTTCACAGGCATAGTATGATTCATGATATATATGCAGGCGAATGGGAAGCAAATGAAATTGGATTGACCTCTTCATAGATAATAGTTGAGTGTTTTAGTTGTTGTTACACCTTAAATCCATATCCTTTGTTGCAAGATATTGGGATTGGCCACCTCAATACCTTGGGCAATGTGAACTGGACACTCGGGGAAACAAAAATTAAAACTCGAGGCAATCGTCTTTGATTACGTGATTGGTTGCATGTATGTCTCTCGGTCAAGTGATAAATGTAAACTATATTTGATGTTATTTCATCAGATTATTTTGTTCCTAAAGTCAATAACTTTTGACTATTGTTATTGCGAGAGAGAAACGTTGTTGGGAAGCCTTGACCGCAACTTGTCCAAGACATGGAAAACAACGAACTGCAAACATTGTCATTGTTGTAGAGGTTAGTCTATCTCTTCCTTCCTACTGTTAATTCTTTTAGCTTGAATCATCTGGTAAAATAAAACTTTGAAATTTTGACTCTCAATAGATAGAAAATGACTTTTTGTGATCCATTTTCCTTTGTTAAATAAAAAATGTTTTCGCAGGCATAATGTGATTTATGATATATATGCAGCCGAATGGGAAGCAAATGAAATTGGATTGACCTCTGCATAGATAATAGGTGAGTGTTGTGGTTGTTGTTACACCTTAAATCCATATCCTTTGTTGCAAGATATTAGGATTGGTCACCTCAATACCTTGGGCAATGTGAATTGGACAATCGGGGAAACAAAAATTAAGACTTGAGGCAATCGTCTTTCATTACGTGATTGGTTGCTTGTATACCTCTCGGTCAAGTGATAAATGAAAACTATATGTTATGTTATTTCATCAGATTATTATGTTCCTAGAATCAATAACTTTTGACTATTGCTATTGCGAGAGAGAAAGGTTGTTGGGAAGACTTGATCGCAACTTGTCCAAAACATGGAAAGCAAAGAACTGCAAGACATTGTTATTGTTACAGAGGTTAGTCTATGTTTTCCTTCCTACTGTTAATTCTTTTAGCTGTAATTTTCTGGTAAAATAAAGCTTTCAAATTTTGACTCTCAATGGATAGAAACTGACTTTGTGTGATCCATTTTCCTTTGTTAGCAAAAAATTGTTTTCACAGAAATAATGTGATTCATGGTATATCTGCAGGCTAATGGGAAGCAAATGAAGCTGTATTGACCTCTGCATAAATAATAAGTAAGTGTTTTGGTTGTTGTTACACCGTAAATCCATATCCTTCGTTGCAACATATTGGTATTGGCCACCTCAATACCTTGGGCAATGTGAATTGGACATTCGGGAAAAAAATAATTAAGACTCGATGGAATCGTCTTTGATTACGTGATTGGTTGCATGTATGTCTCTCGGTCATGTGGTAAATGTAAACTATATGTTATGTTATTTCATCAGATTATTTTGTTCCTAAAATCAATAACTATTGCTATTGCGAGAGAGAAACGTTGTTGGGAAGCCTTGATCGCAACTTGTCCAAAACATGGAAAGTAAAGAGCTGCAAGACATTGTTATTGTTGGAGAGGTTAGTCTATGTTTTCCTTCTTACTGTTAATTCTTTTCGCTGCAATTCTCCGATAAAATAAAGGTTTGAAATTTTCACTCAATGGATAGAAAATGACTTTCTGTTATCCATTTCCCTTTGTTAGATAAAAATTGTTTTCACAGGCATAATGTTATTGATGATTTATATCCAGGCGAATGCAAAGCAAATGAAATTGGATTGACCTCTGCATACATAATAGGTGAGTCTTTTTGTTCTTGTAACATCGTAAATCCATATCCTTTGTTGCAAGATATTGGTATTGGCCACCTCAATATGTTGGGCAATGTGAATTGGGCATTCGGGGAAACAAAAATTAAGACTCGAGGCAATCGTCTTTCATTACGTGATTGGTTGCTTGTATGCCTCTCGGTCAAGTGATAAATGAAAACTATATGTTATATTATTTCATCAGATTATTATGTTCATACAATCAATAACTTTTGATTATTGCTATTGCGAGAGAGAAAGGTTGTTTGGAAGCCTTGATCGCAACTTGTCCAAAACATGGAAAGCAAAGAACTGGAAGACATTGTCATTGTTGCAGAGGTTAGTCTATGTTTTCCTTCCTACTGTTAATTCTTTTAGCTGTAATTTTCTGTAAAATAAAACTTTGAAATTTTGACTCTCAATGGATAGAAACTGACTATGTGTGATCCATTTTCCTTGGTTAGCAAAAAATTGTTTTTACAAGTATAATGTGATGCATGGTATATCTGCAGGCAAATGCGAAGCAAATGAAGTTGTATTGACCTCTGCATAGATAATAGGTGAGTGTTTTGGTTGTTGTTACACCGTAAATCCATATCCTTTGTTGCAAGATATTGGTATTGGCCACCTCAATACCTTGGGCAATGTGAATTGGACATTCGGGAAAACAATAATTAAGACTCGATGCAATCATCTTTGATTACGTGATTGGTTGCATGCATGTCTCTCGGTCAAGTGATAAATGTAAACTACATCTTATGTTATTTCATCAGATTATTTTATTCCTAAAATCAATAACTTTTGACTATTGCTATTGCAAGAGAGAAAGGTTGTTGGGAAACCTTGATCGCAACTTGTCCAAAATATGGAAAGCAAAGAGCTGCAAGACATTGTTATTGTTGGAGAGGTAAGTCTATGTTTTCCTCCTTACTGTTAATTCTTTTAGCTGCAATTCTCCTATAAAATAAAACTTTGAAATTTTGACTCAATGGATAGAAAATGACTTTCTGTTATCCATTTTCCTTTGTTAGATAAAAGTTGTTTTCACAGACATAATGTGGTTCATGATATAGATGCGGGCGAATGGGAAGCAAATGAAGTTGGATTGACCTCTGCATACAAATAGGTGAGTGTTTTGGTTGTTGTTACACCTTAAATCCATATCTGTTGTTGCAAGATATTGGGATTGGCCACCTCAATACCTTGGGCAATGTGAATTGGACATTCGGGGAAACAAAAATTAAGACTCGAGGCAATCGTCTTTGATTACGTGATTGGTTGCTTGTATGTCTCTCGCTCAAGTGATAAATGTAAACTATATGTTATGTTATTTAATCATATTATGATGTTCCTAGAATCAAAATAACTTTTGACTATTGCTATTGCGAGAGAGAAAGGTTGTTTGGAAGCCTTGATCGCAACTTGTCAAAAACATGGAAAGCAAAGAACTGCAAGATATTGTCATTGTTGCATAGGTTAGTCTATGTTTTCCTTCCTGTTGTTAATTCTTTTAGCTGTAATTTTCTGGTAAAATAAAGCTTTGATATTTTGACTCTCAATGGATAGAAACTGACTTTGTGTGATCCATTTTCCTTTGTTAGATAAAAATTGTTTTCACAGGCATAATGTGGTTCATGATATATAGGTGGGCGAATGGGAAGCAAATGAAGTTGGATTCACCTCTACATACATAATAGGTGAGTGTTTTGGTTGTTGTTACACCTTAAATCCATATCCTTTGTTGCAAGATATTGGGATTGGCCACCTCAATACCTTGGGCAATGTGAATTGGACATTCGGGGAAACAAAAATTAAGACTCGAGGCAATCATCTTTGATTACGTAATTGGTTGCTTGTATGTCTCTCGGTCAAGTGATAAATGTAAACTATATGTTATGTTATTTCATCAGATTATTATGTTCCTAAAATCAATAACTTTTGACTATTGCTATTGTGCGTGAAAAAAGTTGTTGGGAAGCCTTGATCGCAACTTGTCCAAAACATGGAAAGCAAAGAACTGCAAGACATTGTTATTGTTGCAGAGGTTAGTCTATGTTTTCCTTCCTACTGTTAATTCTTTTAGCTGTAATTTTCTGGTAAAATAAAGGTTTGAAATTTTGACTCTCAATGGATAGAAAATGAGTTTGTGTGATCCATTTTACTTTGTTAGATAAAAAATGTTTTTATTGGCATAATGTGATTCATGATATGTATGTAGGCTAATGGGAAGTAAATGAAGTTTTATTGACCTGTGCATACATAATAGGTGAGTGTTTTGGTTGTTGTTACACCTTAAATCCATATCCGTTGTTGCAAGATATTGGGATTGGCCACCTCAATACCATGGGCAATGTGAATTGGACATTCGGGGAAACAAAAATTAAGACTCGAGGCAATCATCTCTGATTTCGTGATTGGTTGCATGTATGTCTCTCGGTCAAGTGATAAATGTAAATTATATGTTATGTTATTTCATCAGATTATTTTGTTCCGAAAATAATAACTGTTGACTATTGCTATTGCGAGAGAGAAACGTTGTTGGGAAGCCTTGATCGCAACTTGTCCAAAACATATAAAGCAAAGAGCTGCAAGACATTTTTATTGTTGGAGAGGTAAGTGTATGTTTTCCTCCTCACTGTTAATTCTTTTAGCTGCAATTCTCCGATAAAATAAAGCTTTGAAATTTTGACTCTCAATGGATAGAAAATGGCTTTCTGTTTTCCATTTTCCTTTGTTATATAAAAGTTGTTTTCACAGGCATAATGTGGTTCATGATATATATGCGGGCGAATGGAAAGCAAATGAAGTTGGATTGACCTCTGCATACATAATAGGTGAGTGTTTTGGTTGTTGTTACACCTTAAATCCATATCTGTTGTTGCAAGATATTGGGATTGGCCACCTCAATACCTTGGGCAATGTGAATTGGACATTCGGGGAATAAAAATTAAGACTCGACGCAATCATCTTTGATTACGTGATTGGTTGCTTGTATGTCTCTCGGTCCAGTGATAAATGTAAACTATATGTTATGTTATTTAATCATATTATTATGTTCCTAGAATCAAAATAACTTTTGACTATTGCTATTGCGAGAGAGAAAGGTTGTTGGGAAGCCTTGATCGCAACTTGTCCAAAACATGGAAAGCAAAGAACTGCAAGACATTGTTATTGTTGCAGAGGTTAGTCTATGTTTTCCTTCCTACTGTTAATTCTTTTAGCTGTAATTTTCTGGTAAAATAAAGCTTTGAAATTTTGACTCTCAATGGATAGAAACTGACTTTGTGTGATCCATTTTCCTTTGTTAGATAAAAATTATTTTCACTGGCGTAATGTGATTCATGATATATATGTGGGTGAATGGGAAGCAAATGAAGTTTTATTGACCTCTGCATACATAATAGGTGAGTGTTTTGGTTGTTGTTACACCTCAAATTCATATCCGTTGTTGCAAGATATTGGGATTGACCACCTCAATACCTTGGGCAATGTGAATTGGACATTCGGGGAAACAAAAATTAAGACTCAAGGCAATCATCTTTGATTACGTGATTGGTTGCTTGTATGTCTCTCGGTCAAGTGATAAATGTAAACTTATGTTATTTCATCAGATTGTTATGTTCTTAAAATCAATAACTGTTGACTATTGCTATTGCGAGAGAGAAACGTTGTTGGGAAGCCTTGATCGCAACTTGTCCAAAACATGGAAAGCAACGAACTGCAAGAGATTGTCATTGTTGTAGAGGTTAGTCTATCTTTTCCTTCCTACTGTTAATTCTTTTAGCTTGAATAATCTCGTAAAATAAAGCTTTGAAATTTTGACTCTCAATGGGTTGAAAGTGACTTTTTGTGATCGATTTTCCTTTGTTAGATAAAAAATGTTTTCACAGGCATAATGTGATTCATGATATATATGCAGACGAATGGGAAGCAAGTGAAGTTGGATTGACCTCTGCATACATAATAGGTGAGTGTTTTGATTGTTGTTACAGCATAAATTCGATATCTTTTGTTGCAAGATTTTGGGATTGGTCACCTCAATACCATGGGCAATGTGAATTGGACATTCGGGGAAACAAAAATTAAGACTCGAGGCAATCGTCTTTGATTACGTGATTGGTTGCATGTATGTCTCTCGATCAAGTGATAAATGTAAACTATATGTTATGTTATTACATCAGATTATTTTGTTCCTAAAATCATTAACTTTTGACTATTGCTATTGCGAGAGAGAAATTTATTTACATGTTTTTTGAAAAAAACTTCTAAAGATATAAATAGAAACAAAAAATAAAACAATTAATATTTTTTTAAAAGTTGTAAGACTTATTTATGATATAAGTTGCAAAAGGTCTCACGTTATTTAAATAAGTTATATGAGAGAGATTGTATATATTTAGTTATAGAAACAAAATATTTGAGAGATTAATTTTAGTTTATAGAAACTTAGTTTTACTTCTTCTTTTTTTTTTTTAGATTTTCTTTTTCTAGAAGTGTTTTTAGAAGAAAGTCATTTAAATATGTACTAAGGACATGCTTGGTAAGTTGTCACCCACTAATTCTCTCTTAATTATACAAAACCCATCCTAACTTATACAAAATTTATACAACTTAACTATATTTTTAGATGTTTACCATAATAATTCTTTCTAATCATATTATACAACTTGTGTCTTCTTCATTAATGTAATTATAGTAATTTGTAATATGAATATATAATTATGGAAAATTATAATCTTAAATATAATTGAAATTTTATATATTTAATTATAGAAATTATAATTTAAATATTAATTATCATAATTTATTACTTAAATATGTAATTACATAAATTTATAATTTAAATATGTTATTATAGAGAATTTATAATTTAAATATATAATTATAATAATTTATAATTTAAATATATAATTAATTTATATTATTAAAATATGTTATAATTATTTTAAATACTTCATTGTTGATCTAATAATTAATTATGTCCTTATTGGACTTTCAACTAGTTTTATCAAAGAGTTACAACTAGTTTTTCAATTTTGAGCTAACTTTTAACTTTCAAATAGCTTTTCAGCTATCAGTTAGTTTTTTAACTATTTTTGTCAAATACTTAAGTAAAAGATAAAAATCTTTTTTTTATTGAGATGCACATAAATGGAGTTTGACTTTTTGGATATAAAAAAATAGTATAATATAGTTATTGAATGTGTCATGCATTTTAAATAACAAACATAATGATTGTACCTAAAGAGAAAGTTAAGTTTAGAAATATAAAACGTGTATATTAAATAAGGTAATTCCTTTTATATATTGTTATTACATTATAGAAATAAAAAGAAAAAAAAATTCAGTTATAATTAAACACGATAACTTTAATTTTTTTTCTTCTTAAAACCCAAAAACGGTTTAGTTCCTTCATGTTATTTATAACAAGTCATGTTATTACAACAGGATCAATTTCTTTTTTTCTTAAAACCCAACAAATATTTATCAAAATAACTCATCCTCACATTATTTACCTAAATAATTTGTTTTATTATTAATGTTGAAAAATTGGTTGTGGGGAACCAATTTCTCAATGTTGAGAAATTGGTTGTGGGGAACCAATTTCTCAATGTTGAGAAATTGGTTGTAGTTCTCTGAAGTGATTGTGTTCTTATCTTAATATTTTGTTTTGAATTTCTAGTTGGATACAAATTTTGTAGTGGACTTGTTTCGTTTGCCTCTTAGTGAACTAGTTGTGATTGTTGGTATGAATTGATTACGTTGTAACCATGTTAGAAAATGGTCTTAATCGGCATAAAGTCAGTCATGACACATATGCAAGAAAAAAGGGTAAAAGGAGAAGCTGAGAGTGACTTTTGCATGGGCAGCCCAATTTGAGGTTCCTATTATCTAAATTGTTGTTTAAACTGTGATAGCAATATTGATAATTAATAATTAGTTTATTGCTTCTTTTCGATGTTCTTGTTTGTATAGTTGCGATGTAGTTTTACCTTGCGAAAATATTATGTTGTTTCCTCTTATTATTTTGTTCCTAAAATCAATAAATTTTGACTATTGCTATTGCAAGAGAGAAATGTTGTTGGGAATCCTTGATCGTAACTTATCCAAAACTTGAAAATCGCAGAAGGGCAAAACATTGTTATTGTTGCAAAGGTTAGTATATGTTTTCGTTCCTATTGTCAATTTTTTTAGCTGTAATTATCTGATAAAATAAAGCTTTGAAATTTTCATTCTTAATGGATAGAAAATGAATTTGTTTGATCCATTTGCCTTTGTTAGATAAAAGTTGTTTTCACTAGCATATATATATATATATATATATATATATATATATATATATATATATATATATATATATATATATATGCAGGCGAAAGGACAAGTGAAGTTGGGACTGACTTCTGCATGCATAATGGGTGAGTGTTTTGATTATTGTTACACCATAAATACATATCCTTTGTTGCAAGACATTGGGATTGACCACCTCAATACCTTGGGCAATGCGAATTGAACATTATGACAAACAAAGTTCAAGACTCGAGGCAATCGTCTTTGATTACGTGATTGCATATATGTCTCTGTACCAAGTGATAAATGTAAAGTATATGTATATTCTTAACTGATCACTTGGTTAATTTATCTTTGAAACTCCTTTTACAGTTGTTTTCTCTTATCCCTTCAAAATTACTTGTTTGATTTCTCCCTTGCATTGCTAATCTTTTTCTCTTAGTAGGAAACAATTCTGTTGGTTCTCTGAAGCAATTGTGTTCTTACCTTAACCCTTTTCTTTGTATTGCTACTTGGATACAGATTTTGTAGTTGACTTGTTTTGTTTGCCTCTTAGTTAGCTAATTGTAATTGTTGGTATGAATTGATTACCTTATAATCGTGTCTAGAGAGAAATTGGTTTTCATTGGCATAAAGTGAGTCACGATACATATGCAGGAAAAAAAGGTAAAAAGAGAATTTCAAACTGACTTCTACATGCACAACCCAAGTCGAGGTTTGCATTATCTAAATAGTTTAAATTGTGCTAGCAATATTGATAATTAATAATTATTTTATTACATCTTTTCAATGTTCTTGTACGTATGGTTGTTATGTAGTTTTACTTTTGCGAAAATATTATGTTATTTCAGCATATTATTTTGTTCCTAAAATCAATAAATTTTGACTGTTGCTATTGCGAGAGACAAACTTTTTTGGGAAGCCTTAATCGCAACTTATCCACAACTTGGAAACCACATAAGGGCAATACATTGTTATTGTTGCAGAGGGTAGTATATGTTTTCTTTCTTACTGTTAATCTTTTTAGCTGTAATTCTCTAGTAAAATAAAGCTTTGAAATTTTGATTCTTAACGGATAGAAAATGACTTTGTGTGATCCATTTGTCTTTGTTAGATAAAAATTGCTTTCACTAGCATAATGTGATTTAGGATATATATCAATTGAATAGGGTAAGAAGAGTTGAGGTAAGAAGAGAATAGGGTAAATATCAATTGTATACTTAAGAATAAACGTGTTTTCCATTTAAAATTACCAATTATTAAGTGAAATGATTGGTATATTAGTTTTAAACTAACTAATAAATTTATTGATTTTAAAATATAATAAAAAATTTAATTATTATTTATTAAAGTGTAAAATAATAATATTATGATAATAAAAATAAAAGTTAAAATTAAATTTATATAAAATAAATAATAACAAAAAAATATTTTTAAAAAAAGATAATGTGATTAATGAAAAAATTAATAAGAATGTTTTTTTTTTTAAAAAAAAAATAGTAATCTTTAGTAACATTTTAAATTTTGTTGGTAGGTATAAGTATTTTGAACTATTACCTTCACTAGTTGATTGCAAGTGCAAGCTTTTTAATTTTACTTACATCAATCAATTGTAGGTATAAGTTTACTGAGGATATTTACCCACGCCAAGTAATTGTAGGTAGAAATCTTTAACTTTAGTTAAATTTACCTACAGTAAATAGTGGTAGGTACAAATATTTGAGGTTTACCAACATTTAAACTTGTGTAAATAGAAGCATATCTTACCTTTACCTACAATTATTTATGTTTGTAGGTAGAAATGTCTGTAGGTACATGTCAAATTTCTTGTAGTGCACATAAAATCCAATGAGGAGCTTTGCATAGATAATTCACTTATTTTCCTATTGGTGTACCATAAAAATTTTGTTAATTTCAAAATAAATAAACAATTATGTGATTTTTTTATCGGTCAGAAAAATATAAAACCCAACAAACAATTAAGTGGATTGCACACTCACATTTCCACTAGATTTGTCAAATTGGAAAATGATAATGGTATTGAACCTTCAAAACAATTCCCTTGAAATCTTTTGCAAAATAGTTGGAAAATTATAAATACATACATGATTGAGCTAAAATTTTTTCATGTCATATGTGTGACAACACTAGTAGTTTGGAATTAATATATTAAAATTAGATAGATAAATATTTATAATTTTGGTAACAAAATGAATGGTAGCAACATTCTCTTTTTAAAATTTGTGTAAAATTGGTAAAAAAATTGTTACAAACTAATCTCGTTCTAGTGGGTTTCATTTCTAAATTACGAGAAAATTATTAAATGGAAAATGAAATGGTCAAAATTAATGATTTTGGTAGATTTTAACCAATTATTAAAAGTCTTTGAAAAGAAAACATCATAAAAAAGTTTAATTGATATTTTTCTTAAGCCTAATTATATAAACAATAAGAAGAGCAATAGTATTCCCTTACAAAGTATTAAGAGCATATCAATTCCCTATAAAATTAGGTATTTTGCCTTTGAGTTGGATATATGTTGCCTACCTATAACCAACATAATAAGCTTGTTTTAAAAATGTAAGTAGAAACATTTTTTCATAAGCATGTAAGTAGAAGCATTAATTTTATCTCATGTAATCTACTTTCACTTTTCTCTACAAGGTCATTTAAAGGGTGAGAATTAAGATCACTTACACTATCCTGAATTTTCTAAGATTGGCAAATGTCTCAGGAATCACTCCACTAATTCCAGAGTTGGAAATATAACTACAAGAGTAATCAATATACAAAATCAATGTCTATAGTTTTGGAAAAAATAAATGTTTGAAAAATCAGGATGTATCACAAAATAAAATGTTTATTAGACTTAAATATAGTCATTTTATTTTAGCATTTTTTTTGTTTTTCATCATTGCTAATTAGGTTTGTGTTCTTTCTTATCTAAAATATTTTAGATAGTGCTTAAAATAAATAAAAATATTATCTAAAAAGGGATTTTAAAGACAAAAAAGAAAACAAATGTAATTTGTGTGGACTAAAAACATTTTTTACAAGGACAAAAAGTAAAAAGAAAAACATTAAATTACCATCACTAAAAATATATATTTAAACTTACTTATTAATTGTTCAACTAATCTTAAAGAAAAATGTGATTAGTAAAATTATATTTTATATATAATTAATACACTATATATTAAAAGTACTCAATAAGTTTATTTGAACACCAAAACTAAGTCATAATACATATCATTCTCCAATACACATAAACAAGCTATATATCTATACCTATGTCAAATAATTGTTATGCATCTTTTTTTTTTATTCTATTAAAGAAATGCATAGGAAACAAAAGGTAGATATGCAAAAAGACAACTAATCACATTTCACATATACCACAAAGAGAGTGATTGAAGTCGATTAACATAAAACCATAAGTAGATATGCTTGTTACATTAAATTGCATTTAGGTTCAAAATATTTGATACAGATTTAAGGGGATAGCAAACCCAGAAACAGTTATCTAAGTTTGAGAAACTTACCAACATTCTCACCCTTATTGATTGCATATTGGACAGCAAAATTAAAGTAGAAAACTAAAAAAAATTATGAAGAAAAACTACCCTTAAGTGCAGAACAATACCATACCACTCTTTTTGGACCACACAACACCAACAATGAGCAAGATCTTTATCCATTATGCATGTTCGGTTTTTGAATCTGTTCAATACAAGATAAAATAGAAAACATCAAAAGGGTGAACAAGAAAAAAAAAAAACAATGAGCACGGTTCATCTGCCTTCTGATGAAGAAAAACTACAAATTAGTTTCTTCATCTTAGTCGTAATTTTCTCAAGACAAATAGAAAAATAACCGAGATATAGGGTTCTTAAGAAGATCAAGAAAAACATTTGGGCAATGTGGGTTTTTTAGATGGACCTGCTAGGGACATCTTACAAAATCACAAAATATTTATGGACAAGAGTTAGCAAGGCAAGAACACCATCATACCACTCTTTTTGAACTAAACAACACCAACACTGATCATTGTCCATCTTGATGATCTTTTGACTGCATTATGCATGACCAATTTGAATCTGTTAAATACAAAATGAAATAAAAAAAAGTATCAAAAGGGTGAACAAGCAAAAGAAAAAGAGAGACAAGAAACATTATTCATTTGCCTCACATATTGATTATCTTTTTCCTGCATTATGTATGTTCAATTTTGAATTTATTCAATACAACATAAAATAACAAAAGATCGAAAGGGTGAACAAGCCAAAGAAAAAGCAAGACAAGAAACAGTGTCATACTAAGTTATGAAGAAAACAAGAAAGATCATCACTGATCATCACCTTTTTAAAAAATAAGACAACACATAATTCTTCAATACCATGAGCAATAATAACACATGCATTGTGATCAGAGAAAATGATATTTAGAATTTAAGTCGTTCTACAAGTACCTTCACTATTAAGAGATGCAAGATACAAGGAAAGAAAGGTGTGGTGGTGGAGTGATTGCATTGGAGAAAATTTAAAGAAATGAAAGAAAATTTTGAAGAAAAGGTGCGGTTGTGGAGTGGTTGAATTGCAAGATTGCACTGTCACATATGTCAAACCTTCTTGATCCCTAGCTACCACAATACGAGGAAGGGAGAGAACAAAGAAAGAGAAAAACAGAGAAAATTAAGAATTGATATGAATGGTTACAGAGTGAGTGTCACCGGGGGTGAAGAAAATGAGTGACATAACTCAATAATCGACTTTATATATATACATATATATATATATATATATATATATATATATATATATATATATATATATATATATATATATATATATATAGAAAAGGAAGGGTAAAATCAACTCTAACAGAAATTATCTGCTAACTTATTGGCCTTTATCTTTTACTTAATAGAACCGAAATAAAAAAAAAAATTATTATTAGATATACGTAATGCATATAAATATATTTTTTAGTTTAATAAGTTATTATAATAATTTTTTTAACAATAATATTTACTAATTTATTGGTATTTATTTTTTAGTTAATAGAATGAAGAGAAGAAATTATTATTTTATATATACACATAAATCTATTTTTTAATTAATTATATAATATTTTTTTAATAATAATAATTAAAAATAAAAATTTTATGAATACTATCATATTAATTATCAAAGGTAAAAATTAATAAAAACCACCATATTATTTTATTTATTAGTTCGTAAAATATTGTTGAGTATCAAATAATATTTGTTAGTTCTTAAAATATTGTTGAGTATCAAATAAAAATTATTATATTATTTTATTTGTTAGTTCTTAAAATCCATCACCCAAGTTCTTGGAATCTTGAAGTCATGGTAGCATTGTAATCATTTGGTGCTTTCTTGTATGGAGAGAGGTAAAAAATCAGTTCATAATCAAAGAAACAAAAATGGTTATCCTCTGTCAGGTAATTGATAATTATATTAGTCACCATTATTTCTTTAGGTTGCTCCTGTATTGTTTCTAAGATAATATTTAGTTGTAGTAACTTGATGATTGTATAATCAGTTTCTTACAAATTTTTCTAGTATTCAATGTCAGATTCTAAAGAAAAAAGTTTCACATATAATTGATTTTCTTTAACATATTTTATTGTTTATCTCTAAAAAAAGTTTTCACGTCAAATTTCTCTTTTACTTAAGAAGAATCAAATTTTATTGTTTATCTCTAAAAATAGTCTATCATTTTACTGTTTTTCTCTCTTTCTAAGAACTCTTTTTTCTCGGAAGAAACCAAAGCCATGGATGTTCTTGATGCTATTTTTGAAGTTTTCTCACTGTCCCCGTTCATAAAAAGCAATGCAAATTAAGTCAGATTTTCATCAGTTTTCTATGTCTACATCATGCTATTTTCTTCCTTCAGTTTAAGTGAGTTATAGGTTGTGCCTAGTCCCAAGAAAATTTTGATTTTTTATTTTTTTATTTCTGGTACATACTATTGAAATCAAAGTGAGAATGGTCTAAGATATGGTTGTCAAAGAAGAAATAGAAATTTGGTTGTCCACATGAAAGGTGTTAAATTTTTGTCCTTTTTATTCTCTCATGTATCATACAACATGGTTTGATCATTTTTATAACTACAAATAAAATGATAAATCAAACTATTTAATCTTTCCCTTGTAGGATTCAGTAAATTAATGATGAATTTTTTTTCAACAATTCCATAGACCAAGGTTGGGTCATCTTTTGATTAGTAGCATGATTTTGTTAGATAAGAGTTATTTAATGTAGTTCCACAAACTTTGTGAGAAACTATCACAAGTTCAAAAAGTAGATCTTACTAAAAATAGAGGGAGAATAGGAAAAGTACATTTATGTATGAATTTGTTTCTTCTATGGAAAGTACATACTCTTCATAACAAAGAAACACAAAGTGGCATAATAATTTTTCTATAGAGTTGTGATTTCCCTGTTATATAGAGTTGTGATACTCTAAACACCTTCACTCATGATCGATTAATTTTTTTTCTTATCCACTCCAAACATGGGTTCTATTAGACAACTTCACTTAGGAAGCTTGTCATCTCCAACCTTTCTTACTATCCCAAGCAACCTTTCAACTACTAACTAGTTTTAATTTTATATGTTTACCTTTTGTTAATTAATGTATTGTCTCTCACTAATTCTTTCTCATTATATTATACAACCTAGAACGAAATCCTCTATTCGAGATTGTGTCTCATTCTCTGTCTCAATCAATCAATAAATGTCATGTCATTTAATTAGCTATATAAAATATAAAAAAAATAAAAGAAAATTAATTAAATAATGTGTCTTTTATTTATTCGTTGGGACAGAGAATGAAACACCAATTTGGAACGGAGGATTTTCATCTTATACAACTTTTCTCCAATTCATTAATATAATTCTAGTAATTTATAATAAATATATAATTATAGAAAATTATAATTTAAATATGTAATTTAAAATTTATATATTTAATTATATAAATTATAATTTAAATATTAATTATATTAATTTATTATTTAAATATGTAATTACATAAATTTATAATTTAAATATGTAATTATAATTTAAATATCTTATTATAGAAATTTATAATAATATATAATTATAATAATTTAAATATATAATTAATTTATATTATTAAAATATATTATAATTATTTTAAATACTTCATTATTGATATAATTATTAATAATTCTCTTATTTGTCATTTTACAACTTTCAGCTAGTTGATCAACTAGTTTCATCAAGCACTTACAACTAGTTTTTTAGCTTTTAGCTTTCAGCTAACTTTTCAGCTTTCAAATTAGCTTTTAACTTTCAACTAGCTAAATGTTAGACCCATTAGAAAAAGAAAGTAAAGTTTGTTGGAGGTTGAGAAATCATAAAGTTGGGAAGAAGAATCGAGAAAGAGGAAGTTGGACAATCTCGAAAAAGTAGGTTATAAACAAAAGAGACAGTGAAGAATGATTGCTAAATAAGTAATGGTGGAGTCAGGAGTATATATACAAGGTAGTTAGGCTACGTGGAAGTTATTAAGATAATTTTGATTGAGTTAGTCGACTAGAAACAAATAAGTTGTGATGTAATCTTCCTTAGCATGGGCTTGAGCTAGGACCAATAAGAAGGGAGCATGACTTGGATGAAACTTCAAGGAGCTTAGTTTAGGAATGTCCCATTTAATTGTGTTAATTGGATGATTTCTAGGCTTGTATAAGCACCCTTAAGTAATTAGGATTTTAAGGGTGTAACTAGTTTAATTTTTGACCTTATATTTTGACCTATAGGTCTATTTTTCTTTAGGATGTGTATTTAGTCTCTTTGTGGAGTGTGTTAATTAGTTGGGCTCAAGAAGGATGTATTTGGACGTGTGGAATTATTAACCACACCCCTAATTCCTTCTAACACCCTTCTAACCAATACATGAAGCATGTAAAAGATATGTGGACCCCCTCGTCCCCTCTTGTTAGGTGCTACCTCATTTTCTCACTCCTACATGGCCTTTCTTGTTGCTTCTTATTTAAATTTAAATTTTGGGAGCTGTCATGTCATCTCCCTCCAAAATTCAAATTCAAACTAAGAGGGAACATATATTAATTTTCTTAGGGCCTTGTTTGGATCTAGTTTATTTATTAAGTGCTAAATTGGTTTCCAACCAAACTAACACTTAATTAATTAAACTAATCCCCCTAATTAAGAGGTTGGACGTTCACTCTCATGCTTAGGCCCATAGATCCATGCCTTACTCTATAAATAGAGTTTTCCACCTCATGTATCATTTTAACACTCATTTTTAATTGAAAGATATATTCATTCTCTACACTAGAAAGTCTCTTCTTCTTTTACAGAGAGTGTTCATGATTCCCCTTGATTGAGAGTCCTTCATGCTATTATCAAGGGTTCCTTCCCATGTGGCTAGCTCCCTTAGAGGCTTATCTCCTACCTAGTAGAAGTGGCGCCTACTATCACCACCACCTTCTAATCTTCCACCTCCATTTCAAAGCTCCAAAAGGACCTCTAAGAGTAGATCTTAGGCTAAACTTCCTTCTCCAAAAAATGGTCAACCATGGCTTCAGGAGGGTTGCACCAAGTTGAAAATCGAAGAATTTTGGCAGTTAGCAGGTTGCGTAGCTAGAATGCAGTGAGCAATTACATATTTCATCCTAAACTAGTGCTAGCAAGTTTATTTTTTTTAAAGGTAAAGGTTTGTATATTATATATATATATATATATGTATATATGTATATATATATATAATTTTTAAATGACTACAAAATCATTTTTTTAAGTAACTATTAGGTCCACTAGAAAAAAAAAAAGTAGAGTTGTTGGAGGTTCAGAAGTGCATAAAGCTAGGAAGAAGAATCAATAAAAAGGAAGTTTTATAGTCTTCAAAAAGTAGTTTATAAAAAAAAGAGAAAGTGAAGAATTTTGACTAATAAAAGAAGTGGTTGAGTAGAGAGGGCACATATGTTAAGTTTATTTACTACTCTACTTATGTCAAGTGCATCAATCATATGTAATATATGATGTAAATCAAGTCGTCTCCTCGAGGATTTGACAGATATTAAAATATTCAGTATTCTAATCTAAACTTTGTAGAATTCATCATAGTTGTGTAACAATGTAATATAAACAGAAGTATGGAAAGATTGAAAGTAACAACAGTATAATAGTAAGAACATATTCAATAGAGATAGATGTTGTGACCTTAATTTCCTATTCAACTATTCATAAACTCAATAATTAAATCTCCAATTAATCTCAAAACTATTTTTCCCACCAAAAGTATTCAAACACTAATTCCTCAATGAGAGAACCTTAACTATGATAATCAACTCACCCCTCAATTCAAGATATTAAAATAGTTAGATAATGGGAAAGACGAAAAATGAATAAACATTATTCTATTCCTAAATCCACTATTTATATGGTGCTTTTTCTCAAAATATTTTTCCAATTCATTCATGCATATTAAATCAAGTTAAAAGTTGATCAAACAAAAAACAAGCATTAAAAATAGAGAAAAACATGAAATAAGGAATATAACCTTGAATTACAATTAAAAGTTTAAAAATAGTTTAACAGTACACCGATCTACCAACTGAGAAATGTTCAGCTACTCACTCCCATGAGCAGCTCATAAAAGCAAGAAAACACAAGAAGATTGAAGAAGAAATAAAAAAAGATTGATCATGTCTCTCCTTCAATATTCTTTTCTTCTCTCAACTCTCTGTCCTTTTTTTTTTCTTTCTATGTAATGTTATTGTCTCTTATTGTTTCCTTCCTACTTAAGTTCTTTTAATTTCATTGGTCCAATTAGGAAGTGTTCTCCCAGCAACATCTCTCACCCAATAAGAGTGCTAAAATTCATGATCTCGAGGTGGAGCTTGCTGGGCGACATGACTCACCCAACGACAACCTCTTATTTTTTCTTTCGGACTTGACACTCTTTTGCTAGGCATGAAAGCTCGCTAGGCGACAATAGAACATGTGTCATGTTTTGTCGCTGGGCGAAACTTCTAATTGGGTACAAATTATCATCTGCCTAAGAATTCTCTAGCTTTTCACTAAGCGACACATCTCGCCCCAGTGCCATTAACTCTTTGCTAGCATATTCTCTGTTTTTTGCCCAATGACACCTCTCACTGGGAAACCTTCATGTTGTTGCAATGGCCTTAGAACTCCTCACTAGGTGACGTGGCTCGTTAGGTGAGGAAGAATTGACTAATCTTCTCTTTTCTTCTTGACTTTCACCAAAGGAGAAGGCCTGGACCCCAAGCCACTAAGCAAGATAACTAGTGCATGCTTTGTAACAGGAGTTGTTGGCCTCTATGCAGGGAGTCTTCTTTATATCTTCTTTCATGCATATGCTACTGGAAAACATCGATGGTGACAAATGGTGGTGGGCCTTGGGACCTATCTGCTCTTTTGCCTCCCGCTCTGGCTCTTGGTGCTCTCTGGACAGGTTCGGCTTGTTCCCCTTCCTTATTTTCGGCTCCATCAACTCTAGGAATGTAATTCCTAGTAATGTAATTATTGTTGATGGGCCCAACAAGCCGACGGGGATAGGAGCATCATTCTGGACATATGCCCTATGGAATAGGGTAGTGATCAGAGCAGGAAAACCCAGGACTATCTTCTCAACTGCATTGGCAATCAAGTTTTTTTCTTGAGATAGAAGATCGCCTATGTCCAAGTCCATTTCCTTGATTAGCCATAAATCAGATATAACCTGTCCAAATTAATGTGTGAAGTGTGGGAGGTAGAACCATGTTAGCTTAGATGAAAACTGTCCACATCCTAGCCAGAGGATTTAGATACTTCCTGAGGATTCTGAATGGAGTATGATATCTCTGTCATAATCTCAAAAAACCTGAAAGGAACAAAGTATCCTGTATCTGAGTGGAGCCTAATATTGATCTCTGTCAAAATTATTTTAGATAAAAATGTGTTAGGTGTACTAGAAAAAAAACAAAGTTGGTTGAAGATTGAGAAATGTATAACGAGGAAGGAGAATAGAGAAAGAGAAAGTTTGACAATATAGAAAAAGTGGTTTATAAACAAAAAAGGCAGTGAAGATTGACTGCTAATAAAAGTAGCAGTTGAGTCAGGAATGCATATACAAGCCATCTAGGCTATCAGAAAGTTATTAAGACAATTTTGATGAAGTTAGTGGAGCAACAGAAAGTCAATTCAAAATAAAAAACTTTTTGGCAGTTGGCGAGTTGTGAAGTTAAAGGGTAATGAACAATTACATATTTCACCTTAAACTAGTGCTAGTAAGTTTAGTTTTTTTTTTTTTTAAAAAAGCTAAAGATTATATATATTTTAAATGACTTTAAAATCGTTCTAGACAAGTAAGTGTTAAGTCCACAAGAAAAAAAAAACACTAGCGTTGGTTGGAGGTGGAGAAGTGCTATAAAAAAAGTAGTTTACAAACAAAAGACATAGTGAAGAATGCTTACTAATAAAAGTAGCGGTTGAGTTGGGAGTGCACATACAAACAAGGTAGGCTATGAGGAAGTTATTAAGACAATTTTGATCGAGATAGTGGACAAAAGAAGTCAGTTGAAAATCGAAGCCTTTTTGGTAGTTTGCAGGCTGTGGAGCTATAGTGAGTGAATAATTACAATTTTTTTTTGGTGAAAGAGTGAATAATTACATGTTTCATTTTAAACGAGTGCTAGTAAGTTTAGTTTTATTTTTAAAAGGCAAGACTTATATTATATTATATTATATTATATTATATTATATACTTCAAAATCACTTCAATTAAGTAAAATGTTAGATTCACTAGAAAAAAAAAAGTAGAGCTGGTTGAAGAATGAGAAATGCATAAAGTTAAGGAAAGAAAATTGAGAAAGTTTTTTCTACTTAACAAATAATTCACAATGTTTTGACTTTTGTCATAAGGTGTGAGAGGTTGGTAAATTTTTATGTTTAACGCATTACTCACAAGGTCATGTTCACTTCCATAATATGTAGTATGCTAAATACTGAGAGTTCCTAACTCCCTTGGAAGGACTCCCGATAAAGAGTTAGCTACTAATCTCCTACTTAAAATTAACCTCAAGAAAATAAATAAATCATATATAAAGAAGAATGTCTCAATATCATATGACATAAAAGAGTAGCACTTATGATAATGAGAAAAACATTGTAATTTCTAAAGTCTTGCAAGCACACCTCTTAAAACATATGAGGACATTTTGAAAATAATAAAAATAAATAGAAAGTAACAAAGAAACAAAACTAGTCTTTAAAATATTCCATGCAGCTTATATTGCCAATGGAAGAAGAAAGTGAACATGTCAAGTAATTTTGGTTCAAATTCCTAAAAAAAAAATCGAAATGGTTAAATACATCTTTTTTAATAAATATAATTAATCATTTTATGTCACAAGAAGTTTACAGATGGCATATCATCCTAATTATTGGTTTAAACATATTTTTAGTTATTCCAATTAGTTAAAAATATATTTTCCCTTTTGCAAATTTTTTTTTCATTCGTAAAATGTTTTAAATAGTATTTTTATTTATTTAAATTCTATTTAAAATTTTTTAAATACAAAAGAAAAACCAATTTAACTTGCAAGGACTAAAAACACAAATAAAGAAATTGTGAGAATGAAAAAAAATTAAATAACAAAGATTATAAATATATTTAAATCTAATTTATTTCTAAATAATATAAAGAAACCAAAGTAATATTCTCAATCATGCAAAAATATGTAGCATACAAGTTGAAAATGTATGTCAAAGTCCACAGTTTTTTTGGGATCTCTCTAATAACATTCACTCCTGAAACCTTCCTACCTAATCAACTTATCAACAAAATCAATGTCAAACATTTTTTTATATTAGAGTAAGAATTTAGAAATTTATTTACAAGTTTTTTAAAAACAACTTCTAAAGATATAAATAGAAACAAAAAATTTAAAAAAATTATATTTTTTTAAAAGATGTAAGACTTCTTTATGACATAAGTTGCAAAAGGACTCACGTTATTTAAATTAGTTATATGAGAGAGATTGTATATATTTATTTATAGAAACAAAATATTTGAGAGAGATTAATTTTTGTTTATAGAAACTTAGTTTTACTTTTTTTTTTTAGATTTTCTTTTTCTAAAAGTGTTTTTAGAAAAAAGTCATTCAAATATGTACTAAGGATATGCTTGGTAAGTTGTCACCCACTAATTCTCTCTTAATTCAAAAAAACTCATCCTAACTTATACAAAATTTATACAACTTAATTTTTTTTTTACATGTTTACCACAATATTTTTCTCTCATCATATTATACAACTTGTCTCTCCTTCATTAATGTAATTATAGTAATTTGAATATATAATTATAGAAAATTATAATCTTAAATATATAATTGAAAATTTATATATTTAATTATAGAAATTATAATTTAAATATTAATTATCATAATTTATTACTTAAATATGTAATTACATAAATTTATAATTTAAATATGTTATTATAGAAATTTATAATTTAAATATATAATTATAATAATTTATAATTTAAATATATAATTAATTTATATTATTAAAATATGTTATAATTATTTTAAATATCCCATTATTGATATAATAATTAATGATGTTCTTATTTGTCATTTTACAAGTTTCAGTTAGTTTTATCAAACACTTACAACTAGGTTTTCAATTTTGAGCTAACTTTTAACTTTGAAATAGCTTTTTAGCTATTAGTTAATTTTTTAACTAGTTTTGTCAAGCATAAAAAACTTTTTTTATTGAGATACACATAAATGGAGTTTGATTTTTTTATATAAAAAAATAGTATAATATAGTTACTGAATGTGTCATGCATTTTAAATAACATAAACATAATGATTGTAGCTAAAAAGAAAGTTAAGTTTAGAAATATAAAATGTGTATATTAAATAAGGTAATTCCTTTTTATATATTGTTATACATTATAGAAATAAAAAGGAAAAAAAATTAAAATTCAGTTATAATTAAACATGGTAACTTTAATTTTTTTTCTCTTAAAACCCAAAAGAGGTTCCGTTCCTCCATGTTATTTATAACAAGCCATGTTATTACAATAGGATCACTTTCTTTTTTTCTTAAAACCCAACAAATATTTACCAAAATGACTCATCCTCTAATTATTGATCTAAATACTCTTTTTTATTATTAATATTGAGAAATTGTTTGTGGGGAACCAATTTCTCAACATACTTTATTTTTTTATGTAAAAAGCCTCAATTTCTTATAGGGTGTTTTTTTCCAGATTTTCTTTTACTATTCATGTTGAGAAATTAGTTCTTGGAGAACCAATTTCTCAATGTGCTTCATATTGAGAAATGGGTTGCCCAACAACCAAAATTTTTATCGGCTGTTTTTTTTTTCTAGATTTTTTTTCAAATTTTTTTAATTTATTTTTTATATACGTATGTTTTTCTAAAGTATGCTTTTAAAATTTTTTTAAGTTAACTTATATTTCATTTTTTTTAGTGTTTTATTTTTTATGTTGTGTATCTTTTTTGTTATTTTAATTTTTTTAAAATGCTTTGTAATTTAATTTTCAGTTTAAATTTTTTAAATTAACATTTTTAAGCGTAATATTTCAAATTATTTTGGTATAATTTGTTAAGGACATAATTTTTAGATATCAGAAATGTTATCTTTAAAATTATAAAATGTTAATTTTGTTTAACTATTAGATACAAATTTTAAAGATATAAAACGCTATGAAAATTAATATAACACCACAATCTGCTTATATGTAATCAATGAATATTCCTTCATTTTCGTCGTTTCATGTTCAACCAAGTCAAAGTTCCCCCATAAACCCTATCATGGACACACAACAAATTGTTCATAATGACAATCAATAGGAACAAAGCTTGTAACAATAAAGATGTCAAAATCCCATGAGAATTTGACAGCATACAAGGTGTGGTACTCATGGACGCATGCATCATTAGGTAGTGTGTGTATAATTATTTTTCTAATTTTTTTGTAACATATTCCATATGTTTATTATGTTGTTAAAAAATTATACTTGTTAGATGTATTCATTGGGAAATTATTTTCATTTACTTAACTTACAAATAATTAATTACATTAAAATAATAATTAAAATTGATGTAAACTTTAAAAAAAGGTAGTTATTCTTTCCATAATAAATAATACTTATTTACTTAACAAATACAAAAATAAAATTTTTAAAAAAATTAAACAAACATAAAAACATTTTAAAAAATTAATTGATACAAGTATACATAAAATAATAAACAATGTTACAAAAAACAAACATAAAAAAAAATTAAAAAATTTAACTTAAAAAATATAAACTAAAAAGTAAGTTACAAAGTGTTTTTAAAAAATTAACACAACGAAAAAATATACACAGTGTTTAAAATTAAAAATCTAAAAATTTTCTAGTTGATTATATTTTATTTTGTATACTTTTACGTTGTGTATATATTTTCGTTGTTTTAGTTTTTTTAAACTCTTTGTAATTCATTTTTTAAATTAAATGTTTTAAACGTATTTCACCAAAATAATTTGAAATATTAGGTGTAAAAAACTTAATTTAAAAACTTTAAACTGAAAAATAAATTACAAGGTATTTAAAAAAATTTAAAATAATAACAAAGATACACAACAAAAAAATAAAACACATAAAAAAACAAAATGAAATACAAATTAACTTAAAAAAATTTTAAAATAATAATTTAGTACATACATAAAAAAAATTAAAAAGAAATTAAAATAAATTTAAAGAAACAAATTTGAGGGGAAAAAAACACCCTATAAAGAATTGGTGACCCAACAAGCAATTTCTTATAAGTTTTTCACATAGAAAAAAATAAAGCACGTTGAGAAATTAATTTCCCACACCCAATTTCTCAACTTGAATAGTAAAAGCAAATCTAAACAAAAAGTGCCCTATAAATTGGTTGTTGGGCAACCAATTTCTTATAAGTTTTTTACATAATAAAGCACATTGAGAAATTAGTTTCCCCGTAACTAATTTTTCAACGTACATAGTAAAACAGATTATTTAATTAAATAATATGGAGGTAAGTCATTTTGATAAATATTTTTTTTTGTATAAAAAAAGAAAAAAGTCACCTTTATCATTTCTTCCACTCCCAGAACTTCAACTCTTTACTAACACTCTTATTAGTTGGAGCTCTGCCACTAGCGTAGCACAGCCCCTTCGTCTGTTCGTACGAACTCTAAGTCGAGCACCTCCATCACCTCGCCTCGCAGTCGCAACCTCCTTTAGTTCCTCTTCCTTTCACTTGATATAATTTCGAAATATGGGTTTTCTTTTATTCAATCGTATAAGACTAAGGATTTTACTTCCAGAACTAATGAACAGAAATTATAGATATGTTTTCTAAGTCATTATTATGAAAATTAATAATTATCTTAGTATTTGATATTAGTTTTATTACATGTACTATCCTTTTATTTTTTGCTTTTATGGGAATAAAGAAAAAGGCTTATACAATATGAATGTAAAATAACATTCCACTATTATTCAATCACAATTTCATTTATATAATTTTTAGAGAATTATAAAATCATTAAACTTGTCATCCATTACTCAAAAGTATTAAACTCTTACAATATACTATTTTTCTAATTTTTTATATTTCTTCAAATTTTTCATTACTTTTAGATAGTGAACCAAGGTAAGAGGTGGTGGTGTAGTGTAATTAATATAAAAATAAAAGTGTGATAAAAATAAAAATAAAAAATTAAGGGGAGTTTGGGATTCAAAAATAAGAATTATTAAGTGTAATAGTAACAAACCTTATAAATTTTGTGTAATGCTTTATAATTTATTATACCAATTTTATTATATTTTTTAAGTAAAATATATAGAGAAACATGTATACACATTTAAATTTAAATTCATAATAAATTTAGTTGCGGAGTAAAGTTCTTAAAAGTCATGTCGTCTTACACTCACAAAAAAATAATTGAAATAACCATTTAGTTAGTATGTCATTCTTAATTAAAAGTTATCATATTTATTACATGATAATTTTTTTGTAATATATAATTAAATGATAGAGTAAAAACCCACAAGATGAGAATCAATTACTATGGTTGTAAGTTTAAAGTTCTATGCGATTTTTTTTTGGAGAATTAGTTCTATGCAATTCAAACATGATTATCTCATTCTTCTTATAAAAGAATTGTTTTATCAGTATATTTTAATTAAAATTTTAAAAGAAGTGTATGTAATAAAAACTTGCAGATTTCATATTTAAATTAATTTAAAATATGTTTAATTTATTAATGAATATGCTTTCCAAACATTAACTTTTTTACATTTATTTAGGAAATAGATAAATAAAAATTGTAATCATTCAAGAAAAAAATCAATATTAATAATGATTTATAAGATTCATTTCTTAATATTTTTTTTTTGCTTTTGAAATTATTTATATCTTTTAAAAGAGTTAAATTTGATTACTTTTCAATAATTTTTTCAAGCAATTAAATCTTAGAACATATATAAATATGAGAAAAATACTTATACACTATTAGTGTAAAAAATTTTATACTAGTAATTAGTTAGAACCTTTGCTTGTTTGGTATTCTTGCATTTTTAATAGGCTGCTGCTGTATGAGTTTTTTATTAAATTATTGCATTCATAAAATTTCAAAAACTTTTTAGAGCAGTTGTATCTCAAGTTTAATTTTTAACTTTTCAAAGATTTAATGCACATTGACGATACAACTAGGAGTGTTACACATTACAAATGGCATGTAGGAGCAATATTTAATGTATGTTTGTTGCTTATAAAAGTTTTTGTTTGAAAGGAGTGCTGGAAAAAAATGTAAGTAAAAAGTACCTCATGCACAAATATAATTAATAATTTGATGTAAAAAAAGTAAAGTAATATTAACTTGACCTTAGTAATCTTGTGCAAATGTGTTACTCTCATTTGTGTTATTTAAAACCTTTTGCCTTGTAAATTTAACCTAAAATGAAGATACACTTACTGAAAATCTTTTAAATAAAGAAAGTAGAACATGTGTGTTTACAGGGATGGATCACTTAGTTTTTGGTTGTGTTTGTTCATGGTGTCACAAATCTTTCCTGGGAAAGTGAACAAGACACATTTCCATGTTTGTTACAAATAAAAATATATTCCTAAGCTTTGTTAATTCCTAGAAATATGAAATACCGGTACTTGTGTTGCTTCTTATTACATGTAGAAGGTAGGTATTACATTTTCATGGGAATAGAAGTTACTCCCTAAATAACCACCGATTGTCCTCTCTTCTTCCCCATTTCTTTTATATTTTTATATTTTGACTTTTTAACTAAATAAATTTTAAATGTTTCTGAAATTATCAAAAGCCAACCAAACATGTTCATCGGGCATACTATTACAAGGAATGTAATTCTTGGAAATGTAATATTAAATCTTGAAACAAATGTCCCCTTGAACTCTTAAGAAACCGAGCAACGTTTTGGGTCTACTTGCTATCTAAACTAATGGGCTAATGAGAATCTGAAAGTTCAATTGTGATTGTCGGATTGGGTCTTAGAGCAATGTTAATCTGGGGTTTGATTAAAGAAAGACATTTCAAAACATTTTTGTGCATTTAAGATACCTTATTTATACTTTAATGTTTTGTTTAGTACTATATCGTTCAAAGCTAGGATGATTTCAGTGTTAGTGTTATGATTCATGCTATATATTTTCCTCATCATAAAATACTTGGATCATAAATTGAAACTGAGAATTTTTTCTAAATAAAATCAATAAATTTATGTTACTAATTAACTTTGAGCTTATCCGAGGGTTATTTTTTTGTGTTTGAGGGCTATTCAAAGGTGAATCTTGCTGTTACAAGTTACAATTGTTTCATATTGCTTAGGGGCTTTGTCTATTTTGTTTTATGTATTTAACATTATATGTATTGTGATTGCTGTGTTTAAAATGTTTAATATAATTAAAACATATAATATTTAAAAAAATTGAACTATGGAGTCCTGATTCTTTTTTTTAATTCCCCTTAAGTTAAACCTGGAGTACAATTCTGTGAAATTGGTGTAGTTATTAATTGTCATTCGTCATGCTTCAATTCTGGCTTCTCAATGGTAATGTTTTACTTTTTGGTTCTTATTTTTTAGATGGTTTATTGTTGTTTGTTCACACTAGTTGATGGTTATCATCTTTTCGTGACTCGTTTTTCCCTTAACCCCTTAGGTATATTGTGGTCATGGAATTGGAGAGCTCTTTCACTGTGCATCAAACATTCCTCACTATTCAAGTATCCTTTCCTTAGTTTAAAAGCACTGCATGGTATTGGAAACATATTTGGAAATCATTTTCTGAATCATGTGATGTTTGTTCTTATTAACATTATGAAGTGCCCAATTGTTTTGTCTGGCATAAAATGACTTGTAAAACTAGAAATGATTCTATAGATGTTAGCCATTCGAGTGTTGACAATCCTGTTATAGATACCAATACTTGCTAGCAAAAACGAGCTTGTTGAATGCCATTTTTATCTTAAATTAAACTTCATTTCTATTATGTATTGAAGTTAGGCAGAAAGAGAAAAATTGAGGGAATTTGAGAAATAGTTCTCATAAATTGTTATTAGTCAAATGTGAGGAAAGCAAGATTACAATAATGAACTAATGAAACCACTTTTCAGAAAAATTGCCTAAAAAGATTGATTTTGACTATAATCAATTAAATAATAATTGCCTATTGAAATAATATAATTTTTTCTTCTATCCCAAACACATCCTAACAGTAAAAAACCAAAGGAGGCAGATGAATTACTGCTCCTATATACAATACTCACATTGTGTACATCTAGTTTTTCTACCCCTACCCCCCTTAATTCATGTTAACAAAGAACAAATGTATACACCTTAACCATTGGGAGGAAATAGAGCAGTTGGTGTGATGAAGGCTGGCTAGACCTTTACAATTGAACCAATGATCAATGACAGTATACTTATAATTTATAATAAAATTGCTTAAATAGATAACGTTGATGGGGGAGGGGTGCATATGACAGCTCTAATATTATTTTTGGGTAGGTATCTGGTGCGATCGATGGACTATTGTTACAGCAGATGGTAAACGAAGTGCTCAATTTGAGCACACTCTTTTGGTAAGTCTTTTTCTGTTTTCTCCTAGTTCATATTATAGTAGGTAAAAGTCCTAGGTAAAAGTCCTGTAGTCTGAGTTATTTTTTGCATTCTACCATAATAAGGAAAAGATGTCTTATGGTCTTGAAAGTGATAAATGATAATAGTGTAAATTATACAAATTTCTAGTGAAGTTTATTTTTATCACTTACGATCCTTCCATTTTTATACATTACTTTTTGGTGAGGGAGGATTGTGTAGTATTTTTTGACAAGGAAGCGATGATGTAATGAAAGTTAAAACATTAGACTTTTTGTATTGTTCAAAAATGGAAGGGTGCTTTTCTACTATTTTAAAATTTTTTTAGAACTTTTTCATTATTTTAAAAAATGATGATTATATTTTTAAATACTACTTAGGCAAATTTGAACTTGTTTAAAGATAATTTCTTAATATCTTACTACTTATATTTTAATTCATTACTACTTATTTTATAACGTCTTTTTAATCTTTTTTAGAACCTTTTCATTATTGTAGAAATAATGTTTTCAGGATTTAAATATTACTTTTTCAAGTATAAACTCATTTGAAAATCTTATAAATAAACTGATTTGAAAAATATTTTTCAAACTTTACTATTTTTAATTGCATCATAATTTTTTAAAACTATACTTTTTGTTTTGTACCATTTGAAATTTGTTTTGCAAGCTTTGCACTATTTTAGAAAATGTTGTCTGCATTTTCAAATATTACTTTTGCAATTTTGAAGATAATTTCTTAATTATAAATATTTTCAATTATTAAATAAATTTTGTCAACATTACTATTATCCATTATTCTAAAATTTTTTATGATCATATTTTTTTAAAAAGTTTATTACTTTTAAATTCTTTTCAAACAGTAATTTATATTTTTTATTTGAAAATCATTTTCTAAAATTTTACAATTTTCAATTACTATTTCTAAAATTTTATTATTTTTTTACATTAATTTTATATTTTTAAATACTACTTTTAAACTTCATTGAAAATCACGTTTTAAACATCAATGTTATTAATTACTGTTCAATTTTTGAAACTTTTTTTTTTACTTTTACTGTTTTTCAAGATTTATTAATTTAAGTTTGTTCTTTATTATAAATATTTATTTTAATTTATTTTCTTAAATTTTCAATTTTATATTGTTTAAAGCTTACTTTATATTTCTACTATTTTTAAATCACTTTAAAATTTTTTTAGAACCTTCTCATTATTTTGAAAAATGATGTTTATATTTTTAAATACTACTTAGGCAAATTTGAACTTGTTTGAAGATAATTTCTTAATACATTGCTATTTACATTTTAATTCGTTATTACTTATTTTATAATGTCTTTTAATCTTTTGTAGAACCTTTTTATTATTTTAGAAAATAACATTTTAAAGTTTTAAATATTATTTTTGCAAGTATAAACTGATTTGAAAATCTTATAAATAAACTGATTTGAAAATTATTTTTCAAACTTTATTATTTTTAATTACATCATAATTTTTTTAAAATCATACTTTTTTGTTTTTTACCATTTGAATTTGTTTTTTGCAAGCTTTGCACTATTTTAAAAAATGTTGTCTACATTTTCAAATATTACTTTTGCAATAATTTCTTAATATAACTATTTTCAGTTATTAAATAAATTTTGTAAATTTTATTATTACTATTATCCATTATTCTACAATTTTTTTTAAACTTATTTTTTACTTTTACTGTTTTTACTCTTAGTGTTTTTTTTGGTAAATTTTCAATATAATTTTTTTAAAAGTTTATTCTATACTTTTTATTACTTTTAATATTTTTTTTCATGACTTTCAAACGGTAATTTATATTTTTTAAACTTATAAATACTACTTTTGCCCTTTTAAATTTATTTGAAAATCATTTTTTAAAATTTTACTATTTTCAATTACTTTTTTTTTTACAATTTATAAACTTTTATTCACTCTAAGTTTTTATAAAGTTAAATTGTTTATTTTTTACACTTTTCATTGTTTTTTTAATCCAAAGAAATGTTTTACACTTTTCTTTATATACTTTTAATTAACTAACTATTTTAAATTACTCTACAATTTTTTAGACCTTTTTTTTTTTACTTTTACTGTTTTGAAAAATTTATTACTTTATCATTTTTTAAACTTTACCATTTTCAATGACTTTTTTTTTATTACTTTTACTGTTTTCCAAAATTTATTAATTTATTATTGTTTAAATTTTAGTATTTTCAATGACTTTTTTTTACATTTTACAAACTTGTATTCCTTTAAGTTTTTATAAATTTGTTTTTTGCACTTTTCTTTACAGCTTTCAACATCATAATATAAACTGATTTCGGAATTATTTTTCAAATCATATTTTTAATATATATTTATTTTTTATTTTATAATGTTTATAATTTTAAAATTTTTTATTTATTTTAAACTTTATTTGTTTATTTTTCATAAATTTTGGACATCGTTATTTTTTAAAACCATATTTTTTATTTTATACCATTTTAAATTTTTTTAGACCTTTTCATTATTTTCAAAAATGATATTTGTATTTTATTACTTTATAATTATTAATTTTTTTTTACTTTTATTGATTTTCATCATTATTAATTTAAGTTTGTTGTTTACTTTAAATTATTTCTTTCATTATTTTATTTTTCCTATATTTTTTACGACTTTTTTTCATGATTTTTAGACATATATTTTATATTTATTTTTGAAAGTTTTAAATACTACTTTTGCGCTTTTAGATTTCTTTGATAATTTTTTAAATTTTACTATATTGAATTTTTTTTACAAAAAATTTCAATATCGTTATTCTTTGAAAACATTTTGAGTTACTCTTATTATATTACAATTATAAATAAATATTTAAAATTACAATTATGATCATATTTTCAAACTTTATTTTCTGCGTTTAGGTTTTATATATTTTAAAAATATATATCGTTTGAACATTTACTTTGCTTAAATTTTCAATAAGCAAAAAGAGAGGCTTAGACTGACTCCCACATGGGCAACCCAAGTTGCAAATCCGACCTAAAAAAATTGAGGTTAGTATTATCTAAATTGTTGTTTAAATTGTGATAACAATCTTGCTAATTAATATTTAGTTTAATGCATTTTTTCAATTTTCCTATACGTATGATGACCCTGTAGTTTTACCTTTGTCAAAATATTATCTTGTTTCATCACATCATTTTGATTCTAAATTGACTAAATTTTGACTTTTGGTATTGCAGGGATAAAAGTTCTTGGGAAACGTTGTTGGCAACTTATCCAAAACATAGAAACCAAAGAAGTGAAAGATATCATTACTGTTAGACATTGCTCCTAAAATCAATAAATTTTGACGGTTGCTATTGCGAGAGAGAAACATTGTTGGGAAGCCTTGATCGCAACTTGTCCAAAACTTGGAAACCAAAGAACTACAAGATATTGTTATTGTTGCAGAGGTTAGTATATGTTTTTCATCCTACTGTTAATTGTTTTAGCTGTAATTCTCTAGTAAAATAAAGCTTTGAAATTTTGATTTTTAATGGATAGAAAATGGCCTTTTGTGATTCATTTGCCTTTGTCAGATAAAAAATTGTTTTCACTGGCATAATGTGATTCATGATATATATGCAGGCGGAAGGGCAATAAAGGAAGTTGGGACTGACTTCTGCATACATAATAGATGAGTGTTTTGGTTGTTGTTATACCATAAATCCATATCATTTGTTGCAATATATTGGGATTGGCCACCTCAATACCTTGGGAAATTTGAATTAGACATTACAGTAAACAAAAAGCAAGGCTCGAGGCAATCATCTTTGATTACGTGATTGCATATATGTCTCTCTGTCAAGTGATAAATGTGAAGTATATATGTATTCTTAACTTATCAGTTGGTCAATTTATCTTTGAGACCCCTTTTATGATTGTTTTCTCCTATACCTTAAAAATGACTTCTTTGATTCCTCCCTTACATTGTTAATCTTCTTCTCCTAGTAGGAAACAATTCTGCTAGTTCTCTGAAGTGATTGTGCCCTTACCTTAATCTTTTGTTTTGAATTGCTAATTGGATACAGATTTTGTAGTGGACTTGTTTTGTTTGCCTCTTAGTGAACTAGTTGTGATTGTTGGTATGAATTGATTACCTTCTAACCATGTCGGGAGAGAAAATGGTTTTCATTGGCATACAGTGAGTCATGACACATATGCAGGAAAAAAGGGTAAAAAGAGAAGCTGAGAGTGATTTTGCGTGGGCGGCCAAAGTTGAAGTTTGTATTATCTAAATTGTTGTTTAAATTGTGGTAGCAATATTGATAATTAATAATTAGTTTATTGCATCTCTTCAATGTTCTTACATGTATAGTTGCTATGTAGTTTTACCTTCGCAAAATGTTATGTTGTTTCATCAGATTATTTTGTTCCTAAAATCAATAAATTTTGACTGTTGCTATTGCGAGAGAGAAACGTTGTTGGGAAGCCTTGATCGCAACTTGTCGCAACTAGTAGACAAGCACTACTAGTAGACTAACATTACTAAGACACTAACACTTCTAGTAGACTAACATCATTAAGACACTAACGCTTCTAGTACACTAAAACTACTAATAGACTAACACTTCTACTAGGCTAACACTTCTAGTAAACTAACACTACTAGTAGACTAACATTATTTGTAGACGCACACTACTAGTAGACTAGCACTACTAGTAGACTCACACTACTAAGACACTAACATTACTAGAAAAGTAACACTACTAGTAGACTAAGACTATTAGAGACTACCACTACTTGTAACATAACAGTACTATTAGACTATTAGTACTACTAGACTAGTCCTACTACCAAACTAGCAGCACTACTAGTAGACTAGTACTACTAGTAGACTCTCAATAATAGTAGACTAACAATACTAGGACATTAACACTGCTAGTAGGCAAACACTACTAGTAGACTAACATTACTAGTAGACTAGTACTACTAAGAGACTAACACTACTAGTAGACTAACACTACTAGTAGACTCGCACTACTAGTAGACTAGCACTACTAGTAGACTACCACTACTCATAGACTAACAATACTATTAGACTATCAATACTACTAGACTAGTCCTACTACCAAACTAGCAGCACTACTAGTAAACTAGTACTACTAGTAAAGTCGCACTAATAGTAGACTAACAGTACTAGGATATTAACACTATTAGTAGACAAACACTCTAGTAGACTAGCAGTACTAATAGACAATGCTACTAAGAGACTAGTACTACTAGTAGACTAGCACTACTAGTAGACTAGCACTACTAGTAGACTCGCACTACTACTAGATTAGCACTACTACTAGACTAACACTACTAGGATAATAACACTGATAGTAGACTAACACTTCTTGTAGTGTAGACTACAACTACTAATAAACTACCACTACTAGTAGACTGACACTTCTAATAGACTAGCAAAACTGTAGACTAGCACTACTAGTATGCTAGTACTACTAGTAAACTAGCGCTACCAGTACACTAGCACTACTAGTAAACTACCACAACTAGTAGACTTGTACTACTAGTAAACTAGCACTACTAGTAGACTAGCACTATTTGTAAGACTACCACTAGTACAAGACTTTCGCTAGTAGTTGACTAAAAGTACTAGCACAACTAGTAAACTAGCAAAACTAGTAAACTAGGCTATCACTAGACTAGCACTACTAATAGACTAACACTTCTAATAAAGTAGCACTGCTAGCAAACTAGCACTACTAGCAAACCAGCACTACTAGCAGACTAGCACTACTAGTAGATTAACACTAATAGGAAACTAACATTACTAGGACACTAACACTACAAGTAGACTAACACTACTAATAGACTAGTACTATTAGTAGACTAACACTATTAGTAGACCCCAGTACTACTAGTAGACTAGCATTACTAGCAGAATAGCATTATTAGTCGACTAACAATACTAGCAAACTAACAATTCTAGTAAACTAGGCTAGTACTAGACTAGCACTACTAATAGACTAACACTTCTAGTAGAAAAGAACTACTAATAGACTTGCACTTCTAGTAGACTAGCACTACTAGTAGACTAACACTACTAGCAGACCAACACTACAAGCAGACCAGCACTACTAGCAGACGAGCACGACTAGTAGACTAACACTACTAGGACACTAACATTAGTAGGACATTAACACTACTAGTAGACTAACACTACTAGGACACTAACATTACTAGCACACTAACACTACTTGTAGACTAAGACTACTAGTAGACTAACACTTCTAATAGACTAGCAAAACTAGCAGACTACTAGAAACTACCACTACTCGTAGACCAACAGTACTATTAGACTATCAGTACTACTAGACTAGTCCTACTACCAAACTAGCAGCACTACTAGTAAGCTAGTACTACTAGTAGACTCGCACTAATAGTAGACTAACTAGGACGATAACACTATTAGTCCACAAACACTACTAGCATACTAACATTACTAGTACACTAGTACTACTAAGAGACTAGCACTACTAGTAGATCGGCACTACTAATAGAGTAGCACTACTAGCAGATTAGCACTACTCATAGACTAACACAATTAGTAGACTAACACTTCTTGTAAACTACTAGTAGACTAGAACTACTAATAGGCTACCACTACTAGTAGACTAGCGTTACTAAGACACTAGCACTGCTAAGACACTAGCACTGCTAAGAGACAACCACTTCTATTAGACTACTAATAGACTAACACTGCTCCTAGGTTAGCACTACTAGTAGACTAGCATTCCTAGGAGACTACCACTACTAGTAGATCAATACTACTAGTAAACTAACACTACTAGTAGACTATCACTACAAGAACACTAACACTATTTGTAAGACTAACACTAGTACGAGACTTGCGCTAGTAGTTGACTAAAAGTACTAGTAGACTAGCATAACTAGTAAACTAGCAAAACTAGTAGATTAGGCTAGCACTAGACTAGCACTACTAGTAGAATAGCAAAACTAGTAGACTACTACAGACTACCACTACTCATAGACTAACAGTACTATTAGACTATCAATACTACTAGACTAGTCCTACTACCAAACTAGCAGCACTACTAGTAAACTAGTACTACTAGTAGAGTCGCACTAATAGTAGACTAACAGTACTAGGATATTAACACTACTAGTAGACAAACACTCTAGTAGACTAGCAGTACTAATAGATAGTGCTACTAAGAGACTAGTACTACTAGTAGACTAGCATTACTAGTAGACTCGCACTACTACTAGATTAGCATTACTACTAGACTAACACTACTAGGATAATAACACTAATAGTAGACTAACACTTCTTGTAGTGTAGACTACAACTACTAATAGACTACCACTACTAGTAGACTGACACTTCTAATAGACTAGCAAAACTGTAGACTAGCACTACTAGTATGCTAGTACTACTAGTAAACTAGCGCTACCAGTACACTAGCACTACTAGGAAACAAACATTTCTATTGGACTACTAATAGACTAACACTACTTCTAGGCCAGCACTACTAGTAAACTAGGACTTATAGTATTCTATCATTACTAGTAGACTAGCACTACTAGTAGACTAGCACTACTAGTAGACTAACACTCCTAGGAGACTACCACTACTAGTAGACTTGTACTACTAGTAGACTAGCACTACAAGGAGACTAACACTAATTGTAAGACTACCACTAGTACAAGACTTTCGCTAGTAGTTGACTAAAAGTACTAGCACAACTAGTAAACTAGCAAAACTAATAGACTAGGCTATCACTAGACTAGCACTACTAATAGACTAACACTTCTAGTAAAGTAGCGCTATTAGTAGATAAGCACTGCTAGCAAACTAGCACTACTAGCAGACCAGCACTACTAGCAGACTAACACTACTAAGACACTAACATTACTAGGACACTAACACTACAAGTAGACTAACACTACTAGTAGACTAGTACTATTAGTAGACTAACACTATTAGTAGACTAACACTACTAGTAGACTAACACTACTAGTAGATTAACACTATTAGTAGACCCCAGTACTACTAGTAGACAAGCATTACTAGCATTATTAGTCAACTAACATTACTAGCAGAATAACACTACTAGCAGACTAACAATTCTAGTAGACTAGGCTAGTACTAGACTAGCACTACTAGTAGAGAAGGACTACTAGTAGACTTGCACTTCTAGTAGACTAGCACTACTAGTAGACTAACACTGCTAGCAGATCAACACTACAAGCAGACCAACACTACTAGCAGACTAGCACTACTAGTAGACTAACACTACTAGGACACTAACATTACTAGGACACTAACACTACTAGTAGACTAATACTACTAGTAAACTAACATTACTAGGACACTAACACTACTTGTAGACTAAGACTACTAGTAGACTAACACTTCTAGTAGACAAACAAGACTAGTAGACTACTAGAGACTACCACTACTCGTGGACCAACAGCACTATTAGACTATCAGTATTACTAGACTAGTCCTACTACCAAACTAGCAGCATTACTAGTAAACTAGTACTACTAGTAGACTCGCACTAATAGTAGACTAACTAGGACGATAACGCTATTAGTCCACAAACACTACTAGCATACTAACATTACTAGTACACTAGTACTACTAAGAGACTAGCACTACTAGTAGATCGGCACTACTAATAGAGTAGCACTACTAGTAGATTAGCACTACTCATAGACTAACACAATTAGTAGACTAACACTTCTTGTAAACTACTAGTAGACTAGAACTACTAATAGACTACCACTACTAGTAGACTAGCGCTAGCACTGCTAAGAGACAACCACTTCTATTAGACTACTAATAGACTAACACTGCTCCTAGGCTAGGACTACTAGTAGACTAGCATTCCTAGGAGACTACCACTACTAGTAGATCAATACTAACATTAGTAAGACTAGCAACACTAGTAAACTAGCAAAACTAGTAGACTAGACTAGTACTACTAGTAGACTAACACTTGTAGTAGACAAGCACTATTAGTAGACTAACATTACTAAGACACTAACGCTTCTAGTACACTAAAATTACTAGTAAACTAACACTTCTAATAGACTTACACTCTTAGTAAAGTAGCGCTACTAGTAAACTAGCACTACAAGTTGAGTAGCACTACTAGCAGACCAGCACTACTAGCAGATTAACACTACTAGTAGATTAGCACTACTAGTAGACTAACACTACTAGGACACTAACATTACTAAGACACTAACACTACTAGTAGACTAACACTACTAGCAGATTAGTACTATTAGTAGACTAAGCCTACTAGTAGAATAACACTATTAATAGACCAGTACTACTAGTAGACTAGCATTACTAGCAGAATAACATTATTAGTATACTAACATTACTAGCAGAATAGCACTACTAGTAGACTAACAATTCTAGTAGACTAGCAAAACTAGTAGACTACTAGAGACTACCACTACTCGTATACTAACAGTACTACTAGACTAGTCCTACTACCAAACTAGCAGTACTACTAGTAGACTCGCACAGCTAGTAGACTTGCACCACTACTAGATTAGCACTACTAGTAGACTAACACTAGTAGGATACAAAGACTACTACTAAACTAACACTTCTTATAGACTGCTAGTAAACTAAAACTACTAACAGGCTACCACTACTAGTAGAGTAACAGTTCTAATAGAGTAGCAAAACTATAGACTAGCACGACTAGGAGACAAACACTTCTATTAGACTACTAATAAACTAACACTACTCTTAGACTAGCACTACTAGTAGACTAGGATTACTAGTAAACTAGTATTACTAGTAGACTATCACTACTAGGAGACTACCACTACTTGTAGACTAGTACTACTAGCAGACAAACACTAATAATGGACAAACAACTAGTAGTAGACTAACGCTATTACTAGACCAGTACTATTAGTAAACTAATAGTATTTGTAGACTAGCACTGCTAGTAAACTAGTACTATTAGTAGACTAACATTACTAGTAGATTAATACTATTAGTAAACCAGTACTATTAGTAGACTAATAGTATTTTAGATTAGCATTACTAGTAGAATAGCACTAGTAGTAAACTAATATAACTAGCGAAATAGCACTACTAGTAGACTAACAATTCTAGTAGACGAACACTACTAGTATACTAACATTACTAGTAGACTAACACTTTCAGTAGAGTAACACTACTATTTGACAAACACTTCTAACAGAGAAACACTTCTAGTAGACATGCATGACTAGTATGGTAGTACTAGTAGACTAGCGATACTTGTAGACTAACACTGCTTGGAGACTAGCACTACTAGTAGGCTAGCACTACTGGTATGCCAGTACTACTAGTAGACTAGCACTACTAGTAGGTTAACATTACTAGTAAACTAACACTTCTAGTAGGCTAGCAAAACTAGTAGACTACCACTACCAGTATGCTAGTACTACTAGTAAAGTAACGCTACTAGCACAGTAGCACTACTAGAAGACTTCTAATAGTTTAGCCATGCTCCTAGGCTAGCACTACTAGAAGACTAGCAGTACTAGTAAACTAAAACTACTAGTAGACTAACATTACTAGTAGACTAGCTCTAGTAGGAGACTAACACTACTAGTAGACTAACACTACTAGAAGACTAGTCCTACTAGCAGACTACTAATACTAGTTGACTAGTCCTACTAGCAGACTAGCATTACTGGTTGACTAGCATTACTGGTTGACTAGTCTTACTAACAGACTAGCACTACTTAGCAGTCTAGCACTACTAGTACTACCAGAAGACTAGTACAACTAGTAAACAAACACTACTAGGAGACTAGCGCTACTGGTAGACTAGCACTACTAGTAGACTAATGTTACTAGTAGACTAACGCTACTAGTAGACCAGCACTACTAGTTTATTAGTACTAGTAGACTAGCAGTACTAGTAGACTAAGACTACTAGTAGACTAACACTTCTAGTACACTAACAAAACTAGTAGACTATTAGTAGACTAATACTACTAGGAGACTAGTACTACTAATAGACTAGCACTGCTAGTAGAATAGCAGCACTGACTCACTTATAGTTCTAGGCGACTAGTAGTTCTAGTACTAATAGTTCTAGTCAGTCTACTAGTACTGCTAGTCTATTAGTAGTGTTTGTCTGCTAATAGTCCTAATATGCTATTAATACTAATTTTCTAGTAGTGACTGTCTACTCATAGCAAGGGTCTACAAGTCGTTCTTTTTTACTAGTAGTATTTGTCTACTAGTAGTCCTATACTGCTAGTAATGGTAGTCTTCTTGTAGTGTTAGTACTAGTCTTCTAGTAGTGTTAGTACTAGTATTCTAGTAGTGCTAGTCAACTAGTAGTGTTAGACTACTAGTTGTGCTAGTTGCTAATAGTTGTAGTATACTAGCACTGTTAGTTTACTAGTAATGCTAGTTTACTATTACTCTCAATCTACTAACAGTTTACTAGTAGTGTCAGTCTACTAATATTCTGGTGATAATCCTAATCTACTAGTACTGTTAGTCAACTTGTAGTTTTAGTCTACTAGTAGTGCTAGTTTGCGAGTAGTTTTATTCTACTAGTAGTGCTAGTCTGCTAGTAGTGTAAGTCTGGTGGTAGTGCTTATGTGCTAGTCTTCTTGTAGTACTAGTCTGCTAGTACTACTAGTCTGCAAGTAGTGTTTGTCTACTAGTAGTGGTAGTCAACTAGTACTATTTGTTTACTAGTAATGGTAGTCAATAGTTTATTTAGTCTGGTAGTAGTTCTAGTCTACTGGTAGTGTTAATCTGCTAGTAGTGTTAGTCTATTAGTAGTGTTTGTCAACTGGTAGTGTTAGTCTGTTGGTAGTTAAGTCTGCTGGTAGTCCTTGTGTGCAAGTAGTGCTAGTTTTTCTGTAATGCTAGTCTGCTAGTACTGCTAGTCTACTAGTAGTGCTTGTTTACTAGTAATGGTTCGATTAGTAGTGTTTGTCTACTAGTAATGGTAGTCTACTAGTAACGCTAATCTACTAGTAGGTATAGTCTACTAGTAGTGCTAGTCAACAAGGAGTTTTAGTCTACTAGTAGCGCTAATCTACTAGTAGTTGTAGTCTACTATTACTTTAGCTAGTAGTAGTGGTTGTCTACTAATAGTGGTAGTCAACTAGTAATGTTCCTCACTAGTAATGGTAGTCTAGTAGTAGTGTTGGTTAACTAATAATTTTAGTCTACTAGTAGTGCTAGTCTGCTAGTAGTTCTAGTCTAGTAGTATCGCTTGTTTACTAGTAGTGGTAGCCAACAAATAAGGCTTGTCTACTAGTAGTGGTAGTGAACTAATAGTTTTAATCTACTAGTAGTCTAATATACTACTAGTGATAGTTTATTATTAGTATTAGTCTATTAGAAATGTTAGTCAACTAGTAGTTTTATTCTACTAGTAGTTGTAGTTTACTAGTAGTTCTAGTCTACTAGTACTGCTTGTCTACTAGTAATGCTAGTCTGCTAGCAGTGCTAGTCTGCTAGTGGTAGTCAACTAGTAGTTTTAGTCTACTTGTATCGCTAGTCTACTAATAAGTCTAATCTATTAGTAGTACTAGTGTATTAGAAATGTCAGTCAACTAGTAGTTTTACTCTACTAGTAGTTGTAGTCTACTAGTAGTGCTTTTTGATTGTAGTGTTAGTCTAGTAGTACTACTAATCTGATAGTAGTGCTAGTCTGCTGGTAGTGCTACTTTGCTTATAGTGCTAGTCGGCTAGAAGTGGTTGTCTGTTAGTAGTTTGTTAGTTAGTAGTGTTGTTTGCTAGTAGTGCTTGTCTACTAGTAGTGCTTGTCTGCTAGTTGTGCTTGTTAAGTAGTGTTAGTAATACTTGTCAAGTAGTGTTAGTAGTGCTTGTCTACTCGTAATGCTTGTGTTCTAATAGTGTTAGTAGTGTTTTTCTATTTGTAGCGCTAGTCAACTAGTAGTTTTAGTCTACTAGTAGCGCTAGTCTACTAATATGTCTAGTCTACTAGTGGCACTACTCTACTAGTTGTGTTAGTCTACTAGTTGTGCTAGTCAACTAGTAGTTTTATTCTACTAGTAGCCTGGTCTACTAGTACTTGTAGTCTACTAGTTGTGCTAGTAGTGATAGTCTACTAGTACTGCTATTCTGGTAGTAGCACTAATCTGCTGGTAGTGCTAGTTTACTAGTAGCGCTAATCGGCTAGTAGTGGTAGTTTGCTCGTACTGTTGGTATGCTCGTAGTGTTAGTCTGCTGGTAGTTGTAGTTTGCTGGTAGTGGTAGTCTGCTCATATTGCTTGTGTTCTAGTAGTGCTTGTCTATCAATAGTATTAGTAGTGTTTGTCTACTAGTAGTGGTAATTAACTAGTAGTTTTAGTCTACTAGTAGTTCTAGTATACTAGTAGTGCTAGTCTACCAGTAGTGCTAGTCAACTAGTAGTTTTAGTTTATTGGTATCGCTAGTCTACTAGTAGTTGTAGTCTAATAGCGCTAGTCTACTAGTAGTTGTAGTCTACTAGTAGTGCTTGTCTACTTGTAGTGGTAGTCAACTAGTAGCGCTAGTCTACTGGTAGTGCTAGTCTACTGGTAGTGCTAGTCTACTGGTAGTGCTAGTTTACTAGTATTACTAGTTTGCTAGTATTGCTAGTCTGCTAGTAGTGCTAATTAGTCTGCTAGTAGTGCTAGTCTGCTCGTAGTGCTATTCTCCTAGTAGTGCTAGTCTGCTAGTAATTCTAGTCTGCTTTGAGTGCTAGAGTACTAATAGTAATAGTATATTTAGTCTACTAGTAGTGATAGTATTGCTAATCTACTAGTAGTAATAATATTGCTAGTTTAGCATTAGTGATAGTAATTCTACTCTACTAGTAGTGATAGTAGTATTGCTAGTCCACTATTAGTGATAGTCTACTACTAGTAGTAGTATTGCTAGTCTACTAGAAACAATAGTGTACCAGTAATGCTAGTCTAACAGTGCTAGTCTACTGGTGGTACTAGTTGTGCTTGTCTATGGGTACTACTAGTGGTGCTAGGGTACTAGTAGTAATAATGGTGGTAGTCTACTAATAATAGTAGTCTGCTAGTAATGCTAGTCTACAAGTAGTAATAATATTGTTAGTCTACTATTAGTCCAAGTCTACTAGTAATACTTGTCTACTATTAGTGCTAATGTACTTGTATTGCTAGTCTACTAGTAGATGTCTGCTAGTGGTAGTATTTTACTAGTATTGCTACTCTACTACTAGTGTTAGTTTCGTACTAGTCTACTAGTATTGCTAGCCTACTACTTATGCTAGTATTGGTACTTGTAGTACTAGTAGTGCTAGTCTACTAGTAGTACTAGTATAATACAACTAATTGTCTTCTAGTAATGTCAATCTACTAGTAGTGCTAGTCTATTAGTATTGTTACTCTACTAGTAGTGTTACTCTAGTTATAGTTCTAGTCTACTAGTTGTACTAGTCTACTAGTAAATCTAATCTACTAGTACTACTTAATCTAGTACTACTACCTAGTAGTGCTAGTCTACCAATAGTGATGGCTAGTCTACTAGCAGCGGTGGAGCAAGGCATTAATGCAAAAGGTACTTAGGGAAGAGAGAAAGAAGAGATACTTTGAACCAATTAATTTCTGTTAGCACAATCTGCATAATCTCATAATCATCCAAGTAAAGTTTGAGATATGTTTGATTACGGTGGAGGTTCTAATTGATTACAGTGACGTAGGGGCTATATTTGGTGGCTGTGGGTAGGGTTAAGGAAACAAATCACCAGAATTGATATTGGTTCGAAGAGAGGGGAAAGGAAATTTGGTGTTTAGGGAGACAACGATGTTTGAGAAAGGTATAATGTTTCCATAAAACATGAGATTCCTTTAAAGAAATTATTCATTGGATTGTAGGTGTAAAAGATAGATAGCGTTTGGTTCCAGGGGTATTGCTAAGGTATAACACAATGGACCATAACAGAAAGACAAGCTATATTATGGGAGGCATTTCAGAGAATGAAGTGAGGGGAATTATTGTTTATCTTGCTAGTTGAAGCATATTTATAATGTGACGTGAAATAGCAAGATACCAGAATTGAATTGGGAGGGAAGAAAATAACACCTGCAAAAATCAAAGCCATTGTCACTTTATTGAGGTTGAATAGTTTCACATGAAGATTCAGTTGTGTTTGTGCAATAGCTAAGGTGGATCACCTGAAACAATCCATTGATAAAGTGAAGCCAAATCAAGGAGGAAATGATACTTGGCATTGGAATGCAGAGGCATCAGGAGAGTATTATGTAAAATCAGTGTACCATGTCCTACAAGTGCAAGGGATCATTGACATAAGTTTCTTTAATTGTGTCTACAAACTGAAAATACCTGTAAACATAGCACATATCAGTAGGAAGTTGATGCTTAACAGATTGCCAACAACGTCTACTCTCAACATGAGAAGTGTTTAGTTGCCAAATGATGATATTCTGTGTCTATTCTGTCAAAAACAACCAGAGAAAATCATCACCTTTTCAGTTCTTGTGCTTTTTTTTGTCTGGTGTGGAAATGGGTTGGCAAATACACAGTTCTGCGGGCTAATGTCATGCATTACTTTAAAGCATGAAATGGGAAAAGGAAGAAAAATTCTCAGGAAGCATGGCAGGTTCTTTGGTATAGTTATATATGTACTATTGAATGGATGATTACAATATTAATTTTGTAGTATGACATATGATCTAAAAGAAGGATGACCTGGTCTATAATGTGAACTGAGAATACATAATTAGTGCATATACCTTTACAAAATGGAATTGAGGGGGAAAAGGCGGTAATAATAGAAGTTATCTTTAATTTGTTAGGTTATGCCATGCTTCCTAAATGAAACATACACTGTCAGTAAACATGACTTGGCTACATAGGATTTTAGTCATTTTACAATAGAAATGAAATTAATTTAGAAATTGGGTACATAAAGTGAACAATAAAGGATCAATGAATGGTAAGAAAAAAAGAAACAATTCCATCAAAAGTGGTCATTGTAGTTTGACCATTAGGTAAAGCAACTGAAAGAGCCTATGTAGAAGAAACTAATTATATATTGAAAATCCTCTTCACCATAAGACATGCTTAATTTGATAAAAAAAGGGTCCGAAAATAAACAATTTTTGTGCAAAAGTGGTTACAAAATAATAAAACATACTTACAGTATCTCTATGGAAGAAGTTCTTGCACACCAATTGTATACATGGCATTAATCTCCATTCCTATGTCTGAAACCACAATCCGATAACATTGCACACGTGCCCAACTTAGAGACCCATATCTATAATTTGGAAAGCAACAAATTAACCTTCTTTGGTTGGTTGTATCTGCTGGTTGTGACACAAGAGCATTTTATTTACAATTAAGCTTATAAAATAGATAAAATATTTTTCGTTGTAACCCCTCTCCCACACTTGGAGTTAATGCACCAATCTGGAGAAAAAATATTGTTTATATCTATTTAGCTTTGAACCAAACCGAGGCTCCACACTTTATGACAAGTTAAAATGGAGACATACATAAAATAATAAAGTATAACATCACTCAAAGGATTATAGTTTCACTCAAAGAGAAAGCAACACCATTTCAATTACCAAAGTTGTTAGAGATGTTATCCAATACTAAATACCGAAATAAAATGTCCAAGGATTATTATATCATTTCTTCCTTTTTAAAGGTATAGATATAAGCATATTTAGTAAGGATGAATAGTCTAGTAGATTTTTTACCAATGCACCGATATCAGCACAAATGAAAGTTCTTTCACTCTGCACTATCAAGCATTATAGTTTGAAGAGCAGAAACAGCTTGCAGGTAATGGAGTGTGACTTGAAAAAGGTAGCGATACATGTAGGTTACTCATAGATATTTCTCTAATTGGCTTAGAACCTACAAGTGTATTTACCAAAAAATATATGAAAAGTTTAGAGCTTATAACAAACTATTTATGAAAGGATGCACGAAGCAATTTTAAAGCTGAGTAGTTTCCACAAAAATATGCCCATTTACAGTGTTGAACCAGCATCTAGGCAAAAGACCAAAGTTCTAGCACTTTTACATCCAATCTTTGCCACTCTTCTTATCCCTTCACAACTCTCAGGACTTGCATTATGCCATATTACTAAGTTCAAATCTACAATAACCATTAATGTTTATTTATATGAAGGCAATACAACAGGAAAGTTGTGTTCATTCAAGGAAAAGGAAGTTTAATAGTATTAGTAGACTAGTATTACTAGCAAAATAGCACTAGTAATAGACTAATGTTACTAGCAGAATAACACTACTAGTAGATTAACAATTCTAGTACACTAACACTACTTGTAGACTAACACTTCTAGCAGAATAACACTTCTAATAGAGACACATTTCTAGTAGACATGCACTACTAGTATGCTAGTACTACTAGTAGACTGGTGATACTTGTAGACTAACACTACTTCGAGACTGACACTGTTGGCATGCTAGTACTACTACTAGACTAACACTTCTAGTAGGCTAGCAAAACAAGTAGACTAACACTACTAGTATGCTAGTACAACTAGTAGGGTAGCGCTACTAGCACTACTAGAAGATTACTAATAGTTTAGCCATACTCTTAGGCTAGCACTACTAGTAGACTAGGACTACTGGAAGACTAGCATTACTAGTAGACTAGCATTGCTACTATACTAGCACTACTACGAGACTACCAATACTAGTAGACTAACACTATTAGTAGACTAGCACTATTTGAAAGACTAGCACTATTACGAGACTTGCCCTAGTAGTTGACTAAAAGAACTAGTAGACTAGCACAACTAGTAAACTAGAAAAACTAGTAGACTATGCTAGTAACTAGCACTACTAATAGACTAACACTTCTAGTAGACAAGCACTACTAGTAGACTAACATTACTAAGACACTAACTCTTCCAGTACACTAACACTTCTAGTACACTAGCACGACTAGTAGACTAGCACTACTAGCAGACTAGCACTACTAGCAGACTAGCACTACTAGTAGAGTAACACTACTAGGACACTAACACAACTAGTAGACTAACACTTCTAGTAGACTACTGGAGACTACCACCACTCGTAGGCTAACAGTACTATTAGTAGATTAACACTACTAGTAGACTAGCACAACAAGGAAACACTAGTACGAGACTTGCGCTAGTAGTTGACTAAAAGAAATAGTAGAGTAGCACAACTAGTAAACTAGCAAAACTAGTAGACTAGGCTACTACTAGACTAGCATTATTAGTAGACTAACATTACTAGCAGAATAGCACTACTAGTAGACTAACATTACTAAGACACTAACGCTTCTGGTACACTAAAACTACTAGTATAGTAACATTACTAGGCAACTAACACTTCTACTAGTAGACTAACACTTCTGCTAGAAGACTACTAATAGATTAGCTCTACTAGTAGACAAGCACTAGTAGAAGACTAACACTTCTAGTAGACTAGCAAAAAACGTAGACTAACACTACTAGTATGCTAGTAGACTAGCGCTACTAGTAAACTAGCACTACAGTTAGACTAACACTTCTAGAAGACTACTAATAGATTAGATGTAGGTAGACTAACACTTCTAGTAGACTACTAATAGATTAGCTCTATTAATAGACCAGCATTAGTACAAGACTAATACTCCTAGTAAACTAGTAGACTAACACTACTAGTAGACTAGTACTACTAGTAGACTAACACTACTATGTAGTGACACTACTACGACACTGACACTACTAGTAGACTAGCATTACTAGTAAATTAACACTACTAGTAAACTAACACTACTAGGACACTAACACTTCTACTAGTGTTAGTGTCCTAGTAGTGTTAACACTTCTACTAGACTAGCATTAGTAGGACACTAGCACTACTAAGAGACTAACACTTCTAGTAGACCACGATGTTTGAGAATGGTATAATGTTTCAACAAAACATAAGGTGTAGAAGATAGATAGCGTTTGGTTCCAGTGGTATTGCTAAGGCATAACACAATGGCCCATAACACAAAGACAAGCTATATTACGGGAGGCATTTCAGAGAATGAAGTGAGGGAAATTATTGTTTATCTTGCTAGTTGAAGCATATATTAATGTGAATAACATGTGAAATAGCAAGATACCAGAATTGAATAGGGAGGGAAGAAAATAAAAGCTGCAAAAAGTCAAAGCCATTGTCACTTTATTGGGTTTGAATAGTTTCACATGAAGATTCAATTGTGCTTGTGCAATAGCTATGGTGGATCACCTGCAACAATCCATTGATAAAGCGAAGCCAAATCAAAGAGGAAATGATACTTGGCATTGGAATGCAGAGGCATCAGGAGAGTATTATGTAAAATCAGTATATTATGTCCTACAAGTGCAAGGGATCATTAAGATAAGTTTGTTTAATTGTGTCTGGAAACTGAAAATACCTGTAAACATAGCACGTTTCAGTAGGAAGTTGATGCTTAACAGATTGCCAACAACGTCTAATCTCCAACATGAGAAGTGTTTAGTTGCCAAATGATGATATTTTGTGTCTATTCAGTTGTGTTTGTGCAATAGCTATGGTGGATCACCTGCAACAATCCATTGATAAAGTGAAGCCAAATCAAGGAGGAAATGATACTTGGCATTGGAATGCAGAGGCATCAGGAGAGTATTATGTAAAATCAGTATATTGTGTCCTACAAGTGCAAGGGATCAGATAAGTTTGTTTAATTGTGTCTGGAAACTGAAAATACCTGTAAACATAGCACGTTTCAGTAGGAAGTTGATGCTTAACAGATTGCCAAATGATGATCTGTATCTATTCTGTCAAAAACAACCAGAGAAAATTATCATCTTTTCAGTTCTTGTTCTTTTTCTTATCTGGTGTGGAAATGGGTTGGCAAATGCACAATTCTGCGGGCTAATGTCATACATCACTTTAAACAGAGCATGAAATGGGAAAAGGAAGAAAAAATCTCAGGAAGCATGGTAGGTTCTTTGGTATAGTTATATATGTACACTATTGAATGGATGATTACAATATTAATTTTGTAGTATGACATATGATCTAAGAGAAGGATGACCTGGTCTATAATGTGAACTGAGAATACATAATTAATGCATATACCTTTACACAATGAGGGGGAAAAGGCAGTAATAATAGAAGTTATCTTTAATTTGTTTTGCTAGCTCTCCAATTTATTAGGTTATGCCATGCTTCCTGAATGAAACATACACTTAGTAAACATGACTTGGCTACATAGGATTTTAGTCATTTTACAATAGAAATGAAATTAATTCAGAAATTGGGTACGTAAAGTGGACAATAAAGGTCAATGAATGGTAAGAAAAAAAGAAACAATTCCATTAAAAGTGGCCATTGTAGTTTGACCATTAGGTAAAGCAACTGAAAGAGCCTATGTAGAAGAAACTAATTATATATTGAAAATCCTCTCGACCGCTTAATTTGATAAAAAGGGTCCGAAAATATAACAATTTTTGTGCAAAAGTGGTTACAAAATAATAAAACAGACTTACAGTATCTCTATCGAAGAAGTTCTTGCACACCAATTGTTTACATGCCATTAATCTCCATCCCTATGTCTGAAACCACAATCCGATAACATTGCACACGTGCCCAACTTAGAGACCCATATCTATAATTTGGAAAGCAACAAATTAACCTTCTTTGGTTGGTTGTATCTGCTGGTTGTGACACAGGAGCATTTTATTTACAATTAAACTTATAAGATAGATAAAACATTTTTCGTTGTAACCCCTCTCCCACACTTGGAATTAATGCACCAATCTGGAGAAAAAATATTATTTATATCTATTTAGCTTTGAACCAAACCGAGGCTCCACACTATATGACAAGTAAAAATGGAGACATACATAAAATAAGAAAGTATAACATCACTCAAAGGATTATAGTTTCACTCAAAGAGAAAGTAACACCATTTTAATTACCAAAGTTGTTAGAGATGTTATCCAATACTAAATACCGAAATAAAATGTGCCAAGGATTATTATATCATTTCTTCCTTTTTAAAGGTATAGATATAAGCATAAAAGCATATTTAGTAAGGACGAATAGTCTGGTAGATTTTTTTACCAATGCACCGATATCAGCACAAATGAAAGTTCTTTCACTCTGCACCATCAAGCATAGTAGTTTGAAGAGCAGAAACAGCTTGCAAGTTATGGAGTGTGACTTGAAAAAGGTAGCGATACATGTAGGTTACTCATAGATATTTCTCTAATTGGCTTAGAACCTACAAGTGTATTTACCAAAAAATATATGAAAAGGTTAGAGCTTATAACAAACTATTTATGAAAGAATGCACGAAGCAATTTTAAAGCTGAGTAATTTCCACAAAAATATGCCCATTTACTGTGTTGAACCGGCATCTAGGCAAAAGACCGAAGTTCTAGCACTTTTACCTCCAATCTTCACCACTCTTCTTATCCCTTCACCACTCTCAGGACTTGCAATATGCCATATTACTAAGTTCAAATCTACAATAACCATTAATGTTTATTTATATGAAGGCAATACAGCAGGACAGTTGTGTTCATTCAAGGAAAAGGAAGTTTAATAAGGAAAATACCAGTTATATTATGTACATCAATTATTCTTTTCAATTCATGTTTGTATTGTTTAGAGAATGAAAAAATTCCAAAAATGAATACCTCTCATATATAATATATAGTTAACCATCGAGTCTCACAGTGGTGTTAACTTCTACAGAGTAACCATCTTGAAGAAGACTCTTGATAATTCATGGACAATAAAACCTCCATTGGGTTTGAATTCTCTCTTGCTCTGATGTCCGCTATATATGCACTAGTTAAATGAAAAGGAATGAAAAATTTTCCACCTTGAGTACACAACAACAATGGTTGATCAAACAAAAGAATTGAAATTTGCAAAAAGACAACTAATCACATTTCACATATACCACAAAGAGAGTGATTGAAGTCGATTAACATAAAACCATAAGTAGATATGCTTGTTACATTAAATTGCATTTAGGTTCAAAATATTTGATACAGATTTAAGGCGATAGCAAACCCAGAAACAGTTATCTAAGTTTGAGAAACTTACCAACATTCTCACCCTTATTGATTGCATATTGGACAGCAAAATTAAAGTAGAAAACTAAAAAAAATTATGAAGAAAAACTACCCTTAAGTGCAGAACAATACCATACCACTCTTTTTGGACCACACAACACCAACAATGAGCAAGATCTTTATCCATTATGCATGTTCGGTTTTTGAATCTGTTCAATACAAGATAAAATAGAAAACATCAAAAGGGTGAACAAGAAAAAAAAAAAAAAAACAATGAGCACGGTTCATCTGCCTTCTGATGAAGAAAAACTACAAATTAGTTTCTTCATCTTAGTCGTAATTTTCTCAAGACAAATAGAAAAATAACCGAGATATAGGGTTCTTAAGAAGATCAAGAAAAACATTTGGGCAATGTGGGTTTTTTAGATGGACCTGCTAGGGACATCTTACAAAATCACAAAATATTTATGGACAAGAGTTAGCAAGGCAAGAACACCATCATACCACTCTTTTTGGACTAAACAACACCAACACTGATCATTGTCCTCACATCTTGATAATCTTTTGACTGCATTATGCATGATCAATTTTGAATCTGTTAAATACAAAATCAAATAAAAAAAATATCAAAAGGGTGAACAAGCAAAAGAAAAAGAGAGACAAGAAACATTATTCATTTGCCTCACATATTGATTATCTTTTTCCTGCATTATGTATGTTCAATTTTGAATTTATTCAATACAACATAAAATAACAAAAGATCGAAAGGGTGAACAAGCCAAAGAAAAAGCAAGACAAGAAACAGTGTCATACTAAGTTATGAAGAAAACAAGAAAGATCATCACTGATCATCACCTTTTTCAAAAATAAGACAACACATAATTCTTCAATACCATGAGCAATAATAACACATGCATTGTGATCAGAGAAAATGATATTTAGAATTTAAGTCGTTCTACAAGTACCTTCACTATTAAGAGATGCAAGATACAAGGAAAGAAAGGTGTGGTGGTGGAGTGATTGCATTGGAGAAAATTTAAAGAAATGAAAGAAAATTTTGAAGAAAAGGTGCGGTTGTGGAGTGGTTGAATTGCAAGATTGCACTGTCACATATGTCAAACCTTCTTGATCCCTAGCTACCACAATACGAGGAAGGGAGAGAACAAAGAAAGAGAAAAACAGAGAAAATTAAGAATTGATATGAATGGTTAGAGAGTGAGTGTCACCGGGGGTGAAGAAAATGAGTGACATAACTCAATAATCGACTTTATATATATACATACATATATATATAGAAAAGGAAGGGTAAAATCAACTCTAACAGAAATTATCTGCTAACTTATTGGCCTTTATCTTTTACTTAATAGAACCGAAATAAAAAAAAATTATTATTAGATATACGTAATGCATATAAATATATTTTTTAGTTTAATAAGTTATTATAATAATTTTTTTAACAATAATATTTACTAATTTATTGGTATTTATTTTTTAGTTAATAGAATGAAAAGAAGAAATTATTATTTTATATATACACATAAATCTATTTTTTAATTAATTATATAATATTATTTTAATAATAATAATTAAAAATAAAAATTTTATGAATACTATCATATTAATTATCAAAGGTAAAAATTAATAAAAACCACCATATTATTTTATTTATTAGTTCGTAAAATATTGTTGAGTATCAAATAATATTTGTTAGTTCTTAAAATATTGTTGAGTATCAAATAAAAATTATTATATTATTTTATTTGTTAGTTCTTAAAATCCATCACCCAAGTTCTTGGATTCTTGAAGTCATGGTAGCATTGTAATCATTTGGTGCTTTCTTGTAGGGAGAGAGGTAAAAAATCGGTTCATAATCAAAGAAACAAAAATGGTTATCCTCTGTTAGGTAATTGATAATTATATTAGTCACCATTATGTCTTTAGGTTGCTCCTGTATTGTTTCTAAGATAATATTTAGTTGTAGTAACTTGATGATTGTATAATCAGTTTCTTATAAATTTTTCTAGTATTCAATGTCAGATTCTAAAGAAAAAAGTTTCACATATAATTGATTTTCTTTAACATATTTTATTGTTTATCTCTAAAAAATGTTTCCACGTCAAATTTCTCTGTTACTTAAGAAGAATCAAATTTTATTGTTTATCTCTAAAAATAGTCTATCATTTTACTGTTTTTCTCTCTTTCTAAGAACTCTTTTTTCTTGGAAGAAACCAAAGCCATGGATGTTCTTGATGCTATTTTTGAAGTTTTCTCACTGTCCCCGTTCATAAAAAGCAATGCAAATTAAGTCAGGTTTTCATCAGTTTTCTATGTCTACATCATGCTATTTTCTTCCTTCAGTTTAAGTGAGTTATAGGTTGTGCCTAGTCCCAAGAAAATTTTGATTTTTTATTTTTTTATTTCTGGTACATACTATTGAAATCAAAGTGAAAATGGTCTAAGATATGGTTGTCAAAGAAGAAATAGAAATTTGGTTGTCCACATGAAAGGTGTTAAATTTTTGTCCTTTTTATTCTCTCATGTATCATACAACATGGTTTGATCATTTTTATAACTAGAAATAAAATGATAAATCAAACTATTTAATCTTTCTCTTGTAGGATTCAGTAAATTAATGATGAATTTTTTTTCAACAATTCCATAGACCAAGGTTTGGTCATCTTTTAATTAGTAGCATGATTTTGTTAGATAAGAGTCATTTAATGTAGTTCCAAAAACTTTCGTGAGAAACTATTACAAGTTCAAGAAGCAGATCTTGCTAAAAATAGAGGGAGAATAGGAAAAGTACATTTATGTATGAATTTGTTTCTTCTATGGAAAGTACTGCAACATGTATGGAAAAGTAAAACTAACAGTGATTTCCCTGTTACATGGAGTTGTGATACTCTAAACACCTTCAGTCATGATAGATTTTTTTTTTCTTATCCACTCCAACCATGGGTTCTATTAGACAACTTCGGTTAGGAAGCTTGTCATCTCCAACCTTTCTTGCTATCCTAAACAAACATCTTTATACTCAATTTGAGGGAAGAACTGTGGAAAATCTTTTATTACCAAGAGCCATGGAAAATCTTTTATTACTAAGATCTATAACTCAGTGCATTTATTGTGAAAAAATAAACTACACGGTTAACTAATACATGTTAATGGTATTCTTGTAAAAGCTAGATGCTTTATTTTGGGATATATAAATAAACCTATGTTCATTATAAATTGTGATGAGAGTTAAAGACTATTTATTATTATATCCTTAATATATGCAAGAATAGATCTCATTCTTCCGCTACGTGTAATCATGTTTTATTCTCAAGTGTGTGTAAATATTGTTTATTGTAACACTTGATTTTTGTTTATGATTACTTGAGAACTTGCTTATGATCTCATATTCTACGTAAAATTATCAAGTGATCCATTTTCTCACTCATGTAATTATTTTTTCAAGATCCTCATAGGGGTCAATATTTTTGTAAAGATTGATTAATATGTGGTTAATTATGAAACCATTTGTGAGAATTATTTATTCTTATGGATGAATTTGTAGGTTTCATATTGTTGTTATTTTAACCACTTCTCTCATTAATCATTTGTTATTCTACTACTTTCTAATTCCTTAAGTAGAATAATAGTGAATTTTAATTCACTTTTATTATTATCTTATAAAGTCATCATCCCACTATCACTAGAACTTTTAATACTAAAGTACCCTAATGATAATCCTAATATTTTTTTGGTACATTAAGGATTAGTGGGAGTATATATAATCTTGTATTATCTCTCAAAACTTATATATTTTTTATTGTCATATAATCGTGTGCATATTTAATTATGATATGACATATTCTATAGGGCTTCTCTATTTATTTTTGTCCTATTTTTATTGAGATACATAAAATCCATTGTATCTTTGTAGACATCTTTAACTGATGTTAAGGTCATTCTGTTGGGTACTGCACATTAATCCTTTTGGCATACAATTATGCATTGTGCATCTCTTTTACCCAAATTTCATATTTTAATTGATCAAAATTTTAGAAGTATATAATTTTGTATCATGTCTCGAGACTTATCTATCTGTATTGTCATATATTCTTGTGCACATTTAATTATGATATGACATACTTTATAGAACTTGACTATTTATTTTTGTCCTATTTTAATTGAGATACATATAATTCATTGTATCTTAATAGACATTTTTAATGGATGTTAAGAGAATTTTGTTGGGCATTGCACATTAATTCTTTTGATATGCAATTAAGTATTGTGCATTTCTTTACCCAAAATTTCACATTTTGTTCGGTCAAAATTCTATAAGTATATTGTAGATGCAATACTCCTATCGGGTATGATTTTCTACTTTACAAAAAAGTGCTTATTATGATAGTACTTCTATTGGGTACAATTTGCACTATTGAAGTACTTATGTTTTTTTTTTGTTTGGACCAATTATCTAAGTGTTTGCTCAATTGACATTTTGTGGTCATAATAATCTAAGTGTCATTTTATATAAACTAGGTGTCTATGAGGTTTTAGTAGGGAATTTATGGATTTCCTACTTATCTTTGGATTCTTACATAGTCACTCATTTTTGAAACTCGGATTAGTTAAATGTCAAATATTATAGAGCATTTATGTAGCCTATATGTAATTACATATGTTATTAGGCTATGATGAATAATTAGATGCATGTAAATTATGCTTTCTCACCTATATAATTTTTCGGACTCAAGTAAAAAAGAATTATATTAATTAAACACTTTTTTATTCACTGATCAAATACTTAACTTTGGAGTTTTATAACTCATATGGTTTGGTTAAGTTTTGATGTCTTAGATAAGTGGGAGTCTAAACTCTGTTATGAGATATGTGTGAAGTAATATCATTTTAGTAACATATCTCTTAGCATTTTTGGATGTTTGAGACCAAGTAGTATCATTTTATTGAACTACATTATTCTATATACTTTATGAGAAATATTTGTTAATGTGCATGATATATATCCCTATTGGATATTATTTTGTAGCTCAAATTTCTCATTGTCTAATATAAGATTTGTCTATAATTGTCATTCTAGCTTAATGATTTATCTTTGTATTATTGATTAATACCATCCAAGTGGGAGAATGTTGGAAATAATAGTGGATTGGTATTAATCAATTATATTTTATCATTATCTGGCAATTTAAGATATGGTGATAATCATATCTTATAATATCTTTATGATTATTTGAATGGGATTATAGTAAGATTGACTCTGTGATGGGTTGAGTCAATCATAAAAAGCTCATTTGAGTGGTCTCTGCCTACCTGAGGGATTATAAATTTGTCATCCCATTAAGCAAATTACAACAACAATACACATTCTCTAAAATAATCCCCTAGAAAGTATGTAGTAAAATCCTCAAGAGTTCTTATTGAACTCATATCTCTACAATAATCATTCCTACGGTTTTTTTTTTTTCTTGAAAATCAAGAACTTCAATTCAATATATTTGAGGTACACAAATTCTCTTTCCTCTGTCTTTTTATATTTAATTCTCTATACATACTATAATTTTGTATTTATTGATTTAAGGTTTCCTTTTATCTCATTTATTACATAAATATCTCATTTATGTAATATCTCATTTATTTATTCTATTTCACACGAAATCGGACAATTTCATTACAACATATATATTTAACATTAAGTTTTTTAAACTTGAGTCCAAAGATGATAAAAATGTGGATTTAAGTGTAACTAAATTACTTTATTTAATTCAAAATTTTATTACTAACAAGATCTTAAAATAATAACTCTCAAACATAAATTATACTCCTCCATTCTATTTTATCCGTGGGTTTCTTTTTTTATCATAATAATTATAATTTTATTCTAATTTTACTCTAAATAAACACTCACATTATTTTAAATTCTTTTAATTTTGTGTTTGTGTTCAAACTGTCCACTATCGCTATTAATAAATATGATGTATGTAACTGGTTAGTTCTTAAATTTATTACTCATAGAAAATTATATAGAGCAATTTAGGAAAGGTGAAACGGAGAAAAGTGAAAGAAACATTAGTAAATATTTTTTATTAACCAGGTGATTTATTATTTTCCTTCGATGAAAAATGGTCAAGGACAAATAAAATGAAATAGATGAAGTATTACTTAAAAATAAAATTAAATTTGACAAAAAATAATTCTATTGAAAATCAATTCAGAGACGCAATAAAATGAAATAGATGAAGTATTACTTAAAAATAAAATAAAATTTGACAAAAAATAATTCTATTGAAAATCAATTCAGAGACGCAATAAATGAAATTGCGATTAAAATCTTAATTTGACATTGTTTGAGGACACTTGATAAGAGCGCCTAGCTTGCAGCTTCATCTGTCTGCATTCTGCTGTCCAGTTATATGATTGGAAACTTGATAAGATGTTGACCTTCCACGCTTATATATAAAAGGGAAACAACTTGCATGCATGTGAAACCAATCATTCTTCAAATAATACGAAACAAATTATGTGAGAAGATAGAAAAAGAAACGAAAAATAAAACAGCAACACCAGCAAGCATGTTGATTAATTGCACCATATAACTGAGATGAGAAGGCAGAAAATAAAGGAAGATTGAGGAATAAAAGAAGAAAAAGGGAGCTCCCTTCAGTCCAATTACAGGAAGCATAAGATTCAATTTGTTGTCTCCCGCATCATTCACTCGTTTACTGAGTATCTTCACTTAGAACCATATACGCAGCAAGTGAATGAATGACTCGGCAGCTAATTAAATCCTATTGCCACCCATCAATGAACTGAAGAAAGCTCTCTTAATTACCTCATCACAAACCCATCCCAAATTATTCTCCATTATTCATCACTTACTATCTCATCTTATTGTCGAGTAAGCTCCTCACAGAGCCACTCAGGGACAAAGCCCTTTTTATAGCCGTTATCAACACCTGTTCAAGTGCGTCACTCTACTATATATCATTATTGCCTTTATCATTTTTTCTTCAATCTAATGCATATATCTTTTTAATCAGAAAATATTAGTAATTATTAATATTAGTTTTTTTAATAATGAAATTTGAATTTAGTACTTCTCTTTCACTTTTTACCAAACTAATCTTATAACTCTCTAAATTTCTAAATTTAAGGAATAGTATTAATCTTTCAAATAGAAATATATATATATATATATATATATATATATATATATATATTTTTAAGAGACTCATTTTTAAACACATTTTTTTATATATTGAATCAGTGACCACGCATAAGTAGATAGTGATTCGAAATCGTAAAAAGGTTGAAGTTTCTAATTATTTTTTAGTAAGTTAGATAGAAATTACTTTTCATTTGAGATAAAAGTGTGCTTGATAGGAATGTCTCATAATAGAGTCCGATGAAAAGTATTGAGATTAAATCCTCTTATGCTTACATATATAGATGAAAGCCACATGATATACTGTATTGTTACAATGCATTTAAGTTCTTTGAACTTTCATATGATGTTTTTCTCTTGTTTTCACTCTTGATTCTTTTTTTTTTTGTTCTTACATTTGTTATATATTTAAACTTGTTATCATCTCATCGATATCGTCTCATCTTGTAAAAGCTTACTATGTAAGAAACACCAACGGTAAATATGTTGGTTAATTTGAGATTTGATAGTAGTTTAAAGTATATATATTATATTTTCATAAATAATTTATTTTTATAGAATGAAACTGAACAGAAACAATATGAATTAGTGAGGCAGCTTTCTTTTTTGATGGAAAAAGGAAGTTATTCATATTCTCCTTGTAAGAACATTAGTCCAACCAATTAGTTTTCTACATCATGAGTACAGTAGCGACTTGAATATATATAAAACAAAAAGAAAATAAAGAGGGGAAGTGCTCGGCGAAAAAGAAAAAGAATGGAATAGATAACCTGTGAACCGGATGCCATGCTTCTTAATTTTATATACAAAATTGGACTTGGCTTGCACTTGATTATATTAATTAGATATATCAATAAAAACATGTCACGCTAGCGCTTCTTTATTTGCAGAGAAGAAATAAGTGCTAATGTTACGTGGGCTATTGTTTTCTAGATCGATGGGAGTGTTTAAATTTAATTTTGGAAGTACACTTGTTCTTTGACATATTTGTTTAATTTTAAAAATACATTTTCACATAAAAATCTTGTTCGAAAATTCAACTTTGTAAAAACAAAATTTGAATTAATTTTACGAATTCACTACCTAAACTTAAATTTAATTTAAATTTAAGTAAGTTTGAAAACTTTAGGTTTTTGTACCTAATTTTCCAAATTCGGAAATTATATTCTCCAAATTTTAAAAATTCACAAATTTTGTCTAAACTAATTTTAAATTGAAAACGTCTTGCCTCCTTAGAAGACAAACATTAACTTTTAAATAAACACGGACTCATGGAGTCTAGTTTCATGTTGACTAAAAGATAATTAACAAATTAATTAACTAAAAAATATTAAGAATAAATGTTTTTATTGTTTATTTAATTAATTAATTGGTTAATTATCTTAATTTTAACCAATTTTTAGCGGAACGCACAAGAGTGTTGCCATAGATTTAAACTTATATCTCACTTATTTGCAGAATGATTTTTGTATATTAAGTTTTTGAATTCTCTACTTACATAAGTTGCATAGATGCATTTAAACTTATGTTTTCTTTGATTTTATTTTCGTATCTTGTAACTTATAACGAAGACATACATTGTATTTTTTATTATTATTAATATATTGTTTCAATTATAAAAAAAATATTTTTATTGTTTATTTAATTAATTGGTTAATTATCTTAATTTTAACTAACTTTTCATATTACCTAATTAAGTAAGTTAACGTTTGTTTCTTAAAGATAGCAATTTTTGGACAAATTTTCCCAATTTTAAAATAAAGGGACAAATTTTCCAAATTTACAAATAGGAGATAATATGAAATTAAACCAAAACTTTACTCCAAAACAAGTAGTTATTCATTCTCTTCGTAGGCAACTTTTTTTCCTAAGAAGGACGACCGTAAAGCTGAAGGATACATCGTATGTACGTACTAGGGTATAGAATATATATTTCCAGATTATTAATTTAGAAAATAAATGACAAGACAGATGAAAACGCTGGAGATACCCATGAAAAAGCTCATCTCCCTAGGGTTTACCCTGTGAAGGACAAAACTTTAGTATAATCCTAGTTTGACAAAACCAATTATAGCCTTTCTATGTCTGCCATCTAACTATATATCAAAACTGAAAAGATAAGGGGAATATTCAACTCTAGTAGGGGAATATATTTTAGAATAATTTTCATTTTTTATAACATCCTTTTATAAATTATCTCATTAAATAAAAATAATGAAATGTACTTTATATTTTAAGCTTAAGTAATATTTTGGTCTCTAAAATATAATGTATTTTATTTTTTATTCTATAATTTTAAATTTTAATTTTATTTTTTTTTTGCTTTAGTATATGATGTCCCAACACATTGATAGGGTCATCGCATATAAGGTATTGCCCGCTTTAAAGTTTAGTGTCCCCGATATAGTTTTGTCTTAAAAAAACATCTTGAGTGGTTAAGGAGAAAGATGCTTGTAAATGACCATTGATCTCAATTCCTAAACAATGTAGGATTTCGGTATTTACTGAATAATATTCAAAATAATTTATGATATTATACAAGTTTTTTAGCGATTAAAAACTATCCTGGTAAATATTTAGTGATGTGATAAGTTATTGGCTACTAACTTAACTGTTATCTTAGTTAATGCTTTCTTTAGTAAAAGAAAAAATCTTTAGAGATCAAAATAAATAAAATTTTTAAAGAACAAAATTTTCTTAAATCAAGAGTTATTTACTATAGAAGTCTTTAAAATATCAAAGATGTATATTATTTATTTAATATTTACCATATAAAATGTTTTAAAAAATATAATAAAATATATAATATTACACGATACTTTAAAAATGACTCTGGCAGGAAAATTTTTTATATGTTTTAGCTGAAATTGGATGGAAAGAAAAAAATATTGAGAAAATAAAATAAAAATGAGGTTTATAAAAAATTTTTAGTATAAAAATGAGGTTTATAAAAAAATTTTAGTATTTTAATATTTTAAAAAAAAATTAAGTGTATCACATCTCATCCCAAAAAATGCTATTGTAGCTCAAATGGGCTTATGAAAGATGGTTCATGAATTTGGTCTCTAAGTTGGAGGAGACCCTTTTTTTTCCATTCGGAGGAAATAATTTTGCAGGATTTGACCAGGTTGTTCCATGATCAAACTATTGTGTTTCGTCTACAAGACAGATGGATTTGGCTTGATGATAATTCACACCTTTTTTCAGTGGCTTGCTTGTATAGGTGTATTCTCAACCTAAATATGAATCATCTCTTATTCCTAATAGGAGAGATAAAATCATTTGGAAGTGTCTTTCTTCATCTAAAGTTGCAAATTCTGCATGGAGGTTGTTTTGGTGTAGGTTTACAACACAATAGAAATGGATTGAAAGTGTATTTTAGCTAAGAATGAGTACTAGTTGTGTTTTTTGTAGACAAAATCAAGAAGATATCTATAATTTGTTCTTAACATTCCTTTTATTATAAGTATTTGGCTTAAAGTTTGCTCCTAGTTAAGTTTTTTAGTGGTTCTTCCAAGATCCATGTTTGATTTTTTTATCACTTCATTAGGCTTCTCAAGACTTTGGTAAAAAATAAAAAGTTCATTTCTATTTGGATGACTACCATTTGGTTCATAATATTAGGGTTGCTAAAAAAATTTTGTTTTGAAAAAAAAAATAAATATAATTACTAATAACTAATTATATAATAATAGATTATTTTCATATGTTTTAAAGTTGGTTTCATAACTATTTCTTTCTAATTATTGTATCAAATTCTTTTAATTCTTGTTTTCAATAAAAAGTGTTTATAAGAAGAAAAATTCTAACAACGCCCACATGTGTAACAATAGTCACATCCCTATGGGGTAAAAGAAAAAAACTTCTTTGATCTCTCAACCTTTGTGACAAAGGTCACAATGCTATGGATTATTTGTTCAGTTGAAAGAATCTTCCCTAACATATCATACACCTCTATGTCACTAGCTACAACTATATGAAAAATGTGCTAAGTAGAAAAATCAGTTTTAAGAATAATTTATTTTTCAAAATTGATTATTTAATGGTTATGCATAAATAGTTATCTATCTATAACTAATTTTTATAACTCATTATATAATTGATTTTAAATATATCTAATTATGTAAGTAACTATAAATATAGAAAATAATAATGAAAGAATGATTATAGTTATGATTATTATACCTTCTTACATATAGGATTATTTACTAGTTATGGTTAACTTATTGAAATAACCTATAATAACCTAACCATGAGCAACTCTACAAATAATATGCTAAGAATCAAATTATTTTTAACAACAAAGCTATAACTAATTTAGGCCCCGTTCGGAGTGGTTCTGAGTTTCTGGTTTTTGGTTTTGAAATGTATTACCTATTTGGTAAAAATGGTTCTGTTTTGGTTTTTTACTCATTTTCGAAATAATTTTCACTCAATTTTAAAAATAATAAAATTTGGTTTTTAGATTTCTTTTTCTGTTTTTATTTAAATTCATTACTTGACATCATTTGTCATCATTGACCATCACCTCTGACCAAAAGTCTCTGACCGCCACTCCAACGGTCATCGGTCATCACCTCTGATCGGTGGTCACCAGCCCCCACCTCGGACTAGCAGTCACCGGTCATCACCTCCGATTGACAGTCACCAATCGCTACCTTCAACCGGCTATCACCGACGGCCACCTCCAACTGCCGGTCACCAACCGCCACCTTCGATCTCCGACCGCGATCACTGGCCGCCACCTTCGATCGACGATCACCAGCCGCCACCTCCGATCGATGATCACCGGCCGCACCTCTGACTAATGGTCACCGACCACCACCTCCGACCAGCGATCACCGACTGCCACCTCCAACCAACGATCACCGGCTGCCATCTTCAACCAACGGTCATCGGCCGCCGCTGTCAACCGGCAATCATTAGCCGCTGCCTCCGACTGGCAATCATTAGCCGCCGCCTCCGACTGGTGATCATCGGCCGCCACCTCCTACCAGTGGTCACCGGCCGTCACCTCCGATTGGCTGTCACCTCCGACCAACGGTCACCGACAGCTACCTCCGACCGGTGGTCACCAACCACACCTCCAACTGGTGATCGCCAATGACCGACTGTCACCTTCAACGATCGCTACTTTCAACTAGTGTTTTGGTTAAGATTTGAAACCAATGTTTTAAATTTGGAAACAAAAACAATGTTGTTTTTAAAATTTTGAAAACTTAAAACTAAAACTAGTTTTTGTTTTTAGAAATTTTAAAACTAGAAACCAAAAATCACCCTGAACGAGGCCTTAAATATTAATTCTTAGTAGCTATTAATTTTTAAAATTTATGCAAAAAATTAATTCTTAGTGACTTACATTTGGGCTTTAGAGCAGTTAGGAATCAATATGGTTGTTGGACGGTGCGTCATTAAACACAATCGTTGTATTTAATGTAGCCGTAGTATTAAATTTGTAATATACATTTATTGCGTACTACAACTCCAACCGCTACATAGAGGTGGATGTGCAACCTCAGCACTATAAATAGTGCCATAGTGCCTCTGGAAAGTCACTCCCAGACACACCTCACTCGCTCTCTTCTTTACTTTCTAGTTCTTCTAGTTCTGTTGCTTTAGAATACTACTGAGAGGTTCGTGTTGTATACTGCGAGACTTGCGGGATTACTCTGGCAGAGCCCGCCTCGTGAAGTTTATTTTACATAAAAAGGAACAACACTCTCTACATCTGATAGAAATCCAGAGGGGTTGGATTCGTTTTGCGGATCTATCTAGGTTGGAAGGTAATAAGTTAACAAAACAATGAAAATTGGGTAAACAAGAAAATGGAAAGGATGAAAATGGTTTAACGAAAAGATAGATGACGCCACTTCCAAGGATGGAAGATAAGTCATATGACGCCACAAGGGTGGTGATTTACCCTTGATAAGTCTAAGAGAACGCCACAAGGAAAAATTCCTTGATAAGTTCTAAAGAGAAATTCATCTCTCACAAAAGGGTAAAACCCAAATATAATTTCACTAATTCAATGGTTCTCCTTAGAGTACAATTCAGCCCCTATTTATAGAATTAGGTGGCTGTTCAAAATCGTAACTCCCAAAAGAAAAATTAAATACTCTATTATCACGCAATTATCACACATGATTAATTGCAGGTTACATTAATTCCTAAATTAATGAAACGTTACAAAAAATGAAAAGTCATTGTCTTCGGCATTCACATCATTCCCTCCTTCTTCGAAAAGATTCGTCCCCGAATCTATGACTTTATTTTTCTACAAATTTTATTCACTTATAACGAACAAAACAACCTCCAGGATCAAATACAACTTGTAAAAAATCATGCATCAAAGAATTTCTCCTTTTTGGTGCCCAGACCCAGACTTGAAAATTTTTCTCATGAGTTTGAATTTCAACAGTGGACTCGATGTACAATGACGCTCTAGGAGTTATATCAATATTTTTCTTCCTTACCCATGACCATTTGTGCGTTGTATACTCATGATCCTGTGCATTTATAATATCAAGAGAAGAAGAAAAATCAATAGCAGTTAAAGTTTTATAGCTCTTTTTCTGTCTTTCTCTTTCCTTTTCTCTCTCTTCTTCTTCACTCTTTTCTTTTTCTATTTTTCTCTTTTCTTCTCTCTCTTTTTCTATTTTCTCCTTCAACTTAAGTTGATCATCACAAACTTGGCTTGGTGCCAGAAATTTCAAATTAAGCTTGCGTCCTTCATGCACCAAAGAAACTGAAAATTTTTCAAGATTAATCTTTTTATCCTTTAGCCAAGATCTCCCTAAAAGAAAATGACATGAGTCCATGGGAGCAATATCGCATGTCACTTCATCCACGAATTTTCCAACAGTGAATTTAAACTTAGTTTGTCTAGGATGAAGACTCGTCGATAAGTTGAGTTTATTCACTAATCTTTCGCTCACGACGTTGCTACAGCTTCCTCCATCAACTGCAAATAAACACAAATGACCTTCGATTAAACACCTTGTATAAAAAATATTCACCATAATTCCAAACCTAGAGCCGAAGCTCTGATACCAATTGATAGAAATCCAGAGGGGTTGGATTCGTTTTGCGGATCTATCTAGGTTGGAAAGTAATAAGTTAACAAAACAATGAGAATTGGGTAAACAAGAAAATGGAAAGGATGAAAATGGTTTAACGAAAAGATAGATGACGCCACTTCCAAGGATGAAAGATAAGTCATATGACGCCACAAGGGTGGTGATTTACCCTTGATAAGTCTAGGAAAACGCCACAAGAAAAAGTATGTATGTGGTGTTTGAAAATGTTCTCACCCACTCAAGTGTTTGCGCTAAAAAAAAAATAAAATTGGCTTTTACTATAATGAAACTCTCTTGCCTTTTTCCTCTTTATTCCTCCTTAAGTTCTTAACAACCAAAAGAGAAAAACTCAAAGACAAACACCAACTTGTGTGCAGGCAAATAAGACACAAGAAAACTAACAAAAATGACTAAAATGAAACCCAACGAAAGCAACAAATACTAGGACAACACTGGAATTTTTTTTTTTTTTTTTTTTTTACACCAACAAGACAGAAGAAATTTGTCTCAAAATGAAAACAAAGGAAGTACGAAAAGAAATGGACAAAAACTGGGCACACAAAAACAAAGGTACAAACAGCCACAACCAGAATTTTGAGTAGAAAATTGTGCAGCCAATTTTAACAGGTAAAGACACAAACAGAGGATAAAATTTTGGCTTAAAATGAAACTAACAAGTGCAGCAAAATCCAGCAAGAATGTGCAGTATATGTGAAGCCAAAACAGAGTGGAATTGACACAATTTGTAACCAAGAAGTGCAGCCCAAAATTTCAGAAATGTAAACAAACAAGGTGCAGTAATTTTTCTTTCAAATCAAACACAATATTACCTTCAAAATGAAGAATTTCTAGCATGAACCATTCAGCCAATTTTATATATATATATTTTTTTTAAACACATTTGCATTCTTGGTTTTGCTTCTTTTTTTTTCTCTATATTTTTTTTTTCTTCAGATTTTCAAAATTCCTCTCCCCTTTTTTTTTTTTTTTTTTTTTTTTTTAGAATCTCAGATTTTTTTTAAGGGCTTAACTTTTGCAATGGTTCATCCTAACTGATTGACAATTAAGGTAATATTATTGATGATAAGAATCAAGGAAAAAAAATTACCCGGAGTGCAGCCTTGCAATTCCTAGAAACCTAAGCTCTGATACCAAATGATAGAAATCCAGAGGGGTTGGATTCGTTTTGCGGATCTATCTAGGTTGGAAGGTAATAAGTTAACAAAACAATGAAAATTGGGTAAACAAGAAAATGGAAAGGATGAAAATGGTTTAACGAAAAGATAGATGACGCCACTTCCAAGGATGGAAGATAAGTCATATGACGCCACAAGGGTGGTGATTTACCCTTGATAAGTCTAAGAGAACGCCACAAGGAAAAATTCCTTGATAAGTTCTAAAGAGAAATTCATCTCTCACAAAAGGGTAAAACCCAAATATAATTTCACTAATTCAATGGTTCTCCTTAGAGTACAATTCAGCCCCTATTTATAGAATTAGGTGGCTGTTCAAAATCGTAACTCCCAAAAGAAAAATTAAATACTCTATTATCACGCAATTATCACACATGATTAATTGCAGGTTACATTAATTCCTAAATTAATGAAACGTTACAAAAAATGAAAAGTCATTGTCTTCGGCATTCACATCAACATCAATTTCTTTTCACCTAGAATGGGAGAGTTGTTCTATGGGTTATGGATTCTGCAATTAAACTCCTGAGGGATAGAGGAGTTTGAGGAGGAATAACATTCACATCTATTTGAATTTCCAATCTCATTATTTCTGAGTCTTCTTTGTCCTGGACACAAGCTATTGGGACAACATGAACATTCATGATGTTTGAAATTGTGTGGTTTATTCATTGGTTGCCTTCTTGAAAATGAAGAAACATTATTTTCAATTTTCTTGAATTTATATCAAGAGTGAAACCATGTTTTATAAAGAATTGCATTCTAATATTGCAAATTAATAGAGAGTTTATTATACAAGAAAATATTTTACAAGAGACCAATATAAAATCCTTAATATAGATCTCAACAATGTGATCACAAATAATGTGATAAGAAAAAATAATTTTATCAAGGACATTTGTTTTTGCACATGTATGATTAATTGGACATTTAAGGTAAAAATCTTATATCACATCAATTTATTTTATAAGATATTAATTAAAATTCTAATATACAAAATCCTTCGACTTAATAAAGAAAAAATAAGTTGACATAATAAAAAAATACCCAGAGTGCTAAATAAAATTCAACTATTTATTTATCAATATATATATAGAAAATTTGCACCACAAAAAATGCAACATTTTTTTTTGTTTTGAAGGAAAAAATGTCCAATTAAAGGTTATAAGTCATTATGGAACAAAAAGAAAATGAGAGTGTAAATTTTGGTTCCATATAAATATAACTAAACAAGATCAAATGAGGGAAATAAACTGAACATTATAAAAATAGGAAAACATTATGTAATTCTAAAAGTTCAGTTAAAAGAGAATCCTAAGGAAATTACAATGCACTATAATTTATATCAATAAAATCTAATACTGATAGGATATAAGAAAATCATTAACATAAGCCAAGAAAAGTACATTGTATAACACCAAATTACATTAATAACAATACACGATAGAGTATAGTTATCATCAAGCAATAAAAAAAATAATTATATCACGAAATTCACGTAAATGCATCCAAATAGTGAAATTATAATTATGTAAATGAAAAAAAAAGAAATTATGCATATTGTCCAGTAAATTTGCATAATTTTAATCATATACATTATATGACCAACATACAAAATTCACATTATTATACCCATGATAGACAAGTAATAATAATGCAAATTAATAAAGAAAATTATGCTCATAATAGAAGGACAATTAAGATTGTGCATAATTAATAAAATAACCTAAAATCAATTTATAAATGATAATTTAATATTAAAGAAAGTACAGTATAATTGGAGAATACAAATACTGTAAAGAATTATCACAATGAAAATAGGTCAAAAATTCAAGATTATAATAGTAAAAAAATTTTAAGTTAATCTTGAATTAATCAAATTTTTTTTATACTCAAAAATACCAATAATATAAAAATATTAAATAAATATGGTATTTTTGAAAAAATAAGAATATAAAAAATTAGCAACCACATTCAATGCTTCTGAAAATGAATTTAACACACGAATCATTATACATGATCGTATCAAAACGACAAAGTTCTCCCTTGACCAAATCACAAAAATATGGGTATAAAAATGAGTCCATGCAACCTCATTAACACTTTCCAAAGTAAAGTTAATACAAATATATTATATTGTCCACGCAAATTACTCATATTGGTCAAACATAAAAAAAGAAAAATCCTTAAGTAATTTTAAAAACAATTTACCCCATAATTATTTAAAAGAAAACTAGGTTTTAAAAGAGTAGCACTTAAAAAGAAGTTTCAATATATAATTTACCCATGTAAGAGTAAGGGAATGAAACTTTAACATGTTATTTTAACAATAACAAGTAGCATAAACCCTCATTTTTTTTTATGAAAAAAATATTAGTGAACTATATTATAAAATTTCACTAATAACACAAAAAATCTTCAATTCAAATTTAATTTTCTAATAGAAAACAACCATAATTCTCTAATAGAAAACAACCATAATATGTATCTAATTTGGTTCTGATACCAATTGATCGAAATAAAAGGAAACCTTAAATCAATAAATACAAAATTATAGTATGTATAGAGAATTAAATATAAAAAGATAGAGGAAAGAGAATTTATATACCTCAAATATATTGAATTGAAGTTCTTGATTTTCAAGAACAAAAAAAACCGTAGGAATGATTATTGTAGAGATATGAGTTCAATAAGAACTTTTGAGGATTTTACTACCTACTTTCTAGGGGATTATTTTAGAGAATGTGTATTGTTGTTGTAATTTGCTTAATAGGGTGGCAAATTTATAATCCCCAGGATAGGTAGCGACCCCTCTAATGGGCTTTTTATGATTTACTCAACCATCACAGGGTCAATCTTACAATAATCCCATTCATATAAACATAAAGATAGTATAAGATATGATTATCACCATATCTTAAATTGCCAGATAATGATAAAATATAATTGATTAATATCAATCCACTATTATTTCCAACATAAGATTCATTAGTTCTCCCGTAGAAAGTGTATTTCGTGGTCTTTTTTATATAAACACAATGTGTGATGCTAATTGAATTACAAATTTTAGAGACGAAAAAATTATTTTTAATTTTTAGAGACAAAAGCGAAATAGTCAAATTTCAGAAATTAAAAATTTAATTAAGCTATATTAATATCAATATAATATTATATTAAAAAATTAAATTGATAGTATTATAATATTATTAAAAATAATTAATATTACATTAAAAATCAAATATAATAACTATTTTAGAAAAATTATTTTTTTGTGATGGTAAAAAGTTTTAACCAATCACAATCCTTCATGATAATTTTGTTGATGTTACCAATTAATATTTTAAGAGTTATATAAATAAGAATAAGTGTGATTGTACGTCAGTCTAAAACTTTTTTACACTATATTAATTAATTAATTTTTTTAAAATATTTGTTTTAAAAGGAATAAAGTATAAGTTAATAAGAAAAATATTTATATATTACTTATGTGAAAAATTTTGACACTCAATGAAAACAACCTTTAATCATCGTATAAATAAAAAATTATTATTAAACACATTAGTAAATAAGTGTTAAATTGTAAGTTAATAGTTAAATAATATAAAATAAATACGTGATAATCAGTGGGTCGTCGGTATGTACGTACTGTAGTTATCTCGTACGAAAATACTAAAATCTAAGTAGTATTTTTTAATTAACTAGCATAAAATCTTTATATATCCACACATTATTTAATTTATAAAATATCTTTATTAAAAATTATATAAAAATTAAAATCAATACATTTTAAAGTTAAAAATAAAAAATTTAAATTATATATACTTTGTAATTTTCCTATAAATTTATAAACTATATTTAAGATAATTAAAAAAGTTAAATCATAAACTTTATTATAGATTTTATACATATGCAAAGCAACACATACATTTTGACTGGTTGCATGTTTTTGTTTATATTTAAATAATATAATGTTGTCTAAGAATTTAAATTAGTTTATGAATAAATATGAAAATGATATGACAAATAGGTAGAATTAATTTGATTTAATGTACTAAAATAAAATATTACAAAAAAATGAATATAATTGATTAAGTATAAAATATAAAATATATTACTGCATTATTTTCATATGTTGTATTTTAATAATTAGAATTAATGGTAAGTTAATAGATAAATGTATATGTTAAATAATAATATAAATATTTAATTTCTTCATAGTTTTTCAAAATATTAGTTATTTTTATACGAGAAATGGTTAAACTTGATTATACGATATTTGATTAGCACCTACTGAGATTTTATAACATTAATTTGTTAAAACATATTTTGTTAAATACTTTTATATACACATATTTAATTTTAAATAATATTTAAAGAAATATATTTAACCAAATATAATTTTATAAATTAAAATAATTTTATAAGATTCCAAAGTATTGTTTATCAAATACACAAAGAAAAAATTTTAACATCAATCATCTACAATAATTTTGCCTATAATGGTAAGTAAGATTGTCTTTCATGATTGACACTTGTAGTACTATTTGTAATTGAATAAATTAAAACTAATTTGATTTATGAAATTATTTAGTAATTAATTTATGAAATTTTTTTATTAACATTTATGAATTATTTAGTAATTAATTTTAAAATTATGAAATTGTTTAGTAATTAATTTTTAAAAATTCATAAATATTTTGTTAAAATTATTTTTCATAACATCTGTGTATACAAAATTATTAAACATAAAGTTGATATATTTATTTTTGTAATAATTACCCCTAAATCCTATTTATAAGATCTAATTACCTAATTCACTAAGATTAATAAAAATTATTAGTTTAGTTGCAATAAATATGTCCTAAATATATTTTTTTAAAACTATCATTATCTTTAAGATTTAATTTTTATACATAGATAGTGTAAAAGAGTTTTACATTGAAATTGAATCATAATTTTTTATTTACATGACTTTTAAAGTATTAATAGGTTAAGTCAATAAATTTACTATATATGAAAAATTTTGATTAACGGCTAATGTGTAAAACTTTTTACAGTACATAAAAATTAAACTTTATTTTAATACTTATTTTTTTCTCTCCTAATTATCTTTCATTATAATCTTTTATTTGATTAAGGATATTTTAACCTGTAAGAGACGTTATGACAACGATCTTGGATCTTATAATTACCACCGAAAGGAGTAATAAATTTCTATTTGAAAAGATTTTTCTGAATGATGTTTTTAGTTTCTTTCCAGGTTAAATAAATTATAATAAATTTCCCACTTGGACAGAATCTAAAATAACTCTATACATCCATGCTTTAATCATATTGATCATTGCTAGCACTATCTTTATCAAACAGAATAACCAAATTAATTGCCAATTACTTATTATTAATTTCAGAATAAAAGAAATTTAAGAAAAATAAAATTAATACTTGAATTTCATCGTGCTACTTACATAGTGAACCGTTGCCCAGTTTAATATACACACACTACATAGTGTTTTGAGATTTGACAATGGAATTTTGCATTACATTTGTGAGCAAATACACTTAATTTAGGTAAAGTTTGATTTCCCTTTATTCTCCGGGCCTAGATGTTTCCAACCCATCTGGAAAAAGTGTCAATAGTTAGTAAAATGGATTTGTTTGTTATCAATTATTATTTGGTGCACATAATAATTAATATCAAAATTATTTTTTATTTAAATTTTAATTTTGATTTATCAAATCACTCTTAATATAAAATATCTCCTCATGATGTAGGGTTTTTGTAAATTGAAGTGCAGTCTTCTTGAAGCTAAACTGAAGCTTCCCAAAATACATGTTTATGTGTGCTAGCTAGTAAAATATACTGGTTTTTTCTGTAAATCAATCAAATATGTTTCATAAATTTGACAGGTACTTGAAGAAAAGTTATAGACATATTACATTTATTTAATTTAACAATTGGGATTCAATTTTGTTAATTTTAAAACTTTTTTGTTCGGAAGCTTTTATTAGTGACAATTTATTTATTTTTTTTCCTTATTAACATATTGGACAAGGGTCGCGGGATTGAAAATGAGTTGGGCAATCTAGTAAAAAGCATCTACAAGAGGAGAAGGAGCAAAACCTTACAGTTTCAAATTCTCTATGTTCCATGTGAAACTAATATGTTAACATATGGTTTTGCAAATATGATGTTAATCATAGTAAGAAATGTTCTCAAATGTTTATCATAGTTATTTGCATTGTATGATGTGAAATGGTTTTAGAAATTAATTTGGGTGGGTGATCCAAAAAAGAAAATTATTTAATTTTTTGCTAAAGTGTTTTATAAATTTGACATGTACTTGAAGTGGAAAATAATAGTCTTATTGTAACAAACAAACTTATAAGAAGGAATGTAACCATCTTTTTTTAAGTGTGAATAGAAATCCAACTTTCTACCACACTACACAATTTCTAAGCATTTTCATAATTATTAAAAACCGTATCGAGCGTTCGCTTCCAATTTTCTTCCATCTTATATCAACAATCCTATATTTCTCAAAATAGAAAAGAAATATACTTATTTTTGTAAAATTAAAATATTTATTTTTTATACAAGAAGAATAAATAAATATTTTTCATTCATACAATAATGACTATACTCATACATGTTTTAATAAAGAGATATAAAATTAATAAAAAAATATTAAATTACCAATAACAAATTTACAAATTCAATATATAAGTGAATATTTAAAATGATAAATAAAAATATTACTTGTAACGATTAATAATAAAAAAAATTCTAATAGTAGACTAAGCTTTAAACAAAGAAGAAAACAGAAATGGTGAAGGACAATCATGAATGATAGTGAACCTCCTTTAACATAACATAGAGTTTCTTCTTTGATAGATCTAGGTTCTTATGCGTGGCATGAAAGTCAATGTCACTTTTTTATTATAAAATTTGGCTTTTTTCGCTGATAGCTTTAGAATTTTGTGATAAATTAAATGGTCTTTTTTTAATCATAATGTTGCTTAAAATTATTTTATTAAAATACTTTATCTAAACTGTTAGATATAATCCACAGATAATATTAGTGATGTACGGAGGTGTTGACGATTTCCACCGCAGAGAATCTGAAGGCCTATGTATAGTGTAACCCGGTAGAATTTCTTCGCTCACAGATAATCTTAGATTAAAACAATTTTCGTTCATTATTATATTCTACGGTATAGCCAATTTAGTACCAATTATGACACAAATGTCAGATTATTTTAAATTAATTTTAAACATTAAATATGATCGACTATCATGTGACTGTGCGAAAAATTAATGTTGATCCTGAAACCTGTACCAGCTATGTATTGATGCTCAAGCTAAGAACTCCTAGTCGAATACAAGAATGTTAACTTTTTCCAAAACTTGCTTTATTCCCTTCCCTCCTAATTCTGTTTTCCACGGAAATGCGCGTGAGGTTAGGGCCTCGAGGTATCCCGGATTCTCAAACTGGCTTGAATATTTACAGACAGTAATAATTTTTCTGATTATATGAAAAAAAAGACAAAAATAAAAGAATTAGCTAGTGATTTAATCCATTATTATAGAACTAATAACCATACATGAGTTGTTGCAATGAAAACGCCTATTTTCCGTACAGAGTATAATTTCTGTAAATATTTATTGAAATGGGGTGAGTTCACTCATAATTCTTAAAATGATGTAGTTTTACTGGTCACACCTCTAAACATGGTGGGTTGGACCAGTTGATTCCTAAATCGTCAAATGATATGACAGATTAAGCTAAAATACTGATACATGTTCCAAACCTCCAACTAAGATAAAGATTTAGATGCAGAAATATTTATAACTAAATAAAAAATTCATTCTTTTATCATTCCTTAAAAATATGTTTACTTTTAATTTTTCTTTAGTAAAATAGTACATTTATTTTTTAACCACACATATTATTATTTTTAAAGTAGAGTAAAATTTACTTTAAAAATAATTAAAAAATTAAAATTAAAGGAAAAATTAATGCAAATTGATTCCATTTTTTTCAGCTTGTAGAGAAAGCTTTTGGAAAAAATTATTTAAAAAAAATCCATAATCTATTCCAAATAGGCTTTAGTTTTGATTTTTTCTTGTATCTAGTATAGAGAAATGGGAATCAATTTGCATTAATTTTTCCTTTATCTTTGATTTTTTAATTATTTTAAAAATAAATTTTACTCCACTTTAAAAATAATAACATGTGTGATTAAAAAATTAATGTACTATTTTCTAATATTTTATTGAAAAAAAATTAAAAGTAAACATGTTATTAAAAGAATAAATTTTCTATTTAGTCATAAATATAATACTAAAAGAATGATTAAAAATTGTAATTTAGCCTTTTTAATTAACCTTTAATTTTTATTTTCTAATTATTTTAAAAATAATTTTTACTGTACTTTAAAAATAATAACATGTGTGATTAAAAAATAAATATACTATTTTCTAATAATTGTCTAAAGAAAAATTAAAAGTAAATATATTTTTAAGGAATGATCAAATAATGTATTTGATCATAAATGTTTCTCCACTTAAACCTCCATCTTCAAGACATGTGTCAGTATACCCATCATCTCATTTAGCAATTTGGTAGTCAACTGGTTAAATCTGTCATCTCAATTGACAGTTTGGAAGTATAAACAGTGAAATTACACCAGGAATTATTCCCAAACACACCCCATTTCCATAAATATTTACAGAAATTATTCTCTGTAAAGAAAATAGCCGAGTGAAAATACCAATGTGTCCTTTTTCAAAACTGGAATCGAAAACATCTGTCTTCTGTGGCCTTTGATACAAAACATCATGATTTGCAGCAGCTTGCTAAAGAGCACACTGCATCTTCATATATCACATAAAAATATTACAAGTGAATCTTTTCAACTGATGGCATAGAAATTATATACGATGCCAAAGTTTAGCACTTGAGAAATACATTAATCCATTACGGTAATCAAATATTTCAATATCTGAGTAACTGCTTAAGCGAAAGCTGGAATTAATGGCATAATTGAAAACGACGAGTTTTAATGTTTCACTTCACTACAAAACCAATCCTGGGAAAAAGAAGATAGGACGCGAAAATTCAATCAAAATTCAACAGGGAGGAAAGTGAAGTTGGCCTCTCCTTAAAGAGAAAAACAAAATAAAATCAAAAGGTGATTGATTTCCTGTCACTTCTAACAGATATAAGGCGCCAAAAAACCAATCTACAAGATTGATAATTTGGAGATATCTGAATACGTTCTTTTCAATCTTCTAATCATTTTCCCTTATTCCCAGGTCTATTCACACGCTACGTTCAGCTGCTATAGGTCTTGACAAGAGAACATCATCAATTATTGGAGGGAATCCACAAAACAAAGGTATCAGGTATCACATGTTTACCTTACCTTTCCCAAGATCACAACGGGCTAAAAATAGTTAGCATGATAAAAGAGACAACAGAATCTCCTAGGTAGGTTCATAGAGGCCTAAAACATGTCCATCAATACACCGCAAAGCTGCAACCTGAACACAGTTAAATCACAGCAGACCTTATAAGTCCTCACTCAGTAAGTATCAAAGCTGTGAATGAATCACAATACCTTTCCATGGACCTCATATTTGATGGGTCCATCTAGTTCTGCTCCTAAGGCCATTAATTTAGTTATTGTACTGTTCATGTCAGTCACGGTAAATGACAGAACGGAGGAGTACCCTTTCTGCGTGGCTTGGTCACTGTGAAATTGAAACTGAATCAGTAACATTTTGAGCTTGAGTTGCCCAAATCCCAAATAATTGCGAATTGCTGAACCATGTTCATATATGATAATAAAAGTGATCTCGTTACAAGATAGAGAAGTAAATAAAAGAAGTGGAAAGCCCGATGATTTGTAAATTTAATTTTGTTGAATCGATTTGTGGTGTGAGCATATCAGAGTTAAAAAAAGGAAGATTGTGATGATAAGTAATTAAGGGTAGTTTGGAATGAAGAAATGATCAAACAGATGGTGGGCAAGAAGAGAAAAATGAGAAGTACTGTGGAGAATGCATGAGGGCAAGCTTGAGAGAACCGGATTGAAGCTCGGCCCAACGAAGAGTGCAGACATTGATGGTGAAGTCCAAGCCTTGGGAGTAGAAGTTAGCGGCTTTTGGAACATCCCGGTGAAGTTGTAATATCCACCTGAACGACGCTGCCATCGGAGACACTTTCTGCGGTGCGATCTTCTTCCTTTCCCAGATACACGTGTGGTGTGGTGGATTAACTGGATTCTACCATTCGGGCCTGTATATATGACAAGATCGACCTCTTCAAATTAAAATCTATTAACACCTATCAATTTGCTATTTCCACCTACCAAATTAAATGACTTTTCAAAAATCTCAAATTGTCCTTGAAACCTTTTCAACTTTTCTGAACTTTTACCAAAGAAAAATGCATGTCACAAATAAAACTCTCTGACTCATTTTTGTGCATGGTTTGATTCGCCAAATTTAAGATATGATTATCTTTTATTTCTTAATAGAATGTTGCTACAAAAGGAAAATATGACATCTTTAATTAGCATGAATTTTTATTTGCAGTTAGTTGTCAACGGATGGCAGAGAAAATTATATATCTGATACTTTAATCAAAAGTAATTTGCATGAGAATTATGTTTTCTGTAATAAAAAATAATTGCCTGCAGATGATGTTGTTTGTAATAAATTTTGGAAAGTTACTTTTCGGATATATTATCTGCATTAAAGAAATTTGTTATTTTACTTCTGGATTAAAGGATAGATAATAACGTGATTTTGTAGATCACAGACAAAATGGTTTGGATTGAAAGGTAATATCATTTGGAGTATTATATTTTTTTTCTCTTCTGGATGAATTGGTCGGAGACAACTAGCTTTACTTATGGATTAGGTGGTGTATATATATATATAATATATTTTTTCTTCACTTATTTTAGATCATATTGTCTTTTTACCTTCACCTATCAAGTAATTTACATTAACATTTTTCACATCTGTGAATTGAGTTATCCAGATTCAAATTATTGGTAGATGTTAAGAAATGCAGTAGGTTTTAAAAGAAAACACCCCTCTTCGATTGACCCAAAACTAATCTCACAAGTTTAAATATCTCAAATACTAACATGATTGTATCTAAATACTACAGAATGCACAAATAGTTGCTTATTTTGAACCCAGCCCCACAAAAATTAGTTCATTAATAATTGCAACTCAAACTCGTTTAAATTCTCATTCGTATTACACCGACTCAAATATCTAATTAATTAGGAGTAAGGAAAGTGATTGATTTAATAGCAATAAAATTATATTTTTTAAAAAAAAAATTATCATGTTTTTAATTATATTGCTCATAAAAAGTAATTTAATATCTTTTTTCTTTCTCCTAATTACTTGCTCATTTAATTAAATTGAAAATATTAATGCAAGAAACATTACAAATTAATTATTATAGAAGAGGCTTAACCCTTGTATTTTGAGTCTTATAAATAAAACCCAATGAGTATCACTCTTTTGTAAGATTTTAGTTTTTATTTTTTTGAGAAACTCTTCTGTAAGGTGGATATTCATACTATTGGAAGGAAAAATTTTGATAGTAAAAAAATGAACAGTGGTAATACCCAAGCCAACATACATAATTAAAGCGTTACAATTTAAAATTTTGGAGCAAGGTGTCATGTCATAACAATCAGCAGAACCAAAAACTATCCAAAATTGTATATTTTCTTTTCACTTTTAAAGCTACATGACGTAACAACATCTACAGTAGTATATAATATATAATAAAACACAAAAGGAGAAATATGTTACAGATACAGGGTGAAACTATGAACAACGCAAAAATTGCACGTGAAAGGAAAAGTGTAAAGATCACCAACAGGATGCAAATTCTCCGTCATCTTATTACTCCAGCATGTTTGGTTTATGCTCTAAAAGGACCCTTTCAAGGATTTGAAACGTGATCTCTGCCCCTTGGATCTAGCTTCGAGAAGCTTTGCTTTCAAAGTGTTACTCTCCTTTGATCCTGATGGCACTTTGGAAGCCTCTGATATGTCAAGGTCTTGGGATGCAAGTTTTGCCATCCACTGCTTCACAGGGCTTGCTTGATTCCTCCATCCAGCATTGCTGCAGGAAGCCTCGCCATAGTTATTTTCAGCATGCATATTGCCACCTTCTGATGACAAAAGTTGACCTCTTATGAGATTATCTATAATGTGATTCTTGCTCGAGCTATGCAGTTCTGTGGGGTCTTTTTTTCTTTCGGAGTCATCATCTTCGTCAATCTCAAAGTCTTCACACTTTTCAGATTTAGTTCTTTCAACTTGCATGGTATCTGTGGTTTCCCCCTGATCTGCATCAATTGACTGGGATTTCTTGTGTGAATTGGATGACATGGCCCAAGCCATCTGTTCTTCAAACTTCACTTGCAGGTTAGATGGGCTTCGATGTTTTAGCCCTTCTCGTGGTATTGGCTTTTTCTTTGTGTGGTTGGCTTTCAGTGTCTCCTCAAAATTTTTTTCATCGCGATCTTCTTCATGTACCTTGGATCCCTTGTTGTTTGGCTTGCTCAACTCAAAACAATTTGAATCACTGCCCACAGAATCATCATCATCACCCACCACTTGTGGTGCACTGACAACATCATTCAGTGGTACAGATTCCAAGGAATTCCGGCGATTCCTTACAGCATTATTTTCTGTGCTCCTACTATTTTGTTTAGCTTTAAGGAAAGTCTCTATTTCAAGGCTAAGTTTATCAACTATGGACTTATCCATGAAACCATTCTGAGCTGCTTCCAGCTGCATTTGCATCCGTTCATCTAGCCATGATTCGGATATGTGGAGGATCAAGCGATCCTGATCAGCCCTTTGAATCCAATCCTTATCTGACTTGTATTTCAGAGTATGCACCTCTCGCTCGTATTCATTTATTCCCCTAGCAAATTCATCACAGAGGTCTTCCAATAGTTTTCTTCTTGTTCTCTCGTGATCCAATTCTTTTACAGTGTTAGTCAGAGATGACTTCACCTCAGAAAGATCCCGAGCTAGTTTCCTGTGTATGCTCTCTGATCTTTTTCTTAATTTCCTCTCGTCCTCAAGTTCATCCCTGACAGATTGAACGGCTGCATGGAGTCGATCCTGCTCCTTACTCTTCCGGACCAATTTATCCTCAGCAATTTGCTTCATCAGGTCATCTATCTCATGTCGATCTGCTTGTCTGTCTCGAAGCAATTCTTTGATCCGGATACGTGCATGATCTAGCTCTGACTTTAATGCTTTTATCAATGAAATGTTTGAAGAATGTTGTTCTTCCAAGCTCCATATTCTGTTTAGCACTTTAAGAAGTTCTGTAGATGTTTTGAGACTATAATGCGGCTCCCCAATCCTTCCTTTAAATTCCAAGGAACTAGTAGGAGTGGCTCCGGGATTATAAGGTGTCATCTGCAACCCAAGAAAGGACAAACATAGCGTTCAATAAAGTGTTGGACTTGGATATTTACCCAAAAACAAACCATCTGTCACTGTCAGGGTAGAGTAGGCATGAGTATTAACTGTCCTTCGTACCTAACAGACAACCAATGACGAACCTAGTATTTCCAGTAAATATTTAGACTACACTCTAGCACAAGAAGGTAGTTTTTGCACTAATTTTTATGGCTCCCGTGGTACACTGATAGATCATAATCCAGACAACTCCTAATACCTAATCAATCTTATAAACTGAAATTGTGACTACCATGAATCCACATTATATAAGATGTAAATCCCACAAAAGAAACAAGTTTATTTAGAAGGATTATCATATGCTTCTTTATTTTTGAGTTTTCAGAGTCTCAGCCAGTAGAAAAGAAAAAAGGAGGTGAGAGTTTGGGGCAAGGTTGATACTCACCTCCATGGAACTACCATAACTTGCAGGAGATAAAGGTTGTAGTGCATGATTATGTCTCTCAACAGCCCTGTGATGCTGCATCAGAGATGCTGCAACATGCCTTCTCAAACTGCTCGCACTAGCTGGCTGATGAAGGAGCAGACAAATATCAGTTTAAATGAACTTTAGATTTGTCTCTGTCGAATCTAATAATTGAAAACGACAACAAGACTGCTGCCTGCATTACATGCATAGATAAGAGACAGTGAATGAGTTCACACCACATTACCATCTAAACATGTCTCACTGGTAATAGATGCAATTAATAATACAAAATTAAAATTTCCATTGATAAATTACCAAGGAAATTATTATTTGATATGAAAGAAGGCAGCACAGCCATCCAACAAAAAAGTGAAAGCAGGTAGTATACTAAGCCGCAATGAAACAGATCATTCTACCAAATACAGATTACACAAAGGAAGGAAAGAAGAAATTTTATGAGAAAACGCCCGTCCATAAGCAGAATCAGCATAAAACGGGGAAAAGAATCACGTATATAGAAATTCACCAAATTTAGATTCACTATACCCTTTGAAAAAAAGACAGTGAGGAAACTTTCCAATAAAGAATAAATCGCAGAAGCGGAAACAACATTCTGGGACTAACACGTCATAAATGACATGACATGGACGACAAGTAAACATGGATATTGTAAAGGTAAAAAAAAAGAAAAAAGAAATGCTTCTTAACCTAGTAGTACGCGTAAAATCCTCAGCACTACTGAAGGATCATTAAGCAAATGTTCCCGAATATACAAAGAATAAACACAAAGAAAGCCCCAAGACAAGAGAATCGATTATGAAGCAAAAGCCCAGCCCCAGATAAAAAAAAAAAAGATCTTGACAGAAGCCCATGAGCCCAAACAAGGAAATAAAGTAAAGCTTTAGACCTGATGAGGGGAAGTAGGGGAAGCATCAGGAAGGAAGTTGGCGATGTCAGGAGCCTTGTCCTTATGAAGGATGTAATGGTGGCGGCGAAGTCTGGGATCAGCGCCGGCGCCGGCAGCGTTATTGGAAGAACGATGCATTTGAAAGAGAGGGAAACAGTGGTTGAATTCCCAGAGAGCCGCGGCGAGCTTTCTAGCAGAAACAGAAACAAGAGTACAGTTATGGTGGTCCTGAATGTGTTTGTGAACCCAAGAGGGCACTGGAGTACAGGGGCCCCTGCTTTTCCCTACCAATACCCCTCGCCTTAACTTTTCTCCCAAATTTTCCACCTTTTCCGCTTCACCTTCCTCGCTTTTCATCTTTCTAAACGTTTATTTATGCCTTTCCCTCTCTCTCTCATCGACTCCCTCCTAACCTTTTTATCTTTTCATTTATTATTTTCTTTCTCTTTTTGTTGCCTCCACGTGGGTGCGTCTCGTCCAATTTTGTTCACCTTCACCACTCACCACGCCATGCCATCATCCACTGTTACTATTTTGATTTTTGATTGCCATGATGCGCTGCTTTATTCACTTCACCAACGCTCTCTCCTAGTAAAATACTGAAACCAATCAAACCATACCGTTTACGTAATTATTTTGCAAAACAACACCATTTTTGTCAAAAAGCTATCATCTTGTTTGGCTACTTCACCGCCGCATTCAACAATGATTATTGATGACCGTTTCCGACACACTCTTTTTAAGATAGTTTTTTTTGTGTTTTTATGGAAAATAAATTATTATTAAATAATTCTTTTTTATTGTATAATTTTAAAATAGAATGAATGTTAAGAGAGATTGAGGGAAAATAAAAGAAAAGACACAAAATCCCTCCTCAATCACCCATTAATAACTTATTCTCAATTATTAAATTTTGGATTTTGTTGTTATAAATAGAGTATAACTTTAATTTCTTGTATATGTTGTTGGGTTACTTACTTCTAATTGAAAATAGACTTATAGATTCATATATGTTAGTTTTAGATGGATTTAAAAATAAAGTTATAAATTCATATTTGTAAGTTTTCATATGAATCAAGGTGAAAAGACATTAAAGAGAAAAAACATTAAAGATGAGTCAAACTTGCGATTTTTTATGTGCAGTCATGAGGTTAAAACTTACGGGAAGGTTATAAACCTCCATACAACATTTTTAATTGAGGTTTATTTGCCGTTTGTTGGATATTTTAGTACAAGTAACATCTAACACAGTAAGTAACTTTTTATTAAAATAATATATTTAATATAACATCACCTAATACGATTTGATGAGTAAAAATAAAAAATATATAAGATGAATTTTATGAAATTTTTTATTGTAAATCAATTTTCAATACAAGAAATAACATAAATAGATTGTTTTCATTACAAATGCATGTGAATATTTTTTAAATAGAAAGTAATACTTCCTTTAAATTTATGTATAGATAAAAATATTTAATTTACATTGAAGACAATATACTTACTTATCTATCGGGTAGGTTATATATATATATCATATGATTTTATGTATTTGCTTTTGGAATAACACATTAATATGAATTTGAAAATTAACACTAATAGGTAAGTTTTAGAGCATTACTTATTCAACAAATTTAAATTTTCTTTAAAGTTGGTTTTTTTTAAAAATTAAACTAAATATAATTTTAAAAAGTTGACATTAAATAGGATTAAATCAGTTAGAAGTTAAAAAAAATTATTTACCTTTTTAGAAAAAACACTTTCTACATATGGCGGGGCCCGTGATTCATCCAATGTTGAAGTTTTAAAGGTAGTAAATATGTTACAGAAAAAATCAAAAAGCGTGTCATGAAGAACAGTTGAGGCTTCAATGTGGTGTTAAGTGGGTGTTCTCTGTTTCGAAGTGGCAGGTAAACTCAATTTGCGATTCTTGAGTTTCTTTTTCTTCCCCTTTACGTGTCTGAGTGTCTCCTCTCTTTCTAGGAATCAAATCTGGGGACCGGAATAATTGAATCCGATTCTTCTTATTTCTTTATCAACCATTGACGTTACACAGGTGCTGTTTAGTGCTCTTCATTTCTTTGCTTCCCCTGTTTAATTAATCATTCCTTTAGCTTTAAAATGTTAAGATGACTATGCGCGCAACATGCATGTAATGATGTGCCTCCTTTGTAACCAACTTTCATCCACACTCCAATTTTTATTATTACTTGCATAAGTTCATTGTATTATTGGTCTATCGTTCCAGAGAGAAGAGAGATACATTTTCCAATTCCTTCGTGTTGGATTTAAATTCATTAACTTTGAAGTTGGTGACTTTCTTTTATTTTGGACCAATAGATTAATCTAGTAATACCAATTTTCTATTTATTTTAAAAGTTTTTTAATTTATCTATTATAATAATTAAGAATGAATGAAAGTCATAAAGTCACTCTTCATGTTGCTGAACTTGTTTGTGCGTGAGTGACGTGCTCTGACTTTTGAGGTGCTTGCTTGCGTGGGAGAGATGCACCATCTTTGAAAAAAAGTTGTTACGTCATTTGGAGTGTGTTCTCATTTCTCAACGAGGCTTGTTTTATTAGTTTTTGTGTTTTTAATGTCAAAGTTATGCTTATAAGATTGGATTACGATTCCTGTTTCTGTAGAGATTTAGGTGGATCCGCCGCTAGCTGTGGATTTTGGACTGTTGAAATGGCTTCCAATGGTACATCTGGGCATGCTTGTCCGCCGCCAATGAAAGCCACATCAAACGGCGCGTTTCAGGGTGACAACCCTCTTGATTTTGCCCTTCCCCTGGCTATTTTGCAGATATGCCTTGTTCTTGTAGTCTCAAGGGGACTGGCATATCTTCTAAGACCTTTAAGGCAACCCAGAGTTATTGCAGAGATTATTGTGAGTTCATTTCTATTCTTTAAATATCAAACTATCTGATTAACTTGCCTTATGTTTCCTGGTTTGTAATAGAAATAAATGAATATTAATTATTTGTATTAATAGTTGTTTTTTTTTAAGCATTTGTATTAATAGTTACTATTCATTTATTTTTAATGGTTACAACTTACAAGCAGTCCCTAGCAAGTAGCAACTAGTGAGTGATTGGCGAAACTTGGGCTAAGAGTGAGCAAATGACTCACTAGGATGGAACCTGACAACATTTACTCCCTCGTTTATGAGGCAATTGGCATATGACGAGAGCTTTTAGAGTTCCATTTTACATAATTCCATAGTCTCTGGTCTTGACTGTGTTTCACTTGTCCAAATGAATTACTGTGTAGAATGGAATATGACTTTAAACAATTCATAAATCAGTATAGATGTTAGAGAAATACACAAGCCAAAATATGTACAACGATTTTAATATGCGTAAGACTGCTATTGACAGGGAGGAATAATTCTTGGGCCATCAGCACTTGGACGGAATAAAAGCTATATGAATGCAGTTTTCCCACCCAGAAGTCTTCCAGTATTAGATACTCTTGCAAACATTGGCCTTATATTCTTTCTGTTCTTAGCAGGTCTGGAGTTAGATCCTAAATCTCTGCGTAAAACTGGAAATCGAGTCCTTGCTATTGCTCTGGCTGGAATAAGCCTACCCTTTATAATAGGAATTGGTTCATCATTTGTTCTACAACGAACAATTGCTAAAGGTGCAGACAGTGCTGCATTCCTTGTATTTATGGGTGTTGCTTTGTCCATAACTGCATTTCCCGTGTTAGCCCGTATATTGGCTGAGCTGAAACTTCTAACCACAAATGTTGGCAAAATAGCTATGTCAGCTGCAGCAATTAATGATATAGCTGCCTGGATTCTGCTTGCTCTGGCTGTTGCCTTGTCAGGCCATGACCGATCTCCGCTTGTTTCATTGTGGGTCTTCTTAGCTGGGTGTGGTTTTGTCATTTGTGCAATCTTCATTGTCCCTCCAATTTTTAAATGGATCAGCCAACGATGCCATGACGGTGAACAAGTTGAAGAGGTATACATATGTGCTACATTAGCTGCTGTTCTGGCTGCTGGGTTTGTCACAGATGCTATTGGAATCCATGCCATGTTTGGTTCTTTTGTTGTTGGAATTTTGATCCCAAATGATGGACCGTTTGCCAGTGCTCTTGTGGAGAAAGTAGAGGATCTTGTGTCTGGTCTATTTCTCCCACTCTATTTTGTGTCAAGTGGATTGAAGACTAATGTAGCCACCATCAAGGGGCTGCAATCATGGGGTCTTCTGGCTTTTGTTATTTTTACAGCATCTTTTGGGAAGATTGTTGGGACTCTTGTGGTTTCTCTTTTATGTAAATTACCTTTTAATGAGGCTTTGGTGTTGGGGTTCTTGATGAATTGTAAGGGCTTGGTTGAATTAATAGTCCTCAACATCGGTAAAGATAGAAAGGTATTTGAATTTTCTTGCTCTCACTATTCCCTATAATCAGTTTATAAAGGTGAATTTTCCTATCTATTACCCTGATGAATATTTTAATATATGACGTTTGCAGGTTTTGAATGATCAGACCTTCGCTATTATGGTTCTTATGGCTGTCTTTACCACCTTCGTTACCACTCCTCTTGTGATTGCTGTGTATAAACCTGCAAGGAAGGGAAGAATAGCTGATTACAAATATAGAACAATTGGAAGGAAAAATGCAAATAGCCAACTGAGGATTCTTGCCTGCTTCCATGGTGCAAGAAATATTCCATCAATAATAAATTTGATTGAGGCGTCAAGAGGGATCCAGAAACGTGATGCACTTTGTGTGTATGCAATGCATCTTAAAGAATTCTCTGAGAGGTCCTCATCTATATTAATGGTACATAAGGCAAGAAGAAATGGGCTGCCATTCTGGAACAAAAACCATCATGCTGGTTCTAACCATGTCGTTGTGGCATTTGAGGCTTACAGGCAACTAAGCCAAGTGTCTATTCGGCCAATGATCGCAATATCATCCATGACTAACATACATGAAGACATTTGTGCAACTGCTGAGAGGAAGGGTGCTGCAGTCATTATTCTTCCATTTCATAAGCATCAAAGATTGGATGGCTCACTAAATACTACTAGAAATGATTTTCGATGGGTTAACAAAAGGGTACTTGAGCATGCACCATGCTCAGTTGGAATTTTTGTTGATCGTGGGCTTGGTGGTTCATCCCATGTCTCTGCAAGTAATGTTTCTTATTGTGTTACAGTGCTTTTCTTTGGTGGTGGTGATGATCGTGAAGCCCTTGCTTATGGAGGTCGTATGGCTGAGCATCCTGGCATCAGATTGGTGGTTATTCGCTTTGTAGGGGAACCAACAAATGAAGGAGAGATTGTCAGAGTTGATGTGGATGACTCCTCTAGCACCAAATTAATCTCACAGGATGATGAATTCCTCGATGAATTTAAGGTGAAAATAGCCAATGATGACTCCATCACCTATGAAGAGAGAGTAGTAAAAAATGCAGCAGAAACAGTTGCTATTATCCGCGAGTTTAATAGCTGCAATCTGTTTCTTGTGGGTTCAAAGCCAGCCAGTGAAGTTGCCTGTATTCTGAAAAGAAGTGAATGCCCTGAACTAGGTCCTGTTGGTAGTTTGTTGGCATCACAAGATTACCCCACAACAGCATCCGTTTTGGTGATGCAACAGTATCACAGTGGGGCGCCAATAAATTTTATCTCAGAAATGGAGGAACATGTACCTGATCAGGATTCTGAATCTGCTTAACGGTTCTCTAATCTTATAGTTCAAATTTTGATGCATACCTCTCTATGCAGCTTGGCTTTTATACTTTATAGTTCAAATTTTACTTTCCTTGGAAGTTGGAATTGACATAGAATTTTTAGTTGTGCAAAGATTTATGAAATTGACTTAGAATACACCAATTCCAATTCCACTTTGTAGTTGTAAATCCTCTAATTTACAATAGTAATAAAAGGATATCCCCGTCTAGTTCTCCTTTTTCTTTTGAATTTTTTATAATTCAATTGTTTTTGTAGAATTTTTTACACTTCATCTATTGGTCCATTGTAGAATTTGTCGTATTCTATTTGAACTTTCCACATTAGTTACCTTGATTAAAAAAATGTGGCAAGGACAACATGCGACTGGCTTTGTCTTCTAAAATCTTATAAATTGTCTTCTAAAATCTTATAAATTAAATATTCGATTAAATTGCAACTTTGATATTCGATTAAATTGCAACTTTGATTCCTCTATTTTTAAATATTTTTTTATGATTTAAACCTCTCTTTTTTTAGTTTATAATTTTAGTCTCTTTATAAGATTGTGATTTTATTACAAGTGGACATTGGGATCTTAATTTACGAACTAGTGCTTGAACTTCAAAATTTTAGAAGAGTTTTGGAATTATTTTTTCAAAAAGCATGATTATAGAAAAAAACTTAAAGCTCACAGACTTTGCTAGCTAAATTTATGGTTTTATGAGTTAATACAAATTTGTCCCTTAAGTTATCAATTTGTGTTAATATTATAGCTTATTTATTATAAATTGCGATATTTTAGATTTTTAGTATTAAAAATATTTTAGTATTTTAGATTATTATAAATGATGATATAATTTTTAATATGATATAATAGAATTTAGTTACTTTAAAAAATGTTAAAATTATATTTATATATATATATATAGATAGATAGATAGATAGATATATGAAATGGATCCACCTACTCTTCATATCCATAATTTATTTTCTTAAAATCTAAGGGTTATAGTAAAAAACTCTAAACCCTAAATCTCTTTATAAGATTGTGATTTTAGTAGAAGTGGACATTTGGATCTTAATTCATGAATTAGTGCATGAACTTCAAAAATTTAGAAGAGTTCTGGAATTTTTTTTTCAAAAGCATAATTATAGAAAAAAACATAATCTCACAAACTTTGCGAGTTAAATTTGCAAGTTCATGGGCTTTACTTTGACCGTAGTTCATTTAAAAGACAAATTTGTCTCTTGAATTATCAGTTTGTATTAATATTGTAACTTATTTATTATAAATTACGATATTTTAGACTTTTAGTATTGAAAATATTTTAGTATTTTAGATTATTACAAATGATGATATCATTTTTAATATAATATAATAGAATTTAGTTAGTTTAAAAAATGTTAAAATTATATATATATATATATAGAGAGAGAGAGAGATAAAATGGATCCATTTACTCTTCATATCCATCATTTATTTTCTTAAAATCTAAGGGTTATAGCAAAAAACCCTTATAGTAAAAAACTCTAAACCCTAAATTTCTTTATAAGATTGTGATTTTAGTAGGAGTGGACATTTGGACCTTAATTCATGAACCAGTGCGTGAACTAAAAATTCAGAAGAGTTTTGGAATTTTTTTTAAGAAGCATAATTATATAAAAAAAAAACTTAAGCTCACAGACTTTGCAAGCTAAATTTGTGGGTTCATGGACTTTACTTTGACTGTAGTTCATTTAAAAGACAAAATTGTCGCTTGAATTATCAGTTTGTGTTAATATTGTGACTTATTTATTATAAATTACGATATTTTAGACTTTTAATATTGAAAATATTTTAGTATTTTAGATTATTATAAATGATGATATAATTTTTAATATGATATAATAAAATTTAGTTAGTTTAAAAAATATTAAAATTATATATGTATATATATATATATAGGAGGAGATCCATTTACTCCAACAGTAAGTATAAGAGACTTACTCTTCATATCCACCATTTGTTTTCTTAAAATCTAAGGTTATAGTAAACAACTATTACTCTTGAGGCAAGTGGATCCTTTTCTATATATGTGTGTGTGTCTCTTATACTTACTTTTGGAGAAAATGGATCTCTCGCATGTGTGTGTCTCTTATACTTACTCTTGGGGTAAGTGAATCATTCCCTGTGTTGTGTGGGTGGTGTACATGGTTATTAAACTCTCAGGTTAACTCTCCAACTCTTGCGAGTTTCACTTCACTTCCCCTCTATGAGTTAACTCATTGCAATCTCTTTTTTTAATGAACTCTTGGTAAACTTGATAGACTCTATACAAACTCTATAAACTCTCGAATTTACTACCAAGTTATAGAGTCAATAAATTAGGTTGTTTTGTATGTGTTTAGAGTTTAACATACTTTCATTTATTATATCATTTTTAAATGAAAGAAAAATCGCCTTTAAGAACATAAAATTTCATTTCTATCAACACCAAACATGAGAATCCTCTATCATTATTATCACCTTTTTCAATTTATTATCTGATAGTGAACCATTACTAGACTTGGTTTTTTAAGCATTGTGAAATTTATGATTCACTATTTTGATTAATTATGTTGCTGAAATATTTAATTATATGTTATTTATAAATATTTTATTATTTTTATATAAAGTAAACTCTTATGAGTATATGAGTCAAATTTATGAGTCGATGAGTCAAGTTTATTGAACTCTTACGAGTCTATGCAAACTCTAGAGTTAAATAACTTTGAGTGTGTGGGGGTGAGTGTGTGTTGGTGGGTGCGTGTGCATGTAGGCTCATTACATTAAGTCGCAAACTTTGTGGAGCAAATACAGACTCTAAAAATTAATTTATTTTAGTGGATTAGACTTATCCAATTCATTTAAAATGTGACTTTCACAGGCTGAGACTACAATCTATCTATCCATCTCTAAATTTTAGTAAGCACAAATTGGATTTAAATAGTAAATTTTTAAGATAGAGAAAAATTGGGAAAAGAAATAAAGAAACTAAAATTGTAATTTTTAAAATGAAAGGACTAAAATTGTCAATTTTAAAAAATGGAATCAATGAACAATTTAGGCCTCATGGACATTCGGGGTAGTTTTATGTTTTTGTTTTAAAATCTATTTTGAAAACAAAAATTATTGCAAAAATGATTGTGATTTATTTTTTAGTCATTTTCAATACAATTTTTATCACATTAAAAAAAAATTAATTTTGAGATTTTTGTTTTTTATACAAGTTCTTCACTCATCTTATCACCATTGGCTACCATTGTTTACTTCCGCTGATTGATAATTGTTGTGGAAGAAGGATTCAAATTGGATTGAAATTTGATAATAATATTTGAAATTAAAAACTATGGTAGAAGAGCTTTTAGTGTCTTCTTTATTGCCTAAGCTCTTGTCAATTTAAGTAGTGATTAGCTCAATTTTTTTTATTTAGTTTTTAGAAAAGCCAAAAGCTCTCAATAACAGTGAAACTCAAATTTTAAGCTTCTTATATTCTAGTTTCTCAACAAAATTGTTCTTGTATTTTTTTTAGTCCTTTAAATTTAAGTTAAGATTTTTTCTCTTTCAAATTTTAAAAAGCTATTTTTATTTTCTCTAATTTAAAAATAATTTTTTTAGTCCTCTAAATTAAAAAAACAATTTTTAGTCCTCAAAGGTTAAAAAATAATATTTGTTTAATTCCTAAAGTTTAAAAATAATATTTCCTTATATTTAAGTCTAAATCGTAACACTTATATTGGTTTAGTGTTGTGCATTTAATTTATAATGTACTTTCCTCAAAATAAAAAAAAAAAATAGTGTACTTGTTTCATGATTATTATTGATTTGTATCTTAATGGTTTATGATTGTTGTTTGAGGAGAATGATTATATTGTCTATGTTTGTTTAAACAATTATCTATGTTTTCTATTGTTTAATTCGTTTGAGAAAACAAAACTTATAATGAAAATTTATTTCTCTTTACCAAGAGTGTCGATATTACTTAATAAGAGTGTTATTAATTAATTTTATTATAAAATATGCACCATATTACTTAACAAGTTTAGTACATTCTTCCTTTAAAAAAAAAGTATTCTTATAAAAAAATTATTAATATAAATATAATTTGATTTAAAAGCAAGTAAAGAAAGTTGAACAGATTGAAATTAAAAAAATGGTGACGAGAATGTGTTGGTAAAAATGGAAAAATTGAATCAAAAATCAAATATTAAAAAAAAAGGTTTTCACTCTTGTGTTTGTAGATAGTATTAAAATTTCCGTCTTTAATGTTGAGTCTTTGTCGTCCTCTATATTAAGTGTGATGAGAGTTTTATGAAAGGAAATGTTTTTGTAGTGTTACCGGTTACAAGTTAGAACAAGAGTTTAATTGATATATATTATCAATTTTATACATATGTTTAATTGTAACTTTTTATTTATTTATTTATAAATTACTAATTAGTAAAGTCAATACTGATTTTGACAGATATTATCCAGTTTGACCGGGTATGAGTATTAGACGGGTAAGAGTATATGTACGTAATTACCTGCTCCGTACTTGTCCCATTATAATTTTAATAATTAGATAATAAGTTTAAATTTATATATTTAATTAAAATTTTCAATTCTTAAACTTTAATTTATAATTTCTTATAATTAATTATTCTTTACATATTTTTTAAATTAAAATATAATTAATAATTTAATATATATAATTTATTTAATAATAAATAAATAAATTTAATACGCATAAATATACTGCATGTGAAACTCAAAAATATTCGACAAAAATGAGAATTAAAAATAAATAGTGACTCATTTTGTTTTTATACCGGAAACCGCATTTTGTAGAGGAAAATGGACAAGGTTGTATGAATGAAGTTGTAATTAAATATGTTATAGTGCAGAGATATTTAGAAGTGGAAGAATAAGACATTGAGTCTTATAAGTTGAATTTTTGAGTGTAGAAAGAGGTGAGTAAGGGACAGTTGGTTGGTGAAGAGGGCTTATCCAAGGAAGCAGAAACAGAGAAAGAAATTAAAAATGCAGTCTTTGAGTGTAACTCTGACACACACCTTGGCAGTCCCCAAACCATTTCCTTCCTCTTCTTTACTTCTTCTTCTCTCGTCTTCCACTCTCCGCTCTAAGACCCTCTACTCCGCCACCTCTCTCTCAATCATCCGAAATGAAACCAAATTCAAATTCCCAACGCAGCCTCCTCACATCTCCCATTACCCTTCACCTCTTGTTTCTTCTTCACATTCACCTGTTACTACTAATTCATCCACCAGGCTTCTCAAGTTCATGCTGCTCTTCGGCTTCCTCACTCTTCAACACTCTCATCCAGCACTTGCTGCTTCTCACTTTTCCACTGCTTTCAGTTCCTTTCCTCTATTTGGGGATGTTGGTGACTTAACCACAGGTTTTGCTTCAGTTAGGAAAATCTCCCTGTCACTTTTTTAGTTACAATGCCTTTTTAAAACCCCAACTATTCCACCACCTTGTTCCTTTTAACCACTTGGATGTAAATAAGACTAACATAGCAACTCTTCTTTTATGCTCTCGTGCAGGCGTTTCTGCTAATATTTTTTTCTGAACTGGGAGACAAGACCTTTTTCATTGCTGTAAGTGCACATAAATTGCCATTTTCCTCAACCAAATAACACAACACCACCCTAGTGATTTGGGTGTTTCATCTTGTATGCAGGCGCTGCTAGCAGCTAGAAATTCAGCTGGTGTTGTTTTTATTGGGACATTTGGCGCACTTGCGTATGTTTATTGTTTCATGCTCATTTCGATGTCCTTGCAGTTTATTTTTGGTTTTGATGGCTTCTTTTTTTGGAGGTTTTTTAGATGAGTTACTTACAATTAAAAATGTTATTTTAATGTGGGTCTCACAAGTTTGGTGATTAAGTGACTCATCGAAGAACCTCCTGTTAAAGATGCTCTTATGGACTTTCAATATTTATTATCAACTAATCAAATACCTTATAAAAGGAAATGAATTTATCACAATGCTGAGCTATGATTGGATGACATGACAGTTGTAAAAAACATTTTATACTGTCAATGCATTCTAACTAAATTCTTTTATGATTGGTTACCATGCATTCACATTCATGTAAACAACTATGGTGAAAATATTTGCATTTGCACAACCTAGAATAATCAAAATCCTGCTGGGAGTTGGCTTGTGGATAATATTAGTAGATTTTAATGGATTTCTTGGTACACCTTCTGGAACGGAAAGGCAAAGTGGTGTGCATTTATAGAGAATACTTCGGGCTTATGTCGTGTCTAGAAGTCAAATAACCACATCAACAAAGGGATTTAGGGTGGTTCGGTTGGTCAGGTGAAAGTGGAGAAAGGTTGTGGATTTGATCTTACTGCTAACAAAAACTAACATTATTAACAATATTAATATTTGGAATATAAAAAAAATAACCACACCAACATTGCAGACTGCCACATTTATAAATCCCTAATATTCCATATGATGCATATATCCTCAGCTTTGCACTAATCTTCAAATCATTAATATCTAATATTTATTTGTTATTTGCAGGGCAATGACTCTGATATCTGTTGCCCTTGGAAGAACTTTTCATTATGTTGATGAAATCTTGCCATTCAGGTTTTTTTTTTTTTTTTTATTTCCTAGATTTACATATGAATTTTGTTTATAAACTGTGTTATATTAACAGAGTATTGGAAAATCGTGTCCTCTATTCAACCATTGTGTACAGATATATACAAGGATTATGCAACAGATTTCCCACATAATTTTCCTAGAATCACGCTATCATAGCACCTATTTCCTAAGATAACATAATCAAAGATATATACAAATCATCTAAAATACCTTCCTAAAATAACTCCTAAATCACATCTCAATCTTTTCTGATATGATGGATACTACGTGGATTTACATAGTAAAATTATATTCATCATAGCATATTCCGTGTTATATATGACTTGGTCATACTGGAAGAGTGAAAATAGTTCAAAGCATTCTTCAAATGTTACAAATGAAAATTCCATGCTTGACAAGTTTCATGTTAACGATGAAACAGTATGATGAACATTGTATAGGATACGTATAAAGTTTGAAAATAACTCGTTGTTTTTCAACTTGTATGAACCCTTGAGGCCTTGACCAAACATGAAACAGTTTTATCATAATAAAATGGCAAATTTCTTTGAACACATTGTTAACTATTTCCCGTATTTAATTGATTATATTGTCATGCATATGCCTTTAGTTTGTTGAAAGCTGGTTTTCTATCAATATTATCATTTTTCTTCCGTGACTTCCTTTGGGTTGTCTTAAACAATATAACATGAAAGTATAATCTGACTATGAACGAATTTTAAAAAACTTCATCTAATAGGTAAATATCAACCTATTGATGGTATTGCTGATATTGCTAATGTTTGCCTATTGCACAGGTTTGGAGAAACGGATTTACCTATTGATGATATTGCTGCTGTTTGCTTATTGGTAAATATCAACTTCATGTTTAGTTAAATACTATCGGACTAACTGTTTTCTATGGCACACATTATTTTATTTTTTTTTGGTTAACATTCCCTTAAGTGATACTGAATTGACTTCAGGTGTACTTTGGGGTCTCTACCCTGCTGGATGCCTCATCCAGTGATGGCCAAAAATCAGATGAAGAGCAGAAGGAGGTAATATTTGGTATCTATTTATCATCTATTGCAGCACAACGTGCCGGATACATGAATACTAGTTTTATTCAGCTTTTAATTCTTCATTCTGAACTGGTTCACAATGTTTGGGGTTCATAACATTTTATATCCAGCAATTTAATGTTTCCATTCTTAACCAGGCTGAGTTAGCAGTTTCTGAATTTTCTGGAAATGGTGCTGGTATACTATCTGCTGCTGGCACAGTTGCCAGTACTTTTCTCTTAGTTTTTGTTGCTGAATGGGGTGATAAGTCATTTTTCTCCACAATTGGTGAGTTCTAAGTTAGAATTTTTGGCTCATAAAACAAACTATTATACGTGGACCAGTTATACTTAGAACATATCATTTTTATCATTATTAATATTTGTATGACTTTACATTCTTTTGTTAGAAAGTATATGGATAAAAAATCTTGCTCTGAAATCCCTATTAAACAAACTAATGTATAACAAATAAATATTAATATTGAAAAATCTTGAAGCTAACTTACATGCTTGGTCTGGAAAGAGTTGGCTTTGCCACTTTGGTGTGAATACCTTCCAATATCCTGAATTGTTTTTTTCCCCTACTATTCAGCCCTTGCAGCAGCTTCTTCTCCCCTTGGAGTCATAGCTGGGGCACTGGCCGGTCATGGTGTTGCAACTTTGGTAAGTGGTAATTCACTCAATAATAAAAGGATGCAACTTCTAAATATGAGGATTTGCTCCTTCAAAGTAAACAGTAAAGGCATTGTTTGACATGAACATAATAGTATTTAATTTAAGCTTCTACAATGGATTTGCCAAAATCTCCAACGGAAGTGCAACAAAGAAAAAAGAAATGTATTAATAACCAGCCAGTAAATGCGGGCATAGTGCAAAAATAAGTTGCTTTTACCTATTTTCTAAGTGCTTTTAAGTTTTTTTTAATAAAAACTTTCGAGTTGTCTTTTGACAATATATTCTAAAAATTCTTATTCCATAGTTTAAAACAGCTAAAACCGGTGATAAACTGTATTTTTGTTTCTTGATAAACCTATATTTAATACTCACAATCTCAAAATAAATAATGAAAACTGAAAATAAGGCTATTTGGAGAAGACCTTGACTATTATTGAAGAGTTTAATTAATGTAATATATGTTCCTCAGATAGACTGCCTTTTTCTTTTGTTTCACATATTTGTAAAAAACTTAAGGTTCTTATGTTCTCAATGTATCTTTTATATGCAGCTAGCTGTACTTGGCGGCTCTTTACTTGGGACATATTTGTCAGAGAAGGTAACTTCTTGCTTATAGCCTCCAGGGTTCTCCCCGTTGAGCAAGCCAACCAGATTTTATAAATACTATACTCTCTAGACATATGCTATCATCTCAATGTGGATAATTAACCGGTTTAACCGACAGTGCTTAATACTTGGGAAAATAACAGAGTAATGATCTTTAAAATGCTTTTCTTAAGTTATTTTTACTAATAGAATCTGGCTCATGGAGCTCTTCTGTGTATAATTTTTTTGCCGGGAATTCCATTCGACTATTCCAGCATAAAATGTATATGAATATGACTGCTATGAACAGCAACATGTTAGACGTTCCTCTATTAGGACCTTGTTGGGGCACAAACATGTTCTTTCACCCGGTTTATATTTAAGGAAGTCTAAGAGTACCTTATTTTAAGCGTAAATGCAGATACTCTTCTAACGACACACTTTGTATTCTTTAGATAGTGCACTACAATTGAAGCTTGGACCTACATTTGTGTATCTGTTTTGGAATATTACCTTTATGCTGCTATAAACTAAAGTGTTTTTCATTCTTTTTGAAGGTTATTGCCTACGTTGGAGGCGTTCTCTTTCTGGTCTTTGCTGCGGTAACCTTATTTGAAATAGTGCAATAGGAATTTAAAGAAATGCAATATAATCTCATTGCAAAGGGATCAAGAACACAATGAACTCTAGAGTTGTATGAACCTGGCATTCTGCGCTCCTTAAGTTTTACTATGGCAGCTCCAGAAGGGGAAAAAATGTATAATATCAGCATATGTTTTAGGAATAGGTTATTATCTTTTCAATGCAATCCTCATAAATTATGTCATGCTAGTCATTGAAAATTTGTTATTTCATTTTAAACGAAAAATTGAATTACATAAATCATGTAAAACATTATTTAATTATTGATAATTATTCCGTGTATTGTATATCAGTATTTGTATTTACATGTACATCAAATGAAAAAAGAAAATAATTTAAAGATACTTAGTGAAATGTTTAATTTGATAAAAAAATTAAATTTTAGTTTAAAATTAGTGATGGCGAGATATGGAGAATTATTTAATATTTAATGTGGATGTGTGCATTACAAGATATTTATGGTATCAAATAAGACACTTTAAAGATAAAAAATATAAGTTAATATTTGGTAAAAATAATTCATATCTCTCAATATATATTTATTTTTAAAAATTATAATATAATAAAATATAGCATATAATTAAATATGTTGGGCTTTACAAATGAGATTTATAAGATTCTCAATTACTAAAACTAATAATTCATCTTTATAATAAAAAAAATTAAATAATTCTTCATATCTCGACATCACATTTAATCACCAACAATATATCAACAGAAAGGTAAAGAAAACTTGAATCATTCATCACCAACAATATCTCATGATCTTGCACACCTGAAAATGGTGTTTAACCCCAAAAAAATACACCAACAAATAACAATGGATGAGAATATGTCTTACGCATGTTAAGACACATATAAAGAAAATGAGTAGTTAACTAAAGTACAACAAATACATATATAAATTCACACCCATAACAGAGATTACACATCCACACGCATAAATACATTCATGCTAATGATGCTCATGCATGTTCTCTCAAGTAAGCGGAAAAAATTATCCTTTTCTACGCTAGTAACACGTAGGTACAACCGTGCAATGCAAAACAACAAAAAAAGATTTGGTTCATAGCACCACACAGTAAGTGATCCTTACAAAAACTTCTTCAACTGCCATAATCATGTGTCATGTCATCCATAAGATAAATCATAACGCAAACATTTAATCATGTTAACACACTCTACCCCCAACCGCAATTGAGATGACATCTTGTCAAACATACCATGACCATCATCATCAACATAAATAACAATATCAACATCTAATCATGTCATCACACTTCATCCCCAATCGCAATTGGGATGACACCTCATCAAGAACACTCTTACCAACATCATCAATACATTATGCATCCAATTGAAATCAACATCAATATCACATATTGAAACAAACTCCCAATTCACACACCTCAAATAACTTTCAAACATTCAAGCATCCACGACACTCATAATCATAAGATACATCACACGTCTAAACATATGACTATGCAAAAGACTTAACCACAGCTAAACAAGGTCTAGACTTCACAAATGATCAACAAATTTAGAGTTCACACACTGCTAAACAATAACTTATACCTAACTCGTAATAAAAATGAGCTCTTCAACACAAATTATCCAAAGCACAAAATAACATTTATAATATTGAATATATTCACTTTTTCACATATACACGTAGGATTATTACATTCATAGCTCACCACAACATTTTGTAAGTTTTGAAGATTTCCTCACTCATTTTCTAATAAGTCTCTATGACCTTTGTGGAATATAAATGCAATATCTAGAGATTTATTAATCTTATGATATTTTTTCTTATCTAGTTTAAAAGATAGGACATTTAGTTACAGCTCTTATGTTGATCTTAAGAGTTAAAACAAATGTTTACTTTGTTAAACATGGGAGGAAACATGAATCTATCGCTTAATTCTAGTAGTTCAACTTTCGGTCACTAATCTTATTATAACTTCATATCTAGGTATCTTTTTTGGGTGAAATCAACTTCATTAGTTAGATAACATCTAGGGCTACAACTTTTATGAAGATAACTTTCTCAAATTACATTATTTTCCTATCGGTTTTAGCGTCGCAAAATCATAAATGTTGATTTGTAAAATATGCTTAATTCTGGCAGTTCGGCTTTAATAACTAATCTGATAATAACTTGATTTTTAGGTATCTTTTAAGAGTGAAACTAAAGAAATTAGTTAGATAGCATCTAAGGCTACAACCTTCATGAAGATCACTTTCTCAAATTACATCATTTTCTTATCAGTTTTCTCATTTGAAGATCATGAATGCTGACAGTAAAATATGTACTACGATTTTCCATTGTTTCTCTCTCCTAAGATTTCCTTAATCTTTCAAGACCCCTTTAAATTATTCTCAATAAACTCTTAAGATCAAACAGATGTAAAACAATGATAAACAAACACACCAAACAATAATTAATTAATGATAATTTCATCTCCAACCAACTCAATTGTTATAACCAATCATAGGACTAAAAAAGACACTACAATTGTTATTATTAATACAAATTCAAGAACACTAGTTTATATGGCATAAAAAAGAATACATCAAAGCCATCAATCCAACAAAATAAATTAATATAAACATCCAATAGATTATTACATTCAAGAGTACCAAACAGAATCTCAATTTCTCTTATATCTCATTCAAACACATATCTCCAATTAACAAAATAGATTATTACATTAGACCAACCACACATAAATTCTAATTCGACAATTTATCCCATTGTATAAATACAAAACTCCAATTACATATATTCACATAGACATGCACGAAACATAGTATCAGCACTCGCTATGGGTGTTTATAACCCTTCAATAGAATACATAAAGCCTATTGAAGCTTAGAGATTGCTTCACTACCTATTTTCATTACACATACCATATGAGAGATAATTTTCCACCTCCCTTACTTCCAAGGATGATCCTGATTGTGAAGTGTAGCCTCAACTCCTTGAAACACTGCTCCAAAGTCATAAGCATGAACTAAAAGTGTCACACTCACACCCTTAATTTTACCCTAACTTAACCATTTGTTGGGTTTCTAAAATCAAACACAAACTTAACCTCTCTTATTATTTATATTCACGTTTATTTTATTTTATTTATTTTATAAAATCAATCTTAATTTATTCTAATAAATACAAATATTAAATTATTTTAAGTTTATTAATATAAATTACCTTTTTATTAATATTTTAGTTTTCTAAAAAAAATGGGATGTTACAACATAATTGTCACCTCAAGTGACTTTTGTGTCATTACCACCACCATGTTTACTTGCCACCCATGACTTGATACATTTTATGTAAGTAGTTACTTCAAATGTATTGCTTATTCGCTCTGAAAACTTCTATTTGTATTATCAACTCTGATGATTAATTTTTTAACATAAACATATTCAACCTATTTAACTAGTGATTATTTAATTCAACATTAAACAATTGTATATACTAGTTTGACGACAGATTTGATTTTTAAAACCATCTTTACTATTTATACCCACATTTATTTTATTTATTTATTTTATAAAATCAATTTTTAATTTAATCTAATAAATATAATTATTAAATTAATTTAAGTCTATTAATATAAATTACAAAATTTTATTAATATTTTATTTTTAAAAAAAATGGAATGTTATAATTACTTTACTAGGTTCTTCTGGTTCACTAACAGACTCAGAGCCACTCCACAGAAGTGAGAATTAATAATAAGGCAAAATGTAAAAAACACTTAAAAGTTGTATATATGGGAACACCCTTTGGGGTCCATGGAATTAATTACAGAGCGAAAACTTATTAAAGCATCTCAACTTCCTATCTAGTGCCCATATCGTATACTAATGGCTAGAAACAGCACGTGGATCGTCACATCATATGCTAAACTGAAGTATGACAATTTAACTCATGATAGCATGGTCTTAGCGATTAAAGGTTACTAATTTGTTTTTTTATTAGTTAAATATTAATAATACAAATTTTTATTAATAATAAGGTTTGAACCACAAATTTCGATTAGCTACTTTTTTTCCTTAACCAATCAAGTCATTTATCTCTTAAATTCAATTAATCTGCATAAATTTTTACAATTTGATACTCATCAGGTCAATTTAGTGACTAAAAGTTTAACTAGTTTACATAAAACTTTACCAGCATAATTAAAATTTAGCTTATGAAATTTGGTTAAATTTTATTTTTGGTCTTTAAAAATAAAAATAAAAATATTTTTTTCTCCTGAATTTAATTAAAACTAGTTAGGTTTAATCATAAAAAACACCATAAACTTGAAATTTTAAGAATGGAAAAAAATTATTTTCAATTTTCTAAGACAAAAGTAAAATTTAATCAAATTTCATTAACTAAAAATTTAATCAAGTAAAACTTTATTATGTTCAAATCTTGTTGTTCTCAATTTCTTATGAAAAAAAGAGAATTATTTTCTCTACAATTAAGCATATTAATTAAATATTATTAACACATGCTATCTATCATGATGTCATAATTGAACACGCGGAATTAAATGTGAAATAGTTTTACAAAATTGTTAGTTATTATTATTAGTTACATGGAATATAAAAGAAAAAAAAAAGACTTTAAAAAGGGATTCCCCTGGGAATATCTCCTTCCCCAGACAAGACTTTCATGTCTCAAATTTGTTCTCGGTCCGGAGGGAATGGAGATACGCACGAATTTTTCTACCCACCTCATGTTCAGTTATGTTATGTGCTGCGTTGATCTGCTTTAATGGTCCAAATTGCCCTGTCTTTTTCGTATATTTGATGTCATATATTCCCTCTTAACTGTAAGACTTATTCCATTATTCTTAATTACAAACACACGTAATTTCATGTTCCTAATCTATACATGCATATACAATTCATTATACTATGACGCAGTCGCAATTTAAAACTTTTAATGGTATATATATTATTTGTACACACGTTTTTACGTACTAAAATTGTGGGCTTCTTACAGGACTAGGTACTTACGCCAGCTTTAGACTTTGCCGGTTTCATATGTTCTAACCTTTTAATTATGTATGTTCTAGCATGACTTATGTATGTTCATAAAAAATGACTTATTTAAATTATTATAATTATTCATTTAAAAATACAATATAATTTATATTTTATTTGGTCAAGCAAAGCTGAACAATAAAATGATATTGGAGAAATCTCCTTATATTTACTAACATAAAAAAATGTCCCTATGGTGAGAACTTTCTTGTATTTATATTTAAAATATAAAAGTTAATATGATTCAAAATGGTTATTATATGAAGTAAAATATTTAAAATTACAATATAATTATAAAAGTTTCAATAAATTAAATTTATCTCAATTAAATTTGGATATATAATAATATTATAGATTTATTTCAATAATTAAGATTTTATCTACAATAGATAAAGTCTATAAAAGATATATTATAGAACCTATTTTTATAATCACACATGAAAAAAAATCTTCATTATAATTAGATAACCTTTATTTAGTGTAAAAGAGTTTTAGATTGATGTTTAACCCTTCGTTTATATGACTTTTAAAATATTAAGGGATAAAATCAACAGATTTTTTCATATATAAAAAGTTGTAATTGGATGTCAGTAAAAATTTTTTAGATAATATTTAAGTATTTTTCTCTGATTGTAATACATGTGTGCTTTTTTTATAGGTATTTAAGTATCCATACCCATACTTGTTATCACTCTTTAATTAAAATGAAAATTTATTACTAAACAATTGATAAAAAATATGATATAAATAAAATTAAAATACCATGCAAAGATCGTTTATAAAACATAATCTCTATACATTACAAAAATTGAAATTTTATTTAAGGATGTTTTACAAAACACAAACATTTAGCAAATAAGGAAGGTAACATTTTATTGTTGAATTAATTACGAAACTTTTTTTTTAGTTAAGGGGAAAGATCTATCTTTTTTATTATTATTATCATCATTATTATTAGTTTTATTTAGTTAATTTTTGACACATTTGTATTTTCTAAATTAATTAAAAATGTTTAAAATTACAAATACATGAAAAATTATAATTATTTAATGAACCATATATATATATATATATATATATATATATATAATTATATAAACATTTTTGGGTGAATTTCAATTTTTTCGCTCTATTTTTTAATTGGGGATTTTAGTTTTTTATTTTGATTTTCAAAATTTTAGTTCCTTTACTTAATTTTTTTTTATTTAGTTCCACTTATATTTACTAAAACGATGACATTTAAAAAACACTAATACCAATTTTAAAAATAAAGCAACTGAAATTGTGAGAAAAAAATATAGGAATTAAATTAAAAAAAGATCAAATTTAAAATTTAGTCTATTTTTATTATAAAAAACATTAAAATTGGAGTTAAAAAGGGTAATTTAAAAAATTAAATAAGAAAGGTTAAATAATTGAATGAAATTTTCTTATTAATTTATAATATTTATTATAAATTAATTAAAAGTATATTGATAAAAAATAATTAAGGTAAGTAATAATTAGAAAAGAAGTTGGTTATACATTTACAACATAGAATAGTTTTACATAGTTTTTATGAGTTTAATCGATATGCATTAACGGTATAAAAGAGTTATAAAAATTCTTTATTTATATGACTTTTAAAATATTAATTGATAAAATTAACAAACTTATCATAAATGAATTATTGCAATTTAATGATAGTGTAAAATATTTTTACATTATTAGTAAATACTAATTAAACTCATTTTTTATTTGCAACTCATTTTTTATTTGATTTTTAAAATGTTTATGAGTTTAATTAGTATATACTGTTAATGTAAAACATTTTTACTCTTACATTCAATCATGACTTTCTATTCATATGACTTTTAAATAGTAACGAGTAAAGTCAACAAATTTACCATAAATAAAAGGTTGTGATTAAGTGTCAGTGTAAAAATCTTTACACTTATTAAACTCAATGTTTATAGTAAAAATCAACAAATTTATAGATAGTAAATAATAAATTATTAAATGATGATATAAAAACTTTGCACGCACTTGATTTATTTTCTCTTAAAATATCTTATACAAAAAGAGGCAAAGTTTAGAACAATATTTTGAAACATATCTTGTGATTAATAAAAAATCCATTGTAACTCGATAATTAAAGAATTTCAACTAGTAATTTTATCAAACATATGTCCATATGTGCAACATAATTAAATTAAACTAACCTATTCTAAGGCAACATATATTGATTTTATCAAACAATAGTAATGGTTAGTTCTTGTTACTTGAAAGTCCTTTCGATACGCCCTACCAACAAAACTATCTAATCTTTAATCTCATTAACAATTAGCAAAGTAAACTTGGATGCCACACAAAATTGCTTTGCGCTTTAATTTTACTTAACTTTACTTCTACAACACGTCATCATCAGGCTTGAACTTGGCCATCTTTGAAAGCTCATTAACTACGTTTATCAAAGGGTCAACTCTTGCCACCAACTCAACGAATGAAGAAGTGAAGTTAGTCAACAACGACAATGTTGCAGTACTTTCTAAGGCTTTCATATTCCGAAGTAATAAGTTCATTCTTTTTTCACTATCTTCTTCAAACGCATCTACCTCTCTAGATGGCCACGAATATACTCTCCTCAATTGCTTCCTTGTGATCTCATGGTAACATTTTGTTTGTTCTATGAACCCCTTTTCATATGGTGTGTGGTAAAAGGTATGCCAAATGTTTGCAAAGGATTTTAAAGGCTTATCAGAAACAGGGGATTCAAAAGTGGATGTGAGTATATAAGAATATTGGAAGTACAAAGAAGTTTGTAGCCTCTTAGTAGAGCTACGAAGCCTCGTAATGTGGGACATTTTCAAACTCCACTTCATGTGGTTAATGTCCCTTCCCAAAATCCTTATTATCTCTGAAACCTGATTTGATACCTCTTGGATTTCTGATTGAAACACAACCCGCAATTTGTAGGGTACCTGAAAATCAATTGTGATTTTAAGTCACATGTAATTAATAATGGTTATTAGTTTATGCGATAAGGACTAAACGTTCAGAAGTTTCTGGTATCACATGCAAGGGAGAAGTGGAGGATGAGACATTTACAAATTACAATATTCTCATTGATTAATATAGCATGATAAATGATTTATTTATCAGACACGATTATATTTGAACCTGACAAAGAAAAAAACCTGAATTTGTGCGTGAGCAAAACTATGCAGTGCCATAACTTGGTAAGCACAGTGTCGCAAGACTGCCCCAACTTTAACATATTGTGACCATGGATATGAAATGTGCAGGAATCTACCATGTGGCGGCTCCCATTTTGCAGAACTAGCCTTGCAATCAGAGAAGAAGGACAACACAATATTTTCAATCCACACTTGAAAGCTAAACATGAAAAAGTGGCGCCATATCAAATATTAATGAACACATACCAGAGTATCAAGCTTGGACCCTGAATTTAAGATGCTTAGACATCTCTCATAAGCTGGTTCGTCTGGAAATCCATCTATGCTAGCCATGGTGATTTTAGACTTCTCTGATCCACATTCTAAATATTTCTTGACACATTCTGATATTATTATAGAAATATAATTAAAAAAAATGTTGGTATGCATAAGTGTTGCAAATGAGAAGGATATGATATATATATATAACACCTAAATTAAGTTAAAGGCTACTTCAGTCTTATTTTTTGTCCAATATTGGAGCCTACCCTGAAGTGAATCTGCCACTGAATCGAAGTCTTTGACCAACTCTTTATGTAGCTGCTCCCCAGCCCACATGGGAAAAATAGAGACATTGACCAATACTGATACCATTCCTCCAAAGGCGATTGAATACAACCGTTGGATCATAGTGTTGATTGGGTTACCAATTCTATAGCCAGAGACTATGATCAAGCAGTAGCTTTGCAGTGCCACCCTAAACCCGTACTCATACTGCACAAGCGCTTGCCACATTTTCATGTATGACGTTATCACCGCTGCATAATGCATATCATTAAAACACACACATACACCTTTCGTATTGACTAATTAAAATAGACAACATTTTTATATTAATTACCTATCATGAACATACTAAGGCCAACAATAATTGGCTCAGCAACATGGCCACTGGACAGCGCTGTCTGAGCAACAGCAATGGCCAAGATTCCCGCCAGAGACCCTCCCAGAGCTCGATTAAGTGCTCGATTAAATGTTGCTCCTTTCAAAATGCAGAATACAGAACACAATTATTAATTACACATTGAAATATGTATATATAGCAACAAATCTACATGCAATGGCAGTGGCAGCAACATATACCAACAGTGTCCTCGAATACAATGATAGCACTGAGAATGGCCCATACAATGTTGGGCCCAAACACTTGGTATGGGGCTTCAAACAATGTGAGCAAAGACACGAGAGCAACAGCTAGCCCAACTTTGAGTGCAAATATTTCTCTGCCAGCGTCTTCCTTGCAAAAATCACAAACACTTTGAATCCAAAGCCAAGATTTGTTGTTGGCTCCAGATTTCGTGCCAGTCCGAGGCAGCTCTGGTTTAGTAGGAATATCAATTTCAATGCTCTCATTTTTTCTGTCCATTCTTCACTATGATCGAATGAAGTGATATTAGTAATAATCAGGTTGAGTCAAGTATATATAGATAAATACGTATAGAAATTAAGAGAATGAATGATCTTAGCTTTATAGTTATAGGCCTAGCCTACAGGATATATCAAAGGTAAGATTTGATACGTTAATAATTTTAGAGAATAGCTGAATACAATCTCTATGTAAAGAAGATGCTTAGTCTGAACAATACTCCATATGCATGGACGGAGAATTAGAATCGAACATTTCAAGACAATAATGTAACTGTCTGTCAACCAAGCTGTTTCGCAGATCGAGATGTTCCCAAACTGAAGGTGGAGAAATTATGGGATAGTTTTTCCTTAAACAAGCTTCAAAAGGTGAGAAATAATAATATAAGAAAAAGGAAAAATGTTTAAATAAATGTATGTTACTGTCTATGTGCACACACATTCACTAATTCACAAACTTTGGGGCCATGTAAGTACAGCGCCAAAATTGATCACTGCATCAACTTTCCACTTCTATCATGTGGTCAGTGGATCATGTCATTCACATCATATGCTGAACAGTAGTACATAAATTTGCTGTTACACTCTATGGTGGGAACTTAGTGAGATAGGAAAGAAGAATCTAACAAAACTAAGATATTAACATTTGTTTATATAAGAAAATAATTATTTTTTAATTACGCAGGTTATCTATGTAATAATATAAGGGAAATACTAAGTAGTAGGAAGATTATTACGTTAAAATTACACGAAGTATGTATCTTGGTAAAAGATATTCTGTGTAATTTTTTAATTAATATACATTTTAAAATATTAAAAAACTGTTTAGATTCACATTCGTGTGTTTCATATAAGTTTAATTTGTTTTCGTGCAAAATAACATTTCTCATAATTTAATCCTTCATTCTATAAAAGAAATCTTCGTTAACCATAAATATGATCAAATAAATTAAATCAATTTCTATTATAAACTTAAAATTTTCGATCAAAATCTATTAATGTTTCAACTATTGTATAATAAATAAGACTGATATGAATTATTTAATTTGTTTTAAAATATTAAATAGTATAATAAATAAATTCGTTTGAATATAATGAAATTAAAAAGTCTTCTTGTTATATTTGAATTAGGGAGAATAATTAAGTAATTAATTCATTACTAAAAAAGTGTTTGTATACAAAATTAATTTACTATTATTAAAACAAATTGCACTAACATGTTTTAAAATTTGTTGTAATTAGACATCAATCTCCTTCTCTTTTTAACCTATACAAAACTTTTAACTTTTATAATCACGTTATACTTACACCTCAATAAACATGGATAACTTCATTAACTTTTGAGGTCACATATTTTATAGGTTTAATAAGAGAAGGGTGAATGTGTAATATGTTTAATAGAAAATGGGCACATGTGTAATATGTTTAATATAAAAAAGAATGTGCAATAAATTTAATAGGTGAAAGTGAATGTGTAATTGTTTTAAAAAGAGATGGAGGTAACTTTGTCATTAATTTTTATTAAAAATTATGTACGAAACACATGACATAAAAAGTTGATGGAGTTAACATTGTTTGTGGCAAAAGAGTGACAGTGTAATGTGATTATAAAGTTATGAGATTTTTTTAGGGTAAAAAAGGGGTGTATAAGTAATTATAGCGAATCTTAGAAAATATGTAATTTTCTGTTTTTTTAGAAAAATAAAATATTAATAAAAAAGTATAATTTATATTAAGAGCCTTAAATTAATTTAATATTTATATTTATTAGAATAAATTAAGAATTAGTTTTATAAAATAAATGTGAATGTAAATAGTAAAAGAGTTTGACTGTTAAGTTTGAGTTTAGTGTTAGAAAAATCAATCTAACTATTAACTTAGAGTAATTTATAAAGGTTAAGACATTGCATTTTAATTTTTGTTTCTGACTATGGAGGTTTGAGAAAAGCTACAGAGGAAACATTATCGGGAGAAGATTGATGAGCATAGTATTTGGGAACTTGAGAGCACACCCTTTGCATCCAAAATCATTATTTGAGGTAAGGAGGGTAGAAATTATCTCTCATATGGCATATGTAGGGAAAATAAGTGGTGAAACAACCCTTAAGTTTCAATAGGTTTTATGTATGTCATTGAAGGGTTATAAACACCTTTAACCATAGTTGATAAATGAATTGTGATTGTGTAAATATATTGTTTTATTTAATTGAAGTTTTGGATTTAAATGATGATTGCAAAGTTTTGATAAATTGGAATTAGTGTATTTGGTGCCCCTGAATAGTTCATGGATGTTTGTATTAATTTTTTTTATTAGATTTTTGGGATCATGTGAACTATCAAATTATGTTGGCTTCGAGGTTTTCCTTTTCTATACCCTAGAAGCTAACAATAGTAATGAATGTTGATATTAATCTATTGGACTATTGATATATTGTTGGATTGTTGATTGTGCTGATGTATTATTGAATTGTTAAGGATAATGAATTATCAGATAAAATAGACTAGATATAATGATTAGGTTGACATTGAGGTTTTTTCTTTTTATTTATTATGTACATATGACGTAAATTTATTTACATATATAGTTAATAGTTATAAACCATTCATCAAATTAATGGTCTGATTAATATGAACCATTTGTAACAAGATACATGTGTTACTTATATTCTAATATAAATATATGCATAGGATTGTAACAATTGATTCAAGCAGAAAAGTAAAAACAATCCTCAGAGAACACTGAGAGAGATCAAGAATTCTTTGAGAATTATTCTTTGTAGTTTTGTTCTTTTAATAATAATAGAGATTTTTCTTAAAGTCAACTATATTTCCTATAGTTATATTTCTATATCAAATATGATCCACAGCCAGATACAATTCAAAGATCTATTCTTTCTGCTTCTTTCACTCTAGGTTCTCATTCCATTTTATCAGTTCTGTAGCCTTAGCTCGCTCTTGTTGTATCCTATGAGACTTGTAGGATTACTTGGATACGTCTTTTAGGACAATGTCCAGCATGCCTTAAGAAGATCATTTCTATAACTTTGCACCGGAGTCTCCAACAAAAACTAGTAGGAAAACAATGAAATTGAGAAAGTGGTCTTCATGAAAGTTGTATCTCTAGATGTTATCTAATTAATGTCATTGGTTTCACTCTAAAATGATTCTTATAACTCAAGTTATGATCAAATTAGGGACTAAATGTCGAATTGTCAAAATTAAGTGATAGTTTCATATTTCCTCTAAGTTTTTACATAGTAACTGGAGAATTGTAGATAAATATTCTAGCTCTCAAACTAGATAAGAAACCATAAGACAGGATTAATAAAATTCTATATATCACGTTTATGCTCTACAAAGGTCATAAAGGCTTACTAAAAAATGAATGAGAAAATCCTCAAAATTTAGGAAACGTTATGGTGAACTTTTAATGTAATAGTTCTATGTGTGTATGTGAGAAAGTGAATTTAATATGTGCTTTAAGTAATTCGTGAGTTGATGATGATGAGGATGTGCTTGACAAGATATCATCCCAACTGCGATTAGGGTGAATTATGATGACGTTATTAGATTATTGTGATGTATCTTATAATTGTGAGTGAGGTGAATGATTGGATGTTTACAAATTATTTGAGATGCGTGAGTTGGGGATTTGTCCCATTGTGTTATATTGATGTTAATTTTAACTAGACGTATAATGTGTTGTTGATGATGGCTAGAGTGTGTCTGACGAGGTGTAATCCCAACTACGGTTGGTGGTAGAGTGTGATGACATTCTATATGTGTCTTAACATTTGTGAGACATGTTCCTACCTGCTTAGTATTTGTTGTTACATTTTGTTTGGGTTGAACACCAATTTTAGGTGAGCAAGATCTTCATATATGATGAAATTTCATCTTTTCTTTACCTCTTTCTGTTGGATATTCTGATTAGGTATGACATTGGGCTAGAGAGGATTAATAGTTTTTCATCATGTATATGAATTATTTAAAGTTTCATTATGAGCTTTATTAATTGAAAATCTTGTAAATGTCCTTTTTAGAGCTAATGTATTTATTTATTTGCTACATTAATTTGTTATTTTATAAATTTGGAAAATAAGTGTATATTGTGTATAATGTGAGTTTTGTAACCTAAGTGCAAAGTTTAGTATTTAAATAAATAATTTTTTATATTATTTTATAATTAAAAATACAATGTTTTGGGGTAGAAGAGTGTCACAAAATGTTGTTGTAATTTGCTATTATTATCAAGGTTATCAAACTCAAGTTTAAGTAGACTACTTAGAGTTTCATAGACTCAACTTATGGACTTAACCCGTAGAACTATAAGAGTTTACTTCATACAAAGATAATAATAACAAAATATCTATAAATAACATACAAATTAAATAGTCCAATAAACATAATAACTTGCAAACATTATATAGTAATGCATCCCTATTAGATGATAACTTGTAAAGGTTATAGTAATGGTAATGCATCATTATCATGTAATAACTTTAGTATTTTTTTAAAAATAGGGATTAAATGTTCTTTGAGACAAAAATTCTTAGATTTAGGAATCACACACCAAATAAAGGTATGTCAAACCCTAAAAAACTAGAAAATAATCTAAAATGATGATTGTTTTGATATTTTTTTTAATTTGTTGGCTCGAGAATCTAAACAATTTATATAGAGCCTAAGTACTGAATTTATCTAAAGTTTACTAAGAAAAGAGTTTGCACACAAAGTTAATTCGTAAGGATAGGTAAACTCATAAACTTGTAATAATTAGCAAGTTAACTAGAGAGTTTGATAATTATGATTACTATTTTCATTATTATTATTGTTATTATTATTATTATTATTATTATTATTATTATTATTACTACTATTATTGATCAATTAGAATGTAAAGGAACTTTATTGGTTTGATAAATGGCATTAAGTCATGAAGGAATGCATGGTCTTCTATAAGGTTTCGAGGACTTTGGCATATTTGGAAGTACCTAAACAATGCAATATTCATTGATCATTTTGTTGATGTTCATTAAATTGTTTAAGTTTCGCAAATGGCAACTAAGTTCGTAAAAATTATGTCAAACAACTAAGTTTACAACTCACTTGTATCTCATATGTAAATGACTCTTGAATCCAATGTTTTGTGTCCAATTGGTTGAGTTATTGTATATGTAGTTGAATTGATCTGTTTTTTATATTTCTTTTACTTTAGCAGAAGACATATTTTGTGTTTTCTGCTATATTTTTATTATTAACAATAATTTTTTGCTGATAAAAAAATACGGTTTTCCGATTATAAATTAATGTGTATGTTACGGTTATTAATTTTAAAATTATTATCATAATAGTGTGCTATATTATTATGATAAGCAATGTATAAAAAATAAATTATTAATGAGAGATGGAATGTAAGCAAACTTTAAAGGTCTAAAATTTTGAAGAATGAATTATGGATGCAGAAAAACCAATTAGTTAATTAGGAATATGTCCTTCCCTTGACAAAGACTTGCATGTCTCAAATTTGTTTTCTGTCTCGAGGGAATGGAGATATCCAAGTTGTTAACATATACGCGCACGAATTTTTTTACACACCCCATGTTCAGTTAATTATCTACTGGGTTCTCTGCTTTATTTTATACCATAATCAACAATAACAGTGGTTCAGTTGCTTCGTCTTTCTTCTTCATTTCTCGAATACATGCATGATGTCATATATATTCCCAATTCCCTTCATATTCCTTGTTCCACTATTCTTAATTGCAAACATAATAATAATATCACTACGTCCTCCTAGCTATGTACATGCATATACATTCTATGACGCACTCACAGAATTTAAGAACTATAAATGGCTTATAATTGTTCTTGTTACATAAAAAGGCTTGTAATTTAATTTGAGCTATATTATTTCTACACACACGCTGTTTATAATACTCGTTGCCAGTTATTTTATTTGTCTTTTAAGATATATAATATACAATTTCTTTGGATTTAATCATAAATAAAAATAAGTAATTTCACGAAATCATGTTTAATTAGCAAACCGAGCTAAATATTATTTAAAAGTTTGAACAACTTGTTGGTAATTAAAAGATAGTTTTAAACACACAAACGCTAAATATTTTTCGACTAACATAATTTATTTCATATGCAAAATTAAGATTTATTATGATAATTCTAATAATAAAATAATCTTATTTAATTAAAACATCTTTTCGTGACTAACTACATGTAGTTATAGCTAATCAAATTGTCATAATAATTTTTTTTATATTTAATATTATCTTCATAAATTTAGGGAGTAAAAGTACATGATGCTCATACACATATCCATTAAAAAACAAGTTCAAAAGAAACACATACCATACTTAATAGATACTCATTTAAATTATTTTTATAAGTATTTATAAATACGATCTTTTTGTCATCTTAATCACACTCATTAATCCCATTATCATCCTTCCTTTCTATATATATATATTGTATTAACGTAAAGGCGGTTATAATTTTCACTTAAGCCTCCTGTATTTTTTTGCGAATTGGGTATGATATTGTCGATTAATTTTGTTAAATATTTATCTTATTAAAAAATAATTACTACGTTTATAAATATAATATATTTTGAATTTAATAAATATATTGATAAAATACTTATATGAAATATATAACTTAATGGAATTTTTATACATTAAGAAATTATTATCAAATCAAAATAATTATAACAATATTAATACGCACATATATATATATATATATATATATATAATTTTTTATTATCTTTTAGTGAATTAAATTTATTTAAAAATTCTATTTTCTATGTTTCGACTGTGAAAAGTTAATGCATAAAATTATATTTATAAGTTGAATTCTAATTTGTATAAAAAAATGTTGAATTCCAATTTTAATGAGTTTGGTGATAGTTAAAATAAGTATTAAGTTATAGTATTTAATTAATTTTATTAATATAGTACTCAATAATTTTTAATATACAATAATTTATATGGGTATACTACACTCATACTTTTTTATAGTTTTTGCAAATTACACCCGGCCGATGTCCTGTTATTTAATGTATACCAGTCATATCGACCTCAAGGAGATAAAGTAATGTTAAATAATAGAAGGGTATAAGAAACAATTGGATAAAATATAGGATAATAGTATAATTTAATCTCTTGCATGTTTTCTCTTACATAATTTTATTCGAGATATAGTTAAGGATAAAATATGTCTTATGTTTCTAGAAAATTCTTAATATATTAAATATATATATATATATATATATATATATATATATATATTTAAGAAAATTATATTATTTTTATTCCTCTGTTCATGAGATATATTATTTTTGTCATCCAAAAATACTATCTAAATTATTTTTTATCTCTAGACAATAAAAAATAACATTTTTTTAAAATTAAAGAGATTAAATAAAAAAAATTCAAAAACTTATTTAATATTTCAAAAATTTTATAGAATCCTAAAACATATTTTATCATATAATTAAATATATTGAATGCCAACCGTAAGAATTTAACTAAGTCCTATTCCTACATTGTTAAAAAAAGCTTCTTGGTATGTAGATGCCTTTTAATAATTTACTTTTTCTCATTTTTACTTTTATTTTTCTTAATTATAAAAATTATGATATTGGTAAAAACAATATAGTACAAGCCTTTTATGTAAATAAAATTTCTCATTACTTGATGAAAAAAAAAATTCAATTAGTTATTAATTTATGAAAGTGCAAGACAGTAGATATTCCTCTTTACAGAAGTGAAAGTCAAATTCATCACACTTTAATTATGTCGCAGCGTTACATGACATATCAAAGGTTGTGTACCATGGAAAAGTGTATATAATTAAATAATTGTATATAACTTTTAAAATATTTATTATTAAGGTGAACAAACTTATCAATCTTATTGAATAATTATAATTAAATAATTGTATAAAATTTAGTTATGCATAAAAAAATTACTTTTATCTTTATTATTATTTTTTAAATTTAATAATTAAGATTAATTGTTAATTACAGTTCTTAAATATTAAAAAATTAAACCGTAAAAAAAAAGTCTCTTATTGTTAAACTCTTAAAATAAATAAATAATTTTCCATGTATATATACATGCGCACGTGCACGCAGCATGCTAGTAACTTATTCCGATTTTATTTCAGCCATCAGCATAGTAATAATGGATGGATAAGCAAGGACATTTTATATTCGATACGAAAAAATTGGAACATTCAAGAGGGGAGACTAATAGATTGAGATTCGGAATGTATATGTTCTTATAAGATAAATAGGCTTTGATTTCCAGAGTAAGTGCCGTTCAAGTAACATTTACTTAACCTGTTACATACTCCTGGTAGGAAATGGTTTAGATAACTATTTAATTTATAAGTGCTTAATTTTCTTATATGGGCTATTGTAAAGTGAGTAATCATTAATGAATGTGATCATCTACAAAAAAATGAATGTGATAGTATACATTATAAAATTATGTATGTGATCAAGTGACTATAGGTTGTTGGTATAATTTTATAAAGAGAAAATCTATACGAGAAAAAATTCACTTATGTTTAAGAAATTTTATCTTTATTTTCTAATCTATAAGAGAAAAAAACCACTTATAAATTAAGTGTTTGTTCGACAACAATTTTATAAAACTGTTTTCAGTATTTTAGTTTTTAAAAACTAAAAAACTCGTTTGGATAGTGTTTTCTGAAAACAGTTCTGATTTTTTAGTTTTTAAAAACTAAAAAACAGGAACAACTGAAAGTAGTTTTGTTTTTCAATTTTTTATTTTTGTTTTGAAAACTCAAAATACAATTAGAATATGTTGTTTTTTACTTTTTATTAATGAAATTCTAATAAATATGAACAAGTTTTTCCAATTTTATATCTTCAAAACAGTTTTCAAATAAAATTTGTCAAACAAGTTTTTTCTTTTTTTTTCTTAAAAACATTTTTTAAAAACTATTCTTAAAAACTCTTTTCAAAAATTGAAAAACAAAACTAAATCAATCAAACCCTAACTCATTATTTTTTTCTACCATTTATTATCTATAGTTTTTTTTTTCTCTCTCATTTCTCACCAATATTAATTTTTCAGTTTAGATTCTCTTTAGCAATAACTCACCCTCTAGTCTCCACAAACAAATTTTTAGTCATTAGATGCATCTTGCTTGATAGTAAAATAGCTTGTACACAATGCATAATTAATTCCTTTCTTTTATTAGTTGTGATTATGACTTCAGAATTTTAATTTTTATTAATTATTTTATTTAAAAAATTATATATATTAAAACATTTAATTTACAAAATATAAGTGAACATAATAAAATTAAAGGTATATTAACATAATATGTTTTTTGAATTTATATTTCAATATGTATTTTAGATGAATTATTATAAAATAATTTAAATTTAACTATATAATTTTATAATTATCTTTTGATCATTATTATTCATAAAATATCCTATTTGTAATTATTTTACATAATTCATAAAAATAATTTTAAAAAATAACCTAATAAAAAAATAAGTTAAGTTAAGTATAAATATTTATATAAATATGGAACTATGAGGATTTTTTTATATTTTGTTATTAAATTTGTGTTTCTTAATAAAAATGTATTGTATATAATTCATCGTAACAATATTATTAAATATTTTTTTAATTTTTAAATGTGTATTATAAGTTAAATTTTAAGTCTATTAACACATATTAAAAACATTATACATATATATATATATATTTATTTATATATTTAATAATATTTTTATGATATAATTAACTATATACTATATATTTTATTAATAATATAATTTTAATAATAAAAAATCCTCTTATAGTCCCATATTTATATGAGAGAAAATTATTGATGCATCTCCTCAAGTTTAGTATAATTATAAATATATCTATCTTTTTTTAAATTACATAAGACTCTTACTTTTATGTAATAATTACATTTATACTACTCCTTTCCAAACTACATAGACATCCGTTTATTTTTTGCATTATTATGTTTTATTTAGTGTGAACATGATATGAATTTTTTTTAAGCTTTGTAACAGTGTAATAATGGATGTGAGATGTAAAGTTTGAAAAATATAAAGAGTGCATATATAATAGTATACAAAACTTAGAAAATACATATGTAGTATCATACAAAACTTATGAGGTTCATTTGGAAGGAGGAAAATGTACAATTATATTGAGTACGTAAAAGTAAGGGGATCTCTATAGTTAAAAAAAAGGACGGATGCATTTGTAATTACACTAAATCTCAGGAGTGCATCCATAATTATCTCTTTATATAAATATTTGTGCTCAAGTTTACTTACTTTTCTAATTGGGTTAGTTTAAAATATCTTTTATGGTTTATGTAAAATAATTATAGACATAAGGGTGATAAGAAAGTCTCTATGTAAATGTTGTTCAAAGTGTTCAAGGTCTATGTGAGCTTTTCTGACCAAGTACTTAATTTGACATGTGCAGTCTTTAGTTACTGTTTTACAATAGTCGGAAGAAATGACACAAACAGTTTTATGATTGAAATAGGTTTGGATTTTTACAAATAAGCCATCAAATTTTATGGCATCAGAGTGTACTTCAAATAGGAATTCTTGAAGAAGATTGAATTTTGATAGCAAGATGTTTGGGTTAATACTAGGAGGAATACTAGTGGCTCCAGCATAAGTTTGAGTTTGGTGTTTGGGTTCCATTAGAAGAGCAGTCTTAATTTTTTCTTCATCAATTGTTTGTAATTTAACAGCCATTTGTGCTTTTTCTTTAGAATAGAAACCTTTGTATGTAGACCAAAATTGATCTTGTTTAGCTTTAGAGAGATCTCTGAATGAGGTATATACCCCTTTGTTAGGCCCATCAATGAGGGCAAAGTGTGTAAAACCTTTTCCAGATGGAGAGGCTGGAGATGTTAAAACAACTCCTTGATTATTTTGTTCACAAAAATTGTATAGGGCGCAGATAATGCTTTGTTTGACTTTTGTCACTTGAGATTCATTCTCTGTTGTATATTTTGGAATATTCCAAATGTTATCGATCAAGACATTAAGCTTGATATTTGTATTGTCTCTACCAGGATACTGATAGATATTTGTGAGTATTGGTAATTCCTGTTTACCATATTTTGTATATTGATCTACCCTAAAGGGTGATCTTACTTGTTTGGGGCCCTGAAGACCTTTCTTTGTCGGTTCCAATGTCATGGATATGTGTGGATGTGACCAATCAGGTCTTTGTAGAAATTCTGATATTTATTTGATAAACCTGGACAAAATATCAGTACAAGTATTGTCAGTTCCTTTGATATGTTCAAAATTAATAGTTTTTCCAGAAAAATTTATATAATCTTTAAAAAGTAACCATCTTTTGTGTGGTTTTTTGTCATTGTTAATTTGATTTTTACCATATGTAACTATAGCTTCACAATCTGTCCAGATTGTCATTTCTTTCTTATTTATTAAAAATAACTTAAAAGAATCCATAGCATGTATTATAGCATTAACTTCATAATCAGTGCTTGTTTGATAAATTTTTGGTTTTGTAATATATTTTCCTGAGGAATATCTACAAATTTGTTCTTCTGTTTTTGGTAAATGTTTATTTTTCTTTCGTTTGAGGATTGCTCCCCATCCAAGTTCACAACCATCACATTCAATTATTAAGTAGTCTGAATCTAATGGTAATTGTAAAGTTGGTAAATTTATTACCATTTGTTTTAGCTTTTGAACTAATTTTATATCTTTAGAGTTAAATTTTCTTTCTCCTTTTAAAGCAGTTTTGTTATATAAAGAAGATGTATATTTTCCTAGATTAGGAATAAAATTTCTTGCATAATTTAGTAATCCTAAAAAGGATCTAAGTGTTTTTATATCTTCCATTTTATCAGGAAATTCTCGTATTTTTTTAGAGATATGAGGTTGGAGTTTTATGGTTCCATTACCTATTTCTGTTCCTAAGAATTCAATGAAATTTTTGCAAATTTCCATTTTTGATTTAGAAATTATTAAACCATAATTTTCTAATTTATATAAAACTTGTTTTAAATGAAGAAAGTGTTCATTTTTTTGTTTTGGAAAAGACTAAAATGTCATCCATATAAACACAAGTGAAAGATTTTACATCTTTAAAAATATTGTCCATTTTGCGCTGAAAAACAGCCGGTGCATTTTTTAAACCAAATGGCATAACATTCCATTCAAATAGACCTTCAGAACATGAAAAGGCCGTCCATTTTATAGAATCAGGATCCATTTTTACTTGATGAAATCCACTTTTTAGGTCAAATTTAGAAAACCATTTAGTATCTTGAATTCGGTTTATTAAAATATCCTTAGAAGGAATTGTGTATCCATCTTCAACGGTGTTATCATTTAGTCTTTTATAATTGTAAATCATTCTAGATTTACCACGTTTTTGTTCCGAAAATTTATTAACTATAAATGCCGGACTTCTATGGGGACTAACACTAGGTGTTATTACTTTTAATTTTAAAAGATTTTGTATGTGTGTTTGACATTCTTCTTGTTCCCAATTGTTAAATTGAATATCTTTCGTTTTTATAATTAAATCAGGATGATTATTTCCAGTTTACATGTTACAGGATCTCTATCCCAGAATTTTGTTGGATCTTCTCCTATTATATTTGTTTTGTTTAACCTATCAAGGATTTGTTGAATACTTTCAAATTTTATTGATTTTGAAATTTTTATAGAAGAGAATACTTCAGCTGTATCATTTAAGATATTATTTAAAAAATAATTTTCATTTATATCTTCTAATGTGTATAAATATTCTATTGAACATTTGCATGTATTTGAATTTTTACAATTACAATTATCAGTAATAATTTCTTGTTTGACTGAATCACCACTGACTATAGGTGTCATTTGTGTTTTATCACTTATTAAGACATAATCTTTATTTATAGTAATTGATCGATTTTGTCTTAAGATGAAATCTAAACCAATTATCATGTTTTGTTTAGAAGGAACTAGGTTTTCTACCCTCATTGTTTTGATGAAAGTCTTGTAACAAAAAATTTCACAGTTTGTACTAAATTGAAGAATAACATTATGAATTTCTTCGTCATTTATCATGATTTCACCAGACATAGTTCTAGTCTTTGTATGTGTTTGCTTTTAACTATGTTTTGTTGTGGAGTTACAGTTTTACAGATGACTGTTTCTGAACAACCTGTATCTTGTAAGGCTTGTATAATTTTTTCTGTAGAAGGTTTATTATCTATTTTTGGAAAAGTTATTTTTACTAATACTTTTAGAGTTATTAGTTGTTGTTTATTACAAACTAAGGGGATACATTCTGTTGTTCCCATCATATTATTTTGTATAGAAAGCTGACTAGTCTCAAGTGTATCTATTTTAGTTTTTCCTTTTATTAATTTTTCTAACAGAATAACTTTTTTCTTCTAGGTAATTTATGCGAGTTTCTAATACAGAAACTCTTGTATCAGTTAAATCTTTATTACTAGATTTATTTGTATTTTCTCTTGTTTCAAAAGAGGGTATATCTTGTTCTAATGTGTTTAAATATTTTTCTATACATTTAATACAAAAGTTTTTATAACAAAGTGGACAATGAACCTTTTTTGATATATGAAAATAACGTTCACAATATGTGCAAGGGATTGAATCTGTCCCTGAATAATATTGGATTTTATGAGAACAAGTTTTTATTTCTAAGGTATTCATTAGACAATATCCTAAATCATCTAATAATTGACCCATTTCATTGTATTCTTCTCCCATGGGAAAGTTATCTTCATTATTAGCATATAAATGGTTATATTCATTATTTGTAAATTCATTGATTAAATCATAATTTTTGTGTATTTTATTAGAATTTAGTTCGTCAGTGTATTCTGTTATGCTGATTACAGATAAAATTTCTGAATCTGTTGATACGTCTTCATCTATTGGAAGCAAGTTCATATGACAAGATTTTATTAAGTTTGCTTCTTTAGTGTAAAGATTTTATATATTTGGACAATCTCTTGAAAAATGTCCTGGTTGATTACAAGCAAAACATTTTAATATTTGTTTGTAAGTTTTATTATCTCTGTATTTTCTAACATGTCTAGTAGGATTGAGTGTAGGTTTTCTAGCATTAGATGCCCTTATTGTATAAGTTTTTCGAGGATTTCTTGGTCCTAAATATATTTGTGTATTAATATTTCTAGGTTTACTTCTAGAATTATTTCTTTTATTTTTATATTTATTTTGTGAATATTGTTGTGATGTATATATTTGTTTACAGATTCCTGCATCAGAATGTTTAAGTTGTTTTTGTATAGCTATATGTGTACATGTATCTTCCATTATTTTCATAATGTGTTGTATACGTATTGAGAGATTATTCAACATGGGAGTAACCTCATCATTTTTCCAATTTTCTCTAATTTTTTGTCCTAATTTGCCTGGCAATTTAAGGAACATTTTATCTCCTATATTCACGTCATGGAAGCATCCAGCTATAGACGCGTATAACAAAAATCTTGGCAATATTCTTTTATTTTTCCAAAGTATTCAATGGACAATCTTTCTAAATGTCCTAAATAGATTTGTTGTCTAATTGTATTACCATCATTGGCAGATTGTGAGGTAAACAATCTTTGAACAAGAGAACAAAAGTTGTAAATGTTTGGACCGGGTTCTATGACCAAAGTATTCAAATCATTAGGGAAGTTTTTCTTAAAGGATTCCCAACCAGATCTAGCAATATCGTCGAGATATGTTTCTCCTTTTGCGATCATTTCTTGGGAAGACTGCACGTCTTTTTCATGATGTATGCCATAATCACGAATTACAGCAGCAGTCCATTATTCAATGTATGTAGGAAGGAGTTGTGGATCTATTCCTCATAAGTTAAGAAGTAGATTTGGAATTTGAAAATGTGGTTCTACTGGTAATCGTTTACCATGTGAGATATATTTATTATCACTAAGAACAATATTTTGAACTGTTTCTCTAGGTAAAAATCCTGGACTATAATTCTGAGTACCAGCAGGATCTAACCTATAATTTGTAGCGGTGGATTCTTCATATTCATTGATTAATCCTACTTTTGTGTTTTCAGAGGTGGTAGACAGTTCATCATCTTCTTTGTTTTTAAATTTTTCTTGAAGTTTGTAAAAATATTCTTGTTCTTCAGTTTGTTCTTCAAGTTTTAAATTTTGTAAAAAGATATTAACTATATCATTTATATAATTTTCTTGAGGTGTTATAACCTCATTATGTTCCAAGGGAAAACTATCCCAGGGTTCCCAGTTTGACTCACTAAGAATGCTTTATTGTAAAGAATCTTATCTAGAATTAGTTTCTAAAGTTCCTTGCCTAAGCATGACTATGTTTGCTTGATGATGATTCCATTCTTCTTCAGTCATGTCATCATCTTCTTCATCATCACTATCTATGATATTCATCATAGCAATATGATAATTGTCGGGAATAGCAGATGTACTATTCCTTCGATCTTGTTCTAGATCTGTTAGAGAAGTGCTTCTATAGTCAGTGAAACTTAGACTAAGACCTCTAGACCTATTGTGTAAAATGACAGTGTCTGGATTTGTAATGGGATTTTGTTCATCCCTTTGTAAATGGGTTTGCCATAGATGACCCTCATTTCTTCGAGTAAAGGCTTGGGCTGGAAAAAATTGTGTACCAATTGAACTAATGGCTTCTTCTAATGGTCTAGTGTTTATTCTATACATAGAAGAAATATAATTACTTATTCTTCCTATGAAGGTTATGTCTAAGTGTAGGTTATCTCCTATCCAATTTGTTCCAAATCCTATGGTTTGTACTTCTAGACTGATGTGGTTTACAAAGTCTGGAAGAGTAAGTGTAAAGTTAGGGGCAACGTATATCAAAGATATAGGTTGATTTAGGTCAACTTCTAGTATACCTATAATGCTTTGGGAATCATTGTTTTGGAATCTGGTGTCATGGAGAACTATTAAGGCTCTAGCACCAATCATATGTCTAGCTAGGGATCTTACACCAATAGTAATTAATCCCATATGAACATATCTCTCATGTTGGTTTAGGAGTTGTGTGGATGTTTGTTGAGATATTAATGGTATTATCAGGTAGGTGGAAATCTTCTATTCTCCTATACCTGTAGAGGCTGGTTCTTTCGGAGTTTAACCATCCTATGTTGTATAACTGTCTAGGATTTAAAGAATCTATCCGAGAATTAGATCCTATTTCAACATTTTGTTGTATATCTACTAAGTCTTCTAGTCTTCTAACATTAGTAGATCTTCTTCTATGTAGAAATCTATCTAAGATTCCAGGATGTTGGATGAGATCTTGTCTCCTAGTATTGTGTTCTCGTAATCTTCGAGAAGTTTCGGGAAACCTCTCTGATATGTGATTCCTATTAGATGAACTATCCATAGAAATTTCTTGTACTTGTGTTTGTGAATTATTATTTGGTGTAAAATTCATATTTAACTAATAGTTTTATCTTTGTTGGAGTTATTGTTGTCCTGTGTAGTCTGATTTATATTACTAGATTCAGCTTTGTTTGGTGTTGCAATAACTTTAACAAATTTGTGAGTATTTTTACAGACTGTTTTAGTTTGTGTAGTTGTTCCTAAAGATAACCTAGAAACTTTATTGACTAAATCATTTATGTCATCAGTCATGTTTATGTTTTTGTGTTGCTGATTAATAAGAGTAGATAGTTTTCTAGAAACTTCTTCTAGTAAAGCCATTATTGTGTTGTTTTGTCCTATTAATATTGTATGAACAAAATATGTGTCATGAGTTGGTTTTATATATCCTACGGGAGGAGATTTTGTAAAATTTTCAATAGCTGCAAGAGCTGAGTGATATTCTTTACCTTTTATAGGTTGTATATTTGTCATTTTGTAAAGTTTTATATTTGTGAGAACAAAATAAATTTACAGAGAGAAGAGAATAAAAACAGAACAAGAACAGAAATTTAGACAGAAACAGAGCAAAAGCAGAAGCAGAGAAAAAACAGCAGAAATTTATATAATAAAAGTAAGGTATCCACGGAATACAGACATATGATAAGCCTTTAAATGATTATCGCATCTTTAAATATTTATCATTTTAGGCATCCGAAGATACCTTAACGAATAGACTACTCCATGATTGAAATTACATAAACATAAAAGGAAAATAATATACTTACAGAGGGGAGAAGAGGGAAGGGGTGAAGAGAAACTTCGTATTTTATTGCAGAATAAGAGAGTTTACACAGGAGAGTTTTAGAGAGAAGGGAGAGAGTTTAGAGAGAGAGAGGGTGTGTCTAAAAACCTGCTCCGTATAAGAGACTTACGGACTTATTTATAAGCAAAATGTGTGACCGGTAACCGACTGTGTAGGTTTTCACCCTTCAGTCTATTACTGTGAGGTAAAATTATTATGTCACAGGTGAAAATTTATTTTAACCGAGTAATAGAGGCAGTGAAGTCTTGGAATTCTTCGTCCATTTGTTCAGGAAGGGATTGATCATCTCCACCTTCAGAGGGGACAGAGGATGCTCCAGGTGTTTGTTAGCCATAACAGCCAGCTTCTTCATAGATTTCTTTGAAAATCCTTTCTCTTTCGAAATGTCGGACTAAGGTAAGATTAGCCTCAGTGGGGAAAGGATGAAATTTGGAGCCCATACTCTTCTTCCAGTAGAGCTTGGTATCTTTTGTTTCTTTTAATAGAATCAATGTTTCTGAATCAAATTTAGAAAAATTCCAATTTGAACCTTCTGTGTGTGCTTTCCAAAGGTTGTACTGATAGGTTTTATTTTTGTTTAGTGAAAGACCTTTTAATTCATCATGTTCTGATGTTTTGCAAGAATGAAACTCAAGGTTCACTTCTGTGTATAGTTTTATAACATGTGTAGGGTTACTATCTTGTAATGTTATACTTCTTGGTGAAGTAGTAATGTGTAGAGCAACCTTTTGCATGTGTTCAGCCTGTACTTCGTTTATGACTGAATTTATGGGAGAGGATAAAGATTGAAATCTATCCGTAGGTGGTATTATGATTGTGTGTAGGCATCCTACCTCTAGGAATGACATAGGGGTGATAAGAAAGTCTCTATGTAAATGTTGTTCAAAGTGTTCAAGGTCTATGTGAGCTTTTCTGACCAAGTACTTGATTTGGCATGTGCAGTCTTTAGTTACTGTTTTACAATAGTCAGAAGAAATGACACAAACAGTTTTATGATTGAAATAGGTTTGGATTTTTACAAATAAGACATCTTCTTTTTAAGTTTTTTATTTTCTAATCTTTTATCTAAAATACACATTGAAAATATAAATTAAAAAATTTATTATCTTAAGATATGTAAATATTTAATTTATTATTTTTCAAATATATTTTATAAATTAAAATTTTTGAATATATATAATTTTTTAAATAAAAATATTCTTATTAGTCGTGATCACAACCTATAAAAGAAAGAAATTAATTAACATAGTTATGGATGCATTGTTTTATTATCTATTTTAGTATTAACCTCAAGGTGCGTCAAATGACTCAAAATTTTGGTGTAGTGACTAGAGAGAAAGGTACTAGTGTAGATGATCCAAACGTTACTTTTTCAAACATTTTTCTCTCTCTAAAGTAGAATATTAATATAACTATTAATAGTAATTATGTAAAACAACACTTTATAAATAATAATTTATTTTAATATAATTTACATATTGATGTAGTATACATTTTATACAAGAGAAAAAGCATTTTGCACACTATCAGTGTAAAAAGTTTTACACTAACATTAAATTACAACTCTTCATTTATGATAAATTTATTGACTTTACCAGTTAATACTTTAAAAGTCATATAAATGAAGAATTGTAATTAAATGTCAGTCTAAAATTTTTTTACACTTTAAGTATATACTAATTAAACTCTTTATAAAAAGTCAATATAAATTTATATTTAGTTGAAAATTATTTTTTAATTGAAAATACAAAATTTTAATTTGATATAAATTATTATATGAAATTTATTTTTAAAATTATTATTATACATAATTATTATTTATAATTATATTAATATTCTACATTAATGAGAGGGGAGAGAGAAGAGAATTTGAAAAATTAATGCTATGAAATAGAAGAGAGAAAAAAGTGATGATAATAAATGATAGAATAAGGAGAATGAATCGGTGTGTAAGAGAAATGATTATTTATAAGAATATCCCCAAATTAATTTATTTTAACAAATGATGTTGTCAATTATTTTGTCCAAAATTATTGGTGCAGGGTACTAATGTAACATCCCAAGAAATTGTAATATAAATAATATTAGTCACAGTCTATATTGTCCATTTACAAGATAATTTATACTCAAATTATTAAAATTTTGAATAAAAACAAAAATCATACACTGAACAATTTGCCCAGTGAGTAATGTCGCCTAGCTTAGACTAGGACACCTCGCCCGGTGACAAACATCACGCAACGAAAGGTTTGAGCTATCATTTCCTAAAGAAGAGATTTTGCTCAGCAAGATGTGTCGCTAGGTGAAAAGCTATATAAAAACTTGACAAATAATATTTTGCATTAAGTAAGACATGTCGCTGGATACAAAACAACAAATTAGCTTGACAAAAGTAGAAGCACACTAGGCAAGACTTGTTGCCCATAAGATTATGTAGATGGTCAAACATCTACTTCATAATTTCTTTGTCGTTTCAACAGGATAAAAGAATAAGTTCTACCATAGGTGGTAAGCTTTCCCTTCAAATATTTAATGTAGTTGCATACTTAAGATTCAAATTTAATTCCTCATGTTAAGCTGGAACAATCTCGTACCCGTTGATCATAAGTTTAGTGATTTTTTTACTATATGTTTAATAAATTGATTATGTATGAAAATTTTGATGAAGTATTTATATAACAATGTTTTTTTTTACGTAAATATGTAATAAGTATACTAAATTTATAAAATAATTTTAAAATACATTCTCAATAATAGCATAAATTAAGTTATTAATAATGGGAGAAGTTATGGTTAAACAATATTTGTTGATTATTTAATACTATTTAGGTAAAAATCATGTTGATTTTATCTATATACAAAATATTTTTGGTAAAAAATAGTTACACATCATAGACAAGATTAGTCTATGATCTAATGGGTTAGAGACACTTACTTGTACTCTAGGGTCAAGTTTAGAAAAAATATAAATATATAATAAAATTTATTAAAAATAATTTAGTAAATTTATTTTATGATAAAACAATTTTAGTTTACTTATTTAGTAATATAAAAAATATTAATATATTTTCAATAAATTTAGTTTTAGAAAAATATAAATATATATATATATATATATATATATATATATATATATATTAATTTTATGAAAAAGAAACATAAATATTATTGACAGGAAAAAATCATAGTCAATACCATTATAAAGTAAACCATATTCTTCAAAGAGTATTTCTTCAGTTATATTTCAAATATTCAACAATGTATTAATTTATGTTTAATAACTTCATATATATATATATATATAATATAATTTTTATTAGCATTTATTAATAATATTAGTTTTCATAAATGAATTATTTTAAAGTAAATTTAACAAAATATTTTTTGACAAAGTAGTTTTAAATGAATTACTAAATAATATTATAAATTAAATTAATTTCTATTTGTATGAAAAATATTACTAATAATTTGCAAAAAATAATATTACTTGAATCCATAGGCAAAATCAATAAAAGTTTCTGTTTTATAATACAGACCAAGATATAATAACCGTTCCAAATAAATGGGCCAAGATTGAGAGAAAAAGAATTACCGTTCCAAATAAGAAAACATAATAACAATAATAATGATAAAAATTCAATAAAAAATTTAGATTGAATTGTTAAATAAATGGTGGTGATCTTATAGAGGATTTTGCGGGATGATGAGAGAGTTCTGAGTTTGGTGTACTTATATAAAATGTATTTTTATCTTTGCAATTTATTAAATTCAAAATGTTAAAATTAACAATTTTATGGGAGAATCGCGTAAGTTTGTTTAATTAACAATTCAACCTGAATTATTTGTTCTATGATTATTATTATGTTATGTTTTCTCATTTTTCACTCTAATAATTTTTTTCATCATAATTGTCCTCTCTTTATATATATTTTTATTGAAACCCGGTTGATTTTTTTCTTACGATTTTAGGGTTCCCTTAATTTGGTTCCTTTTTGGTCCTGTGATGTTAACGATAATGGACAAGACACAAGATGATGACAGCGTGACACATGAAGGGCAAGACCGGGGCCTACAGGAAGGAGTAAGAATTGAGAAAGGGGCTACAACAACACAATGGTGAAGCTGAACACTACCACAGGAGGTGGTCGAATTAGGTAGATAAACATTACCTAAACCTAAGGGATAAAATAGTAAAACACATTTGTGCTCTTACAAGTTACAAAATAACTAAAAAAATTTTAAAGAAGTGGTGGAAAAAAAATTTCAAGTAACTTATGTCAACTCTTGAATATTGTATTAATAAATGTAAAGGTTATTATAAACTTGAGCAGCCACTGACTTAGCAGGCATGGTTAGAGAAAATCGCAGAATAATATCCGTAATATTATTTGATTTTAAATAACTAGAAACTAGAATTAGTTAATCTTACACGACACGCTTTCCATTAATACGTGAAAATGGGTTTGGGTATGGTGGTACCAAAAGGAAAGGAGTGATGAAATTAAAGTCAAAATGGTTTCAAGTTTGGTCCTGATTGAGTAAAACACGAAGAAGGGAGAAGCTGAGGAAGTTTGGATGGGGAACTGTAACAGTGAAGCGGCTTCTCAAACGGAACCGCATTGGGAGCATGAGCAACGATCCTCCAACTCCAAAGGCATCACAGTCCTCCCTGCCAATTCAAAGCCCTCAGTGGGCCGAGTTCTGGGCCGGCCCATGGAGGACGTCCGGTCCACGTACATCTTCGGCCGGGAACTGGGCCGCGGGCAGTTCGGCGTCACCTACTCAGTCACCCACAAACACACAAAGGAGCCCTTCGCGTGCAAATCCATCGCCACGCGCAAACTCATCCATCGCGATGACTTGGACGACATCCGCCGCGAGGTGCAGATCATGCACCACCTCACCGGCCACCGCAACATCGTGGAGCTCAAGGGCGCCTACGAGGACCGCCACTCCGTCAACCTCGTCATGGAGCTCTGCGCCGGCGGCGAGCTCTTCGACCGGATCATCGCCAAGGGACACTACTCCGAGCGCGCCGCCGCCGACCTCTGCCGCCAGATCGTCACCGTGGTTCACGACTGCCACACCATGGGAGTGATGCATAGGGATCTCAAGCCCGAGAACTTCTTGTTCCTCAGCAAGGATGAGAACTCGCCGCTTAAGGCCACAGATTTCGGTCTCTCCGTCTTCTTCAAGCCCGGTTTGTTTCCCCTTCTTTTTTTCCCTCTCACTCGGGCTAATGTCTAAAGCATACAACACAGTAAATAAACAAGACTTACATACATAGAAATTATGAGATTTTAATGAAATAAAATTTAAATAACAGAACAAATTAACTAAAGTAACTAAAGTAGTGATATAGGTCAACATTATTTTTAACAATATTTGTGTGTTTATCTATTTTAAGGTGTTGGTTTAGGTACTGACTTCTATGTAAATGTGAGTTAAACAAAGAATATTATTTTTTTTTTTTTAATTGGTCATCTAATTAGAAGTGTTCTCGTTGGAGAATGTTATGGATATTGAGACACTGCAAACAGTAAATATGAGGTTAGGTGCGTGGGTTCTGAATGATTTTTTATAACAGGGGATGTGTTTAAGGATATTGTTGGGAGTGCTTATTATGTTGCTCCTGAGGTCCTGCGTAGAAGTTATGGACCTGAAGCAGATATTTGGAGTGCCGGAGTTATATTGTTCATTCTGCTCTCTGGTATCCCTCCCTTCTGGGCAGGTAAACCTCCTCTTCTTCTAATTGTAACCAATGTGGTATTTTATTTACTTTAGGATTTTAGTTTTGTAATTAAGATTCTCCTGCATCACATTCACTATCTGCGTGACATTTAGGCTGTTAATTAAATGCTTGTTGTACATTTGTTTTCTTAATTCATGTTTTAATATGGAACTTTCCTTTTCTTGTCCATTTGTTTGCTACCTTACCTGGATGGGACAATAGTGTGCCTTTTCTATCTTTCTCTCACTATCTTCTTGTCCTTTGTATGAATTATGAAGAAAAGGAACGGGGTATCTTTGATGCTATTCTTCGTGGACATATTGATTTTGCATCTGAACCTTGGCCCTCCATATCAAGTAGTGCCAAGGATCTGGTCAAGAAGATGTTACAATCTGACCCCAAACAAAGGCTCTCGGCAGTTGAAGTCCTTAGTAAGTTTAATTATTTTTTGCAGATGCAAATTAGTTTTTTTCTGTGTCAAAAGTGGTTTCTAACTCCAAGGACCAGCCAGGCATTGTGTACAGAACAAATATCTAATAACTGTATCTTGAGAGTTCTAAATTTCTAATTCGTAAGATGGATGGATTACAAAGTGACAGTGAGGTTGAGAAAACTGATAAGAAATAGTATATTTATTTTGAAAGAAGCTGTCACTACACATATATCTGATTTGGGATTTACTAAATTTTGTAGTTTGCAATAAATTTAAACTAATTAGAGAAGTGTATTCAGAAGGGTGTTAGAAAGTGTGTTGTTAGTATTTCTTGCACATGATTGGGGTATGCTACTTCTGGGATAATTGCCTTGCTCAAGCAACTTGATAATGATAATATCTTTCTGATACATATACCTGCCTGCATATACCAGTGTATTTTCTCTTGTTCTTTTCTCTTCTCCTTTTTCTCTTGGTATGGAGCATTTCAGTGAACCGGTTGTAATAAAATGTTAACTTATATATTCAGATCATCCTTGGATGCGAGAAGATGGGGCATCTGATAAGCCTTTAGATATTACTGTTTTAACCAGAATGAAACAATTTAGGGCAATGAACAAGCTGAAGAAAGTAGCTCTGAAGGTAAATAATATTTTATCACCATTTTGTTGTACTGATCAATATTGTCATAATCAAGCTATTAGTAGAATATGAATATCTAGGGTTACCATTATGTCAAAAGCCTCAACAATCAAAATGCTAAATTAGTAAAAATAGGGAGAAGGAATTCATAACAATTAGATCAAAGGATTATATATGAAAATTTTCTTTTATTTTATTACAGGTTATCGCTGAAAACCTTTCTGAAGAAGAAATCATTGGCTTGAAAGAAATGTTTAAATCCATGGACACAGATAACAGTGGAACAATCACTTTTGAAGAGTTGAAAGCAGGTCTGCCAAAGCTGGGTACTAAGCTTTCCGAGTCTGAAGTAAGGCAGTTGATGGAAGCGGTAAGATTTCTTTTACTTTGTTTGATTGTACCTTAGCTTGGTGGAATAAATTTTTGGTACCTGTGTGATACCTACTTCCTTGAAGTTAACTTTCTTCATTTGGTAACTTTTTGCTTGGGAAAGAGTGTGCACTATCAGAGCAGTAAAAAAATTTCCTAGCTTGGTGGTGCATTCAGATGATCTAGTCTTTGCTGGATGTTAATTCTTTAAGAAGGTTATCGAATCACAATTCAAATTATGCATCATAAATTGTAGTAAATCGTAAGATTTAGAGACAACGAAAGTAGCTTGAAATATATCATGTAAATTACGTATAGTGCTCAATGTAATAATTGTAAAATAAAAAAATGGCCATACTTTGAAAAATAAAATATAGTGCACAAAAAGAGTGAGTGATAATGTGAGACCTGTTTCAGAAGGGAAAAAAATACAGATTTGAATAATAAAATAGGTTGTGTTCAAAAGTTAAGTTCCTTTTAGTAAACTGTTTTAACTTATCAACCATTTCAATTCCTTTGATGAGAAAAGGTAAAAGTACAACATCAAAAACCTAATCCCTTTAGGTGAGATTGACTAACAAGAAATGATAAAAATAAAGTGAAAAAAATTGAAAAACAATGAATTGTTTAATCTAGTAATTCATATTTGTGATATGGAATAGACATAATTCATTCATGTATGGTAGGATTCATAGTTATCTACAGTTCATTATGTAGTACTAATTGTTGATTAGTAAAATTGTATCAAATCGTTTGATTCCAATAGGTAATTATAAGATTTTAATGATTGTGATTGGCTATGGTGTTTGATGGGTAAATAAGATTTCATATTATTTCTAAATTTTGACCTAAAATTCTTAAGTTAGATTAGACGCTATGTAGAATCTCATCCCAGAGCAAACACAATATCGTGTAATTATCTACTGATTTGTCACTACATCACTTCATTCACCGTGGCGAATGCTAGAGAAATTTTGATCAGGTTTTTTTTTTTTTGCAATTTCTTAAATGTTTATACCCACTATTGCTTTGCTATAATTTTCAGACTTGTATTTCTAGACCTTTATGATGTGATTGACTTAGCATTTCTAAGCTTAAAACGATTTCAAAGTTCAAAATAAGAATTTGAAAAGTAACATAGAGGTGCTTTGTAGTATATATTCCCTTAGAACTCATATATAAGAAAAAAAAATTTGGATTGTGTGATGAACACAAATATAAAAGTAACATAGAGGTGATTGAAAGTATACTCCCTCCGAGCTTATAATCTCATATACAAGCAAAAAAAGCTGGATTGTGTGATGACACAATTATAAGCAAATCTAACTAATTTTATCTTATTTAATTCTATTATTCCTAAAATGTCCATCATTTTATTACAATTATGACTCTTTTTTATTTATAACATCATCTATCAAGTTCTAATGAAGGGTGTTTTAGAAATAACTTTATTTTGTATTTGAGATTAGTGAAATTAAATAATGATAACTAATTTTTTTAATTTGTGTAAATTTATGTACTTTTGCTTATATATATAAGTCCAAAGAAAAGACTAGTATTCATTTTTTTAGATTAATAGATGACCCAAGACAGAACAGTTATAGAGAGTATTGGGATGTAAACAAAGTTTCAGATATTTCAAATAAGAGAGTAGACATGGTTTTATAACTGAAACACCTCAATTAGTTAGAGGCTTTTTGGGTGGTAACCAAAAGCAAAACCATCTTTGGTGCATAACAGAGAGAGACCGACTTTTTTAAAAAACTCCACCCAGCTTTTTCTTAAAAGCTACTTTTGTTCCTTTTATAAAAATTAAACATTTAAGCTACTTAAATTTTTAAGGGCATTTCAGAAAGTGTGTTTGAGTCACCTTCTCTTTGCTTTCTTGTAAAATGATACCCCCACTATACGGATAAATTCATTATCTGAAATTTCTGCTCTAGATAATTATCTGGATCCAAACCTAGATTTGTGGTTGTCAATTGTGATGAAGATAATGTTTTGTACTTGAATATGCTGTGCATTTACAGAATACCCTTATTGTCATAATATATTTGAGTTGATACATATATCTTTGAGTTGCTTAATATTGTCATAATAAGTTTACCATTTCACTTTATTTCAAAGATGGTTTTCTATTTCCACTATAATGATGACATAATTTTTTGGTTCTCAGGCTGATGTAGACGGAAATGGAACCATTGATTACATTGAATTTATAACAGCTACCATGCACATGAACAGGATGGAAAGAGAGGACCACCTATATAAAGCCTTTGAATATTTTGATAAGGATAGAAGCGGGTAACCTCTTTTTCTTGATCAAATTCCTCTCATTATTACTAACTTGACTGGGTCATGTGAAGGGAGAAAAACAATTAAAATTAGGCAGTAAACGAAAAAAAAAAATGAGCCTTACCCTTACTATATGGTTTTGTGTCTCTCGTTACATGAACATGACCTTCTAATCTTTGTAACATGAAAGAATGCTGACCTTTTTCCTTTTTCTTGTTTAGTCATAATTTTTTGTATTATACCAACCTTACCCTCTTAATTAGATGTTGAATCATAAGTGATTTCATGTACTTGCTTCTGTTTCGTAGGTACATCACAATGGAAGAGTTGGAATCTGCCCTTAAAAAATATAATATGGGTGATGATAAAACAATAAAGGAAATCATTACTGAAGTTGATACAGACAATGTACGTCGGTTTCTTCTTTATCCCGAGTCCTCGCTGTTGCTTATCCTAGGATGAAATTTTAGATGTCTGTATATTTTCCATGTTTAATTGTTATTTTAATCATCCATTCCCAAAATTTTTGCAGGATGGAAGAATTAACTATGAAGAGTTTGTAGCCATGATGAGGAAAGACAATCAAGATTTAGTAACCAACAGACGTCGCAAATAATTAAATTAATTTGATCATAAATTGCCTCTCTTACTGGTTCATAGGCAGGAGGCTCAGGCTCTACGCTTTTTTGTGATACGGACTACGTTGCATTCAATTCAACACTCTTTACTCACCTGTTTTACTGTAACAATGTATTTCTCTGCTTCTTTGCGGAACTCATAGGACAATTTACTCCAATTTGTAATTTTAACATATACAGGAATAAAATTTTATCATGGTTCATTAGTAAATGATTTTTCTCCTTTTTACATAATATAATTTTATTCTGATTCCTTTCAAGTAGTACTACTAATATTTATGTTGCTGCTCTTGCATATACCACTGAAGTAATTCTGACCATATTTACCAAAGATAAAAATAGAATCTGAATATCGTTAGGAAATCTCTCTAGAAAAGGGTTAAATTATAATTTGGTATCCATTTTTAATATTTGTGATTTTAGTTCCTTTTTATGTTATTTTAATTTATTTATTTTTACTAAATGTTAATTTTGGTTCCATTATGTTTTAGTTTTCTCTTTTATATTATTATTCAATCACATCTTATATTATTATTTATATAGCTAAGCCTTTGTTATAGAAATTAAGAAATTAATTTATCATAAATGATTAATTGTAATTAAATAACAATATAAAAACATATCATTCATTTTTTTCTAATTAAATTGTCTTTAATTACTATAAAGTTAAAAGAATTAAATAAGTTTTTATTATACAATAGGTTAAAATTTTTAATGTTTATGTTATTTGATACTTGGGATTAGTATTCAACTTTTTTTTTTTTTTTGTTCTCTTAAGACTAGTTTTAATTAACAAGCTTTTTAGTCATGAATAGACCTGTTGACTAGATTATAACAATAACAATTTAATCCACGAGCATAGACAATTAAGTCTATCATTAGATATTAATAAAATTATTGGGTTAATTTTTTTATTACTCTTATTTAACCTTGATGTGAATTTTTTCAATTGCGACCTTTATTCTTGCTCGTAATTGTGAATGCAAGCCCTCATTTTTGAGTAGTTGGTTGGAGATCTACTCGATTGTTTCAATTTTCTTCTCCTCCTTAAAGACAGCGTCTCACCGCAAGAATGAAAAGAACAACATCTTGTTCAACCAAAAGTTGCTTTGTTGTGTCGCCATTTCGTGGTGATATTCTGTTTGGCTACAAAGAAAGAATAATATTAATGACTTCTGGAAGCTAGAGATACCTCAAGTAGAGGTTTATAAATGCCCAAATTGGAACATTAGCTCAAGAAACCCTATTACCTACTATAAATTAATACTGCTTTGTTAGTGACCGTTTGTGATGTTTACAATATGCTGAACCAAGGTAACTATAATTTTTTTCAATTGGGTGGAGGAAAAAGTTGAGGTTAAGAAGGAAAGACTAATAGATGCAGTAGTTGCCCTTGTTATTTCATAAGCGATTGAACAACACAGAATGAAGATTTTGAATTTCAAAAAAAAAGTTTGAACATGAAAGAAAGCAAGACATCATTATGTTTTTTTTTTTTATGTGTTTGTCTGTAGTGATGATGCTCATAAATAAACACTTGTGCTTATATGCTCCCACTTAATTGGACCTTATACTTAGTATAGTTTTTCATCCAACACATGGGAGTAACTGGATGCGCATCACGTGCCATACAGGGTACAGACATGGAGGATATCTGCAAATAGTATCAATCGAAGCATATTCCGTTTCTGAATTTGTATATATGAGTTTGTGCCATTGATATTTAATCAACCGTGTGGGCTGATTGACCCAAGTGGGTTTGTTTTTTAAAAAAATTACCGGTATGGGTCTATTTTGAAACATATTACCAGCGTGGGTCTGTTTTGGTGGTTGACTCGGTCAAACCGCAACTACGAATTGCGGTTTCATTGCCCCGTCAGCAACGTCATTACGTGGAAGCCAGCGTGGAAAAACGCCCCAGTAAAACCGCAAGTCGGAATTGCGGTTTGACTGGTCTTTGACCAGCACCGTCTTGTTATCCAATGGGTAAAAAGCAACAGAAAACGATGCACGTAAAACCGCAAGTCAGACTTGCGGTTTGACTGGGGTTTAACCGGCCCCCCCTTTACCCAGCGGTTGCGACGAACGGGTGCGGATATTGACGAACAGGCGCGGTTTTTTACGCACATAAAACCGCAGATGCGATTTGCGGTTTGAATTAAATAATATTTTTTATCGTAAAACCGCAAGTCAGACTTGCGGTTTTACGGGGGTTTAACCGGCCCCCCCTTTACCCAGCGGTTGCAATAACGACCCGTGTATGTACTGACATTAAACCGCAGATGCGACTTGCGGTTTGATTTAAATAATATTTTTCCGTTAAACCGCAAGTGCGAACTGCGGTTTGAATTAAATAATATTTTTCCGTTAAACCGCAAGTGCGAAATGCGGTTTACGTGCAGTTGCTATTTAATCCCTCGTCGCCCCACAGAACCGCACAGCCGTTCGACACAGAGAACCGCCGACGTAGTTGCACCCGACATAAAACAAAGGTTTACGTTACAGTCCAATTGTTCAGGTGAAAAACGCAATGTGTAAATTTTGTGTGTTTTTAAATATTTTTAAAAACAAATTGGTTTTATAACTCTATTTTTTATGTTTAAATTTACTTTATTATTTATTTGTAGGTACATTTATGAATATTATGTCTGCTCCAATTGTGACCTTCATTTATAGTGATGGAAGAATGTACGAAGGAGACGAAGGTGTTATTTTTGAAGGGAGTAGAAGAGCAATTAGAATTACGCGTCATATCAGTTTTACTTTGTTGAAAAACAAAATTAAGGAAAAGTTAAAAATGCCATTAAATGAATTTATATCATCTCTAACTTGTAGATTTTTATTTTCTGGAAAATATGTGCCACTACAAATTGTTGATGATGAAGATATTGAAATTATGTTTAATGCATTTGAACAACAAAATAATGTTGATATAATAGAATTGTATGTTCATAAATCATCAGCTGGTAGTAGTTTAGGCACTGCAGTAGACACTGGTATAATGAGTTCTGACATAGTTGAAGTAGATGATGATGATGTTGTTGGTGAATCATGTGGTGAGCAAACATCTGATGAAGAAAATGACGTTTCAATTGATGATAATTCATCTGATACTGATGACAATGAAACTCGTAACATGGAGTTATTGTCGGTAACAAATGTGGAACAAGGTATGTTTAAAAAAAATAATTATTTTCTTTACGGTTTACTACTTTAATTTGTTGAATAACAGACACATGAATAACAATACTGTTACAGTTGCAGGGCAACGTCCACCTTGGACTGATGCAGCTCATTATACACACATTAATTGGTTGCATCCTGATGAAGAAGATATTTTAGGCGAAGAGTTGCATGAGTCATGGAATATTGGAGATGCATTGTACAAAGGTCTACAGTTTGACACAAAAGAAGATCTAAAAAATGCGCTGATACAATATTCAATGCGAACACATCAAACGTATCATGTTGTGGAGTCAAAAAGTTCGAAATACATTATCAAATGTCCCAACCATAAAGATGGGTGTCCATTTTATATGAGGGCAATTTTGTCTCGAAAAACAGTCAATTGGACGGTTACTCAATAGGGTGGAGATCATCAATGTCTCAATCCGGCAGTGACACAAGACCACAAAAAATTAAACTCAACTTTCATTAGTAACTTGATATCAGGTTTGGTTAGTTGTCCATATGTAGCGTAATATTTAAATTAATTTATTATCATTTGTTGTTAACTTTTTTATTTTTTTAGGAATGGTTGGTTCAGATCCATCTTTAAGAATTAATTTGATTCAGGAGAGAATTTGTAGTCAATATGGATACAAGATATCATACAGGAAAGCATGGAAAGCAAAACAAAAAGCAATTGTGCGTGTTTATGGGGACTGGGATGAATCATTCGCGACTCTTCCAACATTTTTGAAATTCATTGAAAGTAAATCGCCAGGTTTTTTCTACCAATTATGTCATGATGATCTTGTTGTTGGCAACCGAGGTTACTGTCAATACCAACAGTTTGAAAGAGTGTTTTGGACATTTAAGCAGTGTGCTGATGCCTTTAACTACTGTAAGCCGTTGATACAGGTTGATGGAACACATTTGTATGGAAAGTATCGTGGAACATTGTTAATCGCAACCACACAAGATGGAAATAGCAATGTATTACCTTTAGCTTTTGCTGTGGTTGAAAGTGAAAACTCGTCATCGTGGTCTTGGTTCCTATCCCACATACGACTGCATGTGACACAAAAACAAGGAATCTGTCTAATTTCTGATCGGCATGCTGGGATTAAGTCTGCTGTGCAAAATGAGGCATTAGGATGGCAACCACCATATGCTTATCATAAGTATTGCATACGCCATATTGCAAGTAATTTCAACACCCGATTTAAAAATATGGCACAGAAAAAATTGTTGATAAAATTAGGTACGACTTCTTTTTATCCACATGACATTTTTTTTTAACTGTATTTTTTATTATTATAAACGAGCCATTGTATTGTGTTGTTTTGCAGCTTACACTCCATGCATGCATATATTTGACAGAAACTTTGAAAAATTTTGTCAGCAAAGCATTGAAGTAGGTAGTTGGATAAATGACATATCGAAGCAAAAATGGAGTATGGCATACGATACAAAAGGTTACAGGTATGGACACATGACAACTAATTTGTCTGAGTGCGTTAACAAAGTGTTCAAGGATTGTAGGAATATTCCCATCAGTGCTTTGGTAAGGTCAACATATAGTAAATGTGTTGCATATTTTGTCGAAAGAGGATCCCATGGTAGGTCCCAATTGGAAGCTGGAAAGGTCTATTGCGATAAATTGATGCAAGCATTGCGTAAAAACCAACAAGACGCTTGTTCCCATATAGTCCGTCAGTACAATATCGAAACGACTAGATTCGAAGTCGAAGACGCCTTTAATCCACTGACTCAACGTGGAGGACAAAAATGGGTTGTTAACTTGAACGACAAATACTGCCAATGTGGGCGATTCCAAGCTTTCCATTACCTTTGTTCACATGTAATTGCTGTGTGTGGTGCAATTAGTTTAGACTATTATCAATTTGTTGATCAAGTATACACGAATGACTTCATCATGCGTGCATACTCTGGTCAATGGTTTCCTCTTGGGAATGACGACTTGATCCCTCAAAATGAAGAAAGTTGGACTCTTATCCCAAACCATTCTGCTGTTCGAGGAAAAGGACGTTCAAAGTCAACGAGGATAAGAAATGAAATGGATTTTACTGAGTCACAAACACAGAAAAAAAATAAATGTCGCCGATGTGGACAAGAGAGTCATAATCGAAGAAGTTGCCCTTTGCATGCTGATGTAGGATGCTCTCAACCAACTGATGGTGATATGTAATTACCTTAAATGTTATTTTGTTTTTCAACGTTGTTATATGTTATAATTTATTATTATCTATTTCGGACATTTGCAACGTTGTCATATTTTATAATTTGTTACCATTTATTTTCGTAAACATTACAACAATAACTTTAAAAAAGAATATAAAAAACTGAAGTCAAAATAAAAAAATAATTCATTGAGCATCATCATCATCGTTTACATTTTGGCATGAGTTTGGATCAAATTGTCCACCTAATCCTAGACTTGCGGCTGCATAGGGAGAATCCCAAGGTATATCGAATTGCGGTTCAGCGATAGCTGCTGTCGTTGCGGGTTGTTGGTGTCCTGGCATCTCCGGTGTGCGAAGTGATCCAAATATTTGTTGAAAAATATGGCTTTGGGGCATGCCACCACCGTACGGTATACGACCTTGGTAAGATGATCCTACGTCTGTCTGAGACGGATAATAGTAAGTAGAAGGCATATTTCCAGTTAGTTGTGTCGGTGTATAATATATGTCTTCTTGACGTTCAGGCAAATTAGGAACAGGATAAACTTCTGCCTGAATGACGTCCCTCCGTCTACTTAGACCACTCAGCAAAATCTCGCAACAATAACAAATACCTTAAAGATACTTTACTACTAGATTTATCTACAAACAGGGCACCACCAATGAGGCGTAAAATATATGCCCTAGTAAACCTCTGTAAATTTTCTTCATTATTTTCAAAATTTGCGATATCACCAAAATGATGAGTTAGCCAACTAACTCGAATAGAGCTACCATCAATTTCATCGTTATTTGGTGAAACGCCAAGCAGTTCTTGACATAGTTCAACCCAATTAACATTGGTTGAAACTATGACAGGAATGCCAGTTACTCGTAAACCCAACAAAATTGCAACATCTTGAAGGGTGATAGTGCATTCTCCACATCTCATGTGGAAAGTATGAGTTTCCGGCCTCCACCGCTCAACAAATGCATTAATTAAACCTGCATTAATACGAAGAAAACTCATCTGTGCGACCGTGTAAAATCCCGTTTGTCGCAAATATCGTACAATTTGAGGAGGAATTGACTCTTCTCCATTATACGTGGGAACTGCACGTTTGATTAAGAGTTTTCTGTCGTCCTCTCCATTCCATATATGTTGAGAAACGTGTTGATTTTGCATGTACAACACGTCATTCTCCACAGGTCCAGAATGAACACAATCAACAGAAGGGCGAGAAGAAGATGACGCCATGACAATTGCTACAATTTAATACAAAACATTATGTTAATATAATACCGAAAATAATATATATTAAAATACAAAATTAATAAATAACAAACAAATATTATATACGAAAACTAACCTCAATATTTCTAAATAATTTTCACAAAACAAAAGCTTTCTTCGATTATCCCTATGTAGTTTCCAACTACGTCTGCGATTATATGCGGTGGAAAGGTGTGCGGTTTTGTGGGGTGGGGGGGGAGATATATAGGGGCGAACTCCACATAAACCGCAACTCGCATCTGCGGTTTATGATTTTTTTATTAAAACCGCAAGTGCGAACTGCGGTTTGTGTGCGTAAAAAATCGGGCCCATTCGTCTGCAACCGTTGGATAAAGGGGGGGGCCGGTTAAACCCCCGTAAAACCGCAAGTCTGACTTGCGGTTTTACGACAAAAAATATTATTTAATTCAAACCGCAAATCGCATCTGCGGTTTTATGTGCGTAAAAAACCGCGCCTGTTCCTCAATATCCGCACCCGTTCGTTGCAACCGCTGGGTAAAGGGGGGGCCGGTTAAACCCCAGTCAAACCGCAAGTCTGACTTGCGGTTTTACGTGCATCGTTTTCTGTTGCTTTTTACCCATTGGATAACAAGACGGTGCTGGTCAAAGACCAGTCAAACCGCAATTCCGACTTGCTGTTTTACTGGGGCGTTTTTCCACGCTGGCTTCCACATAATGACGTTGCTGACGGGGCAATGAAACCGCAATTCGTAGTTGCGGTTTGACCGAGTCAACCACAAAAACAGACCCACGCTGGTAATATGTTTCAAAAGAGACCCATACCGGTAATTTTTTTAAAAAACAAACCCACTTGGGTCAATCAGCCCAACCGTGTGCAATACTAAATGCAAGAACCTAGCAAGCTAAAAAGAATTTTAGTTTTAATTATTTTTAGCAAGCAAAAGCCATATTTAAAAATGAAAATAAGGGGCAAAAATAAACCGCTAAAAGGAGGACACGTAACGGAAAAGAGAGAGGAGTCAGCAGTTAAAAAACTGAAATGAAAGTCCACAAATAGCGGGAAGCGAGTGTGGCCTCGTTAACCAAACTTTCCCTCTTTTTCCTGAATCCTGATCCGTTGGTTTCGCACTAAACATCATCCTTAAAAAACAACTTTCCCTGTTTCTCTTTCAAATTTTCTTAATTCCTACTACTTTATTCCCCATGTCGGGGATTCACGTTGAAAAAATAAAAAAACAAAAGAACTTGTAACAAATATCCATTTTAATTTGCAGTAATGGAACAGAAAAAAATATTGTTATCGGCGCTGGGTGTTGGGGTGGGAGTAGGAGTAGGCTTACGCTTGGCTTCTGGGCCAGGCATTACCAAATGGGGGCTTAATCCTAATTCTTCCTCAAATGGGGTTACTGCGGAAGACATGGAACATGAAATGCTTCGGATGGTCGTCGATGGCAGAGAAAGCAAAGTCACTTTTGATCAATTCCCTTATCATCTTAGGTATTTCTTTTCTTCTCTTTCTCTAACACTAGGGCAAATGAGACTCTTCAATGTTAATAGATCAATCAAACTTTTCTGGAATAATGATACATTTATAAATGTTACTTATAGATTTGCGAGTAATTTTTTATTTTTTTATTTTTAAATAAGTAATTATAAAAAAAAGAAATTAAAAACCAGACACTGAAAATGTATATCGCTGGTTTTATAGATGTTATAGATTATATTATAGAAACAATCTTGCCTAGTCCTATTTAATATTCGTATATTTTTCCTTATGTGTTTGGAATTTTGTATATACTCTTGTATTTATATGAAAGAAAAATTAATTGATGATGCATTGTTTTTGTTTACTATTAAAAGAAAAATATTATTATTCTCCAACGTTCTACTATTCTGATTACAGATTTCACTATGTATGTTTATGGAAAACAATGATTTCTTTTGGTCATTATAACGTAGTCTGCGAATATTTTGAATTTTATCTTCTACCAGTCAACAAATTACACTAGCCACATGTAGTGGAGGAGTTTTTTAAGAATGGAAGAAGTCATGATACCTTAAACTTCTTTCTTTTTTTTATTAAATAAAATTATTTTAGAAGTAAATATAAAAGATTTATTTTTGTTTTTTTTATTCATTTTATTGAAATCTAATCATTAATCTTAATCATTAAAGTTCCTCCATCAGTAAATATATATTTTTTATAAAAGAATTGTAATTATTTTTATAATATATATCTATTTTATTGTGTTTGACTCTTAAAACTTTTTCTTCTCTTTTAACAAACACAAAATTTTGTTGGTGAGATAACAATCCAATTGACCTCATGGTCTTGGTATAATATAGTGAAATTAACAATCCTATTTATTGGTATAATGAATTATGAATCCTATTTTATAAGAATTGATCTTTAAGATTGTACTGTTCCTTGTATTATGGTATCTATGTACTTATATAAATAAAACATAACTAGTGTGTGTTGTTTTGATTTTCAATAATATTGCTTGACTTATAGAAGAAAAAAATAAATATAATTTTTTTTAAAAAAATTATAATTTTTTTAAAGTATATCTATTTTATATTTTTTGCTCCAAACATTTTTTATCAAGATGTTCCATTGGCCACATACAAATACATTATTTTTCAGATTAGCCTAACATAATCTTGAATGGTGATACAATGTGTCATATATTTTGTTAACTAATTCTAAGACACGCACTAGATAATATCTGATGGTGCAATTTCTTTTAATTTATTCAGTTTTCGATCTCTGTTCTGATATAATCATTCTCATTCTTTACGTAATGACAGAGAGCAGACACGGGTGTTGCTAACTAGTGCTGCTTATGTCCATTTGAAGCATGCAGAAGTTTCTAAATATACACGGAATCTTGCTCCTGCAAGCCGGACTATTTTGCTTTCAGGACCAGCAGGTTATTTGGGATATGCTGTTTTCCTGATGAAGCATTTATAAATCGTAATATTTCTACAATCACCATCAAGTTAATTAATTTTTTCTATGCTTCATGTCTTACAGAACTTTACCAACAAGTGCTTGCCAAGGCTTTAGCTCACTACTTTGAGGCAAAGTTGTTGCTGTTAGATTTAAATGACTTTTTATTGAAGGTGAGTATGAAAAGTTTTGCCGTCATATAATACTTTCTCAAGTAAAATTATGTCTATAATAGTTGGTTTCTCATCTTGTGCAGATTCAGAATAAATATGGTTCTGCCAACAAAGAACCTGTAAGCTCTTCCTACTTTATCTTTTCTTACTTTTACTTCTAAGCATTGTAGATGAAGATGTCATGCTTTTTTTTTACGTAACATTGAGTTTTAATTCTTTTTCCTTTGTTTCTTATTACAGTGTTTCAAAAGGTCTACCTCAGAGTTAACTTTGGAGCGCATATCTGACTTATTTGGGTCATTTTCAATATTTCCACAGATGGAAGAACCTAAAGGTACAAATTATAGAGAGAGTGGAGATGTGCGTTGCCTGGTTCCATCTGATGTGGATGTGGTTTATTCGTAGTGAATTAGGGGGATACAAGTAGATTTAAATGTGGTTGATTCACGTGTTGACAAGTTTTAGTGCGTGATTGGTTTACTTTTGAAAATTGATTTTTTACATGTTTAATTTTAAGTTGGAACAATTTAGAGTATTTTTTGTAGTAAATCAAGAATTTTATATTAGATTTTATTTTAAATTTGTTTTTATAATAAAAACATCTAAATATATATAACATCATCTCAAAATCAATTTTAATTATAATCAATTATTTAAACTAAATTCTATTCAAAATCAATTTTGTGACTTCCATCCAAACATGTAATTAATTGCTACCGGTTACTTCTGTATATTAGCATTCCATCGGATGCACATTTGTTTAAGCTCATAAACAACATCTCTAACAAGAAGCTTTATTTGCAGGGAAATTCCACCGCCAACACAGTGGAGTGGACCTGCGGTCAAAGTAAGAAGAATTTGTTTATCAATTGATAATTTCTCAGCTAGTTTATCTTATTATATCAGAAATTTTACCTTTTCTTTTGCAGGGAGGCTGAAGGATCTTGTAGTCCTTCTAAAATTCGTAGGAATGCGTCTGCCTCTGCAAATATCAGTAGCCTCGCCTTGCAAAGCAATCCTACAAACTCAGGTTGATTCAAGAAACATTTAAGAATATTAGTTATAACTACTGGTTTTCCTCTGTTATGTTAACATCTGCAGGATACTCAGTTTTGTACAGAGAACCTGATTTAGGCATGCCATAAATGCCAGCAGCATGAATTTGGGAAATAAAGAACGATAAAGTGTGATCATGTTTCCTTGAATTAACTTCAAACACATACATCAAAGTAGCGATGCTTTCTAATGTGATGTTACGGTTTGTTTGTGTGTTTGGTTTAGTAAACAAGTTAGATTCATCTTTAGAGTGAAAGCTAGAGCCAATTTGGATAAATTTTTCAACAGATATTTATAGCAGAAAAGAAATGAATTTTAACCTTTTTCTTTTTACAGAAAAGTTAAAATAAGCATAAATACTTCAATTTATAAAAATTTTAAATGAGTGTAATTGTAAAAATGTTAAAGTAGAGAAATTGATTTTAACTAATAAAAAATGTTTGAAACAATTTATCTTTTTATTCAGTTTTTCTGATAAGTACTCTTTTTGAAAGAGTACTTAAACTTAGCCCTAGCGCAATTTAAAGTTCAGTCATGCTCATATCTCATTCAGCTGGTCATGTTCTCTGCTGATTCCTTATACCTTCTGTCTACCTCCAGCTCCTCATAAGAACATAACCAGCTGGCCTGTTGATGAAAGGCTTCTCATACAAACTATTTACAAGGTAATTTTAGTTTCACTATTTTATAAATTTGATAATTTTTAGTCTCTTTTTTTTTTTGCAACTTTAGTTATTTTATTTTTTTTAAAATGTGATTTTAGCCATTCTATTTTAAAAACTACCAAGGTTTTAATATTTATTTTTTAAAATTCGCTATTTTAGTTCAACATTGACTTCTATATATTTATTAAAATAAAAAAATTTCAAAAATACAGAAACCAAAATCATTACTTCTTCAATTCTAAAAAATAAAATTTTAATTTAGCCGATAAATTATATTCTTACTCATGTTTTCTATAATTTTCTTGTGCAATTGGGAGAGAGATAGAGCATAAGAGAATAAGTGTGGAATGAGATGAGTGATGTTACAGAAGAAATAGAAAAAATGAGTTACAAGAAAATGTTGTAAGAATAGAATTATTTCTTTATTATTACAGACTATGCTTTAACATTAAGTTGTCTTTTGGAATTGAACAAGGCTTTACATGAACAATGATTTGATAAGTGAAAATTTCACTTGCAGGTTCTACTTTATGTGTCAAAAACCTACCCCATTATTCTGTACTTGCGGGATGTTGACAAATTGATGCATAGATCACAAAGAATATATAATCTGTTCCAGAAAATGCTGAATAAATTACATGGACCAGTTTTGATTCTTGGTTCACGAGTTCCGGATTCTGATAGTGACTACAAAGAAGTGGATGAGAGACTCAGTTCCCTCTTCCCGTACAACATAGAAATCAGCCCCCCAGAAGATGAATCAATTCTTGTCAGTTGGAAATCTCAATTTGAAGAGGACATGAAGACGATACAGATTCAGGATAACAGGAACCATATCATGGAAGTGCTTGCAGCGAATGATCTTGATTGTGATGACCTGGATTCCATCTGTGTAGCAGATACAATGGTTCTCAGTAACTATATTGAAGAGGTTGTCGTGTCAGCAATTTCTTATCACTTGATGAATAACAAAGATCCTGACTACAGAAATGGCAAATTGATTATTCCATGCGATAGGTGAGACTAGCAACCTTAATTACATGAACTATCTAAATCTCTTGTACTTACTTATTGTTTGTAAAACAGTTTGTCCCATGCATTGAGTATATTCCAGGAAGGGAAATTCAGTGAAAGAGATTCATTGAAGTTAGAAGCGCAAGCAGTCACGTCTGAGGTTCGCTCTGCATGACATGAATATACATTAACTTGTGAATAATACCTACCAGTTACTAATACGATTTGTATGCTCCATTTCGCTCATTATGTATCATCGCGTATAAAGCCGAGAGAAGAAGGACCTGTTACAAAACCAGCAACAAAGTCCGAAAACCCTGCTCCTGATATAAAGGCTGAAGCTGACACATCAATTTCAATGGGAAAAACTGACGGTGAAAATTCAGTTCCTGCACCCAAAGCTGTAAGCCTCCTACTTTGCTTTTGATAAATAATCATGTACGAAAGTGGTTTATAAAACTATAACCCAAAACGCACGGAAATAGACATGGATATATACACGACATGGACACATTGATACAACTAATATCCAACATATAAGACACGAACATACAACTTTTATATATATATAAATAATGATATTCTAATAAAATAAAATATAAATAATATAATAAATTAACTTAAGTCACCTATTTAAATAAGTTTTATATGATAAAAGTTTTAAAAAACAAGTTCAACATTATTTTCATTTATGTTAACGGATGAGTTTAACTATTTAAATTGTATATAAATATGAATTTAAATTTTTAAATAAGAAATAATATTTTTTTTAATTTTACATCTAATCGTGTTCAATGAAAGAACACTTCAAACAACAATAAAGCTGTTGAAGAGTCCATGCTTGTTAGACCATAACAAATATCAGGAATGATGTCTACTTGTACTCTCCATTTTTATTGACATGCAGGAAGTTCCCCCGGACAACGAATTTGAGAAGCGAATAAGGCCTGAGGTAATACCAGCAAACGAGATTGGAGTAAAATTCTCGGACGTTGGTGCCTTAGATGAGACCAAAGAATCGCTTCAAGAGCTAGTTATGCTTCCTCTTCGAAGGCCAGACCTTTTCCGAGGAGGTCTTCTAAAGCCTTGTAGAGGAATATTGCTATTCGGGCCTCCCGGCACAGGAAAGACAATGCTGGCAAAGGCCATTGCAAACGAAGCTGGAGCAAGTTTCATCAATGCATCCATGTCTACCGTCACCTCTAAATGGTTTGGTGAGGACGAGAAGAACGTTCGTGCTTTGTTCACACTCGCAGCCAAGGTTTCCCCAACTATTATATTTGTTGATGAGGTTGATAGTATGCTGGGACAGCGAACTAGAGTTGGGGAACATGAAGCCATGCGGAAAATAAAGAATGAATTTATGGTACATTGGGATGGACTTACCACAAATCCCGGGGAACGCATCCTTGTTCTGGCAGCAACCAATAGGCCTTTTGACCTCGATGAAGCAATCATTAGGAGATTTGAAAGGAGGTATATCTCTACATAATTATTAGAATGGTGTTGTGTTGTTTTTGTCAAAATTATCAAAATGATATAATTTGATATCTAAATAAAAGTTCACACAATCTCATTTGTGTGAAGACCTGTGTGCATTCCTGAGTGGCAGTTACACCATCTCAAATGGCACGCGTGCCCTTCTTAATGAGACTGTGAAATGGTGTAAATGCAGAAATAGATGCATGTCACGTCAAATGAGATGATGAGATGGCGTGACTTCTATTAACGGATCAAACTATACTGTTTTCAAGAAAACAACATCATTCTAGTAATATTTTTGTCAAAATCACCCTATCTGAGTAAAAAAGAAGATATTAACGGTTCAGCATTTGTGCTTACTATAATGCTCATATTTTGTCAACAGAATTATGGTAGGGATGCCATCTGTGGAGAACAGGGAAAATATTTTGAAGACTGTTTTGGCAAAAGAGAAGGTGGACGAGAAACTTGATTTTAAGGAACTCGCAACTATGACAGAAGGATATAGCGGGAGTGATCTCAAGGTTTATTCAATTTTACTGCCTAGAAATGCTTTTACTATGTTGAGCTTCTGATGCCTGACATAAATTTTTTGCTGTCACTGATTGATCAATGCAGAACTTGTGCACAACTGCTGCTTATAGGCCTGTTAGAGAGTTAATTAAGCAAGAGAGACTAAAGACTCTGGTAAGTGGTAATTAACTTTGCAATGTTTGGAAAGGTGGTGTGTGCCATATAATATAATGGTCTGGTTACCAATTTGTTTGCTGCAGGAGAAAAAACAGAAAGGTGGTGAAGCACAGGGAAATAGCCAAGTCCAGGATGCAGAAGAGGAAGTTCAACAAGAAAGAGTTATTACCCTTAGACCATTGAACATGCAGGACTTCAAAGAGGCTAAGAGTCAGGTAATTAAGGATTCTTTTGTTTTTTTAAATCAAAAATATATATTGAATTTCATCGTATATGCCTGGTTTGGTTGCTTATATATGTAGGTTGCCGCAAGCTACTCGTCTGAGGGGGCTGGAATGAATGAGTTAAAGCAGTGGAATGAATTGTATGGGGAAGGTGGTTCGAGGAAGCAACAACAGTTATCTTACTTCCTATGAAAACTAGGGAGAGAAGAAATAATTTATAGCTGAGTCCATCCACGTGTGAGGAAAAGCAATCAAGAGTTTGCGAGTTATATAAACTTGTGTATAGTTTCCAGTAGTATTTTGTTGCTCCATATATGCCCCAGTAGAATTTTGCTCTCAGGCTGTGAATATTGTTGTTGTAGTTAATCCATGTGCAGCTTCTCTATTAGACCCAGAGAATGGTGTGCTTGCACAATGTTTGTTGTAAAGAGGCATTATTATATTATAGTGACCATCATTGGTGTTGCTTTTATATACTGCAATAATAACAATAAATATATATATATATATATATATATAGAAATAAGTGATTCAATAATAAATTTTATAGCGCTTGTTAGATAGTGAATTTCATTTCGACAATTTCCTTATCAATATTAATTTGGTTTGTATTTTTCCTCAGTTTCATCGTAATATTCTTCATCTGTTGATTTTTAAACAAGTATCAAGTCAAAATTATTTTACATATTGGCGGTGTTAGACTAAAGTTTCATAAAGATATTAATTGATGTAATATTTTTAAATATATAAGAAATATTATTTTAGTACTTTCAAACTCAAAAGAAGGTTAGTGTAAGAAAATAAAAAAAAATGAAATTATTTATAATTTGATCAAAATTTAAGAATATTATAGTAATTTGCTTTTAAACATAATACTAAGCAAATATGTTTGTCTAAGTTTAAACATTACAAAAATAATAAATCAATGTAACAATTCTTAAAAATTATGTTGTAATTATTTAACAAAAAGTAAATATCACATCATTTTTCATTAATATTTGATATAATTAACATTAGTTTGTAAAAAAATTTTGTCGAGAGCATTTTATGTTATTTATTTTAGTTTTATAATAGAAGTGTTCAATTACAATCAAATTCATTAATCTACTAACTCACACCGGGTGGCATAATAGGCCCAACAACAATTTGTCACCTGGATAGGCTCTGATATCATATTAAAAATTGTGAAATTGGGTCTAACTCAACCTCACAAATTTAGCTTGTAAGATAAGGTTTGCACTTCATTATATACTTTTGTTTAGTCATATCACTAGTCAATATGAGATTTCCAACAAAAGTAACACAATACAATACAAACAACAAATTGTATATATTTAAAGCAACTTAATACAAGCAAAGTTAATCACCTCATACAAACAAAGCTAACAATATAATACAAGCAAATCCAACATATTTAAACTTATAAAACATAAATTACTAAGTTAAAAATATAAAATAAATTTAATATAATATATACCTTTGGTGGTTTGATTCAGGTTGGGTAAAGGTTTTAAAGTGTCAAAATCATGAACCAAATCGAATACAATTTATTCTATTCGGTTTGGTTCAAGTCAGACCTGATCAAGTAAAAAATTTGAACCAAATTAATTGGTTTAGTTCAAATTGTTGAGTTTATGAAATTGACTCGAACTTATAAATGCCTCTATTTATGTTATAAATAAGTTTTTAGTTTTTAAAAATAATTACTACCATAAATTTGACATATTAGATGTTGATCCTACCATGAATAAGCTAAAGTATTAATATATATATATATATATATATATATATATTAAAAAATATATAATTGAACAATTATAAATATTTGAGTTATTGGTAGACATCCTGGTAAGTTAATATAAAATAATTTAATAAATAACAATTATCTCTTCTTGTAAATTGTACTTTTATATTATTAAATTTTCATAAAATATATTTATTTATCTCTTTTTATTTTATAATTATAGATTCTGTTTGAAAGAGCTTATTTACAACTTATTTGAACTTATCTTATCATATAAGCACTTATACAAGTGTTTGGAAAAATTTATAAAAACACTTATACAAGTGTTTGGATAAATTTATAAAAACACTTATATAAGGTCCATAAGTTATTTTAAGTTTATTTAAATAAGTTATCCGCGTTAGCTTTTTGAAAAAAATTATTTTAAGCTTATTAAAAATTTGCCCTTTCTTAGACTTCCACCTCTCACCTTTTTTTGTCACTCTCACGATTAAAACTTGCTATTAAATCTCTCTTTCCTTCTCTCTCTCTCGCTTTCTCCCCCTTCTGTCTCCTTTTCTCTCTCGCTCTCTTTCTCTCTCCTTCTCCCTCTCCCTCCGCTCTCCCCCCTCTCTCTCAATCTCTCTCTATCTATTTGTCTATTTATTTATCTATCTATATACATACACTCAACAATATATATATATATATATATATATATATTCAAACACTTTATTTTCATATAAGTACTTTAAATTTGTATATCCAAACAAAAATAAATTATTGAATTTACGAGCTTATACTATAAGTTTTTATGTAAAAAGTTCTTATTGAATAAGCTCTTCCAAGCAGGGCTTATACTACTTAACATAGATTATAGTATAAATAATATTTTAGTAATATTTTATATAATATAATTATATTAACAAATATTATATAATTCAAAATAATTTTTATATGTATTTTACATTAATTTTAAATATCAATATAATCCAAATCAAAATAAACTTACAAGCATATACATGGTTTCTTTATAAAAATTGTTGCTCATGAAGACTAAAAATAAAGAAAAAGGTTTTTCGAAAGGCATGCAAAATTGTCTAAAGAACTTATTTGGAGCATCCACGCAAGCCTCTCAAGATACAATAGAAATTTCTTTGTTTGAGATTACATAATTGGCGAATAAAACTTGTAGTGGTAAAATGGGTCACCCTTTCTCGCCTTTACCTAGTAAAATATATATCGGGTCGGGATGATCCATCATGGTTAGGTTAGGCAAGACAGATGGGTCATCCTACCATTTAGCTAATTGGCAAGTTGACCTGCCAAATGAGAGAAAAATATTTTCTTTTACATTTTGTATTTTTCTAAAAAAAATAATATAAAATTTAATTTTAACAACACCACCACAAAAAGTGAATCTTTATAACATTAGTTTTATTTTTTATTTTTTTAAAGGTCACAAATTTTAGAAAAAATAAATGGTAAAGTCACGAAAATTTTGATTTTATTTTTTAACAAATCATGTTTAAAAATTTAATTTAATAAATTAGTTTATATTGTATTACTACTTATAATTATTTTGTTAACTTATATAGACAATATAATTTTTTAAAGTAAATAAAATCTTGATGAATCACCTTGTCTTTGACCCACTAAGTTATAAAGCAAGACATGGCAACCAAAGCAAGTTCAATATACTACCCTAAGTCCTAACCTATCAAAATGATGGCGGGCCGACAGACAACCCACCTAGCCCTAACCCTTCGGACAACATTAAGAATAACATGCCTATATAAAGTATTTATGTGCAAAGCTATTCATTGTTATGTATTGAATAAAAATGATAACACAATTAAACTCACTAATTAAAAAGACATAACATTTAAACAAATTAAATATAAGATTTGACGTTTCTATATAGAGGTGCACTTTAGAGAATAAAGTGTGATAAAAAAATTACCATTAATTAGAAAATATATAGTTGGAATTTGTGATAAATCAAATACATATACTACACAATCTAAAATTAACCATAATATCAACCATTGATTTTCAAATAAATAATTATTAATGCATTTTATCATCTAAAATGCATTTTTCACACTTTAGATGAATAAATTATTTCAATTTATCACATTTTTTTTATGTTGTGTCTTGTTATTAGAGATTATTTAGACTATCTCAAACACAAGTTCATATATAAGTTGTGTCTTATTAAGAAGAATGACATAACAAAATGATTTTCTTAAAAATACATCTCGATTCTTAAATAAACACTTACGCTTATGATTTTTTTATAGACATACGTTAATTGTTAGTGTGTTAGTTTTGTTAATGGAGAAATTCAAACTCGCAACCTTTCGCTCCCCATGATGACTTTGTCACTCGATCAACCTTATAACACCCTTACTTATGCTTATGATTAAAAATGAAAATGAAAATTTGATTTTATTACATTTAACTTCAATTGATATATTATTTCTTAATTTAAAAATTTGTGTTTTTTGTGAAATTAAAAATAAAATGAATTTAAATTAATATTTTAATGACTTTTGGGTTAAAATAATTGAAAATTTTAAATCTATTTTTTTATTTAGAAAAAAAAATTAATTTGTTCTTAAATATTTAAAGTAAGGAATTTAAATTATATCTCATGTGTTTAATTTGATTTTAATTATTATATACTGGTATAAAAGAGTTTTACATTGATATTTATACAATTCTTCTTTTATATGACTTTTTAAAGTATTAATTGGTAAAATCAACAAATTTATCATAAATTAAAAGTTACAATTATGTCCATGTAAAAATTTTTATAGTAACAAGACATAAATATTTTTCTCATTTAATTTAGAACCAACTTTATTTGTTGCTAATTAAATCTTAATTATGAAAATAAATTTAAAATATTTGTAGTCATGATAGTAGCTGTTGTGAAACTAACATTAAAAAAGTAGCAGTAACAAAATTAATCATTAAAATAATATAATTATAAAATCTTCCTGCTTATAAGAAAACACATTTAGAGAAAATATTATAAAAAAAAAACAAAACAATGTGGGTTGTTTATGAGTTATGAGCCGTGATAAACCCTTTTAAAGTGAGTAAGTTTTTTTCATGAAATTGATTTTAGATTAGTTTAAAATTTGTTCTTATTAATCTAAATAACCAAATATTCAAAATAAATTATATATTTCAAAATAATCTTAACCAAGAAAAAACATAAGATAAAATATGAAAAAAATATTCTTGATCTAGTAGAAAAATCACAACAAAAGTAAAAAAAAAAAAAAGCCGAAAATTAGAAAATTTTTGTTGTAACATTGTTTGCGTTACTTTTAAGTTTAAAATAATTATAATTGACTTATGAAATGAGATATTTTTATTATTAGAAAAAAGAAAAAAACAAAAAGAAGATAAAAGACCTTATATTATCAAAATAGCTTAAATAGTGATTTCAAATTTAAGTTATAGGTATGCTATGCATGCAGTTGCGTTAAATAAATATTTGAAGAGAGAATTTCGCTTCTATACAGTAGTTACTCAAAGATACCTTTAGTTCAAAAATAAAAAACCTTGTATTCATCAATGAGATGAGATATTCAATACTAGTATTTTAATTTTTACTAGGCCTAACCAACGGTCCGGTTTTTGTATGGCCCATGTCCTGAACCGTTATACAAGTCAGGGTTTTGCGAATTCGGCTCTAGTGGGTTGTGGTTACTCTTGGTGAGTTATTTAGATTGGACTCAAAATAGGCTAAACTATTTCTTAAAAATTTCACGTTCATCTATTTCCATACACCTCTATTTTTTGCCTTCTAGAGAGCCCATTCTGAAAGGTAAAAATAAAGGTGCAACAAGATGTTATAGTAATGTTAAAAAAAGTTTTTTTAATAGTTTTAACAGCCATCAAAATAAAGGTAAATATAATTAGCCTTTACTATTTTTTATTTCAATAATTATTTTATAATGAGATAAGGATTTATAATATTTTATCAATTTCAGCATAAATAAATTATAAAAAAATAAAATAAAACTTGACAACAACAATTCATTCTTACATATTGATTGAATATGTAAAAAGACAATTTATATTTATAACCATTACAAACTATAGTGTAACTGTATATTTAATGAATGATTCATAAAGTCTAATTTGTTGACGTACACTCTTTACTTATTTAGAAATATGCATAAGAATCACTTGGCATGCTTTTGTGGTCCTCAACATTTTTCATTTGTAAAGGCAAACTCAACAATATCAAAACTCACTAATGAATATATACATTAGTCATTATTAAGAGAATAAAGCCATTAGGTCATTTATGCATTCTAATACTGGTAATCCCAATGTAACACCAAAGACTACTAATTTTGATTCTTTCATAAAATTGGGAAATTGAACTATACAGATATACAACCTAGAATTGTATTATAGATGTATTAATTTCACTAACTTTAATTTGCTAGTTATTAGCAATTTCGAATTGAAAAATTGAACTATACAAACTTTGCTCAACATAGCTAAGTGCATTCACTAGTCTACATAGAAAAGAGATACTTGACTATATATAAAGTATTCATAGCTAAAGCTTACCTCATCACAATTATGCACATTATATTATATAAGAAAACACTAACATAATACCAACTTTGGTGGTACTTACCAATTTCTGTTTCTAAATTATCAAGATTCCTTCCTTTTGATTTAAAGCCAAGTCAAATCCAACCTTTTTTCTGGACTAGTCTTTAAAAGGTATACTTCAGTCAAGACAATGAAAATTTTATTCTATTAACACCACTACACATACCAAAGGTATCAAGATTACCTTCACAACATTAAAAGTCTTTGATGCTTTAACAATGTCCAAATCATTATTTGACTCATTATCTGAATCTGCCATACCACAATTGAAAGAAATTAAGAAAAGAATATTTTATATCTATTTAATCATAAAAACAAAATGAATTGTATCATGAAAATTTAGTGAATATACGACATAAAAACACAATCTAGAAGCTCCTAATCTCATTCATATAACTGTAGCAGTTATAAACTGACAGAAAATCCTTAACTTTGTTTAAGCATTTTCAAATAGACATGCATAATAAATCGAGCAACATTTAGAATGACATTCTTAATTCATATTTTTCAACACTACTAAAGTGATCCTTAAGTTGAAGAATCTTAGAAAACCAAACTTGTTGCAAAGACAAATTTGTCAAATTTTACGGTAACAAACCAAATTTCTCAAATTATGCATTAACAAACCAAATTTTCTTAAATTCTACAGTAGCAAACCAAAATTAGAAGCTTTCATAGAAGACTAAAGACATAATATTTATCCTACTGTAGTACACTATACAAATTTGTCAAATTCTACAGTAACTTTAATTGAACAAATCATTAGATTTAATAATAGAAAGCATAATTTTTTAAAATTGTTAAACAATAAATTGACTAATAGCACTACCCAAGAAACAATCTAGGAACAACTCATTATTTGATTACAAAATCTAATTCCAACAAAAAGAACAGACTCAGTCCTAACATTTGCCTCTAATAGTTGGCATAAAAAAGGGAGAAAAAAAATCAAACTGCAAAAAAAAAAATAAAAACAATAAATTAACACTTATCAAAATCATAATTTATTAACTAAACATAGTCAAAAGAAGTAAACTAAGTAGCAAACAACTTAGATAGCTTAGCAGTCACAACATTGGCTATGACTGAGATGATGGACCAAATAAAAGAGCTCTTATTGACACAACACAGGAAAAAATATCTACAAAAACTTAAGGCATAACATAAGACCTAATAACTAGGGACACTTATGAAAAATTATATGTACCTAACATACACAATGCTTATGGGCACTAATAATCAATGATATTTATATTACAGGAACTAAAAACAACTACTCACTAGAGAAAGAGTGTGATGTTAAAATAAACATTTATCAAAGGGAAAGCATGATGAAGCAACGACCTTCACTTGGAGACAAATGTGACATTATAAATCTTCACTGAAGGAAGAGTGTAAGCACCTCTCGAAATCGAAACTTGGTGCAATGTAAACCTTCATTAATTGGTGCAATGAAACAAGATGTGAGATGGACCGAAAAAATGACAGTAAATTCAAGTTAATTGGTGTAGTGACAACTTCTAGGCACCCAACGGTCAAGAACTAAGTGCACAATGTTGTCTGGATGAGAGGCACATTAGGGTAATTATGGGCGCCTAGTTTTTGGTTGTCTGGCGCCTAGTGCTCACTTAAGTATAGGCGCCCAACGCCCAACGCCCAAAGCCATGGTTGTCCAGTGCTTGATGCTAAGTAGGGTTGATGTGTACAAAAGCAGCAATAAATGAAATTAAAAAAAAAAGTTAAAGGATTCCAACGTACTCCTAAGTATGAATAAGGAGTACCAATTCCTTATCCATATTAAAACGAGAAACTAAAATATATTACACCCAAAAGAGGTGACCCTTATGGGCATCTAATACCTCTAATTGAAATATTCTTTAAAAATACATCCAAATTAAACAAATAAAATTAAAAGAAATTGAATGTTGCTCCTTTCTTCAAGTGGTCCTCACCAAGTGTATCACTCTAGTCTTGACCTCCTTTTCAAGTCTCCTCTTCCTTGGTTTAAAACAACACTTCCTAAGGATGCTACCCTTGTGGAAGTTTCAACAATTTGGCTACCTACCTAGAGAAAACAAGAGCAAAAGCAAGAGACAAAGGGAAGTAGAATTTGAAAGCAAAAAGCAATAAAAAGAACTTAACAAGAATAGACATACATCCAAGTGGAAATAATTTATTTGACAAACACAAAGAAAGCCAATAAGGATAAGCAAAAAATAGAAGGTGTGGAAAGGAAGTAAGGACACAAAATAGAACCTAGAATGAGTCTAGATTAGAATGGACTAAAAATAAAAAGACTCAACAAAAATTTCAATGAGTTACACTAAAAAAATGATGTTGGCCGAATCTTAAGGGAGAACTTCAAGCAAGTTTTATGCAATTTAAACACTCCTTTTAGTGACTTAAATAAATTGAGGTGCACTAAAATTTTTTTGGCTCTTTTATACTTCTTTTAAACACTTTTACTAACATTTTTTTTATCCGTATTCAACTCTTTTGATTTCTTTTTTTTTTCTTCTTCTTTTTTCTTTTGACTTTTGCTACACCTCTCAATAGTTTTGAAAGTAAGAAATAATAAGTAGCATGAAGATTCGCTTGAATTAAGGAAAAGAAAGCAGCCACAAAAAGATTGTAAGCAAAGTGCAAATCAAAGAAAAAGTAACTTGAAATGTACTAAAATGAAGGTGAGTTAAAAGTAAGGCAAAAAGAGGAGATTTAGAGGTGCCCAAGGAAAGCTTGAATGCTTAAAGATTCAGCCCAAATAACACACCAAAAGCTCTCTCAAAACAGTCAAATAACATCACCCAAAAGCTAGTACAAAAAAAGCTACTAAAATAAGAAGAATAAATTGGACTCTAGGAAAGGAATTGAGCAATTATTGAGAGAAATTTGTTTTTGAAACATGCATGATCTAAAGCATGTGGACTCTAGGAATTATGATCAAGAGCATATAGTCAATTCCAAAGAGACTTAACACAAGATATTTAGAAGCACAACTCAGTTTTTTTTGTGTGAAAATCTTAAAGGTAAAACAACATGAAATTGAAAGACAATTAAGGACTAAACATGACTATGCTAGAACACAACTTTGGAGGAGTAAAAATGAAAATAAAATGACCAACAACAGCCAACAATGACATGCACCAACAAAATATAGGTGCAGGAAAAATGGAAATAAAAATGTAAGAACTCAAAATAACAGAAGCAAAAGTGCATCCAAAGATCAAACCACAAAGTGTGGCTTCCTTTACAAATTTTATGAAGTTATTACCAAGATCTTCTTAAGATTTACACTAGAATAAAAGGAATATAAAAGTTGGGCAGAATTTAAAGAAAATAAATCCTAAAAACACACACAAAGATTTAATAGAAAGGAACAAAGGAAATTGAATCTAGAAAGCAATAAAGACTAGGAATTAAAATTGCAAGAATTAAACTACTAAAACATAAACTTCAAAACAATAAGGAAATTAAATTAACATAATATGAAAGCTGGAGAAATTAAAACAAGAACAGGAACAAGACTAAGAAGAAGAGTTGGAAAAAATTAAAGAAAATTAAAACTAGAAAAGAACCTCATGGAGTTGGCTCTGATACCAAATGATACAAAAATGCTTTTGCACTCCCCTTATCTTTCTCTTGAGGTTCCAAGCACCATAAAATGAATAATGAAGAAGAAAGAAAATGGAGGTGGGAACCTTGATAAAAACCAACTGGAAAAAGGTTCCTCAAGAGAGAGATCCTCAAGACCTTTTACTAAGAATGTGCTCTTAAAGAAACTATTTTACAATAAGGGGGAATGAGTATATATAGCCTAATGGGAGATCTTGGACACACTTTTCTAGGCAATGTGAGACTTAAGTGAGGAATCTAAATTGAATGGGTTAGCCCAAAATTATGTCTTGACTTATGCACCTATTCTAAACTTATTCCTTATTTTTAACTAAAGACACAAGACACTTGTACCTTCTAAACTAAAAGAAGATGACCGAATATACATAGTCTCAGGAATTAAAAATATGTTCCTATTTAGCTAATTAAAATAAAATATTTATAAGTTAAAAATGAAGTCTATGACTTCCAATCTTCAATGAGTTTGCACTCATGTCATGCCTTCCTTAAATCCTGTAGCTATGATACATGCTAGGTGTTCCAACATATTTATTTGTACAGTGAGTATCCTTGTGTAAATGAGTCTACAAATTTAACCAAGAAACTGCAGCACTGAAAAGGTAACAATTTCAACCACTCTCTATACAACTAATTAACTCGATATATCTCACTCGCTCAACTAATCAGATGGGTTATGTGATAAATAAGTGTCTTCATGTACGCTTAACCACGTTGCATGTTTGTGCAGGGTCTAGTTCAGAACTCAGATGCCATAGTGCGATATGCATGTGAGGTAGTACCTAATACGTAGCATAAATTTTATGTTCAGCAAGAACTTCTACGCATGTAAAATAACCTCCTATCAAACAACAATATATTGGGACCTTAAAACTCCACCAAGCACACCATTCATCACAAACTGTCACCCTTTCTTTAACCCACCGTATTCTTTGATTAATTACTAGGAATTGATTATTAATTTCTTGAGATATTAAACTGAGATTTATTTTTATATAGAGTTATTAATTATTCTTCAACAAACACACAGACTTGAAATTGAACATATATATATAACTATTTTTCCATACTTGAATAAATCATAATTAATCTAGTAGTTATGTCACACTACTTGGATACTGTCACATTTAATCTTCAGAGATTCATCCGTATAGGTTCTTTGATCACTTTCATCCAATATATACCCTAAAGTTAATGGGTATAAGCAGAAAATATTAGTGTATCATATATATAGATATATAGTAGGATTAATCAAATGATATTAACTTTTTGAAGGATAGCATATGAAATATAAAAATTGTTTTATGAAAGCTAAAATATACTGTATAAAAACTTGCTCGTTTGATATCCACTAAAAATGTATTTAAGTCAATGTTAGTTTATGTATTCTACGGACTCTTCCCAATATTCTTCAATAACACAAGAGTTATTTTTCTGTTAAAATTAATATCAATCCTTTGAATTTTGTCCCAATAAATTAATAATTTATTGATGGAATAATATAATCCGAGTGTGAATACGATACGAGCATGGATAATCAATGCGGCAAACGCCCGCCCTATAATCTTCATGAGCTAGCTATTTCAACATCGACATCTTCCTAACATTAATAATTTCTGTGGTTAGAAATTCAACTTAATAGTACAAAAGGATTAATGCGATCCCGAGACTCCTAACAGATCCCCATGCAATTACTCAAATTAATAATTGGTAATTATTTGAGCTAGGCTCAACTTGCTTTGAAACTTTTCTCAGTTTTGGTTTTCCTTTGTCGGAGTGGCATTATACCCCTTTCTGGGATCCTTTTCCCCTTTAACATGGCAAATAAGATAGAGAAAATGGTAAAGACTAGGATGAAAATATGGGGTAGAATAGATTATCTATAGCGAATCAAAGCGAAATTCACATGAAACCACCTCATCCCATCATTACCATTAAGTGATTTCAAGATTAGATGGCTTTGGTTCCCTCATCAGTTCCCCAAAACCAAAAGCATCCGATCAATCCTTTTCTTCTTTGTGGGGTATCATATGTATGTTATGTTTGGACTCTTCCTTGTTTTGCTCAAAACTAAACCGACGGGTTAGATTACACTGCTAGCTTTGCGTTTGAATAGGAATAAAACGTCAAAGCATGAATTAATTATGATGTTGCTATGGCAGCTACTTTTTCCTCATTTTTTAATTCCTAATTTTAATAACTTGTTTGTGATGTATTGAAAAGCATTGGTTTTAGCCCCTTTTTGACTAAACTGGGCCTTTGAAAATAAACTGTCCACATAAGGTTATTTTTGTTTTTTATCTTTTACCTTTTACTTTAAGGTGGTAGATTGCTATACTACCTATACCCTGGCCCATATTTACATTTAAAAACGTATCCGTACTATGTTTTATATCCTAATGGATTGTCAATTGTTTGCCAAACAATTTTATTAAGTAACAAACAAAGAGATTAGATTTGACTTTCATAATCTACACCAAGCAAAATCACAACAGCATTAAAGAAAAGTTACATCTGCTCAAGCATAATAGAGGAAGTTGAATATTATATTAGCTTTCATATACGATATCACTCTCATGAATTAAGTTGAATATTTGAAGAATTTCTTGTATACCTATCAAGTGTGATTTGAAGACCATAACATCTTTGCTTTTCAAATTTGTCAACAAACCACACATTCCACCATACCTTCTGTCGTAACTTCGAGCAGCCCACCAACCCCCTGAATTGGTAGCAGTGATCCTTGACCTAAGTTGTAAAGTCATAGAGATCCCCCACTAATTGCTAATCATACTCTAGACTCATGAAGAAATATTACAAGAAAACAAGGTGACATCATACTTCTTTTATTCTACCACACAAACCGTAGGTCGCTCTCCCCTTAGGGAATGACTCGTCTTCTAAAAAGATTGCTCCTAGTTGACAATATTTCTAGATTCAGCTGTTATACCAACAACTATTCTTTCATAGGCACTTGTCTTCTCACAAATTGTAACTTTAATCCTATCCTTCTATTTATCGGGTATCTATATACCTATACATATACCCTTAACCCATTCTATACTTACTTATGTAGAAAGATAATATATCAATATCTTTTACACATAAATAATCATATATAATATGAAAAGTAAAACAATATAATATTAAATATATAACAAATTACAAAAAGACTCCCTAAAAAATTTGTATTATTACCTATAAATCTTTGTTGTTGTTTTTTTATCATTACATTAAATAATGTTTTAATTTTATTAAGAGTAACTCCGTAAACAACTAAATCTTTTATTTAAATTATATATTTATCTTATTAAATTTGTATCAAATATATGATCTATTTCTGTTTTCTTAAGCAAGAGGTTATTATGTTTGAGATGAGTTGGACCAAGTATTGATTATGAGAAAATGTAGCATATTTGTATTGTAGGACATATTTTTATGTCATTGTTCTTACTAGAATAATAACTCTTAAACCTTGTAGCTCGTATTTGAAGGTGGTTTACTTACTTGTTAGAGTAAGGATTAACTGTTAGTCTACATTCATTAGCTCTTAAGCTAGTGAATGTGAATTACAGTCTGAGCTCATTTCTAGTAGGTAAAAGCAGGCATGTACCTACAGAGACTCCAACACGCAAGTCAATAAGTGTATATGGTGAATAATGTATGATAAGAAGTTACTTGTGTCTTGTTGTGATGTCTACATATATAGGAGTCATTGAAGTGGAGTTAAAGATAAATACTATGATTTTATAGTCTGATTATATCTTTTGGAGGGTGATTGGGTGAGATATATTTTTGGAGCTTTAGGTAAGATATTTAATCTTTTTGGAGCCTTGGTTTGAGATGGTGGGGTGTGTTAGAGGTGTTCATTGGGTTGGTGACCCAATGATCCAATCCAACCCAAAGTGATTAGGTTGATTTTTTTGTAGATTGGGTGAAACTCAACCCAACCCAACTCAATACCCTACAAAATGGGTGACAAGTTCATTGAGTTGAACCTGAGACCTAACCCAACCTAAAAATTATATTATATTATTATTATTTATTATTTTAAATTTAAAAATATCTTTAATAGTTTAGTTTATAACCAATTCTGAAGTTATTATTGATTGACTAATTATGTTTCTGAAGTTATAACAATGATATGTCCAAAACATGTTATTGATTACTGTAAAAATATGTTATGTCAAAGACTAAACCCATGGGTTTTTAAGATTTAGGCCAATGAATTATTTTTATCTATAAAACTGTAACATGTCTTTGAGCAAAAGCCTTTTAAATAATGACAAAGTTCAGATAGAATACTTTGTATTGGAAATATAACTTAATTAGAAGAATGAAGACAAATAATCCTACTAGTGTAGTAATGTTTGGTTATAGATGTGTGTTATGACTTATGGGAATTGATTCTTCACACTATGAGAACTAATAGTTTATTGTTTATTTTTATGGTACAACAATGATATATTTTATTTTTAAAAAAAAATATATAAAAAAGTTCTAAACATTCAATTTACTCTTTAAAAAAATATTTTTTAAAACGGTGATCCAATTAACTCAACCCAACCCAACCCAACCTGTTCAATGATGAGTTAGGTTGGGTTTAATAAAAAAAACAAAAACTTAACACAACTCAACCCAATAAGTTGTGATTGGATTGAGTCTTAAATTTGTCTAAACCTGACACAACCCAACCCGTGAATACTCCTAGGATGTGTGATTTCTTGGGTCAAGGTGTATCTTAGAATACAAAATAAGATGATAATATGACTATTATCTTGAAATACTTTCATTAAAAAAAATCGTGAAATACAGCAAGTTTTCTATTTTGTTTTTTTTCTTCTATAAATATGCTCAAAATTAACTAAATTCTAATTAATGTGCAATGGAAAAAGAAAACAAAATGCTAAAAGAAAAACCAGTCACGTGCACGACATGCAACAGCAACCCCCTTCCTTAGAGTCATTCCTTTATTAAATGCAATCCATTGTTCTATTAAATGATTTAACTTAATTAAAGGGTAAGTATATACGTTTAGGGTTATTAAATGCAATCCATGATTTTAGAGATTGTAATTAATTTTAGAAATTGTTATGTGTATATATACTTTATTGTTATATATGTTTTCATATTAATATGATGAACAAAAAAATATCCATAAGGTGAGTCTGTATTTAATAACAAGTCGAAAATATTAGTCCAACAAAAGTCTTGGAAAATAATTGCATCCTCACATTTAATTGTGAGTTGTTTAAATTAATTCCCAAAAAAAGAATAAACGTACTCATATCTAATTATTGATAAATTTAAAAAAGAATTAGGTCACATTCCATAACATTAATTCTGTAACGCCGACCTCTCACATTCCTATATTCTTTCTTCATTACGTGGACCCACAATTCAGCATTTCAGATTTTTCAGCTGGAGTTAAATTCGATATTTTCTTTCTTTTTTTCTTTTTTTCATTTAAATATTTAGAAACAATAAAATCCTCGTTAATGTTTAAAGCAAGGAGGAAAAAACAGTAGATGCAGCAGGATAATTAAATAATTACCACTATGGATGTTTTTAAAATTATTGATAGCTAACGTTCTAGATTAATAATCTAGGAAAGGAAAAAATATTTATTTGGATTCTAAATTGTAGCTTTATGATTTGACAGTATTTTTTTTATATAAAAATAAAGGAGTAGAGTAAAAGAATGTACTTGTATAAATAAATAAATAAATAGTAAATATACGTTTGATCTTGAATATCAACCTTTATGACTTATAATCTGGACCTTACAAAGTTACTACACTGTTCTTGGGAAAACTCTTTTGTAATGTTTTATTTTTCGAAAATTTTTATATAATTTATTACAATTTATATATTGAAAATTACTTTGTGGCTATAGTTGTAAAAAAGAATTACTTTGATTCGTTAAGCTTATCCTACCTAATCTACTTAGTAAGTGAGCTGATTCAACTCAATTCACCATTCTTTCATGTTTAAAAAAATTATTCCGTTTCATCACAGGTTAGTTGATTAAAAGGACCGCATACCAAAGCCTAAAAAATTAAAAAAATATTTTTTAAGAAGAAACTTTTAATATTCTTAAATATATTAAAATTTAAATAACTTATAATAGTCTTATTTTTAAATTTCATGAGTTTAAAAATAAAACCAAAATATTTAAATGATATTTTTCACTAAAAATCTACATTTATAATATATTAAATATTAGTTTAAAAATATAAAATATTGATTAAATGATACCAACAAACTAAAAAATATATTGTAAGAAAAATATAAGTTAAATAAGTGACATAATAATTTAAAACTTAAAAATAAAATAAAAAATTTATTCACATAATAATGAAAAATAAAACTTACGTGGGTTGGTAGGTCAACCCATATGTTCAATATATTAAGCTTGTTTTTACTTTTTAGACCTGCCCAAGCCTGAACCTGTGATAGGTCGGGTTCAGATCCGTTTTGACAACTCTACTTGTGGTTTTTACTTGTCATGAGTGATTGACCACTAGATTCTTTTTTTAAAAATAATAAAAACATTATTCATTATTTTTGCTTCAAACAGTTTCTTCTCTTTGTATGTACCTAAGCAAATTCGAAGGCAAAATCATAAGTTTAAGCAACTAAATTACGGAAATGTATTACATTACATGATTCAAGTTTTACCCACCCTCTCAAATGCACTCCAATAATGCTCATATCTAGAAGAGTTGTAGCTCAAACTGAATACACATATTGCAAACTGCTCTAATTGCTAGATTTACCAAATGACCTTTTTTTTTTTGTTTTTGAAGTCTTCTATTTGAACATTAATTAAATTTTGCTTATCCTCATCCAACACCATCTTTTCTATGCATGTAATTAGACCTTTTTTAACCTCTATATCAACTCTAAAATTTGGTCCATAATACAATTCATGATTAAGATAATAGGTAACAACATGTAGAGGCTTGTGAAGTTGGTTATCCTATCTTCCATCAATGATATTCGATATAGGCTCATAACTAAAATAAAATAAATCAAATCAGAGTTTGATTTTGACTAAAATAAAACAGCAAACAAATAATTATAATTTGTAAACATAATCATTTAATCATACTTTTTTTCATTCAACTCTTTTTGGATTTTTTCCTTAGCTTGGTCAATTACCTCATAAAGAAACCCCATAGCTGGTTTCTCCTCTGAATCAACCATTTGAAGAACTTTAATTAAAAGACATGCACCTTTACGACAAATTACAATATTTTTCATCCAAAATTCTTTATCCAAAATGATATCATCAAGCAATCTCCCCTCTTTTGTTGTTGCAAATTTTATATCCTTCCATTGATTGCTCGTAAAAATTCTAACCAAAGCACTTTTGCTCTCATGAATACAACCTAAACAAAGGTAAGAAGTGGCAAAACGAGTTAAATCTGGCCTTACCAAGTCTTTTCCTTTTGTGAAGTAATGTAGTAGTAAACAAATGAGAGCACTCCTTCAAAATATATATATATATATATATATATATATATATATATATATATTTGTTGTTATTTTTCTTGCTTTAGGAATTGTTTCTTGATGAATGAGAATCTTCTTTTCAAAATATTCTAGCATCAAGTTGATACAATGTGTACATGGTATCTAATACAACCTTGTCCTCTTTTCCATCAACAATTTCCCAACAACTTTATAGTTAATAACATTTTCTATCATAATTTGGATGCCATTCTCTTCTCCAACCTCTCCAATAACCTCATTTATCATCTGAAACGATTTATCAGCTATTTTTGTTATAGAAGAAGCATAAATAGGCTTAAAAAATATTGTTCCCTTAAGACTATTCATTAGAAAATTTATTATAATTTTCCTTTTCTTGTCGATCCACCTATTAGTCATTATTTCCCTGTTTGCTTCCATGCATGTAATTGTATGTTCTTCCAAAGATTGACTTTTGTCCTATACTTCTTCTTTTAATGCTTAACTTTGATGTCATTATAAGAAAGAGGTTTAAATCTTAAATCATATTTTGCAACTGATTCAATCATATTAAGAAATTATTCACTCCTTGCCAAATTGAAAGATATGTCATTAAGATAAAAAAATCTTTCAATTTCTCTACATGCATCCTCTCTCAGATCCTTGTTGAACATGCTACTAATGGTGGATTGTGTGCTCATTCCCCTTTTCTTAAATATATTTTAGATTTGCCAATCTTAATACTTTTTCTCTTTTCACCAACTTTTCCATCTTCCTCATTCTCCAAAACTTGATTTCTTCATCAAATTGTTTTACAAATTAAAAACAATATTCCACATCTTTTTCTTCACTTCATCACTTACGTATTTACAAGCTCTAATATCCTTTTATATTCTAGCTAAGTGATGTTTTAATCTATAAACACCCTTTGTTAATACCTTTTGATAATATTTACACTGAATTTTCTTTTGGTTCCCATCAACACAAATACCATGATTCCAAGCCACATCTGTTTTTCTTCCAATGCATTCTTGGCAATTGTTTTTCCATGCAAAATTGGAGGTCGAGAAAGGGCACCGACATTTGGTCTTGTATTTGTCATCTTTAAAAGAAAATGTGTCTTGGTTCAAATTCAAATTAGAACAGACTCAACAGAAAATGAAGTCGTATTATGGCAGAAAATAAAGGTTAAAATGAAGTGGTAGAGAAGAGACTGAGTACCTTCAACTTGACGGAAAAGACGAACTATGGAAGAAGATGAGCCACAACGCAAAAAAGTGTTTGAGACTTGGAGAAGAAGGGTGAGTGCATGAACGTATGAGACTTAGAGAAGAAGGGTGAGTGCATGAGCATTTAAGACTTGGAGAAGAAGAGTGAATGCGTGAACCGTGAGAGTGACTATTTCTTTATGTAATGGAGAAGAAGAAAAACAAACGTTTGAGACTTAGAGAAGAAGTGAGTCAAGTGACCCACTTGCGTAGTGGGCCTTGTGGCTTTTGGGTTTTCAAAATCCAAACCCGCAAAACAAAGATATTCAAAACTCAAAAGATGTAACGATTCTGTAATTTTGATTCTGTCAATTCTACTTGAAAATGAGTTTGAGTGAGGAAAAGCCCATCAAAATAGTAAAATCATGCATTTTTATGAGTTGAGTGGCAATTCTATCAATCTTACTGGCAACACATTTTTTGGCATTTTTTTAAATAAACTTCTTGTTATTTGATTGAAATTTATACGAAATTACAAATGTAGACGAGTCTCGCTTATCAATATATATTACGGTAAATGAAGAATGATACTAATACTTGTAGTTTCTTTATATTTCCTGAGACATGTACTCTCTCACATTGACTCAAATATCGACTTGAACAGACAAAGTCCGTCCTCTCTATTTCATTTTCGTTGTATCCGACTCCAACATCTTGGAATCCTATCTATAACATCGATTGTATAATACTTTTCTATACTTTAATTCTTTACCAAACTATATACTATTAACATGGCAGTGTTTAGTAAAAAGGTGTTAAGTCCTGATCTTTTTCCTCCGGGTGCATGGAAATAATGGGCTGGGACTATATTGTATCACACGTGAAATTATACGTACCTCATGTAAAACAGCAAAAAATAATGAAGGAAAATAAGGTAATAAACTTCAATTCTATATATCCTAGTTTGATAATTATTTATTTAAAAAAAAAGGAAAAGAAAAAGAAAAGTTTCCAGTTTGATTAAAGAAATAACGATTGAGAGCGTGGCTTTCCACACCCATGAGTGAGCACGGCACGTGAGTTATCCATTTGTTTTCAATGAAATGGTAGGTCCACCCTTCGTCAAATTTTAATTAAATTTCATTTTCTTGGTTCATGTTCAACAGCGACGTACCATATTCTTCGTAAACCATTATTACCATAAATAATATTCACAGGGGCTTCAAGCCGTCGGAGCGGAGAGGTCTCAATTTGAGTTATTCTCATGTTCTTTTCAAACATTACTTTGGTAATCTTCCTGTAATAAGGAAACATTAAATAGTTTTAAGGCACATTAATAGTTTTATACCGTTAAGTAATTAGTATGATTTTCATGCAATTATTATCAAATTTTATTACAAATAAAAAGTGCGTAGGAGGGAGATCAAATGTAACTTCCACCAAATTTTATCCCACATAGTTTTCAATATTATATAATTTTATTTTAAAATTCATTATTGATAATTGAAATTTTCTTTTATACAAATTAAATCATATATTCCAAAATTTAAAAAATTGATTATTAAAAAAAATCAAATTATTCATATTTTAGTATATTTTAATAAATATATATTACATTTATTTTTATTTACATGTATGAATGAGGTAACACATATTTTAGAAATTAAATTCAATCGTGTACTTTGAGATCAACTTAGTGTGAAAATAAAAATGGTTAATCACAACCTGCCCATTATTATATTTGACGATTAAGATTATTTTAATTAAAAATAAAAATATTAACTTTAGTAATCTCTTATGTGAAGATGAGAATGGTTAATAATAACCATTAAATTAAGATAGAATGTTTTGATTAAAATACTTAAAATTCAAATTAAAACATCATTTAATTAACAAATTTCTAAAAGATTTATCAAATAAAAATTTAATTATACAACATTTTAAATATTAATTCATCACCATTATTCCATGATGATTACAATTACCACCATCATGAGTTCAAGGTCACCCTTGTTACCACCGTTAAGATTAACTTTTGCTATCATTAATAAGATTGTCTTTACCATTATACTACTAATGGCAATAATAATAGTAACTAGGATGGCAATTGAATTGTTATCATAGTAGGTGAGAGTTAAGTATGATCTTTTTAAATTTAATGATTTACACCTAGTATAATGAATAATTACTTTTAATTATTAAATTTTAAGAAAATAAAAACATAGTTCTTTTAAACTTATTATTGAAGTTAATAAATCCCTTCTTTATTATAATAATATTTTTTATAATAATAATAATGGATTTACCTTAAATATTTCTACGCTATCTAATGACTAGCTAGTTTTGTTTTTTTATAATTTCATAAGCTACTAATGGTTATAAGTTTTTAATCTCAAACCTACATTTTCATTTTTGGGAATGCCCAAATTAATCATTTGACATTTGAGATTTTGGTTTAAAAAGGTTAAACAAAATAACGGGGGGAAAACACAGAAAGGCAATGTTTTGGGGAAAAGGTTGAATAGTACAGTACAATCTGATACGAGTCCGGACCCTCATGCCTCATGGAGCGGCATGTACAGCAGGCGTCTGCAATGCATTCAGCTTAGTGGAAGCAGACGACATGTATAAAAAATAAAAAAAATAACAAATAGATTGTTCATGAAAATAATAATTAAAGTGATTGCATTGGTCGGATGTGTCCAAATTCATTATCCTGGTTTAAGTTTATGTAATTCTTTTAATTATATTTAATCCAAACTAACACTTTAAGAAATGGACTGGTTTGGATAGTTTTTAATCAACTTTAAACATTTAATATATTTTAAATTTTTTAAAATTAAGTTGAATAGAAATTAAATTAATTTATTGTGATTGTTATTGTAATATTCTTAAGAAAAATAATTTATTTATGGCATAAGAACACATAAAAAATATAAAAAAACACATAAAATATTTATGTGTATATATATAGTGTGTTTGATTTGTTATTTTAGATAGTTCATTTCAACTAAGTTTAATAAGTATAAAGTTAAAAACTTTTTAAGGTAGCTATCAGTTTTTTTAAAAAACTACTCTAAGAATATATTTGGCAAAATGAGTTAAGTAAATGATCTCCTATTTTTATCTACTAGCACATTTTCTTTTACAACTTTATCTTTCATTAATTATGTATTATCTCTTACTAATTCTCCCATACAACCTCTCTCTCGTACACTAATGTATTTATAGTAATTATAAATTTAAATATATAATTATACAATATTATAATTTAAATTTGATATATTTAATTATAGAAAATTATAATTTAAATATATGACTATAGTAATTTGTAATTTAAATATGTAATTATAATTAAAATATACAATTAAAAAATTTTATATTTAAATATATGATTATTATAATTTATAATGTAAATATGTAATCAATTTATATTATTAAAGTGTTTTATAATTATTTTAAATACCTTATTATTGATCTAATAATTAATTATGTTCTTATTTGTTATTTTAGAACTTTCGGCTAGTTTTATCAAACACATCAATTTTTTTTTAGCTTCTTCAGCTAGCTTTTTTCACTAGTTTTGGCAAATACACCAAAAAATTGAAAGTTGAATAGGTAGTTGGAAATGTTTGCTAATATTAGTTAATCAGCTAACTAAAAGTTATAAAATGATAAATAAGGACATCATTAATAATTGAATAAAAATTAGGTATTTAAAATATTATAATATATTTTAATTATATAAATTGATTACATATTTAAATTATAAATTATTATAATTATATATTTAAATCATAAATTTCTATAATTACATATTTAAATTATAATTTCTATAATTATATATTTAAATTATAAATAACTATAATTACATTAATAAAGGGAAAAAATTATGAAAAGGGATTCTATTATAGGAGGAAAGAGAATTAGCGATGACAATACATTAATTAACGAAAGGTAAAGTTATAAAAGAAAATCAACTGAAAATAAGAGATTTATTGAAAAATCCTTTTGGAGTAAGTTTTTCAAAAGAGCTAGTGGCTAACTAAAAACATCCTAACTTTGTGCTTACCAAATGAAGGCAAAATCATTTTAGTTAACTTTTTAACTTTTAGCTAGCTAAAATGACATACTAAATTCAAAGATCTTCAATTTTCAGCTACTAACTAATTTTCTTTTACAACTTTATCCTTCATTTATTAATGTATTGTTCTCCTATTAATTCTCTTTCTTCAAATCACACAATCTCTTTCTTGTCATTCTTTCTCTTTCATTAATGTAATTATAGTAATTCATAATTTAAATATATAATTATTAAAATTATAATTTAAATATGTAATTTAAATTTTATATATTTAATTATAAAAAATTATAATTTAAATATATAATTATAAAAATTTATAATTTAAATATGTAATTATATAAATTTATAATTTAAATATGTAATTATAATTTAAATATATAATTATAATAATTATAATTTAAATTAATTTATATTATTAAAATATTTTATAATTATTTTAAATACTTTATTGTTGATCTAATGATTAAAAATATCTTAATTTATTATTTTATAACTTTAACTAATTTATAAGCTAATTTTATTAAAAAAAATTAATTTTTTTTTAATTTTTAACTGGTTTTTCAACTTTTTATTAACAGGTAAGCTCACATGTTGACGGTTATAAACTAAAATTCAGGAAACAGTCCAAAAATGAAAAGGTTTTAATAGTTTGAGTCATGTTTAAATGAAACACACACACTAAAAATTCGACCCAAATTTATTGGATTATTTTGACTTGTTGGTCAAATCAGATTTGTGGGTGATTCATACCCGTAATCCTTCATTAGTACAGAGAGAAGAGAAATATAAATAAGTAACCATCCGTAGAATTGACCCCACTGGCAAAGCTTTAGTAAAAAATTAAGGAGAGTAAAAATTAAATCTATGTTATTAAGTTTTTATTTTTTTAAATTTATAATTTTAGTCTTGTATGTTTTAAAAATATATTTAGTTTTCATAATTTTAGTTTCACTACTTATTATAAAACAGAAACATTTGATCTTTTAATTTTTGTATAAGTTTAGTTATTCTATCAAAATAATTATGATAATAATTAATTAGTCATGAAGTGCAATTGTGATGGTTAAAAAGAGTTGACAGACTCAATATAATATAATAAGAAAAATAAGTTCATGCATTAATAGTAAATTTTTTTTACATTTATATTTAGTTATAACTCATTATTTATATAAATTTTAAAGTATTAATAAATAAAAATAAATTTTAACAATATATGAAAAATTATAATTAAATATAAATGTAAAACTATTTTAAACTAGTAATTTATAAATGTCAAACTCATATAATAACAAAAAAGTTTTATTAATATTTTACTATATAAATATATACAGGTATACAAGGAGTTTAAAAATTTTATAGGGGACCCTGTCCCCAAATAGCCCTGGCATTGATTGACGCAATGCAAATTTGGTTTAGCATTGGATAAGCTAAACATACATGGATTTATGATAAACGTCCGAGTAATTTTCATTTTCCATATCCAAATTGAAACTTGAAATTCAAAATGCAAAACCAAACATGCTTACAAGTGGCATAAGGCCCTAACGTGTTTGCATGTAGAAGAAGATTCATTTAGGGGAAGGTCTTGATTTCTTCTGTATACAATATTCTTTTGTGGGTTAGGAGAGATCCATATTTTTTGACCTAGGTGCAAATATACACTATAAATAGTTAATTAGTAATCATTTAATTTAATTTTTTTGGTGAAGATTAATTTTATTTGAATCCTATGTTTTAAAAAGGATTAATTATTTTGTACGCCTAGATTCTATTTGGGCCACCAGTAACACTAGTAATAAATAATGAAACTCCATAAAAGACGCACTTTGATCTCATGATACCATACGCGAGGTAAGGGTAAGGTACATACTACACTACAAAATTAAATAATGAATAATGAATAGTATACTATACTACCCGACCCCGACCCCGACCCCCACGTACCTGATTCAGAAATAAAAAGGCTACACTATTTTCCCTACGAAATTTACTCTTTCCCCCTCTCTGTATTTATCTGACTTAGTTCACATGCTACCCTGCAACCAAGGAATCTGACAAAATTTAATAATAAATAAATAAAAGCAAAGCAAACAAACCACTTCCCTCTCTCTCTCTCTCTCTTTCTTTCTTTCTTTCTTTCTTTCTGTTTCCTCTGTCACTCCCCATTACTATTGCAGTGTAGCAAACTCCATTAAGCAAAAAATCACTCTTTTTCTCTCCCTTTTTCTCCCACCATCCAAATCCAAGTCTCTTTCTCTTCTTCTAAAAGGTGAAGTACTCTCTATCACTTTGTGCCTATACTGGCTCTCCCAACAATGGAAGCTTTCACCCTGCTCAAATACTGGAGAGGCGGTGGTGCTCTCGGACTTCCAACTTCTTCCGACGCACCCACTTCACGCGCCACCGCCGTCGAAAACGAAAATGCAACAACCGAAAGCGACGACGACAACGAAAACGACAACGACGACGATGGTCCCTTCTTCGACTTAGAGTTCACCGTACCCGATGAAGACGTTAACGAAAATCCAAACAGCAACCACGCCCAAGAAGAAGAAGAAGAAGAATCTGACGGCGAGAGAGAGTTTAAGTTCACTCTCTCCCCTCGTAGTGATCCCAACCTTTCGCTGTCTCCTTCGGAGGATCTCTTCTTCAAGGGAAAGCTGGTGCACGTGGACCCCTCCGAACCTAACTCCAAGCCTCAGTTCACCGCCTCCCTCTTAAAATCCGCCACCAAATTCCGCGTCTTCATGTTGGGCCTCAAGAAGCCCAAGCCCACAGACAAAGACTCCGACTCCGCTCCCGAGGCCCATAAGGAGAAGAAGCACTTCACCGTCAAATTCAAAGTCGAAGAGGTCCCCATCGTCTCTCTCTTCAGCTCCAAAGCCACCAAAAACCACAACAAGCACGACCCACCCTCCGAAGAGAAACGTTTCTCCAAGGAAGTCATGCAAAAATATTTGAAAATGGTGAAGCCTCTTTACATCAGAGTGTCTCGCCGCTACGGCGACAAACTCGCCGCCGAATCGGAACCTGTTGCCGCCGCTGAAACCAACTCCAAGACTAGTACTCATACTCAAACTCAAACTCAAACTCAAAAACTACCCGCAGGGCTTAGCGTTGTGTGCAAGCATTTAGGGAAAAGCCGGTCAGCATCTTCGGCGGTGGCGGCTGCTCCGCCGCCATTTGTGTCATCCAAACGACGCGATGACTCTCTGCTGCAGCAACAGGATGGAATTCAAGGTGCCATTTTACACTGCAAGAGATCCTTCAATGCCTCTAGAACCGGTAACGCGTATTAATTAATGAATTAAGTCCCTTTTATTTTTGCCATTTAATGGTTGTAGTTGATTGAATATAACAAGTGGTGATGTGATGTGTACTTGTGGCAACAGAGTGCGAGTCTTCTCAGCTGCCGCGGTGTGTGAGCCATCCATCGCACGATGAAGCCAAAGAGAAGCGGCTTTCAACATAAGCTTACTTACTACTTCCTTTCCAATGTCACCACCGCCGGTGTCAGTGTGTAAAAAGGACAGTGTTATTATTAGATTACATTTCACACCACAAGGAAGGTAAAAACAGAGTCGTGGCCCACCTTCATTTGTTTCTCATCCATTAGCTTAGCCACTCTTCTTTTCTTCCTTGCTAGCTGCTAGTGTAAAATGTAAAAGCTCTTTCCGATAAAAAAGCCAAAACAAAAATCAGACCTTTTCCGTCTATGTTTCTCTTGGACGTATCTCTATGTATCTTTCTATCTAATGTAGCTATCCACTGCACAACCCAGATCCAATCCAATATCTAATCTAATTTGTACAAATTGATTAATTGCTTCTCACCCATTGACTTCAGCTACCAATCTTAGTGTATTGGGTATTTTAATAATCGACATTTTAAAGATGATTCATGAATCTAATATAATTGGGTATTTTAAACCTTGTCTGGTCTAGTGGTCTAGCGGTCAAGGTGCAAGGTGCAAGGTGCCGGGTAAAAAGAAATGGTTCAACTAATAATAATTATTGGGGTTGATTTCATAAAGTTTGAAACTTTTAATAATATGAAGCATCATGGTTACTCGAGAGAAGGGAAAATTTGGTCAGAGAAGTGGGAAAGAGAGGGACATGAGCAGTGAAAGTTAGATTTTCTTTTGGGGGAAGAGAGGAAAAAGAGTTATTGGACCGGAGAAAGAGGGTGGAAATGGAATTTTACTTGGGAGGAGAAACGAGAAACTAAAAAGTGACATGTTGATGTTCTGTGCAAATGCAAACTGGTTTGGGTCGTTGGCTATGTAATCACATGTGTGTGATGGCTAGAAGGTATCGGAATTGGCGAAATAGTGTCTGTTTTATTAATTTTGGTGCACCGATTCGTGTGTGTCGGGATATAACGTCGTATATTCAATTTGTCTCTTTGTGTCACATTTGGACCCCAAGATACCCCTACTAAGGGCACTTGCCACGTCGTCGTAAAAGTTGGATGGGAACCCCCATCCACCATCCCAAGCCCAATGGGCCCACAAAGTTTCATTTGCGTTGATGGTTTCCAGGGCCCACTACAAAACCCAGTTCCTTAAAATCTTTCCCACCGCTTGCATATGTCATGGTATTAAACTTTGTCGTCATTTTCGTTTCAGAAGGGGACAACTTAATAATATAATAAATCTACGACTCGTTTCAAAATGAGGACAAATATGAGTATAATTGGGGTTTGACAGTTAAATAGCTTGTGTCTCCCGTTTCTAGGATGGATAACTTATCGTGATTTAACACATCTTGTATTTTGCGGGATCTTGTGTGCTTACGGTTTAAACTTGCTATAAAATGTTTCCCTATTATGGGCAAGAACGTTTTCGACATTACATGCTTACTGAAGATGAACGATGGGATTCATCACATTCGTCCATTAATTCTTGATGAAAATATGAATAGCGAAAGAATAAAACCATTCATTCTCCATCAAATTAAACTATTTTTTACAATAAACATTTCTCTTTAATACATTTATTTTTTATAAAATTATAATTCAGTCTGTGTTTTAAACTATTAACTGAGATCAAGTTTAGCTCAGCTGATTCAACACGATACAAACTCATGCTATCTTAAACTTCTATAAAAAAAAATAAAAATCAAATTATAAATCAAATGAAACCATAATTATTTTGATTTGTGAATAGTATTTATAAAAGAATTATTGAACTTTGAAAGGTTTTAAATTATTTTACCTTTGATTTTTTTTTCCTTCTTCAAATTTTCCTTTACTACAGTTGGCGGATGAGAGCATAATCAGGATTTTCTTATAAGGGATCAAAATATATTATTAGAATTTTCTAATAAAAACATTACATATATTTTATTGGCAAAAACATTTTTATTCAACTAAAAAAGTACACTTATTCTAAAGTATTATATTCTCTAATCTTTAAGAGAATCTTTAATGTAAGGTTTTAAATAGAAATACTAAACCAAGATCTATTATTGGAAAATATTTATCGTTAAAAGTAGAAATTGCAATCTCTAGTTTGGAGATTGAGGTCTTATACATGGCCTGTAAGAGCTATAAATGTGTATATTCATTTATCTTTTAAAATAAATTTAATATTTTGTCAAAAAATAAATTTTAAATAGTGGAGTTTCTTGTAACTCATAAAATATCTCAAGATCTTATCTTAAATATAAGATATTTCATTAGAAGAAAAAAAGATAAAATATCTTAAAATAATGTAATATTGTAGGATTTACAAAATAGTCTTTTAAAATCTCAAATGAGATCTAGTGATAAAGATATCCTAATATAATACTAATATATAAATAAATCTTTAAATAATGAATATCTATTGATTTTGTCTATAAGTATATTTTACTAGCGTTGGGACCGAATTATATTTATTGTGATTTGTAACACTTGAATATTCTTAAATTTAAAGACCTTTTATGTAATTGAAGGTTTATTCAAATATTAAATTTCCTCTCAATGTATATAATTAAATTAAAAGACTTTCAGCAAGTCATCTTCCATTTTATGAAAAAATCAAGTCTGAAGTAACTAAATAAAAGTCTAAATAATCAATGTGAAGAGAGAGGTTATAAATATAAATATCTATTAAAAAAAAAACTATATTAACATTTACCTAATGATAAAAACAGAAAACAAAAACCATGAGCCACATGCACATGTCATAAACGCATAATTGACAATAAAGGAGAAATAAATTATTGATATTCACAATGCCACAAAATTTATATAAAAAAACATCCCTTATTCTAAGAGTAAACGACTTATTCTTCATCTTAGAATTCATTTTTTGGAAATCTAATGACTAAAATAAGTTGATTACAACTATTTAATTTTAAGAAAATGAACGGTGAAGATGAAAAGTAAAGACTTGATTGATTTTTTTTTTAATTTTTGAAAATATTTTTTCAAAAATTGTTTTTAAAAATTGTTTTCTGGAAGAAGAGAAAAAAAAACTTGTTTTATAAGTATTATTTGAAAACTTTTTTGAAAACATGAAAATGGAAAAAAGTTTGTTCATATTTACATAAATGTCATTAATAAAAAACAAAAAAACAACTTATTCTAATTGTATTTTGAATTTTGAAAACAAGAAGAAAAAACTGAAAAACAAAACTACTTATAGTAATTTCTATTTTTTAGTTTTTAAAAATTAAAAAAATTATAATTGTTTTTAAAACTATTTTAAGAAAACGGTAACCAAACAAGTTTTTTAGTTTTTAAACACTAAAAAATCAAAACTATTTTCGAAAACTGTTTTAATAAATAGTAACCAAACAAGATTTTTAGTTTTGAAATCATAAGATACTAAAAATAGTTTTATAACGTTGATATCAAATAGGCACAACTGACATTAAGTCTCTTATACGAGCGAGTAAATCCTTCTTCTTGGAATAGGTCTTTATTTATATAGAGTAAGATAAGAAATCTACTAAAAAAGTATAAGTATAAAAAACTCAGGATTGATTTGATTTTGTTTTTTAGTTTTTAAAAAAAGTTTTCAAAAACTGTTTTCTGGAAGAAAAGGAAAAAAAATGTTTGATAAGTGTCATCTGAAAACTGTTTTGAGGATGTAAAAATGGAAAAACTTGTTCATATTTATTAAAATTTCATTAATGAAAAAAAAAATATTTTGATTGAATTTTGAATTTTCAAAATAAAAATAGAAAACTAAAAAGCAAAATTACTTTTAGCTATTTCTCTTTTTTAGTTTTTAAAAACTAAAAAACCAGAATTATTTTCGAAAACTGTTTTCAAAAAACACTATCCAAACTAGTTTTTTAGTGTTTAAATACTAAAATACTGAAAACAGTAATATAAAATTGGCAACAGTTTTATAAAACTATTTTCAATATTTTAGTATTTAAAAACTAAAAACCTCGTTTGGGTAGTGTTTTCTAAAAACAGTTTTAGTTTTTGAGTTTTTAAAAACTAAAAAACAAGAATAACTAAAAGTAGTTTTGCTTTTCAGTTTTCTATTTTTGTTTTAAAAACTCAAAATACAATCAGAATATGTTGTTTTTTTGTTTTTCATTAATAAAAATTTAACAAATATGAATAAGTTTTTTCCATTTTTACATCTTTAAAACAAGTTTCAAATAACACTTACCAAATAAGTTTTTTTTTCTTCCCGAAAATAGTTTTTGAAAATATTCTTAAAAAATCTTTTCAAAAACTAAAAAAACAAAATCAAACTAGTTAAACTCTTACAGTAAAATTTAAATATAAAAAAAATTGATTATTTATTACGATCATTCAATTTTAATAAAATAAATTATGAGAATTTACTGCATTAATTATTAAAATGCAGCAAATCCAGTCTAAAATACGAAAACGACAAAATAACTTATTCCAATAAATAAAGTAAATATAATAAAATCTAACCAAATTCTGAAAAATAAAAGCAAGCTAAATATTTGTCTCTGTTTATGATAAAATCTATTAATATTAGATGATTAAAATCATAGTCCAATTTTTATCAATAAAGATTAAAAGAAATTCAAGACTTAAACTAGTTTTTTTTAGATATATAAATATAAGTGCATAATATTTAAAAAGTAAGGATATTAAGAAATAAGCAAAAAGGAAGTCAATTTTAAATTATCTGTTGAATATATATATACAACAGCCCTTAGTTACAACCCCTTTTTAATTATATTTTTATTTTTATAAGCCTATGGTAATAGGATTATTTTTACTCTTCTTATCTATATTTCTACGCACTTTATCCACACATGTTTGAATGTCGCCATTTTTTTCTTATAATATAATATAATAAATTATGTAGACATATAAAATTTGTCTTTACTACATTTAATATTTTATTTTTTTAAGATTTTTGTAAATTACCTCCTGAAGTCAAGGATGACAAATAAACTCGTACTTATAGGTAATCTCTGAGTACCCAATAAGATTTTTAAGAATAAACTCACCTTGAAGTTGACGGAGAATCCCCAATTTGATCGCATGATAAATATCCAATTTGTTAAGTCGGGGATGTGGATAGAGATGTGGATATACATACCCACCGTGTACATGTCTCCACTTCACTTTACTCTTATTTTAATGAATAAAATATTCATTTATTTTTTAAAAAAAGAAATGTTTAACATTGATTTAACAAATTGAAAACTTTATATTTATTAGATAATTTTTTAATCAATATTATTATATTCAAAAAAATTATTTTTTACTAAATATTATTATAATTTTTTTTACAAACTTTAAATTTACTAAATTTTGTGTTGTCATGCCTAAATATAACCAAAGCAAAAAACTAAGAAATTTTTGTGGCGTTTTAAAATGGAAAAAAATGCGAAGTGTAATACGACAAATTTCAAAAAGTTACAAGTAATTTATTCAAAAAAGTATTTCATGTTTTCAACTTTTCTTATTTTATCGAAACCTTTTTCAGCCAACCGAAATTACAATCGCTCCTGAAACGGCGTAAATGACTAACAGGTTCTGTTGAGCCTGTTGGGTCTATTGGGCTTTCCTTTAAGTACTCATTATTCTATTCACTGATTAGTAAAAATACTTTTATCAATTAATTTTAATTAACATTGTGAATTCAAATTTTATTTAACAAACACTAATAACATAAATCAGATTAATTCCTCAATTATATTTTTATTAAAATCAATTGAATTCTAAATTTAGTTTATTTTAATAATTCCTGCCATAGATTGCTCATAATTCTAAATAAACCATAATTTGTTTCCACCATTGACTGTTGTTGATGCGAAAAATTATTCAATAAGTAGTGAGTTAAGCATAAATAGTGAATGATACACTTGTATGTAAAACAGATGAGTGCATGTTAATACAGATTTTACTATAAACAAGGGTATACAAGAATTTTAGTAATCAATCCATCAATTTTGTATATAGTTTTATTATGTTTTAGAATTTAATTAAAGCCCAAACACAATAGGAGAATTGGAGTAAGTCGATTGGGCTTGAGATGTTTCAACCATGAGAGAAAAGAGAATTTTAATTTCTACTTACTTTAATTTCAATTCTCACCTACGAGTGAAAAAAACACTAATATATTCTCAATGTTTTTATTTTAGGACAACGGTTTGCTAGAGAGTAAAAAAATTACAAATTTTTTTATCCTCTTACGAATCGTTACTGAAAAGTAAAAATAATTTCATTAAGTAAATTAATATAATAAAAATGTAATTATCATAATAAAAAATAATAAATTAAACAAATATATTAAAATAATAATTAAGTACACTAAAAAATAATTAAATTATTATAGTAAAAAATAAGAAATTAAATAACTATACTACATGTAATTAACTATACTAATTAAATATTTAATTAAATAACTATACTAAACACATAATTCATTAAATAAATTAATATAATAAACATGTATTTATTATAATAAAAAAATAATAAATTAAGCACACTAAAAATTAATTAAATTATTATACTAAAAAAATAAGAAATTACATTACTATACTATAAAAAACAAGAAAATTAAATAACTATATTACATTTATACACTAATAAGAGGCGAGGAGAGAAAGGGTGGAGGCAAAAAATAAGGTGAGAAGAGAGAGTGACGTTGGACAAAATTATGTAAGGAAGAAAGGAGAGAGAGGTAATCAGGGATAAAATAGAAATTTAGAAAAAAAAATTAAAAGAGTAAGTGTTACTTCAAACTAGGGTAGATGTTAATTCAAATCCCCCAATCATAAAGGGTATCAAAAGATTTAAACAAATTATATTCAACCCATATTGTTAAAAAGGTTTAAATAAGTTTTTTTAGTTCCTAAGACCCCGTTCGAGGTGGTTTTGAGTTTCTGATTTTTTATTTTGAAATATATTTTGAAAACAGAAGCCTGTTCGGCAAAAATGGTTCTGTTTTGGTTTTTTACTCATTTTCAAAATAGTTTTCACTCAATTTAAAAAACAATAAAATTTGGTTTTCAAATTTCTGTTTTTATTTTTATTTAAGTTCATTGTTTGACGTCACTTGTTATCATTGACCATCACCTCTTACAGGCAATCACCGACCACCACCTCTGACCAGTAGTTAGCGACAACCATCTCCGCCCGATGGTCACCGGCCATCACTTTCGATCAACGGTCACTAGCCCCCACCTTTGACTAGTAGCCATCGGTCGTCACCTTCAATCGACGATCACTAGTCGCTGCCTCCGACTGGCGGTCAGCGGTTGCCACCTCTGACCAAGGATCACCAACTGCCACCTTTGACCAGCGATCACTAACTGCCACCTCCGACCGGTAGTCACTAGATGCCACCTCTGACCAGCGGTCGTCAACTGCCACTTTCAATCGACGGTCACTAACCGTCACCTTCGACCGGCGGTCACCAACCACCACCTCCAACCGATGATCATTGGTTGCTACCTCCGATTACCAGTCACCGACTGCAACCTCCAACCACCAGCCACCAACCACCACCTTCGATCGCTGGTCACCGACCACCACCTTCGATCGCTAATCACCGACTGTCACCGTCAACGAGTCTCAACCACTACCTGTAACTAGTGTTTTGGTTAAGATTTGAAAACAATGTTTTAAATTTGAAAACAATTAGATTTTGCTTTTATAAATTTCAAAATTAGAAACCAAAAACCACCCCGAACGGTGCCTAAGTAATTGAACAAATTTTGTTAAAGTTCTTTATAATTTTTTTTTCGAAGTTCTTATGGAATTCTTTTTAGTTGGCTAAAGTTTTTACTTTTAGGAAACAACATTAATTGATCGACTTTAAGAGCTTAGTTACTTATCATGTTACCAAGAAGAAATGAAACGGATAGTTTAGTGTAATCTTTTAGGGTAAGCTATATTTTTAATTACCTAAATTTTATATGATCTTGTAAACTCTTTTAAATAGATAAGATATTAAAATTATAATTTGCTCTAAAAATTTAATCGGGTTACACTTTTAAACTCTCAAATAATGTCACAAGTCATTGGAGTGTGAAAGTGGTTCAATCGATGATGTTTCTAAATTTAAGAGATTTTAACCAAACAAAAAATATGTTAAAAATATTTAATTTTCAATGAAAAGATAATTCATAAAGGATTTTAATCAAAATTACTTAAATTTTATCGAAAAAAAAATTATTTAAACGTTTTAAAATTGAGTCGATGATCAACTGATCAAAGCATTTGGTCACTAAGGTAGTAGTCAAATAAGTAGGTTATTAATCACCTATATGATCCAATCTCTATTAAAAAAACATGAAAGTTTTATATGTATGTTAAATAAAAACATCACTACCTATAAACAAATTCTAAATACCTCATTAAAAAATTAATGTTATATATCAAACACAACAAATTCAATCAACTATATCAAAATCAATAAAATATTGCATTGTAATAACAAAGAAATGCGTATTAAAGATAAAACATATAGTAATGAAAAATATAGCTAATAATATATTAATAGAAAAACATTATAATTAATAAACTGATAAATAAAAAGAAACGAAGATGAAGGTTTGACAATGACGATGGGCAACGTCAACTATGTGGGAAGGAGTGACATTGATGACAATGAATCATGACTGGTGAATGATTTGAAAAGGAAAACAAGTTGCAAGGATTGAATTGTTTTTCTTTCATTATATTTAGTTATTAAAATCAAAACGACATTGTTTTGAATGATTTGAAAAGGAAAACAAGTTGCAAGGATTGAATTGGAGCACAAAGTTATTGGTTTGACGAGATCTTATTAACTGGTTCAATCACAATATATAGGTTAGCGAGTCATACCAGATTCATTACATATTCAGTCCAATAACCAAATCGGTCAAATTAACAATCAATTCAAGGTCTACCCACCCTACAAATCGGATCCATCCAAAATCTTAAAACTAAGATTCCACCTTTCTTATATTCATTTTTGTTTGTCATTATTTAATTTGTCCAATGTTTAATAATTCCTCAACACCCTCCATCAATCAAGTGTAATTGGATTGGTCAAGTTGTGACTTACATGCCATCATATAATACACACAAGTAATTTCTTTTTCCTTTTTTATTGCATGAGTTGTTTCTATTGGTAGTAAGTTTATATTCAAGATAGCCTTAAAGCTATAGGCCTCAAGCCTCTGATTTTATATTTTGTTTGTTTCTAAGCTTGTGCTTCTCTCTAGTCGCAAATAAGGATCGTTTTTATGTTTTATTTTATTTTATAGATTCGAATAATTACACTGATTGAGCTTTCTAGAATCCTATGCTTAAATATGGTTTTATTTGTCGTTATTTACCCAATTTAAAACTTTTATAATTCTCCAAATATTTTTCTGATATAATTTTATTCATTTTGCTAAAAATTAACAATTGAAGTGATTAAAAAAATAGTAAAGAAACCCCCTTTTATACATGCTTATGCATGGCTAAAAGGTAACTCTAAGTACGTCTTTAACATGTGCATAACGAATTCATTTTTTTCTTCTACATTTCACTTGTTTTAGGTTAAAAACTTATCTGATATTCTATCATATTAAAAAGTGCCAGCTTGTGTCTATAATCGTTTCTTTTCTCGGTTGTAATTTATTGGACAGAATCCACAAACTTTCTTCTGGACTAAGCGATAATGAATGCTCTTTTTAGTATTTGGGTGAGTTTGGCTTATATTTTAGTTAATTGTAAAGAATTAATATACATATATGTATATCAATTGGTGCTGTCTTCTATATGTGCCGTTATATGATGAATTTTGTATTGTTTAACATAATTTTTATTTTTTAAATAATTTAACAATTATATAAAATTTTAAATAATTAAAGTTTTTTATTATTTATATTATAATGTATACATTTCAAAATGAATTAAAAATTTGCATAGAAAAATCTAAACAAAATATTACGTAATATAATAAACCACTAATATCATAATAATGAAAAGATTAACTGTTTATATGAATTTCGATATTCAAATATCGTTGGTCTTATTGTATAAATTATTTTTTAAGCATCAAACTAATTATCATGTAACGCAATGGTACCAAAATCTAATATTCAATTTTAATGGTACCAAAATCTAATATTCAATTTTAATGGCACCATAGAAATCTCCCATTATATATAAGAAAACTATTTTAAAAGTATGCTTAAAAAATTGGTAATGTGATATATACTTGGATTGGAACAAAAAAAAAGAAGAATAGAAGTAAAAAACAAGCAAAAAAAATTATATTTATATTTTATTTAGTTAAAGAGAAAATAGAAACAAAAGAGAGTTGATTTTAGAAATAACAATTCATCTTTAATTTTAAAGTTTCCTTTCAATTCAAGTTTGTTTTGGCTTCGTATCTTTCAACTTAACAACGTACAAGGACTATAAAATAATAGAAAAATTAAATAATGGAATGGCAATGGAGAAATATATATTTTGACTATAGATAAATTTGATATCATCATTAAAGCGCTGAATTATTTAACAACAGAATGATATTGTGAAGTATTTCTTTTGTAAATGTTAATCAACAGAATAATAATAACCTTGGTATTATTAGCATTGGAAGTGTTGAGTGGAATACGAGGTGAAGTTGAGATTGATAAAGCAAGCCATATGTATGGTCTTTGTCTTCTTTATCATGTGCAAGAGGTGCACTGTACCACTTAATTTTGCGTAGCTTGTGAGTTTGAGGTTGTTGGTTAGATTTCTCTTCAGGTTGTGGAAGCTCATGTGTAGCATGAAATCGATTTGTTTGGTTTCTCTGGCCTCCAATCTGGAACCTTCCAATTCCCAAGCACCAACACTAGAGGCTCCATAGAGCACACTCAGTGTAGTGTTGCCGTAATAGAAGCGACCCAACAAGTTTGGGTTTGCGAGGGACACGCCAGCAATCATGGTCACATTGCTATGACTATCATTATTAACGTTGTGTTTGTGCGTCAACCTGGCTGATTTCAATTCAATCTCGGGATCTCCCATGCGCAACATGGTAGATGCAAAAACCAACCAAACAAACAATATGGCAACAAAGACAATCAAAGCGTACACCAAACATTTGTTGCTTTCTTTTTCTTCTACCCGTGATGGGTGCATGGATATCACTTCCTCTGTTGTTATGTTGTATGCTGCCACTGGACTAGTCCACCACTTTGGCCTCGCTTTTTCCATTTCTTTTCTCTTTCACAAACAGATCTCAAACTCTAAATATTTCCCAGACACTTCTGCTTTGCTCTGTGGGACAAAGCTGAGATTAAGTCCTTTTCTTTTCGGAGGAGAATGCATGCCGGGTTACTCATATATATAGATATATAATTCTTTTTTTTCTTTCTTTCACACTTATACTTTATTTTCATTTCATTTCACACCCTTTTCGGTACTCATCATGATATTTTATTTTATTATTTACTCTTCCTACTTTTGTTATCCTTTTGTTTCTAACAAGTGTATTATTCGTTAGAGAGTATCGAATAATTTTTTTTTTCCATATGTATAATTGTATAGTACTTTTTTTATATAGGAATTGCTCGTATAAAGTTTTAAAAATAAAACGATCTGCAAAGGAAAGTAGATAGAAACTTGAAAGTGTGTGTCAGACTGCACTCTCTTAGTTTTGCATCGCATTCTTTTTCCTAATATATACATATCATATATATAAAGGCAAAAATTAACACCTAATAGAAGCAACCCCCCGGTGCGCTTTAGAATATTTTATATTGTAATCAATTCCTAATAAATTAGAAATTTAACTTTTCATATATACAAATTCAAAAGCAATAAATATAATTAATATATTGCTTTGAATTAAAATTTAGTTGAAATTTAACCCAACTCCAATCTAAACATATTTTATTTTTATTGTCTTTACATCAACTTTAGTCTTCAATATTCATACTTTATTTTAAAATAGGATTTTATTAATTTATCCTTTTTATCTCACACTTTTTCAAATTGACATTTTTAAATGTAATATATATATTTTTATTGGTTTTTATTTGATGTTTCTCTTAAACTGTTTTTAAAATAAAGAAATAAAAAATAGTTAAAAAAAATTAACAACAATTATATAAAGTTGTATGAGGGATAACAACTTTATTGAGATGACCTAGGACAGGATCAAACTAGTAAAGTTGGGAATGATTCGATAACAAGTCGAGGTGTGTTGAGTAGTCTCGACCACAACCGAAGCATCCACAAAAAAGGATTTACCTCAGGCCAAATGCCTAAATTACCCTTCAAGGTGATCCTAAGCAAAATACCAAGATTGTCCTTGCAGGTTTAAAACCCTGTTTAGTAGGCCAAGCCCAAGGTAAAATAGTATAAAAGGTAATCTTCACTTAGGTTTGACTCACTCATTATTATATCATTACTATCTCTGACCTACAAACACCTCTAGACATATGCTTACGCTGACTTGAGCATCGCAGTGTCATTATAGGTAACCACCTATATTGACTAAAACCACTTGTTTAGATCCATGGAAGATTTGAAGACCGCATTGAAGATCCTAGTACCCAGTCACATTTGTGCAGGTACATTTTGTCTCCCACTGTGGGGTTGTGCCCCACAACCACAAGGTTAAGAGTATAAAATGTATATGCACAAATTTAACTAGGTTTAGGTCTTCATTGTGGTCTTCAAATCTTCCAAGGGTTTAAACACATAGTCTCAGTCAGTGTAGGTTGTTGGAGATTCTCTTGGAATGCAAAAAAGATCAAATGTAGTTTGTTGCATTATTTTAGTTCTATTGATGAACTCTAGTTATTCCTAAGATGGATGTTATAGCTTTATGCTTGAATGCTTATAAAACATTGCATGCATCCATATAGGTATTTATTATCTTCAGTCAATTTAACTAAGTATATCTTTAATCTTGATTCAATTCTTAACTTTATTAAGTCATGGAAACATGGATGAGATTATGACTCTTAAAAGTTTTTAAAATCTATTTATATCTCATTAATGTTGCAAGATGAAACTTAGATAGTGTTATGAAGTAATTTAATGGTTAAAGTTGAATAGTTGTTGTTTTAATCTGTTAAATTTCCTCATAATCAATTATCTGTATCATTTAATCGATTAAACACTTGAAATAATTTATTAAATTGATGTTGCTAACTTGATCATAGATGAAGAACAATTACTCCTCCTAAATTAATGAACAAGATAGACCTCGGTCAAGGCCGAGGACTTCGGTCTCAACACCAAAGATAGACCCCGACCGCAGCCAAAGACCTCGGCTCCGACACCGAAGACTACGGGATAGACTTCAGCTTTGATACACTGCCAAGACCAAGCACACTCGGCCAATGGCAAGTCAGGATTAATCAGTACAAATCTCCATTACTAGTTGTTAATTTGATTAAGGTCACATTACCTAAGTTCTGGGTACTTAAACAAGGCAATAGACAAAGACCTAGTTCATCCCTATAAATAGGTAAACAGTACCCAAGGTAAAGGAGAGAGATAAAAATATATTGACTATCTGATACTTAAACCGAATACTCCTCTAACTTGAGCGTCGGAGTGTCTTTTACAGATATTGACTTGTTCGGCCACCGCACGGAGAATTCAAGTTCAAGGAATAACGAATGAGACATCCGAAAAGTTTTATCCAGGAACAATTAATATTATTATTAAATAATTATTTTTTATGTTTTTTATACATAATTATTGACGACATGTGTTTATATATATATATATATATATATATATATATATATATATATATATATATATAACAGATTTTATTTTGAAATATATTGCAAAGCTGTATAATAAAAATATTATTTTTATTTTGAAATGGTTGTTGTTTTTTTTTTGTTTTTTTATTTATGATATATAGTTATATATATTATAAATAAAAACAAATACTATGTATTTTATTTATTTTATAACAAATAGTATATGTTTTATTTACTATAGACAATCTTATTTGACATTATTGTAGAGAAAACTATTATTCGAGTTAGAGTATATTTCAGAACTTTTTATCATAATAACATTTTAAAAATGCCATAAAATTTATTTTTACTTTAAAAAATCAATTTTCATGAGTATTTAAACATAGAAAATTTATTTATTTAAAAAATAATTATCAGACAAATGAATTTTATTTATTTAAAAAATAATTATCACGAGTATTTAAAAATTTATTTATTTAAACTTAATTATCATAAAATATATAAAAATATATATAGTTACGCTATCAGGCAAATGAAGAGTATATGCCACTCCATAAATTAAAAGTATATTTAGTTAATAAACTGAAAAATAATATATACAATTAAATGACAAAGTAAGTAATAATAAATATCACAATGTTGCATAATTTGGTAAGAATAAGCGTAATAAGTATCATAATTTTTGTGTCAATTGTATGTAACGACGACAAAATCTGATAATGGTCATAAATGAATCAGTACATTAAACAATGAATCAGTTCATTAAAAAATTACCTTAATTATTTCTTTAGGAAGAGTGATTGCAAGTGTAATATTGTAATTTACTATATATTTGTTTAAAAACTGAATCAGTTCATTAAACAGTGACAAATAAATGAATATTAATTTAACACTGACCAACAAACTTATTTGTGAGCATTTACAAATAAAACATTAAAACACAAATTACATTAAATAAATAAATTTATAAAGGAAAAATATAAAGTGGATAACTTAAAAAGAAAAAGGAAGAAAAACATACTAATATAAAAGAATATACTAAAAATAAAAAGTAGAAAACATAATATGGAGGGAAGATTGGAAAATTTATTAATTTAGTCTATAGAAAACATAAATACACATTAGTCATCAATGTCGAAAATCATAACAATCTGCTAGTAACAATCATTCGTTATTTGAATCTTTTCAATGCGTTTAGCCATGACTATCAAAAGGATTGTTCAAATTAACAGTACCCATGTCAGGATTGTGTTGAGACAAACAACCTTCTCGTTACATAGGCCCACCAAACGCAGGGGAGAAAAGTGGACTACTATCCCATGAATTATCAAACTGACTTGGCACCCCAAATTGAAACAACGATTGGTCAAACGATGATTGATCGAAGTTGTAGAAACCTAGTTGTTGTTATGATGCATAACATTCTATAGATGCACCGGTGGTGCACTTGTTGATGTTGAGAGGGGTACGTATGTTGGTTGAGTATAGTCACTAAACGATTATGTTGGTGTTGCATAAATTGTCCCCTCAATTGGTTCATACCACACGATAGGAAGGTTTACTTAGGCATGACCCACACAACATTTGTGTCTTTCAAGACCAACTCCTTCAATGGTACCAGCTCTTGTGTCAAACATCTCTAGATGTTGAGGGTAATGTGCATACTGCTCTGGAACTAGTTGATACAGTGCCATAAATGCATCTGTTTATCCAAATACTTGCAAACTACTACCAAAGTCACCTCGTAACTTTGTCATTGAAGTTGCACCCTGATTATCCACGAATGCATAGTGGTAAGCAAGTTTGATGACATCAACCTGAAAAATAAAACAACAATCAACAAAAGATAATAACCAATAAAATAAGTTAAGAAGTTAACAGTGAATGTAATATTCTAAACCCTAAACAAATTTATTTACACTTACTAATGAACAAATGTGTATGCTTACAGTACAACAACATACATTCAGAATTTTTTGACAAATTTAGATTGTTAGTCAAATAAGTGATATACATTTTGTACTGATTGTTCCATGCAACAACCAAGAAGGCCTGCTGATCCAGCCAGCTAGTGGTATCTTTATTACATAAGGCCAAATCATGTAGTTTGTTGGAGTGGGGGGTGTGGTATAGGTTGAACCATCCCAAATTGCCGCAACACTTTATCTGGTTTATGTCATTCCACAATTTGATAACAAATCATTGACCTCCATAACTCGTTGGTCTACAATAAGTGCGGAGGGAGACTACTTAAATATGGTTCATAAGGGATCCATATAATCTGCAATAACAAAATGTTTGTTATGTTAACATATACAATTATGCATTGAAATAACAAATTGTGATTCACTTAGTCTATTTTTTTCTTCTTGTGAAACATGTCTTGATATCTAGCAATATCCTCTTTTCGTGAGTGGTAGCTTATATGATGATCGCCTTGCCATCTATGTAAAAATAAACATAAAAATATTAGTGCGTAAATATAATCATAAACTTTATAATAACGTGTACAATCATTACCTTGTTCCAAGCAGCAATCCCTTGGACTGGGATGGGTCTTTCAATGGGAGCTATATATGAAAATATTTTTCATGCCTATAGTTGGAGTAAAACACAAACACTAGCCATTTCTTTCTCCTTATAGTTGGTGACCTTTCACAGTTCGCAGTACAAGTTGCTAAGGAATGTTGATCCCCAATCGTATGTCCCACACTCAGCCAAATCATGTAGAAATAGAAGGAACTTAAGGGGAAGACAATTTCGTGAGTGATCAGGGAAAAGTAATATTCCAATCAACCAAAAAATGTACACCCTTGCATTCTTCTATAAATCCTCGGGCAAAAAGTTAACGTCTTGGAGGTTGAATGTCTACCAACTATTTGATTTTCAAATCGTTCCTTTTAATGTCAGTGGTCCAGGTTTATGACCTAAAACGACTTCAAATTCAGCATGCAAATCCACCCGCTTAGCCAACTCAAACACATGTAACCCATCAATTTTAAGCCCAAGCAGGAGTGCCACATCATGCAGGGTGATGGTACACTTAACTGACATGTGAAATGTGTGGGTCTCAGGTCTCCAACGCTCAACTAAGATTAAGATCAACAAGTAGTCAAGCATTAAAAACTTTGTTAGTCACGTCACAAAAACTAACAGTTACCAACTATGACATAAGGTGGGGAGGATGCCCTGCTAATCTAGTTTGGATTTCTTGTGTTTTCCTTACATGCAAAACTCGATCCTCCTCACCATTCCAGATATTCTCTAAGACATGCACCGGTTGCATGGTCAACAATGAGGGGTCTCTCAAGGTCCTAGATGCACAATGCAACCTTTTACCATTCTTTACTCAGTTGCACTGACAGGTTAACAATTTCAAGTAACGTATTCAATGTTATGATATCACTTATTTTACTAAACTTGTTATAACAAAATTTGAATACTACGTATGCAAATAACATTATCATAACAATTGTTCTAACAAATCGTCCTTATTAACATTGTTGGTTAATTGTTTTTACAGCAAAACAATTTTAGTAAAATAATTGACATTGTGCAAAAAAAGACAAAATCTCATACATAATTTTACTAATTAATACAATTTATTATTAGTTTAATTTACATGATAATATCAAACATTGAATCATAAATTCCACCTTAAACATTTGTAAGTAACTTATTAGTATCAGTCATAATTATTTATTAATAACACATTAACATTAGATTATCAACATTTAAAGTATTTGAAAAAACTAAACCAAATTCATTTGTTACTATCTTTTTTTTTTCAAATTTTATAATAGTTGACCAATTTTTATTTTTCAATGAGATCCACTTATTACTACTCATATGAAAAACTTATATAACATATTTTACTTATTAGCTTTCTAACATTATTTTTACACCATGAATTAATGTTATTACATTATTACAATTTTTTTAAGTGACAAAAAACTAAAAAATCCGTAAAACATAAAATTTTTCTAAATTAATACGATGAAAAAAATATTTTAAATTTGCAAATGGGATATTGCTTTTTAACCATGTCAATTATATATACTGTTCAAATAATTTTTTCTTTATTTTTGGAAAAAAAGGAGGAAAACTTGTTGACAAAATAATCTAGTATTTTTTAATATTTGACTGAAGAAAAATTAAAACTACGGGCAAGTTGATACAAATATTTTCTATTTGCTCATAAAAAAAAACTAAATATTTTTTTCAAGCATGATAAATTTTTATATATTTTTTTCATATGCAGGCATGATAAATTTATCATTTAAAAAATTCACATGGTTTTGAATATTTTAGCATTGATTATTCATAATAAAACATAAATAATTTTGTTCACTATCAATAAAAAAAAACATTTTCACTATATATCCTTCCAAATATATTCATATATACTAGAATATATACTTTTCTAGCTAGTTTCTTTCTAAAAAAATAAGAAAAAATATTAATGTTTTCTATCATTTTCTTTGTCCTTCGTGTTAGAAGATGGTGGTAATTAATTTCTTTATATGTTATATTATAATTTTATATATTTTATTTCTATTTTGTTGAGTATTTTTAGGTTTGAGAATACTTATAAGTAACTCATTATATTATTTTTTATAATTTTAATTTACTAGTATAACTTTAAATAAATTGCATATTAGCTAGACAAATATATGAAATAATTTTTTAATAAATTTATTATAATTTAAATAATTAAAATTAAACTGTGTGTGATTCTTATATGTTGTTTTTTGTTTCTTTGAAAACAAAATAAAAAAGAATAAAATTTGAAATTTGTATCAAATTTATAATTTAATATTTTAAATTTAAATTTTAAATTTTTTTATCTTTTTTCATTTCTTTTACTTTGAACCAAACATAATTTTACTTAGCAAAAGAAAAGGAATTTTGAGGTGTACGACCATATGATAGAAAAACAGATTCACAGATTAAAAACAAAAGATTGTTAATTGAATGTTGCACTATATAGCACTAGATTTATTAAATTTGAATTTAAATTTAAATTGAGTGTTAATTCAGTGTTAATTTGAGGGAGGACAACATTTTTAAATTTAAATATTTAAAAATCATTTTTAAATATGAAGATTAAGAAAATCACTTTTAAATTTGAGGACAAAAAAATCTTCTTTAATTTCAGACAATAAATTAAATCATACTGAAATCTGAGGGAGTACAAAATTAAATTTTATTTTAAACGACTAAAACTAATTTTCTTAACATACTTCTCTTTTAAATTCTTCTATACAAACTTACGTAGACGAAAACAAAATATTTCAACAAGTTTTTGATAATAAAATATAAAATCTTACAATTTGATCTTTATAACAAAACTCTACGAAAGCTTTTAAATCCTAAACACAAAAAATATTATTCGAAACATCATTTCTTAACTTTTTTTTTAACTTATTAACTAACCAATTTCAAAACCCAAAATTAAGGTTTCAAACTATTTAACTTTTTATCATTTATACTCATTTATCATATTCTACACATGTGTAAATAAATAAAAATACCCTAAACTAAAACTTAAACATCCCTACATAGAATCATAACATCAACTACACTAAAATTTATAACATCATGCTAAACTATAAAATCATAACATCAATTTCACTTCTAAACTAAGATTAGTACGTCAAATAATAATAAATAATTCTTTAATTATATTATATAAATAACAATCATAATTTTACCCTAAACAATAAACTAATATTATCAACATTTTTTTTGTTTTATAGTTATTTTACTTATTGCATTTACATTTCAACCTATTTAACATTATAAAAATATTTTTAAAATAACATTATAAAAGTTTAACTATTTTACATTAACTTACATACCTATATTAAGTTATAAAAATATATAATGTTAATATTAACTAATATGCTTATATAAATATATAATAACAACTTACAAAACTTCCATACTTCTCTTCTCAGTATCTTCTTGTTGGTGCACTCTTTCTTCTTTTTATAAACTTAACTTCACTTCTCATACATTCCCTTCACATAAATATATACACCTTTACACTTCCTTCACCTAGGTTTTCACAACTTACTATATGGGAAACAAACACAGTCCAAAACATCATTTCAGTTGGTGTTTTGGCTTGACCATGTCATACGTCAACGCTCCCTTACACCAGTTTGCCACGTGATACCAAAACACCATTTCAATTGACAATTTTGCTTAGTTACAAAACAAACATAGATTGTGCGAATTAGCTGCTCCAAAATGTCATTCCAATTAATGTTTTGTGATTCTCTACTAGGAATAGAACAAGTCTCTATCATTGTCAATGAACATGCACCAAAGCACCATTTCAAATGACATTTTCCATTTATTCTCACATGATTTGGCCAAAAACATCATTTTAATTGAAGTTTTGGTAGTTGAAAATTCCATCTATATCATTTTAAAAAATATTAGACTGATGGTCCAACTATGGTAATTATTCGGAGGGGAAAAACTCTCTGTTAAGGAATCAGCTTATGACATTTGCTTCTTTCTTTCTTTTCTTTTTTTTTTTTTTATTTTTGGATCTAAGATTCCCTCGCTACCATCATTCTTTTTCCGAAAGACAACTTAGACAATGATAACTACGAATTTTGTGACGCGCGGTAACAATAACTTCTTCAACGACAAAGCTTTGGTTTAATGCCTCTTTGTTGATGCTTTTCCAGAACTTCAGAGACACTGTTATACAGCTTGTCATGAAAATATCCTTCCGCTACCCACTTTGCTTGCGTATGTTGTGACTTGTGAGCTAGACAATGACAAAAAGAGTCATTGATTGGTAGCGACTATTTTTCTCTCTGGTGGCAATTTCCATTTTTTTAAATCAGTTGTAAAAATTACATTTTTTTTAATAAAAATTGAAATTTTATAATGATTTGGCTATGTATACCTCTTGACTTCGATGTACATCCAGTATTCCAAAATATATAAACCATCACAGAAAATTGATGTACATCCAGTATTCCAAAATATATAAACCATCATAGAAAATTTTTACATCGGTTGTAAAAGGGTAAACTATATTTTTTATATTTGAATCTTTTAAAATTTATGATTTTAGAACTTAAATTTTTTTTAATTGGTCAAGATATACAAACATATTTTTTTATTCAATATTTTAGTCTTCCATTTCCTTTAAGTATTAAGTGATAATATCATACAAAAATTTAATTAATAAAATAAGGGTAAACTATTTTTTATATAATTTTTTTTTAAGATTATGATTTTGATAAAGAAGGTATACAGATATTTTTTTTAACCAACATTTTATGTTTTTTATTTATTTTATGCATTAAGTGATATGTATCACTCTATTTATTATTATATTATTTATTAATTTGTTTTAGTTTTTGTTATATTTAATATCTGTGGTTAGCATTACAAATTAAAATTACTATCTATCTTTTTTTTCACACTCCCCATCTCCCCTTCCCTATCCACCCTCACCCCATCCCCACCTGTACCCACCATTTTTAAAGCTTCCCTTCCTCCTTTCTCGCCAAATACTCCCTCCTTCTTGCTGCCTAGTGCCCGTTCTTTCTCTGTCTCAATTACACATCAGTTTCATAATATTTATTAGATAATCAATAGAATTGCAAATCTTAATTTAAATTTTTATTCATAATATTTTTTTAAACATGTTACTTTTTTAATAACTTTAAAACATATTTCTTTTAAGATTATTACGAGATATATGTTTTTTCTCAAATTTTTTCAAACGAAACAAATATTTATATAACTTGACTGGTTAACCGTTTGTATACTAAAATCTTAAATTTAAAAAAGTTCGTGTAATAAAACCTATTTTATCTATAAAATAATAATAAATCTTAACAAATAAAATAATCAGAAGAATTAAAATGTTAAAGGAAAAAAATATTTATATACATTAACTAATTAACAAAAAATTTATATATCAAAACTATAAATTTAAAATATTTCATATATCATAAACAATATATCAGAAACAGAGTTTATCATCTGTAAAAAAGAAATCCCTTAATTAAACGACCACAGCCGGAAACGAATGAAAATGCTCACCTAAATGTTAGGAAGAGCAAATACACACATATAATTTATATTTTTATTTACAATTAGTTAATTTTAAAATAAAATTATTGATACAATTACTTTTTTTATTGCTGAAAAAAGAATTTTTAATTCTAAAATATCAAATATTACGGAAAATACTTTTTTTTAACAAATTGACATTACTACCACTTAGATAGATTTTCAATGGAATTTTTTGAAGATATGTATGTCCGACCTAAACAACCCGGAAGAAAATACAGCGGAGATGGTCTTAATTCAATTTTATAGTTTTATTTACGAAACACGTGCACTTTTAATTTCTTCTCGGAGAAGAAAAAAAATTAAAAGTTTAAGGTACTGCCTTTATCTGTTCATTTTCCTCTTTCCAGCATATAGATTCGCTACAATGTAAGAAGTTCAAAAACCAGAATACACTCTATATGGTGTCATGGTGAGATAGAAAGTGTAACAACGTTGGCTTTCTTTGTCATTTACACGGAGATTGGAACTTTATCTTATTGCATATATGTTAATCTTTTATTTTTTAAGAGTGTTTCAGTTTGGGTTGAGTTTAAATAAATTTAAGACCAACTCAATCACAATTTATTAAGTTAAGTTCTTATTTATTTTTTCAGTAAACTCAATTCAACTCAATTCGTCAATGAATAGGTTGGGTCAATTGAGTTACCATTTTAAAAAATATTTTTTTAAATAATAAATTGAAGGTTTAAAAGCATTTTTTTATATATTTTTTAGAATTTTTTTAAAAGAATAGAATATATAATTGTTGTAATATAAAAATAAAAATAAAGTATTGACTTTAATGGTGTGAAAAATCAACTCTTAGAAGAGTTTAAACTATTGATTGAAAGCTCATTATTGATTTATTATGTACCAATTAACATTAGCTAGTTAGAATAAGAGTGTCCTTGCACGACAGAGTGTCGACTCAAAAGTTATAAATTAAACTATTAAATACATCTAAAAAAACTCGTAGGATTGAGTTATAAATTAAACTCAAGAGTTATAAATTAAACTATTAAATACATCTTTGTGCATAACCGTCTCGACTCAAGAGTTATAAATTAAACTATTAAATACATCTAAAAAAACTCATAAGATTGAGTTAGGTTGGATCTCAGGTTTAACTCAATGAACCTGTCACCCAACCCATAGGAGGTTGAGTTTGATTATGTTGGGTTGGATTCATCCATCTAAAAAAAACTCAACTCAATGACTTAAGCTTGCATTACGTAATCGAGTTACCTAACTCAATGAATACTCCTATTATTTTAGCTTTTTCTACTACAAGGTTAGTAGTTCATTAGTTTGGCCTCAAAAGTTGTTTTTAATTTAGCTGACTCATAAAATCTATTAAATAATTTTGATTCCATTATTAACTTTTAATTTTCTGAAATAAATAATGAATAAAAATGACTTAAACATTTTTTCTTGATAAATAGAAAAATTTTGTTTTGTTCCCTAATAAATTTTTTCTTTGTATTTGATCACAATAATTTTTTTATTTTATTTCTGTTCTTAAAGCTTTATTTAAACCATTTTTATAAATTTTGTAAAGCACCGAATTAAGAGGTTTAGAGACAAAATAAAATAAAAAATTTATAATGATAGAAAAAAAATTAATAGGGATCTGTCCCTCTCAGTCGATAGAATCTTTCTTGATTAACAAAATCTCACAAGCACCAGCCAAAATATGTGAAGACACAACGAACAGTCTGTAACCACCCCAATAAACACCAAATATCTAAAATCTTTAACCATTTCTAGTAGGATTAAATTAATAAGAATCTCATGATTCTAGGAGGGGTAACTAAGAATCCCCAACCTATAAATAAAGCATGTAGATCCTAAAGAGAGGTAGACTCTGATATATGCTCTAGTTAGATATCTTCAAACATCAGGTATATCTGTTTATCATAACAGGATAAAAAATAAAATTTACAAATTTATTAAGATAAAAACATGTAAGTTCATTATGCAAGTTTTTTATATTGTATGTTGTATGTATACATTTGATAGAGAAAACATAGGAGCCATGTTGGCTCCTTCTAATGAATGTTTTATCACTTAATTACACGGAGGAGGATTCTAGATGGAGATGTGAGAGGGGGGTGAGTCTAGATGGAAATGGAGGTAGAGACAACATCTATTTACTTGGGAGAAAGAGAAGATTGAGGAGTAGGTAAAATGTTGGAAACCGTTTAAAAGTCAAGAGGGTCCAATGAAAGATGGGTGTGGGTGATAGATGGATCAAGTCTCTATTTAGTACAATCATCTTACAAAATACAGGCGATAGATGGATTTCACCACAAAGAGGAGTTCTTCAAAATTATATGGACAAAAAAGGTACATGCAAAGGTTTAATGTTTTGTATGAAAACTAGATGCAGATAGATTGCCAACAAGGCAAAATTCAGGGAAGCGTGATGTTGTTGTAGAGGGTAATGGAGGTTGTGTGCACTCTATGATGATGTAGTGGAATCAAGCCAACACCTATTTTTCAACTATGCGTTATCCAATCAGGTATGGTTCAAGATATGTGCTTGGTGGTGTATCACAACGACTCTGCAAAATATGTTTGGTTGAGCAAGGATGTTAGTTTACAGGCTCAATGAGTGGTTCATTGGAATAGCGGCATGCTTGATCTTTTGTTTGATTTGCAAAACTCTAGCATATTTGGAAGGCTAGAAATACAAAAATCTTCAACGGACGGTCGCTTCAAGTAAATGATGTTCTACAAGCAGTTCAACCCTCAACATGGGAATAATAATGTCGTGCTTCAAATTTGATATCCTGCTCTTATATAAAATGAGTGATGAATTCTGTGTTATGTATTTCATGATTGTGCTGGGGTTCTTTGTTTTTGTTTCCAACTCTTTATTTAAAAAATGCTTGTATTATTCCTAAACATGTACTCTTTATGCTTTATGATGCAATCCTACCTATCAAGGATCCTCTCACTAGGGTCATGACTAGGAGGATAAAGGAAGACTTGGCCTAAAAAGACTCATCAAGACTTCAACTCATGATGGAGATAGACATATTAAGCCATAGTCCATAGATTCCCCTTTGTAAATATTAATTAGCTCTTAATTTCCTTCTCGGCAATGTATTTTGGCCATTTACTTTGTAATTAGGAAGAAGAGGTATTATTAGTTAGTGAGAAAAGGTAAGTTTAGTTAGAAGCCTCTTGTCCAAGGCATGTTGGGCTTCCTTTCCACATCTTTGGATTAGCTTTTGCACCCATCCTAGGTTTAGAGTAAGTGTCTTTAATTCTAATTAGGCCTAAAGTCCCACATTACCTAGTTTTGAGTGTCTAACTTTTTCATTGGGCTATATATATACCTATCCTCTCTTGTAATCATTACACTTTAATGAATGAGATAAGACTCATTTGAGCATTTCTTATTTTTGAGTGTCACCTTTGAGAAACCTCTCTCCTGAGGATTCTTTTCCTTTTAGCGTTTATCAATGGTTTTTTTTCTTGTGGCAAACCTCTAGTAAAATTTTTCTTGACTTATCTTCTCTCTAAAAAAATGGCATCAATTTTCCCTTCATTCATAATCTTTTCCATTTTCTTAAAGGAAAGAATCTTGGTTGAAGAGATAAAATGAGTGCATTACTTTTTGCATGTTTGGTAATGATATCCTTTGCTTATATAAAAAAAAGTTACACAGAGGAGGATGAAACTCTATTTATTGTATATCTACTTGTACAATTAATACATGACCCTACTTTTAAGTTTTTTTTATATATGTAAGTAGTTTTTTAATTTGAGTTTAATTAGTATGTTTTTGTATTGAATAATTTTGATGCCATTGAAAAAAAAAAAACTCTATATATAAAAAGTTCACTTTTGAAAAAGTAAATATTCGCAATGATCCTAAGTAACAAATAAAGTATTTCATGTGTGGAACTTAGAATCTACGAATTCTATGTGGATTTTTTTTAGAATACTTAATAAGTATAGATTTGATTTCAACTTTAAATACGATAATAATGTATATGTGTAACTTCTAAGTATGGTACCTATTTAAATTTAAATGCAATTCTAAGTATTAATAACAAAAATTAAATACGACAAGAAATAAAATATACAAGTAAATTAAATAAGTTTGAGTTTCAAGAAAAAATATATAATGATTATGAAATGATTAAGTAAAGTATAGAAAAGAATTTTGTTAAAAAAATGAACTAGCTAGATTAAAGAAAAAATAGTGACTAAGAATGAAAACATATAAGTAGTTTTGAGAAGAATTAGAGTTGAGAAATTATAATGATTAAAATTGGGAGAAGAATTTAAAAAATAAATACAAACAAAAAGTTAAGAAAATTAAAAATTGCATTCAAATTTAAATATGGACAATACTTAGAAGTTATATATATACATTACATCTTTAGACTTGGTATACCACAAGAAAATATATTATAATTGTGAGTAAAAAGTTCATTTTAATTGTTGACACATGAATTGTGATATGACGATGAAACATAATTTAAAAATGGGAGTAGTCTACATCAAAGAAAAAACCTTTAAAATAAAAAGTGATACGCAAAGCTAGATCTTGAATTCAAAAGTCGATTGTGCAGAGAAGGTATTAACACATTACAATGTTTATCATGAAAACGATTAACTCTAATTAAACATTCAAAATTATATAACTTTAAAAATATTTATTTCACCTTATACAAATTATTATTATTTTATTAATTTATTCTACATTCTTTACAAGAAGGATTTATTATTGAGAAATTTACTATAAAAAGATTATTATTATTATCATTACTCTAGAATCAAAGTTTACATAGTTTATTATAAGAAGATTATCATAAAAAATGTTTGTGTGTTGATATATTTAACTTTTTAATTTGTAGACTTATTAAAACTTAGAATTTTTTCATTGTTACAACTCATACGACCTAATATTTAAAATAGACAAAGATGTACATCCAAGCTAATCGATTACAAACTTTTATCTTTTGGATTATTTTAATTGTTTTGAAAAATGTAGTTTTGCCTAAATAATTTACTTTTAGAGATAAGATTTAAGAAAAAAAAAAACAAGACAACTTATGCCTTCAAATCTCAAAATTAAAAAGATTTTATATTTAATTTTTTTATCTCCATCTCGATTCCAAGAAAAATTATAAAAGGAAATTTTATACTTTTATTTTTTATTATAAATTATTTTTAGAAAGAAAATATTAGTAACTATGATAGGAATTAATTAAGGAAAAAATTTGAGTATGTCAAACTGTCACAATTTATATTCTTAAATTTCATAAAGTAAAAAAAAAACAATCAAATTTAATTAACCTTTTTATTCCCTTAATAAAAAATTTAAATAAATTGATCATTCTTCTAACTAAATTATAAAGATCCAATTTTTAGATGATTTGTTTTAAGGTCAAATTATTATTATTATTATTATTATTATTATTATTATTATTATTATTATTATTATTTTTCACTTAACAATTTTGTTTCTTATAAGAATTAAGATAATAAACTATTACAATTTTGTGTCTTAAAATCTCAAAATTAATAACATATTATGTAATTAATTTTTATATTGCAATAAAAAGGATAACTAGAAAGTTAAGATTTTATATTTTACTATAAATTATTTTTAAGAAAAAATATTATTAATTAAAAGAAAATTTTGAATATACTAAATTATTACAATTTATATCTTAGGTAAAAAAAATGTGCGTTTTATTAACCTTACTTTTCCATTGTTAAAATCCTAATATTTCTAATTATATGATTTTAAATACTTTATTTAAACAAATAATTATTATTTTTTATATTAGACTTAAAAGTGATTGTTTACTTAATTATATTTTTGTGATTTATTTTATCCAATTAACTTAGAATAAGGAAATAATAGAAGTTTTAATAAAGCACTAATTAGAATTAGAAAATGGGAACAGTGTATGAGCCTAACAAGTTAAAATGCTAAAAGAATGAACCAATGTCCAGCCTCTAACACAAAAAGATCAAAAGGGGCTGAAAAAATACCTAAAAGAAACGCAGCCGTTTAGGTAGAGGGAAAAATGCTTAGTCCGCGATTCAGCTCCAGCGGTTTAGGGTTTCTAAAGGGAGAGGTAAACTTTTACTTGCAGTGTCTCTCATGATTTTAAGATTGACTCGGTATGATTTTGATTGGCTAAAGGAACTTACTTTTTCCATCGCGTGTGTTTTGCGTTTTCGAAATGAGTTTAGTCCGAGTGGAGGAGGTTCATAGCTTTAGTGATTTTTATAATGATTTTGGTTCTGCATTGGTGGTGAAGATGCTTTTATGGCTTTGACTTGGATTTCTGATATTCTTTTGCTTGATTTCTTAACATTATGTTTGGATATCCAAATTTTATAAATATAAAAAATTTAAAATATATTAAATTTGAAATTCTTTAAATTTAAAAGACTTAATATTTTAAATGTTTTGATGGGATAAAGTAATTCAAATTATTGAATTTTAATTTTTTTTGTTTGGATAGAATATTATCCTTCCCATTAAAAATAAAAATTTATTTTACTAAATAATATTTATAAAAAAACTTTTCTTTTTAAAAAATAATATAAAATTTTATTTAAAAATAAATATTTAGTTTCTCAAAAAAGTAATGTTTTTACAATTAAATAAATAAAAAGATCATAAAAGTAAACTTTATCTGATTAGTTTTATTTTTTTGACAATATTATGTTTTTATATAAATAAATGACAAATAAATTTATGATAAAATTTATTTTTTTCTTAGCAAATCTATTTTATAAATTCTACTTAATAATTTTTTTTATATTTTAATTATTATAATTATTTATTAATTTATATAAATATTATAATTTTTAAAATATAAAATATCATATTGGTGGGTTGACACGTCAGTCACCCCACTTTTAACCCGTTAAATTGGCGAGTTAGATGGAACAAATCAAAACGGGTAAACAACTAAATATACTAGTTCGGCCCGTAAAAAGGAGGGTGAATTGGGGGTTTTCCCACTTGACCTATCCCGTCTTGCCACCCTAATTGATATCAAGTAAAAAATAACTTGAATTGATTTTAGTAAAAGATAGGTTTAAAGAATTTCAAATTCTTACTTTTTGAAGAAAATTGAAATTCTACCATTTTAACTCATCAAAATGTTTTTTAAAATGCCTAGAATTTTAAATTCTTTTGAAATCCTTTATCCAAACAAAGTATTTTTATCAAAAACAAGGTATTTTCATCACAAAGCATTTGAAGTTCCAAAATGAAATAAATTACCCTCTTAAAATTTTTCATCCAAACACAAGAATTAAGGTTTTTTAGCAGGTTGTTGGTTATAAGATTAATGAGCATTGACTGAAAAATTTGGAAATTTTATAGTGTATGTTTTGGTGCTTGATGACTTTTCACTACAATATAATGTTTTGTGCTATGATGTTCTGAGTGGTTTATGAAAAGCTTTTGTGATGAATCATGAAAATTGAAATTCAATTTGATGTTTTCATTATGGTTTTATGGTTGAAATTTATTTGCAGAAACAATTAATTGAAATTTTAGTCATAACAAGCATTTAATCAGGAATGAGAATGGAGAGTTGATACACATGTACAACGAATTAAGAATTTGCAACATAGATATCTCATATAAACCTCTAGAACGAGGTTGAAGTAGATTACTTTGCATGCTGTTCTCAAAGTAGATTACCTTGCTAGCTGTTCTTTCTTGAAGTTTAGCTTCTTCTCTTTTCTTTGGAATCCCCCCATTTTAATGCTCCTCTTCTTCTCCAATATACTTCATCATCATTTTTTCTCCCCTTTCAACATAGTTTCTAAAATTTCTTCCTCTTTCCCTCAGCATTTTTCGTCACTCCTCCCTCCCTTTTTCTGTGACCATTCCATTTATATTGTGCGAATTTTGTGCTTGTTTTCAGGATCCCATTTTAAAATGGTTCATTGACATTTAATGAAGGTTCCACTTTTGGGACAAGCTATCTAAAAGCAACTGAATTTGTGGTGTAGGTTGACGGCTTGGTGTTGGCTGGCAGAGGGGAGGAGTAGGGTGGCTGCAGGCAGTGACTGAACAGAAGGTTCTCTCAGATGTTGCAGATAACATAGAGATAGGGTGTGAATAGCCACATACGGAGTAGAGTGGCTAAGTTCAGTTGTTATTTTTCTCTTCTTTCTTTCTTACTTTTGTTTTGTTATTTCTTTTGTATTTTCATTTTGTATCAATAATATATGTAATTTTCATTCTAGAGTTAGCTTTTATAGATGAGCTCAAATATCAATTTGGTTGGCAGCTACTACAAAACCTCCCATTTGTACTAAGTATGTCCCTATGAGGTATTAGGTGTATTTAACACGGTGTGAATAAGATAATTCATTTTTTTATTTTCTACTGGGCGGAGCCAAAAATTTGCCACAAAATCAAATGATAAGTAAAATAAAATTATTTTTTTAATTGTATTGAAATAGGAAAAAATCTTACAAACCAGACAAAATTGAGTTAAGAGATTAATATTGTAATAGTCAAAAGTCTACTATTATAGTATGCTTAAAATGGGTCCTATAATCCACTGTACTTGGAATTTCATTTGGCACCTCTGCTTTTTTTAATTAGCACCTACCTTTTCACAAAAAGACTAACATCCTATTATCCTTATAAAATTAGTTATAAAAACTCATCTTTTTCATTTTGGCTGTTTCTTTCCACTTTTTCTCCTCTTTATAACTATGCTCATCACTTTAACATAACCTCTTTACTATTCTCATGTAAATTCTCCTATCAAATTATTTTATGTGTTTCGTTTATAGTTAACTTTAGAGTACATATAGAAGCTTATTTCAGGAAAAAAAAGAGACTATGCTCATCACTTTAACCTAACCTCTTTACTATTCTCATGTAAGTTCTCCTATCAAGTTATTTTATGTGTTTCCTTTATAGTTAACTTTAGAGTACATATAGAAGCTTATTTCAGGAAAAAAAAAGAGAATGGTCTTCATAAGCCTTTTTTTTTAATTTCTCTAAAAGCCTTTTTTTTTAATTTCTCCAAAAATGACATTCTGGAGAAGTAAATAAGTATGTACTTTCCAAAAAAGTTCTCTAAAGAGTTAATTTTAAATTATTCTTTGAAAAAGGTGTTCCGGAATGGGCAATGGAAAGCATAAATTTAATGTTTTCTGGATAAGGCTATCTAGAAGAAAAAAAAAAAATTCTCTAAGTGGGGTTTTGTGGAGAGTTAAATTTGTTTGCTTCTAGATAGCCTTATTTGAATAGCATTAAATTTATGCATTTTCTTAATTAACTTTTGTTATATAATTGTTTATTGTTAACTTGGTAAATAAATTTTAATTAAATTTCAAAATAATGATGATTATTTTAAGAATGTTTTTTTAATTAATGTAGTTTTCTAATTAAATTTTTATTTATAAAATTATTTATTGTTAAATTGTTATTAAATTTCAAAATAATGTTTTTTATTTTAAAAATATTTTTAATTAAATTTACTTTTAATTATATTTTTTTAGTTAAATTTTTTAATTAACTTATTTGTAATTGTATTTGTTGCAAGTTTTAATGGATTTCTTAAGCAATATTTTCAGTGAAATTAATATGGAAAAGAATGAAGTAAATTTGAATGATGATGGACAACTCTACATGGATTAGGGACTAGAAATGATTACAAATTTTATCGATTTTACAAATGAATTCATTAGTGCGGAGGTATAAGTTATAACTATATTTGTGTTAGTTTAATTGAATTTGATCATAAAATAAAAATATTTGAATTTTTTTTATTTATTGAACTAGATGTTTTTGACTCGAGACAAGTTATTAAAGTGAGTTAGAGAAGTAACATTTCAAAAAGGGTTTGTGATTGTCATATTAAGATCGAGTATACTCGGAAGTAGATTTTTTGTTTATTTGGGGTGTAAGCGAAAGTTACGTAAGTATAATCGTACAAAGACCAAAGCAATATGTTTGTAAAATAACCGAAGGTAGTATCTGAGTTTCACAATCATACTTTGATAAAAACATTAATTGGTCATTCATATGTTGACTGTTTAGTAATTAAGGAGAAATCATTCCTTGTTGATATGACGAAGACTATAGTGAAACCAAAGAATATTCTTCTGACCTTGAGGGACCACAATGAACAAAATGTTATAATCATAAGTCAAGTGTACAATGCAATGTACACATTTCGTAAATTTCAAAGAGGTTCTAGAGCAGAAATGCAACATTTAATAAAATTACTAGAGTATGATATGTATATTCATGTAATTAATTATACTAAATAAATAAATAATTAAATAAATAAATATAGTAGACATGTAATCAATTATACTAACAAAATAATTGATTAAATAACTATACTAAATATTCCTAAATAAATAACATGTAAAAAAATAGTTAATTGTATAAACATTTAGCCATGACTAAAAAAACCCTAAACATGTAACTAATTATACTAAAAAAATAATTAAACATAATATATATTTATTGCATCATTCCAGATGACATGCAACATGATTAGGATATGTTCCGGTCATTTGGAAAAACCCATTACCATAGTTTCTTAGTGCATAGGTTGGTCTTCAATTGATGTTTGCCTTATGTTGTGTGGGCATGCGTCTTCTACATGTAGACACAGTGGCACGTACGCATTCATGAGCGTCACCAAAATCATACACGATTCCAGATGTCTTAAGCATATCTATAAAAGTGTTTTACACAATATTAAATATTAAACAAAATTATATTTTTAAGGTAAAAAAATGTTAAAAAATAAATAAATTATTTTTAACCTTCTCCGTTGAAGAGAGAAAAAACTTTTATGGATATATGTCTTCGAAGAAGAAAAAATAATTATCACAGACTCAACATACCTAAAGAATCACGAGAGAAAAAGAAAAGAGTTAACTTGAGGGAGAGATAAGAAGGTCGCGAAGAGGAGTGGGGGAGGGAGACGAAGGTCGTGAGGGAGTGTGGGGGAGACGTGAGGTTGAGGGAGAGGAGGGGGAGAGGAAACAAGAAGGTCGTGGAGGGACAGATGAGTTAGTGAGAGGGTTTATTTATGGTAGTGTTTTTAATTTTGGAGAGATAGAGGGGCGGCTGGAGGTGAGTGAGTGAAGGATAAAATTAGGGTTAAGGGTGTTTTTGGTATTTTGAAAAAGTAATTTGGTGGGTAAGTAAGAATTTAAATTTGGGTAGGTATGAATTAAAAAAACCCTAGACTTTGTTAATCAATATTACAATATGGGTTAAGAAAAGTCCATCTCGACTTCTATCACTAGATAATTGATGTCACAACTCAACAAACATAATTTCATTGAATTTCCTTCCTATACAAATTTCCTATGATTTTTAACTTTAAGATTTTTCATATGAATTTATTACTTATTTTCCTTCTTTTCTTATTAATAATATGGATATATAATATTCACCAATGCCCTAAAAACACGAGCTATAAGAAAAAATATTTTATTAGAACATGCAAAATTACACTCACTTACTATTTTGAGTTGTGCTAATACATAATCATTAATAAATATTTTTTCTTTCTCGATTTTTAACCAATTAGAATACTAGCTAGCAAGATGCTAATAATATGTATTGTGATGTCTTTGCATGTGTTGGATTGTGCTCAACCTAAGAGCCATGATTTACTTATGACTTGACTCACATGACCCTGTAGCATGGGTTATTGATGTTACAACTAGGCAAATCTCCTTTTAATAATTGTTGGATGAACATTTATCACTAGACCAAAAACTATATATAAATGATAGTCAAAGTGTAACTTTTTTTATTTGTAATAGTCCAAGTGTCATTGTTCAAATGTGAGTTAAACCCTCACTACAATACAATTGATGTTACAACTAGGCAAACAACATATTAGGATATTTGAAAAAACAAAACAATCACACCACATATAGTTAGCATGCATTCTCTATCCTCTTCGTTGAAATCGCAACAAATATGGAATACTTTATACAAAAATACCCTTTATTTATACTATTTTTATGTATATTATTTTTAAAAATAGGTACAAGTATATATTCGAGAGCAAAAATGAAAATGCGTTATTTTTCTTTTAAAAAATGTTGCATTTTAATTTATCAAAAATCAATTATATACTACGTAAAATAATTTTATATTTTCATTGAAAATAAAAATAATTATTATATATGTGTAATAAATTTATTGATTTTTATAATGATTACTTTAAAACGCAATACTAATATATTATATAAGAGTTTAATACTTGTATATTTTTAATAAAAAAAAGTTTTATAATTCATTTAATTATAACTCTTTATATATGATATATGATGTGTTTGTTGATTTTATTCATAAATAATTTAAAAATCATGCACATAAAAAAATCGTAATTAAATATTATTACATGAGTCTTTCAGTCATCATATAATACCTGATTAATTAAAAGTGATGACATGTTACACTAAACTCTTAGTTTAGCAGTTTAATCTATCAAAATTAAAAGTAACTTGTTTTGTGAACAATAAATAAGAAAAATAGCTAATGTACTGCAACAGAAAAATAATGTAGAAAGTTTTTTTTTAATTTTTTTTTCTCGATTGTAATAACTAAACACATATACGAGGACGTTTCCAACAACTCATAACTAAACCAGCTAACCCAACTTTTTAAATTTTTTTAATGGCGTTCCAAATTGGCAATTTATTACTATTTTTATTACGTGGAAGTTATTTTTTTACGATGGGCGTTCAACCAATACAATATAAGTTTGATGATAGAATAAAAAAAAATTATATTATAATATTTAAAAATTAGCAAATTGTTATAAATTATGGTTTACAAATAAATTTACAATATAAAGCTTTACAAAATAAAATCAGTGCGTCACTTATTGTATCATTCTCGGTGATATATGCCCAATTTTTTTACATATCACTTTGTATAGTTTTTTATTTTGGAATTTTTCTAGACATTTTTTTTCCAAAAAATCATTTTCATTTGCAAATATTTTGGCATTTGACTAATTTCATAGAAGTTAACTATCCATCTAAGAATTTATGAATTTATAATAAAACTTTTATCTTACCTTAGATTAATAATATGATGTAATAATGGATGATATACATAAATTATGTATAGGAATATAGTTATTATTTGTAATATAATGTATTAATACTATATTATTCTCATTCCCATAACATCTAAATAATTTATTTTTTGTTAAAAAAAGTTTATATCAATGAGATAAACCTAACAATAAATCATTAGTAAATGGTTTTTTTTTATATGTAGTGCTTTATCAAAATGCAAAAATTATGAAAAAGTTTTTACAACCTACAATAGTTAGTTAAATTTCAGGTTAAAATAGACTTTTCACAGTAATATTAAAGACTAATTTATCTGAAAATTCTTCTAAAAATCTAAGTGTCAATTAAGTATAAGTTTGAAAAAAATTACAATATCTCACTCAAAACTTTTAATTTATACTTTCAATTATATTCAGTTTAAGCCTTATTTTTTAAAAGTTTAAATTATTTCTTTATGTTTTTAAAGTGATCAAAATTTCACAATCTTGAAAATTATAGGACCTAACTCATGTTCAAATAAGAAGAAGTAATTTTTTTATAGGCAAAATATTAGTTGTTAGTTTTGTTAGTAGAAGAATCTGAAGTCATACGTTCTCCTTCCTCCCTTCTCTTCAGTGTGGACTTTACTACTAAATTAACTTTATAAAAAGAGTCATATAAAATTATCTTAGAAGTGAATCCAATTATCAATAAAAAAAATTGAAAACTTTGATATAGTCAGACTTTTTGTTGATATCTTAGGAGACTTATTTTTACATAAGTATCATCATATTTATGACATTTTTTGGATTTTAGTATTTTCATTTAAGTGAATATACGATATCATGCCTTATATTGTTCATGGATCTAGGTCGATCGACGAATCTATGAATCAAAATCGACCCAATTAGATCCGTAAATCAATCCAAATGTAATTGGATCAAATCTGATTAAATCCAACAATAGACGGATTAGATCATGAATTTGAACTTTCAAATTTGTAAACATATAAATGAATTCGTTCAATTTAAAGTTTAATATTATATATATATATATATATATATATTTATTTATAAGAATATAAATAGAAAATTGACAATACAATTTAAAGTTTAAAGATTATTTAAAAATTAAAGATAAATTTGAAAAGGAATGCATTATATATTACGGTGATAGAGATTATGAGTTATTAAATTTTATTATTTTTAGCTTTTTACATTTTATTTTTTATGAATTACTTTTATATGTAATTTTACTTTCATGCTATTTTGAAATAATAATGTATGTTTTAATTTTTTGTTTATTATTTTATTCCTATGTTTTATGAAAATAAAATAGATCTAAAACATTTCTTTGTAATCCGTGGATATAATCCGATCCAACCATTGTTAATAGAATTAGATTGAATTGGATTGTTATTTTTTATTTTTTTTTTTCAAATCCAATTCAATTTAATCGGACATGATCAGATTTTATCTTACCTCAAATTCGATTTAATTTGATCCGTAAGCTCTAGAAAACGGGTTTAAAATCATGTTCTGAAATTGAAAATGAAGTTTTGAAAGGATCATTTTGACGAACAATTTAAAAACTTAAAGTACTAAATAAAATTTTTAAATGATTAAAGTATCAAAGTGAATATAATTGAAATCATAATGGTCCGAGGAGTGTTATGCTTAGTTTCCTAAAGTTTTTGGTTCAGACCTTGAGAATTAAAAAATATGGTTGAAAGAAGAGACCTACTAAAGATTACAATGAAAATCAGTCATTATTATGATTATGATATTCCACAATATCATGGCCACAAAAAATTTATAAATATAAGAACTAACTTGTCATGACATTATTTTTTTGTTTAATTTAGGTTATATTTACTCTCTATTTAATAATAACCAATACTTTCTTGACTTGACAGAATATAAAATTAAGACTAAATCTTTATTTTAAAGTAGGAAACTAAATATAAGAAAGTGTTTACCTAATACTTTAAAAACATTATTTAAAATACTTTATGGGACAAAAAGAAAGACTAAAAAATGAAAAAGAGAGTTACGGATTAAAATTGAAAAACTGTTAACTTCTAGAAACAAAGACATAATCAAACCTTGAAAATAGAAGGCATAAAGTCTGGTTTGATAGGAGAAGATGAATTGTTTGACTTATTTAAGTAAGGAGGGAAAAATAATAAGATTTTACATAAAAAGTAAAAGTAGTCAAATAATAAATTATTATTTTAATCTTATTTGGATTGTACCTATATTTGATTGACTAAATAATAGCATAATGTAATATAAAAAATGAAAAGTTATAATTATTTTTTTTATTCTCTTTCCAATTAGTAAAATTGTATTTTAATTTATTTTATTAAACTCTATTATATTTTATTTTATTTCATTTCATTCTATATCATCATCACAGGATGTGAATGTCTTTATTTTGAAATAAATTGATCAAATTATCAAAATTATGAATCTTGTGAAATAAGATTTCAAAATCACATATAAGCTTTTAGTCATTAAACTTTTGTTTTATGAGCTCTCCGATGTCACGGGGGATTTTAATAACTTATATTAATGTTTTTCTTCATGTAGAACCAATTTTTTGTTTCGTAATTTAATTTTAGTAGTCACACTTATAAATTATTATGAGAAAAACATTTATATACTGTCAGTATAAAAGAGTTTTATACTGAGAGTCAATCACAATCCTCCCTTTGTATATGCTAAGTTTGTTGACTGTACTTATTAATATTTTAAAAGTTATTTAAACGAAGGGTTGTGATTAATCGTGTGTAAAACTCTTTTACACTAACCATGTATAAATATTAAACTCAATTATTATTATTACCCTTTTTTCCAGTTCTTTTGGTTAATAACTAACCAATTCTTATAATAGAAATTAACAATCATATTCTACACACAAATATTATCATGGTCTTGTTATTAGATAGCATTTGTTTTAAGTATTTTTATTTTTAGAGAAAATAAAAAATATTAATAAAAATATATTTAGTTACAATTTAGAAAATATTTTCATTAAAAATATTTTTAGAAAAAAATTAAAAATAGAAAAAAAAATTATTTTCAGTGTTTTCAAAAGTTAACACTGTATAAAAACTTAATAACAGTGTTGTAATTATATGAAAAATAATATATAAATATATTTTAAACTAACAAAAAACTATAAAGGTTAACCTATTAACAAAAACTGACAAAAAGGTTGTGAGTTTGAATCATTCCAATAACAAAAACTAATCTGTTAGTAGTATAAAAAATATATTTTAAATTATATAAAAATAATTTTATAATATTTATGTTAAAATTGATTCAATTTAACAATGTTATTTTTTGAAAATAGAAAATATAAGTGAAAATAAATATATTTTTAATGTTAAAAACTTAAAATTAAAAACAGTTTTCAGAAAATAAAAATAAAAAATAAAAAATAAAAAATAAAACAGAAAATATTTTTCCAAACTAAACCTCCCGCTATATACTCGTTTTCTCGTCTAGTTAATTTTCACCTATTTTTCTTTTTTTTTCTATTGGTTATTTTCTTGCTTTACTTTGTATTTCTCTTTCTTTCATCTCAATACACCCAAAAATAGGTTCGCGTTTATAATTTTCCTAATTCTATACTATAATTATTTTTTTTTTTAATGAAACATCTGTTTAACACAAGCTTATCATATAAAACTGTTGTGGAAGTTTACACATATATTAATTTCGACATTGGTGTGGTATTGTTCACACTAAACCTGATTACATTTATAAACTTGATTAGATACTTGACACTTAAAATTCTGAAAGACTTTCCATGGTTCGATTTAATTAACTGTTTATAACAAAATACTGAAAATAAATACGTGAAGCTGAATGGAAACGAATGGAACCCGTATCTTATATTAGCAGATGAGTTCGTTAAGAAAACGCATATCATCGTGAGTTATAAATTGTGTAAACCACAGTTTTTGTCATATGAAAAAACTAGCATGTATTTACATCTCTAAAAGAAGTTTTTACACAAATTAATCACTTAATTAATGCAATGCAGGTTTTTTTATAAATGTAGCAAACACACAAAATGTATCATTGTCATAAGCATAAAAAAATTCAAACAAGACACAGAGATAAAATAGTTACAACACCCAATACAATGAGTTCATCAAGATTGTAGTTGAGCAACAACTATATTCTAAAAGACAGCAACATTTCTTTTTTTCTAAATGGTTGGGTTTTCACAAACCACACACAAAGGATCAAACTTCTTATTAAAACTCTTCTAATCCACTTATGAGTCCGTAAATTGATAACAATGATTCCTAGTCTCACATACCAAACCAGCACAGCGTTTGCCACGACTTAATTGATGCAAGTTGATCATTGAAAAGCCTGAACTGCGTGGGAGGTGAAGTCGAGATTCATGGGGCAAGCCATTTGTACGGTCTTTCTGACATCGATAATGGTGAACAGATCAACTGTGCCACTACATTTGGCAAAAAAATTGGCAGTGGTAACCTTATGAGACCTCAAATTGAGGGTAAGATAAATGTGTTTGGTTTGTCTGAAATCGACTGCGCCACCGTTGATTATACTATTAGCGATGGTAGCACCGGCATAGAGCACAGAGAGGCTGCAATGGTGGTAGTAGAAGGGACCAAAATTAGGGTTATAGATGGTGAAAACGATGAGTAAGGTAGCGTTGTTGAAAGTAGCTGATGTTAATTCCAGATGAGGGTTCCTAACGCGCACTACGCATGCAAAAACTAACACAAGCGCGAATAACATAACAAACGTAGCGAGAACGTACACGAAACATTTGCCGCTACGTTCTTTTCGTGTACGATTCGACATCGTCAATCGACAATTCAACTGTTTCTTCGATGTCCTTAACGAAGCCAAATTGCTCTATTCAGTTATATGGAACCCAAAGGAGTTATGGAGAAGAAAAGTTTGTTATATCTTTATATAAAGTCCATCACTCATCTTTCTTAATAACCCTTTAATAAAAATATATCTTTTACTAAATGGATTCTTTCAGATATTCTTATGCAGGCAAAGAGTCAAAGAGAGATTATAATTAATAAATAAAGTTTCAATTTATCAAATCTAATAAAACAAAAATAAAAAGAATCTAACGTTTAACATATGTAACAAAAAAAAAAACAACAACTAATGAGTCTTAATCTACCATTCTATTAATTAAGGTGTCAATTTTATTTTATTAATTATCAATTATTTTTTCTAATTTAGTATTGACATAAAAAAAATGAAAAGAAGATATTAAGATATTTTATTTCTTTTATATAATTTAACAATAATAAATCATGATATTATAATTATTAATAATATAAAAGTATTTCAAAACTATTTTATTTTGTTTCCTTTTTGTGAGATAGCGTTATTTTTTGTTTTCTCAGGAATATTATATTATTTAACCACCTTATTTATTTTATTTAGACGAACAATTAAATTCGACGCCTTTTACTAAGCAAAAATTATATTTACCTTATAATACCATTTTTATACCTTGTACGTAATTTAACATATATTTTATTTATTAATTACCTTATAATTTTTCTAACTTTTTTTAGAAATATTTTTATTATTTAGTCTAATGCGACCACTAAAAAAATGATAAATAATAAAAAAATAAATTTGACACTAATGAAATTTATGCTTTTGAAAAAAATATTTTTATTTTATTTTTATTTAATTTCTTATTAGATTATGTTGGATAAAATTATTATTTTTGTTACATTTCTCTCATGGAAGAAATATAATAACAAAAATCAAAAGAAAATATTGTGTAAGTATAAATCATGAGTTTTCTTTTTTATTATAAATGTTAAATAACTTTGAGTCAATTTGTCAAAATATTCTAATAGGTTAAAAGCTATTTTAATTTGTTTATGAGAAAATATGTACTTTCAGGGTAAAAAATTTTTAAGCTACCAATAAATCACAATCTTTAACATATAATAAATTTTGTTAATTTTACCAATTAATACTTTAAAAGTTATATAACTAAAAAATTATAATTAATTTGACTAAATTAAAACTATTTTACACTGTCAGTGTATCAGTGTTAAATTCTTGATTTATATGATAATTTGGCTAAATTAAACTTGTTGTATACAAATTTATCATCTTTTTTAACAGAAAAATATTTATACCGTTTCATTTAATAGAAGGGTTTCCATACAAGCAGGAATCAAATGAAATACTTGGTGACTAGCTTAAAAACCTTGATGCCTAGCTAAAGTATGAGCAACATGGATGGTTAGCTTATCTCATAACAAAAACCAATTGCGTGGTTATGAATAAAATTTAAAGTCTCCCTACACAGATAAACGATGGATTCTAATTCGAATCATTGTAAGGTTGTGACCGATGTTATCAATTACTTGCTTACAATCAAGTTTAAAAATAACTCCACTATAATTTAGCTCCTTTATCCAATTGATAGCTTCTGCCTCTTGCAGTGGTAATTTACCATGTTGAAAAATTGTTTTTGCCTAAACAAAAAATGTCTGTCAAAGTCATCACCAACAAAAGATTTACCGGCAATATTAAAATTGATAAATGGTTCCTTTTTAGACTTCTGTCATACCACATCATTATGTGTGACCCCCATAAGCACCATAAAAGCAATTGAAATTTGTTGCATTTCATGTTCAGGGCTTCAGGCAATGTATCCAGCATTTCAAAAAAGGCTTGCACAAATGGTTCTGTGTTGGTATAAAAAGGCTCAACTAGTGGCCTAAATCTGCAATTTCTCACATGGATTTTGCATTTTAACAAGCAAGAAAAAAATGACAATTTGTTGTGTTATGTAAAAAGGACACAAGCTTTGAGCATTGAATACCTTTCTCCACTGATAAAACTTGGTCAAAATATTGCTAAAGTGGAGGGGTAAAACACTAGGGAGATGGATAACCATTAGATATAAGTTCATATATAAAAAAATACAACATTATTTTTAATTCAAAATCTTAAGACATTTAGTTTGTGAGTCTTTCTTGCTTATATATTATTTAAATTTTTAATTTCTACATAATGTGAGACTTCAACAGCTATTTTTGGGTTCAAGTATACCTACAGACAGCTATTTTTACGTTCAAGTATACCTACAAATACCCGTTATGTTATTTTTTATAATTTAAATTTAAATTTAAATATACTTATACTTTATTAAATAAATTATGTTTTAAATTATTAATTTATATTTAATTTATTATTCACTTTGCATTGATGGCATAAAAATATGTCAATGTGTCATTAACGATGTATTCTTCTATTGATATTAGCACATGATAATATCACATTTTGATGATGTGGATAGAATTGATGTCCATATGACATCAGATGATGTCCTCTTAACATTTTTTGTTATGTTGATGGTAGTAAGTAAGAATGAATAATTGGACCAAATACATAATTAAGTTTATATTTAATTTTCAAGAAACATATTAAAATCTAAACATACTTTACATATTTTTAGAAATTTCTGACAGTGATAAAATTTCTTCTCTAACCAATTCAATCAAATATTAAGTGATGATAAATAGACACTTAGATGTAGTAAACACTATCGGTATATATTATTTTTATTTATCTTTCTTTCTTGTATTATGTTATATATGATTGTCTCTCTTTTCCTATTCTTTTTCTATGTGTGCAGAATATCATAATTTTTGTTTTAATTGTAGGAGACTTGTAAAGCCTATTTGTCATGTATTATGAAGTTTGTTTGTATTTCTATAAGTCAAAAATATTATTAATTATAAATTGTAAGAGCACAAGATGCGCCATCTTGGAAACATAAAGGAGCTCTCACTTAAGAGGAAGTGCATACATTTCAAACACAAAACATGAGAGCCATAAACCTACTCAACAAAAGAATGTGATATTAACCTAATAGCGTTGCACCATTCTTACAAGCGCAATTATATAGCATGCACAATTGCATCTACATCATAAAGGTGACTTAAAAAATTGTAGCATTTCTACCTTTCCATATATGTTAGAAGCTGCAAACTACCCAAATCACCAAACCGTTTTTAGCTCCCGTCTTCCACTCATCAAACACTGAAATTGATACCAAATTTCTTAAATGTCCTTGTGAAGCATTATGGTAATCTCCCACTATTCACATACTCTAATTCCAAACTGAGAATTCAACTTACAAAGTATAATCAGATATCATGTTTCTAATGAATCATTGTAAAAGGAGTCTTCAACGGATTGAAACCGATATATATGTGCGAAAAGAACAATGAAGCAATTATAGTTGAGGATTAAATTTTTAATTTTATAGCAGTAGCCGATTCATTGAAAGCTTAAACTATTTGTAGTCGTTAATTGAATATTTAATTTTATAATAGCCATGGATTTCATTTTATCACACATTAATCCTTAGAGTCATATCAACAATTTTAAAAAAATATTAATAAAAATTAAAATTTTTATCATTAATATTATTTGAATATATTTTTTAAAATCAAATTTATTTATAGAATCAAATTTAAAAAAAACTAATAAAGAATAATTTTTTAAATTAATATTATTTGTATATAAATATTTTTAAAATAAGATTCATTTATAGATTTAAAAAAAATTAATTAAATACATATTAATAGAACCTAATAAGAGTTGTGATGAATCAATTTAGTCAATAATTTGTAAAATTAGATCATTCACAAATTTAACAAAAGATAATTTCATTTAATAAATATATTTAAATTAATTATACTTAATCTTAGAATGAAATTATTTGAATTTTAAAAAATTCAATAATTTAAAAAATGAATATAAATCAAGCATAATGAAATTTGTAATGATATAAATTTATTACACTTATTCTAATTTAAATAAAATAACTATATTTAATGAATTCAATAAAAATGATTCTAATTAAAATTAGAGTTTAACACATGTGTATGACAGTGAAAAAGTGTTTTATACTAATATTTAATCACAACATATTATTTATATAACTTTTTAAAATATTAATGAGTAAAGTTAACAAAAGTTGTAAGCACAGTGATTGACGCTTAGTATAAAACTTTCTATACTAGCGTTGTATAAGTGTTTTTTCTATTAACATTTTAGACTTCTTTTATTAGATCCTATTAAAATGATTATCAGAATTAAGTATACTAATAAACTATCTTATTAAATTTTTTTTTGTTGATGCTTCTAATAGGAGTTGACGACTGTGTCATGATATTTACAACAAGTCATCCACCATGCTCAACCATCTTATTAAATAATAATAATAATAATAATAATAATAATAATAATAATAGTAGTAGTAGTAATAGTAATAGTAAGAATAATAATTTAAAATGAATCTTAAAATATTTTTATCATTATTTTCTAAATATTTGCATATAATAACCCACATTATTTGAATAGTATAAATTAAAATGAAAATAATCAATAATAAAATATTATCATTTATTGTAATTATTAATACAATTAAAATCATTAAATTGTAAGTTAAATTTTTCTTGAACATGTACAGTTAAATTTTTATTAATATACACATTTTAATTCTTATTAATGTCTCCTATTTAATTTAGTCTATAAGTTATGAAATTAGATTCATTCACAAATTAAAAAAAAACAAGACATTTGCATTTAATAAATATATTTAAATGTTACTTTATACACGTGTGCACATATATACACACCTAAATAAACTTTAATTTTTCATTTTAAATAAAATTATAAATTATGAAGACATAAAAATCAAGTATATGTTCACATAATATCTATAATTACAGAAATAATATTCAATTTAAAATAATTATATATTATATTTACGTTCTTTTTAAATTTTTACATTTCATATATATTGTTCAGATATAACTGTATTTAATATAATACTGATACTTTAAATATTAATTTTATTCATGAATATATGTTTAAAAATATTAAACTTAAATTTTAAAAGCATATAATTAAGTAAATTCATGGAATACATGATTTTTTTAAATTTAATGATATTAATTATATTTCTGAGAGGTTAATTTTGTGAAATACTATGGTAGAGTCTATAATAATAATAATAATAATAATAATAATAATAATAATAATTATTATTATTATTATTATTATTATTATTATTATTATTATTTATATATTCATATTTTTATATTTTTTCATAATTTTTAAAATGAAACTTAAAAATTTTTGTTATTATTTTTAAATATTTGAATATAATAACCACATTATTTAAATAGTATAATTAAAATTAAAATAATAAAAAAATAAAATATTTATCAATTATTATAGTAATTACTAATACAATTAAAATCATTAAATTTTCAATTAAATCTTGCACAGTTTTAAATTTTAATTAATACACGTTTTTAATTCTTATTAACGTCTCCTATAATCTCTTATTAATAGCCATTAGGTTTACTTTTAATCGGTGGACTATACCATTTTTAATAAAGATATTCTTTGTCAGGTTTCATCTTAAAATAAAAGGGCAGAACGGTTCAATCTTCCTTTATTTGTCCTCTTTAGTACCACATTATTTCAACATTAGAAATATTTAGGGTATAGGTTAATATTTGATTTATGGTTTCTTCTCATTCTTCATTATTCTTTTAATTTTTTTATTTATTTTAAGTGTGTGTTCTATGTAAAGTTCTTTGTCTTTTTTATTTTCAATTCATATAGAAATTTTGTAATATTACATAAAATTGCTTTCCTGTAAGAAAAATAATCTATTTTTTATTTATTTTTAATAGTTTTCTTTGTTTAAATTTTTAATATATTATAATAATGATAATAAACTTGAGTTTTTTATACAGATATTAAAAAACAATATCAATGAAATGGTTTTTAGTGTAAATACATTTCCCCTTATATTCTTATTTTTTTAGTTTAAATGAAAATTCTATTTTCAATTACAATATGTAGTAAAAAGAACATGTTGTCACAAAAAAAATATATAAATAAAATTATTACTGAATATTAATCTTTTTATTTTTTTAATTATAGATGAAGTTTAAATAATATTTTATATATAAAATGTTAGTTATTGATGCATTAGTATTAGTTTTTTTTTTTAGTAGAATAATTTAAACTCAGGGCATCTTCATTCTCATTTCTTGACTTTACTACTCTCCAACTTATTAAAATAATATTTTTTAAATAAACTTATTTACCTATTAAAATAATATTTTTCAAATAAACTTATTTACATATTCAAATTTAAGAAAAAAATAAATAATAAGTTAAGTATATACTAGGTCTCTATTTTTTTTTAAAAAAAGAAACTATTTATTTAAGTTCGCAACATTTTTTTAGTCTGAACAACTATGTCCTCTATCTTTATTTTAATTTGTTAGTATTTAGTGACGCTAATGTCTTTTAAAATAGTAACCACCATGTGCAATTGTAATCCATCCATTCCTAACTTTTTATATATTATTTCAAAATAGTTAAATATGAATGAATGAATGTCTTGTAAAATTCAATCTATTTAGTACAATAAAATTCAATTGTATATATAATATGAGTTTAATTAGTATAAATTGTGAGTATAAAAAATTTTACACTAATATTCAATCACAACTTTTTATTTAATTAATAAGTTTATTAACTTTACAGATTAATAAGTCATATAAGAGTTAAAGACAGTTTGGAGATATAACTCAATTAAGTGAGTTAGACTTCCTTAACAATAAGATTCATAATAAATCAAATTTATTTAATTTAATAAATCATTTATGAAATTAGATTCACTCACAAATTTAACAAAAAATAATTACATTTAAAATTTAATAAATATATTTGAATTTACTTATTGGTCATCTATCATGTATTATGAAGGGGAAGCATGAAATTATATTGGTCAAAATGATATTACCTTATTAAGTAAATTTTTTTGTTGAATAAAATTTTCTAGATAGTTAGAAGAATTGTTTTTATTAAAAAGTAGTCAATTAAGTTTATGATAAAAAATAATTATTAAAAATTCAATAAATACTTCCCATCTACAGTATAGTAAAAATAGAATAAATAGTTGATAATGCACTAATAATATGATAAATTAGCTTATTTTTATAACAATTATTTTAAGAGTTTTATTAGTATTCATGGTGAGTCATTCTAATTCCATTCATGATAATAAATTTATAATAATTATGTTTATATGACTTTTATCCATAATTAAAAGTTTTGTAAATGAAAAATTTTAATCACACTATGTTTAAAACTTTTGCTTTTTTTATCGTGTATACTAATTAAAATCTCATTATTTTCAAAACTATATCAATAATTATTTCTAATTAACTATTGATATTAGGCATAATAATTGATTCCATCTTTATCCTCACTTCCTCTGCAAACTTATCCTTTTTTTTTTTTGAAAAGCTAAACCATTTATTTATTGAAGAACAAATTGTTTCTTAGGATACAACATAGATTGTTTACTGTCCATATTGTATTGTAGCATATCATAAACTATTCCCCTATGTCATATTTAATAAACATAATTTGGGATTGGCATACCAATCCGAAAACCTACACCTGCTATTGAAACCAAAGGAGTACGATAGTCATTGCCACGATAATACCTTTATAGACATAACTATATCGATTGAGTTCCCTGGTAATTTATCAAAAATTATCTGGTTTCTAGTAATCCAGATACTCCACACCCCAGCCAGCCAGAACACATGCCTGCACTGCTTCTTTCTTTTGCCAACCACCCAAGCTTCCAATGAGAGAAAAAGATTAGACACGTCCCCCGGAATAGGTCCTTGAATACCTAGCCAGCTGATAACGTTATTCCATACATATTGAGCCTTGGCACACGTTAGGAACAGATGATTGGTATCTTCAATAACATTATGACAGAAGACACAAAGCGTCTCCTCCCCTGGTATAGGAACTCCTCTCTTCAATAGATTAGCGATGGTTGGCAATCTATCTAATAGTAGTCTCCATGAGAAAGCAATTACCTTGGATGGTAGTCTATCTTTCCACATTCGTCGCCAATCCCTGGGTTCCATCTCGATTGGTCTAGACGTCGGCTGTTGTGGGCGTAAAACCAAATAAGCGTCAGCAACTGAGAATACTCCATCCGTACCAGTCCTCCAACTCCATGTATCGGAGGTGAAGTCCACAAGCGACACTTGCTGCAGCCTACTTTGCAGAAGACAATACTGCTCTTCTTCCCACTCAAATAACTGCCTCCTCCATACCCAGACCCACCCCCCTGATGCCTCCCTTTTGTCGTAAACAGTAGTACCCTTATCTGCTGCTAACCCATATAACCTGGGGAACTGCAAATTAAGGGATGTCCCTCCTATCCACTGTTGTTCCCAGAAGAGAGTATCCTTTCCGTCCCCTACCTTTTTTATGACATTGTCCCGAAACCAATTTGGTTTGGTCGCTCCCGGTCCATCAATGGCCCATAGATCCCTCCACCACTGAGAGGCTTTAGATAAATTCAGCTGTCCTTGGTTGAACTTGTATGTCTTCCCATATTTACACTCCATTAAGGTCACCCATACTGCGTTTTGCTCTGTTAATATCCTCCACCTCCACTTCGCAAGCAAACTCAGATTAAAGGTCCGTAGGCACTTTACCCCCAGGCCCCCTTCTTCCTTCGGCCTACACACATTTTCCCAACCTACCCAGGCTATTTTGTGGTCCTGGCTGTTCCCTCCCCACAGAAAAGATCGTTGTAGACCAGTAATGACTTGTAGGACTTTCTTGGGAACCTTGTAGAATGAGAACATATACAATGGGAGGCTAGACAATACTGAGTTTAACATAACTAACCTTCCTGCGAATGACATATGCTGGGCCCTCCACCCTGCCAACTTCCTTTGAAATTGTTCTACGATTGGATTCCACATTTCTACCTTTCTCGGATTCACACCCATCGGAATCCCCAAGAATTTAAAGGGCGGTGAAGAGACTGCACAGTTCAAAAGGTTGCTGACCGCACTTTTGAACGAGTTTTCTACATTAAAACCAAAAAACTGGCTTTTGCTGTAATTGACTTTTAATCCGGATGTCAGCTCAAATCCACGCAGAATAACTTTCAAGTACCATATCGATGTCCAATCTGCTTCCCCCATCATAATAACATCATTTGCATATTGCAGTACTGAAAACTGTGCCCCTACACCAATATTGAGCTCTTTAAACACCCCTTTTCCTACAGCTGACCTGAACAAACCCGCTAAGGCTTCGGCTACCACTAGAAATAGAAAGGGAGAGAGTGGGTCCCCCTGCTTCAAACCTCTTCCCGGCCGAAACTCCGCCGTCGGACTTCCATTAACTAGAACTGACACGTAGCTGTTCCTGACAATGCAATTTATCCACTTTCGCCATAAGTTCCCAAACCCCATCCTAGCTAACATATAATCCAGAAAATCCCAATTGACCGAATCATATGCTTTTTGGAAATCCACCTTAAACAAGAAACAAGGTCTCCTTTTCCTCTTCGCCCAGTCAACTACTTCATTTGCTACCAATACCCCATCCAGAATTGATCTACCTGTCAAGAATGCTGACTCACACTTGGAGATTAAATGGCCTATTACTTTCTTCATTCGCAGTGACAGCAATTTAGATAGAATCTTTTGAATGCTAGAGATTAAAGAGATTGGTCTAAATTGAGCTAACCTTTCCGGTGTTGCCACCTTGGGAATCAGGGTAAGAAAGGCTGAAGTCACTCCTCTTGGTAATTCCCCTGATTGATGGAATTCTTGAACTGCACATATAACATCACCCCCTATTATTTCCCAGCATGATTTGTAAAACTGAAAACCAAATCCATCAGGGCCGGGGCTCTTTCCTCGGTCACACGCCCAGACCGCCTCCTTTATTTCTTCCGCCGAAAAGGGTTCCTCTAAGGTGACTCTCTGCTGTTCAGTCAACTGATTGAAAGTCACCCCATCCATCTGTGGTCTCGTTGGATTTGCGTCATTAAAGCACGTTTTGAAGTGACGAAACACATGGTCCCGGATACTTTGAACTCCCTCCACCCATCCGGACTCTGATTTAACCGCCAATAATGAGTTTGTATAGCATCTTCCTTTGAAGCATTTATGAAAGAACTTTGTATTGCTATCACCATACAGAGCCCATCTTACCCAAGATTTCTGTAACAAGGACCGTTCCATTCTCCTTGCCTTTTCCCAATAATCGGACAAAATCTCTTGTCTGTGAAGACCACTGTCGATGACCCCCTGACCTAACTGCTGATCCACTGTCTCCAGCTGCAGGACCTTTTCCTCCAGGAAATTCTCATCCCGACACCAGTAATCTTGTTTCCATTGTTTAATCTTCAACTTCAGGCCTTTCAACTTACGTGCCAACTGGTACATCTTCCATCCTTGGCCTTGCTCCGATGACCAAAATTCTTTGACTAGGTCCATGAAACCAGGCTCCACCAACCAATGGTCAAAAAACTTAAACGGTTTCGGGCCCCAATTCTGTTTATTCACTTCTGTTATGATCCAGGTGTGATCTGAGAACTCTCTAGTACCGACTCTCTATGCTGTAACGCCCCAGTCCTCCATCAGATCTGGTGAAAACAAAAATCGGTCCAGCCTACTAGATGACTCTCCATTCGGGGCTATCCACGTTGGCCCTTTCCTGATGACTGGAATATCCAACACTCCCATTGTCTGGATAAAAAATATAAAGTCGGACATCTCAATTGTAGAGTGATATCCTGATCTCCCTTTGACCTCTGTCGTATCTAGCACAACATTAAAATCTCCTCCAAGTACCCACTTGGCCTCCGGAAAACCTCGTTTAGTCATCATCAAATCGTCCCATACCTTCCTTTTACCCTGTACCGAACATGGGGCATAGACATTTACCACACAATTAACTTCCTGGGCACTATTCCTCTTGAAGCCAATTCCAAGAAAGCCCTGCCCTTGAATAACCCAGACAACCTCGAGAATATGCTTCTTCCAGATTGTAAGGCATCCTCCACTGAGCCCTTCAGACGGTAGTGCCCTCCATTCGCACCCTACTGACCCCCAAATCTCGTGAACCTCCCAATCATTTACCATCCTGCACTTTGTCTCCTGTAACAGACAAATATAAATGTCGTTCTTTTTCAACATTCTCCTTATTCTTCGATGTTTGGTTCGATCCCGGAACCCCCTCACATTTAAAGAGAAGATCTTCATCTAATTATTCCAATCAGTCCCCGCCTCCCTCCGTTCCTTCTCCCCAATATCTCTGACCTCCATCTTCCGTAGTTCCCGTATGTAGTTAATATCTGATTGTTTGGCGGATATTCCAAGTTCCTTCAGTGCGTTCCATATTTTCTCCGCATCCTTCTCCTGATGGCCACTTCGTTGGTCATCTTCGTTCCGATTATCCAATTGCCCTCACATCATTAATTCACTCCCATCGAAACTATTTCTCCTGAGTTGCTTCCATATGGATACCACTCTCTTTTCCCCATTCCCGCCATCGGACTCCCCTTCTCCATCCACTAATACCCATTTCTTGCAATCATAAGGCATTGTAGATATAGATTCATTTTTTCCGAAATCACTGGTTTCCAAAATGACCCTATTCTGTCCATGCACCCTAGCATTTTCCGTAACTTTTCGTTGGTGTCCAATAGCAATTCCTGCAGCTGTTGCTGTTTCGAAACTGTTTTCATTTTCCGGGGCGGCCCAATTAGCAAAATAGGCGGTGTGTGCTGCAATTCTGTCCGCTTCTTGGAACACGGGTTGGGCCTCGTCGCGCGAGCCCAGCTGGCGCGGACTGGACCGGTCAACGGTCATGATGTCGCGTACCGTACACGCCTGCTGCGCGTGCCGTACACGCCTGCTGTGCGTGCCGTACACGCCTGCTGCGCGTGGCGCAAAGTTATCCTTATTACTGTTAGACTTAACTAATATAAAATTTTATACATATCAACTGACTTAAAAAAGTTATTTTATAAAATTATATTGTTATTATATCATTGATTTATTTTTTATGAAACTTTATATGTAATAGATTAAGTTTATGATATAAATCATTATATTTTTGTAGTATTTAATTTAATAACAAAAAAATAATAATTTATAACATAAAAATGAATCCATAATAATAAAAAAAATATAAAGTTTCATTAAAAAATAAATCAATAATATAATAATAATATTTTGTCAAGACTCAGAACGAGTACAATACTTGTTACTATCCCTCCCTATTTCAAAAGATATGTAATACTCATATCCCTATCTATACTCAATAAAACGGATATTTTCTGTTAAAATTCGAGTGGATTCGGATTATGCTCGTAGATACGTATCATTTGAATACTTCTACTTCTACTTCAGAGACACTCGCCCTTATTTCATTACATACTTCTTCTATATTATTTTTTTAAGGTGTTTGTACCTATTAGTGTCAAATCATTTGTATCATCTTGTACACTTATTTTTCAAATGACATTGAATTTTTTTTAAGTGTGTGCTGCCAATCATATCAAATTATTTTTTTAAGTGGGTGTCGCCAATAATATCAATTTATTTTTATTTTTCTTTAAGAAATTATATTGAATTATTGATCACCTTGTTATTGGGTATTCTTAGAGTGGACACGAATCCATTTTGATTCCATTTATGATATTTTTTATTCGACCATATCAAAATTTAATCATATCAATTTAGATCAAAATTTTCATTCTTTTTTTTTTTCAATCTAAATCAAATTAATTTAATTAAGATTAGTTCAGATTGAATAATATGGGATTTAGCATTTAAAAAATTATGAATGGAAAATTAAATATTCAATAAATACTATATTAATTCTCACATTGCATGATTAACCGTTATAATATCAAGTTTTAATAAATTGTATTTTAAAAATAAACATGTTTTATATTAAAAATTATTAAAATTAAAAAATTTTAATTCATTTTTATAATGAACGAGAAGTTGATTATTTTCTTTAGACATAGTTCCTGAAGGAGTATTTTTTATGGCAGGGGTAGGTGAATCTAGTTATTAACTGTTTGGTGGCAAAACTTCTGTTAAATATTCCCTCCAGTAGTTATAATTTTTTGTCATTATTATAAGTTTTCCTTTGATTAAAAATATTTTAATTTAAAAATACAATAAGTTAGGTGTTATAAAAATAATTGAACACTTTTTAAATTAAATCTTACAAATAGGACAAGAGATATCACTTTATAACCGTGTATCATTCTTCATGTAAGTTGATTTTCTTTTCTTCCGTAACCGCCTGGTAGTAGCTCCTAAAATTAACAAAGTTACCGTAACCGCCCTGGGTATTATTGTGTTTAACGAATTTAATTTATTTTATTATCAAAATTAATGAATAGATAAAAAATTTATTCTGTAACATATTTCATTTAGATAATCCATGTTAAAAATAAATAATTAGAAAATTGATCCAAATTGTGAAAAAAAATGAGAGAAAATAAAGAAAAAGTGTAGAGAAAAAAAAATTAGAGAAATGAAAAAAAAAAAAAAACAAGCTACCCACAATGACGTGATTAAGTACATAACCTATGTCAAATTGAAAGTATGACCTGTTTTATTATTACACATCACTTTTATTTATATAATGGACGGTGGGGAACAATTTTTTTTTTTTTTAACCTATGGAGGTTTTCTTTTATTAAATAAAATTAAAATATATGAAATAATTTTCATTTAATTTTTCTATTAAGATCTATAGTTTTTATAAGAATATGATAAAAAGGGTTAAATACTCTGTTTTTGCTGATAAAAAAAGTCCAAATATTTTGGGATAAACATTATTTTGGTAAGTACAATTATTTTTTAATTTATAATGAACAGATGGGTTGGTTGCTCATTTATATTTTTGCATCAATAATCTTCCTAATAGGATAAAACTATTGGTCAATGGATGAAGAAAAAGTACATAGTAACAGTCATGTACAGTGTATAGATCTCCAGAATGAGAAATAATCCAAGAAGAGGCAGCAGCAGGGTTGAAACACCAGTATACTGGAAGAAAATGAAAATTCTGTATATGTTTGTTGTTATTTATTTTTTCAAAAATAATCGTTTTCAAAATATTGCAAAACGATTAGTTTTCAAAAATAAATTATCCACACATCTTATGTCATGCTTGCTCCTTAGCTGGAACACTACCTGATTCCTTTTATCAGTTTCAAAACTGTTCTATATTTTCTATTCGCCCAATAATCTATTAAATGAGGGCAATGAATGTATCCATCCATACTTAGCTGTACCACTTTGTTGCTGGGGCTTGTAAGAAAAATATCTCCTTTGGCCAATTTTGCTGGCTGGGATATACAATGCCTCATATTATATACTTAAGGTTTTAGCCAATTGAACATATCTTATAATCTGGCTCCGACAAGTTGCTAAAATGAAGGGTTCAAGTCGTTACTTGTTTTGACTCTTGATACAGATGTGAAGCTCCATCCAAATTCCCTTAGAAATGCTCCTTATGGAACTCGAATTTTGTTTGACCTTTTTCGTTGAACACGAAGCAGAGCTTGCTTAGTTCTTTGGCCAAAACCGGTGCGCCACAATAGAATACCCCTGATGCGAAGTGAGATGTTAGTACAAGATGAACATATCGTATACAAACGTATGCTTTCTGGGATTGACTGACCTATTCGTCCATTGCAGTGCTTAGAACATATTTTAGAGAAAACCTTCTTCCAGTTTGGCCTAGCAAAATGTGTTCTCACCTGATAGTAAATTTAGAGGAGCAAATCAAGGTTTAAAATCAACTTACACAACTCTGAAAAGTAAACTCTGTATGACTCTTCTATTTCTTTCCGAAACTACAACGCATAAGGGTAAAGACGTAAAGTGAATGTCAAAAATCAAAGGCTTACCCTAGTACCGGAAACAATATCAACTCCATTTTTTGCATGGTTGAGGGCTTGCACCATCGTAATGAGGGCGGATCTGGCATCACCTTCCTCGTATACACTAGTCAAGTAGTTGTGCATCTCAATGACACCCTGAAGTCCATAATTAGACATTGAACATTAGCTGATGCAAATATGACTTACCCATCTAACAGCAAAGGAAAGGAATACTAACAACTCAAGAGACTTAACAAGATAATTAATATTCTATAGCAATTAATACCCTCTGATCAAGTTCAGCAACTTCATTCATGACCCCTTTAAACCAATCGAAAGACCCTTGTTCTCTTGTTACCCAGTAGAAATAAGCGTTGGTAGTCTTCAGTGTCCTCTTCCGTTTAGGAGAAATCTTATTAAAAGACAGTGAGTCTGCACTCCCAGAACTAAGGTCTGAACCTCTGCTTGAATCAGAGACTGAATCCTGGATAGAAAGCAACCACGATTGTTACTTTCATGAGTTCCATGGTAAATAAAGACCTTTGAAGAATAACCAGTTTGACGAGGCCTATATTAAGCACCATAGTGTTTTTTGTTTTTGTTTTTTCTCTTCTTTTTTTACATTTTATATGAAAAAACATCTATGAATATTTTGTTACTTGTTGCGCTAAAACTCACCGCCAGCTCCTCCATTTTGATAATATTGTTTAGAAGATCTTTCAGAATGCTGATAAAAGGTGTTGCTCCTATCCCAAGACCGACAAGTAACAGGACATCATAGTTTCTGTAGTCTTGTGCTGGCGCACCGTAAGGTCCATCTATCCTTAGCTTTGGTAAACTGTGTCAATTATTGATACCAAGATGACAGGAATCTGAGCATAAATCATTTGTTCTGAGGACAAAGTTACAAGGCAAACAAATATGGCTGGCCCGTCACGTACCATTTCTTGGTGGTTTCATCAGCCCTGAGAAGGCCACTCTTCCCAGCTACTGGTGGCTCACAGACTGCAGAGAATACCCTTTTGAGCTCTTGTGTCCAATCTCCCAGTTGGCGTATGTGAACACTCAGGTAGTCATCTCCAGGGGCAGAGGTAATAGAAAACGGATGCCTGCACACATACATTGTATTGTTAGATACCATAACACTCAACCAAAGTTGTTAAACAGGAGGGAAATCTCATAAACTCCACCCGTAAACTCTAAACATAACAAAATATTTATAAATAAGATACTAATTAAATATTTTAATAACAAAATAGTAAAGCATAAATTCTGCCATACTTAAACTATTAAATCCAGTAATAATTCACCATTACATAATAATTTGTAAATTTGATAATAAAAACATTCCGTAGATGGTTGGTGTTTGGTGTTGTTAGAAAATAAAAGTTTAATATTATTAGACATGGGTGTTATTTCAACTAATAACAACAAACTAAATGAAGATATATTGAATCTAAACGCGGAAAAAATAATAGAATTTATTGACTCATTGATTTGGTAACAGTAAAGAGCTTTTAACGAGGGCAAGTGAACTTGTATAAGTTAACGAGTATGTGCAAAGTAATGTATAAAAAACAAAAATAGCGACTTACCACTCAAATGGAGAAACAGCAGGACATTGAACAAACATGTATTGTCCACTCTTGTAACGAAATTGAGGTGGCTTCGACATTTGCAATGTCAGAACGTTCCCGGGATATATGGCAACCTACAGTGATTTTTTTTTTTTTTTATCAAAAAATCCGTTAGTTCGAGTTTGCATCGTATATAGAAAGCAGTGATGGTTCTGGTGTAGTTTTTATATTTTAGCATTGTCACTTTGGCTGTACCCAATTAGCCAAGAGCATTTTTAAGAAAACAAGTAAAATGCCAAATTTATAACAACTTTGATTAATCATTTAGAAGCGCCTTTTTTTTTCCGGCTCACCTTTACCAGACGAACTGTATAGAAACCAGAACGGAAGAATCTTATCGTTCTTTCTCCTGCGTAAAGTAAAACTGGAACTGCAAGATACATCCATGTCTGAAAAGAGAGATCAATACGTCAAGCAACCAATAATCAACAAGGGAAAAAAGTCTCCGATAATGCTCCTAAATAATTGAAATCTGATGGTCCAAACTGCATACCGTTTGAAGGTGCCATCTGCGCTCGAGGTAAAGATTTACACCATGAATGATGAGCAGGACATAGACAATAACAAATAAATGGTGTGAATACCAGAACGCATTGAAACCGGTGAGCCTATTAAACGGTTTAGGAAGCTTAATGAGATTTCTCCTGAACCATTTTGTTGCAAGAGTAAATGCTATTGCCATCAAAATCACCATCAGAATTCCTGTCACACCCTCAATTCCTTTAACGAGGTCTCCGTAGCTGGGTTTATGATCACCAAATACGCCATACAAATACTGATTATAATCAGCTTCAGACGAATTTACAAGCCTAGGAAAATCACAAGCAAGGTGATTTCCAGCATGAAGTATAACACCAATCAATACCGCCGCAGCAATTGTCTGCAAGCATGCATAACTAACTATCATATACTTCCCTCCTTGGAACAACATCAAAAGTTTATTTAGATCGAGGGATGCATGCATGAACAGTATTGCTGGCTAATATAAGATGATAATTCACCATAATAAATTAATTAAAATATGCATGCATATTTTTTACTTTGTATTATTTTATCAATGCCCTTATGGATAACAAAGCCCTATAGATTAGATAAGAATACGTTAATTCATTAATGCTGGTCTAGTATTAAGAAATTAAAATTGTTGACAAAAAAAGGGAAGTAAAAATAGGAATACGTTACTACTAATTTTTTATAAGCTAATTGATAAAGAGTTTTATTTCTGAAAATTTTACTTATTAACGTATGAAAACCTAATTTTACTTTTTGAAAAAAAAAATTATAAATAATTTAGAAAAACTTAGGGAAACAGATGTATGTATGTGAAAAAAATGTCATAAAAGTGATGATGATGATGACAGCGTGCAGTAGCTAAGTTGTATACATTCAACGTGTTTTCTAGGGTGGGGCGTACCTTATGTAAGTTGATATTATCATCGAAAGGTGCAATATAAGCCAAGTTGGTGGACCTGAGCCATGTTATGGTATTTCTGCACACGGGCAAGAGTATAAGTGCCATGTTGAACTTGAGAGTCTCAGCAGCACCTTTGGCCGCGAGTAGACAGTAACCCATGATATGATAAGCTTCCTTTCGCTTGTACTCGATGAACTTCCACGTAAACAGTGCAATCATTGCGGAAATCCATAATGCTAAAACCCAAAGTCTCCTCCAATTTTCTTGCAAATAGTACAACATTCTGCGGCTTATCCTAACTATAGGACTTTTCCCCCTTAGTCCTTGTAGATTCTGGCTCAAAGCTTGACTGGTGTAACTTAATGCTTGGCTGTAGTTCAGATACGTGTCTTTTTGTAAAAGAAGTGTTTCCAACTGCCATAACTGCGCTTACACATAATCCGTTAACACCACATTTCAAATTTAATTAACTTACACACATTGTAAAATGAAAATTTTACTAATTCTATGGTTGAGTTTCATAATTTTGTTAATTAAAAATATAAATTTTTATATAATTTAAAAAAAATTTGATAGTTTATCGCATCACTTAGTTTTAACATATAATATAATTTTTAAAAATACATTTTTTTAATAGGCAAATGTTAGCAAAGAGATATTTGAACCCGCCACCTCTCACTTCCATTTTCTCCCCACATGTAGATATTGTCATTAAACCAATCTTATAACTCCTAATTTTAAAAAATGCATAATATTCATTATTAAATAACATTTTTAGAGAAGTCCAAACTAGGTAAAATTTGATAAATATAATCAATAAGATAATATTATGAAATTAAATTGTTAAACTGATCAAATTTTCATTCTACATCAAGTTATTAAATATTTAAGTTGACTAAGTTATATACCTAATACCAACAAATCATGTTACATACAAGAAAATATTACATTTACTATAAAAGTATTTATTCTCATAGTTTATGTTTTTAAAATTTAATATGGGTAAACTATGTTTTTTATATATAAATTTTTTTAAATTTATGATTTTGGTATATAAGTTTTTCATTAACTTGTCAAGATATACAAACATTGTTTCCGCCTAACATTTTAGTCATTTTATTTATTTTAGCTATTAAGTGGTGATGTCATCGAAAAATTCAATCAATAAAATAAGGGTAAACTATGTTTTTTATGTATGAAGTTTTTCAAATTTATGAGTTTTGATACATAAACTTTTTGTTGACTTGTCAAGATATGTTAACATTTTTTTTGTCCAATATCTTAGTTTTTTTGTTTATTTTTCTTATTAAGTGATTATGTGTCCACTCTATTTATTATTATATTATTAATTAAATTTTTTATGATTTTTATTGCAGTCACAAATTAAAAAAAAAATTATTCATCTTCTTTTCGGCATTTTCCATCCCCTTTCCCCCACCTATCTTCACTACCTCTTTCTTATGTTCTCTTCCACCACCAATTCAAGTGTCCACACCCCATGTAAAGACTCATCCCCTCGCTCTCCTTTGTTTCATAATATCTTTTTAGATAATGAAGATAATACATTTCTCAATTTAATATTTTATTTTATAATATTTTAAAGTTTTTATTTCATAGTATTTTTTTAAACACAATATTGCTTTTTTAAATAACTTTAAAACATTTTTTCAATATTATTACGAGATATATTTTTTTTTCTCAAATATTTTCAAATAAAAAAATGTTTATATACATTGACCATCAACAAAAAGTTTATATGCCAAAATTATAAATTTAAAAAAATTCATGTACTAAAAATATAATTTACCCATAAAATAACAACAAATATAATAACATATCACTACTTAACAACTAAAATAAATGGAAGAACTAAAATATTAGACGGAAAAAATGTTTACATACCTTAACTAGTCAACAAAAGTTTATGTATCAAAACCATAAATTTAAAAAACCTCTTATACCAAAAACATATTTTATCCATATTTATAATGATTAATTAATTTTTTTACACTAAATATAAATAAGTGGATGAACCTTAAGATTTTGTATTATGACGTACTCAAATTTGTTGAGAATATATATATATATATATATATATATATATATATTTTGCAATTTTTAGTAATACTTTTTCTCTAAGACTTAATAAAAAATGGTAGTAAAAGTCTTTGACAACATTTAAAAAAATGTAACCAAATTATAAATAAATATTACTAATATCTTTTTGCAACATTTTTATCAAATGTTTGTATAATTCATATCATTTGAATCTAAAATGTTATTAATAGACTTTAACAATATAGGCAAGATATGATAAAATGTTACAAAAAGAAATTTATAATATTTATCAATGTCTATAAAATAAAATAATATTGATTAATGATTTAGTTACATCTTTCAAACGTAGTCAAAAGATTTTAGCAAAAATTTTATTAAGTTTTAAAAATTAATATTAATCAAATAACATGTATTATTTTCTTTTGATAAATTAAGATCTTATCCTTTGTAGGAATCACACCTCAATGTAGCCAAGTCTTTCAGGGTCCAACTCTTCCATGATAAGAGCTGCGTATTCTTCGGCCTGCTCTTTCAATCTGGACAACTTATTTGCCGAAGCGCTGAGCATAATTATCTGAAAATCAAATGAGATATAATAACTGTTTAATACAAGTTTTAATCTATAACTATAATAAAAAGGGAAATATCAACTTGTTCTGTACATATTTGTTAAGATGGTTTCACCGTGCGAATAAAAAAAAGAAAAAGATGTTTTTACCATTCACTTATATTAAAACCAATATTTTTTTGTGGATATAGTTTTTTTAACTATTTTATCTAAAAACTTCTAAAAGCTATATAATTTTTTTATAAATCCAAAATAATTTTATAAAGCTGTCTAATGAAATATGACGATTGTTATAAAAATTAACATCTTAATTGACAACTTTTTACAATAATTTACCTAAAAAAAGAATAAAAATATAAACAAATAGGCACGTTAGGCCTTTTCATCTAGTGAAGGATCTATCCCGTAGAAACCGTGTATCATTTATTTTTGGTAAAAGAAGAAGTGTCATCCTTACTATTTCAGCTGTGAAAATATGTCGATTCTATGGGTTCGTTATGTTCGGATAGAATAGCTGAGGTAGAATCTAAGAAATTTAAGTTTCCTATAAAATTGAGACTAAATGAATAAGTACATATTGAAAAACCTTGACTCCTATAGAAATAGAACTTGGCCTATTACGACAACACATTATTTAACTTTTTTTAAAATTTATATAAATTTTAAATAAAAACCTATTTTTGTTAATCAAAATGGTCATTGAGCCTAGTTGAGTCAAGAAAAATAAAGTCTATCTTAAATGTAAGTTGAGTCGGGTCCATTTTTTTTTAAGTTTCATTCAACAGAGGCACATGTCAATTTTGACAACAATACTTATTACTTATTATAAATATTTTAAAAATTAGACTAGATTTATCGGTTCAACTCGCAGAATCAGAAATTAATTTCTTATTCAATCTAGAAGAACCCAAAACACTATTAATTGAATCAGTTAAATGGATTTGAAATCAGCAAAAGCATTTAACTGGTTAAAAAAAAATTAAGAGACAATATTTTGACTTTTTTTAATACTACTAAATAAACCTTCCTATTTTTCTAATTCAACCTTCTATAATTCCAAAACTAATGAGAAAAAGGAGTTAATTTATTAATACGAGAGTGTATTTAATAAAAACTTTTTTCATTTTAAATTATCTTCTTTTTTTTTTTTTGTTATATTTTATGACGTATGAAATACCATTTATTATATTTTGAGTTTTAATATTATGAATATCATGATTTTTTTAATATTATTTAGCATACTTATTATAATACATTAAAAATAAATATAAAATCTTATTAAGCTTGATGTGATCACCGTTCAACCACATATAAGCCACTAAACTATAAACATGTGTTTTACCGGTCAGATTTTAAAATTGTTTAATATTATTATTCACCAAACTTGCAATGAAATTGGGTCGAGTAACCATCATATTCCTAATACTTAAAATCGATAATATTAATTTGCACTAAAAGATTGAGAATATTAATTTTAATCTTTTTCAAATTTTAGATTATATTAGCAACGGTTTCGTGCTTTGCACATACATATAGAGAGAACAACTAAAAAAGGAGAGTGAATTGTTATATAAATATTAACATGTGGATGATTTAAAAAATTGATGGTGGATCAAACTTTATATATATAAAAAGTGAATGAATTTACCTTTTAAAAGTAAGAATAAGATATTTATGTTTTATATTCACTATTTATCTTTTTAAAATTTAATAGTTACTATGAATAACTAATTTTAATCAATATATTTTGAAAAAATTAAACAATAATAAATAAGAGTAATTTTTATATTTATTTTAAAAACAAATGTATCCCTTCTCTAATTAAATAGGGCTAACACACGAATTTCTATGTACCTCTGCATAAATTATTTTATATTATTTATAAAATTAGATGTCATAACTAAAAAAAAATCAATATTTTTATAATGATATTTAAAAATTTACATTCGATATTTTATATTTAAATACACTTATATTTTATTTATGTATTTTTAAATTTAAATTATTTTATTTTATATTTTATAATTAAAAATTAAAATTATATTTAATTATTTGTAATTATATTTAATATTTAATTATTAATTAATATATAATTATTATCTCATAACTGATGAAGTGAGTTTAAATATATATATTAAATTTTTATAATAATTAAAAATGAAATGAATTATTATTTCTTTAAAAAATATTTTTTATATTTTCATACAGATGACTGAACTTTTCAGAACAGTTACAGATTAAATATAATAAACTAATTTAAAATGAGAGTGTTGTTCAAGTTTCACGAATTCCAAAGTTCTCCGGATTATAAATTTCGTAAGTTGAATTATCCACCTGTACATCTCTAGTGACGCCTATAAGCAGAGGATTAAACAAATTCACATAAAGCTGTGTAATTTGTAAACCAAACACGGAACTATTGGATGAAAGTCATGAAACAATTATTTGATGGTTTGATGTGGATGGTTATGACATATGCAAAATCAGACCACCTAAAACCATGTTTAACGTAAATGACGATTCTACCCTCACCAACTGCACTGAAAGCGTCTACTTTATAAATTCGAAGAATTTTATTTACAAAAATGCTTGCGAAATTATCATACTTTCTAAAATTCTTTTTATCATCTATTAAAACTTATTAAAGTTATCAATTTTAAGAAAATCATTAAATAAAAAAGAACCAATAAAGAGTGATTTTCAATAAATTTTAATTCGTTAGAAAGAGTGTTAGAATTTCTCATTTGATTTAACATGAGAATGAGTGCCAGTCTGTATAGCACTATGACCGAAAGTCGAAATTCATTGGTCTTAAAAGGGAAATTAATTTTGTATAAGAAAATTATATCTACTTTTTTTTTATACTAAATCATATCTACTTTGTACAGCCATAAAAAAAAAAAAGGAAGTGATCCTCATGCAACGTAGGTTCTGCCAATTATTCAGTTTGAGCATAGAGAAAATAAATAGAGAAGGTGGATTTAAAACAAAAAATAGAGGATGAAAAGAAAAAATAGCTCTTATTTCATTGCGTAATAATAGACTGATGCTTAGGGGAACAGAATTTTTTTATAATGCTAATAATCAGTAATTAGATGATGACATGCATTTTGTATGGTATAAAAAATAATATAATATTTAAAATAATTCTTTTAAGCCAAAAAAATTTTATTACCAAAAGTGAATTAGGTAATAAGTATAAAGAGTATCTGCCTAACCATAATATATATATGAATATTTAAAATAATGAAATAAAAAATAAATTAAAAAACATAAAATGTTATTAAGTTGGTATGTGATGATGACTGAATATTTTTTTATAAAACCATTGATAAAAAGAGAAATAAAAGTGTGATACGAAGTGATAAAAATTAAAAATATAAAATTATGAAAATAATATATCTAACTTTCAACGGAAAGCAACCATAAGTAACTAACGATTTTTTTTACAGAAATAGTTAACATTATGCCACCCTGCTTTAGAATAATATGAAACGTTTTGACTCGGAAGTCGTAAGACTGAATAATAATTATTGTACTTTATTAAAATATATTTACACATTTAAAATTTTATTTTATATTGCCTATAAAAAATTATTTTATGTTTATGTTTTATTTGTTTGAGAAATGCTATAACCTTCAGGTTCAGAGTCAATAACCAGGTTCACCTAATCCTGGTTATTGCAACGGTCAATTATTAAAAAACTTGATACCACACGTTAGCATATAGACAATGCACAAGTGTAAATTGAATCAGAACATATAGCAACTATATACGCAAGCAGAAACTAAAAAAATAAATTAATTAATAAAAAATTCATTATTACAATAGAAAAAGAGTTTAATTTATATATAATGAAAATTAAAAAATTTTATACTATTATTATATCATAATATTTAGTTTATAGTAAATTAGTTGACTTTACACATTAATATTTAAAAAATTATATAAATAAAAAAATATAATTTAATATAGTATAAAATTTTTACATTATAATATATATCAATTAAATTAAAAAACAAGCGTCTCTTTCTCTTGGAAGATTGTTAATAAAAGGAAAGGATAAAAGCTGAATTAACTAGTATGCTATAACTTTTATCTAAGCAATTTTTTTAGCTAACTAGCCAAGTTCTCTCTCTCTAAGTAAGTTGTTGATCACACTTCCTTAAAAAAAAGTTGTTTATTATTTGGCGCAGTTTGGTAAGCTTATTTAAAAAACACTTATTTTAATTTTTTTAAAAATTGTGTGTGTTATTTTAATAAATCAATATTGGGTGAGCTTATTTAGTCAAATATCTTAAAATTTAAGATAAGTGTTTAGTCTGTTTAAATTTAATAAAAAGTTTAAACAAAACCCCTTACCACTATGTTAGCTTCAATTATTTTAATTCCTAAAAAATAGTATTGATATTGCTATTCATAAAAAAGTGTTATTTTATATTTAGGTTGGATTACACATTTTAACCTTCAATTTTTTTATAATTTTTGAAATTATAATCTCAACTTTTAAGTGTAGATACTGTGACTGTGAACTTCTAAAATTTCTTAATTATACTCAAATTAAATGAAAGATTATTTATACTAGGGTTAATATTAATGTTGATTCTATGATAATGAATTATTTGCATAATAATTAATTATTTATTTATACTAATCAATTATTTATTTTTAATAATAAACTATTTATGCAAGAAAACATTCATATTCATAATATAGAATAATCAATTATTTATTTAAAATAATCGATTATAGAGTTAATGTTAACCTTAAGCCATTAGTCTTCAATCTAGCATCATTGAAAACTTTCTTTTTAAAAAGTTGAGGAGCCTTATATTTATTGGGTTTACTTTGATTCGAATATATTTCTATGTAATCCACTATATTTTTTATAATTTTTATTTATTTATATATTTTAAACTAAATTATAATTAAATTATTAATTATATTTTAATTTAAAAAATTAAAGAGAATTAAGATTAAATTATATTTTTAATTAAATATAAAAGTTTAAGATTGTTATTCAATTATAATTAGAATTATTTAATTATTAAATTAGTTTCTTTTTAATTATAATAATAAAATCTTTAATATACATGTATACATATATTGTGGTAAAAAATATAAAAATATAAAGTATATAATTTTATACTTATATTGTCCCTATTACCATTAAAAAAATTTAGGTGTTTCCTGTATCCGATCACAACAAAACAGATATTACTTGTCAAGGTCCGATCAGAACTAGATGATACTCACAAATGCGGATTTATTGTCATGTGGAAAAATAATTATATTTTATTGGTGAATATGTAACATATGAAATTACAAACAAGAAAAGAAGTTTCGGACTAAAAAGTACCTCTTTCACTTCTTCTTCGGCAATTCTACCATCTTCATTCTTGTCCACCCTATCAAGATGATTAGGATTTAAATTAGACACGGAAAAAATACAAAGATCATGAGATCTCCATTAAAATAATTTATTTATTAGATGTAAATAATAAATAAATTACATTTATCACTATCTCAATTAAAAAATTTCATAAACTTAGTTCGTTTTAAATTTAAATAATTATATTAATCAACTAATTTTTACACCTGGCTTCAAGTTTATAAACTCAACTCATGACTCGTAAGAAATTACTTAATATAAAAATGATAACAAATATCTATGAATAATATATTAATTAAATATTTCAAAAGCATAATAAATGAGAATAGTAAATTAAAATTTTTCTAATGCTTAAATAAACTTTGAGAATGTCTCACCACAAGATAATAACTTGTAGACGTAATAGTAGGTTGTAAAACAATCGTTTGATGTTCATACAAGTCAAAGTTTTTCAATTCTAGAATGAAACATGAAATGGAAATATGTTAAATCTTAAACGCATAGAATATAATCCAAAAAAAACTATATTATTTTGGATTTCTTATTTATTAATTTATTTGCTTGATAGTAAGACTCGAGAGTTACAAAGTTTACATAAACTAAATAAAAATATAAACTTATAAAAGTTAACAAATTCATTTGTAAGTGTGACAACTATTCCTACACTCACTTTTCATATCATTATATTTAAACATTATATATTTTAGTCGCTGCATGAGAGTTTCTCGGTTTTTTAATTATGTTTTATTGCAGTAATTTTACACTATTAAAAAATTAATAATTGAGATTAAAACGTAAAAAAATATATAGAGTATAAAACATAAAGAAAAATGTTATAAGTACAGGGACCAAATAATGAAATAATACAATATTAGTTTCCTACCTCGCAAATAAAATTGAGAAATCCTTAACCAGAGAATATTAAGAGAAAAAATCATTTTATTTAAGAATTTTAAATGTTTTTTTGTGAATAAATACATTATTTGGATAAGAAACTCTAAAAAAATTTAAAATTCTAGTCATTTGAATAGTTATAAAATTTTAAATTACTTCAAAAGAGTAAAATTAAATTTAAAATAAAAAAAGTAAGAATTTAAAATTTTTTAAACCTATTTTTTTTTCTTTTTAATGAAGTTGATTGAGGTTATTTTTTATTTGATAGAAACTGAAATGTTTTAAAAGTTGTGTGTGAAGTGTATAAAACTCCCGAAATCACTGTCATATATTATACCATATGGGAGCACTATACCATTTATTACACCATTGTGAGAGATTTACTCAAATTCTAATATAACATGTAAAGCTCTAAAAAATTATAGCATGACCTATTTCACAATACTTTGTGAAAGGTGCACCTAATTATTTGAGTCCACAAACTTGTAATTTGCATGTCAGGTACGAAAACTAATTCGTCAACCATTTGGGTTATTCTTGTGGAAGGTCCATTAAAACTCATTGTAACATGCAAAAATCTAAAATATAATTCGGAGAATTTTTTTGACATCGACTGAAAATATTCATGGTCAATCTTGACTAAAAACTAATTTTAACTTATGTTAAAAAAAAAAAAATATCTTGTTGGGAAAAACAAATTTTGATTGATAGATGTTAATCGAAAAAATCTTGGTAAACATTAGAACCTCGTAAGCTAAAAACTTTACTGACTGATACTTTTATCAATTAAATATAATGAAATATTAAAATAAATTTTTATTTTTGATAGGAGTCAATTCCACTGTGCAAATTAAAATTTAATAACCTTAAACTATCTTATCCAAACAAGATATTAAATAAAAAGTATTTAAACTTTCATGTATTTTAATTTTTTTTTAATATGTAAAATTATCTGCGAAAAGAACGCAGGGTAATTGTTAAAGCAAATTAAGAAAAGTAATTTTATTGAAGATAGGAAAAAAATAACCTGAAAGATTATTATTATTTTCAACTAACTGGATTATATTTTAAAGTGATATTTAATCAATGAAAGCTTACATGTCGAAGAAGATCTGAAGCCGCGAATCAAAGCTTTGATCGGTAATTTGAGACCAGAATTCCTTAAGCTCGTCTCTGTTGATCCTTTCAACATTCAGTCTTCGTCTACGACTCAGAGCATCAAACAGTTCCAGAGCGAACTCCTTAGAATCCTTCATTCCTTCAAAAAGTTAAATAAAACAAAAACTCTTGAAGCAATATAAGTTTGAAACGAAACGATTAAATGCTACGCAAGAATCTGAAGTGAATTTTGAAAAGGAATCAGACCTATGCATTGCGCAAAATCGGCGCGGTAGAGAAAACCGTCCTTTGAAAGAGTATCGAAACTGCTTTGCACATCGTTCCAGGCGTCAAGGCCATTGGATTTACTGCTAATAAATTTGAGTCCACGGAGTGCTTTCTTCGTAACGGAGCGGTTGCGTTCAAGCTGAGCGCGCTGCTTCCTAAGATCTCGCGGCACCAACGCGGTTTCAGATCCGGCTTGGCTCCACGAGAAGCGCCGGAGCTCTGCCTTGAGTTCCTGAGAGAATTGCCTCGCCTTCGCAACGGCCTCGGCCTTCAGCTCCTGCGAGAACTGCCGCCAGCGGTTGGGAGAGCTCCTCCTGACCGACGGCGACCAGGCGGTGGACGCCGGCGTTTCATTTCCGGTTGCGGCAACGCCGTGGTCGCCGTTAACGATAGTCACCGGCTCAAAGCCGCGAAGAACGATTGTGTGATCGTCTTGAACATTGAGAGTGACCTCCACGTAGTCGTGGTCGAGGTCAGTTCCCGGTGAAGTGGCTGCGCTGACGAATGCCGTCTCCGGCACCGTATCGGACCCCCAGCGGCGTTCGTGCTTGGGAGCACCGCTCATGGTTAAACAAAACTGAAGAATGTACAGAATAGTTAAGTTATAGTTAGAGAGGTCTGAATTTTATAATAAAGGGATATTTTTAATGTACCAAGGAAGTGATATGAGTTTGTTATATAATGTGACAGGGTGGTCTCTGCTAACGTGCGCGGGAAGTGGCGAGTGGAGTTTAGGAGTTAGGACTGGGTGATTCATGGTAATGTAAAGGTGAGACGTGTAAAGAGAATCTATACAGAAAAAGACAAGAAGGTGTGCAGACTTGATGATAAGAGAAAGGAAACAAAAATATTTGACTAAAGAAAAGGACAATGGCTTGGCTTTTGCAGCATAAATCAAATGAAGGCAGGCACTGTTAATTGTTATTAGAACTTCAATAAATAGGTGTGTGCAGGTATGAATAGTGAATAGTGAATAGTGAATAGTGAATAGTGAATAGTGGTAAAATGAAATGAAAGAGTGAGAGTATTCAAAGATGGTATGTGGTTCTTGCTAATTTTGCAGTTTGGACAGAGCTGGTGTAACGGAGAGAGAGTGTGTGGTGGGGCCCGAAAAGGAAAAGGAAAACGAAGATTGATGACAATGGGTCCCGGGATTCAAGAGTCTCCCAAGTTGACGGTATCCATGGCCGAGTATACTCCACTCACGCTTGTCGCCATCAATCCTTTCTTTCTTAGACTCTGTTTGGTTGTAGACATGAAAATGAAAAAAGAGTGCGGAAATGAACTAATGAACTGAGGATATTTGACAAGAGAGAAATAAATAAAAAATAATATAGAAATTAGTGAGTCGCGGGTACTTCTTCTATGTCATCCATACTAAATAATAATTATATATAGTCTCTTTTTTTTATTTTCCTTCTTTTTTTTTTTCTTTAAATAAGAAGACAATTAATTTAATTTCAATTTCTAAAGACCTATTAAAGTATCATGTGACACCCAAAACAAATAAATTTCAATTTTCAGAATTCAATAAACATAATACAAAAGGTGTTAATTGTGCATAAATTCTAGCTATTTTATTTAGTGATATGTCGATGTGTTTTAAATTTTAGTTGTCTTCAATGTATTGGATCACAATGTATAAGAAGAAAAGACTTTTAATCATTAACAAATTACTATTGAGGAATAGTGTTGGGTCGTTATCATTAATTTTGATTTAATTAGCTACTTAGAATATTTTTATGAAGGTTGCTTAAATAACTTTTTTTTAATGAACAGGTGATGTTTATTTTGTAATGATAATTAGAAATATTTGACATGGAGATTAAAATAAAAAATGATTGTTGAACTTAAAAACAAGCAAAAATCATTATTTGTGTGGAATCCATCATAAACAATTTTTAAAGTATATCATTCGAGAAAATAGTTGTTTAAAATAAAAAAATAAAATATGTTATCTGTCAAGTATGAGACTCACTTAAGTAACTTGTGAGAGATGCACCAATAAATATGCTCTTAGAGCAATACAATCACTAACCCGTTCTTTGTAAGAAATTTAAGGGTGTTGAATTAGATCAAATTTGAGGAAAAATAAAATTCAATCTGATCAAATTTAATCGAATTGGATTTTGTAAAAAAAAAAATTAGCAATCTAATCCGATCAAGAACAGATCAGATTGAATCCATGAATTTCAAAGGAATTTTTTTATAATAATTTTTTTATAAAACATAAGAAATAAAATAAAAAACATAAAAGTTTGTAAATAAAACATTTCTTCAAAATAGCATAAAAGTAAAATTACATATAAAAGTAGTCTATAAAATATAAAATATAAATCCTAAAATGCTAAAAATAATAAAATTTAATAACCTCTAATTTTCATCACTACAAAGGCAAGAAGATAAGTGAAGTCATAAAGAATTAAAGATTAATTGATTAAAGAAGACACGAGTAAGTAAGTAACTGAATGGAAATTGAAATAAATTATGGAATGGACGGGCTAGGAGATCTCGAGATGTGATTGTGAATTGGATTGGGCAGATAGGTCATGCTTTCTCATTGAGTGTGTTAAAATTTTTGTATTTACACCCTTATAAAATATATGTAAAATAAAAATGTTAAACTTTAAATTGAAGGGATCGATCTACGAATTTACAAATTTCCAAAGTTCAAATTCGTGATTTGTTCCATCTATGGTTTGATTTAGTCGAATTTGATCTGATTATGTTTGAACTGATTCTTGGATCGGTTTGGATTCACATATCCCTTGGAATCTATGAACACCTAAAGAAATTTATCAAGTTTCTTAATTCATTTGAAATAGATTTCACTGCTCAATATTATTCATAAGTAATTTGCACAATTATGGTGGTTGTTGTATTGATGACAATGGTGGTGATGATGGTAGTAGTATTGATATACAACTTCGTGTTAAAAGTTTTTGTGTGATCGGTAGTAATGGTGGTGGTTGTATTGATGACAATGATAGCGTTAGAGACTTTACAAAGGATTTCAAACATTGTGGTTTCCGTGTGACAATGCTGACAATGGTGGTTGTATTGCTGACAATTGTGATTTCTAATTGTATTTTTATCATTGAAATTTGTTAAATTCAAAATAATAAAAGAGTTTAATTGGTATACACTGTCAGTGTAAAGATTGTTACGCTGACATTCAATCACAACCCTTCATTCATGGTAGATTTATTGACTTTACTCATTATTACTTTAAAAGCCACATAAATGAAAAGTTATGATTGAATGTTAGTGTAAAAATTATTTACACTAACAGTGTATACCAATTAAACTCATATTAAAATTAACAACTTTGTGATTTTTGTGTAAGAGAATCACGTGATCTTGTTTAATTAACCATTAAATATAAACCATTTTATTGAAATTTTGCGATTATTATTATGTTTTAATTTGAAAAATCAAACTCAAACTAAATATATACAAAATAAACTCAAACTAAATTATCATATTCAGTATTTTTTTTATCACACCAAAATTAGTGTCTAAAATCATGTTTTTAAAATATTTACCGTAATTTTATAGTGATTGAGAATAAAATTTTTTTACACTAAAAATATATAACCTTTAAAATTAGATAAATTATAAATTTTACTTTAATACTGTGTAAGGATTATTATACTAATTTTAATAATATATTAATGCATTGGGAGACCATAAATAAATTAAGTTTTCGTTTGATTAACTTTTTTTTTTAAAACTTAAACACTATTTTTAGCTTAAAACTCTTTTTTAAGTTAAAGTGAAAAAAATATTTTTTTATCTTAAAATCTTGTTTTAAATTTAAATAATTTTTTTGCTAGCTTAAAATCTTGTTTTAAATTAAATTTTTTTATATTTTGATTAAAAATATTATTTAAATTATTTTTATTGACTAATGAAAAATATTTATAAAATAAAAATTTATATAGTAAAATAAGTTTTTAAAAATTTTAAATATAAATATTATTTAGTCCAACTTCTCCATTTTTAAAAAATAACTAAAAATAAATTGGGTCAAACTGAAGTTAACCATCAGAATTATATAGTAAAAATGTTAGACTTTGTTAAGTTAAAGTAAATATGTGTAAAAATAGTCATCTCCTAAGAATATAAAACAATTTTACTATATATTATCAAATTACAAGTTATAAGTTTATTACTCCATTTGTTTTAAAACTATAATTTTTTAATAGGGGTGTTCATCAATTCAAATTAATCCGAAGAATTCGATAAATCAAACCGAAAATCAGTTATTTTAGTTTGGTTTTTTCACTTAATTGGGTCTGAACCTGACCAAAATCGATCATGTATGGTTCAGTTCGCAGTTTTCACATTTCAAAATTCTGACCCAATTCGCACCAACCCAAAAGTATATATATTATATTATTATTATATATTTATTTTATACTTTTAAATTAGTAAATTTAGTAACCTCTTTTGTATAGGGTTTCACATTTCAAAATTTTGATTGAGCCGATTTTATATTTTTAAGTTAGTAAAGTTAAGAAATTTATTTTATCAGTTTTCTCTAAAACCGAACCAAACCAACCTAGTTATCATTGGTTCGGTTTGGGCCAAAGAAAAAAATTCAAAAAAACCGAACCAACCTAACCCAACTAAACTTAATTGGTTTGATTTTCACTTTCCTTCAAAATTGAACCAACCCAACTTGTGACACCTCTATTTTTTGAGATTATTGTAATTTATCAAGAAAATATTAATTTATAGACTAAAATATCTATATATTAAAAAAAGTATATTTAACATCGCTTCTTCTACATTTATATCTACATCACAACTGGTGGAGATATAGTTGAAATTTTCATGTTTCTAATCAACATCGGGTTTTTAAAAACTGATGTAAATAAAATACTACATCGTTTCTAACAAATAGATGTAGAGTTATTTCAATTCTAGATCTGCTTATACAATATTGATTTAAAGCCGATGTGATTTCATCTTTAAAACTAATGTTGAATCTGTTTTTATACTACTAATATTCTTATTGATGGATGATTAATTGTTAAAATTTATAAAATTTAATACATTAGTAAATACACATAAAAATGCAATTGAAAAAAATTATAAATATATTATTGAATTTGTAAAATGATTATAGGTTTAAAATAAAACTAAAATATTAACACAACTATTTAAAATGAAGGAGTAATTTGGAAAAAAATAATCATCTCCATTCCAACAATTATTATTTATTAATTAACGGTATAATTTTTTTATAATCATAGTGGACAATCATTAAGTCAAAAACCTCAATAAATATTTCATATGGTTGGGATCATGGATGAAGTTATGATTCAAGATCATAATAATTTTTAGTTACTGTAAGAGAGGTTGTGAGAAAAAAATTTGTGATAAAAATATATACAACTTGTCTTACAACTGAGAATGTGTTAAAAATGGTGGTAAACATAAATAAACCAGCAAGTTTTTAAAGAAAAACATATATAACGTTTCCAGTGTTATATATATAAAAATATGTATATAACACTTTAAATAAATACTTAATAAACAATGTATTAACTTTTTCACTAATATATCGTTTTATGTAAGAGCATTGTATTCACTTATATATTATTTTCACGTAGAAACCTTGGATCCACTTACATATAATTTTTTTAAAAAATACTATATTTACTTATGCAACATTTTTCAAAACAACCCTGATTAAACTTATATTTTGTCTATTTATAAAGCGCTTTCTAGCTATGAATAAATTTGGTGCAAGTGTACCTAGTGGAATTCATGTCTATAAAGAAAAAGTTAACTTTGATGTTCAACAATTAACATACGATACAAAATTTATGTAACCATAATGAATGTAGAAACTTTGAAAAGTATCCTAAGATGGTTTGAGCTTACTTAACTTAGAGTAAATTTTTTCATACAAGCTCCTTTGGAGCTAGTAAGTACAGTAAGCTTTCATATGGCTGATTAAATAGTGTTATATTAGAGTGATAAACTAAATTTATTGAGTTTTAAAATAACTTTAAAAGTTGTATATGTCCTAGACCTGTTTTAGAATTGTTGCAAAGATACTAGCGTACTGGCAAGTCAGAATTGTTACAAACACAGGCTTAATTTCCAAGTGTAAATGTTACTGGCCAGCTGTGTTTAAAGTTAAAAAATTAGATTATTTTATCATTTTAATAATTAATTATAAATTCAATTAAAATCAATTTTTGTTGATAAATTTTTTGGGAATAATTTGAAAATAATATTGATCTTGTTTGGATCTAATAAAAAATTAATATTTATATAATAAATGAGTGTAGAGTCAAGTAAAAGAAAAACAACCTGTTAAAAATAATTATAAATTTTAAACTTTGTAAAAAAGATTTTTTAAAAAATAAATTCAAATACAATCAAAATTGCCAAACATTCCTAACTTTTTAATAAACAGTGAAATATTTTTCCAAACATTCTGTGAATCACATATCGTACACATGATTGTAGTTGTTTGAGTTACTTTTCTCTCCAAAATCTATTATGATAGCCTTTTTTAAGTATAAGCATAGTTTAGAGTAGATATAAAGTGACTTAATTAATAGAGAGAAAAGAAAAAAAAAATATCATGGATTCGATATTTAACTATGAAAAAAACATAGTTTAGAATTTGTATAATGTAATTTCCTCCAGTTAAAATCAATCCTACCTTAATTATCATAGTTCTTACAGTTGTCAATGAGAAGCTAACTGTTCTCGGTTGTATCCTTCATTCCCATAGAAATCCAAGTTCTCCTCGAATCTTTTCCATAAGTTTCCATCTTCAACAATGTCAATAAAGTTTTTTTATTAGTAACTAATGCATATTTTTTATATCCACAATACGTAAAAATTAAATATTAAAATAAATTAATAAACAAAAGAACCAAGTGATTTCCGTTGATACATTTCCTTTTGACTTTGAAATTAAATAGGAAACCATCTAATACGTTGTCCAAGTAAATTAAGTATATATAACTTATACCATAAGACTTCTCTTTTCTCTTGGCAGATAATCAACAAGGAGCAAGCAGAACATGAGAAAATGAAATCGTTTGACAACTATCATTCACCAACCACTTCACCATAAAATAGAACAATAAAATAAGGAAAAAGAATCTATCCCATTTTTTACGACATACACGACTTTTCCAGTACCAGAATGAATTACATTCAATTCGCACACTATTTACCTGCCTAATTAAATTAACTGATGACTTTGTCGTTGTATGGGAGGGGGTTCATGATTGGTTGGAACTGAGAGAAAGAGAGCATGATTAAAATAAAACGAAAACCAAAAAAAAAAAAAAAGAGAAGAAAATCACAAAAAAAAAACTAATTTAATTTCGGTTATTCAGGTTTTTTAATTTTCAATGCAATTGGGTTTGTTTTGCGATTTCCCACATATTCAAATCGAATCAAATCTCACTTCACACCCATCATTATTATATAAAATTTTAAAAAGTACTATAAATTAGAAACTACTTTAATTTTTTTTAATTACTTAGTTTTTAAATAAATATCTTGTGATACCTATATATTTATTTAAAAAGAAAATACAAACATTTAAAATGTTATTGTATTTAATTAATTTAATAGATTAAAATAAATTATTGCTTTCAGGTGTCAATGTTATTCTTATTAATAAATTTTTTATCAAACTTTACTTTCATTTATTTTTTAACATCAAATTTTTTCTTTCATAAATGATTTCATAGATTTATTATAATGTATAATGTCTACAAACCTTTTTTATTTTACAATGTTATAAAGTTTTATTAAATATAAATTAAGAAGAAATTATATATAGTTGACTTGATTTTTTAAGCATGTAAAAATCTTTTTCTAACATTATATTCATAACAAGTCAGCAGTTAAATACTATTTTAAGATTTAAATGTTTTTCAATTACTATTTAATTTGGCAATAAATTTTTTTTAAAATATTTTTAAAATACATAGTAATAAAATTTCTAAACAAACAAAAAAAAAATTAAATGAAATCATCAAAGAATCATATATATTTATTTTATTTTATTTGAATTTTATAATCAAAATCAAATTAAACCGCATTTTTAAAATAAAATTATTAGATTTGAATAATTTTATATCCAACATCTCACATGTGTGACTCTTAAAGACTTTTCTTTTTTATATACAAAAAATTTACCAAAATAACTCACCTCATATTATTTATCTAAATAACTTATTTTATTATACACGCTCAATATGTTTTTTTTTTAATGTAAAAATTTTTATTTGATTTCTTATAGAGCGCTTTTTTAGATTTATTTTTTTAGTTAATTTTCTGAATTTTTTTAAAATTTATTTTTTATTTATGTATATTGTTTTAAATGATGAATTTTAAAATTAAAATTTTTAAATTTTTTTAGTTAATTTATATTTTATTTTATTTTTATGTGTTTTATTTTTATTCTTTATATTTTTTTCATTGTTTTAATTTTTTTAAACACTTTGTAATTTTCTTTTCAATTTATATTTGATGTTAAATGTTTTAATTTGTTTTTTATGTTTCTGTTTTGTTACATTATTTATTATTTTTTGTATACTTTATGGGTTAATTTTTTAAATTTTTTTATATTTTTTTAAAAGCTTTTCTTTTGAATTTTGTTTTTGGATTTATTAAGTAGATACGTATTATTTTTTATTGAAAGACTAACTACATTAAAAAAAATTATGTACTTAAAGAATTATACTAAAATAATTTAAAATGTTAGATTTAAAAATATTAAATTAAAAACTTTAAACTAAAAAGTAAATTACAAAAGAATTTAAAAAAATTAAAATAACAAAAAATATATCCAACAAAAAAAATAGAAATAAAATACAAATTAACTTAAATTTTTAAAATCATACTTTAGAAAAACATATGTATACATATAAAAATTAAAAAAATTAAAACAAATTTAAAAAAAAAAAAGTAGATGTGAAAAGAAATATCCTATAAAAAATTGATTGCAACATCCAATTTTTTATAGACTTTTTATATAAAAACACATTTTAAGAAATCATTTTTTCCTAATTAATTTTTCAACATTAATAATAAAAAAATTATTTAAATAAATAATACGGAAAATGAGTAATTTGGTAATTTTTTTTAGAACAAAAAGCCACTGCAAAACCTAATAAACCATACGATGGCATGGGGTTTGGTGCAAAGTGTATTTATAGGGGTATGTGTCAAAGATGCATTTGGGAATCCGGCATTTCGCTGAGCCTTTGTTAACTCAGATGAGATCACATAGCTAGCATGTTGCATTCAAATCATAGACCAAGATTTGTTTTTGCTTTGACTATAATTTGTAACCATAGTAAAGCGATAATAACATCAACATCACTGCGTCAGGGGAGAGGGTTGACCAATATTTTTAAATAAGATAATTAGTTATAAATATATTTTTATACAATTATTATTACTGTTTTTCAATATCTAACTTACCTTTTAGCCTGTTGACTGATTAAATACTTAATTATACACTAAACTTGGGTATTCAAGAATTAATGACGCCTCAATTTTTTTTGCTTTGGTTTGTGGAAGTATAGACCACGAGTATGATGGAATAAGTCATTTAACGGAATGGAAGAAAAGTTGAAGTTGATGGGAGCTAAAAACACAAAAGGCAATCTTCCTTTGTTCTTTTATTACGTAAATAAGAAATACGTTTTGTGTCTGACTTTCGATTTGCCAATGTATTATATGTTTTGGCAGTTTCTTACTTTCCAAGTTAAAAAACAAAGGGAAAAAAAAGTCATGTAATTACATTAAATCACAATTCTTTATAAATATAATTTTTAAAATATTTATGAATAAAATAAATAAATTTACTATATATAAAATATTATAATTGAATGTCAATCATAAATATGAAATTCCTTTACTCTAACACTTTATAAGTATTATACTAAAAAACAAATGGGTATAGAATTAAAACAAATTAGAAAACTTTTTCACACCCAAGCAGGCGAATACAGAGGAACAGAGAAGAAATTTAGAATACAATTATGAGTTGAATTCTCAATGAAAACAAATATAATTGATTATTCTTAAGATTTTGAATTAAAATATAATGTTAAGTTTACTTAGAACATTTTTAATGGAAGATTTATGAATTGTTTAATATTAAAATTAGGGTAGTTTTTAAAAACTGGAGAGAGTTTGCTTATTTTCATCGTATTGATTTCTGCGAGTTTGCCTCTTCTATTTTCATTTTCCAACATGTATTGTGTGAAGTATTTGTTCAATATATCTTGATTTTCCTCTATTTTTCAACATGTAATATCAGCGTCGACCCTACTTAAGAAAATTAAAACTCTCATTTAGGTTTCTTAAAAATAAAATATTAAACATTAATATTTTTATAGACCTCATAATTTTTTAATTAAAAAATAATTACTTATTATTTTAAATTAATAAAAAAACCAAGTTATAACAAATGTTTATTTTTTAATTATATTGATTTTTATTCAAACTAATTTAATAGCGTATTATTTTTAATTTAAAAGACCCACTTTAAATTTAAAAAATTAAAACAAAACACTCTCACTTTATAATTTGCAACCCTGTATATTGTCTGAAGTATTCTCCAATTTTGATTCTTTATTGGTATTAAAAAGAAAGTCAGTTTTGAAATTAACTAGTGTTGAAGGATTTTGAAATGTCAATATACAATAATAACAATAACAATAATAATAATAATAATAATAATAATAATAATAATAATAATAATAATAATAATAATAACAATAATAATAATAATAATAATAATAATAATAAAAAAAAAAAGTTGACAAGGTCACGTTCATGTCATGTTATTTTCAGGCAAATGAGCTAACGGAGTTACTCACTTTTAATTTTCTTTTGGTTTTTTCCGCTTCCATTCCATCAAGTTTTCATTCGATTCAATAATACGTTGGAACTGCCAGCCAGAGGAAACTGTATCTGAAGTTGATTTCAACTAATAGGAGTAACCTGTCCACAAAACAAAACAAGAGCATATTCAAGAGCTATAATCAGTTCTAGAAGCTTTTTTTTTGTGTGATGAATCTAAAAAACGAGTAACAACTATTGCTTACTATGTTCAAATTAACAATTAAACATATTGTCTTCAGAAATTTCTCAATTTTTAATTCATTATTTCTCTATGGTCATTATATTAGGCGGTAAAAAGCTCTCATGGCTTAACTTCACCAACGTTAAACACTTGCGTAAGAAAAACAAGATGGGAAGAGAGAAGGTGGGATTCTTGAATAAGAGAGCTTCTTCTAGAATACCATTACGTATAAAGCCCAGAGATATGCGGATGCCACCACAAACTTCCATGTTTCGAGTCAATTGTTCACCAACTCCTATATTCAATAAGAATTGCTTATGGGTAAGGAAAAAACAAAAAGAAAAACTATGGTATGCAACATTGTCAACTTTTTATCATTGAGGTCTCTATTTATACCGGTAATGAGAGTTTTATTAACCATTAAAAAACGTCTTGTACTGGAATATTAAAAACAACAAAGTCTATCAAACAAAAACCTATCTAATAAATACTGCTGAAGAGATGGTGCAAACTACTAATGCATCGATCTCTCACTACCATATATTATGAACTCTCCCATTTGTAGCAAATAACCTATGTCACAAACCCTTACCAACACTGAAGATAATCTATCTAATAAATACTAAGAGATGGTACAAACTCCTAATGGTTAACATCAATTTAAAACACAAATTCAACAATTTTAAAAATTAAATAACACAATATAATAACTTTAAGTTAAAGTTTTTCATCAATTTTTTATTTTTAGTAAAATAATAGTCTGGTCAAGATAAAAAAAAGAAAAAAGTCATATTTAAATTTAGACGTGAATTAAAACTTAAAACCTATATCCTACATCTCATTCAACTAGGTTAATGACCAATTGAGGCAATCATTAATCTTTTTTTGTTACATTACATGTATCTTTTACTGGTTACCGCCCACCATCTCTTTTTTTAAGATATATACAACCAACCATCTCTAATCTAATTAAATATATGCTCCTTCTATATTTTGCGAAATCAATTATATAGGCTTATAGTTCCATTAATTAGTTCTTCTCTAGTTTATTAATTTAATTTTTTTTTCATTTATATGATAGTCAACTTTTATATTTATTGCTGTCTATAAAAGCTTCTAATATTTAGAACCTTTTAAGTTTATTGTTTTATAGTTATTAATTTTTTAAAATTTCCGAAAAATTAAAATAATTCCTAATAAATTATAAATTAATAATGTTTTATTATATTAGGCTTAAAACACCTTCTGGCCATTTGAAATAAGTTTTTTTTTTAGTTTTCTTTTATATATTTTTATTTTTGTCTTATAATTGGTTTTTTCATCCTTGTATTAGATTTGGTCATTAAATATAATAGAAAAGAGCTGTAATAAAAAATTATAAAGACAAAAAACAAAGAGAATCATAACGAAAATTAATAACCTAATATTTTTTTTTGAAGAGCAAAGAATTTATTAAAGAGGATAAAGAAACAAAGTGTTTTCACAATATACAAGTTGAATTGAGCACCACTCCTAATTCTATTGATGTTCCTCAATCAATTGGAAATCCTATCTAATGTTTAACATGCACATTCTAGGATTTCCAAACCAATCCGAAAAAACACACCCCCTATTAAAACCGAAGGAATACATTAACCATTTTCACGAGATTACTTTTATAGTCATCATAATATCCACAGAGTTCGCCCCTAACCTATCAAAAGCAATCTGGTTTCCAGCTATCCAAATACTCCAACATCCAGCAAGTCAGAAAACATACCTACATTTCTTTTTTCGCTTCCCTACCACCCATGCAGAAGATGAGAGGAAAAGTTGTGTCAGGTCCCCCAGGAGTGGTCCTTGAATCCCCAGCCAGCTGATCATTTTATTCCACACTGATTGAGCGTGGGGATACATTAAAAAAAGATGATTTCTACTCTCAATGTCACTCCTACAAAACACACACTGAGCATCCGATATTGGAATCTACACTTCTCTTTTCAATAGATTATCCATAGTTGGTAATCTATCTAACAATAACCTCCAAGACAAAGCAATTGCCTTAGATGACAATTTATCCTTCCACATTCGTCGAAGGTCATTTGGTTCAACCTCAATTAATCTTGATAAGGTCTGTTGAGCACATAGAACCCTATAAGCATCTACCACAGAAAACCCTCCATCCTTAATTGACCTCCACCCCCATACATCTGACACCTGGTCAAGAATCACCGCCGACTGCAGTAAGCTTTCTAAATAGCATAGTTGCTCTTCCTCCCATACAAATAACTCCCTCCGCCATACCCATTTCCACCCCAATGATGCTGGTGAAGACTCCTGTTTTTCCTTAATTGTGATGAGCTTATCTACCATTATCCCATATAGCCTGGGGAACATTAAACTAATAGCTCTGATCCCTAACCAGTTATGCTCCCAAAAGAAGGTATCATTACCATTTCCTACAGTTTTGTTGACGCTGCTCTCAAACCACTCTGGTGTCACCACTTTCAGTCCATCAATAGCCCATAAATCCCTCTACCACTGAGAAGTTTGAGAAAAAGTACCAGGTCTATTGGTGAATTTGTAGGACTCACCGTACCTACTTTTCCCCTCTACAACAATTTTGTTCTCTTGATCTTTTCCCCTCCACAGAAAGGAACATTGTAGTCTCGTAATAACTTTCAGAACTTTCGTGGGTGCCTTGTAAAAGGAGAAGAAATACAGTGGGAGGCTTAACAGGAATGAATTAACTAGGACTACCCTTCCTGCAAAGGACAAATGGGTTGCCTTCCACCCTGACAATTTCCTCTGAAATTGCTCGATAATTGGTGTCCACACTTCTGCCTTCCTTGGATTAACCCCCACCGGTATCCCCAAAAATTTAAATGGCGGTAAAGACACCGCACAATTCAAGAGACTATTCACTACACACCTAAATGGCTCATCCATATTTAAACCAAAAAATTGGCTTTTGCTATAATTCACCTTTAGCCCCGATGTCATCTCGAAACCACAGAGAATTACCTTCAAGTACCATACTGATTGCAAATCTGCTTCCCCCATCGTAATCAGTTCATCTGCATATTGCATCATTGAGAACTTTGCCTCGTCACCCATAGTGAGCTCTTTGTACACCTCTTTATCAACTGTTGACTTAAATAAGGCAGATAGGGCTTCTACAACCACTAGAAACAGAAAAGGAGAAATCGGGTCTCCCTGCTTCAGTCCCCTCCCTGGTTTAAATTCAACAGTTGGACTCTCATTTACTAGAATAGACACATGGCTATTCCTGACAATGCTGGTCATCCACCTTCTCCATCTACTCCCAAACCCCATTCTTGCCAATATATAATCCAAAAAATTCCAATTGACCGAATCATAGGCCTTTTGGAAGTCCACCTTAAGCAGAAAACAGGATTTTCCTTTCCTTTTTGCCCAATCAACTATTTCATTCGCTACCACCACCCCATCCAAAATCGATCTACCTGGCAAGAAGGTTGACTGGCACTTAGAGATTAATCCCCCCATAGCTCTCTTCATCCTTAAAGGCAACAATTTAGAGATAATCTTATGAATGCTCGAAATTAAGGAGATTGGTCTATACTGTGTTAACCTCTCTGGTCGTGCCACCTTCGGGATCAAGGTGAGAAACGATGAAGTCACCCCTCTTGGTAGTATGCCTGATTCATGGAATTCTTGTACTGCCTTCACCACATCCTCCCCTATGATTTCCCAATATGATTTATAAAAATTGAAACCAAATCCATTCAGACCCAGACTTCCCTCCCTTCTCAAATGCCCAGATTGCCTCTTTTATCTCATCCGCTACAAAAGGCTCCTCCAGCATTAGCCGTTGATGGTCATTTAATTGATTAAAGTGTACCCCATCCATGCTTGGTCGCCCCACCTTTTTCTCAGTAAAGAACTCTGAGAAATGATTTAGTACATGATCTCGAATGTCTTGAACTTCCTCCAGCCATCCTGCGTCTGATTCAATTGCCAGTATGAAATTTGTATAACATCTCGCCTTGAAACATTTGTGAAAGTACTTGGTATTGTTATCACCATTTAAAGCCCATTTTACCCTGGATTTCTGTAAAATGGATTGTTCCATCCTCCTTGCCTGCCCCCAATACTCTGACAAGATGTCCTGCCTACACTTACTACTCCCCTGAACCCCTTCACCCAACTGTTAATCCACCCTCTCCAACTCTGATACCTTGTCTGCCAGGAATTTCTCATCCTTGCCCCAAATCTCTTCTTTCCATTTTTTAATCATCCTCTTCAAGCCTATTAATTTACTTGCCAATTGATACATCTTTCACCCTTGAGACTGTTTCGAGGTCCAAAACTCTCTCACCAATTTCACAAAATCTGGCTCATGCAGCTAGTGATAAAAAAACTTAAATGGTTTCAGACCCCAATTCTGTTTGTTATCTTTTGTTAAAATCCAGTTATGATCCGAAAATTCTCTTGTACCCACCCTTTGTGCTATGACTCCCCACTCCTCCATTAGATCCAGAGAAAATAGAAATCGATCCAACCTGCTAGACGATTCTCCGTTCGGAGCTATCCATGTAACTCCTTTCCCAATCACTGGGATATCCAGAAGTCCCATTCGCTGAATAAAGAATTTAAAGTCTGACATCTCAGCTCTAGAGTGATAGTTTGACCTCCCCCTAACCTCATGCCTATCCACCACAGCATTAAAGTATTCCCCAATTACCCAATTGACCTCCAAAAATCCGCGGCTTGTCATCATCAAATCATCCTATACTTTCCTTTTTCCCTCTAAAGAACATGGAGCATACACATTTACCACAGAATTTACCTCATTTAGATTCTTTCCTCAGAATCCAACTCCCAGAAAACCCTGCCCTTGTATATACCATACCACCTCCAACAAATCTTTCTTCCAAATTGTCACGCACCCTCCACTCAGCCCTGTTGATGGAAGTATTCTCCACTCACAACCCGTCGACCGCCACACCTCCTTTATCTCCCAGTCACCATCCTACATTTTGTTTCCTGTAATAAACAGATATCAATGTCGTGCTCATTCAAGATTCTCCTGAGTCTTCTTCACTTGGCCCGATCCCGGAACCCCTCACATTCAATGAGAAAATCTTCATTAACTGTTTTGAGCAATCCTCCTATCCCTTCTTTCCTTCTCCACCTTATCCCTCGTTTCCATACCTCTTAGTTCCTCTATATACTCCTCATTTGGTTGTCTACCAGAGATTCCAATTTCCTTCATAGCCTTCCAGATTTTATCCATTTCATCCACCTCATTTTCCTCCCCCGTATCCTCCTCAGTCAATCCTTCCGTTTGCCTTCGGCTTATCAATTTACTTCCATCAATATTATTTCTTCTTGCTTGCTTCCATATAGCCACCTGCCTCCTTTGCCCGTTCCCCCTCCAAACACCTCTTCTCCCCCAACCAATACCCATTCTTAGGGACTCGATAACTATTAAATTATAAAACTTAAACCTACAAACACTGCAAGTGTATTGATGCGAACTAAAAAAATTAAACATGTAATGGAATGCAAGTGCAATCAGCAAACATATTATAAAAATTAAACTTTAAACATACAATTTCAGAGTTATAAACTTAAAATTTAATCTTATAATTTTTTTTTCGTTGATCACCGATGTATTCAGGCAGAAATTGTTTTTAGGATGGTCACCTTAAAAAGTTCTAAATTAAAGAGAATAAAACTTAATTACTTTGTGTTATTTTATTTTACTAATTTTTTACATTTTATTTTTTTATTTTTAAATAAGGACAACATGCCTTTTAAATTTGAGATTAAGACATTGATCGAGTTTGTGTAATTTTTTTATGAGAAAAAAATACTTATTTAAACAGAAAAAATATTAATTGTAATTTTTTAGATGTTTGTTTAAACTTTAAAATTATATAAAAAACAAAAATTGAAAAAAAAAACTTATTTTAAGAAGCTAATTGGAGTAACTTTTCAACCTCTGCAAAAGCTATTTTATGAAAAACTGGAAACTAATATATTTAAAAAGTTATTTTTTATAGTAGTACATAAACATAAAAATTTGTGTTTTCTTATAAAAACCACTTCTAAGTAAATTACTTGTTTTAAAATAATGTCTATACCAATTTTGGGTGTTTAGTAACTAAAAGATTACAATTAGAAAATTAAAGAAATACAGAGTACAACTAAAATAATAATAAATAAATGATAATAGAAGAAAAGGAAAAAACAAATAAATAGAAAGTAAAATTGGTTCGTTATTTAATGATGAATACAAAATTTTTTTAAAGAAAGAAAAATTGGTTATTATATCACAATGCACCTTATCTAAAAATAATAACAATGAAAAAAGAGAGAAAAGAAAAAAGTTAATAAAAAAAAAAGATAACAAAGATTTTAAAAATGGTAAGCAAATAATTTACAAGAGAAATGTTAGCAGCAGAAAAATAAAATTTTATTTTTAAAATCAACTATTATAATTTAAAAGATTTAGAAAAGACCTCCATCATTCTATAGTAAGTGAGTTACAAAATATGAGGTGGTTTTTGGGCCACTGCACTCCCTCCGCCAGGGGTGTATTTGTATACAAATTTTTTTAATCCTGGTAAATATGCAGGGTTTCAAAGTTTAAGATTAATTGTTTATCTTGAAATTTATTTTATGATTACTTCTAAATATAAAACTGTCACTTTTTTTATATTTTTATTTTAGAAAAATTACACAGAAAACATATAAAAGTAAGGTTAAATTTTATAATAAAAAATGAGAATAGAAATACACAAAGCTTTAATTTTTATAAATTTATTTTAATATTTCTTCAGTCGTTATAATTTCATGTTGTTTTAATTTAGATCCTCTTAATTTTAATTTTTTTTTTCATTTTTATCATATTTTTAACTATTCAACAATTGTTAAATATGTTATAGACCTTAAGATTCCACATTGACCCATTGTAATATCGAATTTCAAAAAGTATTTCCAATCATATTTATACATTAGCATGCGAAATGTTTTTATACTATTGTGCAACAATAATAAAGGCTTAATTTATTTATTTTTTAAATTTTAACCCACTAATTTTTAATTTATAACATTGTGACTAAACATTTAAATTTTCTAATTGATACTTAAATTGGATAGAAGATTAATCTTTTGTAATCAACGCTTAATGTTAATAATGGATTATATATTTTCATAATAATTTATTATTTACTTATAATAATTGATTATTTGTGTAAGGAAACATTTTCTACAAACAAAATTCTTTTTTCGATGAACATCTCCAGGCACAAAATAATTGATTATATGTACAAGGAGCCATCTTTCAAGGTATAGCATAATTGATTATTATAAATTGAGTCTATTGTAGTTAATCTTTTCATCCAATTTGAATATCAATTGAAAAATTTTAAAAGTTGAGGGTTACTGCAAAGTTTTGTTTTAATTATTATTTTATAAGTATAATTAATTAATTCATCATGGGTGTTTGGTTGTGAAAATTATAATTATGTTATTTTTTATTTTAAATGTGAATATTTATGTATAGAGATTTTGAATTAAAGTGTGTTTTAAATGGTGGAAAAAGGGTAGGTGAATTTAGTAAGGTAAGGTGTGTCGCAATTAATAGTTTGGGTTGAGGTTAGTGGAACTTTTTTTAAAAAGGGGTACAATTAGCAAACTATGAATCACTAAATGCACCTCTCACCCTTTAATTATGCAGGACATTTATTCCTCCTCATTCTCTTCTTATTCCTCTCGACAGCCTTTTCTTTCTTCTTTGCCCTTGCTCTTTCCTCTGCATGTTGCCGATTTCACCATGGAAAGTTAGAGATTTCTCCATTCCTCCTCACCTTGACCTTGGGTTGTAGTGGGTAAGTGATCATTCTACTCCCTTGAACCAAATTCCTTTCTCTCATGTTCAGGCATCCCTCATGAGAGAATTAACATTGAATTCCTAATTTCTCATTCTATATGATTTTGGGAGTTTTGATAGGTTTTTATAGCTTTCAACAACCAAGAAAGTAGGTTAGGAAAGCAAAGAGCTTGATCTTTAAGTTCTCCTCCCACAATTGAGTTTGAAGGGAGAATATATAGATAAGAAAAGCTTAATCTTTCTTTGAATTTATGATATTTTGAGTTAATAATCTAATTATATAATTAATAGTGGATGTTGGGTGTTTTAGAATGGTGTTGATGATTGAGTGATTTTTTAGTCTCTTGTGAGTGATTTGAGAAATTGGGGATGAGTTGCATGTGGCTGAAAATTTGTAAGTTGTTGTGCAAGTTCACACCACACCATTGTGGTAAACCCCACAAAGGTGTGATCAATGTGCTATAGTGGAAATTGCATCAGGATCTCACCCACGATGCTGTGGAAAATTACACAGGGCTATGGGAGATGCGCTAGAGAATAAAACTTGGTGTTTTGTGTTTGAAATTTTATTATTTGTTATATGTGTTGATGCTTAATACTTATTAATGATGTGGAGTGGATATGTGTGACAATTTGATTATTGTTATGTGATTGGAGTATATGTATTGAAGTTTAATATTTATTAATAATGTGGAATGGATTGTTTATGGTTACGGGTTTGAAACATATGTATTGATGCCCAATACTTAATAGTGATGTGAAGTGAACATTTACTATTATTTTGATTATTGTGATGTGTATAGAATGGAATGAAATGCATTGAATTATGCCAATGATATATGATATATTTGGTTTTGAAGATATAATGGATTGTTGGATGTGTGTTGTTACAGTTGAATAACTTAACCTTGACTTATATGTATATTGTGCATTGAGTTAGGGACACAACTAAGGTTTGTAATTCATGGTGTCAGATGGGTTACCAGAGTAAGATACATTGTGATCCTAGTACCAAAATCAAGTGGGAGTACCTGGGATATACTCAGGCAAGTCATATGGGTCAGGTAGACGCCAAACAATAGTTAGGGGTTGTTATATGAATATGCCTAGACTTTAGTTGATGGTCATATAGGTTAGGTGGATGCCAAATACTAATTGAGATAAGTCATTAGATTACCATGATATCCGAATTCAATGGGTTTTCTGGAAAGTATCGTGTCATTATCATCGTGTATTGATTGCTTATGTTTAGGAAGAACATAAGTTTGTTTGACGAATTGATAATCCTATTAAATGATTGTTGGTATTTAATTGTAATTTATTCACAACATTCATATGATTTCTGGTATTAGTAAGCTTACTTTTGCTTGTTTATGTTTGTGATGATTGCATCTAACACGAGAGCATATAGTAGTAAGTTGTAGAGTTTAGAGATATCCATGAAAGGATAAAGCTATGTCTGCCTATGAAATTAACTTTGTTTTCTTTTGTATTCCTATGACTTATGTATATGTGTATTTATGTGACGAGAACCACTGTAGAGACTGTTATTTATGGATTTATAACTTGTATAGGACATTTGAAATGAAGTTTGGATGATAGTATCTTAGTAGGTAACTGATAGAATAATTTATTAGTTTATTAGAATTGTTTGGCTTTTTATACAACAAAGGTTTTGGGATTATGCAAAGCCTCGCTGAGTGAAAGCTCTTGCTTGGCATAAAGTTTCCTCTGTTATGTATTTTCATGACTTTGCACCCAACGACCATTCTTGTTGGACGAAATGTTCAAGATTTTTATTTATATTATTTTTAAAATTTAATATTGAGTATATTTTTATATAAAAAGGAATTTTCAGTATAATATTTTGTAGACATTATATAGGGATTTTGGATCGTTATAGTTACAATGTCTTAAATTAAAAATGGAGATTAGAAATTTTCAAATTGTAATTATTAGAGGTCGATTTTTTTTAATGAATATATTTATTGGTAAAACTCATATTTTAAGTGTTTATTCTCACTTTAGACATATACTTAAGAAACGAGAAAAAAAGGCAAAATTGGAATTTATAGAGCAATTGTTGAAGATCCAACACAAAATGACCGTGCTTTAACTTAGTATGGTTGTGCTATGATTTCAATATCTTCGCTTCGAATACGAGCACAACCGTGCTACTTGAATTTTTAAAAATTCACCAAAATAACACATTTGTGCTTGTTCCAAAACACTTGAGCTAAAAAGAAATCCAAACTCTTTCTATAAATACTAGAAGATGAGAAACAAAAAGGGATTTACTTTGACTCTGACAAAGAGATAAATATGTGATTGGGAGGTGAGAAATGACAAGGAAGCATTGAATCGAATCGATTCACAATACTATGTATCAATAATTCTTTCTTTTATCATTAATGTATTCTGTAATTCAAAGGTTGGTTGGTTTTATATTACCTATGCATGACTAATTCTTTTTACTAGGGTTTTTATGTAAACTCTTTGTAATTCATTCTTATACTTTGCAATGTCATTCAGTGATTAATTTATTTTTCAGTATTTTATTTGTTAGTATCTTATTTGTTTGAATAGTTATGACCATTGATATTTGAATATAAAATTGACCAAATTTATCAGATGAACTCCAATTGGTTAAAAAGAAATCGACCCTAATTTAAATTTTTGCATGGTCAAACTGGAAAACAATTTAGAATTAAAGTATCATTGTGAAAGACCAAATGCACAACAACAATTTCAGTAAAGTATTGGTGATAAATGAATAATAACAATGAGATTGATTAGTAAATAGGGAATAAAAATATTGTAGTAGAAATCACAATCCTAAGCCTCAATCTTATTGACTTCCAATCTTATTACTCTTTAGTTGTTCACATTTTAATCACACTTACTACGCTCTTAAATTGTTCATTTATTTTTTGAATTGAATTATTTAAGAACTACTTCTAGTCTTTGGGTATAATATTTGAACTTAGATTCAATGTTATTATTGTATAGGATACCCTTACCCTAAAGCAATCATATTTTACGCATCAATACTCCAAAAACTTTAACTCTATCAACAATACTTACCCTAGGCTTTTAATATCATTCATTTAAATATTTGGGTGTCCAAATTGGTGGGAATCCAAATCGTGAGGTGTCTTGGAATGAGGTTTTGAACAAGATTAATTACAAGCAAAGTAGCTTTGTGGAAGCGCAAGAATCTGACCATATGTGGGAGGTTAAAGCAAATTTGTCAGTTATACTCGTTATTCTAAATGTCGCGTTTTAAATTATCGGTTGTTGTAAGGAAAAAATGTCAGAGAAACTTCCCGCGGAGAAATGGTCACAGTGATAATTGTGTTGCATGGGTTAAATGGTCTTGGGTGTGTGCAATAAAAAATAAGGAGGTTTAGGCATTAAGGACTTACCATTTTTTAATAAAGTACCAGTAACTAAGTGGTGGTGGAGACTTTTAACACAAAAACAAGCATTATAAGCAAGAGTGATCAAGGCAAAATACAGTGACATGACTCCAACAATATCGCATGTACAATACAGAAGGGCCTCTGCATGGTGGAACAGGGTTGTGACTTTGTCTGAAGATAATATTCTGAGCAGCTGGTAAATAAAAGTTTACAAAGGAAATGTGGGAGGGGGCAAGATGTCTTATTCTAGGAAGAAGTTTAGTTGGGAAATTCATGCCTTAATTAAATAGGAGTTTCCAACCTATATAGGATCTGATCAAAGTATAAAGTAGGTTTGAATTATACTGTACTAGACACAAATTATAGTATGCCAACTATCAATATTGAATTGATTAAAATGGGAATGAATGTGTACCTGAATTGGCGTTCATGTCCATGAGTTCTATTGAAGAGAACTCTAGGAGGTTCTTCTGGCTACCTTCTGAGGGGTTATTATAGAGAAATAATTCTGATGTGTAAATTTGTTTAATGGGATGACAAATTTATAACCCCCCAGGGTAGGAAGGGACCTCTCTTAATTGGGCTTTTTAATCTGATTGACCTAACCCATCACAGAGTCAATCTCACTGTAATCTCAGTTCAAATAACCATATTGATATTTTAAGATATTGTCGGTTAAAGATAAATAACCATATTGATATAATGATCATATCTTATATTGTCGGTTAATGATAATAGATATTGAATGATACTAATCCACAATTATTTTCAACATTCTCCCACTTGGATGGTGTTAATCAATAATCAACATACAAATCATTAAGCTAAAACGACAATTGTCGATATATCATATATTAATTAACGATATGAAAAATTTGAGTAACAAAATAAATATCCGATAGGGATATTTATCATTTGCATTTAGCTAATATTTTTCATAAAATGTATGGCATAATGCAGTCCCATAAATGACACTACAATGGTCCAAGCATAAATAAAATGCTAATAAGAAACATGAAAATGACGTCAACTAGAGCATGTCTCTTAAAGAAAATAGAGAATCAAACTCCCACTAACTTAATACATCAAAAGTCTTGACTAAACCCATGTGAGTTACATGAATAAGAAAAATTCCAACAGTTAAGACCTTAGTCAGTGGATCTGCTAACATCTCCTCAGAATCAATGTTTTCAATCCAAGTGTGAAAACTTTGAATTTGCTCTCTAACTGATACTTGATATCAAAATGCTTTGAACGAGTAGAGCTTTTGTTGTTTCGAGAGAAACTCACAGCAGCAGTATTGTCACAGTAAATCACAAGTGGCCTGGAAATGCTTTCAACTATGTGAAAATCCGACATCAATTTCTTAAGCCACATGGCCTGGCGAGTGGCCTCAAAACAAGCAACATACTCTACTTCCATGGTAGAGGTAGCTGTAAGAGACTGTTTAACACTCTTCCAAGAGATAGCTCCTCCTACCATGATAAAAATAAAGCCAGAAGTAGATCTACGATCATCAGGGCAACCTGCAAAATCAGAATCAGAATAGCCAGTGACTTGAAGTTGATCAGACTTCATAAAAGTCAACATATGATCCTTGGTTCGCTGTAAATATCGCATGTCCCTTTTAACGGATTTCCAATGACCCAAACCTGGGTCGCTCAAGTATCTGCCTAAGGCATTGACAATGAAAGCAATATCAGGACGAGTACAGACTTGAGCATACATCAGACTGCCAACAGTAGAAGCGTATGAAATTTTCTTCATAGCATTCACTTCTTCATCATTATGAGGACATTGTTTGTTAGATAATTTATCACCATGTTGCACAAGTGCAGCACATGGGGAGCAAGCATTCATGTTGAACTTCTTGAGAATCTTCTCGATATATCCCTTTTGAGACAATCCAACTATGCCACGTGACCTATCACGAAGAATTTGGATGCCTAGAACAACGGAAGCTTCACCAAGGTCTTTCATATCAAAATGCCTACACAACATTGATTTTGTCTCAACCAATAGGCTCTTACAACTACTAGCAAGAAGAATGTCATCGACATATAATACGAGAATGATGAAATTACTCCCACTAGTCTTCAAGTAAATGCATTTGTCTGCAACATTTTCTTTGAAGTTGTAAGTAGTGACAACTGGTCGAATTTTAAATACCATTGCCTAGATGTTTGTTTCAGTCCATAAATGGATCTTTTAAGTTTACACACCAAATTCTCATTGCCTGCCTAAACAAAACCATCAGGCTGAAAAGTTGTCTTTACATCCATCTAGTGTAGCTCTAGGTTAAAATGAGCAACTAAAGCCATGACAACTCAGAGTGCGTCCTTCGTTGAAACTGGTGAAAAAGTTTCTTTATAGTCAACACCTTCCCGTTGACTATAACCTTTAGCCACTAATCTAGCCTTATACCTATCAACCTTTTCATCTGGAGTACGTTTTGTCTTAAAGACCCATTTAGATACAACAAGCTTACAACCTGTTGGTAAGTCCACAAGATCCCAAACATTATTATGAGACATGGAAGACAATTCATCATGCATAACTTTTAGCCAATCAGAAGCATGAGAACTAGAAAGTGCTTCCTGAAATGTGATGGGATCGTCATCATCATGAGGATCATATTCGTGCTCCTGAAGGTATACAACATAGTCATTTGGTATAGAAGGTCGGCGTATTCTCTGAGATCGTCTTAATGGGGTCGCATCAACATCCTCAAGTTGTTGATCATTGAGTTGTGGTTCATCAACTTGTGGCTCTCTCATTTGTTCATCTTGCCTCTCAACAATTTGTTCATCTGTGTGAACCATTGGGGTTGAGATGTCTGTAGGAAGAAAATAAGATGATAATGGAAGCATGGTTCGATATTCTCTAAAGGTCATCAATCGAGGTGTGTAACTCCCACTGTCCAAATCATCATCAAAGAAAACTGCTCGGTCAGATTCAATAACTCGTGTAGAGTGAGAAGGACAATAAAATCTACATCCTCTAGAACCGATGCAGTAGCCAATGAAATAACCGCTAATAGTTTTGAGATCAAGTTTCTTTTGTTTAGGATTATAAGGTCTTACTTCTGCCTTACAACCCCATACATGGAAATGTCTCAAACTCGGCTTTCTTCCAGTCATTTGCTCAAAAGGAGTTTTGGGCACAGATTTGCTAGGTACCTGATTAAGAATGTACATAGCAGTTCGCAAGGCATCTCACCATGTCCATGAGTGTTCGATTTCGTCTCTCAGCAACGCCATTTTGTTCAGGAGTTCCAGGCATGGTGTATTGAGCTTCAATTCCGTATTCATCAAGGAATCGAGCAAATGGTCCTAGATTTCTTCCTGTCTCGTCATAACGACCATAATATTCTCCTCCTCTATCAGACCTTACACACTTAATTTTCTTTTCTGTTTTTAACTCAACAAAGGCTTTAAAGGTTTTGAAGGCTTTAAGAGAGCTTGCTTTATCCTGAAGAAGATATATCCATCCATGTCTGGAGAAGTCATCTATGAAGGTAATAAAATACCTATATCCACCCATAGCAGTAGGAGTAATAGGTCCACATATGTCAGTGTGAATTAATTGTAGCACATCGTCACATCTATTTGAACTTTTATTCCTGGTTTTGGCAATGAACTTTCCCTTGATGCAATCAACACAAGTGTCAAAATCTGATAAGTCAAGATCATGCAGAATACCTTCTTTTATGAGTCTTTCAATTCGAGACCTAGAAATATGCCCCAAACGTCTACGCCATAGCATAGAGGAAGATTCATCAATCCTGTTATGTTTACTCCCAAGAATGGAGTTAACTGACATATCAGTTACGTTTAACATGTAAAGTCTGTCATGCAAAACTCCTGAACCAACAACAGTTGAATTATAATAAATCACCAATTTTCCATCACCAAAATAAAAGTTGTATCCACATTTGTCTAAAACAAAAATAGATATCAAATTCCTTCTCATGGAAGGGACATAAACAACATCTTGCAATAATAAAGTGTGTCCAGAGGATAAACATAAAGAGACGACTCCAATATCAGCAACGGGTACTCCAGCTCCATCTCCCATAACAATCTTCGTCTCAACATCACTTGGTTTCCTCAGGCTTGTGAACCCCTGTAAAGAATTCACAACATGAATAGTAGCCCCTGAGTCTAACCACTAGGAATTTGGAGGAACATCAACCACATTAGATTCAAAGCAAGTTAGTGCTAGCAGATTACCTCGCTTCCCCTCTTTCTTTTTCAGAATAAAGCGAGCTTCCACCTTGTGACCACGTTTCTGACAATACTTGCAAGAACCTTTAAAGAATTTCTTCTTGGGTTCTAAATGTTGTTCTGCTTTCTCTGTACCCTTTTTCTTCTTTCCTTTATATCTGTTAGCACCTTTAGTACCTGAATTAGAAGCAACAAACTAAATGCTATTAGTCTTATTCTTCTTCATTGACTCCTCCTCTTGGGTGATTATTGCAATCAATTCATCCACTCCATAGTCATGCTTTTGAATGTTATATGAAGTCTTCATGATGTCAAAATGAGAAGGTAGAGATTCCAGGATGCGATAAATTAAAGTGTCTTCACCAACCTCAACCTTGAGAGACTTCAACTTATTATAGAAATGCACTAACTTCATAATGTGCTCACGTACACCGCTGACACCATCATATTTGGTCTTTTCAAATAAGGAAAGGTATTGAATTTTCTGTGCCTTATCAAAAGTTGAAAATTTTCCACCGACTGCTTTCAGAAAAGCATTGGCATCATCAAGATCTGGAATGCTCTGTGTGATAGATTTCTCCATGGTGAATTTAATCACCTTCAGGCACACTCTGTTAGAGTGTTCCCATTTCTCATGAGAAATTCGTTGAGCTTCAGAAGACTCATATGTAAGAGGCACAGGCCTCGTCGTCCTCAATGCCAAGTCCAGATTGCCAATGGTCAGGTAGAGATCTAACGATTCTTTCCAGTCCTCATAATTTGTTCCATTTAGAGTTTTGACAGAATTAGGGAAGAAAACTGAACATCACAATAAAGGAAAAAAGTGATTTAAAAGTTCAGCTTAAAATAAATCCCTAAGCAAATTACAATACATTATAACTTAAATTAATAAATCCTAGCACCGATAGGGTACAAAAAAAAATTAACATAAGTCAAGAGAAATGCATTGTACAACAACAAATTATACTAATAATAACACACCGATAGGGTATAATTATCACTAATATAATGAATCAATATTTATTTCATAAATTTACACAAATGCATCCACGATAGGTGAAATTACAATTATGTAAATTAATAGCATAAATCATGCTTATTTCATATGATTTTAATCATCTTAAAATATGACAAACAAAATTCACATCATCATGCCCACGATAGGCAGGTCATCACAATGCAAATTAATAGAAAAATCATATTGTAAGTGATAATTCAATATTCAAAATTTGAGAGTAATATGCCAAAAATAATTCGAAATTATGTCTCAAAGTTAAATTTCAATATTATAAAAAAAATTATCTATTTAATAATTTTTAAAAAAATATTTGGCATATCTTTTGGCCTATCCGTTCTGTTTTGACGTTAGTGGGCTTCTGCAAAAACGGAAGTGACGAAAAACCCAGCGTCGATATTGGGCCACTGGAAGGCCAGCGCCTTCGATTCTGGAGCGCCGACGGGATCTCGGCGAGGCTCGAAGCGCGCGGGGTGGAACCGTGCTGGAACGGGCGGCGCTGGAGGCGCTGAAAAAACCCCAAGATCCGACAGGATCTGGGGTAGGTTCGAAGCGCGGCGATGGAACTGTTCGAAGGCGACGAAGATCCGCTGGAAACGGGGGGTGCTGGAGGCGCCGAAAAACCCCAAGATCCGACGGGATCTGGGCGAGGTTCGAAGCGCGGCGGTGGAACCGTTCGAAACGCGGGCAACAGAGACGGTGACCATCGGTACCGCCTCTCTCCGATCTCCGCCCTTCACAGGTTCCGATCTCCGATCTCCGCCCCTCTCAGGTTCCGATCTCCGCCTCTCTCTGATTCAGATCGTGGCGCATCGAGGGCGCGAGGAAGGTGCAGGACGGCAGGGCCGAGACCACCGGCAGAGTGCGAGCATATATGTAAGATAATTTATATAGGGAATTGGCTCAATGATACTTGACAATGGAATGTTGTATGGACAAGGTATTTAAGGGAATGCGAACCGCAAGATCTCAATGATACTTGAACATGGCACCGACATAACTATTGTCAGTATATTGTTACAGGAATGGAAATTTTTGTCCCAAATTAAATTAATGTCTCAATTTGTACTGATAAATCAATAAATACATGTTAGTTAATGAGTTATATAAAATATTTAAAAAATTATAAAAAAATCATTAAATGATATAATGATTATTGATTTGCAGATATATGAATTGAAACACCAGATTATAACATAAGACTCTGATCCTTGTTGGATGTCTACCTCTCTTTGAATGTGGTGAAGGTCGATTAGAACACAACCTTACTTGGGAGAATACCCGCTAAGCTGAACCTAAAAAGGAAGGATTTGTTGAAATCTGTCGTTTGTGATCGTTTGTTCTTTGAAGATGGGTATTATAATCAGGCTGGCAAGTGTGTTTGACCGTCTAGCTTCATAGGAATGACGTTGTTTTTAAACAAGTACAAAATTCTGCTAAATCTATTTCTGATTCCATTGTTTTTGGATCTTGACATTGGTTAGTGGTTAAGAAATAGAGCTACTTTCTTTCACTTTGATTGAAAAAAGCATCCTGTATCGTGTCATAGGGAAATTGATTAGACACTTTTGCTTAGTGATTAAGACTATTAGGAAACCTTATTTCGTTTGAAAAGAATTATTATGTTATGTTTCTCTATTTTGGTTTACCTCCTCATTACATCTTGTTTTTGGGGAGTTATTATAATATATCGTCTTTGATCTGGTATTAAAAAAAATATCCTGCTTGCGTTTTTCAGCACAATAATTTGTTGTGTTATTTTGTTACATTCTTAAAAAAAATGTTGACTGGCTTTACTTTAAGATCTTTATATCTGTATACTTTTATTTAATTAACTATTTATCATGCATAATTTTATTAATTACATTGGAATTTTAAACTTACCTAAATTAATTTATAATTGACTACTACGGAATGTAAGTATTTTTTTTTTATTAAAGTTAATGTTGTAATTTAAGTACTGAATATGTAATAATATTCGAAACAACTTTGCTAAATTTAATGATAGTACTTGACTGAGTCAAACACAATTGCTTCTCATAATTATATTTGTTAAGAAAATCTTAAATTTGAAGCGTGATTGTGACGAAACACAATTATTTTTTTAGTCCAGAAGAAATGGTACAAGTGAATGAAAATTTTAAATAATTTAAACTCGGTTCATTTAAAAATAGGAGAATCAATAATATCAATTTCTTTGACTTATTAGTGTTTTAAGGAGAATTTCATTTAAAAGTTTTCTTGAATAATATTAATTAAATTTAAATTATTGGGCTTACTTGAGAAATCGTAATGCTGTGTCACATATATTATATCAATATAGTACAATATATCGATGTCAGAGACAGTTAGAGGTCGTGGCCAAACATGCACGGGACATTTGGTAATTCAATGTTTTGCATAGACCACACAGAGAGGATTTGCGTATCATTCAAAATCAAATGCTACATACGTAAAATAAGGATATAAATACAATTTGTTACTTCAAATTTTATCAAATTGTAATATTTTGTTTACAAATTAAAAAAATTATGACATTTTGATTTAATAATTTTAAAATTTGTCAATTATAGTGTCCTTCTATCCGTTAGTAACATTGACTGTTTAATTTGATATGTTAACTGTCACGTGTACAAATTAAAGTGACATGACATTTGATTGTGAGTTTAATTATGAGTTAAGATATTCGTTTTTGGTTCCCATAGGGTTAGGTCACCAAACTTGTTTTCCTTTCGAAACCTCCTTACTCCATTATTCAATCTTCATTCTCCATTTAGTTATATCCATCTTGATTCTTTGTTCTCCATTCTAAAATGTTAAAACCATAGTCTTTAAACATTACCCTAAACTGATTGTGAATGGGCTTTAAGGTTTTAAATCTTGAAATCCAACTGAAACATAGTGGATTATTGAGGAGCTCGAAGACACGATTAAGAGAGGTTAACAAACTCTGCTTTTTACTATGAGAGTCGAATGAAACCTAGTGGATTATCGACTAGTTCAGAGACACAATCACGAAGGCGTGGGTTGGTGTGTGGATTCTATAAGGTTTAGGCTTTTTCTGAATTGCTTGTTTGAGGGTTTAATTTTCTAGAAATTACTTATCCATGTTTGTTGTTATTTTTGTTTATTGTAGGTTACTCGGAGGAGAGGTTGAGATTTTTTTCAGTGGTATAATCCTGCAATGAAATAAAGGAGAAGAGAATTATGCTCAACTTACTAAAAAAGGTTGAAGAACTTCAAGTTAAAGAAAGGGGACTGCAAGTAATCATAATTGAAATGAAGAAAAGAGAAAAGTTTATGGGATTGAGACTCATAGTGTGCTGGTTAATTGTAATTCATTGTAATTGTTAGGAAGGGAAATTGATAACAGGTGATAGTTTAGTGAGTTAGTACATGCTGATATTGTTGGTAGCATTTTGATATATGTATTTTGTTTAAGGAGGACATGTTGTTATTCATTTAGTAGATGAAGGTTGTATTATGGTATCTAAGTTGATAATGTATATCCATTGTTTAATGACGAAATTAATGTTAATGATAACTTTTTTCTATCTATCTGATATTGATTTTGATTGTTTTGTTGATTTCTTTTTATATATATGAATAATCAAAAGTCAACTATTTTGTTCATTCAATAATTCTAATAATGAGTTAATTATTGTAAAGGTAGTTGAAATGTGCATAATGTGGTAGTTGTAATATGCTAAAATGGTAGTTGTAATCTGTTCCAAAGTCACAACTTTATTTTACCGTGGTTGTATTCTGTTGTTGAAATGGAAGCTTAAGAACTTTTGTTATCGAGTAACTATATAATTCACAACTTTATTAAACTTTATGAACTATTAACTGTTTGGCTAGTATTACTAGTTTTGTTACAATTGAATGCGAAAATGCATGTTCATGCCTTTTTTTTTTGTTGCAAATTGGAGAAATAGCTAACCTTGAATATATCCTAAGCTCCTAGCTCCTGGAAGGTCTTCTATTGTCGAAATCAAAGTTCCATAAGCACACTACTACACTAGCATTTGTACACTTGCATTGTTAGAGAAAGCATGATCATATCCTTAGCTAATTTTAATTTTGCAAGTCAAACATGTTTCAAAGGTGCGACTTTGTATTGATTGTTTAGTATAGGCATGCATGAGTGTTTTAAAGTTAAAATTATTAGTCAACCATTACTCAATTTTTTGCACTTCAAATTCCTTTATTAATAAATACCTTATTGCCTCCTTTTGGAATGGTCTTGTATGTAGCTGCTTTGACTTTGCAAGTTCTAACCTTATGTCCAACTATTCCACATCTATTGCAAAGCATAGAAGTTGACTGTCTTCCTAAACTTGTGTTACTCTTAGCCTCATCATTAACTTTGTTCCTATTCTTTTTGGGTCTACACGTGGTAACAAATGCAATCTTACATGCCTACATGTGGAATGCAGTCTTACATGTCTCTAGGAAAATGTAAATTCTTTCAAACACACAACTTGCTGAGTCACATTTGATCTTAACTATGTTGTTAGGATTGCTTTTAAACAGTTCTTTTACATAACTCCTCAAATATTTATATTACTCTCTTGAAGCTTCATGCATATTTTTCAATGCCTTACGTTTAACCCTGTAAGTTTGATGTGGTTTCAGTTTTACCCCCCATTTCTCAAAAGCATAAAAAATCAATGACTTAGTCTTCATTTTTTGGAGTATCTCTCAACAAATGCACAAACTTTGTAGACAACCATTCAGTTTTAGCTTGTTTATTACGAGGAGTTCTAGGACAATTGTGATTGTTGACAAATGTCACAACTTACTAGTAAGGATTTTGCTGAGTTTTAGTCACCCTTAGGTAAAACAGGCATCCATTTACACATGTCACAACTACTTTTTTAGAACATGATTTTTAAAAGACGAGGTTTTTTTTTACTTGTCATAGCAAATGTCTTCACAACTTGACTAACATCTTTCTTCTTGTTGAATATCATACGTCAAAATTAATATCATTGTCATCTTCACTTTTCTTAAACTTCAGAAAATTTTTTTCTTCTACACAATTTCCTCATCACTACAAGGAGGACTTTTAAGCTCATTAGAGTCTTCATCTTCATCTTCAAGTTCTAACAACACATCTTTCATCACAATTTTAACAGGATTGTCATCACCCTCCTCATTATTACTTTTATTGACAAATGATTCCTTAGGTAACACACTATTCCAATGCCAACCTTTCTGATATTCATTATCATTGAAACTGGATTCTTATTCACTTGCTTCATTTTCAACCCCCCCTAAACCTTCATCATCTCCTTCATCTTCACTAATTTTTAGCCCCCCTAGACCTTCAACACTTTCATTCCTATTTTCATCACCCTCTTGCATTTCAACCTCATCAACATCAATTACTTCCACATTCTAGAAGCCACTGAAATAGTCTCCTTTTCCCCTTTTTTTTTCCCCCTCAAATAACACAGGCACGTCAACAACATATTCCACATACACATCAATTATGTCAAATCCCTTAGCATCTTCAACTAACTTAAGCACATCAACATCAGATTTTAATGGGAGCAATCCACATGCAATGCTCAGTTCTATATGCCTATACCATGACTGCTAAATTCACCATAACCAAAACTTTTAATCAACTTACATATGTCAATATATGGCATTTCATCAATGTCCTAACCTCATTCTTCCTGGTGAGATGACTATTCATATACATGATCTTCAATTCATTAATTAAAATCCCACCATGATGTATTTTAAAACAAATTTTCTAAAATTGTGTTGGCCTGAAAGTGAAACAAACAGAATCATATGCAACCATTACATGGGGTAAAAATGATAATCCTTAAAAAGCTCATTTCTTAAAAAAGCTAAAAAAACCCAACATGGCACGGCTAAGACTGTGATTGCAAATAAAAAATATTCCCACACAACTTTTACTCTTTAAAAATGTCACAAAACAAGTATGGGGAACCACTTCAATAAAACCCTAAACACATTACAACAAAGATATCAACAAAAGGAGGCTTACTTGGATACATATGTCGGTCCCTCTTTTGCTAGTACGTGAGCCCCACCTTGCCCAATACCAGACGTCCCTCCAATGTCGTTGTCGTCAACTTTGATACCGTTAAAAAATCATGATTGCTTCCTTCACACTCACTTTGAAGAAGCTAGAACGAACGAACAAAGGAGATTGGAAATGAGACATGTGAGATTGAAGAAGAAAGATGGAAGAAGCTAGAATGAACGAAGAACAAACTTGAATTTAGGGTTCAACTTGGTAAATAAAGAATGAACTTTGATTTTCTTCACTCTCGGAGGTTCATTTCTCACGGTAAACTCAATTACCACATTAATTGAATGTCACATCATAACTTTCATTTGTACACCTGACAGTAGGAATGACAATGAGTCGGGGCGGGCACGGGTAGCAGTTACCCGCCACCCGACCTGCTACAAAAATCCGCCACCCGTTATTCGCTAAAAATCCGTTGGGTACCCACTATAGAAATACCCACGGGTACCTATTGATATTTTAAAAAAATAAGTTTTTTAAAATTAAATATTTTTTATAAGTTTTATCAAATAAATCATTTATTTTTTTGGAAAGTCTAGAATTAAAATTATACTAGTTTCTACAAGATTAATTAGATCTAAAAGTAGATTAATATTATATATTATAAGAAAATATTTAATACAAATAAAATCTTTATTTTATATTATCGGTATTTTTATAATAAATAATTTTATTAACTATGAAGTTTTCATAAAAAAATAAGATTGATATCGATGAATTTTGATAATTAAGATTTTAATTTGATTTATTTTCCAAAAATATTATCTTTTTTAACTCTTTTATATATATATATATATATATATATATATATATATATATATTATAGTTTAGCAGGGTAGTGGATACCTGCAGGTACGAATACTATATACCCGTACTCGTGCCCATTAAGGAGTAGGTAGAAAAAAACATGTAACCGCAAGTGACAAGTACCCATTTATACCATCCTTGCGGATATTTTTGTGAGTTATCCATGGATATCTGCGGATGCAGATTTTTTTGCTATCCCTACTTGACGGTCAACATTCTCAAATCAAACAATCAACGTTACCAACTGACGGAGGAGTCACCAATTGACAAATTTTAAAATTATTAGAATAAAATGTCATAATTTTTTAATTTGTGGACAAAATGTCATAATTTGAAAAAATTTAGAGTCACAAATTGTATTTAAACCTATTTTTATAGACTTTTGTTAAATTTTAAGCTGATCTAGATAATTGGATTTGGAGGTACATAAATTCTTGGTTCATTGCAAAACCGTAGAAAGGGAAGTAGTATGCGAGTGGAAATGGGTCATACTGTGCATAGGAGGTATATCATCATATGACGTAACTCATTTAACGTTTAGTTTGACTCGGTTTATTAAAATTGTTATTAATATCATGTATTATGTAATAATATTTAATTACATAATTTTAGCTTATTAATTTTTTTAATTAAATAGGATAGACCAAGTTATAGTTTTTAAAAAAGTCTGATAATCAAGTCTGTTTAGTAATAATGTTATTTTAATAAAAAATTATTAATATAATGTATAATATAATATAACAGTAAAATTATTTTAATAAAATTAAAAAAGGATTCATTTCACAACCTAATATATTTTATTGTCTAAATTTTTAATAGTTGTAAAAGGATGGATTATTTATCAATCACATATATTTCTATATAAATAATATTATATTAATTTTTTGTAAATAATAATAATAATAATAATAATAATAATATAGTGTTACTTTTATATAAAAGTTATATATATAATAAAAAGCATGAAAATATTGGATTACTATATAATTTTTATTTAATTATATTTTATATTTGAATTGTTGCAGTCGTCTTACATTGAAAAAAGTTACAAACTCATACTTAAACAATAAAATCATAAGATAATCTAAGTACGTCATTTCCACCCATGCAGCATGCATAGTCTGTAAACGAATCATAGTATCTCAAAACTAACCTACATTAATTTTTTAATATAAATTAATTTATATTTAAGCTCCAATATAAGATAACTCTTAAAGTTTGTTTTCAGATTAAATAGTGGTTAAGTAACAATAACCTTGAATTTTGCAAATAACATCGCTTATTATTTTTACTGCCATAAATTAATAAATGAAAAAAAAAACTTCAATATATATTTTTTATAAGCCAAGTAAATACTAATATTAATAAATAAAAGGCACAAGACATGCTTATATGTTTACAAAGTTTTTTGAGTAATCAAAATTAACTAAAAAATACTAAAAGACAAAACATGTAACAAATCATGACCATCAAATATACTACAAGGAATTTAGAACTCATCATGCATATGAGTGAGTGTTATAACCTTTGTTTGTCGGTGTAACTTCAATATATATATAGTAACATGTTTAGGGGAAATAGGTGATTCCTGTAATGGTTTTGGCCTTTTTTCCTGGAATAACGTGTGAGGACTGAGGAGAGATAGTGCTTTTAGTGTGTATGGAAAAAAATTTGGGCCTTGAAACCCAAATATCCTCTCCCCTTTATTAACTTTATTTTCCAGACAGGGGTATAGTTTATAGCAAAAAAAGTATAAAAAAACACTAAAGATGTACAATTACTAAATATGGGAGATGCATTTAGCATCTTAAAAGAATAAAAGTTTTCATTGGGTCTCAAATCCGTTTCTCTTGCAAAGGTTTGTGGTTGGTCCTAGTTGTTATAGGCTCTTATACACTGCACTTTGGGCCTTTTAATTTTACACCTCATTTTACTTTCTATACCCCGATTAATTAAAAAGACTATTTTTACCCTTCTCGCTTTATAAAGTTTAGATTGTCTCTTTCCCTTATTTTTTTATATTTTTATGTTGCATTGTAAGTTTCTCCTAGTTGGGAAACAAGTAAGTCATTCTATCAGGAAAGTTCTTTATAGTTACTAATTTTATAACTAGAAAAACAATTTTTTTGTTATATTCTAAAACTGTATAACTTATTATTTATTAAAATATATCTATTATTTATTAATAGAGTTTAATGGTAAAATATTTTACACTTTCATTTAATTTTCATAATCGTTTATATGATTTTTAAAATATTGATTGATAAATCTAACAAACTTATTATAAATGAAACTGTAATAATTTTGATTCTTTTTTTATTCAAACAATAAAACATCATAAATATCAAGAATTAATCATGAAACTGATAGGAAACAACACTCAAAACTACTCATAAACATACTCATGTCTAACTAAACAATCAATATAAGTATCACACCTATCAAATGTGTTTGATATCATAAAATAAATTAATAAGAACAAAATTAACACTGCAAAACCAAAACACTAAAAACTTGAGATGCTTTACTAAAATTGCTTTCCAACCTTCGATTTCAACAAAATGATGATGGATTGTAAAACTCTCTAAAAAACAGTAGAAAAATAGGGAAGGGTGGCCATGATTAAGAGAAAAATACGAAGTAGATACAAAAGAAAAGGGGATTGTTACATGATCAAGAAAAACAAACTCAATCATAACGGGTAACTTTCATTTTCTCTCCTGTTTGTTTAGTTGTTGTATTTATATTTTTGCTTGTAAAAGAGCGGCAATGTTTAATATCCAGATATAATCAATGATTCAATATTTTGTTTTCAGTCATTAAGTAACATAAAAAATGGAAAATTCAAATTAAAAGGAATTACTACTACCTTACATGGTTGTAATCATGGTAATAATAAGTCCAGGCTTTGAACACCATTTGTGAACCTTAATAGTAGCCACATAACCCATCATCTTGAAGTGAAACCCAACAAAACCCATAAAAAAAACCTAACCAAACCCATAAAAAAACCAAAACTGGTCAAATAAAATAACCTTAATAAACATCTCATTCTCAGCATCTTCTCTAAAATCAAACCATAGCTAGCAAAATGCTTTTTTCATTGACCACTGAAACCAATAATTTGCACCCAATTGAAGCCTCTATTAAACCACTGACGGATACCATTGCAAAAAGGTTACCCTAAGAAAGTAAACTTCCAAATCCTCAACACACATTATTAATAAATCAATGGTATAATAAATAAAGGGTAATAGTTTGAAGGATTGTAGTCCTTAAATTAAGGGTAAAGATGGGGATAAGGGTGGAGGTAAGGACGTGTAAGGGTACAGAAACATGGTGAGTATGATATCTCCACTCTCGTTCCATTGGCAATTGAACAAATCAGGTGTTCTTCATACTTGTACCCATGTCTATTCAAATCAGAGTTTCTTTGTTAACTTCAGGTCAAGTTTAGGGATTACACAAGTTATTTTCCATCCTTACTTGGGTGGTTGACTTGGAGGCATGGTGTCGTCAACCAAACGATGACTTGAGGCTAACTTGACGATTTTCCCATGGTCGATCAGGAGTACATGGTTCTCTAGCTACATGTACTATAAATATGAAGTGGGTTAAACTTGAGGTTGAGTGTAGTTCATCGACCAAGTAGTATGTATGGCATGGATTGTGGTATTTTTCCTCTTGATCTTTGCATGTTATTTACCTTTTGTATATTTCATTTTAATTTTGTTCAAGCTATAGTGGGTGGTTGGGATTATGTTTTATTGTTTTCAAAAGATGTCAGTGTTATTAGAGTCGAGTGAGGAGCATTAAGTACTTGGTCATAAGTAACATTAAAGGACTTAGACTTACATAGGCCTAGCCACATGTTACCCGGTTGGAACCCTAGCTATAAGGTACACAACCCTTGGATCTCAAACATGTTAACACAAAGAGAGAATAAAAGTTGTAGATTAATTTGTTCTAATAAAAAGAGGTGGAGAAACCCAAATAAATAATTTATGTAATGTGTGTAAATTAATCTTATATATAAATTTTATACTAAAAGTTTTAATATATTAAGTTTCTTTAACTTATAAAAAAAGATTTAATATATTAAAAAATTAATTACCTATTTATCAAATTAGCACTAAATATCCTTATCAATTTATAGTTAATACCTATTATTATGAGTTCTGAATTTTACAAAATTAGTGACAAAGTTCAGATAAGATAAGAAGAGAAAAATATTATAAATTTAAATTTATTTATTAACGAAAATTAATATATTAACAATGATTAATTAAAAAAAAAAAACACCAGTAATAGATTTTCACTATTTGGCGAAGTTGAATGTCTTTTTCCTGAATTTATTGTCTCGTCTGACAAACTTGACTAGCTGACTGGATGGTGACTATCGTTTGTGATCATAATTAGTGGATTGTTAATGTTGGTGGAAAGTGCAAAGTTTTAAAAGCTGAACGAGCACAAAAATGATGAAAAATCATAGTACACCGTTAGGCTTGTAAAAGTATATTGAGAATAAAAAAATATGATCAGCACATCAATGAGTTTAATAAATTTGATACGAAGACAAAAAGAAAAAAATCTTAATAAAGAATATGATAAAAATAAAAAAAAACCAAATATAAATTTATAATTAAGTTTAATATATCAGATTATCAGTAGTACACGACCTTTTTAAGAATTTTTAGTTAAACCATTAAATTAAAAAATTATAATTAGATTTTCCATGTTCTATAATTTTTGTAACGGGATATCGAGCTAGTAAAACTGTTATACAGACAAAGAGCAACTGCGAAGAAATCATGAGAGAGGTGGAGAGTGAAGGAGGTTGGACACTGGTTAGGGGGAGGAGAAGGTGGAGTGGTGGTGATGGAAGAAGGCAGAGAAGGGGGTACAGGTAAGTGAAACGGAAAGAAAAGGCAAAAGTTGGTGTAACGTCGTTTTTCTTCACACATTTTCCGGATGACTACAAAGCGGGAGAGATGTGGAAGATTTTCTTGAGATATGGGGATGTCTGGGAGGTCTATATTCCAAAAAAAATGGACAGAAACGGGAGGAGATTTGGTTTTGTGCGGTTTATAGGGGTGGAAGATGTGCACTTGTTAGGAGTGAAATTGGACAACATATTCATTGGTAATGAGAAGTTATGGGTAAATAAGCCCAGATTTGAGAAAACAATGACTCAAATCACGAATGGGGGAAAGATGGAAAGGCTGAGGAACCCGATTTCAAACCAAACGAAACCGAAGCATAAGGAAAACATGTTAGTCAGTCAGAATGGAAACCAAAGACTGTCTTACGCAAAGGCGGTCAGATCATCTGGGGAGAGGCAAACTCAAAGACAGGAGGGGATGAATCAGGGGAGCCTACAGAACCAAAGGGGAAGTTTAAAGGAAAGAACAAGTAGACTCCTGGTTTTTACAGTTGAGGCAGAGGAAGTGAGGAGACTGGAGAAAGCCTATGTTGGCGAGGTGATATGTAAAGGAGCAACGTTTAGGACACAACAATTTTTGGCAGAGCAAGGAATATACGATGTTAAAGCAACTCCGATGGGAGGGAATAAGGTGCTACTGGAAGAAGGTGTTTCAGGAAGTTTGAAACAGGCGATAGAAAGTAAACAGGAATGGTTCAAGGAATGGTTTCAGCTGATAGATAAGTGGGAACCTGGGAAGGTGGAAACAGAGAGAAGGGTATGGGTGGGTTGTTATGGGGTCCCGCTGCATGTGTGGGGTGAAAAATTCTTCCGGACTCTGATGGCACCCTATGGAGAGCTGGAGCAGATAAGCGCTAGGACAGCCAGGAAGGAGAGGTTTGATGTGGCGCGACTGCTCATCTCCCGGAAGGCGTTCGAGCCCATCCAGGAGGTGGTGAGACTGGAGATAGATGATAGATTTTTCCATATTAAAGTGATGGAGGAAGGTGAGGAGCGGCACAAGGAGTCCGGTAACGACTGGTACCCAGGGTACGGCTCTGAAATATGTTCGTGTCAGGGAGAAGGCGAGTTCGACGAGTCCTTTGTGGCGGAGCAGCGACTGGCGGCGTTGAAGGAGGAAATGTATGGTCGGCGGTGGGAAGTGGCTTCGGCTGTGGAACCCGGAGGGCAGAAGGGGGAAATCTATGAGGAACAGTTCGCAAATGTCAGCCTCAGTGACGGTAGTGGTTACGCCGGCGACAAAGCCTGGGAGGCAGATGGTGATACCAACTGTGTCACCAAACAGGAAGAGGAAACATGGGGAAGGGAGGTCGATGTTGGTCAGACGAGTAAAGCCCCAAAAATGGAAAATGGGCAGCGAAATGGTGAAGCGGAAAGGGAAAAGGCCGGGGAAGCTGACCTCGGGGAGTGGGAACTGACACGGGACAGGTGGACAACTATCCTGTCCCTTATGCAATCAGAAAGTACCACGAATCCGCTCGCGCCACGTGGATGCGGAGCAGGTACCTTAGATCCGCGGTCAAAGGAGCACGGCAGCCGAGGCGAAAAGGCTGGCAAAGTGGGTCCCAGCCAGTACTGCAAACGGTCATCTGCGCACGCGGTCCGAGACGATCAGTTTGACTCAACAGCTTTACGTCACCTCGGTCAGATCACAGCTGCGGGTCACGGGCGTGGGAGCGAAGTGGGCCGGAGTGGAGCGGTGCCGAGTTGGGCCGAGGAACATGCCGGGGTAAGGCCTTTTTCGGTGGGGGAGTGGTGCAAAAAGTAGTTTCGGTGTGGGAATTTTTCGGAATCCGGAATTGATGTGAATACGAACCGGATAAATGGAATGAATATATATTTGGGCAACGGAATGGCTGGGCAAGACAACGGGAAAGTAGAATCACAAATCAATAACTGTGAAGAAGATAGTAAAAAGACGGGGTCAAGTGCTACAAAGATTTATAATTACAAGCAATGGGAGTGTGTGGGTGCGGAAGAAACGTCTTGGGGAGGGAAGGGGGAAAGGAAGATGGTTACAACCTGGAGGCAGGTTCGAAGGCATAATGTTGATGGCAGCGACGTACAAAGGTTTAATCAGGAGAGACACTTGGAGCCAGCATGCCAGAAGAAACAAGGAAAAGGACATGAAATACGACAAGTGTGGTCAGCCATGAAGGTGATAGGAGTAACTGGGGAGCAACCTGACGACGTGTATATAGCAGAACTACAAAAAATGGAAGAGAGAGATAAGTCAGAAAAGGAAAACAGGGGGAGGAGGAATCAAAGGGTAGTTTAAATGAAGCTTCTATCTTTAAATGTGAGGGGGTTTAGGGAGAGAGTAAAAAGGAGGCGAATTAAGAGGATGGTAGTGGGGAATAAGATTGATATACTTTTGTTTCAGGAAACAAAATGTTCCAGTTTGAAGGAGTGGGAGATAAAGGAGGTTTGGGGGGCATCGAATGTGATTGGAGAATACTTCCATCATCGGGTTTGAGTGGGGGTTGTGTTACAATATGGAGGAAAGACATGCTGGAGGTGGTGTGGCAGATTCAAGGGCAGGGTTTTCTAGGAATTTCCTTCAAAGGAAGGAATTCAGAGGAGGTCAACTGTGTTGTCAACGTCTATGGTCCATGTACATTGGAAGGAAAGAGAAAGATCTGGAACGACTTAATGATGACTCGAAGAGGGTCTCCACATGTAAGGTGGGTAGTTGGTGGAGACTTTAATGCGGTGAGAGAAAGGGCTGAGGTTATCGGACGATCGACATTTCATTTGAGGAGGGAGATGGATGATTTTGACTTTTTTATCCAAGAGATGGGATTGGTAGACATCCCAGTCATTGGAAAAGGAGTCACATGGATTTCACCAGATGGACAGTTAGCTAGTAGATTAGACAGGTTTCTATTCTCACCGGCGCTGATGGAGGAATGGGGAGTTACGGCAAAGAGGGTTGGTACAAGGGAATTCTCTGATCATTGTTGGATAAGCACTGATGATAATAAGCAGAATTGGGGACCTAAGCCTTTCAAGTTTTTTTATTATTGGCTGGAAAAGGCTTCCTGTGGAGAGTTGATCAAAGCAAGGTGGAACTCAGTTCAGGGTTCTGGGTGGAAGATGTACCAGTAGGCAAGGAAACTAAAGGCTATTAAAGGTGAGCTAAAAAAGTGGTCTGAAGGTGTGTGGAAAAAAGATCATCTTTTTCTGGCTGAAAGGGTGCAGGAAATGGAGGTGTTGGACCAACAGTTAGTGGCGGACGCTCAGGTGATTAATAGATCCAGGCAGGACCTCATGAGAGAATATTGGGCTAAAGCAAGGGTGATGGAACATGCATTGTTATAGAAATCAAGGGTACGATGGGCTTTGAATGGAGACAATAATTCCAGGTACTTTCATAATTGTTTTAAGTCGAGATGTCATGCAAATTCCATATTGGCAGTACAGTCGGATTCGGTGTGGCTGGAGAATGTGTCTGATATTAGAGCCAAAATATTAGAACACTTTTCGGACAATTTCAGGGAAAGATGGTTGGATCGGCGGACAATGGATGGGGTTTCTATTCCTCAAATATCAGAACAGCAAAAGCAGGGGCTGGAGGCGCCTTTTTTAGAGGAGGAGATTAAGGCGGCTGTGTGGGCATGTGAAGGCGGAAAAGCCCAGGGCCTGACGGGTTTGGAATGAATTTTTACAAATCATGTTGGGCAGTAATTGGCCAAGATGTGGTTAAGGCTGTACAGGAGTTTCATGGGTCCGGGATATTATCCAGAGGGGTAAGTTCTTCTTTCATTACGCTCATCCCAAAGGTGGCCACACCTTCAGGGCTAAGCCAGTACAGACCCATTTCCTTAATATCAAGCGTGCATAAGATTATCTCGAAGATGTTGTCAGTCAGGCTGAAAAAAGTGTTGACTGGGCTAATATCGCCCACTCAGACGGCTTTTTTGTCTGGCAGATCAATCATGGATGGAATAGTGGTGGCAAATGAGCTGATGGACTGGGCAAAAAGAAGGCGAAGGTCATGTTTCTTCTTTAAGGTGGATTTTGAGAAGGCTTACGACTCGGTCAGTTGGAAGTTTTTGGATTATATGTTGGAAAGGATGGGGTTTGGATGGAGATGGAGGATGTGGATGAGTGCTATAGTCCGGAACAACTATGTATCAATCCTAGTAAACGGGTGTCCCACTCCAGAGTTCAAGCCAGACAGAGGGTTGAAGCAGGGAGACCCGTTGTCGCCTTTTCTGTTTTTAATAGTGGCAGAAGCATTGCCAGCATTGTTTAGATCAACAATCCAAAGTGGCTTGTATAAAGAAATAAAGGTACAAGATGAGGTCAAGTATTCAGTGCTACAGTATGCAGATGATGTCATCTTGATGGGTGAAGCGGACCTGAAATCTGTATGGTATCTGAAGGTGATTTTGTGAGGGTTTGAAATGGTGTCAGGTTTAAAGGTTAATTTCAGTAAGAGCAGTTTCTATGGTGTTAATGTGTCAGAATCATTCACAATTGCGGCTACCGAAATGCTAAACTGTAATGCTGGTACAATGGCATTCAAATTCTTAGGGATACCAGTGGGAGTAAACCCTAAGAGGGAACAGGTGTGGAAGCCAGTTATTGATCAGTTCAAAAGGCGCCTGTCAGGTTGGAAGGCAAGGAATATGACTTTTGCTGGGAGGTTGGTATTACTTAATTCAGTGCTAGCTGCTCTTCCATTGTATTTCTTCTCGTTCTATAAGGCTCCAAAGGCAGTGTTGAAGTCTCTCAAGAGGTTGCAACGAACTTTCCTATGGGGAGGTAATGAGAGCCAGTCAAAAATTGCATGGGTTAGCTGGGAAAAAGTCTGTAGGCCAAAAGATGAGAGAGGGCTGGGGGTGAAGTGTTTGGAGAAGTTTAATATCAATTTGCTGGCAAAGTGGAGGTGGAGAATTCTGTCAGATGATATGGCTATATGGGGACCGCTGCTGAGGAGCAGGTACATGGTGGTAGATGGATATATGGAGAGGCCTGAGTCTTTTATCCACACCTCTCAACGATGGAAAGATATATGGGCCGTTGATGGACCTAATGCGGACTTGCCTGGGTGGTTCAAAACTAGAGTTAATAGGATAGGGCTGGAACGGGGACTTTATTTTGGGAACAGAGGTGGATGGGAGATACAGCTTTCTGCGTATTGTATCCCAGGTTGTATGCTTTGACACAGGATAAACTCATCACTATAAAGGATAAATGTGATTCGGGAGGACAATTATCATCATGGAAATGGGTTTGGCGGAGGGAGTTGTTCGTATAGGAGGAGCAGCTGCTCCTCACCTTACAAGAGTCTTTAATTCAAGTGGTATTGGTAGAGCGGGAATCAGATGAATGGGGATGGAATTCATCTACTGGGGGGATATTCGGTGGCGGAAGGGTATAAAGTGTTAAATGAAGGAATATCTGACTTGGGTATGAATTTTGTGGAAACCCATGATTTACGTAGGCTGTGGAAGGAAAAACTGCCATTTAAGGTACTGGTGTTCTCGTGGAAATTGTTAAGGAACAAATTACCCACTGTGGAAAATTTGTTAAGGAGAGGGATTCAGGGCCCTGGTGCCAATCCTGTTTGTAGGTTCTGTAATAATGGGATAGAGTCAAAGAATCACTTATTTCTACACTGCCCAGTCATACAAACGCTGTGGTATAAAGTTATTAGCTGGGTAGGGGTGCAAACACCACTTCCGGGAGATCTGAATCAATTGTTTCCGTTATCCTCTGGCTGGGTGGTGGGAAAGCGGAAGAAGACATGCAGGTATGTGTTTTGGATCGTTGTATGTTGGTGCATTTGGTTGTCAAGGAATGCTATTATTTTCCAAAGAGTACAGGTGGAATCACTTGACATGTTAATGTCCATAAAAATGTTATCGTGGCAGTGACTGTTGTTTTCTGTTGGCTTTAATGCAGGGTGTGTATTCTCTGACTGGTGTTCCCACCCTAGATTGTGTCTGATGAATATGAGATAGTTGTATAAGATTGGGGGAGCATAGTTAGAGTGTTGCTATTCTACTGTATGGCAGGGTGAAACGTTGTGTTTCAAGTGCTTTGAAATTTCCTCTAATATAATAAAATACACTTTTGCTGTCCAAAAAAAAACTGTTATAAATTATTATTTTTGTGGTGCAAATTGCCATGAACCAATTATAAGAACTGAATTATAAAAAAACCTAAATATGATGTCCCAAAAACTTAAACATCAGTATAAATATCTTTTATACTAATAATATATACCGATTAAACTTAAATATAATATTATTTATAGTTTTGTTTATGGTGTTTGCCAATGTCACTATGCATAGTGCAATGAGGATAGGCACAAAAGAGTAAGCAGCAAATGTGGGCAATGGTGACCGGTGAGCAAGCGCAACGAAATGCGGCACGGGTCGGTTGGAAAGCTCTGGCTCTTGTCATATTTAACCACAAAAAGAGGAAATGCGTGTTTCAAGTTTGAAGAAACATCAAGACAAGTCCACACAAGGGACTGCTGATTATGATGTCTGACACAAGTAATTAGATTTGCCATTATCTAATCTTACCCACCCTTCTTCAAACTTCTAATAATTAATCACAACAACAATTATAATATTCTTTTTCATAACTGCTTCTTCATAAACTTGTACCTCTTTTTAACCATCTAACTTTTAACTCATCCAAACATCTTTTTAAGAAAGAAATTTTTCTTCTGTATTTTCTTTTTTACCACCAATCATAATATATCATATTATTTAATGACTTTACGATAGGTAAGATAATTTATAAGAAAAAGTTAAATATAACTTATTAAACGATATTACGATTTTTTATTGCTAAGTTAAAAAAAAAAACATTCAGGATAAAAAGATTTTCATCCCCTTCTATCAAGACAAAATTGTGAGAGAAAGCTTAATAATATATGGCAAATAAAGGCATTTTGTGCCTAACTGCTAATAACACAATTATTTTTTCCTGGAGTAGTAGTGATGTATATATGTTGACTATATATGTTTTGAGAGTAATTATTTTTTTATTTTTAAATAAGTAGTTATTGAAATAATTATAGATAAAATTGAAAATTAAATGTAAATATTAAAAAGATAAATTGTTTTTATATATTATTATTATTATTATTATTATTATTTTATCTTTCTTATTTCTTAGCTAGTTAATATATCCATTGTTCATGTTGTATCATCACCATGGGACTGACGTCTACTTAAAAAGAAATCTATCTTAAAAGATCTGGTTCCGGCCAGAAGATACAATTGTACAAGAACTATAAATCATTCTTATTCTTTTTCATCCATTGGATTAAAGAAAAGCTGGTTAATTAAAACAATAAAAAAAAGACTATTCAATTTTTCTACCGTAATCATTATTAGTTTTATATATACATTAATTACATGTGTAGTTTACATATATAGCAATCATCCATTCGAAAATTATTGATGGCAATTTTTTTTAAAAAAAATGTTTTTTGAGAGAAAGATATTATTAAAAGAAAGTCAAATAAAAAGTACAAAAGATGTTTTCTTTACAAAGTACATTGTCTTAAGAAAGTTACATTGAGCATATTAAAATGTTAAATACAGAACATACATAAGGTTTATAACTCATTCAATAATAAAATAGGTTGTTATATTTATTATATATTATGTAAAGGCATTCCTTACCTTCAATAGATATCAAATTTCACAAATCTTACAAAAAACTAGTTTTAACTTAGAACTTTAATTGCAATGACCAAACCCAAAAACGGGTAATAATGACCACAAAACTCATTTTCTAACACCATAATAATCCTCCACTAGACACATAAGTAGACATAAACTTGTGAGGAGATAGTGTAATTCACAAACAAGTGAAGTTATGTTTGACGATTTACCCTTCACATAAATTACACCCAACATTAGCTGGTATCAAAATTCTTCACTCATGCAAATTATCTCTTGTTGGACATCTATTTACATAATTTCGTAATTGGCATCCTTAAAGAAAGGATGTGGGACAAGACAATATCTCATAAGTAGTAGGGGTGAGTAAAAACTGATTTTTTAAAAAAATCAAACCAAACCAAATTGTTTAAAATAGTTTGGTTCTTAAACTTGGAAAACAAATCATTTTACAAAACTAATTCAGAACCAAATTGTTTTATAAAACCGGTTTTGAACTAGTTCGACACTATTTTTAAACTGGTTTTGAACTAGTTTCGAATTGATTTTTTTCGGCCATGTTTTGGACATGGCCACAACGGTATAGACATCTTAAGGGAGTGTTTTTCTAGTAAGCGAAAAATTACACAACACTGTGGGATGTGAAGAGTTTTTTTATAAAACTAGTAAACTAAACTATTTTTAAAACTAGTTCTGTCCAAATTGAATTGATTTTAAAACAATTCAGTTTGAACTAAACTGGTTTTAAAAACAGTTCGGTTAATTTTTTTTAATTAATTCAACTCAAAACTAGTTTGATTCAGTTCAGTTTAAAACCAATTTAATTATAACTAGTTTTTTTCCACATCTCTGATAAGCAAAGATGTCAGTATACTGGTAACCATCACCTAACCAAATCTACCTTATTAAGCTCCTCCGTCAAATTTATAACCTCCTACCTCCATTTGGTCTATTTTATATTTTAAATTCTTAAACTATTATTTTCTATGAAAATATTTAGAGTTTTATATTAGATCTAAAACATAAACTAATTTAATGATTTCTCAATAAAATCTAAAGAACTTTATAGTCAGTGATGAGAGTAGGGAATCGAATAAAGAAAAGATTGAGTTGTTTTATTTTAGATAAAATTTTATATTTTTGTAGGTAAGTTTTAGAAAAAATATTTAAATATTTAATCGATTTATTCAATTATAAAATTTTGAGAAAAAAAAGAGATTTTTAATTATTTTAAGTAAAAGAAAGTTAGCAATGAAACAAAGTGTTTATTTTTTTCAGAAATAAAAGCTTAATTAACTTTATAAAATCAAAAGCATACAAAAGTAACACAGAAAAAAATAGGTATAATTAAACATATTAATGAGGTCCCCTCACTTGTTTTAGTTAAACCAATTAGTCTGCTATGGTTTTAATTGCAGCACACGCCATGTAACCACAGACCACATGCAAAGTTCAGCTGCATGACCAATCGAAATACACCACTGCATGATAGGCCATTTCTACTTTCTCATTTGTTGTAATCATTTCATTATTGTCCTTCTTTTATTTTAATTAATTATGCATCCAGCTGGCTATTTTACTGTTATAATATATATAATTAATAGAGTTTAATTGGTACACTATAAGTTGTAAAAAGTTTTTATACTATCTTTCATCATAATTTTTTATTTATAGTAAATTTGTTTATTTTATTTATTAATATTTTATAAAGTTAGATGGATGAAAAATTATGAATATTAGGATAAAAATTTCACAGCAATACCATCCATTAGGTGATATATTGAAGTGTTCTTATGAAAATTTTTAGATGGCATAATATAATATGAGAAAAAACACAAGTAACATTGATATATTGTTGTCACACGTCATACAAAGTAAAAGAAGGAAATTAAATTTTCATATAAAACTATCTTGTATTTGAAAATATATACCAAATGAGTCGACTTTGTGCTTTATTTATAAATTTTATTAGAAAATTAATTGACAACTAAGAACTTAATTTAGGTGAATTTTTCTAAAAATATAAAAAAATTAAAAATAATTTCTTTACAAGTTAAAGTTAGTTTATTATAAATCAACACGTAATCTTTTTATATAATATATAACTTTTTGTAACGGTGTGAGAATTTTTATTAATTATTTGTGTCTCAATAGTTTTATAAAACTGTTTTCAGTATTTTAATATTTAAAAACTAAAAAATTTGTTTTTGTAGTATTTTTTTTTAAAAAATTCGAAAACAATTTTCTAAAAAAATAGGAACAGTTATATGTAATTTTATTTTTCAATTTTTTATTTTTGTTTTAAAAACCTAAAATATAATGAAATTATGTTATTTTTTCTTTCATTAATGATATTTCCATAAATATAAACTAGTTTTTTCATTTTCACATTTTCAAAACAGTTTTCAAATAATATTTAACGAATAATTTTTTTTTTCTTTTTCAAAAAATAGTTCTTGAAAACTATTTATGAAAACTCTTTTTTAAAAACTAAAAAACAAAATTAAATCAATCCAACTCTCAAACTCTAAGTAAGAAGTTTCACTTTCTTTAGAGGAACTTAAGAATATTTTTAAAATTTTTTAAAAGCTCATCCAAGCATTCCTCTTGCCCCTTTGCACAATTTTTATACAATTAAAATTTATACTATAAATGTGTTTAATATTATAGTTAACATTTATATTAATTGTGTTTTAGATTTATAATAAATAATTTAAATTGTGGCGTTAAGTTATTTTTAGTTATTAAGAATTGAAAAACAAAAATTAATTTAGAGATACAAATAAAAGACAGTAAATTGAAAAGGATGGACACGTAAATAAAAATAAAAAGAAGAATAATTTCGTATGGTTAAGAGAGAAAATGCTTGACTTAATTGTAAGTATAATTTATGTGAAATGCATCTCCTCAACAGAAAAAAAAATACTAAAATTATATAATGAAAAAAGTGAAAATTCTCACCTACCAACTTATATATTCTATTTTATAATAGGTTATTAGAGTAGATAAATAGTTTTTATTTTATTATTAACTAATATCCCAGAAAACTCCTTTTAATATTCTCCTTAGCCAATAACAAATTTGTTTGATGATTCTCTCTATTCACAAGCAGTCAATTATCAATTCTCCCTCTAAAATGTGGATCTCTATTTGGCTTCCTACCTATTTATGTATAGACGTAACTAACTAGGAAAATAAGAAGCCAAATGTTGAGAAAAATAGAATAGTTTTGGAATGGTTCTAGAAGTTTGATGCAAATCAGGCCACGTGTCACGTTTCCCCAATGGGTTGAAGAATTTCAACGTCAAAATACTTTTCTTTTTGGATCTCTCCAAATATCTCTTAATCAATAGACAGATTCGTACAGGCTGCTTTTAAAAATCTTCAACAAATCTCACAAGTTAAATAAGGAATTTTTGAGCTGGAACCAACAAAACGGATTCAAAACTGTAGACTAATTCGGTCCAAACAAGCAAAATTAATTGTAATATTTATGTTTGTCGCAGGATACACAAAGAGATAGACTCATGCAACATGAGACCCACTGCATACGTGCATCTCATGTAGCTATCAGTATTGAAAATTGTCCCAAGAGAAAATATTTATGTTTGCCACACACCTTCTCTTGTTCTCAATAGCTTACAATACACCTCTTTATTTTATATATCTTATAAATATTTTTTATTTTTTTTATCTCTATCATCTGCATTTATAGGTGGGTCTTTGCTCCGTGTCTTGTTATGGACCAACTCACTACGTCTTTACTTTCTCCAAATTCTGGTTCAATTGTCCTTTTCTCCGTTACTAACTCCATCAAGATTACTCAAAAAGTCAAAATTAAGCTGTGTATATCACAATAAACATGCTGAATAGTTGATAAATAATATATGCCAAAACGATTATTAGTTGATAAATAATATATTACATAAATTTGTATTTTATATAATAATTTTTAAAATTTTAAATTATTATATTACATAACAAAATAAAAAATAATTTTTTATATTGTTAAATTTTAATTTTTGTTAAAAAAAATTAGTTTTTTGAAAGATAAATTTTATTTTTGACAAATAATCCGAATAACCGACTTATCTATGGTGGGTCAGGTTAAATCAATAAATTGAACAAAGTGAATCAAGTTAAACTGATGACAGCACCAATCTGTTTTGACAGTCATGCATATGTGATGTAGCTATGTAGACTGCATTGTTTCATTTCAATTTCTTTAAAAATTGAAATGAAATCTGTTAATTTTTTTACTGTATTAATATTTTTTATATAGTTAAAAAGAGATGTTATAATAATATAGTTTTTTTCCCGATAGAAATTCAACAAAATATCAAAAGAGTATATGCACATGTGAACTTCTAGGCCATATATAATATAATAATACGTGTTCCTCCAAGAAAGTCTGTGTGCTTATAAGGGTATACTATTTTAAGATGTCATGTTGTCACCCATGTTGGTAGCAGCAGAATTGGAAACCAACTAAAGCATTTTAGTATTAATAAGACAGAGAATGTAGCAGTGGCAGGGTAGAAAGAAAGAAAATAAGATAGTTGTGGGGTTTGATTAAGAGAGCCAGAGAAAGAAGAGAGATGAGGGTGTTTCCAAGGCTGAAACTCGTGTCTAGAGCAGTGGAGGAGAATGACCAAGAGGAGAGAAACAACACAGGAGACTCGTGCACATCCTTAACTGTGTGGAGAAAATCTTTGGTGATGAGTTGCAAAGGATTCACGGTTATTGATTCTGATGGAAATCTGGTGTATCGGGTAGACAATTATATTGGTCGACCCAACGAAGTTACTCTCATGGATGCCTCAGGAAAATCCATCCTCACCATGTGCCGCCGCAGGGTATCATATCTGTTAATTCTTCTTTTATGTCTTTTAATTTCTGTCTTTATTAAATGCTTTATGATCTTGTGCAGAAGCTTGGATTGTTAGATACTTGGTTTGTGTTTGAAGGGGAAGTGGGGAACCAGCGTAGGAGAAGTAGCAAGAGTAGTAATAGTAACTTGTCTAAGTCATCAAAGAGTCCAATTTGCTGTGTAAGGAAGCATGTCAATATTTTACATGCCAACACCAACGTTCAGGCCTACGTGTACCGTGGAGTCTCGCGTTCAGATAAACGGTGTGTGGCGTTTACTATAGAGGGTTCCTACTCACATCGTACATGCAAGGTGTTGGATGAGTGCAGAAGGGTTGTGGCTGAAATCAAGAGGAAGGAAGCTAACACCAAAAACGTCTCTTTTGGGATTGAGATTTTTCAGTTAATTGTGCACCCTGCCTTTGATCCTGCCTTTGCCATGGCACTTGTCTTACTTCTTGATCAAATGTTTACTTGACACTTTTTTCATTACCCATCTACTCTTTCTACATCTTGTATTTTGAGAGGAGATTAATATATTTTCAACTTTTGATATGTTGCCTTATAAACCATCCTGATCATGACAGAGATTATAAATAAAGGATGAAAGGAAACCCGATTGAATTCGCCCACTGCTATTCTATTTTATTGGCTTATTTTATAATTTAAGCAACGTTTAATTTCTCAGTTCATATCTTCCGAAATTGATAAAACTTATACAAGTTCACCTCTTTTCTACTAATTTCCTTTTTTCATCAACAATGAAATCCATCATGTGGCTGTGCTATATTTAAATGAATAGCAACACTCCGAATTATGAAACATTGAAACCTCATCCTTGTGGCAAACTACATGAGGAAAATGTTGAGTTGCACAGAACGACCCAGCTAAAACTTTAGGTCACATCTCTATTCAGTACGTAAGCACCAAATTATCCACACATGGGGCACCACATTACTGTTCTGTAAGCCACTCCCGCACTATGCAGTGTGGCAGTTACGTAAGAAACATATATACTAACAGACGCGGCATGCTATGGTATGTCGGTTGCATACATAAAGTCGTTCAACATAAACATGCGCAAGAAACAGAAAAAACTTGCTTTCTACTGTTGCCTCAGATGCTCTACAGTGAGCAAAGAATGACGCTGTTTTGTACACTTATAATTATATAAATTACAACATTGAAACAAGTTTACCCTTGAAAATGAATCCTTAATCTCATTGTAGCCATAATGATAATATATAGTTGTATAAAAAACATCCTTTTGATTACCAACCTAACTTTTGGTAATCATAACAGCTGTCAGCATATCCACATTAGATAATGCTAGATCGATCTTACTTGTCCTTTCCTCTTAAGCCTAATTTTTGAACCTTGGATTGACCAACATAAGCCTTGCCCTTTTCCAAAATCCTATCAGCTAAGAGCATGAGAGCATCATAGTACGCTGCTTCACTATACTAGCACCTGAATGTTTGTTTTCTTTAATCAAGTCCCTAACCGGTTAACTGTGTAATGGTAAACTTTATTTTGAAGAAGGCTGTGTAAAGAGTCCTGTCTTAAGATTATTGGAATGAACTCCATTTTTGTTTCTCTACTATGGAAAGTTGGAAATTAACCCTTGACTTCTTTCTAGGAATTGTTTGGTTGACACTTCAGACCAACAGGTTGGATCCAACCATTGCGTAGCAGGCTTGTGTTGCTGGTGGGAGATCTTTGCGACATTTTTCACCAAGTGAGGAATCATTGTTATGAATCAAAGGCACCTAAGAAATCGTGTAATTTGCGGGTATCTCACAATTATATTAGTCCAGAAATGCGTTAGTCTTCCAAATTTAGGGTTATATCTAACAAATAGTGCAAGGTGTACAAATAAACTCCTTAGAGAAGTGTCACGTTTATAAACTCACATCGCAATCCTGCATAAATAATTATGAATCTTTGTTATTGTATTGAATGATAGTTTTGTTTTCTTTACAGATACATATTTTATTATGGATCTATGGTGCTCTTGAGAAACTTTGTGCTTTTGTTTTGATTGATTAATAAAATCTGTTGGCTTAAAAAAATAGTTGTTGAAGGCGTTGTTTACTTTTCATCGTCTTCTGTGAAGTTTTCTTCTTTAATCTTATAATTCCACATGGGTTCAGTCTCGATGGGCAAGTTGCAATTTCACAGATTTTGTGCAGCTTCTAATAATCTTGGACAGTGTGCATCTGTCACAGACCACCAAAATGGTAATCAGGGGAGAAAACCGAGAGACCTATCTACTCGCAACTTCAACAAATTATTTATTTGGCAAAACTGTTAAACGGATCTAGCTTTAAATCTGAGTACCCTTCATAAAAAAAAAGCTTAAATATGAGTCCTTACTATTCATGCTCGCCAAATTATAAGATTTAAAATACAAAATGCAACAAACATATTTCTTGATCGAAATAGCACAAAGGGAAATTCCAATTGATTTTTCTTGAAGGTGCACTTTGCCCAACTGTCATGACTATGATCACCATGAGAAGACAAAACATTTTAAAAGATATGGAGTCAACAAGAAGGTTTCTTAAGGGAAAAACTTAAAAAGAAAACAACACTCAAATCCAAAATTTATCTTCGAAGACTATCCCCTTTTTAAGAGTTTTTCTAATGTTTTTTATAAAAACTTCAGTAACAACTCCCTATTTTCTATTTTTTCGTTGCCCCCATAACGGTCCTGGTTGCAGCACCAATCAAGGAAAAGAGCATACAAAAAAGACAACTGGTGTACGAAGATTCTGGTTGTCAAGTGCTACTGAGTACAAATCACATTATCATCATGCTTAATTTTTACTTAATGGTAATTTGAACACCACTCTGTTAAGATAAATCTTGTTACAAACATGAATCTATTTAATAAGTATTAAGTACCGAGCAAGTATATCTAATGTGCAAGACTGCTCATTATTTCCATTACTAATACTTTCTACTAGCCATTTGACTGTGGAAGGAACCATCCATCTCAGCTATATTTTAGGACTGTACAAATTTTGAGAACTGAAGGAGAGATGAATCCTTTCTGATTGAATTCAAAAAACTTCCACTCACATTTGATGTCTTCTTCCTTTTATCTTTACTCAAACTGGGGCAGTTAAACGTGCCCCGAAGCAATTCATCCTCATCCACAAGTTTTCTGACACCATGAATATCATGCTTCAGAGTTCAGATCATATAAACCTGATAAAAAGTTTCAAAATTTCCAGTTAAGAAGCATATAATACAAGGGCAAGGTGTATCAGAAAGCACCTATCTCTCCTCTCAAGACTGAGTTAATTCCTAACTAACCCCACTAACTCTGTTTTTCACTTACTTACATCTGTTATGGATTGTATTATTTGTCTTAAGCAGCTGAAAATTGTGTCTGTCTTAGGGTTTCACAGTTTATCCTTTTACACTGGCTCGGTATCATGTCTTCTCCCCTGGCCATGGTCATTGAGGGGGAATCTCTGCCATTAATGGATTGGATATGCCGAGTGAACATGGCGGGATTATGCGGGTCATCTTCAGTGGATCGGATCATGCGGATCGGGTCACCCAGACCCATGTCTGTCCTCTAATTACGACTTTTTGACACATTGAGGGTTTTTTTGATAAAAAATTACAAAAAAAGGGAGGTGAATTCAATATTTATTAAAATTTTCTAGTTTGATTGGTCTCTTATGATAAAACGTCAAACTATGTGACGTGTTGTGCATGATTTATGGGAGACACAGCAAAAACACCAAAGATTTAGCATTCTGCAAACAGTGTCAGTGTTTCGCAGAATTTATGAAAAACACCAAAAAGTTTCGCGTTCTGGTTCTCTCAGCGTAATTGCCTCTCAATGTGTCAAAAAGCGTAACTATGATCAGGTTGAAATGTTATTGTAACTGTCTCTCTAAATGTAAGCAGATAAGGTTGTTAAGTATTATTTTATAATTTTCATGTTCAATTCAAGCAAGCCATAGTTAGGATAGAGCAGAAGCTTCATATTTTGACCCTGCAACATTTTAAATCTTGAAATTAAGACACAATTAAGGAAAACGATTAAAAATGTGGACTTTTCCGAACAGTCTTAAGTAGATAGAGAAAAAGCTAAAACTAGAAAGCACTTAATTGAGTTGGATCAAAATGAAAGGCATAAAATTGTGTCTAGAAAATGAAACAGGAATGAGTGCATGAGCATCAAAAGACATGAGTAAGAAAGTAACACAGCGACAGTCTAGTGTTGATATGAGGAATGAAAAAAAAAAGGTTATAATCAAATGGATTAGCCAAAGCTTCAAATAATAAAGAGAAGCAAAGAAGTTGGGATGCAAATGAAGGAAGTTACAATAAAAAATTATAAAATAATACTTAACTGCCTAACTTATTGTTGTTTATGTTTAGAAAAAGAGTTAGGACACCGCTTTAAACAAAACTTAAAATTTATGGAACGTTTGTCATAGTTACACAAAAAACGTCAAATGATTTGACATTTTTCTGTGATTCCTCTGCTACCACTTTACATCCGTTGACACTGTCTACAAAAACGCTTAATAGATTGTCATTTTTTTCTGCTACTCACGTAAATTCATGCACAACATATCTAATAATTTAGTCTTTTATAAAAAGACCTGTCAAATTACACCATTAACATGAGATTGATCACGCTATTTTTATAGTTTTTCATTAAAAAACCCTTTGTGTTAGAAAACCCTCTAATTACAGACTTTTGTTATTCCCTTATTGCCCCGCACATGAACTCTTTTGACTATTGGTGTTTGTTAGACATATCCTACCTCCAATCTCAATTATAAGCAAGAAATTAAACTTTTCTTTTCTAGTATTTATAAAGAACAATCACTAGTTTTTAAAGCTACTCAGATTAAATTTCTTTTATACCTTTAGTTTGTTATTTCCATTTTCTTATGCATTCATCCATTGGGTATGAATATTAACAGTAAATATAACAATAGCTTAACAACAAAAGGATATTTTTGGAATGAAATTTGAATTTATATAGAATTAATCAATACTAACTAATTTAATTACTTTCTTTGTCTTCATAATTTGTCCTATCTTGTTTATGATTAGGATCACAAGGTAACAATTGTTAGGAAGTCCTATGTAACCTATCTCAATTTTAAAGATACAACTTATATATTTTTTGAGTAACTTCAATTAATGTCAATTAGTTTAAAGATGAAATCTCGCATTAATTATTATTATGTTCTATCTCAATACTATATCTAACTAGGTTCCTAAGTTTTTTATCATGATTTGTCCAAAAATTTTCTTTGGCCTTCCTCCACCTCTCTCTCTCTCAATTTGAATGTCTTCCATTTGATCCACCATTCTTATTGGTAAAGAAAATTAAAACTAGATTTTTTTATCAAAAAAACCAACAGTATATGGCAAAAAATTATAGGATGTTTTATCAGAATTTGTCCATTAATATATCACTTTGCTTATGCATAGCAGCTTGTGTATTAGATATTACAGGTAACTGGTCCAAAATTACATTTTAAGAGAGACATCATTTCGAAATGCTAAGCTAAATAGGCTGGCTAAAAAATGAGGATCATAATTTAAATGAAACAGAAATAGTAACACATAAATTTCTAGAAAGCACAAAGAATTAAATATTGATAAAATGCCTCCAAACTAACATAAATATATATAAGCATGGTGAAATTCATTTCAAGAGTAATAATATACTACCTGTCCATTCTTCAAACATACATGTTTCAAGCAATATAACCAAGGGCGAGGTTTAATGGAATCATTCAGTTGAGAGACTAAACACATGCGATTGCTTTGAAGCTGACTAGTCTAGAACCAAAATAGATCAGTTTCTGGCTTCAATAGCATTATGATCACCTATAAGAACATAGCCTCAGACTTGTTTATATACTTAATTATTTCTTCGAAGAGAATATTTAATACATCACATATGGCAAATATTTAACTAGGCAGCCACAAATGAATGGAATTTCCACACAAGCTCTGCCACAAACACCTAAATGAGATTCTTAATCGGTTACAAGAGTCATGACCCTTAGATACCGATGTTCAACCACAATGAACCCACGTATGCCAATACAGGCCGGAACCGAGAATCTTTTTTAAGCTTAAAAAGTCATAACTTAAAAAAATAAGAGTTAATTATATTTTATATATTTTTATTTACCAATTTTTAATATTTTATCTCCATTTTTAAATGATGACCATGTATCTTTCAATTTTTAATCATAATATTGTGTCTTCTACTCTTCTTTTTTTTTTTACCCTTTTTTTTAAATGATGATATAGCTAAAAAAATTTTAATTTCTAATGCTCACAATATAATTATATTAAGTATAAAAGAAATGCTAACCAACATGGATTAGTACACAAGGGTTGCCAATAATCACATCAAAATGCGATTGTATGAATAATTGTAAACTATAATAAAAGATATATATCATGTTTAGAAGAGTACAACCGGCCTAATAATTACGTACCAAGGAAGTTGTTCCCTCCATAAGCAGACCAAAGATTGGGACACTCAATTTCAAAGAAGAATCATGTTTAGCCATAAAAGAAGGTACCTTAAAGTTCCTTTTCTCTCTCCATTTGCTAAATAATTATCAAAATCACGGGTTAATTTGTAAAATTGTATGAATTTATGAGTTTATAAGCTTCTTACAAGTTAGATCGCATGTAAAATGAGAAAGTAAACTCGGTAAAATCGGAATAAACTAGTAAAATTATACTAAACTTGTAAAATCGGAGTAAACTTGTAAATAAATTTTGTGGGTGATGTTTTTTTATGCTAACTCTAATTTTGAGTATTTTGAATATAATTTTTGAAATTTTGAGTGTTGGAATATAATTTCTATTTATTTAGAGTAATTTAGACTTATTATGTGGATTTAAACTTATTATATATTAAAAACTTTCAATTTTTATGTTATTTATACTCATATTTTGAATGAAGTAAAACTTTTACAATTAAGTCAATTAAATTTTTAAAAATTAAATCCTCTTATATATGCATATCTTATACCATTAAGAAAAACATAAACCAAAGGGTATGTTTAAATTGCCCATACCTTTTTTCTAAAATATATGCTAAAATCGAAGCATCAATTCCTTATGGAGTTTGATTTGACGAAAGTAAATAATGATGAAAACGAATCATCAGTTTTATTGTTTCCGGGCATAATTAGTTAAACAGTAAACAAAGCATTTTATGTAACGAGTTACATTAGAACTAATTACGTTACGATTTTGTATGCAGTGCCCGTGAATCGTGGTTTTAAACCAATAATTTTCGAGCAGCATTAAATAATAAAAATGGAACGCATAATATTTTTTTTAAGGAATGAACGAGCATTACCTTTATAAATATAAAATTGAGAATCAATGAGATTCAATTAGAAAAAAAAAACATCATTTACCTGAAAGATTATGTTGCATGCATGATAGAGGGAAAATATTATGCAGCTTGGATAGGAAAGTAAGATGAGAGACTTTATATGCTTGCACTGTGGACACAAAAGTAAATTAGAGACTTTATTTGTTTTATGACAGGACAGTATTCTCTTACTTTAAAAGTAAATATAAAAATGTTATTCTTCATCTCTAGTATTTATTTTTTTTAAATTTATATATAGAAAGATAAAAAATAAGTTTTTTATATATTTCTTTTTTTATAATATATAGAAAGAATGAATTCAGTTACTTGAAGAGTAAATTTAAAGAAATTTTCATCTTCACTCTTCATTTTATTAAAATATAATAGTTGTAATAGATAACTAATTTTTACTTTAGATATTAGATGAAAAGTAGTAAGTTTGATTGGTTTGATTTTCTTTTTTAGTTTTCGAAAAGAGTTTTTAAGAATAGTTTTCAAAAACTGTTTTCGGGAAGGAAAGAAAAAAAAAACTTGTTTGGTAAGTGTTATTTGAAAACTATTTTGAAGATATAAAAATGAAAAAAATTGTTCATATTTATTAAGATTTCATTAATGAAAAGCAAAAGACAACATATTTTGTATTTTGAGTTTTAAAAACAAAAATATAAAACTAAAAAGCAAAACTATTTTTAGTTGTTCCTGTTTTTTAGTTTTTAAAAAACAATAACAGTTGTAAGTAGTTTTGCTTTTCAATTTTCTATTTGTTTTAAAAACTCAAAATACAATAAAAATATGTTTTTTTTGCTTTTCACTAATGAAATATTAATAAATATGAACAAGTTTTTCCATTTTTATATCTTTAAAATAGTTTTCAAATAACACTTACCAAACAAGTTTTTTTTTCTTTTCTTCTCGAAAACAGTTTTTGAAAACTATTCTAAAAAATTCTTTTCGAAAACTAAAAACCAAAACCAATCAAGCCTTAAGTCCTTACTATTGAAATAAGTAAATCTTCTTCTTATCTATACTATTAATAAAAGAGAACTTCTTGTATCCAATTTTCAAAATACCTATTCTATCCTTTTTAAAAAACAAAAAGAAAAAAACTATTTTGTTAAAAAAGAGACCCCTTTTTATGTCTACTTTTCAAAATACTTATTTTATATTTTTTAAAAAACAAAAAGAAAAAACTATTTTGTTAAAAGGAAGATTTGAACTCACAACCTCTAATCCTTCATATATAGACTTTGCCACTAAATCACCTTTATAATCTTTTGAAAAAATTACTTCAAAACATTTATATCTAACATACATAATTGTCCTGCTATCTATATCTATAATATTATATTTATTATATTATATCTTCTATGCTATTAATAAAGCAAATATAAACTATTAAAATAAAAATTAATAGTTGAAATCAATCACTCATTCTCTCTTCACGCTTTTATTAGCCGTCACTCTTCTTTCTCTCTCATCTCTTAGTTATTGAAATATCTTTAGGATATTTCTATCTCTCCTCTCTCCTCTCTCTCGAGATTTGTTTCTTTCACTTTTTAAGAATAAGAGTAAATATAAAAGACTTACTCATAATTTATTTATTTATTTATTTTATTAGAATCTAATGATTGTAATAACTATTGATGTTAATCATTAGGTCTAAAAAAATAAAAAGTAAGAAAGAAGAATAAATTTTTTAGATTTACCTGTGTAAAGAAGTGAATCCCTTCCACGCATATATATCTTAAAAAAAACTATAAAGAATTTGCTTTTCGTCTGGCTACCATTTATTTTTTTTCAATTGGGACAAGTTCCTAATTAGATTTAAAAAAAGATGATAAACAGTAAATCTTATATTTACTCTTCTTAAATAGTTGGATTGGATCCTTCCCATATATATTTATTGTTATTTAATTTTATATTAATAGTATAATTTATTTATTGTTAATTAGTTTTAGTGAGAAGAGAAGATGTTATTACTTGTTTGTTCTCAAGTTTTCTATATTGAACCCGTGAACAGGATATGAACCCGACCCGAGTTGTTTCAAGTTTGAAGCAATTTGGGGGGTGATTTGATTCGTTCGGAACCGGGCAAAATTGAAACCCTCTGGTGGCGAAGGAAACGACGCCACCGCAGAGTGAGAGTGGAAAATGAACAGTTCACCGGCGTTGGCACTGCCGCAGGATAAGTCGCCGTCAGTGGTGAACATGTTTAGAATCAACAAAGTCGCAGACCGTTTGGTTTGGCTTGCTCAACCTGGCAACCGAGGCGAGCCTTACGAATTTTATAACCTTTGCCTCTCCCTCTCTCGGTATCTTCTCCTTTCTACTTTTTCTAAACCTGCTTATGCTTCAGCTCCACACCGATCAATTTTTCGCTGTTCTAGGGAATGTCTTCAACTCAAAAATTTTCAAAATATTGCATTTTGTGAATGAGTACTGAAATTTTACAGTTCTAATCAGTCTTGTGTGCGCGTAGTACTACCACATGGTTTGCCATCGTCACCTTGGAATTTTCACTTTTAACTTCTATTGTTTGATTGATTGAGTAGAACGGAATTGGGTGCAAATATTTTATTCGCAATTCCTATCTACAGTATTAGCCTCTAGGAAGCAATGACTAAATAAGTAAACAGCTCAAAAAACGAAATGGGGATATTTAGGTTTGCATGGAGTGCTTACAAATGTGCTGGGCTTTTTACTAGGTTTACTTTTGACATTTTGCAGAGGCATTGATTATGCACTTGCCAATGGCGAAACTCCAGCCAAAGCTCATGATCTGCCTTTACTGGTGAAACAGGTGATTTCCATTGCATTGTGTAGGTACTTCTTTTTCAATTCTTTTTTAATGATGGAGGCGTAGAGATCAGAAAGAAATTTCATCAATTTTTTTTTTTAATTATAATGAATATGTTTTGTTCGAGGCTCTTACTAAAAAATTTCCATGTAGATTTGTCAACTAAAAAATGATGAATGTTCACAAGCAGCTATGATGGTGTTGATGATATCTATAAAGGTAAGTTCATTTTTCCATGTTGTTGCTCATTACTATCAATAACTTGTTGAATTTCCATTAACTATAACTAATGAAAACCTCTGGTATGGAGTTTTGGGAGGAGGACCAATTAATCGGTCTTGAGGTGCATACTCAGTGTATACTACATGATAACTTAGTGTAGACTACATGATAACTTGGTGATGGTTTTCTGGAATTGTAACCTGCTACGTGAAGCTCTTGTATTTTGGCAAGCTATTGTGTTGAAACTATCAAATTATGAAGTTTATGCTGATGTATTAATCTGAATTTGAATGCTATTTAGTTCTTGAAGAATTTTGGTTCTTATATACCAGCAGTTAAATTTTTTCCCTATATCACTATAACCAAAATGAGGCATTGAATTTATACTAGTTTTTTTGTGCTTAGCTATAATCTGTTTCTCTAAAAACATCCAGAAGTTATGTTCCATAACATTTGTACAGTTTGAATCTCCTGCTGACACTTGCCTTTATTGTAGAATGCTTGTGAATTTGGATGGTTCCAGACAAAAGAATGTGAAGAACTTATTACTATTGCTAATGAGGTTTGCTTATATGTTAGGTTTTCTTCTTTTGCTTTATGGTGCTTTCTAATTGTCATGCATTTTACCATCATCTTTTTGTCACGCAGATTGGAAAGGTCTACAGCAGTGTCGGGAGTATAAATGCTGGACCTACATCTAGCAGTTCTTTGATATCAGCAGTAATGCAGAAGTAGGATTTTATGAACTTCTACATGCTTTCACTTGCATGTTTTCTTTTATTTTTCAAGTAGACAACAATATTTTGCTTTGTATCTTTGAAGTTGCAACTATCACCATAGACCAGAATGATAAGCAGGAAAATCAAAAGGACCTGTAAGACATATAATTATGTTTTGTGTTATCTGTGAAATAGTAATAATTTGCCTATATGTGGATTTTCATGCAGCTTCTATCCTAAAATTAAGTTGGGTCCAATACTTGCATCGTTTGAAGCCCAGGTGGTTCCTAATGATTTGTCAATTCAGTTCTTATTTCATGCTGAGAACTTATATAAAATTATTTTACTTGCAATGCAGCCTGGATATGGAACTGCTGCAGTTGATTTTCATATAACCAAGAGCAAAGTTCTTAAAGATAAAATTGTAAGAATTACTTGAATTGATTTGTCTCGTTAAAATGGTTCATGTAACAAAGTCCTAAGCTTACTATTCACCTAAACAGTACTGAAATATTTTGTTTTGGTATAGAAAATGGTTCATTTTTAATATTTTTTTTTGGTCTATCAAATAATTTTAGCTGCTTACTTGCAAGTTGAGAATGATAGATATCCATTCGCCAACTTGAGGGATAGTGTTGTAAATATTAAATAACTAATTTAGGATAGAGTATCTGTTCCCTTTCCTATAGACATCCAGGTAAATATTATTATTAGAATGTTTGCATTGCCCATATTTTCTAATTTTCAATTATTAGGATTAACCTTTACATTCATGTTGAGACTTCTACCTTTCAGGAGTCATTGAATAATAAATATTTAGAAACTTCTGTCCTCTCCTCATATTTCAAGATGTTCCTTGCTTCATTATTCTATCTAAGGTTTAGAATGTTTTAGTGTCTTCTGTACCTTCAGTCATTATCTATTTTCTTTTTGGTGTTAATATATAATTGATAAATTATATTTGTAATTTTTTTTATCAGCCAAATATTAGTTATTAAATGTTAGTTTTTGTTTGCGAAGAGATTCGAATCCACGACCTCTCTTTCCCTTTTCTTCTTGCATGTGAACTTTGCTATTAGACCAACCTTATAACTCCTCAATTTTATTTGTAATTTGAATACACCAATTTTTTTTTTCTTTTTGTATTTTGTTCTTAAGTTATATTGCATATTTAAACTTGCAGTTTTTATTGGTGGCACAAACAGATAACATTGAGACATCAGCATGCCTCATAAGTCCTCAGCAAGTGAAGTATGGTTACTTTTAAACATTTTAAATTTGTGGTGGGGTTTTGTTGCTGACTTTTTTTGTTGCATACGTTGTAGTTTTCTCCTGAATGGAAAAGGAGTTATCAACAGGACTAATGTTCAAATGGTCTGCTGAATATTTGCTCATACTTTTCTGAAACATTTAGTTTACACTTTTTTCTAGAGTATGACAGAAACTTTTATCCGTGTCATTTTGTTAAGCAGGATCCTGGACCACAGATGCCAACTAATGTGACTGGTATGCTTAAATTTGGGACAAATCTTCTTCAAGTTGTGGGCCAGTTCAATGGTAAGCATTTAAAACTACTGTTCTTCCATGTCATCCTAGTAGCTTTCAATAAGGGTGTGCATAAGAATTCATTTTGCTGAAACCCATCCATAGCCTCACAGATCCGATTCTTTTAAATCCTACTTGGTGGAGCTGATTTCTCCCTGATCCATTTGTCTCTGAACATCATGTGGATACAGAGCCCCTTTTAAGACAAACAGACAAGAAACTGAAAACTGCACTTTGTGCTAAAGCTTTGACATAAATTTATCTTCCGTCCAAATTGTTGTCAAATAATGCTAACGCTATTCAGTGGATACAATGTTATAGGAATTAAATTAAAAACTCAAATAGTTCTTATAACTGATGAAGGTTTTCAATTAAAGTATGTTAGTAGAAAAGCAAATACTGCACATAAGCTAGCTAAAAAATGTATCAGAATTCATCTTGAAATTTTTCCATTCTATTCCCCCTTGTATTACCTCCTCTATTGTTGAAATATAAAAATATTGATTCTCTTTTGTAAAAAGAAATAGTTCTTATAACTGAAACTGCAATAATCATTCTGTTTTGTAATGAAAACTGTCATTGATATCTCTTTTTTTATGTACTGTCATCAATACTCCAAACAAATTATTCTCTCTCTTGATCTATTGCTTTATACTCTCAAGAAATACATTTAGTTATTAATAATATTTATAAACAGAAAACATTTGATAACTAATATTAATTCAATAATTCATTGAAATAAATAATACTTTCTCTTTAGAAATGCTTTTTAAAAAATGCTTTATCATCTCTGTTAATTAATTTCAATTCTCTTTTTGAATTATAATTTTTTTTTTCATATTTTCCTATTACTCTTTTTATTAAATTTCCTATTCAATAAAAACTTAACTAAATAGCAGAAATAAAAATAGAGAAAAAGGCTTATGCACTAGCAGGGTAAAAATTTTATATTGTCATTTAATCGCAACTTATCTTTTATAGACTTTAAAGCATTGATTGACAAAGTCAATAAACTTATCATACATGAAGAATTGTGATTAAATGCCAATATAAAATTCTTTTATACTGTCAATGCATATGTATTAGCATAAGTATTAAACTCATAAAAATATCACAAACCTATTATTATATACATATACATATATATATATATATATATATATATATATATATATATATATATATATGTATATATATATATGTATTATATACACACTCTTAAATGAATAGTTGTGTTTTTTAAAATAATGTTAATAATTGAAACAATATATCACAACATAAATTATTTATAATATAATACTAGTTGACTAGAAACTAGTTCATAAAAAATTGTATTTATTTATTTTATAACTAGTTAATTAGTTTAGATGCTTAATAGAATTTTAAATATGCGTGTAGAAGTAGTTTAAACATTTAATTTAATTTTAAATTTTAATTGTTTAAATTCAATTTTAAACTGATTAAGATTCAAAATACTTTCTAAAAAATAAATTTTGAATCATAAATTAGTTTTTAAAAATTTTAAACTGCTTTTTCTAAAAAATATGGATATGGATTTTAATCCAATTCATATCCAGTAAAACGGATTTGCATTGTAATCCAATTCATTTTATTAAAAAAATGTGGATATGATTTTAATTCAATCCATTTTATTAGATATGGATTGGATTTTTAAAAATCCATTCAATGACCATCCTCTGCCTTTCAATATATGCACCTTAGTGTATTGTAATTATCATTGTGATTTATGAAGGTCGTTACCTTGTACTTGTTGCCTATATGAGTTTTACACCTTTGCTTGAGGATCCAGTTCTTCAAGATTATCTTCAGCCTGCTGTTACATCTGTTGATTCAGGTATAGTTTGGATATTTAGGATGAATTGTACCCTAAGAAAAAACCCTACATCTTATTCTTATTTGTATTAATCCACCACTTATAATTCATTGTTATCTTTTGGCCTAATTCAGATATTATCGAGGGGGCTTCGCAGATTTCACTTAATTGTCCAATAAGGTATATTGTGATCTTTGTTCATGACAATGATTAGTGTTCCGTTTTTCTTCTTGATTCCTCTGCTTTGTTGGTTGCTTGATGTCTCATCTTTAGATTGTGCATGATAGTTTTTATTAGAAATCCATTTTAGTCTCTCACTATGTCTGGATCTAGTCCATTAGAAAATTATCTTTATTGACCTTGAATTTGAAGCATGAGGGAGATAGTAATTTGTGCTCTGTTCACAATCAATATGTTGGTTGTCTAATAAGGTTTTCGATAAAGCTAGTTTCCTTTGGCTATGTTTGTGTTGGAATTTTAGTTAGAACTATTTTATTTGTTCATTGTAGAAAGTCAGAGGTAACAAATCCCTTAACACCGATTTCTACTATTAAATTATTAATTATATAGTTTAAGTTTATTTAGTTGGTGCTATTTTTGTCATTTCTCTTCAGCAGAGCTAGTGTCCTATTTTCACTTTTGGTTAATGTTCCATGTTCTCCTTTCTTTATGCCTTTCCCTATTGAGCTACAGATAGACTTCAATGACAAAGATTATATTGCTATCTAGTCCAAAGTACTTAATTGAATATCTATGATACTAATAAATCTAAAAAATATTATAATATTTTATTGTGAAAACTCTTTTTATCCTTATTTCACTTTTCCTAATGTTGTTTGCTATAAAAATAACCATCACAATGAATATTATATTTCTTAATCTTTTCTTGTACTCTATTGTTGAATTCTTGATAATTGTTGTTAGTTTGTGACTTTGTGTACTTTCTCATATGCCTTCTGTTAATCACAATCTAATTGGATGTATTAGTCGTTGTTGATTACAGTTTCAGACAATTCTTGTAATTTTACCATGATTTTTAGTGTTAAGCCATTAGCTATCAACTTTTGAAGCTTTCTTTATCTTGCAAGAATGATTTCTCTATCACTCTTCTATTACATTTTTTTCTGTGGCTCATTGCCTTTTTTCTGGAATGCTTTACTCTATAGAATTATGCTTAAGATAATTTACTCAATAATCTTTTAAGTGCATTGGATTTTCACTTTTTTCTTATGATAATTCTTTTCTTAATATTTTTTATAAAAGTTTATGGTCTTGTGTCCTATGAAACAGCTTTACACGTATCAAAACTCCTGTTAAGGGGCGTTCATGCAAACATTTCCAGGTGACTATTCCTGCATTAGCATTAATTAGTAAAGTTGGCTTTAGAAGTCGACTGTATGCAATACAGCAAATTATCACTGCAACTTACGGCATTTCTGTCTGGTGTTTGGTCTGTATAAATGTAACAAAATTTACCTAAATGTATGTGTTTGGTTTCACGTTTTAGAATTGATTTCAAATAAATTTTGATATGTTTAGTGCATGTTTGGTTACATGTTTTGGAATTTATTCTGGACCCAGAATTTTTTATATGTTTGGTTTCAAGTTGAAGAAGAATTTAGAATTGAATCTAGGTTGAACCGACTTAGAGTAGCTTTTGCGTTAGATAAAAAAATTTATACTAGATTTTACTCTACTAACTTGTTTTTATAGTAAAAACATCCAAACATAAATCATATCATCTCAAAATCAATTCCCTTCAAATCAATTTTGTCAACATCCATCCAAACATACCTTAGTTTTATGTTGGAAAAGAATTCATAATTAATTATGGGTCTAGAATTGATTATAGGTAAAACAATTTGAAGTAACTTTTGTGTTGGATTAAGAATTTTACAGTAGATTTTACTGCTAACTTGCTTTTATGATAAAAACATTTAAACATAAATTGCATAATCTCAAAATCAATTTTAATCATAATTAATTTTACAAAATCAATTTCATTTAAAATTAATTTTGTCAATGCTTATTCAAACAAGCATGTAGAAAATACCTTCTAATGTAAGGTGAAAATTTTAGGATGTGTTTAATTGCTATAAGTCTGTGTGGTGTGGGTGTATGTATATGTTTATATATTCTCCTTTTTTTTCTTCCTTTCCAGCTGACATATTCCTGTTCTCATGTTACTGTAGTGTTTTGACTTTTACAACTTCATTAGTATGAATTCAAAAAGGCCATCCTGGCGCTGCCCTCATTGCAATCAGTATGTCTGTTATGCTGATATCCGTCTTGACAGAAACATGGTTGAGGCAAGTTTATAGACTTCTTTAATCCTTTAATTGTGTTACTTGTTGTTTATCTTTTCACACCTAGAGTTAGTTTGGTTATTTATTGGTATCACCTTAATATTTGGAGTGAAAATTTTGGTTTATAGTTTTTATAATTTCATACCGCTACCACACACCTTCAAATTTTCATGGTACACCAAATTGGCCTTAGGGATTAACAAGAGTTTGAAAGGAAAGGAAATAATAAATTAACTTTATTTATTTATTTATTTAAGATCCTGAAAAATGTTGGTGAGAACATTACTGAGGTGATTGTCCTGGCTGATGGATCATGGAAGGCAGTCTTGGAAAAGGAACATGATGTGGATAAGATGCAGAAGAAGGCCCAAAATTGTGAAAAGGAACAAACTGAACCACAAGAATCTTCTTGCTCTCCTAATACTGTTGACCTCACCAAAGATGATGATCATTTGGAGACAATGGACTCCTGTGAAATCATTGAGAAAAAACCTTTCCAGGCATCTATTCATAGTCAGTTTGTCTCCCCGAATTCAACTTCGTTGGGTATGAACTCTACCAGTGTTAATCACAATGTTGCCACTCAAATAGATGACTTTTGGTCTGGAGTTATTGCCCATGGTAGGTCTGATACCCCAACGATTGGTACCTCTGAACTACCTGCTCTGCCTGAGACCGTTTCACAAACATTTAATCAGGAAACAGCAGGTTGTGACAATAATCCTGTTGTTAACTCTGCCATGCATAATCAATTTTTGGCAACAAACAATTTGCAGATGCAGATGAATCATATGAATTCAGTTAATGAATACGGCAGGTCATCCTCAGCACCAAGACATATTCTTAGGACTCAGCCAGCTGTTCAGGCCCTCCCAGTCCAACCTCCGGCATTGAGACCACAGCAAAACTCAATAACTAATTTGAATAATTCCTCGCTACCTAGCAATTCCTCTGCGCCTCAGATTTCTCATAGTTCTTTGTCCAACTCTCCCTATGTAGATAGTTTGAACGCCATACTAAGTGATACGGAAAGACAGCAACATTTTTCTCGATCCCCAAGGAATCTGCCTCAGGTATCTGGTGGAAATTCACCTGCATTTCAGCATCACACTGCAACACAGGTTTGGTTTTATTGGTACTACATTATTACTACTTTTTTTAGTGGCTGTTTTTGGGGATGCATAGTATTTTAATCTGTACCTTAGTGACAAGTTCCTGTTCTATGTTCTTTTCCTTAACTTTCAGTGTTGATATCTTGTGGTAATCTTGGAAGGAAAACAACTGAAACACTCAATCAAAAAAAATTTGCTGAACTTAAATTGTTTAAAAGTTTGTTTCATCATTAACAATAATCACATCCCATTAAGGTCAACTGATCACATGATACCATTGGATTCAGCTAAAAACAAATTCTCAAGCATATTATTTACTATGAGATTTCTTATAATTGTTTTCTTCAATGTTTTTCTTGATCTCGCTTTACTACGCCTTTTCATAGGATTAAAAATCATTTGAGCACTGGTGCTCATAGTGGCATTCTTTGCTCTATCCAAACCAACTTGACCAATTTTCTTTTTTTCCTTGATAGGTGTTGCACCAATATTTCCTCCTATACAATTATTCCGAATTCTAATGCTTTTTTTGTGATCACACATCCATATTAGCATACCCATTTTTTAACTGTTATATCATAAGACTCTCCTGAATCAACTATTAACTCTTCTATCATGACTCGTTACCAAAAAAAATCAATTTGTGATCTTGAGATTTACTCTTGTAAGTGATTAAATGTTATTAGTCCATCTTAAAAACAAGTGTACATAATCAGGAAATCATATATCATTGAGAAATCAGTCTATTAAATTATTTTTATCCAAAAAAATTCAGTGGGAAATAAGAAAATTGTTTTCATGAAAACAATGAAATAATGTTATTAATTTATCTTTTTATAAAAATTTATCTTCGGAGAAGTGAGTATCACCTCTTATACTTTAATATTAGTTTGTTATTCTTCATTTCTTATACTGTAAATGTAATATAGCCGTTGTTGCCTGTAAGTAATTTCATTCACTATAAAGCTGAAAATCATTAGAAGAACCTTACTTTTATGTGTTACTTTGTGACTTGGCTCTTGTACTTGCCATATACTTTTCATTGAAATCAGAATCGGCCACCACTAATGAATATGTCAGCACCAACTCAACTGCAGAACCAGCTCAGAGCCAGTTCGTTCTCTGACTTGAGAAATCCACATCTGCAGCAAGCTCTGAATTCCCGGCCACCCTCACAGCAAGCCCTGAATCTCCAGCCACCCCCACCAATGCGATCATCTAATACACAATGGGCTCCCATCCAGCAAGGTGTTTCACAATCTGGGAATTTTCAGGCAGCACTGGGTAGTTCCCATGCTAGGAATATTCCGACAGCAGGAGCTACTACTCATACCCATCAAGCTAGGGGTATGGCTGCTAACCAACCTGCCAGACGGATGCCATTAGTTTCGGTTCAAAATCAAAATACCGTAGCAGCCACACCCTTTGCAACTGACAGGTTGTCAGGAGAGCAAAGAGGAAACACAGCACAGTCAGTTTCTAGGCCTGAAGAATTATTCAATAGACAAACAGAGCAAACTTGGGTTCCCACTGGACGAATGCGTGGAAGTCTAGATTTAAGTCAGCCTTATGACGAGTCTATTGCACAGCGAATAATTACGCCGACACAAACTCAAAGTTCAAGGCCACCAGGTCCACAAGCCGTCCGTCGTACCAGTGGGTCAACCCAGCAGGATGTTCTTATTGCAAACTATAGAAATGCAAATACTCATAATCATTCTTCCACTAGATAACATTTCTGCAAGGCTCCACTTGCACATGTTTGGTAGACTTCATAGAGCTAAACCTCAACTTCATCAGAGCTTAGGCTGTAAATACAGTTTTCTGTTACACGGAGCATTACTATTTTGACTATATCCGGACAAAACCTGTTCTCAGACATTTTTTAGCATGAGTTGGGGATTGATTGAAGTTTTATAAAATGGAAGTAATGGCAATGGCTAGTGAAGGGAAAAAAATGAAATTATTGAGAAGTATTTTTATCTTTCAATAAATATTTAAACTATATACAATACTAAATATAGGCATATAAGACTTATTGTTATTTTTTAAAAAAACCTTTTTTTTATGTATCGTCCTTTGTTAGCAATAGGGTGAGATAATGTATAATTGGGTTTAGACAAAATGTGATACTTTATTGTGTCGTGTTTCTTGAACTCCGGGACAAAAATAGTGGATACTATTAACATTTTGATGATCAAGGCTCAAGTCACTGAGAATAAATAGAACTAAGGTGCAAGTAACCAATGTTTTTAGGTACTTCGCCTGTCCTTTATACATGACCAAGCAACCAATGTGATACTGATAAACGATATGTAATTTCTTCCTTATACCAGACCATGCATCCCTTGTAATAATGGATACATAATTATTTCGGTTCCTTCATTTCCACTAGTCGATGTATGATATTTCACAAAAAAAAAAGAAAAACTAGTCGTTCGATATATGATATTTTTTTGGGGGTTTTGCTATTATGCATCGTATGTAGGCAAATTCATGATTTCATTCGTTCATTCAAATTCATGACTTCATTCGTTCATTCAAGGTAGTTGTATCGGGTCTGTTTGCTTATCAGGCTGACATGGATCAAGCTTTTTTAGATTCATCCGAGTGTTGGGTAACCTAGAACAGGAATAATTTTTTAACAATCTTATACCGAGGAATGAAAAATCATTTTTACTAAAAGCAAATAAGAGGGATTGAAATATTTATATCAATATGAAGAATTAAATTATCATGGTGTGGTATGGCGCAAGAAAGGCCAACAATTTTTATATTTAGTAATTTTCAATTAAATTATTGAAAATTATTTACATCGAGGATAGAGTGTATAACAATATTAATTTCATTCAAGGATGACAAAATTGTATATTTTAAGATGATGTATATAACATTAATAATTTATTCAAATCAATATAAATTTCGCCAAATTCAAATGTTAACGTGAAGGGAGCATCTTTGATAATGCTGATCTTCATATATTTCCAATATCTATAATTCAGAAAATGAAATAAAAAATAAAGTCCGATTTTCGTCATGTTTACCATTAATATATAATCATCCCAACAAAATAAAATCCACTTCCACAGCGATAGCAAATTAGGTCATTCTCCGGTAATTACTCTTGAACAATATAAGAGATTACAGAATATTTTTTTTCTTTATGCGTTTATTTTTTTGGCAGGAGGTTTGAAGGTGACAAACTTGAACTCTCAAATCATCAGTTACATATTTGAGTACCGACTCAATACTCCCATTTTTTCAATTCCATACCTTCTGGAGGACTGCCTTCTACTTTCTTTGATCCCACTTCTTTCCAATCCGTTGATAGCACTGTTCCATTCGACTCCAACTACAAAATAGCGCAGTTCAAGAAACAAGGGGGAAATTTTAAGGTGCCGATTGTCTTTGAGTATTTTCAAAGAAACAGAAAACAGAACTGAAAATACGTTTGATTATCATTTAAAACAGTTTTTTTTAAAACAAAAAACAAAAACAAGTTTTTTTCAGTGTTTTAAAAAACCAAAACTATGTAAAGACTAAATAACAATATTGTAATTATAACAAAAACTAAATATAATTGTATTTTAAATTATATATATATATGTTTTATAATATTTTTACTAAAAAATTGATTAAATTTAACAATTTATTCAAAATAAAAAATATCAAATGAAAACATATTTTTCTGAATTTTTTTTATAAACCAAATGTTAGTTGTTAATGTGTTAGTAGAGAGATTTGAACTCACAACATCTTTCTCCTCATCTCTCTACTTTACCACTAGACTAATATTATACCTTCCATATTTTCTGAATATTGAAAACTTGAAAATGAAAATTATTTTCAGAAAATGAAAACAACAATCATTCTCTCAGAATTGGCAGAAATAATACTTCTGATGGATTTCAAAGCAAACAAAGAATAAATATCTTACAAAAGACTTGCTCATTGCTCTCCTCATGTCCTCATCTGCATTTTGGTAAATATCTCGGAACAATTTATTCAAAGCAGCATCACCATCAAGCTTTTCTTCTTTCTCCTGAAAGGCAGACATGGTAAAAAAATGAAACTACAGGACAAAATGGAGCTTCTATGAAATAAGCCTAAATTATCCCGGGGGGAAGCTGACAAACCTCTTTTTTCACTAGAGCTTCCAACTTATCCCAATCTCTTGTCCTCGGTTTTGATGATGGATATGCAGGCCTTTCAGATGGAACTGCTCGGATAAACATTGGAAATAAGCTCACCATCAGGAAAGTAAGAGCATCAAATTACATTCTCATTTATTCAAGTAACAATTACAAAGATACCAAAGGTACCACTAAAAGATAAACTAAATAGTCATCTCACCCATAGGCATATTTATTTTAGGGGGAAGTGTATCTTTGCTATATTCCAGAGTTGTCCAATTAATAGCTTCAGCTTTTGCAAGACGAATTTCAATTTTGGTTGACAACACCTCAATTCTGCAGTTATTGGGTATTATCTGTTTTGCCCGTGCAGAAGGAAAAAGAAGGTTAAGTTACTAAGAAATAAATAACGAATTTGGATACTTTATGTTGCCATTTGCCAATGCTCAAAGCAATGAATAGAATCAAGTACTTGTCTCCTGATTAACAATCACACCCAGTCGAACAAACACCAAAATTAAAAGTAGCACCAAGCCACAACTCAAATACCTCATTCTGAAATTTTAACATAAAATGCCAATATACATAAAATAAAGTTTTTGGAATGTTCAAAATATAATAATTCGTCATTGAGTGTTTGCAATCTTAAAAATATAAGAATTCATCATTTTATTAACAAATTATTGTACAGAGCTTGTTTAGAATAATATTGATTTAAGAATTCAATTAATTTACAAAATTCAAGAACTTCTAAACCAATTCATTCCAAATGATCCATTTAAAATTCAAAAATTGAAGTGTTCCAAAACAAGATATAGAGAAAAGTAAGACGAATTATCAGAGACCCCTCAGTTGCTACTAAAGAAAACAAAAATGTTTTGCTTATTCTGTTAATCTACATATGATGGTGAAATGAGCACATGACGTCAAGGTAGATAAAGCAGCATCTTTTAGTCACGGCACTGTCAGAAAATGGTATCTATTGTATGTGATATTCAATAAGATAATATATCATCAAGCACAGAGTCACAGACAAGTATACTCTTAATATAAATCAATTACCTTCCCAAACAATCGAGGTTGATAATGATAGGCATCTTGACCAGGAACATCAAGAGTAACACTTAGCTGCAATGTTAAAGTACTTCCAGTTATCTGGAGAGTTATATATGTAAAACATGAAAAAGAAAAGCAAAAATAAAGGGGAAATATGAAGCCCCGATTATATAAACGTACAATCTGTTCACCAAAATCAACAACCACATCTTTTGCTGATATTCCTTTTGCAAATATTGTCACAACGACTTCTTCTGGCTTCTGGTAGTATTCATGTCTGGTTAAGCATAAGCAACAGGATACCAGATAGTTGACGAAGCAATTTCCACATACATCGATACAAAGAAATACACATAGATACAAACTCAGTTGAAGGTTTTAACATTTCCACATGACAAACAAAGTGTATCCCAAAGATTCAGTGGACAAAATTTAATAAGCTAAGAAGTAAGAGTATGGATGAGAAAATAAAAAGTGACAACCTGTATTTTGGTCTGTTTAGCGTGATTTCGTTGATTTGGGATACCAAACTGTGTCCTTCAGCTTCTTTAGTCATCCCATCATTCGTACTACTCAAATGGGAACCATTACCCGATGTTACAGATGTTATGGATGCATTTGACAACTCAGAGGTAGTAAGACCATTTGATTCCTCTGGTAAAACAAGAGGCATCATGTAATAATGCGAACAATTGATTGGTTAGTGAATACTAGCACACATACTTGAAAGCTGAAGAAAAAAGACGGACGTGTTAGTTGTTACTAACCTGCAATGCAGCGATCACATTGTTGAATCAAGTTGGGGAATCTGGAATCATGTGGCGCAAAAGCGGCACCTTTTTGCAGTGCTACCTTGGCAGTGTGATATTCTTCGAGCTTGATACAAGCGGTCCTGTAAGTAAATAACGATAGGGGTTGAAAGTTGAATAAGTGCGTGATTAAATGTTTTTTCGAAAACGCCAAAATTTATTCAACATAATTGATAGTCACAAGCCGTAAAAATAAAGATAAATTTAGAGTACAACTGATACAGCAAGTACCAAACTATACTACCCCAACAAACTTACTTATAAATTATAACCTAGAGTATTAACACTTTCCTGCGCTTGTTCAGATGCATGTTGACGAAATTGATTTTGAATTGACAAAATTGATCTTGCATAATTGATTATAATTAAAAGTGATTCTGAGATGATGTAATTTATCTTTGGATGCTTTTATCAAAGTAAAATGTAGAGTTTAAGTTGCTTCAACAAAGAACGAAGTCTTGAAGTGAGAATCAATTTTGAATTATTTTTCTATAAAAAGAAATGAAACATGTCAAAATTTGTGTGAAATCAATTTTGAGTGAAGAATCAAATTTCAAAACGGCGCAACTGAAACACGCAGCGAATTGAAGCAATAGAAAGAAGAGAAGGAACGGAAGAGCAAACCCTTTACGAAGATAGGCCTTGGACAAGGAAGGGTCTAATTGGATGGCTTTGTTGGCGTCAGCAACGGCTTCTGGAAATGGAAGAAAAGAAAAGACGATTAAGGAAAGAGAGAGAAAAAGGAACGGCGAGAGAGTGAGGGTAGGAACTACGAACCGGTGAAAGCGTTGAGCTTAATATGGGCTTGGGCCCGGTCCGCAAAGAGATTAGCGTCGTTGGGATCCAATTGTATGCCTTCGGAGTAGAGATCAACGGCCAGAGCGAACTCGTCGTCGAAGAATGCTTCCTTCGCTTTCTTCTCCACCGCCGTCGCCATTCCACCGTCGCGTCCTCCTTAACGTGCTTTCCACAGTGCAAATATATATATATATTCTTCTATTCTTTCTTTCAACAAACGAATCCGCACTTCGCAGCGAGCTCTCCTGTCTTCTACAACCTTCTCTTCATTCCTTGCTTCTACCCAAACAATCCTGCCTTCTCTTCTTCTACATTCCATTGGTTTTTTAAGATAAAAAAAAAAAAAGAAGAAAAAAGAAGCATATCTGATGTAATTTTTTTTTATTTATTATCAATAATTCTGCAATGTTTTTACTATGTGTTTGGTTAAATATAGATTATATCTTCAAATTATTAAATATATTTGCTTTTTATTTATACTATATGTTTTATTAAAAAAAAAATAGAATGATTTACGAGAAGATTAGTTGTAAAATATAACACTCATTTCAAAAAAAGAAAAATATAACACTACTTTTTGGTACATATAACACTAATTATGAAATAAAATCATAAAATGCAATAAATTGACTATCATATTATTTTTATATATATATATATATATATTTATTAGCAGTAATCATAATTAACACTAGCGAAAATACATGTGACACTAATGTTAATTGTAATTTTATTTTTCTTATATTGAAGGTCGGTTTGATACACAAATATGATACGATATAATAGAAGAGTTTGATCAAGATAGGGAAAGATAAAAGCAGAATAAACTCTATGTTTATGTTTGATACACACTAGGATAAGAAAATATATATGATTATTTTACCCTATCATAATTATTTTATCCTCGTATGTTTGAGATAGATGGACCATGGTAAGATAAGATATAAAAGATATTAAAATGATAAAATTTTTATTACAAATTTAAATATAATTTCTATAGTAAATTTAATTTAAGTTATTTTTTGGCTTTTCAATAAGTACACATAAATAAAATTTTATTTATTATTAAAAAATATTTAAATTTATTTTACAAAAAATAAAATTGTTAGCAATTTCTATAGAATTAGTATTTGCATTTGTTTGGATAACTTTTGCTAAAGTTCAAAAAGATGACAACAACAACTGCTCCAAAACTTGCTTTTATTGTCATTACTCTCCCTTCAACGTCAAATAAATCTATTTTTCATTGCACATTTTCATTACCCTCACTCTTTGCACAATTCCCATATCATTCTCCCAAAATCTCTAGTACCCTCTTGAAAGGAATTGCCACCACCATTGCGGAACGCGTCACAGTTCGACCTTGATAAGCTTAAAAAGATGCAAACATCGTGTGCAGGTGTGGGAAGACATGACAATTGAAATGCAAATGTTTTACTGCTAAGCTAATTTATTTATTTTATATATTTAGGACTTTTATATATATATATATATATATATATATATATATATATATATATATATATATATATATATATATATATAAAGAAACTTGAATAAATATGTATTTTCATTTTAACAATAATGATTATTTGTTATGATTTTTAAGTATAAAATTATATACATTATAAATTACTTTATATTTTTTAATGCGGGCCAAATCATGCAAGTCAACTCTTGACTCCTCGAGAGTTGACCCCTGACTCCATAATCCCCTAACTCGGTCAAGTCGATGACTGAGCTGAGTCTAATAACATTTGCTGAAAGATACATTTATCCTATCTATCGGTCCTACAAACACTTATATAAGATAAGATAGCAAAAAGTTATCTTATGTTGTTCCTTATTCAATCCACCAAACGAGCAATAAACAAAAATATTTAGCATTCCTAGAAGAAAATAAAATACAACAATTTAAAAAATTATGTAATTAACAAAAGAGAAGAGTGAAAGGATATTGCATAAAAATTAAAGCATGAGCAATCAAAAGTAAAAGAGTGATACGTAAAAATGGATGAAGAAAAAGGTGTTGGGCATGTGACAAGTGATAGATGAAAGTTAAATAAAGAGTGAGTGTGTATAAAGAGAGAAGTAATGGGACTCCATTAAGACTAGTTTGACAAAATATATATATATATATATATATATATATATATATATATATATATATATATATATATATATATATATATGAAAGTTAAATAAAAAATATGATTAGTATTTAAAAACATGAATACCAAAGAGTAATTAGTTTTATTAGTTGTATACATAAGTATGTATATTTTATCAATTATTTGAAAATAAAATAAAAATCTAGCTGCATATATTGAGGGAGGGAAATACAATATTGAGCGAGAAAAACATCCTCAATCTCAATTACAGTATTTCAAATTTTCAATACATTTTTGTAATCAATATTTATTATATTTTTTAACAGATTGAAGTTAATATTCTATGGTATTTTTTTCAAGATTTCAAGTATAATTCAAACGTTTATTTTGAAATTAATATTAATTAGGAATTAATATGTAAGGAAAAATTTTAATGTCCATTAATAAAACAGGTTGTCAGGTAGTATAGTTATGAATACACAAAAATAATTATTTTTACAACTATTCTCAAGATTCTACAAAGTAATTATATTAGTTTTTTATGAAATTTGTTATTTAGAATATATAAGTTTTATTTTATCCCAAAAGGTAATTTTAAAATTTAATTATCTCTTAAATATTATGACTAAAGAAATTTTCAGTTTCTTATCAGTTTAATCAATGTCTATAATAGAATTTAGATGTAATTCTTAATTTTAAAATATTATTTTAAAAAATAAATAACAATAATTTTGACACATACAATATAACTATATATAACACTTATCCATGACAGGTTAAAAACGCTTCATTCACATGATTTCAATTGTGGGCACAGATGAATTTCTCTGTCCATCTTTCAATTTATCTGTAGTCTATATAATTTTCAAAGAAATAGTAAGATAAGGAATCAAGTATTTCATAGCTCAAGGAGTTATAATGTTGATCTACAAAGATCCGAGAGTTCAAATCCTTCGGTGATAAATTAAAATTAACAACTAATATTTATTTATAAAAAAAAATAAATTTGTCCATAAAAATACTATATTAATTCACTTGACTATTGAATAGGAATGAATGGGAGTACCTCTTTGATCAAAATTCAAGCATGCTGGTCCCATCATAAAACCAACTCAAGTGAAAACTAGCACAAACTAAGAATACCCCACCTAGGGTTAGCCTAGAGTATGACTACTAAAGCTAAATCTTTATATCAATACAATATTATTTACTACTAATTTTTATAAAATAAAAAGGTCTCATGTGTTAAAAAAAAAGTCACATATTAATAAAAAAGCTTAATATATAACTATATCATTTTTAAAATAAAAAAAATCTAATATTTAACTTGTTTTAAGACCTTCACCGTTGGGCTAACCCTGCCACCCCTAACTAATTTTATCAAATCATTGGTATTATGTATATTCTCCTGTCACTTCACTTAGTAATCATTCATCAATGGTAAAAAAAATGCTACTTAGTCTCTAATGTTCAATATTTATGATTTAATGTTCTCAACTCAAAGAAAGTGAATGTTTTATATGGAATATAAAAATTCTACCGAGTTTTTTCTTGTAAAGACCATTGTCTTATACATTGTCATTCGCAAATAATTTGTGAGCTAGAGGATTGATATCGTTTCAACCGAAAGAGTATTTACTCTGTATTTTTTGCGGTCAACATGAGGAAGATCTTAATCATTTTCTTCTTTTTTTTTATGCAAATTTCTGATACAAATTTGGAACTGTTTTAGGCTAATATGTCAATAGTAGATGCATTTTCCAATTCAATTGAAAAAGACTTTCTCCATCATGATATTCTTAATCGTTCAGCAGGGGGCACACATGCAAAGTGGATAGTTTTATGGTGTGCTAGCATATGGGTCATCTGAAACAATAGAAATGAGGCTATGTTTAAATGGACAACATTCCATGAAAATATGATAATACAAAAGATGTTTTTCTCAAAGCTGGTAGGCAAGAGTGACACCAAATTTAATATATTATGTTACACAATTATCAAACAATTTTAGTGTATGCGTGCTAATTAAAATGAAGGAAGTAGTGTGGATATTGAATTTAATGGGTGACATTGGGGATGAAAATTCTCTGTTCTAAATTAGTGTCATCTTTTTGTTTCTGTCAATTAATAAATGTTATGTTTTTTCTTTTATAATTTTTTTTATATTTTGTGTAACTCATTAAATGAGATTATGTTTATTTATTGATTGGAACAGGGAATTAAATATCAAGTTGGGACAAAGGATTTTCATCCCATTACATGGTTGGGTTATGTAAGCATTTATTACATACCTATGTTGGGAGGGTGTATTGTTGGTTCATAGTAGAGTTATTAATCTGGAAGGACCAGCCCAGTTTGGTCTGTCCGGCTTTTCAAACAAAATGGGTCAGGTGACCCATATTTTGTATGAACTACATATTTCTAAGTCCAGTTTGACCACCAAGCCAAAATGAACCTTTTTAAAAAAACATCAAAGTTCAGTCTTCGCAAAATGCATGCGGGATTGGGGTCAGTCTTCGTCAGACTCTTCTATCTGGTAAAATGAATCGGAGGAAGAGGATGGAGACGGACTGTCTTCTTTCTTCATCTTGCCTTTGGACGAACTAGCTTCTGAGTCTGTCGAAAGGAGATTCAAGATTTGATGAAGATTTCTGGCCAAGGCTTCATCATCTGTGGATGCTGCAAGAGCAGCTGCAATCTTGACCTTACGATTGAGGAACTGGCAGGTCTCTGGATCTGCCGCTTTGAGGCTTTTTGGGTTCTTCTGGAACCATAAAGCCACTCCTTGAGAATTGGCGTGGGAGGCATTGAACTGATCCCACCATTTGACTGAAGCTTGTTTCCCTAACATTGGCAGAAGCTTGGGATTTGTTGCATTTTTCTGGTACTGATGGTGCCAGGCAAAAATCCATGCTAAGGAAAACATTGAGAAGAACCGAAGAGATGGGTGAAACGGATTGTTTCCTTCTTCAATTCTTGATTTAAACTGATTGAATCCTGCCTTGATCTCTTCAGGAAGGATGGATTGAATTGGTTTGAAAAAATCCCACCACTCAGCAAACCATTGAGGAAAGAAATATCGAACATTTTTCTTAAAATAAATTAGCCACGAGTGCCGATAATTTTTATTTTGAAACCAAAATACATTTGTCCAAGCATGAATATAATCCCAGTAGGTATAACCAATCGGGTCGAAAGGTTGGGAAAATTTCCTTTCTTGGTTTGGTTTAGTTTCAAAATCTTTAAAAGTTAAAACTTTTAAAATTTGTAGTGTGGAATGGGTGATAACATTATTATCATTTTTATCAAAATTGTGTTTAATTGAAACAGATTTTGAGTCTACCAAAATAAATTCATAAAATCTTCTAGTCTTATTGAGACTAAGAGGTTTAAATAAAAAAGTTGGTGGAAAGATTTTTTCACAAACTTTATTCGGATTGAGATCCCAGAATTCGGGTTCCATTTGGATTGTTGGATAAAATCTTCTTTCTTTTGGAAGATAGGAAGAAGGCTGTTTTTGGGCAATTGGTTGAGGCACCTCTACCAATTCTTTTGGATGTAGGGTTATTTTGGATTGAGCAATTTCTGAAATAATAGATTTCAGGTTTTGATTCCAGAAGAGGTCATCAGATTCCTCTGAAAAGATTTGCTTCCAAGTTTTGGATGGAAGATTAGTAAGCCCACAATCTTGAAGGGCTTGAAGGACTAGAAGGGCCATCGCATAGTCGGATGGTTTCGTTACTAGGGTAGAAGTCCCCTTAGCTATTTGCGGGTAGATGACCCCATTTTGGTGATGGCCTGCTGAGTTGATGACTTAGACTTAATGATAGCCTGCTGGGTTGATGACCTAGTCTGGGTTGATGACCCAGTCTGGGTAGATGACTCAGTCTGGGTAGATGACCCTTGATTCCCAGTCTGTGACAAGACTTGGATAGATTAAACATCCTCTATTGAGGAAGTGGATTGTTCTGTAAGGGATGATCCCCGGGTTGATTTTCCACGGCCTCTGGAAGAGGCAACTTTCATTCTCAATTTTGGGGGCATCTCACATTTGTCCGACCCTGAAGAAATTCACGAGTCAGATAGTCAGGAAGGGTGTTTGATGTACCTTTGATATATTCAATTTCGAAATAAAAAATACTTAAAATCACTTGCCAACGGGCAAAAGTTTGTTTTGATGCAAGATTTTTTACATCTTTTTGTAAAATTTCTTTGGCTGACTTACAATCAACCCGAACTAAAAATTTTTTATTTAGTAAATCAGATTGGAATTTTGATATGCAAAGAACAATAGCCAAAACTTTCTTTTTAATAGTGGAATAATTTTGTTGGGCTTTGTTCCAATGTTTTGAAGTGAATGCAATGCAATGCTCAGTATGATGCATGCGTTGTTTGAGGACACCACCATAACCTAGGTCAGAGGCATTTGTTTCAACAATCTTAAGGAGATTGGGATTAGGCAGATACAGACAGGGTAACACTTTGACCTGCTGTTTGATTTTTTTTACAAGATTGGTGTGGATGTCAGTCCACAGAGGGGGAGACTTTTTGAGTTTGTCATGAAGAGATTTTGAAATGATACTGAGCTGAGGAAAGAAATCAGCGACATAATTTAGACAATCCAAAAATCTTTGAAGTTGTGATTTTTCTAAAATTTGATTGGGAAATTTGTCAGCGAACTCGATGACTCGACAAATCGGTTTAATGGTTCCCTAAAAGATATAATGGCCAAGGAACTTGATTTTTATATGAAAAAGACAAATTTTAGTTTTGGAGATGGCCAAACCATTTCGTTTGATAACTTTGAAAAAGATTTCAAGATGTTTGAAATGTTGGTCGACAGATTTGGAGAATATAAGAACATCATCTATATAGACAATGCAGAAATTGGAGTAGGGATTGAAGATATCATTCATGATATTTTGAAACTCCGAAGGAGCATTTTTGAGACCAAAGGGCATTACGTTCCATTCGTACTGCCCAAAGGGAACAGTGAAGGCCATCTTGTAGCGATCACTGGGATTGATTTGGATTTGCCAGAATCCAGATTTCATATCGAATTTAGAAAAGATTTTAGCTGAATGTAATCAGGAAAGTAAATCTTTCTTGTTTGGAATCGGATACCCAATCCATTGAAGGGCTTGATTGAGAGGTTTGTAATTGATAACCGATCTTGGGACGCCTCGCTCAATTTTAGAGGCTTTGTTAACATAGAAAGCTGTGCAAGACCAAGGGCTTTTGCTTTTTCTGATTAATCCTTTGGATAAAAGATCCTTGATTTCTTTTTGATAATGAGTGGCAAGATCATGACTCATTTGGATAGGCCGAGCTTTGGTCGGGATTTGTCTATCGGTAAAATCCTTTTCATAAGGAAGATTGACCATATGTTTCTTTCTATCCCAAAAAGCATTACGAAGGTCAGAACAGATGGTAGATTGGAAACGATCAGAAAGATTCTTGATACGTTGTTTGACATGAAGAAGAGAGAGTTGACTCTCGATTTGTTTGAAGGAAATTTCTTCTTTTAGAAAATTGATTTGATTAAGTTTACGATCAACTTGGTTGATGTTCCTATGGACAGGTTTGTCAAGGAATTTGAATACGATTATCTTCCCTAAGTGTTGGGTGGATATACCTACACTGGAAATATTAATTGGGAAGATGGATTTGATAAATGGTGTTCCTAAGATTACATCATTCTTAAGATTTTTAATCAGAAGAAACGGAGTTTCTACCTGGAGATTGTCTTTTTGTATGATTGCCGAAGGAAACTTATACTGGATTTCTAGTTTAGATCCACTAGCAGTCCTAAGCCGTTCGGAAGTTTTATAGAAGTACTTGGTTGGAATAAGTCCTTCCAAAATACAGTTTGAATCGGCTCCGGTATCAAATAGAGCGATAGTTTTGAGAACAAAGTCGTCAATAATAATGGTAACATCAATATAGAATTTTTGGATGCTACACTGATTGATTAGGTTGTTAAAGAGAGTATCTTCGTTTGATGAATTATGATCAGACTCATAATCCTGGTTACAGTTTTCATGGTTATCTGGAACCATGTTATCAGATAGAGCTGCAGTTATTTGAGATATGATAGTCTCGTGCAACTGTGATTGTGTTTTGAGTTCTCGGACCTCAGATTTGAGAGAACGAATTTCAGCCTGGAGGTCCTGAATAGTGACTGGCTTGGCTGAAGATTTTTCTAGTCGTTTGAGAGTTTGAGTAAGATCAAACTTGTTATTGACAATCCTATTATCTGAACGCGTAAGTTTGGGTTTAGAAAGGATTGCCTTTAATCTCTCAAGATACTCTTTCCTATCCTGAGGGTCTTGGATGGATTCTAGAGCGTCAAGCAATAGATTTTGCTCATCATTGTGAATGACATTGATGAGTGGAGATTCTGAACTTTTGCTACTAGAGGAGGAAAGATCATCGTCGGCTTGGATGTCGTTAGAAGATATCTTGACATTTTCATCTTCTTCTTCTGAGGAACTATCAGAAGAATTTATCAAAAGATTATTAAGTTGATCCTGGACAATAGGATCAAGATTGAGTTCACGAATCTTAGAGGAGACTCGACAAAATCTAGCCAAGTGACCTTTGTGACCACACTTATAGCAAGTTCTAGTTTCTCTAGAAAGATTGGTATCCTTTTGAGGAGGATTAGTACTCCGTCGAGGAAGATTATGATCCGAAGGCCTACTGGGCTTGGAATTAAGATGACGAGTCTTGAACCTCGAGACTCTGTGATGAGGTTTACTCAGCTGGTGCTGAGAAGGTTTTCTATGTGTAGTCTTTCCCAGATTCTTAGAACAAGGAAGACCGAATTATTGGCAGAAATTTCCCAAATCTCTGCGATTCTGAGCCTTTTCTCTGGCTAATTGTTTTTGGATGTTGTCGTCCTGACAGATTTTAAGAGCGACCTTTTAAATGTAAGCTATGATATTACCATAACTTAACTGATCATAAGGGATTTCTCCGTTAAACTGGGAACGAATTTTTTCCCTAACTTTGTCTCCTAAGGATTTTGGGAGTCCAGCTAGGAAGGTTTCTTTCCAAAAAGGTTGATGACAGTCATCTCTAGTGTAGACTTGAGAAAGGAAGGTATCCCTATAATACCTAAAATTTCCTAAGGTCTTACACTTAAGAGTAGAGAGGAGATCTTCAGAACGATCTTTGTAGATAGAAGGATCTCTGATGAAATGTTTGACAATGGCCATGATTAAGGTATTAACGGCGTCGGGAATAGGCTTCCCTTTGTCAGTAAGGATAGTTATGGTATTAACAGAAAGGTCTTCTGTGATTGTAATAATCCAAGGAGGATAGATTTGGTTCCTATGAAGGTAGACATTTAACCAATCAAAGAAACAGACATGAGTTTGGACTTTGTCAAGGAATTGATAAAAGGAATCAATAATTTCTGACCTACGGTCACCCTTAAAATTTCTAAGAAACCATTTCCTCTGAGAGGTCCAAGTCTCAGAGTAGAATCCTTACGAAGGGTTGGTTTGTCTATGGTGTAACTATTCATAGTTGACCATACTGCATTTCAGATTGAGTAGGAGAATGAATTTCTGAAGAAATTTCTTCCTCGGTCCTACTGTAGATATTTCGAGGGATAGAAGATGAGTTATCTAACCCTTGAAGATTAATTTCTGGAGTAATAATTCTGGGAATAGAACTCCGATTTGATTGGGAAGCTACTGAAAAGGATCTTCTGGCACTAGTATGGGCCGATCTAGAAGCTTCGGATCTTGAAGAGAAAGAATTTCTCCGATCAAAGATAATTTCTACCTTACCAACCTCGGATTGTCTAATTTCCTGAAATTCAGGGGTTTGACGAGGAAGGGTTGGTATAGCTTTTTCGAGTTGCCAAGAGGTTGGTAACTCTACCTTATCCCATTTGATGAGTTTGGGAACGACAACATTTGCTTTGGTCATATCTGTGACAAACAAAGTTGTTTCCCGATCATTGGTTTTAAGGAGAACCCTTGAGTTACAAGTGTTCATGACCTTATATTGGATTCGATAGAGGAGAGCTGCAGGGATAGAACCTTCTTTCATGTTTAACCCATGCAGTCGAATGTTTAGAAACAATGAATCTAAGACATTTCGATCTAAAAGACTCACTGTTTTGTTTGGAAAACAATTGAAATAAACAGGACCATGTCCTCGACTGGTTTCTACGGTTCCTATGAGGGAATCATGAAAGTCATTGTGCCTAATATCACGAAGGCACATGAGGATTGAGGCGTTAAGACCTTCCCTAACAAGGGGTTTGACAGCTACTTGAACACATCCTATATGGAGGTATTTGTACTTCCTAGAATGTTCAGCTATGGATTGTTTGGTAAGAAGATGGAATTCCTCACCGGCTTGGGGATCTAAAGGGATATTGTTTTCAGCAATCCTAATGATGTAATCAGAACTACGAACATGTTTGGATTCGTCAGGAATATAAAGTTCATCCTGAGGAATTTTAGGGATTTCCCAATTGTCGATTGCTTGATTGATATCCTCAAAGCAAACTTCTTCTTCGAAGATATTATTTTTGGGAGGTATTTCCTCGACCGATTGAGTTTGCTCTGTGAGCAGATTGGTGGAAGAAGGAGAGGAGGAAGAAGAAGATTTAACAGAAAAGCGACGAGAGAGAGAGCGAAGAAAGGAACTCATATTTATAAATCTTCTAGTATCATCACCTTCACTTGGTTCTATAAGAAATTATTAATCTGGATCTAAATCTAAGTTTAACACAAAATTATCATTCAAAGGTATTGAGAAATCCAGGTTACAGACAAAACTTCTTTTTTTTTTTTTTATAATACAAAATACGAACAGAATCACAAGATTTACAAAACATCATCTCTTTCAGAATTACTTCATCAATGAAATAACCATTCATGGTAGAGACAGCCGGCAAAGGCACATAGGCAACATGGACTTACCGCCTCCCCTTGGGCCTTACTGCCAATCCAGCCCCAGGCCACATACCAGATACACACCATGAATCATTACTCAAAGAAGCCTTAATAACAAAAGAGATAGACACAAACTTACAACGAAAATATAAATATTAACAGAGAAGAAAAACAGAAAAGAGCTGGATTTATAAGGCGGTAATCCGCGCAATACCAGTTATCTGCGTCACACCTCATGAGTTTTTCAACCCGACAAGGCTTACAAAACCGCAGTTTTCAAAAATCAAGGGCAAAAACCCAGGTTTTCAAAAGAAGATGAAAAATATTAACAGATAAACAGTCTGCATCCCCAGAACAGAATAACATCAAATAATAATTTGAATCATAAAATTAAACTTAGATCCAGAATAACAAACTCCTATTTCCCCATCAGGCTCTGATACCAGAAACCCACGTTTATATATATAAATTTATATATATATATATATATATATAAATTAATAATATGTATAAAGTGACTTCACATCAAACATATTTTTATGTGTATATTTTTTATTTAATATATTTTAACAATACATTATATATATTATTAATATGTATTTTTAAAATTTATGTATTTATATTTGTATTTGGGTTAGCTCGTGGCCCACTAAGTCAGGCTGACCCAAGTCCATTTACATGGTTAGGCAGAATGAAGCAGACAAAAAATGTTTGTTTCTATTTGAACATCATTTTCTAGAGTCCAACCTAACCTATTTTGTAAGTTCACATGCTGACCCAACGGACTAAAACTATTTTGACAGCTCTAGTTAATAGTAGTTAATAAGTATTTATAATTGGCTTAACTATGATCCATATTTGCTTATCAAAATAACTCTAGTGCTCAAAAGCCAAAACTATGATCCAATATCTCCTCCAAGAATATAATAATTGAAGTTCAAATCAAAGAAAACTTATACTCCATCTTTTTTATTTAATTAGTTGTTTTAATTTTTTATAATTTTTAAAATAATTTCATTTATTTCTTTCAATGTAATAATTAAAAGTTTAGAGTGTATTTGATTTCCTATTTCAACTAGTCGAAAGCTCAAATAGTAGTTGAAATGATTTTAATTATGTTCAGATAACAAAAAGTTAGGAGTTTTTTTAGGCTTTTTCAAAAACGCTACTTCGAGAGTATATTTTACAAGACCAGTTGAAAAGTTAGCTGCAAGGTAAAAAATAAGCTGATCAACTAGCTGAAAGTTGTAAAATGACAAATAAAGATATTATTAATTATTAGATCACCAATGAGGTATTTAAAATAATATAACATATTTTAATAATATAAATTAATTATATATTTAAATTTTAAGTTATCATAATTGTATATTTAAATTTTAAATTATAAATTTCTATAATAAAATATTTAAATTATAATTATACATATATATAATTACATAGTTAAATAATAAATTACTATAATTAATATTTAAATTATAATTTTTTATAATATATATTTATATTATAAATTACTATAATAATTACATTAATGAAAGAGAGAGAAATGAAGGAAAGAGAAGTTGTATAATGTGATGAAAGAGAATTGGTGGGAGACAATATATTAATTAATGAAGGATAAACATGTAAAAATAAAACCAGATATTTTGAAAAATCTACTTGGAGTAACTTTTTTTAACAAAAACTAGTAACTCTTAAAAGAACTACTAGATTTTTGCTACCTAAACGAAGATAAAATTGTTTCAACTATAATTTCAATTAGGTTTTTAACTTTCAGCTAACTGAAATGATAAACTAAACATATTCCAAATAGTTTTTTCAAAAGATCTCCTATTTTCAGCCACTAGTTTATTTTCTTTTACAGTTTTACCCTTCATTAATTAATGTATTGTCCCTCACTAATATTCTCTCCTCACATGAGACAATCTTTCCCTCCTTCATCTTTCTCCTTCATTAATATAATTATAATAATTTATAATTTAAATATATAAGTATAGAGAATTATAATTTGAATATGTAATTTAAAATTTATATATTTAATTATAGAAATTTATAATTTAAAAATATAATTATAGTAATTTATAATTTAAATATATAATTACATAAATTTATAATTTAAATATATAATTACAATTTAAATCTATAATTATAATTTAAATATGTAATTATAGAAATTTATAATTTAAATATATAATAATATTAATTTATAATTTAAATATCTAATTAATTTATATTATTAAAATATGTTATATTATTTTAAATACCTTATTTTTTATCTAATGATTAATGATATCTTTATTTGTCATTTTACAACTTTTAGTTAGTTGATCAGTTAGTTTTACCAAACACTTACAATTAGTTTTTCAGTTTTTAACTATAGTTTTTTAGCTTTTAACTAACTTTTAAGCTTTAAAATAATTTCTCAACTAATTTTTCCAAACACACCATTTGTTTGCTATTTTAGCTAGCTCAAAGCTGAAAAACTAGCTGAAATGGTTCTAGCTCTATTTTGGTAGAAAAAAGATAAGAACTTTTTTAGGAGCGACTAGTTTTAAAAAAAAAAAACTACTGCAAATAACTTTTTCAAAAGATTTCATATTTTCAACTACTAGTTGATTTTTTTTCCAAATACCCTTCACTATTTTATGTGTTGGAAATAATCTTTAGATATTAGAAAAAAATATCTTAAGGTTATTTTATTTGATTTTATCTTTATTTCCTCATTTTTATTTAGTCTTTATTTATTTTTTTGTGAACTCAATCATTATAAATTCATGAGCTAAGAATGTAATAATATAAATAAATATATAAACTGCTTTTGTTTCTCACTTCATCCTGTGTGAGTAAGTTTAAGTTCCATTGGCATCCTCGGCTATTCTTAGCTTGTATGCCTGAGAATCATGTACCATACTCGAAGAACTCATGCACTATTTGAGGTCTAGTCCAGTACTTCAGTTTAGACCTTGCAAGTTGGCATTACACCACAACTAGGTTAATACCAGTACTCGAACAACAACTTAGACATTTGAAAATTCTAGGGAAAGCACCAAGCCATTACTAAAACATTAAAGATATTTAGGACACAATTAATGATATCTAGGAACAAATCAATGACATCAAAGAAACAATAAAGTACATTAAAGATACAATTAAAGTACATTAAAGATACAATCAATGATATCCACAACCAAATTAAGGGTACCATTTATTGATTAATAAATCATCATTTATATATGAATTTAATGGGTATGATTATCAAAACCTTTTAAATTTAATAAATTTAGTAGTTACTACTTTAAAAGTCATATAAATGAATATACCAATTAAATTTATATTATATATATTTAAAGAATGATTATATATATATATATATATATATATATATATATTTTGAAGAAGATACAGGAAATTTTACTTATTAGACTTGACATCGACAGTCAAAATCCTATTTCTAGGTACCGATCAATGCTGTGAACTGTACGCCGAGTCACACTCACGTTCACCAGTAAGTACAATGTGTTTATCAGTATTGTAGAAGAGTTTATGTATATAAAGTTGCTATGTTAGCGCTAGTACTTCAATTCTTTCCCCTTTTAATTTCTATGTCAGTAAATTTACGTTAGATGTGTAAACCCCATGCAAGTGATTTGTTCTACCTTATTTGAATCGGCATGAAAAGAAAAACAATTAAATCTATCCTATGTATCGCCGAAATGTATGGGAAAGGACAATAGTGAATTATGAAGGTCTATATAGTTCTTAAGAAATTGCAGCAAAATTGCTGTATATGGCGTGTTATATCCATGTGATATGATGGACGTTAATCATTCATGAACAGGATCCATAACCATGTGGATGGAAATAGTAATAGCCGAACATAATCGTCAATCAACTAGTTAAACCTTGGAACAAGTAGGTCCCACCGGATTTGGGATTCGTTGTTTCATATCTGTACGCAAATATGCCCTAGTGACATGTATCAAGTTATTTGTTATTTTTCAAAAATTAGGTCATCGTCTTAATTGAAACGTGAAAACTGAAAAGTGTTAATATTTGGAAACGTGAAACTTTTGTATTTGTTGGCCTCTTATTTATTATGAGGTCTTGCATTCAACTTCATAAAAAAAAATAATTATTCATAACTACGTGTAGAAAAAGAAAATTAGAATTGGTTTGTGTATAAATTAATTTTAATTTATAAAAATAATTATTTAAATATTCATAAATAATATTATTTAAATATACTCATCTGTATTAACTTATCACGTTTCCTTATGAAATTGTTTAAAAAAAATCTTCCATGGATTCAAGGATTAATTAAGAGAGAAAATATATACTAGAAGGAAGTTTTAAAGGTCTTTTCATATGATATTAAGAGTGGAATATATTTTCAATTATAACAGAAAAAATAATTAAAAGATGGAATATTTCATTATGTCCTTAGTTATTTAATAAAAATACATAAGAGTTATGAGATGATGGTTAAATTCACTCGAAGGAAAAATGGGACAAAACAAAAATAAATAAATTAACAACTAAAATTTATTAATAATTTTATTTTAAATTATGAGATGGATGGTTAAATAAAATATATTTATTTTTTTTAAACTAATATTATTAAAAATGAGAAGTTAAATAGAAACCTAAGATGTGAAATAAAATTTTAAATTATAACAAAAATAATTAAAAAATGGCATAATTCATTATATCCTTAGTTATTTAATTAAAATACTACAGGAGTTATGAAATGGAGGGTAAAAGCCACCTAAAAGAGAAGAAGGAGAAACAACAAAATATATATTTGTTTTTATTATAGCTTATGCCTAAAAAGTTGAGTCCACTCATTGTCAAAGAAGTAAAATGTCAATAAATACAAATAGAAAGATAAGCAAAATCCTCTTGGTTAAATATTTAAGACAAATCTATTAGAAATTATATATTTTGAGAGTTAAGACCTTTTCTTCATTTTATAAACATTCTTTTCACGCATTCTTTATTCTTTGTAAGACTTTTTTATTTGTAAAAAAATTTCTAAACATTTTTATATTTTGAAAATTAAGACCTTTGTTTAATTGTACATTTGTTTATTAAACACGTTGCAAAATCATTTTATTCTTGTAAATCTCTAAATCTTTTGATTTATAAAAGAGTTTGAAAATGTTTGATATTAAAAAATAACTGGGTGTTTAGTTTAAAGATATTAGTGAAAAATTACTTGTGGATAAATTAAAAGTGTATTAAAAAAACTACTTATAACTTGTTAAATTAGTAAGACTTTGGTGATTATCTAGATATAGTCTCGAGATTTGAGACAAATCAATATAAAAAAATTATTTTCTTTTATTTACTAATGTTGAATTTTTAGTGTTTATAGAAATGTTGTCACTAACATTATTTTATAAAATTATATCTTGTATTATATAAACTGTACAAAAAAAGGTTTAACATCCGTTTCAAACACAATTAAACCTTCTTCTTGTGTTTTTTCAAACTTACACGAAGTTGGTGATAATTTAATAATTTGGTAAACCTTAATTTTGTATAATTTAATTAATTATAATGAAATCACATTTAAATAATAAAATTAGGTTCTATCACGTTGTTAGATTATTACCACATGACACAAGTTCATCAATTTAAAAAATTTAAAGCACAATAACCTAATTTCAAAATAGGAGTCAAACGGTCAAATTAAAATTGATAAAATAAAAACAGAAAGTGTAATATTGGATACCAGATTTTTATGTGGAATATTGGATAGTTTGATTTTCAAAATTATAGTATACGATGTTTTTGCTTCTCAAAATAAATAAATGTCTTTCTAGGTTGTTTTATAGACATAAAAATTTTTAATAAATAAATGAAAAAAATATTAGTTTGACTAAATTAATCTTATCATTAACATTATATTGAAAAAGGATTACATATTATAGGTTAACGAGCTTTGCTTAGGAAATAAAGTCCGATATAGTTATTTTTTTGGTGTGTATTGTATTTAAACAACATCAAAGTTGTTTGATGTAAGGTGAACTTCGATGCCATATCATATTAATATATATTTTGTTCACATCCTCAAAGTTTTTTTGTTATTTAGACATCTTTCACATTGGTTTTACTTTTTAAATAAAACGGATTAATTGTATCAATTAGTAAAAAAATCCCATTATTAAATAAAACGGAAGTGAAATGCTATAAAAGTATAGATGAAAACAACGAACTGATTGTATCAATTTGGAGCAGTGTTACAATGTCGAACGTCAATAACATTCATGAGTAAAGAAACAGATCCATGCTTGTTGCCTACCTTTTTTTCTTATCTAATATACTATTTAACACCAGAATCTGTTGCTCCACTTGCTGTATGAAAAATGATAATCTTAGGTAAGCCCCCAAAAAAGAAGTATTGGTAAATGGTAATCATGTAGGAGTGGCATATGAAGAAGGCTTCATAAACACGGAAAACATGATATTGTGTTAAGAGGGAATAGGGTATGGAATATATCTCTTGTCCATCACCACTTAAGCCACACCTATCTCCATGACTCATCATTAGTCAGACTTTGATTAATTCTCATATATTTGCATATAGTGATTACTATATATACGTCACGTCATCTCCCATTCCCCCACCACTTTATGTAGCTCCCTCTATATATACTACCAAAGTTTAACTTGGCTGAATCATGCAGATTTAAGAGCACGATGGGGTACAATTTGGTGTTCATCGGTGTGCTATTATGGTGTGCCATGGTTAATGGATTAGCCATTAGTTCCTCAGCTAATTATGACTATGCAGATGCACTTGGCAAAGCAATATTGTTTTTTGAAGGACAACGCTCAGGGAAATTGCCCACCAGCCAAAGAGTGAAATGGAGGGGGGACTCAGCTCTCTCTGATGGCAAACTTCAAAATGTATAGTACATGACATAATGTATTAATCTACATTGCGATATGCATGGCTAGTGCTAAGTGTTTCATACATATATATGTATTTGTTTGGCGCAGGTGAATTTGACTGGAGGATACTACGATGCTGGTGATAACATCAAGTTTGGATGGCCAATGGCATTTACAACCACCTTATTGAGTTGGGCTGCTGTAGAGTACCAGAGTGAGATATCTTCAGTGAACCAACTTGGTTACCTTCAAGGTGCCATCCGTTGGGGTGCAGACTTCATATTGAAAGCCCACACTTCCCCAACCACCCTCTACACACAGGTCATTTTCTATATTTAACAAGAATATTTATTTTTTTTAACATCCAGTTATCATAATGCATTAAAAAGTAAGTTAACTAAAACTATTTTATCAAATCAATATATATTATGAAGCCGAGGTTTCTTTAGATCTTGATTTATGAAAATAAAACCCTAAACAAGTATATAAATAATTGAAAAGAAAAAAGGTGCAACATTAATTAATGACATGTTCACAATCACATATATATTAAAATGTGTTGGTGTGGCAATATAGGTGGGAGATGGAAACGCTGATCACAATTGTTGGGAGCGCCCGGAAGACATGGATACACCAAGAACAGTGTACAAGATAGATGCTAATTCCCCAGGAACTGAAGCCGCAGCTGACTCTGCTGCTGCTCTTTCTGCTGCTTCAATTGTCTTCAAGAAAATAGATGCCAACTATTCCTCCAAGCTATTAAGCCATTCAAAATCAGTAAGCAATTTATTAGATTATAAAGATATTTATGTGCTTCCCACCTAACATTTAATTATGTTAGAGAGTAGATAAAAAAGGTAATAATTAATAACCTACATATAAACTGTATGTTTTGCATGCAGCTGTTTGATTTTGCAGACAAGTACAGAGGTTCTTACTCCAGTTCTTGCCCGTTCTATTGCTCGTACTCAGGTTACCAGGTAAAACATGCAGCTCCTGGTAACATTGAAATACTAAATAAGAATTTATTGTTCAAATATCATTCATTCATTAAGGCGTAATTTTCCAATTTTGTACAAAAAAGGATGAACTGTTATGGGCTGCTTCTTGGCTATACAAGGCCAGTGGAGAAATCAAGTACTTGAGCTACACCATACACAACCAAGGTTGGAGTCATGCGGTGTCTGAATTCAGCTGGGATAACAAATTTGCTGGAGCTCAGACCCTACTATCGGAGGTATTTTTATAATTTAATAATTTTTATTAATAGTTTTTGTTAAAGAATCAATTCGAACCCACAATCTCTTTTCACTTTACTAAGAGATTAACCTTGTAACTCTTTATTATTTATTTAATAAATTAATCACCAGCTACATATAATGTGACAAATTGGTATTCTTTTGTTTATCCTAGTTGGCAGGAAATATATTAATTCTACATTTCTAATCCTCCTTTATTTCCAGGAATTCTATGATGGGAAGAAAGACTTGGCCAAGATTAAGAGTGACGCTGAATCATTTATATGCGCAGTGATGCCAGGAAGTAGCTCTCTACAGATTAAAACAACTCCTGGTATATATATGCATGCATTATTAATTAATTAACTGATACTTTTATTATTTTATTGTTAACTAGTGATGCTATTATATTGTTTATAGAAAAGATACACTTACTGTTTATATATGAGGCAATTATTTAGGCTGGAATGAGCTGAAGTAACGAATTATATATTGCTCACACAGGTGGCCTTCTGTTTACTAGAGATAGTAGTAATCTGCAATATGCCTCGAGCTCAACCATGGTGCTATTCATTCTCTCTAAAACACTAAGCAGAAATGATATCAGTGGAATCAATTGTGGCTCAGCGCATTTCACACCGTCACAAATTAGAGCCTTTGCGAAAACACAGGTATATATATATACGAATCTGTCGTATCAAAAAGTTCAAAAATTGAAATTCAATATAATCAACAATTGATATTACCAGCTTAAAGTATAATTAGTAGTTTTCTAAAACTTAAACAAAGAATAATAGTGTATTTTCATAAAAATACTCTTTAATTTGATGTCTATTTTTTTTTTTAAACTATTAAATACCATTTTCTTTAATTTTGGACCCGCACAAAGGATAGGGTTTTTCGGCAAGAACTTTAATTACCTAGCTAGGACTAGAGTGCCAAAAGGCAACTCTTTAATTCGTTTTATTAGTGTGTTAAGGATAATATTAGTTGACAGACAGTGATATTACTGGGTGGTAGGTGGATTACATACTAGGAAACAATCCCATGAAGATGTCGTACATGGTGGGATTTGGAAGTAAATACCCAAAGAAATTACATCACAGAGGCTCGTCCATCCCTTCAATCAAAGTTCACCCGGCCAAGGTGGGTTGCAATGATGGTCGCTCTGATTATTACGATTCTGCTAATCCAAATCCCAATACTCATGTGGGTGCCATTGTTGGAGGCCCTGATTCTAATGACCAATTCAATGATGCAAGATCTGACTATTCTCACAGCGAACCAGCCACCTATCTCAATGCCGCTTTCGTGGCTTCAGTGTCTGCTTTGCTTCCCACAACTTCTCAAACCAAATTGAGGACTCTCAGTTTCCCCCAGATCGGTGCTAGGGAAACTAATCTAGTTACTTAATGTAATGATATTATTACTGATTGTGTTAGTCACACAACCATGTTAAGAAAATTTCACATAGATTGAAACTCCATTTTAGGCTCACCCCACTCTATCAATCTTACTATTGTCATTATAAATTGAAACTCCATTTTTATTGGCTGTTATTTTAAAACCATTCGCGTTTTTCTGTTTATCAACTGCGTGTGTGTTGTTTAATTTGCTTGTAGAAAATGGAATGTGACTTCTGCAATTAATATTTCTCATAATGTAACTTGTTAATTCTATTATAAAATAAAAAAAAAAAAATAACTATACTAAAAATGTAATTCATTAAAAAATTAAATTATTATACTAAAAAAAAATAATACTTAAAAAAAAATTAAATAATTATATTACACTACACTAACCTAATATTTAATTAAATACTATACTAAACACATATTTTTTAAGTAAATTAATATAATAAACAAGTATTATTATAATAAAAAAATTAAATAACTATACTAAAAATAATAAATTAAGTAAATTAAAAATTAATTAAATTACTATGCTAAAAAAATAAGAAATTAAATTATTATACTAAAAAAATAAAAAATTAAATAACTATAGTACATGTATATACTAACCAAGAGGTGAGAAAAAAAGAAGAGAAAGTGAGGATGGAAAAAATTATGTATGAAAGAGAGGAGAAAGAGACAATTAGGGATAAAATAGAAATTTAATTTTTCTTTTTAAAAAGTAGGTGCTACTTTAAATTAAAGGAAATATTAATTCAAATTTTTCATAAAAAGGTACCAATTCAACCAGTCTCTGAGTTTTGTGGGTTAAGACCAACTAACAGGGTTGGCGCATGGCCTACCAACCCTGTTAGTTAATGAAATGTGACTTTACGGATTTTGAAAAATTCTTTTAACACTTATCATATTGAAAAATTATTAAAAAATTCTTGGCCTACGTAAACTATTATTGAAAAATTCTTTTAACACCTATCATATTTCTTTTAACATCTATTCAAATTTTGAAATGTTTTTATTTATAATTTTATGGATTAACTAGTCTTATATGTACAACTTTTCTTAAGCCTACAAACCAACGTTTATAGAAAAAAAAATTGTGAACTATGGGAGAAAAATTTCCCTTATGACCATGCATAAATTTTTATACTTACGAATAAAGGACCGTAGTATAAAATTTTTTAAAAATATAAATTTTAAAATATTATATTATAAATAAGTTATATTATTAAGATATAAAATTTAAAATATAAAATATTATAAAAAATTTTAGTTGTTATCATAAAAATTTAAAATATAAAATTTTAATAAAGTTTTAAAATATTTTATATAAAGAAATTATATCATTAAAATATAAAATTTTAAAAATATAAAATATTATAAAAAATTTTAGTTGTTATCATAAAAATTTAAAATATAAAATTTTAATAAAGTTTTAAAGTATTTTATATAAAGAAATTATATCATTAAAATATAAAATTTTAAAAATATAAAATATTATAAAAAATTTTAGTTGTTATCATAAAAATTTAAAATATAAAATTTTAATAAAGTTTTAAAATATTTTATATAAAGAAATTATATCATTAAAATATAAAATTTTAAAAATATAAAATATTATAAAAAATTTTAGTTGTTATCATAAAAATTTAAAATATAAAATTTTAATAAATTTTTAAAATATTTTATATAAAGAAATTATATCATTAAAATATAAAATTTAAAAAATATAAAATATTATAAAAAATTTTAGTTGTTATCATAAAAATTTAAAATATAAAATTTTAATAAAGTTTTAAAATATTTTATATAAAGAAATTATATTATTAAAAAATTTTAAAATATAAAATTTTAATAATATTTTAAAATATTATAAATAAATTTTAATATTTACCATATAAGAAGAGAGGAAGAGAAGAAGAAGTATAAGATGCGGCGAATAATATGAGAGAAAAAATTAAAATTAACTTAAAAGAGATTAAAAATAATTTTGATTTAGTGTTTTAATAGTAGGTAAAAAAAAGAAAGCGCTAAATAAAAGAACTCCCTGTATTGTTTGTTGGCTATTTTCATTTACTGAAATAAATTGTTTTGATTGTTTGATGTGTTTCCCATTTGGCGATTGCGACCTCTTCAGTCTTCTCCCCCGCGGGTCGCGGCGTCTCTTCTCCCTCATAGGTGTTAGGTAATTACCTATTCTTGTTTACTGATACTGTTCTCATTAGATGTTTACAGTTATTAAAGTTCAATGACTATGCTTGAGCCTTGAGAGCTTATTTTTTCTGATTCTACTGGTTGTTTACAGAGATTATAGTTCAGTTGTTACATGCTTAAGTGATTATTTATTCTGATTCTATTTACTATCACTTCTGATTGGTTGTTTAGCAGAGATTAAAGTTCAAGGCTTATGCTTGAGTGATTATTTATTCTGATTCTATTTACTAGTCTTGTTTTGATTGTTTTTTCAGAGATTAAAGTTCAATGGTTATGGTTATTCTTTATTACGTAGAATGTTATTTACTAGTCTTGTTCTGATTGTTGCAAGTTCACTTAAAAATGAATTATTTCTTTATTCCATTAATTCCTCTTTCCTCCTTCTAGGTAGTAGATGTTCTAGCATAGTTTATGATTAGAATTTAGAAAATACAACTTTCTTTGTTTTTCTCTCTGGACTAGGGTGGAAGAATTTTTTGTCTCTATCTTTAGTGTCTTATTCAATCAATTTTTTATAACCATGGTGCATAAGTGAAAATCATAGCAGGATCCTGACCTGTGTGAACTACAAAGTGGTTTTGCATGCTAAGTTGTAATCTGTATGAAGGAAAGGAATTATTGATATAAAAGACTTATTGCTTACTACTTATTACTAGTTGTTTGAATTTTTTCACACCAGAATTATACTGTTTACAGAGATTAAAATCCTGTTTTCGGATTTTATTGGCATACTTTGTTTGAATGTCTTAATTACATAATTTTCATTTATATATTTTGTTTCAATATTTTAATTACATAATTGTTAAAGAACTCACTAATTTCATAATTTACATTATGGTGAATTTAATATTAGGTATTGAATATTTTATAAAAGAATCTCACTTTAAAAAGAAAAAAAAAAGAGAAATTGAATTTAATTGTTTTTTAAGATCTGGTGGATCAACCCACCTAATCCACAAACTCGTGGTGGGCCGTGATTTTAGCTATCTTTAGTCTAGTGGGCCAGGTTGGTCCAACTTGTTTAATCCTCAGTCCATGGTGGGCCAGTCCATGTGGGCCCGATTGACCCATTTTGACACCTCAGTGCAAGTGGAGAATTGATGACAACCCTATGTATTGAATTTTATGTTAATGTGAATGATGTGGTGTCGTGAAATAAGATATTAGAGTATGTTAGATATGTAAAACAATGTATAATGTATCGATGATATAATTTGTGTGTTGCTGATTGTGATGGTATAAAATGGTGCAAAAGGCTGACAAGTAGAAATTAAATCATGTTCATAGTATGATGTTATATATGTAAAGGTGGTTTTACATAGGTTATAATACAGATTGGGATGTCATGTACTGTTGGTTATGCTTTGAGTTATTGCTTTGAGAATGAAAATCTTAAAATCTTGATGACTTATGTTGATTTGGTAAAATGAGTTGTTGTAAATTAAATTGATGCTTGTAATTATGTGCTATTTCCTAGTTATGATCAAATGATTTATCATCATGAGGTTAAATGAATGAAATGGTGACTGTCAAGAGAATGTTTAGTTTGATAGATTTGAAATTGGTGCATGATTGACAATAATCAAATATTCTTATTCATTGATGATAGAATCATAATATGTTTAATATGTTAAGCTGTATTATTTTGTAAATATGTTTGTTTTCAATAAGCTTACCCTTGCTTTGTTCACATGTGATTCGTGTCTGTGATGATTCCGTATCTTATGTACATGGGGAGCAGATGACAGGAGGTGGTCGCCTATCTTTCAGAGACTTTGTGGACATGTATGTTAGAACGGGAAGACGTGCACTTGTGTTCATCTCTTTTAGTTTTGTTTATAGTAATTACAAACTTAGTTATTTTGAAAGTTGTAAGTGAATAAATATTCTTATGTATTTTTGTACAGTTGATATGTTGTTTTATCTTGTTTTGAGGTTTTTTAGAGTTTTGTCCGCTAAATGAAAAAGAAAAAATTACAAGTATTTTCATAATTAAATTAAGAAAAGAATTTTAATTGATTCTAAAATAAAGTTTTCCTGTTTGTGGTTTTACATAATATTCGGGGTTGTTACATTTGGCCTAATTCGGGCAATGCACCCCAATTACACAGTTACACATTCTAGAAATTTCACCCTCCGATGGAAGATCTTCAAAACTCGATGCTAAAATTCTTCTCCGATCAAGAGCTTTGTTATGCCGATATCGTCCCTCCAGCTCAAGTAATAGTGCTCTTTCATCACCCATCCCCTTTCTTTCTTTCTCTTGATCGTGCCAGTTTGTTTATTTGTATGCGTGCAGGTCCGAGCCAGAATTGAAGTGTCTGTCCTCAATTTTCTCAAAATATTAAATGCATCCAATCCTGCCATCTCAAATTTGCCGTTGGTACAATTTCAATTTTAATCATAAGCTATATGATCTCTTTGTTTCACTGCTTTGGCTTGGTTTAGTCACTGTGTTATCCTGTTGGTAGCTAGCAGAAAACAAATATGATTGTATTTGTAATTTTAGCTTAATAATCTTGAAACGGATAGATTCAGAGAAAATATAGCAACAGTCGAGTGAATCATGGCCTGTTGACAGAGCTATCATGTGTTTTCCTCTCCAATTCGATGTCCAAAAGGTCTCTGATGAGACCTAACGCAGCAAAGGCCTTTGTTAGGGGTACATACTGCATACCACAAATGCACCATAAATGCAGTGTTTCTTTTTTCTTTCCAATAAATTTTATATTTATATTTTTGACTTGTAGTGTGGAAGGTGATGGAGATGTGCTATCAGATACTGCTTCAGGAAAAACGTGTCACCCAGAGAGAACTCTTCTACAAGCTGCTGTGTGATTCGCCACACTTGTTTCCTTCTCAAATACATGTTAACAGGACAATCCAAGGTTACTGTTATTATTACTAGTGTGATGTTTGCTTCCATGTTTATTGTCTTGGTGTTTGAATGATATTATATCACTCTGAACCAAACAGATCTTGTAGCATTGCTTCGGTGCAGCCGATACAGTCTTGGAATCATGGCATCTAGTCGAGGACTCATAGCTGGCCGTCTGATTTTGGAGGTAAATCCCTTTATTCCAGCATATTGCAATTTCTCAGAGTTCATACACTATCTTGAATCTCTGTAATTGTATTTTATATCAAGTTTTCTGTCTCACTATTTGATGAAATATTGCAAATGTAAACATCAAATCACTTTTGATTTTTCTTGTTCTTGTGTAGGAACGGGGCAAAAAAGAGGTTGTTGATTGCTCTTTATGTGGTTCTTCTGGGTTTCCAATTTCTGGTGACCTGAATTTGTTAGAGAATTTGGTTCTACATGCAGATGCACGGTACATTATAATTGTGGAAAAGGTGAGCTTGTTAGACGTGGTTTTGTTTATTCAAATTCCTCATTTCATTTGTACTTGGTGCTACCTTGAAACCTTCCATACAAAAAGGAAGAAAAATACGTTTTCATACAATAACAGCTGGTTCTCTTTAGCATGCAATATTTCAGCGGCTTACTGAAGATCGGTTTTTTCATCAAATTCCAAGCATTCTTATCACGGCTAAAGGTTACCCAGATATGGCCACAAGGTACTTTGTATTCAGTTTACTGGATAAAGAATTCAGTAAGTTAGAGCTTTTACGGGATGCTCACAAAAGCTTTTTATTCATATTTGACACTACCATGTAGTAATATATGGCTATGATAGTCCTAATCCACTGATATATATACTTTCGTATCTAAAGTTCCAAAACTCAAATGCAGATTTCTTCTTTATCGTATTAGTCGTGCTTTTCCAGAGTTGCCAATTTTAGCTTTGGTGGATTGGTATGATTGCTTGCCTTCTGAAATCTGAAAAATTACTTTCCGGTGTAATGTTTGAAGAAAACATTCTGTTCTTTTTCTAGGTTAAAAAATCTAACAATTTGTTTCTCCTTGCCCATGTTTAAACTTACAAAGGAATCCAGCCGGATTAGCTATTCTATGCACCTTCAAATTTGGAAGCGTAGGAATGGGCCTAGAGGCATACAGATACGGTAATTTTATCTCACATTTCACAAAGTATACAAGCTCTAATGGCTTTGGAAACAAACTTGAGAAATGCTTTCATATGCACTATCTAGCATGCAACGTCAAGTGGTTAGGACTGCGGGGGCATGATCTACCCTTGCTGCCTGATGAATCTTTCGTTCCATTGAAGCCAAAGGATCTGCAAATCGCTCAAAGCTTGATGTCGTCGGGTATCTTGCAGGTAAATTATCCAGAACCTCTGAATTTAACCCCTATTGCATACTCGTTATATTTAAGTTACATACTTTTATTCTGTTCTTTTTAAATTCATTTCTTGTACAAGATATTTTGGCATTCATAGCTATTGTGATCCATACTTTTTGGCAGTTTCCATATGACTCCTGCATTCTTAGGTGTCCATGCAAGAAAATTTTGTGCATGATAATTGTATATGCATATATATAAGCTATACATAAGAACCAGGCTGTGTATGAATTATATTAAAACTTAAAAGTGACGCGGAACAAGCTCCAACCATCGTTTTGTTATTACATAAGAATATTCACTTCAACCAAAGTGTGCTTTTCATTAACAAAAAGCTATTTAACAGGATAGTTACAAGGAAGAAGTGGCCTTAATGGTTCAGAGCGGAAGGAGAGCTGAAATCGAGGCCCTATACTTCCATGGATATGATTATTTGGGGAAGTACATAGCTAAAAAAATTGTACAGTCCGATTATGTATAATTCATTTTTTTATTATGTTTAAATCCATAAAATACAAAGCTAAAACATATAGGGTACTTTTCTGCATAAGTCATAACCAATGTGTACTCAACCTAGAAATTATTATCTTGGACCACTAATGTGATGATACGTGGTAGTACATGACCGTATAGTAATTTCTCATGTATAAAGATTCATCAATGCATATGAAGTAGGAAATATATTTTTCTCCAAAATTTCCTTCTTTATTTAAGTTCTGACAAAAAAAAAAAAAGAAGAAAGAATGTACTAATTGGACCACATTAGTTTATTCAGTTCGGTTAAAAGTTAAAGCCGTAGAAATGATTTTATTTTTCAAATATCTAAATTATTTTTTTCAAAACTAAATAAAATATTTTTATACATTTTAAAATCTCAAAAAAATATTAGAGTACCTTTTTTGTTGCAAAATAGTAGAGTAATTTAATAATCATTTGCATATTTAATACGTAGCCTCAAAAAAGAAAGTGATTATTTGGGAAAATTATTTTTCATCAATTAATTAATGCTTTTATTTTTTAAGTAGACTGATTAAATTAAATTAAGAGTTTAATTGGTATGATTATAGTAAATCACAACTCTTCAATTTGTTGACTTTACTCATTACTATTTTAAAAGTCATATAAATAAAAAGTTATGATTGACTGTCTGTGTATACCAATTAAACTCTTAAATTACTCAATAAGAGTCGATCGAGTCTCATGTAGCCATCAAAGTTTGAATTATTATGAAAATAAATAACTATTTACATTTAATTTTTGACAATGTGCGGAATAAGTTTGTCTTCAAAAAAATATGTATAAAAAAATCAAGCTAAATTATGTAGCTGAAAAACATTTGTGTATAAAGAAAAGTGAAAAACATTTACTCTATTCCAAGATTACTTATATTTAAGATTTTTTTCTTACATATTAAGAGCATCTCCCTTAGTTATTTATAGGAAAATTTTCAAGGTTTTTACGAGATTACTCATAAGCAATTGATACTATTTTTACAAGTTTTATTTCATTGATAGACTCTTATAAAAATCTAATTTTTTATATTTTTTTATTTTTATTAACTTATTTTGAAAATTTAAAATTTTAATGTAATTATTATACATAAATAGTTATTTAATGTACAACATCACAAAATATTATTAATCAACGATTATTTTTAAGTAACTTACATTCACTCTCATGTTATCAAACTCCATGCTCTAAAAGCATTAATAAATTTTGGTAAAAAAACATTAAAAAGTTAATTAGTTGTTGAAATAATTTAACTAAAATATTTGTATTCTACCTGAGTGCATTATTTATAAGTTGTAATTATTGGATGATTAATAATGAAAGTTAAAAAATTGATAAATAAACTACTTAAAGTCATTAAATCACATAATTTATTTCAAACAAATTTATAAAATAATAATATTTCATTAAAACTATAAATGTGAATTTTAATATTAAAACATAATTTATTTTATAACATAAAAGGTAGTATAATTTATCTTAGTTTTAACAAACTAGAATGCTTTTTAATTCTCAAAGTTAACTTTGATGCAAAGTTGATGTTTGGAAAAAATATTTTCATATATGTGAGTTTTTCTTTCAGATCTCCATATTTTTTTCTTTACACCTCTTTAATTCTATGAAAAATAAAAAATAATATTAGATAAAAAAAGTTAAAATTTCATATATCTCTCACCTCTGCTTCCTCATTCAACAACAGGCTTCTCGCCCTTAAATACGGACCGCACGTCCATTCCCACACACTCCATGCACCCTCCATCCTTAAAAACATAAAAATGTAGGGACAACGAAAGAATGCAAGATAAAGAAGATGAGGACACGAAAAATAACAAAATTTTAATTTTTATTTTACGTAAGACTATTTTTGTCATTTTTTAAAATTTTCCGGGAAGAAAACCTAAATGTTATATAGTTTATACCTGGATCCACCAAACCCGAGGCAGCTGTTTACTCTTTATTTTTTATATAAGAAATTCAAAGGAAGACCAGACTAAATTGGTCAGAGTAGAATGTGTATGGATGAAATGATTATTTAAAATTGAAAGCACAAACTTTGTTTGATTATATTTTGGTTGTTTGATTCTAATTTGTGGAACTGAGGCGGTCACATGCAAAAGCAGAAGCAGAAAAGGTAGCACAGAAACAGAAGCAGAAACTTGTGTGGTGGGTGTTTAGTCCCCATTTGAATTCAGAGCTCTAAACCTCAACGGCTATGGCTGCATCTTCCCTAACAACATCTTGTATCCTCCTCCCATTCACAATAAGCTCTAAATCCCCAAAACTATGTCTCTCTTTTCCATGCAAAAACCATACCCTCAGTGTCACAGCCTCAGCTGCTTCAACTTCAAATCCAACTCCAAGCCCCTCCATCGAAATCCACAAACCCAATCCCTCCAAGACTCTTCCTTTTCGAGTGGGTCATGGCTTTGACCTGCATCGCTTGGAACCCGGTTACCCCCTTATCATCGGTGGAATTAACATACCCCACGACAGAGGTTGCGAGGCTCACTCCGATGGGGACGTTCTCCTTCACTGCGTCGTCGATGCTATTTTAGGGGCTTTGGGTCTTCCTGATATTGGCCAAATTTTCCCGGACAATGATCCTAAGTGGAAGGGTTGTGCCTCTTCCGTCTTCATCCATGAATCTGTCAGTAATTTTATTCTCTTCCATCTCAATCCATACTTGTTAAATTTCCCATTTTTAAAAAGAGTTTAATCAATGATATATATTACAGGTATTTAATCATAACTCTTTTTTTATCTCACTTTTAAAAGTAAAGTCCACAAATATTGTGATTGAATATGGAAAAATCTTTATACTAATACCATGTACCAATTAAACTCTCTTTAAAATTACATGTAATTAAATGTTCAATTCTATCAATCCGACCAACTCATTTCCTTACCCTTTCTTAAATAATGAAACAAAAACCTTACTTCATTCTGTTTTTCAAGCTACTCCAATAATTTTATTCCATTGGATTCCATTTCCATCATTTCGTAGCCACTGTTTCGGACATTATGAATTAGGACATTGTTTGTTTTGTCTCTTCTTTTCATTAATAAAAAATGTTACCTTGGTTTATATTTTCGAGGATTTGGTTTTTGCAATTTACTATGCAAATATTTGGAAAGAACTAATGTGAAGATGACGTAGTGTTTTTGTACTTATTTAGTGAAAACAAAATGTTTTCTCAAATCAAATGTGGAATAAGCCTTTTGCAGGTGGTTATTGAATGTGCTTAATCAAATGAAATTCCTGGCCAAGGGTATAGAAGGGCAAATGATAATGCCTACTATCCAACCAATGGTTTGTAGTTATTAAATAAGTGAATATATTGCCCTCAAACATGGATTCCTGTTTTGAATTTTTTTTAGTTGTTTGACTTCCACCTCTGCATTTCCTTATTAGTTTTTTTTACATGCATCATTTTAAGAATCTTGTGATCTGTGATTTGAAGACAGATCCAATATCATTCATGTCATTTTTTTTTGCAAGGCCAAATCAAACAGTTCATTCATGTCATGTTACATGGATGCATTGGTTCAATTCTGCATTGTGATATGAATTACTCAATTCAATGTTTCATTATTTTTCATTTTTATTGGTCTTTCACCAATTGTGATTAAAAAAATTGAAAATTCTGATAAATTAAAACTTAGATAAGCTTAAATTGTCAAATGGAAAGGAAATTAAGGAGCACCATTGATCCCAGTCACCCTGTTCTTAGTCCACTTCTTTTTCTTTCTGAAATTTTAGATAATCACTTTCTTATGATATGCGACCTATTTAGTTGCTTCGTTCTTCTAAAATAGAAGTTTCACCATTCAGTTATACCTTATGATTTAGTTGTGTCTCAGCATTATATTGATGACGTGGAAGTCTGATTTGTTGCACTTTGCCTTAGCTTGCATCACTTTCCCGCAATTGTCCTTTTTCTGTTTTGCATCTTTTCTGTTGGCAGATTTTGATCCGTTCATCATTCCTTTGTGCATATATATTCTTCTTAATTCATCTGTAACAGAACTGAATCAGATTTTTGCTGATTACATAGAAAACTTGCTTTACAAGCTTTTATCTCGGGTTCTTGCTCTTTTCTCTTTGTTCTTGTTTCTCTGTTCAATGAAGTTTTAGATGGTATCAAAGTTCTCCCCATTGAAGAGCTCTATGGCATACTCTGTGATCTCCGCTTCTGTGCCTTCTCCTTCTTTCGATATGAGCCATAACGTGGATCAATCTCATGACGTGCATAGTTTCATGTACCTGCACCCTGGCGAGAATCTAGCAATTACTCTTGTTTCATCTCTTCTAGAATCAAACAACTACCATTCATGGAGCAAGTCTATGATTACAACACTCAGTGCAAAAAACAAACTAGAATTCATTGATGGAAGTGCGCCTGAACCATCAAGAGATGATAGATCCGATTCCGCTTGGAGAAGATGCAATAACATGGTAGTTTCTTGGATTGTTCATTCAGTCTCTCCTTCCATCAGCCAAAGCATATTCTCGATGGACAAGGCTAACAAAATCGGGAGAGATTTGAAGTCACTGTATGCTCAAGGTGACCTAATTCAAGTTTCAAAACTTCAATTTGAAGCTTCTTCCATTAAGCAAGAAGATACGCCAGTCATGGAATTCTTCAGAAAGCTTTGTATAATTTGGGATGAACTTGAAAGCTTTAGACCAAAATTGACTTGTAGGTGTTCGATGAAATGTTCCTGTAATTTTCTCACTGATATTGCGCGACGAAAACTGGAGGACTAGGCTATGCAATTCCTCCATGGGCTCAACGATCAATGTGACAACATACGGTCTCACGTGTTGTTGGTGGATCCATTGTCTCAAATCTCAAAGATTCTCTCTTACGTGGTGCAGCAAGAGAGACAAATTCAAAGTGCCAATTTCATTGCTAGTGTCAACAATGAAGCCAAAGGATCAGTGATTAATGTTGCTAATTCCACTCTCATATGCAGCTTTCGTGGAAGAACTTGGCACACTAAAAATGTGTGCTATAGGAAACATGGATTTCTAGAATCCAAAGCTAGGAAGAACCAGCAAAATCGCAATGGAAAAACGTGCACCTATTGTGGGAGAAGTGGACATACTATTGATGTATGTTATAGGAAACATGGGTTTACTCTAGGGCACAAGTCTAATGGAAAGAGTGGAATCAGTAACAATTAAGTGGCTGTTGAATTGAAGGCCAATGAAGGTAATAAGCAAAATACCAAAAACCAAGAATTTTGCCTTAACTCATAGCAATATCATGCTTTGTTAGCTTTGATCCAGCAATCTAATATTGGACACTCCCCAGCTTCTAGCTCGTCTCACTTCAATCAAGTTAGCTCTATGTCTACTTGCCTTCCACAGTGTAATCAAACCTCTACAGGTAGTCCCAATCAAAAAGCTATAATTTGCACACACAATACACCAACACTTTGGGTCCTTGACTCAGGTACTACAAATCATCTCAATGTATCTCTTGCATACTATTTCACCTATGTCAGTATTAGTCTTATTGTTAAATTACCTAATGGACAAGAAGTGCATGCCACTCATTTTGGGATGGTAAAGTTCAATGACCAATTCTATCTCACTAATGTCTTGCACATTTCTTCATTTACTTTTAATTTAATCTCCATTTCCAAATTAGTTGCTTCCTTGAATTGTCAATTAAATTTCCTTCCCAACACTTGCATCATACAGGATCTGAAGACAAAGTGGAGGATTGGTACAGTTGATGCGAATAATGGACTTTACACACTCTCTGCTAAACCTCTCAAACATACATCCATATGTTCAGCCATAACTCACCCAAATTGTAAAACCCTCCCTATAGACTTGTGGCATTTTCATACGGGCCACCTTTCCCATGGGCGTTTAATTTCCTTGTTTCAACATTACCTGTGTATTTCCTACAATAAAGACTATGTTTGCAACACTTTCCACCTTGCTAAACAAAAGAAGTTGCCATTTCCTCGGAGTCATTCTTGTGCATTAATAGCATTTGACTTAATTCATATTGATATATGGGCGTATATTTTCTAACTATAGTAGATGATCACAAACGTTTCATTTGGATATTTCTCATGACAAATAAATCTAAAGCTAGAGCTCACTTCATCTTGCATGTTAAAAATCAGTTTGATGCAAATATTAAGATTGTTAGCTTCAATGCAAGTGGTTCGGTGTATGATGCGTTTGCTTTGATAGAAAGCATCAACACATCTTGAATGTTACTCGGGCCCTTTGGTTTCAAAGCAATTTATCCTTATCTTTTTGGTATTTTGTCCTTTTACATGTTTATCTTATTAACTGTTTACCTACTCCCTATCTAAAACATATTTTCCCCTTTGAAAAACTACATGCAAAGTTATGTGATATCTCAAGCATTAAGGTCTTTGGTTGCTTGTGCTATTCTAGTACCATTACTGCCAACCGTAAGAAACTTGATGCTATTGTTTAACTTACATACTCATGCTCTTAATGTAACTCGCAATGCTGTTTTCTATGAGGATCATTTTCCATATATTTAGCTTGACACTGCTAATTCATCTAATTTTGTGCCTAATTCCTCTGATCATAAGGACTTATTTCTTTTCACTCCACTTGGTTATGAATCCACCTCATCTCAACTAATTGATATCACCGACTCCTGTTACCTAGCCACAAACCACCTAATTCTGCCAACCCCAATCATGTTCAACCTTTACCTCAATATTCAACTGCATCCACTATTGATATAGCTGAAAATTAAGCTGCGTCCAATGTTGAGAGAATTCAACTGCATCAAGTGCTGAGACCGTGCTTACCTCATCTCTCCCTGTTACTTACAGATCCACTAGGCCTCACCTCCCTCCCAACTACCTAAAGGACTTTCATTATACCTTTGCATCAACTGTTCCTCCTTCTCCAGGTATTCGGTATCCACTTCATTCATTTCTTTCTTATCATAGATTGTCACGTAGCTTTTATCATTTCATTTCCTCTATTTCTGTGGTTACTGAACCAAAGTCCTATGCTGAGGCGTCCAAACACGATTGTTGGACCAAAGCTATAGAGGCTGAGCTTGTTGCCTTGCATGCGAATAATACCTGGACCCTCACCTTTCTCCCACCTGAAAAAGTTGCTATTGGTTGTCCTTAGGTTTATAAGATCAAACACAATGTCGAGGGGTCTATAGAGCGTTATAAGGCTCTCGCAGCCAAGGGCTATACTTAGATTGAGGGACTTGATTTTCTGGACACTTTTTCTCTAGTTGCTAAGCTCACCACAATGCGTTTCTTGCTTGCTCTCGCTGCAATTAACAAATGGAACCTTAAGCAATTGGATGTCAACAATGCATTCCTTCATGGAGAACTCAATGAAGAAGTTTACATGCACATACCTCCGGGTCTTCCCTCTCAACTTGGTCAAGTATGTGGATTGAAATGCTCTCTGTATGGCCTTAAACAGGCCAATTGTCAATGGTACTCCCGCCTCTCTAGTCCCTTTTGTCTCATGGCTACACCCATTCAGCTGCTGATCACTCCTTGTTTTTAAAATTCTCGAGCACCAGTATTACAACACTCTTAGTGTATGCAGATAACATTATCCTTGCAGGCAATGATGTCTCTGAAATCAGCAAAATAACCTTCCTCCTTGAGAGTTAAAAACCTTGGCAACTTGAAATACTTTCTTGGCTTTGAAGCACACGTTCTGCTGCTAGAGTCCATCTTTGCCAAAGAAAGTGTTTGAGACATTTTAAGTGACACATGGATGCTTGCTTGCCGGCCTGCTTCAACACCATGCGCTTGACTACACCATGCGCTTGACTTGTGATTCAGGTACCCCCTTGGTTGATCCTTCTTCGTATCGTAGATTAGTTGGTAGGCTCATATATCTTATTACTACACACCCTGACATAGCTCATACTGTCCAAAACCTCAGCCAATTTGTCTCAAAGCCGACAAATGCTCACGATAAAGTTGCTTTTCGAGTCTTAAGATATCTAAAGCAAGCTCTTGGTTCTGGTATATTTTGACTCTTCTAGCTCCCTCCAATTAAAAGGTTTTAATGATTCCGATTGTGTAGGCTGCATTGACTCTCGAAGATTAGTCATTGGCTTCTCCATCTGTCTTGGTCACTCTTTAATCTCTTGGCGTTCCAAGAAGAAAGCCATTGTTTCCAAAAGTTCTCCAGAAGCTAAATATCGTGCCCTTGCATCTGTAACTTGTGAAATCGAGTGGCTAACTTATTTACTTGATGACTGTCGAGTTGCATACAATCGACCAACTCTCCTATTTTTTTATAATGGTTCTGCTATTCAAATTGCTTCGAATCAGGTTTTATGAAAGGACAAAACACATTTAGATAGATTGCCATGTGGTTCGTGACAAAATCAATCTCGATTTGATCAAATTGCTTCCCATCTCCTCTTCCTTGTAACTGGCTAACATACTCACCAAAGCCCTCCATCCTCATGTTTTCCATGAGGTGTCCCAAGTTGGGATCCTTTCCCAGCTTGAGGGGGGTCTGATGACGTGGAAGTTTGATTGGTTGCTCTTTGCTTGCATCAGTTTGTTCATTTTTGGGTCATAACCAACTCTAGCTAACTTTCCCACCATTTTCCTTTTTCTGTTTTGCATCTTTTCTGTTAGCAGATTTTGATCCATCCGTCATTCCTTTATTCATCTGTAATAGAACTGAATCATATTTTTGCTGATTACATAGAAAACTTGCTTTACAAGCTTTTCTCTCTCTGGTTCTTGCTTTCTCTCTTTCGGTTCTTGCTCTTTTTCCCTCTTCATTCTTGTTTCTCTGTTGAATGAAGTTTCAGATTGTGAGACATATAATTAAGCTTTTTCTGTCAATTTCTAATATGAAACTGTTACATTGAGCATTATACGTTCTTTATATGATATTTAGTTTAAGTTAGTTTTCATTGAATCTCTGAATCTTAGGATTCAATTAAATTTATATTAACAATTTGATTCGCAATTTGATTACTACATGCCATTTGGTTTGATTTGCATTTGCTGTATATCTGATGCGTGATTGGCTGTATTAGGGAAATCATATTTGATTATTTTAAGTTTTTCTTCCTAGAAAGGAATATGAATTTTATCTGATCTATCAGGAACCTACCTTAACTATAATGTGGGAGACCTTTTGTTTCTTCATACCAGAAACCTTTTTATGTTGTTTGGGATGTCCTCAACCTCTTTGCTGCATGCCCTGTATCTTTTGTTTAAAAAAATAAACTTTTATTTTAATTTGAAGAAAACATAACATATGCCTGTAAAAAAAAAACTCTAAAATATGAAAAAAAAAACACTTTTGGATTGTTGAATAACAAAATGAAACAAAAAACAGTGGAACAATCGTAGTATGTTTACTGGCGAAAATTTTATCTGCAACTTCTAAACTGTGCTGTGGTATTTTACAGGTGAGACTTATGCATGAGGCCGGTTATGAGATTGGAAATTTAGATGCCACATTAATACTTCAGAGGCCAAAACTAAGCCCACACAAGGATACTATCAAAGCCCACTTATCTGCACTGCTTGGAGTGGACTCTTCTGTAGTAAATATCAAAGCTAAAACTCATGAAAAGGTAGACAGCCTTGGAGAAAATAGAAGTATAGCGGCTCACACAGTGGTTCTTCTAATGAAGAAATAAGAAGACAGTGTGGAAATGTTGAGTAACTTGGTACAACTTTAATTCGAAAAAACTATAACGTTTCTAAACTCTTTTTTTTTTTTTTTTACTGTTTATGACTTATACATATTGTAGTTCACACTGGCAGCAAATTAATAGCAGATGCGGTAACAAATATATTTAGTATGGATGTGTGTAAACTATGTTATAGAGAGCTTGTTTTCAAAACAAGCATGAAATTTTTTTAAGTGGTTACGAATTTTTTGTTCACTTCAAAACAAATATATGGTCAAAGTTGGTGCTTAACAGCTTTGACTTTTTACAGCTATCGTTGGTATATTTTCTTCAACCCTTCTGCCGGGTAAAAAAAATTTAAGGTATCGGAGTGCAGGGGAAATTAGAAAACAACACTGTAGCATCTAACTTTAAAAGCCGTTTAACTGTCAAAATAGACTATTTGAGAGGATTTAACATTTTGAGGGGATTTAACATTTTCTGTTAAGGTGGAATGAATGTTTGTTGTTGAATGAGTATGTTTGGACAAGGTGGAAAAGTAATTTTGAGGGGATTTAACTTTTTTATGCTAATATTTTTTGTTTGGTTTTTATTTAGAAGGGATTTATTTGAGTGTTATAAAAAGAAATTTTAATTAACTTTCAAACAACTGATAAAAAATTTCCAAACACAATTCTAGATTTCACCTCAAAACAGAATTTTAAAATTTCTCAAGTTCACTGGATTGTCTTTTTTTCCCCTCATCTTACTTGTTTGTGTTTCTCAACCTCCACTCAATAACTCTTCCTTTTTAACTTGTCTCCCACTTCTCTTGTTCTACTGCTTGATCTCTTTCTCTCCCTTTTCTCTACATTTCTTCTCTAATTATTTTACAGTTTCTTGATTTAGTTTTGGCCTCTGGAAAATACAATTGTTCTTATTTATCTTTCAATTTTAATTTTGTTTCTTAGGTAACCCGAGCAACTGCCACAAGCATTCCCCTGAACAATTTTTATTTGAATTTGTGTGTATATCTTTGATTTGTTGATTCAACTTTTAGTAGGGCTACACGAATATATTATATTATGCAATGGACATATGTAGTGGGTCTAGAGCGTAGACAGTGCATATTCTTCATAAAAAATTGGAAAAGGCTATACTATTTTTACTTAATTAGGAAGCTGTGTTGCTACTTTATCGTGTATGTGATGATGTTTTCCGTTTAAAGTTGGCTATTTTCTTTTTTACTTTTACTTTTACTTTTTAATCCATCATTATTATCCAGGAGACTTTGTGATATCCTCACATGTATTTTCTACTTCTGATAAAATTGCCATTTGGTGGAGAAGGCTTTTATTTTTCATGAACTCATTGTATATGTAATCTGATTTAAGTGAAGCAATTAGATGCATACGCTTTTGTGTTCAGGGCCGTAATGCCTCCATATTAGACATACTTTAGATAACGGGATTCTTCGTGTACCCTTCTAATTAGGTATTCAACTAAAAAAGTATTTTTTTCTTAAGAACTTAAAATTCAAATAAAATTTCAACATAAATAAATGCACATTGATATTATTAAAAAAATAATATTGACCTATATTTTAGTTTTTTTATTATGAAAATTGATTTAAGTAAGGTAATTATACCATCATTTTTGTTGATTTTTTATTTTACTCACATTTTATTTCATTAGATCTTATTATTTATATGTATATAAATAGTATTCTCATGTTATATATTTTAGGTATTAGTTTGTTTTTATTCATATTTGTGTTTGTGCTTCCTAGGTTACTCCTAGGACTAAATTTTCAAAAAAAAATTGTTAGATGTACAGCTCAACATGCTATTAGATAATTATGAAGGAGAAAAATAAAAGAAAAATATAGATATAATAGAGAATATAAATGATAGTAAGAAAAATATAGAGAAAGATAATAGATATTTATGGGATATATAAAATGAGGGGTGTTAAAATATAATAGCTATTCATTTTCAGTTCTCCTGTTTGGTGCTGTTATATTTCCTATTATTATTTCCCAGCTGAAAAGAGTACGGTGTTACTCAGAAATGAATTGAATGAGTGACTTTGTTGCCGACCACATTATATTATGTGAGTATTCGGCATATCTCTATTTGTTGCTGCTCTGTTAATGTGTTGTCTGAGGGTTGGTTTTATCACGTGCTTTTTCTAGCTGAATCATTTCGACTATTAGATTTTTATATAAGTATGATGTTGGATTATAAATCTATAACTTCTGAAATTTGGGTGTTAAAGTTCATAGAGTTTTATGCCCATTCTGTTTGTAAAGAGAGATGCTTTTTTTGTATTGACTAGCTAATTTATGTTAATCATATTTTATGAATTATTTTTTTCATTGCATTTCAAATTATAAAGGAAATTTATAATTATATATATATATATATATATATTTATTTATTTATTGTGTTTACATATATTAAAGTGAGATAAAATTGATGAATTCAAGTAAGGATTTTTGTATCGAAAGTTTTGATAATATTTTTTTTGGCAAAGCAAATGATCTTGTTATATATATTCTAAGAAACAAAATGTTTGATCACTGTACATCTAACAAAAGAAATACTACCTAGCTATAAGCACTACAAAAGAGAGCCCATAACAATGTACAACCCAATAGAAACATAACACCCCACTATAGAACCAATTTTATATATTATTCATAAATTCAAGTACTTACTACATAATAAGACAAAACACAACAATTTTTCATAAAATTACTTGAATAAAGGCTAAGATATAAAAAAGACTCTAAAATTTTGTTATAAAGATCTATTGTTTTTGGATCTCAAAATACCCCATAATACAAAATTTTACCATAATACTTATGTAGGAATATTAACATCAGAAGTATAGTGAGTAGCAAAACAAATGAACAAAACAAATTGGCAAAGCTGAAGCATGCATAACCTGTAGAAGAAAATATTAAAAGAAAAATGTTGTGTGAACTTCATGACAATGGGAGATGAAGAGGAATGAAATTTGAAAATTTTTATTGAGAAAAGGATTTCCAAAAATCAATCCAAGTTTTTAATATTAATTAAAATCAAGATTCAAGTGTGCATTCAAGAGATATAATATAATGTATCTTGACTCTTAAATAACCCCCACCATATAATAAAGGAGATAGACAAAAAATCGGGTTTTGGATTTGTTTTGTAGTTTTTAAAAATAGTTTTAAAAAACTGTTTTGAGGAAGAAAAGAAAAAACTTGTTAAGTAAGTTTTATTTGAAAATTGTTTTGTAAATATAAAAATGAAAAAAATGTTTATATTTATTAAAATTTCATTAATAAAAAGCAAAAAACAACATCTTTATTTTAAGTTTTCAAAACAAAAATAGAAAACTGAGAAACAAAATTACTTTCAACTGTTTCATTTTTTTAAGTTTTAAAAATTAAAAAATTAAAACTGTTTTTAAAAAATACTATATAAACAAATTTTTTTAATTTTTAAATATTAAAGTACTAAAACAATTTGTAAAACTGTCTTCAAAGAAGCACCTAAAGCCTATTAAATTACTATCTCAAATGAAGTGATTTTCAACCATCGTAAAAAGAAATTCTTGTAAGGAGAAAATGTATGTACCAACGGACGCAAGTGAAAAAAGAGATCTTAAAATAGGAACAGTTTCTTTCGTTTATCTAAACAAAAAATGTTAGAGATTTTTCAAATTTATACAACAAATTCATAATCTAATTTGAAATAATGATTATTTAGTTGAGAAATTCTCATGGAAATAAATAAGAAGTGTCTACGTTAAATTTATGTCTTTTACTATTTCTATGTAGCAATTTGTTTGTGATCAATTAATTCATTGTCCTTGAAAGAAATTTATCTCTACGTTAACTTTATTTATGTATTTGGTTGTTTAATGTTTTGATGTGTATCTTGATTTTTATATTTTTGGGTAAAATATGATATTTATTCTTTAAAAAAATTTTAATTCAGTTTTAACTTTTTAATTTTTTTAGTCTGTTTTCCATTTCTCTAATTTTGAATTGTATAATTTTTTTCTTTAAAGTGATTTAAATAGTTTTTAACAACAACAAAAAAAAATGCATTTAAAAAACTAGGGAGACAAAAATAGAAAAAAATATTATGAAAACTAAAATTGAATTTTTAGTATTATAAATGGTCCAAATATATATATATATATATATATATATATATATATATATATATATATATATATATATATATATATTAAAGCCTAAATTTATTTTGAAAACATTACTACGTGGATGGCTCTCTAACTCTATCTCTTTAAATGTGTTCAACGTTCATTGTTATAAGATTGAATTTCTCAATAGAATTTAATTATTATTTACTAAAATAGTTTTACATTCATATTAAATCATAATTATTTATTTATATGACTTTTAAAGTATTAAAGTCAACAATCTTATCCTAAATAAAGGATTGTGATTGAATAAATTTTTTACACTAATAGTGCACAATTTTTGTTTCTCTTCTCAATAATTTATTGTGTTTCTCTATAATTCTTTGTGAATATTTATACTCCATGGGCATTGCTATATTTAGGGGTGTTCATGGATCTTGATCTGTGAATCCGTGAATTCAAACTGATCCAATTAGATTCATAAACTGATTCATACGTAATCAGATTAAATCCAATCCAATCCAGCGGATCAGATCACGGATTTGAATCTTGAAAATCTTCATAGATCCTTTCGTTGAATTTAAAGTTTAATATTTTTATTATATATTTTAAAAAAGATGTAAATAGAAATTGACAATACAATTTAAAGCTTAAATATTATTTATAAATTAAAGATTTAAAATTGGAAAAAGAATGCATTAAGTAGTGTGGTAACGGAGATTGTGAGTTATTAAATTTTATTATTTTTAGCTTTTTAGAATTTACATTTTATCATTTATAAACTACTTTTATATGTAATTTTACCCATATGTTATTTTGAAGAAACAATTTATATCTTAATATTTTGTTTACACATTTTTATATTTCCTATTTTATTTTCTATGTTTTATAGAAAACAAAATAAATCTAAAAAAAATCCTTTGTAATATGTAACATCCTCAAACTTTCAAAATAAAAATATCTCATAAAAATAAATTAATAAATAAAAATTATCTAGATATATAATAATTTAGCTACTTAGTAAATAATAATATTAATGTTATATAAATTAATAAAGAAACTATTAAAATAAATTTTATTATTTGAATAGTTCATTTGATAGGTCTATAAAACTATTTATTTATTTTATATTGGGTTGGATAATTTCGGGGACGAATAAAGGAAGGAGAAATGTAACATTCTCAAATTTTAAAATAAAAGTTATCTCATAAAATAAATTAATAAATAACGATTATCTAGATATAGAATAATTTAACTATTTGGTAAATAATAATATTAAGTTATTATCTAGTTTAAATAAAGAAATAATTAGTTTGGATATTAAAAAGAAAGAAAATATGACAAAATCTATATTCAAATTAAAAGATTAATAATTTATTATTATGAAATGATTATTGTAGTTTATATGGAAGAAAAATAAAGATAAAATAATATATTAAATTTTCTTAGATAAAATAAAATAAAATAAAAAGATAATAATTAAATGAGAATCAATCAAATAATTAAAATATTAAAGATAAGTAATAATATTAAGTTATTAAATTGATTAAGATAATATTACTTTTAAAATAGAAATAAGATAGAATAAATAAATATTTGATCTTATATTGAATTTAAACCATAAAACTAATATTTTATAAAAAAGAAAGGATATAGAGGGAAAAATCAATCTTAAACTATTATTTAGGATTAAATTGTTTCCTCACAGAAAATTATATAGTAGTTGACTATTCAAGAAAAAAAAAAAAAAACTTTGGTTATAGAGTTTTGATTATAAAACACTTTTCTTCTAAAAATCATCCATGATATAAATTATGCATTACAAAAAGTTATTCTAAATTACACGTCGTATGTGTGGATGTCATATATATATATATATATATATATATATATATATATATATATATATACTATGTTATTTTCAACATACATCTTAAAAATCATGTACATATATTAATTATATGCATGTGCTTATAGTTTGTATGATTCTGCATATAATTTGGTTCCAACAATAGTACCGAAGAATGTTAAAATCAAGTATAACATTATATTTTATATTAAGTTGAGATTAATAAAAAGTAGTTGTTGAAGAGTTTTTCGCTTTAGTGTTGGAATATTATTATTATTATTTAAATTGTTGGATAATTTATTTTATTACTATATTGTTTTAAATTATTAATTATTTTATATGATAAAATTTATATGATTGTCTGAGATATCTATTTTGATATGGGGATGAAACTTATACTTTCATGAAGATCAAATATGAGATACCTACATTTAACATGAGAAAACGTTTTTAAATACATTCATATGAGATGGGAAAAAGATTTGGGATATCTCCATAATAGTAGTATGGGGAAAATAATTAAATGTCATTTAATGGAGTATGAACTCATAAATCTTTTCAAATCAATGGAAAACCTGGATGTGGGGAAACGGTAAAGTAAGAGTGAGTGATAATGACTATCGCTATCTTTTTATGTGAATTGTGTGTATTCATTAAGGTATTGTTAGAAAAATATTTTCCTTTGTGTATGACGTATTAATGATTGATACTAATCTATTAAACCTTATGAGTATAAAAATATATTGTTAAATTGTGAATACAATAGTTAATTTTTTTGGATTAAGTACTGACTGAGAACAACACTATTTGCGAACCTCTTTTGGAATTTGTTTTATTCACTGTGATTATTATATCATTAAGAGTGTTTTTTCAGAGTTTCAAAAAGAAGTTTTGGAAATGAAGAAGGCTTGAAAACTCAATTTCTTATTAATTAAAATTTCCTTTTAGTATTGGTGGTAGCTATTTTAGAATAATGTTTTTGTAATTATTTTTTTATTGTATTTTTTAGAGATACCAAAATTTGAGAATTATATTTTGTTTTTTATGTAATAATTCATGCATTTATTTACCTTATTTTAATACAAAATTTATTATTTTTTTTATAATTCTTTACTAATTTATTATGGTTATTACTTAAGGACTCATCAGAGTAAAATTTATATTTCATACAATGATGTCTCATTGACTTCTCCACGCTATTATGGAGGTATCTCGAATCTCTTCTCCATATCAAATGGAATATTTAAAACTTTTTCCCCATGTTAAATGAAGGTATTTTATATTTAATCTCTGTCCAAGATGGAAATATCTCATTTAATATTCATCCCAGATCGAGGTATCATAAGATTAATCTTATATTAAATGGAGTACCTCAAACAGTCACATAAATACTATCATGTAAAATAATTAATAACTAATAATTTAAAACAACATAGTAATAAAATAAATGATCTAGCATTTAATTATTAGTATAACAATAACCAAGTCCAAAACATGTAACTACTCTTGCACAATTTCTTTTCATCATATTTCAACACTAAAGAGCGAAATCCTTCAACAACCACTTTTTATTAATCTCAACTTAATATAAAAATATGATGTTACACTTGATTTTAACATTCTTCATTGATGTTATTGCACAAATTATACACATACTTATGGACGGAATCATAGAAACTATACATGCATATAGTTAAGAACGTTAACCCATAAAATTAGATGTACATTATTTTCAAGATGTATGTTTAAAATAAGATAAAAGATAAGTATATATATAATTATATGACATCCACATATAGGACACGTAATGTGATGCATAATTTATACCGTGTATGTTGTTTAAAAAAAAAGTGTTTTATTTGTCTCTTGAAGCAAAACTCTATAGCTATACTTTATTCTTCTTTTCTTTTTTTCTTTTCTTTCCTTGAATAGTCAATCTATAATTTTTTATGAGAAAACTACTATAACCTTATATAATAGTTTAAGATTTTTCCTTCTCTATTCTTTCCTTTTGATAAAAGATTAGTTTTATAGTTTAAATTTTATATGAGATCAAATCTTTATTTATTATATGTTATTTCTATTTTAAAAGCAATAATATCTTAAATCAATTTATCTTAAATCAATTTATCTTTAATCTTTTAGTTATTTGATTAATTCTCATCTAATTATTATTTTTTTTATTTTATCTAAGAAAATTTAATATATTATTTTATCTTCATTTTCTTCCATTATCTTAAATATGATATATAAAACTAAATAAAATATGAGACCATATTATCTAAATTCTAATTATATTTTTATATCAAATATATTTTTTATAAATATAGAATTAATATATATAATAAATATGATACATATTTATATCGTTGTTAAGATCACCAATTTAACATATAACAAATATTTTATCTAAACTACAATAATCATTTGATAATAGTAAACTCTTAATATTTTAATTTGAATATATATTTTATCATATTTTCTTTTTTTAATATCCTAATTAATTATTCCTTTATTTAAACTACATAATAACTTAATATTATTATTTACTAAATAGCTAAATTATTCTATATCTAGATAATTATTATTTATTAATTTATTTTATAAGATAATTTTTATTTTAAAAATTTAAGGATATTACATAATGTATGGACCCAATTCAATCTAATCCATTCTTAATCGGATAAGTTCAAATCACTATTTCTTTTCACAAATTCAATTTAATCAAATCTAATTAAATTTAATTAAATCATATTTCATTTTACACCAAATCTCATACAATCCGATTCATAAACATCCTTACCCTATTTTAATTGTATTGGGTTATTAAAGCATCCCAAGTGTGTTTTTTTTTTTTTAACTTCAAAAGTTCATGTACTTTTATGTGTTCAACTACCTCTTGATTTCATGGTAAACTCGCAGGCTCATGGATTCCACCATCTAGTGATTCCAAGCACAATATTTTTTATTAATTAAATATTTCTTAATTTATTTATGTACTTAAATGTTAAAACTTGAACATTTCATATAAATTAAATTTCTCAACCATATAAAATATTTTGTTTCAATAAAGTAAAAAAAAAAAGCGTATACATTGAAATTCAATCTGGTAAATTTATTAAGTTTATAAATTAATATTTTAAAAATCATATAAATAAAAAGTTGTAATTAAATATTAATATAAAACTTTTTTATGCAATTAGTGCATAATAATTAAACTCATAAAGTAATATATATATATATATATATATATATATATATATATATATATATATATATATATATAAATTCAAATTTACTATGTAGTTCTCCGATTATATTTAAAAAATATAAATCGATGGAAAGTGTAAAGTCAAACTAAGAAAGTTTTAAAAAATATTAAATTTATCTCGCTCAAAATTATGCTAGTTTGTATTCTGCAAAATGTATTTTTTTTTTATCAAATATAATCTCAGAAATATGAAAGATAAATTTTATAAACAATAATTTTTTTGCTAATAACTAATTTTAGTATAAAATAATAAATGTTAGTTCTCATATTTACAAAATTAAAATTGTGATAACAAGGAGCGTGGTGCAGCATAAGTTATAACAAAATTGTATATAATATTTATTTATTAAAAATATTTTGAAGAGACAAATCATACATTCATATACATATAATTTGGAGAGATAAATTTTATTTTGAAACATATATATATATATATATATATATATATATATATATCCCATATCTCCACATTTTCTTCATTATTAAGATTGTGTGAGAAAATTTTTTTCACCGGTACAAAAAATAAGATACATCGAATCTGATATAAACCTAGAAAAAGAATATATCCTACGAGAAGATAAGAGATATATAATATTATCTTCATTTATATATATAAAATAAATGAGTTTTTAAATATATACTAGAAACAAAGATAGTACTGACTCAACACAATTATTTTTTATTACTTCTGATTAGTAGTAAGAGTTATAACACAAGTTAAGTTAATGATGAGTTTGTTTAAATTTTTTATAAAAAAATTATTTATTTAAACAAAATAAGTATTTATTGTAATTTTTCAAATATTTGATTGAAATTTTTATGAAAAGAAAAAGTAAAAAAAAAAAAAACTGATATGAAAATATTTTTATGAAAAACTGGAAGTTAATATATTTAAAAAAGAACTTTATATAAAACATAAAAGGTTTATGTTTTCATAAAAATAACTTATAAATAGATGATTTATTTGTGTATGAACAAATTCACCTTATATTGTTAAAAATCACAATGAAGATAAAAAATAGGAGTGAAAATCTGTAAAAAAAATTTAAACACTTTACTTAAATAACTGAGTTAAATTAACTTCCTTGATTACTACAATAATAAAGTGAAAAATAAGTTAACTAGATACTGTATAATAATAAATGCAAATGTTCAGATTTATTTATTATTAATTAAACAACAATGATTTCTGTCATAAATTGCACAAGCAAAAAGCAGTTGTGAGGTTCATAGAATAAACGTGGAAAGCATGAACTTTATTCTTGGTTCAAGAATAAACCTCAAAAGTCACCACCACACAAAACCTGTGACTTAGAAGGATTTATTAGATTACAGAAAAACAGAATTTCTCCACTAAATACTGCATTATGGGAACACGTAAAACTATTAGAAAATCCAACATATACTGCAATAGGTCTGTGTTCAATTGCTCAAACCTTAAACGTGATAAGAATCATTTGCTTTAAGAAGATTGAATTGAAAGAGTCAAAGGGTTATAAGTTCTTTCAAATAAAATGCGCTCAGACATGCAATGCAATGCTCATGTGATTTTGAAATACGATTGTAAGAGTCAACAATGCAAAGGCAAAGAAAGACGTTATTTAATTTAGATATTGAACCCTTCTTTAATATCTCTCGAAATAAAAAGAAAAAACAGAAACATGAGTTTAATATTTTTTAAATATATTTGTGTGTGATTAAAATGATTACTTTTGAATTTGTAGTATTTTAAAATAATTAAACTAGAATTAGGAAAAATAATAAATTATATTTTATTAAAAAAATGTCTTAAAATTATTAAATTCATTGGAATTTAATATGATTAATTCACTTTTAATTAGTAATAGTACTGTAATATCTATATGAAGTGTACAAATTAAAAAACTATATATGATGTTATAATTATTTAAATTTTAGAATACATATTTCTCATTATAAATATTCTGTTTACAAGTACTTGAATTTTATGTATTTATAGATAATAATTATTCAGAATATTTATTGTAAAAATTAATTTATTTCAGGATAAAATTTTAAATCATATGAAAAATATTATTTTAATTATATGATATTTTCGAAATTTTAAATTGGTGAACGACATCATGGCTTGAATTGAAAATTTTCTATTATAACATCTATAATTGTATTTAAATTTTTTAAAAAGCAAGATGAAAATAAAATAAACTTATACATAATAATTTTTGTATTTAATTACTATGCATTATTTTTCTTTTCATTTTCTCACATTGTCTTCTATTTCTTATTGTTTAATATTTTAATAAAAGCACAATGAAAATAAATATACCTATACTAATAAATAATTTATAAATTTTTTTAATTATTAATTTAAAATAAAAAATAGAATATTGATATTTAATATTAAAATATTAAAAATACATATAAATAAAATTATACCAGTCAATATTACAGACATGTAAATTAAAATAAAATTATTAAATTTTATTCTTAAATTTATAAAATTATTAAATTTTATTTTTATTTATAAAATATAATTTAAAGTAACTGAATCAAAATAAAATAGTTATGTATACACATAATAAACTAATATTTATTTTGATCTTAAATTATCATTGATAATCAAATATAGTTAATCTTTTTAAACTTATGTATATGTTATAATAATTTCATTTTAAAAGTATATATAAATTTTTATATTATTATATTCTATTTTATTCTAATATTTAATTTCAATATTATTTAATTTAACTTTCTTGAACACGTTGATTTGAATACAAACAACTACTTCCGTTTTTGCTAATCAATGAATCACTTTTCTTTATATATGAGTTAGAGGAAATACTTATCAAGAAGTAGTTGTAATATCCATGTATTTTGCGCGAGTGAACAACTAAAAGTTAAAATATATTTTATAGGAATATTTAAAAATAATAAAAAATATTCAAATTGTGACAGTAATAAAAATATGAAATAATAAACTCAAATGTTAAATTAATATTGGTTTTAATTTCATCAATTTTCTACGATGACATTAGTCAAGAGAGGGGAAATGTTAACGTCTATTTAGTTAGAATACATTGCAAATAACACCAAAACATTATTTGGCTACAAAATAATTATTTGTATTTTAAATAATTTATTCAACGATATCATAATCATTTAACACACAATTAAACCCTATATCAAGATAAAAAAGATAGACAATTAAAGATTAGAAACTTAAAATTTAAATTAAAATTTTATTTAACCATAAAATATTTAAATAGGTTTATCTATAAAATATTTTAATTACAACCCTGATTGTTACTCCTACCAATATCATCATCATTGTCATCACTACTATCATTGTTACTAATGTCACAACAACTAAATTGAGAGCTTGAAGAGAGTCACGAAAAGACACAAACTAGAAAAGAGAAGACACAAACCTTAAATAACCCAATAAAAGAAACGACACGTGAACTCCTTGTTTTTGTAGGATGGTTTAGTCTAAGATTTTCATTAAACGCATCTCCAGCTTTTTCAAATTTCTCCTTTTGTTTATTTTGAGAAGTTGCTTCAAGTAACTTCTCAAAATAAGCTATTTTTAGCTTCTTTTTTTTTTTAAACTTTTTCTTATTTTAAAAAGTTTACTCAAACATAAAAAAAATTACAATAAATGATTATTATGTTAAAATAAATTATTTTTTCTTGAAAAAAGTTAGTTTAAATATCTTTTTATTACCGGTAAAACAATCCATTTTGATTTTAATACTTAATTTTTCAATTTTTTTTATTATAGTACCTAAAAATTTAGTATTTCAATTTAGTATTTGTTGTTAAGTATCTTCTATTAACAGGTAATGTAACTAAGGACAGTGTCATATCATTTAAAATTGTCAGGTAAGTATCTACATCATTTTCATATCAACTATCTTTTTCAAAAACAAATATTTTTAAAGTACCAAAATCAAAATATAAATAAAGTTGAGAAAAAACAAAAATAATTTTATTTTATAGGTACCAAAAAATTATTTAAGACTAGAAAACAAGTTAATTATCATTATTGTCATTGTGTTAAACGTTCTTTATCATATGATATGTAATCTCAACTTATCTTTTTATCTTAAAATTCTTTTAACTATTACGAATAAATACAATGTTAACAAAGAAGTCATTAGAAAGCTTTTATTTAAATCATGAAATGATTCTATCTAAATCATTATTTTTTAAATAATTAATGGACCAAATGAGAACTTTTTTGTTTTTTGAGCGGACTAAATATAATCTACATTTAAATATGAGTTTAATGTTCATGAAAGTGGAAAAGAGTTTAACACTATCATTAAATCACACCCACCATTTATATGACTTTTAAAGTATTAATTGATAGAGTCAACAAACTTACCATACAAAATGAATTATCATAGAATGACAATGTAAAATTTTTTAATATTTTCATTGCAAGAGCCTTTTTCTCTAAATATATATGTTTCAAATAAAATTTTTGCTTTTTGTTGGGTTTTTAATAGTTTTTTATTTCTGGTCTTTTAAATAGAACTTTAAATTATTTAAAATACTTTAATAAGTGTTTTACATAAAATTTTTGTAACTTGAAACAAAATAAAAAATTATTAGAAGTTAAAAATAAAATAATTTTATAAGAACTCAATACAAATTCATTCACTGTAAATTAAGAACATAAAACATATTTAAGTCCTAAAATAATATATGATACAATGATAATGATAATTAAATTTTTCTAAACTTAATCATTTTTTGGTATCTATTTTGATTTTGGCACCTAAAATTATTTATATTTAACATATGGTACTTGAAAAAAAAATTTTAAAAAAGATATTTGTTATGAAAATAATGTGAATGCTGACTCAATAATTTAAATTAACATTATTTGATTTGTGATATTTCTATTAGCCACGTCGTAAAACATTTAATAACATGTATTAATTTGAAACTTAGAAAAATATTAGGTACTAAAATAGAAAAATGAAAAATGTAATCTACAGGTACTAAAAGATATTTAAATAAAAAAAAATCTAAACCCAAGTTAATGTATATTTAAGATAAGTTAATTCAACATAAATTATTATCATTTTATATAAAATATAATGTAAATTAATCAATTCACTTTTTTATTAACTAATTTTTAAGTTATTAAATAATTAGTTTAAATTTAATTCATAAACTACTTTTGTAATAAAAATATAAATCAATTTATGTAACTTAAAATAAATATAAATCAGTTTATATTTAAAAGAAATTATAATATTATATTACACAAATTAAATATAATTTATAAATTTTTATGTAATTTACTATTATTATTTATTTTATTATATATCCTCTTAAAATTGAAATTCAACTATAGAACATGAAGTCCATAACAATGGAAAGAACTAGCATCAACGGTGTAGCGTGAAAAAAAATTATGAACCAAAAAACATAGTAAATAACAATTGGTGAAAGGAAGCATCATCAACGTCGTCTCTTTCGTGTGATCGGTTTGAGTTGCGGCAATGCTGTGTCATAACCTTCAAACCCCCGCGTTCGTGTATGCCGTCGTAACCCTGAACTCGAACCCTTTAATCGCTGTTCAGATCTCATATCTCCATATACATGTTCTCGTGATGCACGATTAGTGTTTGATAAAAATTCTTGAAGGTTTTACTATTTTTTAAAAAATTATTTTAGAAAATGCGTATATTAATTTGTTTAATAAATAACAGATTTGTTACTCAAACATTGGTTGGATCTATCCAAAATACTTTGGAAGGAGCCAATCTAGAGCCTAAGAAGGATAAGAGGGACCCTAAATATTTATCATGCTCATCTATATGTTGGAATCCAAGCTCATTGCTAATTGAAGCACATGCATCCCCATCAACCTTCTTAGAGAAGAAAATCCTAGTTTCCTCTTGGATAACATGCTATTCAACATTATTCAAAAAAATATTCTAGACAGGTTTGAATTACCTTCACATTCCCCATGTTGGTTTTAACAAAGGCCAAATGTGAGAGCTTGTGGTCATCCTTACTCAGTTGGATATGGTCCCACATTTTTGTGATACAGCCATTTCTATGATGTGGAAAAGAAGCTTCATGCATAGTACAAAAATACAGGGTGAGATAGGATCATCTTGACACATCCATCAAGAAAGAGAATTAATTGAGCACTTCGCTATTACAAAGCATTCTCATACGCAAAGTTGCGGTACAAACATCACCTAATCAATAAAATTTTGTGGTAGACCAATGTCTGGGAGTGTGTGCCTGACAAAATTCCAGTTTAGCATATAATAGGTCTTCTCAAGGTCTATCTGTTGGGTCCAACCCGAGGTGGTTAAACACCGGGTTGTATAACCATGGGACACGAGCCCATATATAAGAGAACATGACACCACCTTCAACCCAAAACCTTAAGGCATTAGGTTATGGGTCTTTCTCACTTATATAAATTTCTTTTCAAACTCACACTTGCACTCCAACAATCTCCCCCTTAAGTGTGAGTCCCCCTCCAGCGAGCGGAGGCATACATTTAATGACGACCCCTTATTCACACCGCCTTTAAACACAAGGGGACACGCCTCCTGAAACCCTTGTCAAGAGGACTTTCGATGAAGGAAATCCACTGTCAATCTTAGCCGATCACAACCATTGGCTCTGATACCAGTTGTTGGGTCCAAACCGAGGGGGTTAAACACTGGGGAGATGTACAACCAACCATGGGACACAAGCTCATATATAAGGGAACATGACACCACCTTCAACCTAAAATCTTAAGGCATTAAGTTATGGGTCTTTCTCGTTTATATATTACTCAACTTCCCAATTTCTAACCAATGTGGGACTTCAACTCACACTTGCACTCCAACATTATCTTGGTGGCCATCCACCTCGTCCTCCCTTTCTTAGTCTACATCGAATTGCTGACTTCTTATTGTCACTATTATGTCTATTAGGAATGAAGCTACATTGATTTGAGCTCGCTATATTCTCCATGTTATCCTTCAACTGAGTAGCTAGAAGTTTGGTAAGAACCTTATAGGATACATTACACAAGCTAATAGGGCACATATGCTTTAAAGACACCACATTGTCAACCTTTGCGATCAAGGTGATAAATAATGTGTCATTCACTATACTACATCACTCTCTATATTATGAATAAGATGAGAGAAATTAGGACCTACAATGTCCCATTGAGTCTGGTAAAAAATGGCTTGAATCCCGTCCATTCTTGGAGCCTTGAATCCTTCCATCTTATGAATAGTTGCAAATATTTCACCATCATCAAGTGGTTTTGTAACGTCCTTAGTTACAATAATAACTCATAATAAAAATAGTAAAGAATTATAAAATAAATTTTGTATTAAAATAATGCAAATAAATACATAAATCCTTAAACAAAATATAATCATCAAATTTTGGTCCCTCTAAAAATAAAATAGGAACAAAAATAATTACAAAGACATTTATCCTACTAATAAATACTATGAGAAAATATAATAATAAAAGCTGAGTCTTTAAGTCTCCTTGACCTTATCAGCTTATTTATCTGACTCTTAAAACAAGACTCTTAATCAGATAATAATTTCATTGAACAAGTTAAAAAAAAGGTTTGCAAATAGTATTGTTCTCAGTCACTGTAGAATCCAGAAAATCCATCCGTAATAAAAGATATTTTTATACATAAAATATAATTTAATTTGAATAATTTCTAATAATAATAATCAACATGAAAAGAAAATAATGTTCCAATAAACCTGATGCATACATACAATCAATGAGATACAATGATATACATGGTCACTCACTCCCACACTTTGGTTTCTAGAACTAGGTTCTCATAGATTCGTAAAAAGATTTATAAGCTCATATTTCATACAATGACATTTCATTGCCTTTCTCATGCTATTATTGGAGGTACCCCGAATTTCTTTCTCATACTAGATGAATGTATCTAAAACTTCTTCCTTATATTAAATGGAGATATCTCATACACCTATCCCAGATAGATGTATCTCAATTACATTTACTACACAAACTCACAAATTCAAAAATACTACATTATAACAATGATTGAAATAACATCACACCAATACAAATTTAATAAAATAAAATAATATATATATATATATATATATATATATATATATATATAATACACATAATTACATAAAAGGTTTTATGCTTCTCGTTATTCCATATTTCTAAATTAATAAGCTTGCGAGAAATTATTACAGTGCAATTATGTTTCACGTAAGGTTGTACTATATATATATATGTATTGCTAGATAGTAACAGAAATTAATAAAAGATTTCCTCGCAGGTGTTCATCGAAGAAATTGTTCGTGGGACTTCGAATCAATCACACATACCGCAATAATAATAATTTATATGCTTAACAAAATAAGTTATAATATTATACATGTTAGGATTAATCCAATATTCTTTCATAAATTTCATCAAAAGAAATAAAGCAGTTTAAAAAATATACCATGATAGTTTTTGAAAATGTAGTTTTATTCATCTCTTAAAGCAAAATTCTATAATTTTTTTTTCTTCTCTTTTCTTTTTTTTGAATAGTTAACTAGTTTCTATAATTTTCTGCAAGTAAACTACTTAACCCTATATAGTGATTTAAGATTGATTTTTCCCTCTCTATTCTCTCTTTTTATTTTTTATTTTTTTATAAAAAATTAGTTTTATAGTTTAAATTCAATATGAGATCAAATCTTTATTTATTCTATTTATTTTTATTTTAAAAGTAATATTATCTTAAATCAATTTATCTTTAATCTTTTAGTTATTTAATTGATTCTCATATAATTATTATCTTTTTCGTTTATCTTATCTAAGGAAATTTAATATATTATTTTATCTTTATTTTTCTTTTATTATCTTGAATATGATATATGACTAAATAAAATATAGCACCATCTTATCTAATTTTCACATTATAGGTGTATTTAGATGAAATATGATAAATATTTATATCATTATTATGGATCACTCACTCAAATATAAATATGATAAATATTCATATCATTATTAAGGATCACCGAATATTAAAAATATTTTATCTAAACTATAATAATCATATCGTAATAATAAACTCCTAATCTTTTAATTTGAATATTGATTCTATCATATTTTCTTTTTAATGTGCAAATTAATTTTTTATTTTCTTTTAAATTTAAATGAATATTTATTTTAATAGTTTATTTATTTAAGTCAGATAACAACTCAATATTATTATTTACTAGATAACTAAATTATTTTATACATCTAAATAATCATTATTTATTATACAAGATAAATTTTATTTTAAAAATTTGAAGATGTTAAAAGGTTTTGCCAAGCTTTGTACCTGGTTATTCTCAAAGGTGGGGAGGCAATCTTTTTAGGCAAAGAAAATGTAAGTAAAATCATATCCTCAATAAAGAGATTATTATAATAAGTGGTAACCATCTCCTTCAATTCATTTTTGTCACTAATCTAGTTGCCTCTGTCATTTTGTAACATCTCCACCTTATTCTTTCTCATCCTGATAATGGTTGCCAGTGGAAATATCATGTGTTACTATCTTTGAGTTAAAGCCATTTACGTCATGATTTTGGAACCAAATGAGTTCCTCTCTCACCAATATTTGGTCCTATTGTCTTCATAGATGTTTCTATAACCTCTCTTAAAATTGTTATTTTTATTTTTTTAAAAAAAGTATTTGCTTTTATTTTTTTATTAGATTTTAGGTGAAAGAAACTGAATTAACCTGATCACTTTTAGTTTAGTGTAGTTTGGATAAAACAATATTTTAAAATTTAACTAAATAAAACTAGAGTCTAATTGGTATACAATGTTAGCGTAAATGATTTCTACACTTACATTCAATCATAACTTTTCGTTTAAAATAGTAATGAGTAAAAATCAACAAATTCACCATGAACTGATTCTGATTAAATGTGAGTCTAACAGTGTATACCAATTAAGCCTGATGAAACTAATTAAAATTAATTAGTTATTTTTTTCTATCAAAATTCAAAAACCGAATAAAACTGACTGATAAACACCCGTATTTAAGATATGAACGGTTGATTATTCTAAAATACTAAATACCATCATTTTTAAGGAAGATCTTCTACATTCTAAGTTTTCCGTCTACTTTGAATAATGGCTTCGTCATAATAGAAAGCAGAAAGCGTTAAGCTTACTTCTCCGGGTATTTTTTTTTTTTTTAATTTGATTTTACTTTTGTATTTTGTTTAATATGTCCATTTTTATTATAGAGTCCTGATATGTACGATTCTCCAACTGCTGATACATGTTTCACGTGAACATACAAAATTCAGTTTAAGTAGAATTTGACCAATAACAGTGGAATATCACCGAACAGAGGCGGTCCATTTGGAGAGTTAAAGGATATACCAAATGGCAAAGGTTGAGCGAGTAAAAGTATAAAACCAAAATTATACATTATTATTCAAGCTTTGACTAGAAATCTTCCTTTTTATTTGATTTCACAAAAATATTTCTTTTAGACTGTAAAGCCTATACAATACATAGCATTTGTTTTTAAATTATAAAAAGTAAAGTAATTTCTTTTCTAACAAGTTAAAGTACTTTTTAAATGTTGAGAAAAATATAAAAAAAGGTTATCAACACTAGCGTTCATTATTTTTTGGGGTTTACATTTCTGGCGGTCATTTTAATCTGTTACAAATTATTCTGTATAAAAAAAAATTCTCATTTTTTTACGATTACTGTTCTCTTTAAATTGTACTGCTATATTTCTAAGTCTTTTTCTGTATATAAAAAAAACAAACTGTTTGTATAAGTCTTTTTCTATTTCTAATGCATCGCTTTCACATTCATACATAAGATGAGCCTCCCACGTGGAGAAAATCAAAATCTGCTTTCCTTTCTCCAAAATTCCAATTTCCACGTTTGATTACACGCAGACAAGTGACAATGACTTCACTTTCCCACTCCGACCAAATTTGTGTTCTTTTCTTTCATCCATTGCTGAAATCAAACGAATACTTGAAAGGAACCCAAATTCTTCTTTGGTCTAGAAACAACGAACCCAAGTAAATGCAGTCAAATGCTACAATCAATTAAAGTGGCATTAATAGCAGTAAATGTTAAGGTTAAATTCCTTAAAGCTCACTTAAGTAAATATATATATATATATATTTACTCGGTGAGTCTAAGTTGAGATAATTTAATTTATTAGTTTTAATATATAAATAAATTTCTCTTTAAAATATATTCGTTGAAACTTTATATTATAAATAAAAAATATTATTAAAAATAGAGTCTCAATTAATTAAGGAGTTTTTACAAATAATATCATTAAGTAGGATTATAGGAGAGAAATAGTTAAAATTTCATTATATTTGAGTCTAATTTTTTTGTTGTTGTTTTTAAAATTGAGTCTAGAGCAAATATAATCTTCAACAATTTTCTCTTTTTTTTAATAAAGTGATACTCCTTTTTATTCATATATAAGAAAAATAATTATTAATTTTATATTAATTAAAAAATAATTTTCGTTATTTAATTTTACTTATTTTCAAATAATAAGATTATTTTTAAAATATCTTTTAATATAATTTAACTTAATATCATTAATAAAAAATAGTTATTCTTGCAATTAAATTAAATTTATTTTGAAAATAATAACATTAAATGAAATCAAATTAGTTGAAGTTGATAATTAAAAAAAGAAAAAAGAAAAAGTTGAACTTGATTATAATTGAATGTGTTATAAAAGTTACTTTTTTTTTCTTATATTATAAGGTTATGAGTGCATGTGAATTATCCGTGGGCATAAGAAGAATAATACAATACAAATACTAAAGTTGTAAAAAAGTTGCTATATGCTAGTACAAGTAAAAAGATGATAAATTTTACTATAAAATTATTTGTAGTATTAATTATCTTAATATAATTCATATTATTATAAAATAATATATTAACAAAATTAGTATATTATATAACATATAAATATTATATATTTATATGCTAAATTTAAAATATTATATATGTTAATATACATATATATATATATATATATATATATATATATATATATATATATATATATATATATATATATATCATGACTGGAACTTAACAACAAAAATGAAACTGAATAAGATTAGTAAAAGTCAGTCATTGTTCTGTACCACTTATTTCTGTTCTAGTGATCATTTTTAAACTAGTAATTATTTTAGAAAAGCCATTTGTATTTTTTAAATATTTTTTCTGCTGTCAACGTTCTTCATCTTAAAATAATGAAACTGAAAAATAAGATTAGTAACGGTCAGTCTTTGCTCTGTACCACTTATTTTTGTTTCGGTGATCATTTTTAAATTAGTAATTATTTTAGAAAAAGTATTTGTATTTTTTAAATATTTTTTCTTCATCTTAAAATTGAGCTTCGGCCCAATAATGTTTTGATAAAAAAAATTAGTGATTTAAGTAGGAATGAAAAAATGCATCCAAACTTTCGGGTATCCAAATAAATATCTTTGCGTGGGATGGGTAACCTACAAAAAATTGGTCTGCGTATCCGATAGTTATAGTTACTATAAATATAATACCCAGCCCACCCTCACCTTTTTATATATATATAATTTAATATAATTATATTATACAATACTACATAATTTGAGAGAAAATATTGTTAAAAATATTATTTACATCATAATCTATGAGAAGTAATGTAATTATAGATAAAAAGAGACATATAATATATTTTACACAAATTTAACAAGATAAAAACATAATTTAAAAAAAGAGTAATTTATAAAATAACTCTTAATAAACTTACAACATTATTAAATATTATAATAAAAATAACATATGCTTATGAGTAATCATATAAAACTTTAGAGAATATTTCTAATTTGTTTTATGTTTAATGATATATTAGTTTATTTTTATATTATATTTATGTGTAAAAGATATTGATTTATTACCTTTATATATCCAAAGAGTAGAGGGATGTACGAGCTATAAAAATTGAAGCAAACCGAATTGAAAACCAAAAATTGAACTCAAAAATAAAAAACAGCAAAAAACTGTTTTAGGTTGGGGTGATTTAATTTTTGTTATTTCCAAATTGCGCAGTTTGATTCAATTTGCAGTTTGAGATGTTGAAACGCATTAAACTAAACAAAACTGCTCATCTTAGTTATTTTAGCAAATCCCCAAAAACACATATACAATTACTCATTATTTTCTAAGTTTATAAGATTTTCACTTAATCTTTAATACATTTTTAATTAATATGTATTAGTTGATGAGTAAATATTTCAGCAAAACTATTCGATTTAATTTCATTTGATACAATTTGACGACAATCACTAAAATGTAATATTTAAGGGAATTGACTTTAATGAATTTTGGAATATTTATAGTTTAACTTTAATGGTTGTTGTGTTTATATAATTTTGTTGAGAGTGATTAAACTTTTATAAATTTTGGAAATGAATTTTTTTAATGTATTTTTTAATACTTAATGATAGAAATTTTTAACAGCAAAACTAAACTAAACCAAATTACAAAAGATTGGTTTAGTTTGGTTCAAATTTTATAATTAATCTAAATCGAATCAAACTGCACTGTTTTTTATTTTTTAGTTTGGTTTGTAATAGTTTTATACTCAAAACCCCACCTAAACTGCACCATAAATACACCTAGAGAAATGAAATAAAAGTTGCTACTCATGCAAATATAAAATTAAATTCAGTCCATTTTTTCAACACCAAGTATAAGAATAAGTAATATAATAGCTACTCAAATCCTATCCTATATTTAAGCATTAAAAACAACACATATGCATTAAATAATAATTTTTCGTTACATTAAATATATCTTAATTTCTATGTAATAATAAAAATTAAACATCAAAATATGAGAATGAGGTAGTACGTTTTTTTAATCATGGTGAATTAAATAATTGAGTTTTATAAATAGGACTATAGAGTATGGTTTTTTTTTTTTTGCTAATTACTATAAAACTAATTTAAAGTATATTTTTATATTCGTTGTATTAATAATTAATGTATACATTTTTTTCTGAATCAATTGTAGGAAAAGTTATTTTCTAAAACAATTATTAATAGAAGTCTATATATTGTGTAGATATATTTACAACTTTGAGAAATTGTTAATAAAGCTTTAAAAATAGGTTGTACTAAAAAATTAAGTTTATGTCTTATAAAGTAGCAATTACGTACTTTAAAAACACTATAATTAAATTATAATTATACATAATAATATATAATTCGAGGGCAAGAAAAAAATAATTTATTACATGTTTGCAATATAAAAAAATTATAAGAATCTCCTAAAAATAACAACTAATAAAGAGACCCCCGCTTCCATAGAAGGCCATCGTGATCCTTGTGGAATAAACGGAAGATAAATATAGTCCAAGAATGCTAAACATTTGGTAATTTCTCTTCCTTCCAAAAGAAAGAAGCTCATACACACTGTCTGTACATCTAGTTGTACAAATTGCATAGTATCATAAATAGTTATTTCGAGTATTACCCACCCTCTCAGAGAATTTATATTATTATTTAATTATATTATTATTCATAATAATAAATTTATTAATTTTTACTAATTACCTTAAGAATCATGTAAATAGAAATTAATGCTAACATGAATTAGATATATTTGTTTTCATTCTAACGATGGTTTGGATATAATTAGGGATGACAATGGGACGAATGCGGAGGCGGGTTTGACCCTCCCCGACCCCATTTTTGAAAAGTGCAAGACAGAAGCGAGACTAGGTATAAAAGAGATAAGTATAAAGATAAAATTTCAGGTCTGTGAGTAGATGAGTGTTGGTGAAAAGGAGTGAAGAGAGGTGAAGGGGGTTACATTGAGATTTGAGAAGAGGTCAAATTTTAGGAATGAAGGCAAACAAGAAGAAGGACTGTGTAGGAGTTTAGAGAGAAAAGAAGACAATACAACCTTTTTCTTCACATATTTCCTAGAAGAATTTTGAGTAAAAGATATGTGAGACGTGTTTAGAAGGTATAAAAATGATCAAGAAGTGGTTATCCCTAATAAAAAGGATTAAAAACCATTATACATAATTGAATGCCATTTTAAAGAAGGAAAAGATGCAAGAACATGGGATGGGAAGAGACCACGAGTAGAGGACAAGAAAAGGAAAAAACAGATAGTGAGTGACAAATCTTATGTTAATGCTCTAAAATATTCAAAAGGTTTTTTTAAGAGCAGGTCGAATAATGATGGAAGGACAATGAAGATACTTACTTATAATTTCTCATTCAAATTTACCACTACTTAGAAGAATTATTATAGAATATTCACGGGATCAACAATCTCATTACGAGTAAAATTAGACTCAGAGGTAATTGGACAATTCTCTGTTGCGGATGCTTACATGACTCTTTGTGTCGGTTCGCTAGGGGGCAATGGGCAACATTTTGATCCATCTCTTTTCAAGAAGTTGTAGAAGGATAAATTATGTACCAAAGTAATTTCTTTCTCGTGGAGACTACTACTTAACAGGATTTTGACTGTGGATAATTTGTTGAAGAAAGGTATGGTGTTCCAACCTAATATGCATAAATGTGTATTGTGCAGAGACCAGATTGAAGATAGTAAGCATATTTTTCTTTCTTGTATATATACTCAAACTCTGTGGTATAGGGTGATGAACTGTATTAGCATATTAGCACCTCTATCTAATGATTTAGTACAATTGTTTAGTATGGTTGGCTCTTGGGTGGTGGGTAGACTTAAATGTAAATTTAAGTATGTGTTTTGGCATACGGTTTGTTGGATTATGTAGATATCCAGAAAGTCCATTATTTTCAAAAATATAACATTGGACTCCCTGGATATTTTATCTTTAATCCAAATTTTATCATGAAAAGGGTTGTCATACAAATTTGGCTTTAAGAAAGGTTGCACTTTTTCTGATTGGTGCTGCAACCCTCTTTTATGTCTTAAGAATATGTAACTTGTGTTGAAGTTGGCATTGTTTTTTGGTTCTTGTGGAAGTTGATGTTTTGGGGGGTTGTTGCTAGTTGGTGTAGACCAATGGGGATATATATTATTACAATAGAGGGGGTGATGTGTTTTGAGACTTATGTACAACTTATGAAATAGTTTGTTTCATAATTCATATATATAAATATATAATTTTGTTTGCCTTGCAAAAAAAAAAAAAAAAAAGAAGAAAGGTGGATATGAAATTTTAATCCTCATCCTCATCCTCATTGAGTATTTTTGGGTTTAGATATACCTGCGAGTACCTCGTTATATTTTTTTTTATAATTTAAATTTAAATTACTTATAATTTATTAAATATGTGTTAAGCTATTATTATATTTAATTAAATAAATTGTATGTTAAGTTATTAATTATATTTTAGTTTTAATGATCCACATGGATATAGATTTGTACACATATATGCGAAATTAAAAGTATATATATGAAAGTTTGTTTAACATAAAAGCAGAGTGTGGACAGAGACAAAAATGAGCAGAGACCAACAAACTCACCACCGTTCCCGTTCCTAATTTTTTTAGGTGAGAATAGGGAAGACTGTCAATACAAATTTTCCCTGTCAAAATTGAGATAGTATACGAGCATGATTGTCATCCCTATATATAATGAATGATGCATATTTTTGGCCTGTTTGTGAAGTGAAAAGTTTGGAAGGAAGCTAATTTGTTGCATCTTATTTGCTCTCTTCTTTATCAAAGTGATAACTTTTATGCGAGCTTATTAAAATAATCATATCTATTATATATTATCTCAGAAGGATTTATTATATTATGTGTCAACAAATAATTTTTATTTTATTTTAAAAAATAATGTGTCTACACGTTATATAATAAAATCTTCCTTTATTTATTTATTTTTAAGGTTGATGAAATTACCTATTTTTCTTCTTTCTTTTTTATATTTGTTTTCTCTTTGCACTTTTCTATTTATTCCTAATTTATTATTTATTATTTACATTTTATGATATATTTAATTATTTTTTATCTTTCTTTGTTTTTTATACTTTTAATCTATATTTTTATTTATATTTTAATTTTTATTACATAAATTTGTCACGTAGGTTCTAATTAATAAAATATAAATTTTATTACATAAATTTTATTTATTAATATTTATATAATAATACTAATTATTTTTCGTAATGTATGATACGTATTTTAAAGAATCAATTTAAAAAATAATTTTATGATAAAATTATTTTAAATTAATTACTAAATAATATCCTAAATTAAAATAATTAATAATAATTTATTTTATAACAATAATTACAAATATCATTTGCGAGAGAAAATTTTTCTTGACATTATTATAGACAAAATTATTATAGATATTAAAGTTTTTTTCTAGTATTTGACATAATTACATATATACAATATTTAACAATATTAATTTATATCTTGGAATCATATAAAATCCTTTTAATTCTTTATGAAATATATTTCTTATTAAAAAAATAAATTATCTTTATATATACATATCTTGTTAAATAATATTGAATTATGTTATTGAAATTTCTATACATTAACAGTTAATTTAAATCTAATTAAATAATACATTTATTACGAAATATTTTATTTTTATATTTAAAAAAATATACGTAAAATTTTTTAACACTTTTATGAATTTTTCAATAAAGAATAAAAAATTATATATTTTAAAAAATAAGACGACTAAATGTTTTTATTCTAAAATAAAAATCAACAAACCTATTTTTGGCTCACAACAATTTCCATATCTCTATACTAATAATTAAGTGATACTCATCTTTTTTTACCATTTTATTCTTCAACTTCTAAAGACCATCCTTACAAGTATATATATAATTTATCACTTTTATAAACGAAATAACCTACTTTGTATCCTTATTTATTTGAACATTTTATATTTATACTATTTTGTTTAACTTTTAAATCTTTTAAAAGATAACTAACGTATTTAGTTTTTTTTTATAAAAACTTTAGTTATTTTTTTAAAAATAAATATAATTAATTTTAAATTTTAATATAATCACGGAGTGTTTTTTTACCCTAATTATATGATAATGATTATAAAAAATAACTTATCAATTTGGAGAGTTTTTATAATTAAAAATAACTCGTAAAAATATATAAATATTATGGTAATGGAATATCTGTTTTAAAACAAGTTATTTATACTCGTCTATGTACTCTATATTAATAATAAAAGCAATACTATTTTTATGTAATTTTTTTTATTATTTTATCCTTCAACTTTCTATCAATCACCTTTACGTACAAATTATGAGAGTTGTTATATATAACTTCTTGATATTAACAATTTTTATAATTAAAAATAACTAAAAAAATATGTTTTTTTTAAAGGCAAACTTTATTAAGCTCCAAACCGTGATATGTCATAAGACATAACAGTGAACAAGTAAAGTAAGGGTTACACCATTTGCACAGAATACATATAAGACATGATAATACATGAGAAAAAACTTCTCCCACCAACCAGTTACTAATATTGATTCCCCCTGCAGTATAGGCCACTTCATTAGTAGACCATTATTGTGTCCATGATCCCCTTACAATCTTTAATTACCTAGTCCTCTATACTTTTACTCACTCATGCATAAGAGTAGCTGTAAAGACCATTTTGCAAATGATATTGCTAAGACCTTACAATAACCTTTGATCCATAACGAAGATTTGTTCATGGTCATTTGCCATATTCCTTCACTAAAGAAAGACTTTTCTTTAAAGATTACCTCATTCTTACCCCTCTATACTTTCACCTGTTATAAAATATTGTGGATTAGTATCACTCAAATATCTAATTATCATTAACCGACAATATAAGATATGATCATAATATCAATATGGTTATTTATCTTTAACCGACAATATCTTAAAATATCAATATGGTTATTTTAACTGGGATTACAGTGAGATTGACTCTGTGATGAGTTAGGTCAATCAGATAAAAAGTCCAATTAAGAGAGGTTCCTGACTATCCTGGGGGGTTATAAATTTGCCATCCCATTAAGCAAATTTACACATCAGAATTATTCTCTACAATAACCCCTCAGAAGGTAGCTAGAAGAACCTCCTAGAGTTCTGTTCAATAGTGTTCATGGACATGAATGCCAATTCAGGTACACATTCATTCTCATTCTATCAATTCAATATCATTAATTGGCATACTATAATTTGTGTCTAGTACAGATTAATTGAAACCTACTTCATACTTTCATCAATTGGTATCAGAGCCAACTAGATACATTTTATGGTTGTCAATTGAACAAACCTTATTTTCAACATTAATATACACGCATATTGAGAGAGAGGGAGAGAGACCGATGATACCTGAGCAGTTGCGCGGCGGCAGTCGAGTCGTCCGCCGGTAGCCACGCCGCACTTTCCCCGCGCCGCACTTTCCTCGCGCCGCCGTCTCGAACCGTCCAGATCCCGTCTGATCTTGGGCTTCAGCGCTGCTCCGCGCGCTCTAGCGGCACTCCGCCGCGTCTCGACCGTTCCAGATCCCGTTGGATCTTGGGCTTCGGCGCTGCTCCGCGCGCTCCTGCGGTACTCCACCGCTGTCTCGAACCGCCCAGATCGCGATCTGGATCGCGTTTCGGCCGCCCAGCTCGCGGAGAATCTTGGGTTTTCGACGCTGTTCCACCTGGCCGGGCGCGCTCTAGCGGCACTCTGCCGTGCTTCGACCCGCGCAGATCCCGTTGGATCTTGGCCTTCGGCGCCTCCAGGGCCGCCCGCTCCACCGCCACCTCTCGCGTTTCGAGCCTTGCCCAGATCAGGTCGGCACTGCTCCGCCGGTACTCCTTCGTTTTTTATGCAGCCCGACCACTTCTTTCTTCTTTTATCTCAGCAAGAACTCGGATTTAAAACGGCATAGAAAGAATGATGGTTGCAGTAAAATGAGAGAAGAAGAAAGAAATGGCATGAAAGGATAAAGCTGCACCAGTGGCCTAGTGGTAGAATAGTACTTTGCCATGGTACAGACCCGGGTTCGGTTCCCAGCTGGTGCAAGTGCAATATAATAGCGCTGTTATTTTTATTAAATTTAAAGGACTGAAGCGTAAATATTAAAATTATTAAATTTTTCAAAATTTCATAATATTGGAATTTATTCAATTTTGAGATGTATTTTTTGAATTATTGTGGCATATTACTCTCAAATTTTTTTAATATTGAATTATCACTTACAATATGATTTTTCTATTAATTTACATTGTAATGACCTGCCTATCGTGGGCATGATGATGTGAATTTTTTTTGTCATATTTTAAGATAATTAAAATCATATGAAATAAAGCATGATTTATGCTATTAATTTACATAATTGTAATTTCACCTATCGTGGATGCATTTGTGTAAATTTATGAATAAATATTAATTCATTATATTAGTGATAATTATACCCTATCGGTGTGTTGTTATTAGTATAATTTGTTGTTGTACAATGCATTTCTCTTGACTTATGTTAATGTTTTTTGGTACCCTATCAGTGCTAGGATTTATTAATTTAAGTTATAATGTATTGTAATTTGCTTAGGGATTTATTTTAAGCTGAACTTTTAAATCACTTTTTTCCTTTATTGTGATGTTCATTTTTCTTCCCTAATTCCATCAAAACTCTAAACGGAACAAATTATGAGGACTGGAAAGAATCATTAGATCTCTACCTGACCATTGACAATCTGGATTTAGCATTGAGGACGATGAGGCCTGCGCCTCTTACAGATGAGTCTTCTGAAGCTCAGCGAATTTCTCATGAGAAATGGGAACACTCTAATAGAGTGTGCCTGAAGGTGATTAAATTCACCATGGAGAAATCTATCAGATAGAGCATTCCAGATCTTGATGATGCAGTGCCTTTCTGAAAGCAATCGATGAAAAATTTACAACCTTTGATAAGGCACAGAAAAGTCAATACCTTTCCTTATTTGAGAAGACCAAATATGATGGTGTCAGCGGTGTACGTGAACACATTATGAAGTTAGTACATTTCTATAATAAGTTGAAGTCTCTCAAGGTTGAGGTTGGTGAAGACACTTTAATTTATCGCATCTTGGAGTCTCTGCCTTCTCAGTTTGACATCATGAAGACTTCATATAACATTCAAAAGCATGACTATGGAGTGGATGAATTGATTGCAACAATCACCCAAGAGGAGGAGTCAATGAAGAAAAATAAGCCTAATAGCATTCATTTCGTTGCTTCTAGTTCAGGTGCTAAAGGTGCTAACAGGTATAAAGGAAAGAAGAAAAAGGGTACAGAGAAAGCAGAACGACATTTAGAACCCAAGAAGAAATTCTTTAAAGGTTCTTGCAAGTATTGTAAGAAACGTGGTCACAAGGTGGAAGATTGCTTTATCCTGAAAAAGAAAGAGGAGAAGCGAGGTAATCTGCTAGCAATAACTTGCTTTGAATCTAATATAGTTGATGTTCCTCCAAATTTCTGGTGGTTAGACTCAGGGGCTACTATTCATGTTGTGAATTCTTTACAGGGGTTCACAAGCCTGAGGAAACCAAGTGATGTTGAGACGAAGATTGTTATGGGAGATGGAGCTGGAGTACCCGTTGCTGACATTGTAGTCGTCTCTTTATGTTTATCCTCTGGACATACTTTATTATTACATGATGCTGTTTATGTCCCTTCCATGAGAAGGAATTTGATATCAATTTCTGTTTTAGACAAATGTGGATACAACTTTTATTTTGGTGATGGAAAATTGGTGATTTATTATAATTCAACTGTTGTTGGTTCAGGAGTTTTGCATGACAGACTTTACATGTTAAACGTAAGTGATATGTCAGTTAACTCCATTAGTGGAAGTAAACGTAACAGGATTGATGAATCTTCCTCTATGCTATGACATAGACGTTTGGGGCATATTTCTAGGCCTCGAATTGAAAGACTCATAAAAGAAGGGATTCTGCATGATCTTGACTTCTCAAATTATGACACTTGTGTCGATTGCATCAAGGGGAAGTTCACTACCAAAACCAGGAATAAAAGTTCAAACAGATGTGACGATGTGCTACAATTAATTCACACAGACATATGTGGACCTATTACTCCTACTGCTATGGGTGAATATAGGTATTTTATTACCTTCATAGATGACTTCTCCAGACATGGATGGGTATATCTTCTTCAGGATAAAGCAAGCTCTCTTGAAGCCTTCAAAACCTTTAAAGCTTTTGTTGAGCTGAAAACAGAAAAGAAAATTAAGTGTGTAAGGTCTGATAGAGGAGGAGAATATTATGGTCGTTATGATGAGACAGGAAGAAATCTAGGACCATTTGCTCGATTCCTTGATGAATACGGAATTGAAGCTCAATACACCATGCCTGGAACTCCTGAACAAAATGGAGTTTCTGAGAGACGAAATCGAACACTCATGGACATGGTGAGATGTATGTTATCACATTCATCTCTGCCAGAATTTCTTTGGGGAGATGCCTTGCGAACTGCTCTGTACATTCTTAATCAGGTACCTAGCAAATCTGTGCCCAAAACTCCTTTTGAGCTAATGACTGGTAGAAAGCCGAGTTTAAGACATTTCCATGTATGGGGTTGTAAGGAAGAAGTAAGACCTTATAATGCTAAACAAAAGAAACTTGATCTCAAAACTATTAGCGGTTATTTCGTTGGCTACTGTATCGGTTCTAGAGGATGTAGATTTTATTGTCCTTCTCACTCTACACGAGTTATTGAATCTGACCGAGAGTTTTCTTTGAGGATGATTTGGACAGTGGGAGTTACACACCTCGAATGATGACCTTCAGAGAAGATCGAACCATGCTTCCATTACCATCTTATTCTCTTCCTACAGACATCTCAATCCCAATGGTTCACACAGATGAACAAGTTGTTGAGAGGCAAGATGAACAAATGACAGAGCCACAAGTTGATGAACCACAACTCAATGATCAACAACTTGATGATGTTGATGTGGCCCCATTAAGACGATCTCAGAGAATACGCCGACCTTCTATACCAAATGACTATGTTGTATACCTTCAGGAGCACGAATATGATCCACATGATGATGACGATCCCATCACATTTCAGGAAGCACTTTCTAGTTCTCATGCTTCTGACTGGCTGAAAGCTATGCATGATGAATTGTCTTCCATGTCTCATAATAATGTTTGGGATCTCGTGGACTTACTAGCAGGTTGTAAGCCTGTTGGATCTAAATGGGTCTATAAGACAAAACGTACTCCAGATGGAAAGGTTGATAGGTATAAGGCTCGATTGGTGGCTAAAGGTTATAGTCAACAGGAAGGCGTTGACTACAAAGAAACTTTTTCACCAGTTTCAACGAAGGACGCACTCCGAGTTGTCATGGCTTTAGTTGCTCATTTTGACCTAGAGCTACACCAGATGGATGTAAAGACAACTTTTCTGAATGGAGATCTTGCTAAAGATGTCTACATGGTTCAGCCTGATGGTTTTGTTGAAGCATGCAATGAGCATTTGGTGTGTAAACTTAAAAGGTCCATTTATGGACTGAAACAAGCATCTAGGCAATGGTATTTAAAATTCGACCAGGTTGTCACTACTTACAATTTCAAGGAAAATGTTGCAGACCAGTGCATTTACTTGAAGACTAGTGGGAGTAATTTCATCATTCTCGTATTATATGTCGATGACATTCTCCTTGCTAGTAGTTGTATGAACCTATTGGTTGAGACAAAATCAATGTTGTGCAGACATTATGATATGAAAGACCTTGGTGAAGCTTCTGTTGTTCTAGGCATCCAAATTCTTCATGATAGGTCACGTGGCATAGTTGGATTGTCTCAAAAGGGATATATCGAGAAGATTCTCAAGAAGTTCAACATGAATGCTTGCTCCCCATGTGCTGCACCTGTGCAACGTGGTGACAAATTATCTAACAAACAATGTCCTCATAATGATGAATAAGTGGATGCTATAAAGAAAATTCCATACGCTTCCGCTGTTGGCAATCTGATGTATGCTCAAGTCTGTACTCGTCCTGACATTGCTTTCATCGTCAATGCCTTAGGCAGATACTTGAGCGACCCAGGTTTGGGTCATTGGAAAGCCGTTAAAAGGGTCATGCGATATTTACAGGGAACCAAGGATCATATGTTGACTTTTATGAAGTCTGATCAACTTCAAGTCACTGACTATTCTGATTCTGATTTTGCAGGTTGCCCTGATGATCGTAGATCTACTTCTGGCTTTATTTTTATGATGGCAGGAGGAACTATCTATTGAAAGAGCGTTAAACAGTCTTTTACAACTACCTCTACCATGGAAGCAGAGTATGTTGCTTGTTTTGAGGCCATTCGCCAGGCCATGTGGCTTAAGAAATTGATATCTGACTTTCACATAGTTGAAAGCATTTCCAGGCCACTTGTGATTTATTGTGACAATACTGCTGCTGTGAGTTTCTCTCGAAACAACAAAAGCTCTACTCGTTCAAAGCATTTTGATATCAAGTATCAATTTGTTAGAGAGCAAATTCAAAGTTTTTACACTCGGATTGAAAACATTGATTCTGAGGAGATGTTAGCAGATCCACTGACTAAGGCCTTAACTGTTGGAATTTTTCTTATTCATGTAACTCACATGGGTTTAGTCAAGGCTTTTGATGTATTAAGTTAGTGGGAGTCTGATTCTCTATTTTCTTTAAGAGACATGCTCTAGTTGACGTCATTTTGTTCATGTTTTTTATTGACATTTTATTTATGCTTGGACCATTGTAGTGTCATTTATGGGACTGCATTATGCCATACATCTATGAAAAATATTAGCTAAATGCAATTGATTAATATCCCTGTCGGATATTTATTTTGTTGCTCAAATTTTTCATATCGCTAATTAAAATATGATATATCGGCAATTGTCGTTTTAGCTCAATGATTTGTATGTTGATTATTGATTGACACTATCCAAGTGGGAGAATGTTAGAAAATATTGTGGATTAGTATCACTCAATATCTAATTATCATTAATCGACAATATAAGATATGATCATAATATCAATATGGTTATTTATCTTTAACCGACAATATCTTAAAATATCAATATGGTTATTTTAACTGGGATTACAGTGAGATTGACTCTGCGATGGGTTAGGTCAATCAGATAAAAAGCCCAATTAAGAGAGGTCCCTGACTACCTTGGGGGGTTATAAATTTGTCATCCCATTAAGAAAATTTACACATCAGAATTATTCTCTACAATAACCCCTCAGAAGGTAGCCAGAAGAACCTCCTAGAGTTCTGTTCAATAGTGTTCATGGACATGAATGCCAATTCAGGTACACATTCATTCTCATTCTATCAATTCAATATCATTAATTGGCATACTATAATTTGTGTCTAGTACAGATTAATTGAAACCTACTTCATACTTTCATCATCACCCACTTCATGCACAAGAGCAACTGTAAGAACCATTTTGCAAATGATACTGCTAAGACTTTACAATAACCTTTGATCCACAACCAAGATCTATGCATGGTCATCTACCATATTTCTTCACTCTTTTGTTAAGCTTATTTATTTGTCATTGGTTGACAAAAAGAAAAAGAGGATAAAGGTAAAATGAGAATGCTTCAAACATTTTCTTTAAAAAAATCATCAATAATAAATGAAAGTGTACGTGGTACTTATTAGGAAAATTATTAGATAGTTTAGACCACCATATTATCCTTAATCCTAATAATTAATTAACTAGCTTATGTTAATTAAATAAATATATATTACATACTAATTGATTGAGACAATGATAATCTAGTGGTACCATGTAATAATTTCTCACTTATTAGACATATTTAATCAACGCTTATTTATTTTAGTGGACATAATAATGTGACATAGGCTCTGATAATTACATGAGTGATTATTTTGTTAAAGCAAAGAAATATTTAAAAAAAAATAATTAAAAGAGAGTAAAAACGTAAAAATATTTAACGAGAGAGTAAAATAGAAAAAAAATTAGAACAAAAAATTAAAAAAACCTTTAAAGAATATCTCAGGACCACTTAAAGAAGTAAGCAGCCTGTATCCCCCTCGCAGGAAACTTCATTTTATATTCAGTCCACTTGGGTTATCAGGTTTAAAAATGAACGTTTAAGTGTGGGAAACACGCTATAAATACCTCACATTTCCATTCACAGACCCAAACGAAGCCCTTTTTTCTCTCTCGATCAGAATCAAGTTAGCAAAACAACTAATTTTGTGTACAAGTGAGTACACGTATAGACTGACCCTATATGGAGCTAATGAGCGTGAACCAACACCAATTACTGTCTAAGATTGCCACTGGTGATGGACATGGTGAAAACTCCCCATACTTTGATGGGTGGAAGGCTTATGAAAATGACCCTTTTCATCCCACCAAAAATCCTAACGGGGTTATCCAAATGGGTCTCGCAGAAAATCAGGTATACAATTCAAATTAATTTTTAGCTACATATATATATATATATGTTACGTGCTGGGTGCCCAAAAAAACTCATTTCTTTCTTCTTGTTTAATTGCAGCTTGCTTCTGACTTGGTTCAGCATTGGTTAACCAATAATCCAGGTGCTTCCATTTGCACTCCAGAAGGAGTGCGTGCATTCAAGGCCATAGCTAACTTTCAGGATTATCATGGTCTGCCGGAGTTTAGAAAAGTGAGTCACGTACAAGTTACAAAGTCTAGTAGAATTTGAAAACATTAATCAAATGAAAACATGGTAATTAACATAAAATTGAACTTAATTCCACAGGCTGTTGCTAAATTCATGGCAAGAACGAGAGGAAATAGAGTAACCTTCGACCCTGACCGTATTGTTATGAGCGGTGGCGCAACCGGAGCACACGAGGTCACTGCCTTCTGTTTGGCAGACCCCGGCGACGCATTTTTGGTCCCCACACCTTATTATGCAGGGTAATTATTCTTTTCAATTTGCATATATACTTTCACATTCACTCATTTTCAATATACATGCAACTTCTTTACACTTGAGGATTTTTCTTTAATATTTTTGGCGGGGAACATTATTTTAAAATTTAAAACAAATTAGGCTTCCAAATTGCAAAGACATGACATGACGTACATCAATTTAAATTTGTAAAATGCAAAAATTGATTTCTTTCTAGTTTCTACCCAATTGACTTCTTATGTAACATTTGAAAGTAGTAGGAACAAGTATATATGTTTCCTTATTGGATGCCAAGTTAAATTAAGTGCTAATCAAGATCCCGTCAACAGTCCAATTAAATCACAATTAATTGAGTAGCTCTCCATCAAGCCTAGTTTGTAGTGGGTCAATAATAATACACCGTGATTTAATTTTTGCGTTGTCTTTTTCTGTTTGTCACGACTAAACAAAGCGAGCATGAGTCAAAGTTGATGAACAAGAATGAGATTTTCCACAAAATAACTTGTTTATATTCTATTAAAAATTAACTTATTCAATGTGCTGTCATGCATAACTCGGTTAAATGACCAATTAAATTGTGACTTTCCTATCAAGTGACATGGTACTAAAGTAAACTAAATATTGTTTTTATGGTATGATATTACATGACACGACTCATGAAAATTAAGAAAAACTATATATAAATTTTTGTTAGCACAGAACTGGATTGACCTCAAGTTCTGAATACGTAAGCTAGCTCTAATAAACGAATTGGTTTCTCTAAAACAGATTCGACAGGGATTTGAGGTGGAGAACAGGAGTTGAACTTGTTCCAGTTATCTGTGAAAGTGGTAATGATTTCAAGTTAACAAGAAAAGCGTTGGAAGAGGCATTCGAGAAAGCTGAAAAAGACAAGATAAAAATAAAAGGATTGCTGATTACAAATCCATCGAACCCACTAGGGACAATGATGGACCGAGAAACATTAAGAATAGTGGTGAGTTTCATTAATGAAAAACAAATCCACCTAGTAAGCGACGAAATATATGCTGGTACAGTGTTTGGGGAGCCTGGTTTCACGAGCATAGCGGAGATAATAGAGCAAGAGAGAGACATAGAATGTGACCGTGACCTTATCCACATTGTTTATAGCCTTTCAAAGGACATGGGGTTCCCGGGTTTCAGAGTTGGCATCATATACTCTTACAACGACGCGGTGGTGAATTGCGCTCGTAAAATGTCGAGCTTCGGGTTAGTGTCGACACAGACACAATACCTTATAGCATCGATGCTTTCTGATGATGAGTTTGTGGAAGGGTATCTCGAAGGGAGTGCAAAAAGGCTTGGGAAAAGGTACGAGGTATTCTGCAGGGGGCTGGCCCAAGTAGGCATAAAGTGTTTGGCGAGCAACGCTGGTCTGTTTCTGTGGATGGATTTGCGTCGGCTTTTGAAGAATGCAACGTTTGAAGCGGAAATGGAGCTGTGGAGACTCATAATTCAGCAGGTTAAGATCAACATTTCCCCTGGCTCTTCCTTTCATTGTTCTGAGCCAGGGTGGTTCAGAGTCTGCTATGCAAACATGGATGATAGAACCGTCGAAGTTTCTTTGGCTAGAATGCACAACTTCGTGCATCAGAACACCCAAACCAAGAAATCATGCAACTATAGAAACTTAAGGCTAAGCTTCTCATCCAGAAGGTTGGATGATTTCATGCTTTCACCACACTCACCTTTTCCTCAATCACCTCTAGTTAAAGCCTCCACTTGATCACACTACTCTGCCACTGCAACCAACCACCCTCTAACACATACTGTTTCATGGATATACTTTTTTTTTTCCACTTGCATCTAGTTAATTCGATTCATGATCAAACAAGTTTTATAGTTTCTAAGAATTTTATTTAAGTTTAAGATTTGTATTTGGTCTGTAAGATTTATCTATTCTGTTATGGAGCTTGTAATGTCAACTGTCAAGACTAATACCAATAAGTCTCTTCATTTCTTTTTTTATCTTTTTTGCGTTCAATTAATTGGAAATTAGGTTTAATACTGCGAAAGATCCTAGCAAAGATTCTACTGTTAATAAAATTTATAAGGACAAGTGGATTTAGTGGGGGCCTTTATGCACTTGAGAATATGCTAATATAAAATTATAAATAAATATATTTCACCTTTTTATTTTACTCCTTTCGTTTTTAACATATTTTCTTAAAATTTTCATTATTTTAATATGTTTATTACGTATATTTTATTCAAATTTTCATTTGAAATTCAAGTTTTATATTTTCTCCCTACATCTAACACATTAAAATTTTAATATTTTAATTATTTTATTAATTATTGTTTTAATTTCAAAAACTCAACTTTTTTTTATAGGTCAAATATTAATTATTAATATATTAGATTTTGTTATTAACTTATTACAATTTTTCTATTGATATCAAGTCATGTCCAAATCTATATGTCAGTTTTGTTATATTTTTTTATATTTTATATAACTTATTAAATGAAATAATATTTATTAATTAATTGGAACAGAAAATGAAATATTAATTTGGACAGAACATTTCGTTTTGTAGAAAAAATTCATAAAAATATTATATAAAAGTGACAAAGGTATATTTCTTTTTGTCTGACATTTAAGTGTTATAAAACTATTACATCTAATGTTAATATTTATGACAAAACTAAAAAATTCTTATGGTTTGGATCAGTAAAATCAAATTATTAATTTTGATGTTTTATTTGGTTCCAGGTGTATAACATCTAGAAAATAAAGAATGCGGTAATTTTATAAGATCAAGTTTTTTAGATTGAAAATATCATTTATGTAACTTAATTGAGTTCTTTTATTAAATATGTTATGAATCTTAACTTATATTGTTTATTTTTTTATTCGCAACTCTTTACTTATATTTCTTTTTAAAGAAGTACATCTTGTACTAGCAGTTAAACTATTTTCGTAATAATATTCCTTTAATTTATAAAAAAAAATTTATAATAAACTAATAACCCCTATCAAGTGGTGATCCATGCCCTTGGTAGGTTTTTCGTTTTTTTTTTTTTTTTTTTTTTTGTCGATGTAAATTTGTGGGATGGGTTAATACAAATACAAGGCCGACTACATACATGCTTTACGATTTTTCTACTGCAATCAAATACCGCCGCCATAGGTGGACCTCATCATAGTTAACTATAAACATCAAACAATAAATTAATGCCACAAGCAACTTGTGTATATCTATAAAAAAAGCAACTTGTGTATATCTATCAAAAAAGCAACTTGTGTATAGTTTGAAAATAAAAAAACTTGTGTACCAAAAAAGAAAAGACACGTTCCAAAAATCAGGTGTCCAACCTCTGGTAGTTACTACTTACTAATGCTTGGATCGATAACGTTATTTAGTCGTTTATTATTGGCGTGTATGGGAAAATATCTATTTTGTTTGCAAATAGTATTGTTTAATTTGGTTTCTTATGCTTTAATCTTTAGTTGGCTTGCGATTGATCCGCATAACTCCATTAATTTAATACACGATATGGTTAACTGAAAATGTTTTTGTTGCTAAAGAGGGCCGAAATCTAAATACGTTTTGAAAAAAAAAATCAATTAATTTTAATTAGTTTAGATTTATTAGATTATTAAAATATTTTTCTTTGATCCAATTAATTAGAAAAAAACATAAAAAAATAAAACTTTTTTTCATTAAATTATAAAGGGTAATTTTATACCTAAAATGAGTCAAATCTATTGATGTACTAAAGTCATACTTTTATAATAAAATATCAAGTATTTTATATATACTAAATTAGTTAAATTAAAATAAATTATTAAAACAATCTAATATAATATAAACAACAAATTATATATATTTAAAGTAATTTAATACAAGCAAAATATAAAATAAATATATAATAATATACATGCTTTTGGTTTGGTTTGTGTTAAATTAGAATTTTGAAATATTAAAATTGTGAACTAAACTAAACATGTTCAATTCTGTATGCTTTTGGGTTGATTCAGATTTAGTCTTGATCAAATAAAAAAATTAAATAAATTAATTGATTTGATTTATATTATAATTTCGTTAAATTAACCTAAATCTATGAACATACCAAACAGATAATAGAAACAACAAAGACGGAAGATGGAACTGGGAAGTCCAATAAAAGCATATGCTGACGGATTCAATTATGTTGTTTCAAAATTGTAGTAACGGATAATTATTCTGTTTCATCACGCAAAGGTTCAGATTTGTGTACTCATAATATTGTTTTTAATATAAAGCAAATTATGTTGCCAAGAAAATCCTGCTGCAAGATACCTGACAGAGTTTAATATGGTACCAATGTTATGGTTGAAAAATTAAAAAATAGGGATTGCTTTTATGTGGCTGTGAACCTTTTTTTTTTTTAAAAAAAAAGTACAAGTTAAATGGGCTACCTCACCTGTTCTTCTAACAATGTTCAATTGGTCTTTAGCCCAATTCGATTTAAGTTAATTCTAGTTGACACTCTAGAAGGTATTATATATGAAAAATGTATTATGTAATTGTAGACGCAGTCTGATATTATTTTTTTACTTTTTATTTTATTATTTTAGAATAAAAATTTCATCCTTATTTTATTTATTTATTTATTATAATAATTTAAATAACATTAATTATTATTTTTATTTGCAATCTTGATTTTATACTTATCAATAAATAAATAATAATATAAAAGTATTAGAATAATAAATAAAATAAAAATTAAAAATATATTTTAAATTAATTAAAATTTTCTAATTGTATAAAATTTGGTATACTCTAATGTAATAATATATTATTATATCATTAAAACATATTGATATTTGTACTAATTATTTTAACAGTTAGTCTAAATTAATTTTTGAATTGAATGTTCGTACAATTTTTATACTAATTTGTATTAAAATTAAATTAATGTTTTGATATAAATAAAATTATATTTAAAATTCTCATCTCATATAATAACTTTAACAATTTAATTATTAAGACTATAAACATTTTTTACACTATTATTTTGTCACACACTGTTATTTATGATAAAATTATTAATTTTTTATAATAATTACTTTAAAAGTTTATAGTAATTCCTAATCAATTGATGATGGATATTTCTAATTTGACAATTATGAAAATTAAACTTTACTTTGAAATCCAAGTTAAGAAGAACTAACTCAAGTAAGGTTTGTGTGACAAATATGCCTTAACATACTTCAAATTGATGTTAACCACAAATTTGACCATGACACACTATGTTAGGGACCCTATATCTTGGAGTAAGCTCCGTGATTAAGATAATTAAAGCTAAAGTTGTAAACTAAACAATTTTGGAGAATAAAAGACTTCTTTTTTTTTTTATAATTTTTTATCTTTTATATTTGAAAAATAAATTCCCATCTTCCTAACATTTGAAATAATGATTTCATGTGTAGGATCCCTCAAAATCTTAATAAACAACCTGGTATATATAGGGTAAAATTTCTCCTCCCCTAAACTTTTTGAGTTAGTTCTTGAAGATGATATGAAAAGAATTGATATGTGAAGTTTCTTTCCTTCCTTAAACATCTTTGTATAAGGATTGAAGAAGAATGATATTTAGTAGACAAGCCTTTATAATAATCATGTTGGTACATTAGTCACTAGGTTTTTAATCCTATATAGAATATGATTCATCCTTGCTTAAGAATAAATCTTTTTCTAGAAGTTAGGAATCTCTCTATTGAGAAAGTTTTGTTGGATTTAGGGGCTAGCATAAATTTGATGCCCTTATCTATACTAAAACGGGTCGAAGAAGCGAAAATCAAGTCTATCAAGATGACACTTCAACTTGAAAACAAGTTTATCAAGCATCTCATTGAGTGGTGGACAATATGCTAGTGAAGGTTGATTGATTCATCTTCCCTGCAAACTTGTTGATAATGAACATGATAGAAGACTCAAAGGTGCCTATCATTTTGGGATGACCTTTTATGAAAATATTACAAGACAATATGGATGTGGGGAAGAGATAATTTAAATGGTTCTATAAGATGATGAGATGACCTTTATAATTTTTTACATCATGAATCACCCTAAGGTCAAAGGATAGTGTTTAAAATTGACTTGAAAGTAGATGTGGTCCCACTACTCAATGGCCAAAAGGCACAATTCACAACCTATGTCAACTAGCTTGCAAATACTAGGGACCAACATACGTTCACCTAGGGGTGGAGAGAAAAGTGGTAGCGAAGAGGATGAAAAGAGTAGAAAAGACTCCAATGAGGAGTGTATGGAAGAAAATTTGTTTGATTTCTAGTACTTTTAATTTTAGTTTTAATTATGTTTTTTTAGTTTTTTATTTTATTCAATAAATTGTAACAAAATCTTGCTTGTATGCAAAAAAAAAAAATTGCAAAAATTTGATATGAGAAAACCAATGAGAATATGACTTTGACATTTTTTTTATCATAATTATGTGTGGGGTGTGTTGTGCATGATAAAATTGTTGTTGAGTGAATAAAATATCATTAATTTATATATGTAGTCTTGTTTGATTCTCTTTGACTTGCTGAGTTGTATAAAAAAATTGAAATTAATAGATTAAATTTATATTGCATGATATTTAATACTATTATCTCTTGACTATAATTTAATACCCATACAAATTATTTGACAAATTGTCTCTTCGACTTTTGTACTTTAATTTTATTATTAATTTTATGTTACTTTTACACAAAATTTATAGGGTAGAAAATTCACTAAAGTTTATCTTATTGTTACATACTTTTTCATGGAGACGACTTGAACTATTTCGATAGGTAATAAATTGTTTTTTATATAAATTTTCATCCAACACTCTATCGGCAACTTATGAAACATTTAACGTATATAAACATAATATAGCCTTAAAAGACAAACATTCTGAAGTAGATTTGAAAAAAGTATTGATCCTATTTTTTTTGTGCCACTCACGAGCTTAAATGGATACTACAACTTCAAAGGAACCATATTTATAGCAACCTAAGTAATTGATTTCATCAGTTAAGATCTAATTTCTTTCCCATTTTAGCCATTACTTGACTTCAAACAGTGATCAGTACTTTGGCACGGTGTAAAGCATTTTCTAGCTAAATCTTCCATAATAATAAATTAAGAATATAGCACAATTGTAAATGACGAATATAAAGAACACGAGTTATATAAATAAGCATTATTTTTTATTGTTTTTCTGTGGGGGGTTGGTATGTTGTATTATTGTTATTGGGAAAGTCATCCACAATATGATACAGGCTTGTTAATTTTTCTTGATACTCGACCCCAGTTCCTTTTGCTGTTGATACTGCGGTTGATTTAATATGATACGCCAGCAAAATTTTCATGTATAATTATGATTGTTATGTGAGCTTATGGGGGACTTTTGATGCTTGTAATAGAAACAGGGCTTCCATTGAAGGAAAGAGGGGTCCCTCTGATGGATAGTGTAGGAGAAGTACATTATTTGTATTGATTGACGTTGTATGGATAATGTGATGGAAGAGATATAAAGAAAGAATTGGGAGAGGAGGATCACATCTGTATTAAAAGAGGCAATGGTGGAGACATTTCATCCATGACTTAATAACTTAACCAACCATGCTTATAAAGGCAATGTCCTTAGTAGTTTTTCTTTTCTCTCTAATCACTGCTTAAAAATCCAACTGGCAGGCCCACATACCTCTCCCTTGCTCCTCCTTAAAGCTAAGTACAATCATTTTCCTTTTCATTTCCTCCCAAAGGTCTATTTTAAAAATCATTTGTATATTACTTTCAAAGCTTTAGCTTGCGATTCATACAAGCAAATATCACTTTCCTTCCTTCCACATCAACTTGGTGGTTCATTCGCATCAATCACACTTCCCCCCTCTCCCTTTCGCTAGCCCCCTAACTATATTCCATATACGTATTAATACAAACGTTTGAAATGCCATATTAAACTAATCCTCTCTGCTTTTCTCTCCTATGACTAATTCATCCACACTACATCACCCTAAGCCCTAAACCAATGCTTTTTCCTTCAACTCAACATTTCACCCTTCCATTCTACATATAATATAATTAATTACTCTTTTCAAGCTAATCAAATTTAAATAGTAATCTCTTCCTTTTAAAGGAAGTTTGACAATTAGCTATGCAACAACCTATCTTTTGTTGAGTGGTCCTCTAATCCAATTTTATGCATTAAACATTTTGTCTAAGCGTGATCTTTGTATTCATCTAGTGCAAGGTTAAAGTTCTTGTTGTGGATAGTCTCTAACTTTTGTTTTCCCCTATTAATTGTTATTGGAGGCAGTCTCAGATACCTAGTGTTTGTAGAGTGGTATTATCTCTCTGTTATTTGTGGAAAATTTGTACTGATCTGTCTTTTTTCTTTCTTTAAGTTTTTGTATCTTAATCTCTATACTGTAATTTCTTATGATTTGTGTAGAATTATCATTAATAAATTTTGTCTTTTAAAAAAAAAAAGTTAATCAAATTTAAAATAACCCTTCACTCCTCTAAGCTACACATCATAACAAATTTTAAGACGCGTCATATTAATTAATTAATCCTTCAAAGTTAAAAAATTATTTTGTTCTAAAATAATAATCTCCTATAAATCTTATCATTAAATGGTCTCTCATATATATTATTTATACAACCACTTTAGTTTTCATAAGAAAAAACTAAGGTGAGTAAATGGATTCATTCGTCCCGTTTAAGTTAGTCTGTGAAATTCACTTTTTAAACAGAACGAATAAGTCTAATATGTCAAAATAAATGGATTTTTTGTTTGGTTCGCATACACACACATATATTGTAAAAAATAAATAAATAAATTTAATTTCTTTAAACTAACTAAACTATAATATATCATACTAAAATTTATATCATGATTTATAAAATCTAAAATACTAAATATTTTTAATACTTAAAGTTTAAAGTATCTTAATTTACAACAAAAAATCATAACAGTGACACAAACTAATAATTTAAATAAAAAATTTGTTCCTTTAAACAAGTTAGGACTCAAACTTGTGAGCTTGCGAAGATTGGATTCAAGTTTTCTTTTTCTACAATTTTAATTCTTTAAAAAAATATCCAAAACCTACATAGACTTGGAAGGAGCACATGTATGTGAGCTTGCAATCTTTCAATAACAAAGTTGTCAAAAAAAAGTATTAAGTAAAAGAGTATATATTTAATATGTTGAGAAATTACGATTTTAAGGAATTTATTTAGTGAACAAATTTTTTGAAGGAATGATACAAGTACATCGTTAGAGAGTAACTGTGGATAGTAGAATCCTTAAACATGTTAATTGGAGTTTAATTTTGAATCAGGTTTATGAAAATGTTTTGTCAGATGATACAAAACCCATTTCAATTATCGATCCGTGCTCCGAAAGAAATTAGTTTTTCAGAGAAATTCTCAATACACACACAGAAAGCTTGAGAGTTAACTCTTCAATATTTATTTAAAAATGTCAAGTTTATAAGTATATTAAGATAAAAAAATGATCGAACCATTTCTCAAAGAGAAAAAATATTATACCAATATGTTTTAAAAAAAGAAAATGGAATCAATTAATGATCTGCCTATACAACTTGCGACATGCGGTCTTTATCCAATCATTATCAAGACAAGGAAATGATCTTGAAATTCACTAATCTAAATTGCAAAATCTTGATGACGATACTAAGATTCAGGAGATTACTGAAGTTCAGTGCATGGTTACTTTAAGAGCCAATGTCATTGTGTAATAGCAACATGATCTCACCTCCATAACTAATGGGGCTTTTCGATGGAGGTATCATTGAAACACGATAATAGGCCACTTTAGGCTAAGCTGACAATCTATCTTTCCTGAATGTACTCGTGGGTCACCTCTTCCCACTTCTTTTAATCAGTCACACACTCTTATCTACTTGCATTCTGTATTTTTGGTCACCCAAATATATGTTTCTAGGTACAAGGAGTCGCTTACCACATTACAAAACTACAGTTCTGCACAATTAAACAGAATTGTACATGTATATAATCACAGTAAAATAAATATGAAGAACCAAGATCCCCTTTTCCTGTATTCAAAACTTCACTATAGCCTAATTATATTAAACCCTTTTGTCATTAAATATATTAATTTGTTATATTATTTTTTATAATTTTAATTGATTTTTTTATTATTAAATGATTTATATAATAAGTTGTTAATTATATTTTATTTAAAAAATATATAAATAATAAATAAAAAATGTAGGAATTAAAATTTTGAAATTAAATATGTAATTTTAAGTTTATTATTTAATTACTAAAATTATACCAAAGGGTGGTTAAATACTCAAATTCATATCCGTACTGGATTTTGAGAATTAGGTAATACCAAAAGTGCATCTTGAATGATGGAGTGAACATAAAGATGGAAATGAAGATCGAAGAAGAAACTATGAGCTCTAGAATATATCCTAGGTAAGAGGAATTGAAATTGTATGCTTCCAAACAAAAAGACACATTTTATATTGCTTGTCTTTTTCTTTATAAATGTCACTACGAGCACCACCATCCAATGTTCATGATAGGTTCACTAGAACTGAATCTTCTTTTATGCCAGTAACACATAGGTACAACCATACAATGCAACATAACTTAAGAAAACTTGTTGTAGAGTGCCACACAATGAGTAATCCTTACAAACTTCTTAGACTGCTATATTCATACATCATGTCAACATAACTCACAATATCAATATTTAATTATGCCATCATAATCCACCCCCAGCCATAGCTGGAATGACACCTCATTAGACATATTCTGACTATCATCATCAACGTAACATTCATCAAATTATAATTCACATCACTTTCGCATAGTGGGACAAATCCCTAATTCACGCACCTCCATTACTTATAACAATTCATTCAACCACCACCAACATAATTTATAAGATACATCACAAGATATCACGCCACCAAAACCTAAATCATCATAATTCACAAACTATTTATTCTTATCTTACCCTTTTGTTCCATTATGTAACCTACATACCATATCTGTAGTTATGCAAATGATATATGACTTATATAAATTTTATTCTTATGTTACCCTTTTTGTCATAAATTTTATGTTGAAGTCCAAACTTGATTTTATCATCCACTATTTTTTAAAATTACAAACTCGCAATCACTACACCCAAATCTGACAGTTTGACCTTTATTGACTATTTTATTCATAACTTGAGTTATATATATAATTTTTATGTGATTCCAACTCTAGTGCAAAGATAACATCAAGGACTACAACGTTCATGAAGAACATAAAGCCTAATAAAGTCATATATGTTACCTCGCAGGGCTCACAACACACAAATTCTATTTTGCGCACTAGATGAGAAACTCAACTTTCAACCACATAAATCAATCTATTCTTAACATATTTGCATGATTATTGAGTCTAAACTGTAATCCCAAATGTATAGTTTCTAAAACAATAAATGTAACTATATTTGGTTAATCAAACAGAAAGATATGACAAAAACATTAAGGTATGTTCATACAAAAATTTTTAGATAACAAGTATCCAACTTATATAAGGTTCTTAGAATATAATTATAATTCTAAACTCTCAAACATTCTACTTCTCTATCTCTAATACTTAACTGCATCACACCATACAATTGCAGTTATACTCATCAATTTTTCCATCAATATCCTTAGTGGAAGAAAACTTCTAACAATTAACACCTAATTCTTTTATACAAAGAGTAATTCAAATAACATAGCAATCCTTCAATCGTCACATTAATCAATCATATAATTAAAGTTCTTTATCGTTTAATAATCAATAACATTCATAAAAACACACAAATAAGTCAATCTCATCTAACACAAAATTCATCCTTAGAAAGACTTAGGATTCACCTCCACTACCTTATTTCTTATATATGCCTATGTATAAGTTAATCTCAATCTCTCTTACCTCGAAGAGATGAAAAACGTAGAAAATATGAATGATATGATCCTTAGTCGAGATCCTCGCCATTCTCTGAGTTCCCCTATGTAGTTGCCTCATCTATTTGTTCACGTTTAAGGTTAAGGTTTGTAGCAAATGAGAAGAATTCCCAAAACCCCTCTCCTGACTCCTTCTAATTATTAACTCCTGTTAGTCAAACCCAACTCACCTAACTTAACTTTTTATTAACTCGCTCTTATTATAATGAAGTGAGAATAATAATAATAATAATAATAATAACAACAACAACAACAACAACAATAATAATAATAATAATAATAATTATTCACCCCAACCCATTTTAGTTAATAAAAGTATCAAATTTTATTAAGTCAATAAATAAAACTAAAAATATTTTATTCTTATTTTATAAACTTTCAGGCTGGTACAACATACATAAGCACTATTCCTTGATCTGTTTACACACCCTTTAGCCTGCCCTTTTGAAAAATTAATCCTCAGCCTAGATGCTACTTCATAACATCTTAGTATACTTTTCAAGATAATTATATCCATGGTCTTTGACTATAGAAGCATGATGCTTTCATCAACAAATTGTTGAAATTGTTGTGATGTGACTACTAACCTATCATTACCAACCAAAATCCTTTTTACCACTATAGAATGATATAGTAATAGTAACTTTCAACTTGACGATATTGAAATATAATTATATATATTGGATAGACAAATGTTAGTGTTTAGAACGCTAGATTTTGTTAATAAAGGGATATGAACTCATAACCTCTTCTTTCTTTAGGGGTTATAAGGTTGATCTAGTAATAAAGTTTACATGTGGGAGAATTAGGGAGGGAGATGTCGTGGATTTGAATCCTTATACTAACAATTAACATTTTCGTATAAAAAACCTTCATTTTTTCTTTTCTCCCTACTTGTGGTATGACTTAACCCCTCTCCTTTACAACAGGGCAGGTAAATACAATTATGAGAACATTCACTCTTTTAACACTTTTTCTCCTTTACATATGACTTGAATCTACTATCTTATAAGAGAATTAGGTTCTTTATCCCTAAGGGGTAAAATAAAGATAAGTGAAAGTGGGATATATTTTGATTTCTTCATTTCAAACGACATAAAAAAATCTCACTTATGTTTTGTTGATGTATTAAAAAAATAATAATAATACATCCAAATTATTATTACATATGCATTTCTTATATATATATATATATATATATATATATATATATATATATATATATATATAGAGAGAGAGAGAGAGAGAGAGAGAGAGAGAGAGAGAGAGAGAGAGAGAGAGAGAGAGAGAGAGAGAGAGAGAGAGAGAGAGAGAGAGAGAGAGAGAGAGAGAGAGAGAGAGAGAGAGATAGATAGATAGAGGGATGACAATGGGGTGAGACAAGTACGGGTTTGGCTATCCCCGTTCTATCTGCGGAAAGTGCGGGGCGAATTCGAATATAAAGAGAGTGGATATGAAATTTTAATCCTCATTTCCATTCCATCAGGTACTTTTAGGTTCGGGTATACCCACGAATATCCATTATATTATTTTTTACAATTTAAATATACTTATTTATTATTAAATAAATTATATATATTAACTTATTAATTATATTTTAATTTAAAAAGTATATAAAGAATAATTAATAACAAAAAATTATGAATTAAAGTTTAATAATTAACATTTTTAATTAAATATGTAACTTTAAACTTATTATATAATTATTAAAATTATTACTAGGTGAGTATAGATTTGGGTATGAGACGGATAGTCACATATCCATACTCGTATCTATACCCAATTCATTACATTGAATAATACCCATATCTGTATCTATATCCGAGTAAAACGAATAATACCTGTTAAAATCGAAGTTCGAATCAGTACATAAAGATATAGATATTTATGCCATCTCTCTTTATATATATAATGTGCTAAGTGGTCCTAAAATGAAAGTATACATTGTTCTAAATCTCAATGTAGTTGATACACTCCCAATTCCACTTTGAGCTGTCAATGGCAGTGGTTCACAGGTTCCGGAATAATGAGTATAACTCTTATTAGAGTGTTGAAATTTTTGAGAAATGCCAATGATTATAGCTTTTATGGTGTATGTAATACTCATTGTAACTCCCAGTCCGTGAAATCTAACATCTAAAATCTAAAATTTACAAGTGCTATTAGAGGCTATTAACTTTAATTGATGTCAATCATGTTACTTATACACGTTTTTCCAACAGCATCAATGAATTTAATATTCCTTCCTAATTAAATGAAGAGACAATCAAGTCAAAATAATTAATAGATTGGGCTTGCTTAAATCATAAAACAACAACTGATTTTTCAGTCTTTCTCACACTTGTTGTATACAATATATTGCTTTAGAAGATTCTGTTGGAAGAAATAAAGATTTAAACGTCAGTTCCTTTCCAAATATATGAAATTTACGCTATCCCACCTGCTACTATCAGTATATTTAGTAAATACTATTAGAATATATAATAGCGAATAATAAATAAATAAAGATATCATGTTAATAAATATTTCACAGGTTAATTAATTAACTTATATTTATAGATCATAAGCACAAGGCAAAAACCTGCACTAAAAAGTTCGCATAACAAACAAACTGATATTTGGATGTATTCTTTTTATTCCTATTTTAATGGGTAATATCTGCTTTAAACGAATATGAGTACCGAAAATATCCAAAATTTTAAACAAAAATGAAGATTGGTATATATAAAACTATACTCATACTTGCATATGTATTGGTCACAAAATGTGTATGCATATAGATTAATGAATTTATTATTATAATTTGAAAATATAAATCAATTAGATGAATATATAATTTCTTTGTTGTTCATAATTTTTAAAACATCTAAATTAAAATATAATTAATGAATTGATATATAATATAGTTTAAAGTACATCAGCATCACTATCAAATTCTTAAGTTAACTCACTAATTACTCTTTTGAGTTTTATGTACATTTACTTTCTGCAAGTTAATTTATTTGCATTTTCTTTGTAATAAACTCTGGGTAAACTCTATAAAATCCTGTGAACTCTCGAGATTATTTTCAAGTTAATTGGTCAACAAATTGAGTTATTTTCTACACGTTTAGAGTTCAAATACCTTTGTTTAATGTGTTGTTCTTGAATCTAATAACACTTACCTTAACATTCATTTTCAAATGATATCAAACATTGATGGTAATGCTCTATTATTATTACTGTTATGTTCGCAAGTTATTATCTGATAATGATGCATAATGCATTGTTAAATTTAGTTATTTAAGTATTTGTGGATTTTTATGATTTACTATTTTAATTTGTTATATTGTTGATGAAATGGTTAATAACAGTATGTTATTGAATAGATATTTTGTTATTATTTTGCTATAAAGTCAACACTTATGAGCTTACAAGTTGAATTCAAGAGTAGACTATATATGGAAATCTCTCAAAATCTACATAAGCTTTTGAGTTTGACAACCTTCTATATAAATAAATTCAAATTATTAAAAATATACTCAAACCTAAACCCACAAACTCAATGGAGATAAAGATGAGTACCAAAATTTTATACCCATATATTTTATATTATACTCATACTTAGTCCATCTTTTGCAAGAATGGGATGGGAAGGATTGTTCCCCACCTAGTTGTCACCCTTACTTAAATATTTGACATTTTGTTTTAAATCAAAAGGATTTTGGGACTTTTATCTGAAACTTAATAACTAGTGTCCCTTCCATCTAGTTAGCTCACTTTGCGATAAAGTAGTATGTCAAGTTAAACTAGAGGTTGAATCGTTCGAGATGGTTTTTGGTTTTCAATTTGGACATTTATGAAAATAAAAACTAGTTTTGATTTTAAGTTTTCAAATTTTTAAAATAACATTGTTTTGGTTTCCAAATTTTTAACGAAATAGAATCTTTCCTTCTTAGAGACCAAAAATTGATGATGATTGACGATCGGAGGTAACGGTTGGTGGACCGAAGGTGGTGGCCAGTGACTAGAGGTGGCAGTCAGTGATCGGAGGTGGCAGTTGGTGATTAGCGGTCAGAGGTTGTGGTCGGTGATCGTCAGTCAGAGGTGACAACTAGTGACTGTCGATCAAAGGTAACAATTGATGACCGTCGGTCGAAGGTGGTGGCCAGTGACCGTCAGCCAAAGGTGGAGACCGATGATCGTCAATCGGAGGTAGTGGTCGGTGACTATCAGTTGGAGGTGACGGTCAGTGACCGTCGATAAAAGATTGCGACTGGTGACTGCCAGTTGAAGATGACGGTCAATGTCCACCAATTAGAGGTGACGGTCAGTGTCCACCGATCGGAGGTGGTGACTAATGTGACAATGACATCAAGTGATGCATTTCTATTTTATTGTTTTTAAAATTTAATGAAAACTGTTTCAAAACAAATAAAAAAAAATTACCAAATACATTTCTATTTTCATAAATATATTTTAAAACAAAAAATCACAAACTCATACCCACTTCGAATGATACTAAACTACCGAGTATTTGATATAATAAATAATTCTGCGTGCTCTATAAATTTTTTGTTGTGTTAGAATTTTAACAATTTTTTTATTTTCAATTCCAAAAACTATATCTGAACTACTTTTTAAAAATAATTTTAAAATATTTAAAGCACCATCATGATGCTTTAGAGATAAAAAATAAAATAAAATAAATTAATGGAAAACCAATAAATAAAAAATGTTATAAAACTCCCTTTGTTAATATATCAAATATTTAAAACATTTTTTATCCTTAAGGTAAGTGTAAGTTATCCTATTTTAAAATGGATATTATCTTAATTAAGAAACTTCGTATTGTTGTAAATGCATTGAAGGATGAATAACATCAATGCAAAACACATTACAATATGAAATAAGACGAAAACCAAATAGCAAAATACATATGCCGCCTGGATTTAGAAAAATATAAATACTTAATAGCATGATGGTAGTTTCTGTGCATAAAATCGATGACGTATGAATTCGTACTGTATATCATTATATATTTGTTTTTAAAAACAAAAGATTATGTATAAATTAATATCATTGAAATAAAGTGTTTCAGTAAACTGTACACAAATTTCAAGAAAACCATAAATGTAAAAAAACTTATGCAAGTGAACCTCAAAAGAAAAAACCAAGATAAGCTTGCTGGTCCATAATCCCTCCACTATAGTGTATATAATTATATAATGAATATAACAGTGGTGTTCGTCTTGCATACCATGTGACACTAATTTAGACTTATTATGGGATAAGAATTCAATTTTAGTTTGAATTAAAGTTTTATAAAAAATCTATTTTAGTACTTAAAATTTAAAATTAATTTTTTAGTTTTTGAAATTAATTTGTTTTTTTTATTAAGTTATCCCTTTATAATTTTCATTGGTTGTACTAATGCAAAATTAAAAATTGAAGAAAGTTAGGATTAAAGTTAAGAAGGAGAATAATTTACAAGTAAAAAAAAATATTTTCTATTAGCAATTTTTTTACTACATTAATAGATAAGAAGGTTAAAGATTAAAAGTGATTTTTGATGAAACGTTAAGGATAAAACATCTATGTAAGTCTTCAATTTTTAACCATATTAATAGAAAAAAAAATTAATTAATGTCTACAAAATAATGTTGCTTTACCTTTAATTTCTTTTCCTCTACCTCCTTTCAACAACAATCACTACGACAATGTATTGGGAAAAGACTTGAAAAGATTTACAGGCACAATCCCATTTTATAAAATAGCAAATGTATGGTTGACAAATTAATTTTAAATATTGATAAATATTTTAATTTAGCTTTGATAAAAGAAAACATGGTTCACATTTTGGATAAATAATGAGTCTATATTATATAAATGCTTTCAAAAAATTTGACAGAAAAATACTTTAAATTTAGTGATTTCAAGATATGCATTTACTTGAGCGACCATACTTTGTACTTTATTGATATTATTTAAGATTGAAGTCTTTATGAATGATGTCTGTCATTGTGGAATTTAGAAAAATTTTATTGATGAGATAAATTATTAGATGATTCAAAAGAAATTCTAACTAAATTAATTATTATATATATATATATGTGTAAATTTTATAATTTACAAAATAGAATTAGTAATTCTTATGATACCCTTGATTTAAGAAAGAAAGTAAGTATAAGAGAAAGTGAAAAAGAAAAGAAGAAAATAAAAGTGATATTAATATGTTAATTTTTTTTGTACCGGAGAACATAAAACTAACAAAACTCTTCATTGGTTATGTATAATATTAAATGATTATTGTGTGAAAGTTTTATAAAACTGTTTTTAGTATTTAAAAATAAAAAGAATTGTAGTTTTCTAAAATAATTTTTAAAATAATTTTAATTTTTTAGTTTTTAGAAAGAGTTTAATTGATATACATTCTCAGTGTAAAGATGTTTACACTGACATTTAATCACAACCTTTCATTCATTGTAAATTTGTTGACTTTACTCACTACTACGTTACAAGTCACATAAATGAAAATTATGATTGAACGTCAGTGTAAAAATATTTTACGTTGATAGTGTATACTAATTAAACTCTTTTAAAAATTAAAAAGGAGAACAACTATGAATAATTTTACTTTTTAATTTTGTATTTTTGCTTCTAAAACTCAAAATATAAAAAAATATAGATTGTTTTTTACTTTTTGTTAATGATATTTTTGTAAATACGAATAAAGTTTTTTATTCTTACATCTCCAAAGTAGTTCTCAAACAATACTTATGAAGCAAGTTTTTTTTTTCCAAAAAAACAATTCTATTGTATAAAACAAATGTTAGATGTTAAAGTATTAATTTTGTTAGTAGAAAGATTTGATCTCACTACTTTCTTTTCCCTTTTTTCACATATGTACCTTGACACTACACTAACCTTATAAATGCTTTATATATATATATATATATATATATATATATATATATATATATATATATATAAGTTTAATTGGTATACACTGTCAGTGTAAAAGATTTTTAGACTGACATTCAATCATGACTTTTCATTTATGTGACTTTTAAAGTAGTAATGAGTAAAGTCAACATATTTATCATAAATGAAGGGTTGTGATTGAATATCAGACTAAAATTCTTTACACTAACAATGACAAATATATTCCAATTAATCTATATATACATATATAGTACCAAATGAAAGAGAGAAAGAATTTTGTACACTTTTATTTTCTTCCTTAATCCTTCATTTCTCTTTCAACATATAAAAAGTAATATATAATTAAGTGTCAAGTGTATAAAGAAAAGGAGTATATTTATAAATTAGGGTGGTTGAAGAAATCAAGACCATCAAATAATCAATACCTGTAGGGGATTAGCATATCTTTTGAGGCCGTCAGGTGACGCCCCACCGTTAATATTGCCGGGCTTGAGGCTATCGTGCGCCGAGGACCAACTTCCCGTCAAAGTTGTCAAATAATTTTTTTTAAAGTACCAGCTTGAGATATTTTTGTTTTTAATTTAAGATAATATTATTACATATTAATATAATTTTTTATTGAAAAATGTTTCAATATAATAACTGTAAATTTTTATTAAAATAAAAAACTTTAATATTTTTATTGATTTTTTCCATTTAACCTTAAACTATGCTGAAAAAAGGAATGGCGCTGAACCGCTGAAGTACATCATTACTTTTTCCCGGCTTTTGCATAAGGAATAAGAATATGATATTTATTTCAAAGAGAGAATATGATCGCTATAGATACATGAAAATTTCAGGATCGATAATGCTGTTCAAAACAAAATCAATAATGCATGCTTATGAGCTATGCTGTAGGAATAAACCTTACTTAAAAACTAAAACAAGTTTGTTCAAACTGTAAGGTAGTTAATTAACTATATATAATTTCAAATTATGGCCTGTTACTGTAGAAATTATAATTTGTGTTGAATAAACACCATATAATATTGTTTGTTAGATTCCTCCGGGGATCAGATTTACGAGTTTAAAATTTGTAATATTTGTTTCGTTTAATTTATAGTAGATAAATAATTACCAATTTTAGATAATTTTGTTAAAAACACATTCTATTGTATATGAATTATGATTTATGTTTCTGCAGTTATAAGTCTAATATTGCAGGTGTTTGTGTTCCATTTCACTTGTATATACATGGAGGTATTTTTTGAAGAGTATTTTAGGAGTGTAAACAGAAATAGGAGCAGCAATTGAATATTTGTGATCCATTACAAAATGACAGGAATAGATGATTGTAACTGGTAACTTAATGTTAACCCTTAGCATATATGGATCACTTTCACTTTCACTTTCACTTTCAACTACGTAGTAAATGCACTTGGTATTTGATATGATGACGTTGGTGAATAGTTAGAGACAGGAAAGGGCAGGAAAAAACCGGCAATATTGGCTCCTCCGATCCTTGTGTGAAGAAAGTTTGGGTACGTAATACTACACATGTACGTAGAAATGGTAGCACTATTGCTAGCACAAGTTTGATGAAACGTCAATTTAGGGTTAGATGGAGGTCTGGGTCCCTTGCATGGACCCCATAAGGTTGTAAATGTCGGCTCTCTGCCCTTGTACTTCTCCTCACTTTTAAAGAGGCAAGAGAGAGACCTAACTATTGCATACAAATCCCCGCATTTGATCCAGGCAATAAAAGGCCACTCAGGGAACACGACTAAAAGACAGGAATAGAACAAGACCACATAGCTACAAAGAAACTTATTAACATGGGTCACCATTCTTGCTGCAACCAACAGAAGGTTAAGAGAGGCCTTTGGTCTCCTGAGGAAGATGAAAAACTCATCCGGTACATTACCACTCACGGCTATGGTTGCTGGAGTGAAGTTCCTGAGAAAGCTGGTTTCTCTTTTTATCTTTTTCTTCATGATTTATATAGATACAATTCCCCTAAACTTCTTTTTCTCATCAATCATCCTTTCTCCTGCTTTTCAGGTCTTCAAAGGTGTGGTAAGAGTTGTCGACTGAGATGGATTAATTATTTGAGGCCTGATATTAGAAGAGGCAGGTTTACACCTGAAGAGGAGAAGTTAATTATTAGTCTTCATGGGGTCGTTGGCAACAGGTTTCAATTACACTACCTAGCTAGCTCTATTAAGCATTTCAATTGAACTATATATCATCTCTCCATTTTAATTAACCTTGTTTGCCAGCTTCTTCTTTTTTCTGTCGTCTGTCTTTTATGTTTCTAACTTTCTATTCATCCACAACCAAACTATGGTTTAGTCGACTTCTATAGCTACCAATTGCGATGCTTGAAATTAAGTAACTAATCTTATATATATTAGACTGGAAAGCAAGCAGAGGTAGAAAAGGAATTGAGACCTTGTAGCACTATTGTTCAGCTTAAAATTCAGTATTGTAATTAAAATTCAACCATAGGAATTAGTCCTAGTTAAATAGTTGGAGTTAATTAATGAAGCAATCTGAACAAGCAATCAGCCTCGGAGCTACAGTTTTGGAGAAGTTAAGCAGGCAATTTTGTCAGTTGAAATTTACTTGTCCGTTTCCAGTGCGTGTGCACTTCCAGCCTCTCATGTCCACATTCTTCATAATATTTTATTTCTTGAAATCCTTTACAAAAGCAACTAAATTATTATCTTATTATCCGTTTCCTGCCACGTTTTTCTCACAACATAAGCTTCCAATTTACGATTTTATATATGCCAGACATCTTAATTAACAAGATACTCTTCATTTTCATGTATGTATAATTTAAACATTGGGGTATATAATTAATTAATTAATTCTATATGATCTTGTGTCTGGTAAATGCAGATGGGCTCACATTGCAAGCCACTTACCAGGTAGAACTGACAACGAAATAAAGAACTATTGGAATTCTTGGATCAAAAAGAAAATTAGAAAGCCTTCGGTGAATTCATCAATCAGCAGCACTGTACAAAGTGTTGATCATCCACAGTTCAATTATAATTCCAATCAAGTAGATCACTATGGCAACCAAGAAAATGTAACAACAAAGCCAGCAGTGCAAGAAACCTTATTTTCCTCGACGTGCCCCCTATTTATGTTTGACACTAGTTCATTAGATCAAGGGACAACAACAGTAGACACGACGACTGTAAGAGCAGAACTGTTCCAAGATTCATTGGGTTTGAGCACTGAAACATGGAACTTGAGCCACCACCAAGTGCATGCCCTTCCTCCTCAACCCACAGCAACTTTTGCAGCAGCTGCAGTAATTGATACTACGAATTATCTGCCACCATTGATAGAGAACGTGGAAAACATGGTGCCAAATATGGAAGTACAGTCTTGTAGTATAGACGAGGAAGGAGAAATGGCACTGGAGTGTTTGCGGAGACAAGAGTTGAATATTGAGTGGGTGGAGAATCAACAGCAATGTCCCAGCTTTCTTTTCTGGGACAATGTTGAAGGACAACTTGGGGGGGAAGAACTAGCACCAAACACGTCAAATATGGGAACCAATACACTTTCACCTTTTCCTTCCTCTTTATGACTGTCCCCACTCGTACTACTCTTTTTCTCATGCTCCCTCTAACCAGGAAGAGTTTTCAGGAATGGTCCAGGCCAGGCTGAAACTTAGTACTGCAGAGATTGCTTTTTCTTCTTTTCATTTTATTTTTTTCCAACCTCTTTCGATTGCGGATTGGGAAGATTGCGAAAACGAGTGAAGATAATGTTATGTTATATATAACCAAGCGTGAAGTGTTTATTACTTTATTGAGTGTTTTGACATGGAAGAGGGAAAAAAAGGAGGAATAATATAATAAAGGCGATTGCAAGGAGCAGGAAAGTTTTATTTTGAAGATATGGAAAACATGTTATATTTGATATTTGACTGTACATTTGGACTTTGGTGGTATTTGAATGACAATAAATCAATAATAATGGATTTGCCTTTGAGTCTTTTTTATATAACAACCATCTGTCTTATAGAAAAAGCGTGAGCTTACCACACATGCACGTCCCAAAAGAGAAAGGGATCTATATATATCTATCTGGTCATCTATGTCTGCAGGTGTTCCTTTCGGAAATGGTATGCCAATTTGGCCACGCATCTTTTTAGTCGGTGTGATATACACCTTGTACTTAAAGAGTAACGATTCTCTAAGTAATATTTTCGTGATGTCTACTCTAAATATGCTGCACTCAGTAATGCAGAATAATTTAATAAAGTTTGGTTTAAATTTGTCACCACCACGGTTTTACATTACCGTCGCTGTCATTGCAGCTACTGTGATGAAGATTGCAGTGATTCCAGCGTGAAATTAAATTATATTTGTATAAAATGTAAAAAAAAAAAAGCTTTATAATTATCTATTGCACATTCTTTTTTCAAAAAAGATTGTACATCTTTTTATTTATTTTTAAATTTTTGCATCATTTTAAATGAGAATAGTGTCTTCAAGTTTTATCTTCTTTAATCATCTATAAAACAAAGTCACCCTTAAAAGATATATTGTTACTACAAAAAATATGATAAAACATCATAATTAATACCATAAAAGTGTACAAGTAAAATGAATTAAACAAATTAATAGAAGAATAACTTAGATATACTTATTACCATAGGGTAAAGTGATAAGTAAGATCATAACTCTTACTTTCACTTTGGCTATCACCTTGTGTAACTTCTTGTCCAAAGAAATAATCAAAATATCTATCATTTTGTTGTTGATAGTAAGGATCATAATGATTTATTGATGATTGATGGTAGTATTGGGAAACTTGGTTATTTTTATATTGATGGTAGGCATTAAAATAAGGATATTGATAAACTTATAGGGAATAGTACCCTTGACTACTTTGAGAAGATTTTACAATATTGAAGTGACTAAAACTTTGTTCAACATGAGAAATATAGTGATTTATTGATGATTGGTGGTAGTATTGGGAGCTTAGTTATTTGTATATTGATTGAAGGCATTAAAATAAGGATATTGATAAACTTATGTGGGATAGTATCCTAAACTACGTTGAGAAGATTTTATAATACTAAAGTGACTAAAACTTTGTTCAACATGAGAAGTAGAAAAATCTTTAAAAGTAACATTTTGATTCTTTTTCCATTTTTGAACTTGTAAACTCCCTCCTCTTTCATATTTGGTTGTGAATTAGTGAAATCAATATTTTATGGAAGTTCCTGTGATGATCATTTTGCATTTGCTCATCTCATTGTCATTTTTATCAACTTGTGTACCATTACAATCACCACTATTATTACTTGATGGACTTAAATCATCACTATCATTACCATTATTTTCAACTTTCTCATCAGAATCAATTTGTCGTATCCATTCTAAATTTCATACTCCATCTAGAAGTTGATTTCTCTTTCTTCAATCTATGAAGATAATGGATTATCTTCTTGAAATATGTAGTCAAGATTAATAGGATCAAAAGTTTCCTCAATTTCTACTTCATTTTTTCTCATTTGAGCCAAATATAAAAAGTCAAGCAGAAAATAAAAAAATTACAAAAACTTGTCTTCACGTGTTAAAATATGAAGTCGAGAATGAGAAAATATAAAAAGCCAACTTTTTATAAAAATATAAAAGAAATATTTTTATAAAATAAATATAAAAAATTATGAAATACAACCCAAATATAAACCACCATTCATCTTTTTAAAGGAATAAAAGAAATAAATAAATTATTAGTTATTCAAAAAAATAAGAGAGAGAGATAAATATTTACTTGGATTCATTTTAGACTAAGCATTTTGAGTTTGAGGTGTATGGAAGGTTTCTCTCATATCTTTAAACAATATTAACTATAAATATTGTATAATCTGTCAATAATAATAATAATAATAATAATAATAATAATAATAATAATAATAATAATTTATTAATAACATAAAAATATATTTATTCTTTACTAACCTATCTCAAGGATTTAAAGATTTGAACTTTTAGGCCTCTCTCTATTTTCACGGTCACTTTATTGGTTCCTTCAAGTGTCTCTTCATACATATCAGTTACATATTTAACTCTATATTGAAATTGAGGATTAAGAAAGTAACCAATAAGAATAGAACATAAATAATATTAATGGACTAAGAAAATAACAATTTTATTAAAAAATAAAAGTTAAAAATACAATGACATTCTAGCAAAATGAAAATGAGAATGCATAAATCTCCACCTCTTGTATATTATTTCAATGTATTGAAAATAATAGCAAGAATTTTTTTTTTGAATTGATTATTTTATTTGATCAATTGCTTCATATATAAAACTCATAGTTCGCTTCTCATCACCATCAACTAGCCTCAAAACTTTTACTAAAGGCCCAAACACTTTTAGAATGTCATAGCCTTACTTCAAAATCATTGCCAACAACAACTTGTAATGCTTCAAATGCTAGGCTATTTTTGTCTCTTCCAAATTTAGATTGTCTACATATTTTTCAAAGCTTGATTTTGTTCTATAAGTGTATGAAGTTGTAATTAAGAATTGTATTGCAAATGCATATTGAGAAGAGTAAGAGTTGGACACATCTTATAAAGAGTTAAGGCGCAAACACATCTTGTGAAGAGTAAGATGTAGAAGCATTTTGAAAAGAGTAAGACACAAATGTATCTTGAGAAGAGTAAGACACGGACACAACTACTTTTCTTATAGAGCCAATCATGTTTGTTTCCATTTTTTATTCTACTTGTAGTTATACAATATTCTTATTCTAAGAGTGGATATAAGTAAATATTTGGAGAAACAATGTACACCACAAAACAAACAAGTGCGTTAGTGAGGTGACAATGAAATGTAAATAAAGAAAATATAAAATATAGTTGATAAAATCGCCAAATTATAATTGCTTTTAAAATGGTTTGGTGTATAAACTAAGTTGCAAACAAGGCCCCTAGTTGATGGTAAGGGGCAACAAAGTGGGTTGGACCTTAATGTTCCTACTGCTAGTTCAGGGACATTGTTAGGGTCACCACGTCTGAGGTATTGTCAACTTTTGAGTTTGGTGGCTCCGTCATGATTTTGTCTTGTGGACACCAAAAATCATTTATAAACACCTTTATCTCTTAACTCATTGAGACACCCTTTTAGGATAAAATTGTGACAGAACCAATGAGCTCTAGTTGATGGTAAGGGGCAACAAAGTGGGTTGGACCTTAATGTTCCTACCGCTAGTTCGGGGACATTGTTAGGGTCACCACGTCTGAGGTATTGTCAACTTTTGAGTTTGGTGGCTCCGTCATGATTTTGTCTTGTGGACACCAAAAATCATTTATAAACACCTTTATCTCTTAACTCATTGAGACATCCTTTTAGGATAAAATTGTTACAGAACCAACGAGCTCTAAAGTGGATAATACTCATATGCCATAACTACCTAATACTACAATTAAATTTCTTACCACATGTGTCTCTTCCATGATTTTGACTATTCTTACTTTTCTAATTTTTTATATTTTTCTTATGTTTTTTTCTTTTTATTTATCTATATTTTTCACTCACTTAATTTTTAAATGATATAGTGAAATAGAAATATGAACAAAATAAATATATAACAATAGTGAGACCTGTGTTTTCATTAGTAATATAATAATGCATCTTAAACTCATAAAAAAACTATTATTTTATATGAGTTTAATGGGTATACATTGTTAGGGTAAAAATTTTTACACTGATAGTAAATCACAACCCTTCATTCATGGTAGATTTGTTGACTTAACTCATTACTATTTTAAAAGTCACATAAATAAAAAGTCATGATTGAATGTCAGTATAAAAATCCTTTACACTGACAGCGTATACCAATTAAACTCATTTTATATACATTAAATATATAATATAATAAGATATTAAACTAAGCAAAAATGCTTAATTTCTTTTTATATATATTTCAAATTTTGGAGTAGTAGATTTACTTAGTCATTCATGATCACTCTTTGTTGACCTAACAAACTTTTGGGTTGGAATAATGTGACTTTAGGATTAATTTTATTATCCTAATTAATGATTTAGAATGAGTTAATTTGACTAGACAATTGAATTTTCATATTTGAATACACCTACTGTGTTATAATTATTTTTAAGTAATTTGAGTTTTAATGAGAATAAAAAAGTTGAAAACATTAAAAGTGTAAAAAAAATAATTAATTTTAAATATAATTTGATTTTGCAAAATTAATTTTGAGGCAATGTAATTTATATTTTAATGTTTAGGGTTTCTGTAAACTTGAGTTAATGCTAAAATTCAGTGTAAAGTTAAGACATACTTCTATTTTTTTTTTAGTAATATATTTTTTGACTTATAAAAAAATCTAATATAAAATTATTAATGCAATGTAGATACTACTGACCAGAACCAATTCTAAAAATAATTTATAAATTATTTTTTAACATGCAACCGTAAAAAAATTTATCAGAAACGAATTATACATCCATAATAAATTTTATATGGTGCAACCAACCGTACACTAAAAAAGTTTAGTGAACAATGAAAGGAAATGTGTCAATAGAAAAAGGGACACCATAGATGGGCTTCGTAAGAAATACTCATAAGAGAATTTGAATTAATATTTATTTTAATTTAAATTAATATCTATAAAAGACTTATATATTCTTTATTTTATTTATTTTATTATTTTTTAAGCTTAAAATTGATTTTTTTTTCACTCTCTTACAAATGGTTGTCGAAGAGTAAAAGATGGTTGCTATAGAATAAAAAAGGATTTGGAAATTTTTTTACTCCCTGACAACATTTGGCAGGAGAGTAATATGAGAGGTAAAAAAAATAATAATTATACAAGAAAATATAATTCATTAAAAAATTAAATTACTATACTAAAAAAATAAGAAATTAAACTACTCTATTAAAAAAAAGAAATTAAATAACTATATTACACTATACTAACCAAATATTTAATTAAATAACTATATTAAATATGTAATTTATTAAGTAAATTGATATAATAAATATGTAATTATATAATAAAAAAATAATAAATTAAATAACTATACTAAAAATAATAAATTAACTACACAAAATTAATTAAATTACTATATTAAAAAAATAAAAAATTAAACAACTATACTATATATAATTAAATATACTAATCAAATATTTAATCAAATAATTATACTAAACTAAATTAATATAATAAACATATATTTATTATAATAAAAGAATAATAAATTAAATAATTATACTAAAAATAATAAATTAAGTATACTAAAATTAATAAATTATTATATTAAAAAAATAAAAAATTAAATAACTATATTATATGTATATACTAACTAAAAGGTAAAAAGAAAATTATGCAAAAAAAGGAAAAGAATTAGAAATGCAATAAAAATTTAGATTTTTCTTTTTAAAAGATTAGTGTTACTTTAAATTAAGAAGATGTTAATTTAAATTCGCACGTGGTTGGGCCAAAAATAAGCCCAAAAAGAAAGAGCTAAAACGTACGTTTGGAGAAGTCGATGATAAAAAAAGTAAAAGCAGAATTGGGGTTTATATCGCATCAAGTGGCAAAGGCATAGTTTGGTTGCAGAGCTTGATTCCCTCGCCGTAGCCAGCAACCATGGTAATTCGAACTTGTCCTCTTAGCTCTTTTTCACAAGGAATTGTTTTGCATTGGTAGCAGTAGAACGAGTTTATGCAAATTCTAATTTAATTTGTTTATGCAGATCATTCCGAAGAAGAACCGTCGAGAGATCTGCAAATACCTCTTCCAAGGTGCGTAAGTGTGATTTAATTGTTGTAGTGTGTTGTGTTGTAGTTGTGACGTGCATCTCGCAGGTTATTAAGCTGATGCAGAGCTTCAAGTCAAGGTAGTATGTGCCTGAGACATTTTGCGTGAATGCACTATTACTGGTTCCTAACCAACGATGGAATTGAGTTCCTAAGGATTTACCTCAACCTTCCATCGGAAATTGTCCCAGCCACTCTCAAGAAGCAGGCCAAGCCCACCGAAAGACCGTTCGGGGGCCCACCCGGTGATCGCCCCAGGTAATTTTGCATTCTCGCTCATGATTTTTGTTATGATTTTGCTGTACTTGACTCAATCGTTTTGAACAGGGGCCCACCTGTCTTCGACGGTGAGAGGAGATTTGGTGGTGACCGTGATGGTTACCGTAGATGTCCCCGGGGACCCAGTGACGATTTCGAAGACATGGGTGGAGCTCCTGCTGAATACAACCCTTCTTTTAGGGTTTTTTTTTTTTATTGCATTTCTCTTTATTCTATGTAAATATTCTATTCTCTCTTTTTTCCTTTGTCATTATGATTACTTTGCGCTCTACTTTTCATTTTAAAGTTTATTTTGTAGTGTTTCTAGTATATTTGCTATCTCCCAAGCATAACGTTTACCAAATTTGTAAATATTTACTTATTAGTTATTACTTATATATGGGAATAAATCTACATGTTTTATGCATGCTCTAGCCTCTACCATTCAAATGATGGGGTAGTATTTATTTGTTTTAAGAAAACCAAGTTTTAGTGGTTGGCCTTTTGTTTTCGATTTGCTAACATCTAATTTTGTAATTTTGGTTGTTTGTTACTTTTTTATGGCCTTTTTTTTATTGGTGTTTTGTCACTGGCTTTATTTTATGTTATGGTAACTGGAGCTCCATGTTTATTTGTATGATTTAAGACAAAAATTCACCTTGTTTGAATAATGTTATTTGTCACTTATTTCCGTGTAGCAGCATTGTCCTGATTTTGATATTGGGTAAAAGAGTTTGGTTTTTGTGTGCTGTGGCTTTCCTTTGACATGGTTATGTTTTATTAAGTTGCCCTGAAATATATATGCTTTGAATCTTTGCAGGGTCCTGGTGGAAGGCCTGGCTTTGGTCGTGGTGCTGGTGGTTATGGAGCACCAACAAGTTCAAACATTCCTTAAATATAATGATTTGTGGTCTTGTTTTTGAAGTTTTGGCTGTCATTGGAGTTAATAGTAGTTCCCCCCTATCCCAAAAGTTGGTTAGTTTGTCTGACAAATTTACTTGTTCAATTATTTATGCAGGAAGATTTTGAACTGTGTTTTTTGCTATAAATAGGACGAGAATATTGCTAGTTGTGTTGGGAGTGAAAATGGATATAAGCTGATAATGGCTGGGAAAGGATTTGCAAGATTTTCGAAGTGAGCTTTCATGATTATTAGTCAACTTTCATAAATAGTAAATTATACAATTAACTCATGCCATTACCAATGATTCGATTTAAGCCTAATAATAATCTTGTTATTAGAAGTTTGGTAGTTTTTTGGTTTTATAATTGAAAGTTATTAAAAGTCAAACTTACAATTTTTTAAATCTTATTATTGAATGTCTTAATCAATTTAGTCGAACATGAAAGGCAGTGGTTTAATAAGAATAATCTTATGTAGGAGTGGGTTTTTAAAAAGGGTATTAATTTTTTAATGGAATGGATATTAAATATCAGATATTTACTTGTATCACAACCTTTCATCACGTAGTTCTATACTACTTGGACTACTTGACAAGACGTGCAACAATTGTTTTTATACGTATGAAAAGAAAAGAAACAACAGGAAAACAAACTAAAGTCTAACAACCAACGTGCCCACTGCGTCAGCTACCAAGGAAGCAGGACAAGCATTTAACGAACTAAATGACATTTGAGACTTAACACCAGCTTTGGCTAACCAGTCAACACAGGCATTACCCTCCCTCAAGGTATGCTGAAAAATAACTTCCCTGTCATGACACAGCATCGCCCTAATGGCACTAACGATTGCTGCATGAGGATGTTCCCTGAGAGACCATTTGAATGGCCATTTTTGAGTCTGACGACTCACAAATGATCTTATTAAAACCAGTATCTTTAAAAAAAAACTATCTGGAGACCATAAAAATAGCAAAAAGCTCTGCAACCATCTTGGAATTGAAACCCATGAAGCCGATAATCCAATTAGCCGAAACATTTCTCAGGAGTCCGCCAAAGCCCCACAATCCTGGATTGCCGATATGAACTTTCATCAACATTGATTTTGACAGAATTCATTTTAGCCTCAATTCTCACTCAATTCATTTGATTCTTGCCTATCAGAATTCGGTACACTATCTGAAGCCACCCGTAGATACAATTAAGGAGCTTATGTCTGTATCTTGAACTGTTAAGTTAATACATATAACACTGGAAAGCTAAATTCTTTAGCAAAATTTTCACATTCTCTCCTTATAGGAAATCACTTGTATAGGCTCATCTTTTTCAATAGATTTCTTCTTCCATATATCGATCTCCAAATCATATGTTTAGGAACAAGACTATCTGTCAAACATGTTATACACTATGTTGATATTATATAACTTTTATTATCTCGTTATTTTCCCCTTTTCGCTTCCTATTCTTTGTTGTAAAACTATGCCCATTTATCATATAAATATAATAAAATTGCATACTATGCAATGTTAGTATAAAAATACAATCAATTCTGAATTTTAACTTTTGTTATTTTAGAAATTTTATCCTTAATTTTTAATTTAAGATATTGTGACTCTCAATTTTTAAAATTTTTCAATTTATTACTTAAATTGGATAGAAGACTTCACAATAATGTTACTGTTACTTAAATTGTTACTTAACTGATAATGTTAACATTGACTTCACGATAATCAATTAGTTGTATAATAATTGATTATTTAATTATCAATTATTTGTGCAAGGAAACATCTTCAAGGAAACGGAGAATTAACTATTTACTTATAATAATCAATTTTTTGTAGAAGGAGATACCCTCAAGTAAGGTTATCGAACTTGAAAGTTTACGTAGACTTGTAGTAGTTTGATAAACTTGATTTATGAATTCGACATGTAGACTCGTAAGAGTTTATTTTATATAAAATAATAAAAAAACTATAAATAACATAAATTAAACATTTCAACAACATAATAAATAAAAATAGTAAGTCATAAATTCCATAATACTTAAATAACTAAGTCTAGCAATGCATTACTATTAAATAATAAATTACAAAGGTGATAATAATGGTAGAGCATTCTCATCAATGTTTGTATTATTGAAAAACAAATGTTTGATGTTCTTAGATACAAATGTTCTTCGATTTATGAACAACACACTAAAAAAAAGCATGTTGAACTCTAAACATTTACAAAACAACATAATTTGTTGACTTAATAATTCGATAGTAAACTTGAGAGTTTACATAGTTTGTATAGAGTCTATTGAGTTTACATAAAGTTTATTAAAAAGAGAGTTTGAACACAGTTAACTGGTAGAGGAGGCAAGTAGATTCCTAAACTTGTAAGAATTAGAGAGTTAAGTTGAGAGTTTGATAACTATACCTCCGATGTAGAATAATCAATTTTTTACTTACAATAATCAATTGTGGGGTTTAATGTTGAGTTTGTCGTAGTTAAGAGGTGAGTAAATAGGCCATTGTCTATGCGGATTTTGTACCTTGTTTTTCAAAGAAACATAATTGAAGTAAAAAATATGAACCCAACCTGTGAAGCACACGAACTTCCTAGGCTCACGGGCTTGACCTATAGTCATGGACAATTTAGTCATTTGAATTATTAGTTTGTGTTAATTTTGTGACTTGTTTATTGTGAATTATGATATTTTAGTATTAAAAATATTTTGTGTTTTATATTAGAGTTTAATTATTCTGCACTAACAGTGTAAAAGAATATTACATTGACATTTAATCACATATTTTTATTTATATGACTTTTAAAATATTAATTGGTAAAGTCAACAAACTTACTATAAATTAAGGTTGTGATTGAATGTCAATGTAAAAATTTTTACATGGATATTGCATACTAATTAAATCTTTATATTATTATAAATAATGACATAAATTTTTAGTATGATAGAATATAGTTTAGTTAGTTAAAAAATGTGAGAACCTTTTTAATTGTTTTTTTTTTGTAAAAAAATGTGTAGGCTCACAAACTAATCCGTTAAGTCTACAGACTTTGTTGGCTGAATACAAAATAATAATAAAAAAAAGTCCATTTATTTGGAGGATTGGAGTTACCTGACCATTTAAATGTGACCTTCACAGGTCTGATATTAAACGAGTAAGATTGGTTTATCTACCCACCCTTGTCACAGTTAACCTTTCCTCCAATCTGAGTGTCAATTTAAAAAATTTAAAATTTGAAGGTGATAATTGTCTTAATAAAGATTGATGGTTAAATTTTATAAAATTACAAAAATTAGGGGTAAGAATATGCAATTAAAGCTAACTTTTTTTGAGTTAGTTAATATAAAATTGACAAAATTAACATATATATAATTTGTAATTAGATTATGATATAATACTATTTTACAATAAATAATTTTTTTTATAACCATACAAACTGGTAATAAAAAATTTGTACGCATTTACCATATAAATACAGCTGATTAACCAATTTGGATCATTTTTACAAAATATTTCTCAAAATGAGTCTCTTTTGAAAATCATTTACCAAAGTAGATTACTTTTTGACCATGGAGTTTACTTTCATATATTTTTTTAATCATGTGGCTGCTAGCTCAAACTTTGTAACTGTGTTTTTTTTAAGGTTTTTCTTTACAGTGACTTAGTAAGTTCTCTCGTCGAAAGTAGACAAAGATTGTCAAGTTCTATTAAATCGCAAAAAAAATTTGTGATTTTTATGCGCAAAGTCTGGAAAATAGGCAAAATAACAGTGTAGGGAATAAGCGAAGACCAATAAAACCACAAGTCAAAGTAGTGATTTGATGGTCCTTTGATAGTGTGCATGTTAGAATAGCACGGAAGGAACACAAAGGTTGTTTGGGAAAGAATAAGTTCAAACTTGACTGATAATGAAAGCATAAAACCAAAAAACATTTACAGATTTTTATAAAAGGTAAAGGAAGATAAATGACAAGAGAGAATGTGAGAAAAGCTTCATAAATAACAAAACATCTATTAGGTTGATATGTGAATAGTATATTATTATAACTAGGGGTGGATATACAGACTCAAGGCCGTGCGAGTTTTGAACTTTTTTTTTTTTAAGAATCATATCTATAAGAGAAATTTGAGCCATATGCGAAACCTGCAGACTTATAGTTTTGGTTCGTAACTTGTTTAAAGGTGCAAAATTGTCATTTAGACTATTAGTTTGTGTTAATGTTGTGACTTTTTTGTTGTAAATTGTGATATTTTACACATTTAATATTGAAAATATTTAATATTTTAGATTATTATAAATAATGATATAGTTTTTAATATGATATATTATAATTTAGTTAGCTTAAAAATATTAAACATTTTTTTAATTATTTTTAAAAAAATATTTGTGTATTTGCGGGCCCGTGGACTAATTCGTTAAGCTCATAGACTTTGCGAACTGGATACGAACTCAGTAAAAAAGTCAATTTATTTTAACGGATCGGATTTATCCGACTTGTTTAAAATGTGGGTTTTGTAGGCCGAACTTAAATAGGTCAGATAAATCTGTATACCCACCTCTATTTATCACCTCACATCTCATCAACAACAACAACAACAATAACAACAACATTTGACGTGAGATAAACTTGACTGCTTTAAGAAGTTAGCATTAAAGAACTATGTTGTCTATTGTTGTAGACTTTAATATGATACCATACTATCATGGACCATAAAATCGTAACTCTTAGTTGTGGTTGTATGTCTTGCCGTCTCGCCTCTTTCCGGTATTGTTACTTTGCGTATTCTCTACGCTCTGTGCATTAAAACAACAATTTGTATTTACAATTTTATGGACTCTAACAACCTATATCTACTTTGATGAGACAACTCATTAAGTTATTTTAAAATAAGAACCTCACTAAAAATGCAATTACAAACTAGGTTTGAGTTAATTGCTACATAATTCAAAAAATGATGTGAAAGTAAAATCTTAATTTTAAAGTATGATTTGAACAAGTAACCGATTTTGATAAATAATTTTTAGCAAGAACTATTTTAATAAATATTTTTGTAAAAGTGGTTGATTATGTGTAAAAGCATTGTGTACTTGAATGCCTAGGTTCTCTTTTCTTCTCCTTTTACTACAAGCATATGATCTTTTGAGGAAATCAAATCATCTACTTAAAAGTTTTGGATTTGATACGTAGTGGACCCACCGCCCATAGTAATTGGATTCTTCCTTTTCCAGGATTTGATGCATCCCTGACATTCTCATTTTTCATTTATATGTTAAAACCTTCTCCAGGATTAGGAATGTTAAAACTTATTACCTATTTAGCAGACTCATGTATTCTCTTTTTGCTCTATCTTTCTCTTTAGAGTTCATTACATTACACTCCTCTTCTTTTTATCCGCAATACATTTTGAATTTCTCAGATGTAAGTGGTAAATGACATTTAAGATTTGTAGGACTAAAAGATTGACTTCACTTGATTGATTCTTGAAACAAGCCTTGCTAAGCACGTACGTGAGGTGATCTTAGATAATATTGTGGAGATTTTTAGCTCTATTAGGTAGAATTCATCGACCCACGTGAGTCTCTCATATTCCATTCCATGAAAATATGCGGTAATTGAAAGGATTTGAATCCGATTGAAGACACCCCTAACGTGAGCTAACACAAATTGCAAGTTGATATGACTTCTCTACATGGGCAATGTCGCAGAGTGAGTTGGTCGTCTACCTTGGAAACGCGGACAATGGCTAGAGGACTTGTTTGGGGGTCAAAATTAGATCCGTTCAATTGCTTGTTTAATCAGTTATCAAGTACTTCATATTTAATACCACCGAGTTGGTGAGTTTCAAAACGGTTGCCACAAGCCAATGAATCAATCCTTACCAAACATAAAAAATAATCAGATTAAAGCATTTGAGATTTAGTCAATGCAAAATTAAATTGCGAGTCCTTTCCTTCACAGGACCTCGTCTTGAGAAGAAACTAGTGGGATTAAAATATTTGAGTGTGTGAAAAGACAACAATTGAAAGAGCTAAGAGTATATAAATAAAACAAGCATAGAGAAAAGAGGGAAAATTGGCATTTGCAGTGGTGTGCATCGCATAAAATGGGTAGCAAAGAGGAAGAGTCAATTAAGAAGGTTATGACTTATGGTGGTCGATACGTGCAATACAATGTGTACGGAAACTTGTTCGAGGTCTCTTCCAAGTATGTCCCTCCCATTCGCCCGCTCGGCAGAGGCGCATACGGCATCGTTTGGTAACAAACAACAGAATTCACCCTTCTCTCTTTCTCTTCTTACTTCTTTCTTTGATACTCAATACCCTCACCTTTTCTTTTTTTTTTCAGCTCTGCTGTTAACTGCGACACGCACGAGGTCGTTGCCATAAAGAAGATTGGTAACGCCTTTCAAAACATCATTGACGCTAAGCGGACTTTGAGGGAAATTAAACTCCTTCGCCACATGGACCATGAAAATGTAACTTGACCCTTTTTAATTTTCATACTAACCTCTCTTATTCCTATTTCTAATGATCAATCTTCCTTCACAGATAATTGCCATTAGGGATATCATACGCCCTCCCACAAAGGAATCCTTCAATGATGTTTACATTGTTTATGAATTGATGGACACTGATCTTCATCACATTATTCGTTCTGACCAACCTCTTAATGACGACCACTGTCAGGTTTTGTTCTCTTCATATACTGCCTTTTCACTTTTGCATTCATACTCCCTCATCAATTCAAATTATTTTAATTTTTAGAAAAATATATTATTTTACTTTTAGGATTTAATTAGATCTTAACAGTATTATTTATAAAATAGAAATTTATTTATTTATATTAGAATGATATAAAAAGAATATTAAGTGAGAGAGGATTATGATGTGGAGAAAGAGAGTTTGCAGATTTTCTAATAATTTTAAAGACTTACATGAATGTAAACATGAAAGAGAACAAAAAGATGATGAGAGAGTTTGCAGGGTTTCTAAAAAACTTGTGTATGTAGACATGTTACGTGAACACATAAGTAAAATAACTTGTAATTAAGCTTGGTATTAATGCATCGTCAAACTTGTGCAGTACTTTTTGTATCAGCTGTTACGGGGGCTGAAATATGTGCATTCTGCTAATGTCTTGCACCGAGATCTTAAGCCCAGTAATTTGCTTCTGAATGCAAACTGTGACCTTAAAATTGCCGACTTTGGACTTGCAAGGACAACATCTGAAGTGGATTTCATGACGGAGTATGTTGTCACACGATGGTACCGAGCCCCGGAATTGCTCCTTAATTGTTCAGAGTACACCTCTGCCATTGATGTCTGGTCTGTTGGTTGCATATTTGGTGAAATTATGACCAGAGAACCCTTGTTTCCTGGGAAAGATTATGTTCATCAATTAAGGCTTATAACAGAGGTATGGGTTTGATGCTTCCATTTGAAATTATGTCCTGCTTAATCATTCTAAGTAATACATTGGGTTGCCTATATCTCACATTAGTTTATTGGTTGTTCTGTAAATTTCTGATCCTTCTTCAGAAAGTGATTACACTAATGAACAACTCTGCTTCCCTTCGAGTTCGACCTTCCCCACATGCTTAATAGTTAATACCCCCAGGTGTAGCTACCGGAGAAACAAAAGGCCATTAGTTTTCATTTTGTTACTCTTGTTTTCGAACCCTTTACCTTGTCAGTTGTCACCACCTGCCTTTTATTAGCTAGATCAATTAACTTCGAGTATTCGATTCTGAGGTTTTCAGGCTCGGATTGCCTAGAAATAGAATGACCTATATTTGTCAGAAATGGCACCCTTCGCCATCAAGTTCAAAACCAGGCTGTTCAAACTTCCTTTTCTTCCAGTTTAATTGTTTACTTTTAATTCTTGTTCTTGATAACTGAAAAATATTATTCCTACATTTTTTTTACAACACTTTTTCCCCAACATATCTGTTATCTTTTTATCTTTATGCATCACATTACCCATCTTTATTCCATTCTTCTGTCTCTCCTAGCTGTGGAAATAACATTACTCTTCATAATTTACAATTGTTGATAACTATGGAGGGTAATCACGGTTTATGATTTGATTTTTTTTATCAGCACAGTTTATGATTTATAAGTCAATACCTTTAGCGTTGTTGAGGTTATTTCTTTTCTACACTAACGAGTAGGGAATAACGAAAGGCATAATATACTGTATCTTATTATACATCATCCATGTTGAAACTATGTTGCGGATATTGTTAAAAAGATGGAAGATTGCATAAGCTGAATTGATAGTCGTAAATTGATTATTGCAAGCTGTAACATGGCAAGTGTTGTGTTTTCTTTTTGCTTAAAAGTTAATAGGTTCACCTGATGACGCCAGCCTTGGATTTCTCCCAAATGAAAATGCAAAAAGATATGTTCGACAACTACCACAATATAGGAAGCAAAATTTCTCTGCTAGATTCCCAAATATGTCTCCTGAGGCATTGGATCTATTAGAAAAGATGCTTATCTTTGATCACAACAAACGCATTACTGGTATGCTAGAAGAATAATATTTCAAGGACAGTTTTTTAACCTGCTTTTTTAATTTAATTTCTCTTTTTCAAATATTTTATGTCTTATTTTTATTTATTTGTACCAGTTGATGAAGCACTATGTCATCCATATCTTTCATCACTTCATGACATCAATGATGAACCGGTGGGTCCTGGGCAATTCAATTTTGATTTTGAGCAGCCCACATACACTGAAGAGCACCTCAAGGAGCTCACCTGGAGAGAATCAGTGAACTACAATCCCGATCCACCCAGTCACTAATTCTTTCTTGAAAATGATTGCCTCATTACTCTTGGGTGTTGAGTGATAGAATGAAAAGAAATATAGTAATATAATGTGGCAAAAAGAGAGATTGAGAAATGAAAGGTGGGTAAGCCTGTAAGGGTAGCGAGAGAATCATTATTCTTTCTTATTAGTATAATTCTTTCACCTTATATACAGTGCCTGTCCATTATTCAGATAAATTGCTAGGTGCAGGAAGTCAGAAAATTACGTTCTTGTAATCTAGTTATAAAGCATATAGAATATAAAGGAAAATCATTAGGAATCCAATTGAATATTACTAGCATTCAGATAAACTAGAAAAACCGTTGTATTATGTTGACATTTGTTTAATGAGAATGGGAATCAGGGTTTGCTTATTAGCAAATTACAGCAAAATAATGAATCTATCATGGAGACTTTTGTTTATTATTTATCAATAATGTTTGTTTTATTTGTTTTGTTTAAATGTTTAGATCCAGCACCATTTGTTTCGCACCTATGATGGAGCTATATGGTGTGTATTCTTGTTTCATGCCTGAACTAATTTGATATACCAAAGTTGTAAATTCCAGTTATATTTAAGAGTAGGATTAATAATGTTAAATCTTATATTTTCAAAGTCCACATTGAACTAAATCATGCTTCACTCATGAAATCAGCGAATTTCGCAAGCAGCTGGCAAAAATGCGTCTATCATGAACTTGTGCTTCTTTATTTGAATACCAATCATACTTTGAAATATACTATTTAGGTTGTTCGCGTGAACTGAATCATTCCTTAAACTGTCATGAATAGTAATACTACCAGAACTTGCACTTCCGAGTCCAGGACATTATCAATAGGCAAATTACACAGGAATCACATCATTTGAATTTTGAAGTGCTTGCAATATCTGTGCAAATCATGAAACTTCTTTGGTTACATTAGAGATGCAGATTCACGGCACCAGATATATCCAGTAAAGCCTAAACTCAAAATCAGGATGTGTCTTTAGGGAGCTGAGGTGAGAGCTAATCTCGACTACACAATAGTCCAATAGACGATCTTACTATGACAGTCCCCCATTTTGTGTTTGGGCATTAGCCTGCGTTAAAAGCGTAATCATAGTAGTAGTCCCGCTCCTAGATCCGCACAGAATCTTAGTCCGCACTTGTTGGAGTTCAGCCGAGAAAATAATTTCGTCACGTTGGAAAGAAAAAAACTAAGTTAATAATTTGATGAAATTACAATATTAGGTTTGCATAATTACATGAACACTCTTTTTTTTTAAGAATTATATTTACGTTTCTCTTAAAGTATTAGTGTAAGATTTAAAATGTAAATATAATATTTTCAAACATATGAGATATGTTAAATGTTAGTATAATATTTTTAATGATAAATTAATAACATGACAAATGTTAATAGTTGATTATTTTAATTATAGACAGTAAAGAAGTAAAATTAAGTATATAAAGATATTTCTAATGGTTAAATTTAAGATACTTTTGGATATTATAGAGAATATTAAATAATTTTTTGTACTCCCTACAACATCAATTTAACTTCTATTCCTGTGACTAACTTCCTTTTCCTCCATCCACCCCCCAAATCTGATTTCATCTTTGAACTTCTTGGTTTTTGCTTCTACCACCACATCCTTACCCTTTATCTCCCCCAATAGGCACATTAATGACACCCTTAAACGTCTCTAGCATGACCCTCCTCACCTCCTCCCTTTTGCAATTCACAAAACCACACTTTCAAGTCCATTTGAGTTCAGATCCCGACCAACTTTTTTTTTCTTGTTTTTTCTGGTGCCTTTTTTTGTACCATTGACATGTCTATTTGTTTGGTTAACACCCAAACTCTAACTTCAAACACATGGATCTGGGTTCTCCCTCAACAATGTTTAAGAGGTGTATAGGGGTGGTGCGTGGATTAGCAAGTTTTGGAAGTTCAAGTGTTTATTAGTATAAGGTTGTGTTAATGGAGCTGCTAATAGGAAAGGGAGACATGGAGGAATTGAAGCATTGTGCAACAATTTTGTGGAGCATGTCTTAGAAGTTGGTGTAGGCTTGGTGGGAGCTATTGGGCATGAGTGAAGAGGAAATTTACCAAAATGGTGTAATTTTTAAAACTATACACTATTTTAATGCTGTTGTAGAAAAAATGATTAAAATGGTGTTGTTTGACCACTCTGACCAAGGAGGCGCCAACCATGTTAGGGGAAATTGCATGGTGACCATGTTGGCTAGTGGGATGTGCCAACTATATAGGTGGAACCCATCTATCACATCATGCGTTGTCATGTCTGTAGGAGCATGTGTAGTAAGGGAATCTTTACCTTCCCTTGTGCAGGTTGGATGTGCCAACTACATCGGGGATCCCTTTGTGTTGCCCCTTGCATGGCCAATCACGTTTGTCAATGTAAGGACAACAAGGAATCTTTCTCTTCCCAAAGCTTGGTATGTACCAACACACAAGGGGTTCCCTTTTGAGTTGCCTCTTACTCGACCAATCATGTCCATCAGTATAGGGTTTGTAGCATAGGATGCACAGGATGGTAGGAAGTTGTCATACTACCTTCTCCTTTTCCATTCTCGTCCATCAAAGTTGTGGGAATAGTAAATTATGCAACATAAAGCTGCAGGAATAATAGAGAGTGCAACTTTGAACCATTGGTGAATAGTAGAAGGATTTGAATTTTTGAAGTTTAAATATGAGTGTGTAGAGAGGGTTTAGGCATTACATTTGAAGGTTTTTTCAAGAGGAAGTCGTGAAGTGAAGAAGTCTGTTGCTTAGTGAAGCCAAGAAATATTATGTAAGTTTTTTAATTTTGTTAGAAGTACAACTTTAAACTATTTAAGTTTTATAAGTATAAATTTAATTTATTAGTTTTATTTAGATCATATTGTTTTATAATTATATTATAATTATAATTTTCAAGTTTTATAATTTTATATAGATTAGTTTTAATTGTGTATTAGTTTTATTAATTTTAATTTATACTTATAATTATAGTTTTTAGTTTTATAATTCTAGCTGTATTAGTTTTAACTGTGTATTAGTTTGACATCTTTAAATTATGCAATGCTTATATTTTTATTTGTATTTTGACAAAAGGTTTTTTATTTTTAAATTTTGACATGACTTGTTAAACATGTTAGTTGATTTTTTTTTTTTTATATTTATTAATGCAACGTAAAGACCATGGAGGAAGTCTCATAGTTAACCCAGGTCCTCATGATATTTCTCTATTACACATGCAAAACATGCATGTGTTGAAACATGTATGAAATGAGAATGCAGACCGTGTAATATGATTAAGAAGGACCCAAAGTCTTATTAAATAATTGAAGGGCCCCCAAATCCAATCATCCTTATTTAAGGATTGATAGTTTTCATGATGTATCAGAAAATTTATTTATTTTTTCAGTAAGACCACCATTTGATCTCAACTTTAGTTGAGCATTACATTTCAATTGGTGAGTGCATTATAACATTGCAGGATGTGATGTTGTTGCTTGGGTTTAAAATTGATGGTCTAGCAATATCTAGCATCAGCAAACGTAACTAAGGTGGTGAAGTTGAAGAAGTTTTAGGTGTGAGACCTTCAAATTAATATCTAAAAGGAAGCAGAATAAAAACAAAATGGTTGGAGCAAAATTTTGATAATATTAGATACCATTTGCCTAATAATGTAGAGCAATAGGCAAGCACATATATCTTGAGATTAATTGGAGGATTACTATTTTCTGATCATTTAGGTAACTATGTTCCTTTTAAATTTCTTCCCTTTTTATGAGACTTGCATAAATGAGGTGCATATAGTTAGGGATCAACAGTCTATAGCAACTTGTGTCACAAACTTTGCAAGGCCACAAACTACCATGAAAAAGAAATGGGGGAGCATATGTTTTGCTCTAATTGTTGGCATGAAAAGGTTTCCATACATAGCACCTATGAATGACCCATCCTAGAAGCAGGCGTTCCATTTGGTGGAAGGTATTGTGACACCCTTCTACCCCAAATACTTTATTCATTAATTAAAAAAAATTATTATTAAAATAGTAGACTTTGCATTTAGGTAAAAGGATTCACATATCCCAATATACACTTATTTTCGAAAATTATAATATAATAAAACATAACTACCCATAAATACATTAGGTTTTACAAATGAGCTTTACAAGATTCTCAATTACTAAAACTCATTAAAATATTAAATAATTCATCTTCATAACAGAAAAATATTAAATAATTCTCCTTAGTCTGATGTCACACCTAATTAGAGCATCCAACGAAAAGTTAAAAAAGTTGAATCATTCATCACCAACAATATCATCATGATCTTGCACATCTAAAAATGATGTTCAACCCAAACAAAATGCAACAACAAATAACAAGGGGTGAGAATATGTCTAACATATGTTAAGATATATATAAAGAGAATGGACATTCAACTAATGTAAACAAATAAACATATAAATTCATTTCATACCCATGACAAAAATTATATATCCACACACATAAATTCATTCATGCTAATGACACTTATGCATGCTCTCTTAAGTACATGTTTGAAGGGGTTCTCTTCTACGCCAATAACACCTAAGTACAACCATCTCACCATAGGTCTACCCGAAGTAAATCCGCTTATATGCTAGTAACACGTGGGTACACTTATGCAATGCAAAACAACCCAAGAAGTCTGGTCCAAAGCACCACACAATGGTGATCCTTACAAAACTCCTTCGACGGTCACACTCATGCATGCTCTCTCAAGTACGTTCCCGAAGCAGTTCTTTTCTATGCCAGTAACACGTACATACAACCATCTCACCATAGGTCTACCCGAAGTGAATAATCTTTTACGCCAGTAACACATAGGCACAACCATATAATGCAAAACAGCCTAAGAAATCTGGTCCAGAGCACCACACAATTGGTGATCCTTACAAAACATCTTTGACTTCCATATTCATGCGCCATCTCACCCACAACATAAATCATAATGCTAACATTTAATCATGTCATCAGATTGCACCCCTAACCGTAGTTGGGATGACACCTTGTCAGGCACATCCTGACTATCATCATCAACACACTATATTTCTAGTTGAAATTAACATCAATATCACAAAGTGAAACAAATCTCCAATTGACACACCTCAAACAACTTTCAAGCATTCAATCATTCACCACACTCACAATAATATAATAACATCATCATAATCTACCCCAAATCACAACTGGGATGACACATCATCACGCATAGACCCTGACTATCTTTGATCATTAACACAATATACACTCAATTGTAATCAACACAAATATCATACAGTGAGTCAAATTCTCAATCCATGCTCCCCAAACAAATTTGAAACATTTAATTATTCATGAAACTCATAATTATAAGATACATTAAAATATTTTACACCACAACAATCAAAACCATTACAACTCGTACTATCCCTTCTTATCTTACTCTTTTATTGCATCATGTAGTCTAAATACAATATCTATAGTTATACTACTAATATGAGGGTGGTATGAACTTTCTTAGAAATATAATACATTTAACTAAAACTTTTATCTTGATGTCTAAAGTTAGTTTTATCATATACTATTTTTAAAAATTATAAACCCACAACTATTAACCCTAAATCTAATAGCTTGACTGTTACTTACTAATTTATTCATAACTTGAGTTATATAAATCCTTTTTGAGTGATTCCAACTCCAAAAAAAACTAACATATAAGGTTGCAATGTTCATAAAGAACATGAAACCTAATGAAGTCATTTATGTCATGTAGTAAGGCCTACAACACACAAACATATGTTCCACTCATTAGATTAGACACTCAACTTATAACTCACATAAACCAATCCATTCGTAATATTTCTATATGATTTATGAGCCTGCACTATAACCCCACATTTTTATTTTCTAAAACAACAAAACTCAATTTGGTTAACCATACAGAAAGATATTACAAAAACGCTAAGGTATATTCATACAAAAATTTTCAGATAACAAATATTCAATTATAAGGTTCTTAAAATATAATTCTAACTTCAAACTCTCAAGCATGCTACTTATCTATCTTTTTCACCCTACAATTGCAGTGATAATTATTAATTTTCCATCGATATTCTCAATGGAAGAAAACATCCAACACATAACATTTAATCCTTTAAGTATGTAAAATGGTTCAAATAATAGAGCAATTAGTTACTCAACTATCTCATTAATCAATAATATAATTAAGTTTTTCATTGTTTAATAATCAGTAGCATTCATAGAAACAAATAAATTAATCAATTGCATAAACACATGAAACTTTAATCCTAAGAAGACTTAGGGTTCACCTCCACTACCCTATTTCTTATATAGAACCTAACTTTAACACAAGAGACTAATCAATATTATTCATTACTTTGTTCAGGGTACTAATCTCTAATTTATGAAAAGGGAAAACCTCAATGTCAACATAATTATTACATCCAAATAATCTGCTAGGGCACACACACTCCTATAATCTAACAAAATAAATTAATATACACATCTAATAATTATTCGTAGGTGTTAACCACACATGGATCTCAATTTCTTTTATGTTTCATTCAAACACATCTCTGATCAACAAAATAAATTATTATATTAAACCAAACACAAATTATAATTTGGAAAATCATCCCTTTGTATAAATACAAATCTCCAATTACATATGTCTATATAGTCATGCACAAAACATGTTATCAACACTCATTGGGGTGTTCTTAACCCTTCAATAGCATACAAGGAATATTGAAACCTATCGAAACTTAGCGATCGCTTCACTACCATTTAATCTACATGTGCCACATGAGAGATAATTTCTCACCCCTTACCTCAATGAAGAAACAGAGACAAACGAAGATTTTCCTTTTTTGATCTAACGAACTCTTGTCAAAATAGATTTTCTGCTATGCTATCATTTTCTCCAAAACTAGATCTCCAAATGCAGATCTGAATGGTAAGAATGGAGAACCACACATCTAAAACCTACTATCCAATTTTAAGTCTGATCCAATGGTTAACGAATTTGTAATGATGAGATTACGAAAACTGCACAGGATTTGTGCGGAAATAACTTCTCTCTTCTTTTTTCTCTCTGATTTCTTTTTTTTCCCCCCCCAAACTTCAAGAAACTCTAGGGTACAAATAAGACAAGATTGGTCATGCCTCTTTCTTCCCTTCTCACATAACAACCCTAATGGACCTAACATATCCAACTCCTTTACCTTTTCACTTAACCCCTTAACTTATGCAAACTCCTACTAAAAATATATAATATAAATATACCTCTCCTTATTATTATTTTTCAAAAAATATTTATTTTATTCTTTTCCTCTAATAACAATATATATATTTATATATGCTTTAGTTTCTTTAAAATAATTAATTATAATAAATAACTAAATTTCTATTAACTAATCTAATTAATTTAAAATAACTAAAATACCTCATTTATGAAAATTGGGTTTAATTTAAGATAACTAAAATATCTCATTTATGAAAATTGGGTTGTTACATGTAGTGCTACACGTCCATAACTAGTTTTGTTTTGTTAATTTGTTTCTACTGTCATTTCGAACTATAGGTGGCTCGATGGGTTTGAACTTAATTATAGGCCACAAAAATAGGATGTTGTCATGTATTTGGGACAAGTTTGACAAGATGAAAAAAAAGAAATGTAAGTAAAATCCAATTTATAATATGACAAACTAATAACTATATTTGCAGTTTTCAATTTCATTATATGTAGACTGAGTTGGATCCATACACGACTCACTTGGACAATATATCTATTAACTTACTAGCAAAAAGAGATATTTGGAGATCATCTATGGTTCCGTTGATCTGTTTTCCAATAATGGAATGATATTAACCTGACTATATAATGCGACAATTTTGAATAGTGCAACCCATTCTATAATGACCACTTCAGGATATGAGATTGCATGATCTAACGTTAGAGGGTAAAGAAAGTGTTAACTGGTTAATTAACCATGCCACATTTACTGGTATATGGAATGATAGATATCAGATTGTATGTACTATTGTCCCAACAGACAATTTATATTTGTCAAAAAATTCGGAGTACATGCTGTGTCCATAATATATTTTTTATTACATTATGCAAATATATAAAAACTTTTGTGTTTGACATTCTGTGTGTTTTTTGACAAGTTGAAACAATGGAGCAATTGTACCATGATAGAGCCAGTCATCATCGTGATGCAATTGAAGATATTGGAATTGATATTGCCAATGGTTTGCATGCATGTATCAAACAGATGATACTACGACACCCTATGAACATGCTCATGAACACTTTTCAAACTATCCTCACCCGCCACAAGTTGTTCACATTGGAGCTGGCAGTAAAGAAGGAATAGGTTTGCAAAGACAGAGACAATTTGTCGAACATAATAAACCACGACTTCCTTTCATGCCACCAGAACTCACTGAGAGGATATTTTTTGTGACACCAAAACAATTGTTTGGTGATTATACTCCATATAGTTACCCCTCACAAACAACAACCATAAACTTTTAACTATATCCAAGCATCGTATTGACAACTTATGTTTATACTTGGTGTTCCATCACAATATCAACATCCATGGGACAATATTTCCAATTTCTCCCCTTGCGTCAGGTGGACGATGTTTAGACCTGGTCGTTCATCTCAACATAATCCTTTCATAGGATTTGATATGATTTGAGTACTTCTTTTGAAGATGGTGACCCAAACCGTTAGAGAAACCAAGATGAAGATTGCTATTAAAAGGTTTATAAAATTTATGATGGCTAGGATATTGTAACAAAAAAGCACTTGTTTGTGGTTAATACTTTTTTTCCTAATGTAGTATCATTATTATACGCTACATGCTCAAGGCCAAAGATATCATCATGTTACAATTTCCTATTTAGCAAGCCCCTGAATCTATTGGATTGATTAGATTAAAGTTAAATAATGGATCATTACACATGCCCAAGGTGAAAGATATGATCATATGACAAGTAACTCATCCAAAGCAATTAATCAAAATTTTTAAAGGTGTAAGAAATAAGTCAATAACTTCTTTGGTTAAATGTACTCATGATGGATTAGTTGAATATTTTGTGAGAAGATGTCTAAGCTAATTTTGAATTCACGATAGTCGATGTTACTATAAAAAAAATTAATGGATGTCATGAAAGAAAATCAATACACACATATTGTTAAAAGGTATGATTTGAGAAAAAAAGGATTTGATGTTGGCAAAACATTTAATCATTCCACTTAGATAGGAGGTAAAACATGAGCAATCATGTTAGACAAATAATATTGTGAGTGTCCAGCTTTTTAAGCATACCATTATCCTTATTCTCACTTTATAGTAGCATGTGCCCGTGTTAACATCAACCATTATCAGTTTGTTGATCAAGTTTACTCTTTGTAAAGCATAACAGAAATGTATTCCTCCTAATGGAACCCTTGGACAATATAGAGACAATGATTCCAAGAAGTGGCCATTATATACCATTATCCTTGTTCTCGGGTCATAGTAGTATTTGCCCATGTTAACATTAACCACTATCAGTTTGCTGACTAGGTTTATTCTCTACAAAACTAATAGAAACATATTCCTCCTATTATAATCCCTTGGGCAATGCAGAGACAATGCTTGCAAGAAGTGATCATTACATTGTGCCAAACCAAGCAGCTCTTTGAGCATTGGGTCAACCTGCATTAAAATTGAAATGGATTGGAAAGAGTCGTAACACATAATTATATGTTCTCATTGCATATGTGACACCCTTTTACCACAAAACTCTTTATTCTTTAATTACAAAATAATATAGAAATTTGTTCATTTAAATACTAGATTTGACACTTAGATAAAAGAATTCACATAATGCAATATATACTTTTTTTTCAAACTATGATATAACAAAACATAGACATATAAGTAAGCATGTTAGGCTTTAAAAATTTAATTTACAAGATTCTCAATTGATAAAACTCATAATGAAACTTTAAATAATTTTATACATGAGGAGAAACTATTAACTAAAATCTAGAATTCAAATATAATCAAATCATAAAACATATTTAAATTTCAAATATCATGATCCTTTATAATTCAAATATAATTATATCATAAGATAAGATAAAAATTTACAATTCAAATATAATCCAATCATAAAATATTTAAATTTCAAATATCACCATCCTTTATAATTCAAATATAATCACATCAAAAGATAAAATAAAAATCTCTAATTCAAATATAATCAAATCATTTCCAAAGATAAATATTTAAATTTTGAATATCATTGTTTTAGAAATATCTATAATCTATAATTTAAATAAAATCATATCTAAAGATAAGATATGCATTTACAGTTCAAACAAATTCAAATAAAAATTAAGATAAATATTTAAATTTCAAATATGATCACCCACTATAATTCAATATAATCAAAACATAATATAATATAAAAAATTTATAATTCAAATATAATCATAAAAAATATTTAAATTTCAAATATCATCATCCTCTGTAATTCAAATATAAGCACATCATAAGATAAGATAAAAATTTACAATTCAAATAGCATTATCCTCTACAATTCAAATATAATCAAATCCTAATATAAAATAAAAATCTAAACTTCAAATATAATCAAATCATAAAAGTAAGATAAAATTTTTATCATAAGTTATGATAAATATTTAAAATTCTAGTAGCATCAAAAGATAAATATTTAAATATCATAATCTTTTATAATTCAAATATAATCATATCAAAAGATAAAATAAAAAGATAAATTGTAGATGTCTGTCTTATCTTTTATAAATATTTTTTATAAAAATACTTATGATAGTGCCTACAAAATGCTCAAAGATTTGGTATTATTATATTATTTATAAAAGATTATTAATAAATTATTTAAATATTTTTTATTAAAAATACTTATGATAATGCATATAAAATACTAAAAAATATGATAGTTTTATCCTATTTATAAAAGAATGTTTAATAGATTATTTATATATTTTTTATTAAAAATATTAAAAATCTTTATCATAGTGCCAACAACATGCTAAAAGATTTGTATTCTAATCATATTTATAAAAAATATTTAAATATTTTTGTGAGAAATACTTATAATAATGCATACAAAATGCTTAAAGATTTGGTGTAATTATCCTCTTTATAAAAGATTATTTAATAAATTATTTAATTATTTTTTATTAAAAATACTTAGATAGTGCATATACAATGGTAAAAAATTCAATATTATGATCCTATTTAGAAACCATTATTAATAAATTATTAAAATATTTTTTATTAAAAATACTTAGGATGGTGCAAACAAAATGCTACAAAATTCTATATCATGATTGTATTTAGAAATGATTATTTAATAGATTATTAAAATATTATTTATTAAAAATACTAAAAATACGTATGATAGTGCGTACAAATTACTAAAAGATTTAGTATTATTATCCTAATTATAAAATATTATTTAATAAATTATTTAAATATATTTTATTAAAAATACTTATGATAATGTGTAAAATATTCTAAGAGATTTGGTATTATTGTTCTGTTTAAAAAATATTCTTAATATATTATTTAAATGTTTTTTATTAAAATACTTATGATAGTACATGCAAAATGCTAAAAGATTTGGTATAATTATTTTATTTATAAAAGATTATTAAAATATTTTTTATTAAAAATTCTAAAAATACTTATGACAGTGCCTACAAAATGCTAAAAGATTTGGTATTGTTATCCTGTTTATAAAAGAATATTTAAAACATTATTTAAATATTTTTTATTAATAATATTTAAAATACATATGATTCTGCCTACCAAATGCTAACAAATTTGGCATTGTTATCCTATTTATAAAAGATTACTTAAAACATTATTTGAATATTTTTTATTAAAAATATTAAAAATACATTTGATTGTGCAATAAAATGCTAAAAGATTTGGTATTGTTATCTTATTTATAAAAGATTACTCAATAGATTATTTAAATATTTTTTATTAAAATATTAAAAATACACATGATAGTGCCTACAAAATGCTAAAACATTTGCTATTATTATCCTATTTATAAAAGATTATATAATATATTATTAAATATTTTTATTAAAAATACTAAAGATACTTATGATAGTGCATGCAAAATGCTAAGATATTTGGTATTATTATCTTATTTATAAAATATTATTAATAGATTATTTAAATATTTTTTACTAAAAATAATAAAAATATTTATGATACTACATACAAAATGCCACAAGATTTGGTATAACTATCCAATTTATAAAATATTATTTAATAAATTATTTAAATTTTTTATTAAATATACTAAAAATAATTTTTAATAGATTATTTAAACTTTTTTATTATAGATAAAAACGATAATGATGACTGTGCGTATAAAATTCTAAAGAATTGCATATAATTACATTCTTCATAAAGTATAATTTAATAGATTATTTAAATTTTTTTATTAAATATAATAAAGGTAATTATGATTGTGGGTAAAAATTGTTAAAAAATTTGATATCGTTATTTAAATTTCAAATATCATCGCCTGTTATAATTCAAATATAATCAAAACATCATAAGATAAAAATTCTATAATTCAAATATAATCATAAAAAATATTTAAATTTCAAATATCATCATCTTGTATAATTAAAATATAATCACGTCATAAAATAAGATCAAAATTAAATATTCAAATAGCATCATTCTCTATAATTCAAATATAATGAATCTTAATATAAAATAAAAATCTAAAATTTAAATATAATCAAATTATAAAAATAAGATAACTTTTTTTATCATAAGTTAAGATAAATATTTAAACTTCTAATAGCATCAAAAGATAAATATTTAAATTTCATCATAATTTATAATTAAAATATAATCATGTCAAAAGATAAAATAAAATGATAAATTATAAATGTCTGTCTTATCTTATAGTGTGAATATATTTGAATTATTCAAAATATTAAAAATATTTATGATATTGAATACAAAATGCTAAAAGATTTTGTATAATTATCCTATTTATAAAAGATTATTTAATAGAATATTCAAATATTTTTAATTAAAAATATTAAAAATACATATGATAGTTTCTACAAAATGTTAAAAAATTTGGTATTATTATCCTACTTATGAAAGATTATTTAATAGATTATTTCAATATTTTTTATTAGAAATACTTAGGATACTGATACAAAAGACGTAAAAATTCAACATTATGATCCCATGTAGAAATGATTATGTAATAAATTATTTAAATATTTTTTATTAAAAATACTAAAAATAGTTATGATAATGCCTACGAAATGCTAAAAGATTTGGTGTTGTTATGCGATTTATAACAGACTATTGAATAGATTATTTAAATATTTTTTATTAAAAATGTTAGTCCTCCAAAATACTAAAAGATATGGTATTATTATCCAATTTATAAAAAATTATATAATAGATTATTTAAATATTTTTTATTAATAATACTAAAGATAGTTATACAAAATGCTAAAAAATTTGATGTTATTATCTGATTTATAAAATATTATTTAATAGATTATTTAAGTATTTTTCATTAAAAATACTAAAAATCCTTATAATAGTTCCTACAAATGCTAAAACATTTGGTATTATTATCCTATTTAAAAAAGATTATTTTATAGAATATTTAAAGTTTTTTTTATTAAAAAAAGCTTATGATAGTGCCTAGAAAATGCTCAAACATTGATATCATTATCTTATTTATAAAATATTATTTAGTAGAAATTTAAATATTTTTTACTAAAAATACTAAAAATATTTTGGATAGTGTCTAGAAAATGCTCAAAGGTTTGGTATTATTATCCTAAGATTATTTAAGTATTTTTTTATTACAAATACTAAAAACCTTACGATAGTTCCTACAAAATGTGAAAATAATTGGTATTATTATCTTATTTATAAAATATTATTTAATATATTATCCAACTATTTTTTATTAAAAATACTAAAAATGATTATGATAGTGTATATAAAATACTATAAATACTTGTGCCTACAAAATGCTAAAAAATTTGGTATTATCATCCTATTTATAAAAGATTATTTAATAGATGATTTAAATATTCTTTTCTTAAAAATATTTATGATAGTTCATATAAAATGCAAAAAGAAAACATTGATACTGTCGTCCTATATATAAAAGATTATCTAATAGATTATTGATATATTTTATATTAAAAATACTAAAAATCCTTATGATAGTGCTACAAAATTTTAAAAGATTGCTATTATTATCTCCTTTATAAAAGATTATTTAATACATTATTTAAATATTTTTTATTACAAATACTAAAGCTAATTATGATAGTGCATACAAAATGCTAAAATATTTTATATAATTATTCTATTTATAAAAGATTATTTAATAAATTATTTAACTATTTTTATTAAAAATACTTATGATAGTGCATACAGAATGCTAAGATATTTTTTACTATTATCTTATTATAAAAAATTATTTAACAGAATATTTAATTATGTTTTATTAAAAATACTTACGATCGTATGTACAAATTGCTATCGAATAGAATGCCCCAAGGGTGCAATATTCTAGGAGCCCAAAAAATGTGATTTAAAAAATCTTCATTTAATTATAAAAGATTATTTAATAAATTTTTCTAATATTTTTTATTAAAAATACTAAAAATACTTATGATAGTGCATACAAAATGTTAAAAGATTTGATATAATTCTCCTATTTATAAAAGATTATTTAATAGATATTTAAATATTTTTTATTGAAAATACTTACGATAGTGCTTACCAAGTGCTAAAAGATTTGGTATTGTCATCCTATTCATAAAAGATTACTTAAAATTATTTCAATATTTTTTAATTAAAATATTAAAAGTACATATGATTATGCCTACCAAATGCTAAAAGATTTGGTATCTTTATGCTATTGATAAAATACTATTTAAAATATTATTTAAATATGTTTTATTAAAAAAATATAAAGATACATATGATAGTGTGTAAAAATGCTAAAAGATGTAGTATTTTTATCCTATTTAAAAAAGATTATATAACAGATTACTTAAATAATTTTTTATTAAAAATACTAAAGATACTTATCATAGGGCATACAAAGTGCTAAAAATTTTGATATTATTATCCTATTTATGAAATATTATTTAATAGATTATTTAAGTATTTTTATTAAAAATACTAAAAATCCTTATAATAGTTCCTACAAAATGCTAAAACATTTGGTACTATTATCTTATTTATAAAAGATTATTTAATAGACTATTTAAATATTTTTTATTGACAATACTAAAAATCCTGATGATAGTTCTTACAAAATGCTAAAACATTGGTATTATTATCTTATTTATAAAAGATTATTTAATAGATTATTTAAATATTTTTTATTAACAAAACTAAAAATACTTATGAAAGTGCATACAAAATGCTAAAATATTTTTTATTAGTTTCCTATTTATAAAATATTATTTAATATATTATTTAATTTTTTTAATTAAAACTACTTACGATAGTATGTATAAAATGATAAAAGATTTAGTATTATTATCCTATTATAAAAGATTATTTATATATTATTTAAATATTTTTTATGAAAAATACTTATGATAGTGCATATAAAATGATAAAAAATTTGATATTATGATCCTATTTAGAAAATATTATTTAATAGATTACTTAAATTTTATTTATAAAAAATATTAAAAATACATATGGTAGTTCCTAAAAAATGTTAAAAGATCTAGTATTATTATCTGTTTATAAAATATTATTTAATCCATTATTTAAAATATTTTATTAAAAACACTTAGGATAGTGCATACAAAAGACTAAAAAATTCGATATTATTATCTATTTAGAAATTATTATTTAACAGAATATTTAAATATTTTTTATTAAAAATGCTAAAAATACTTATAATAGTGCCCAGAAAAAGGTTTGGTATTATTATCCTAATATTATTTAAATATTTATTTATTAAAAATAATAAAAATATTTATGATAGTGCCTACAAAATAGTAAAAGATTGGTATTATTATCTTATTTATAAAAGATTATTTAAATATTTTTTTATTATAAATACTAAAACCCTTATGATAGTTCCTACAAAATGCAAAAATATTTGGCAGTATTATCTTATTTATAAAAGGTTATTTAATATATTATCCAACTATTTTTATTAAAAATACTAAAAATGATTATGATAGTGCGTATAAAATACTATAAATACTTGTGCCTACAAAATGTTAAAAAATTTGGTTTTATCATCTATTTATAAAAGATTATTTAATAGATTATTTAAATATTCTTTTATTAAAAATGCTTATGATAGGATATAAAATATATCATTGATACTGTTGTCCTATATATAAAAGATTATTTAATAGATTATTGATATATTTTATATTAAAAATACTAAAAATCCTTATGATAGTGCCTACAAAATTTTAAAAGATTGCTATTATTATCTCCTTTATAAAATATTATTTAATACATTATTTAAATATTTTTTTATTAAAAATACTAAAACTAATTATGATAGTGCATACAAAATGCTAAAATATTTGGTATAATTATTCTATTTATAAAAGATTATTTAATAGACTATTTAACTATTTTTATTAAAAATACTTATGATAGTGAATACAAAATGCTAAAAGATTTGTTACTATTATCTTATGTATAAAAAATTATTTAACAGAATATTTAATGATGTTTTATTAAAAATATTTACGATCGTATGTACAAATTGGTATCGAATAGAAAGCCACAAGGGCGCAATATTCTAGGAGCCCAAACGATGTGATTTAAAAATTTTTTTAAATATTTTTTATTACAAATACTAAAAATACTTATGATAGTACGTACAAAATGTTAAAAGATTTGATATAATTCTCCTATTTATACAATATTATTTAATAGATTATTTAAATATTTTTTATTGAAAATACTTACGATAGTGCGTACAAAATGCTAAAAGATTTGGTATTGTCATCCTATTCATAAAAGATTACTTAAAATTATTTCAATATTTTTTAATTAAAATATTAAAAATACATATGATTATGCCTACCAAATGCTAAAAGATTTGGTATCTTTATCCTATTGATAAAATACTATTTAAAATATTATTTAAATATGTTTTATTAAAAAATATAAAGATACATATGATAGTATGTACAAAATGCTAAAAGATGTAGTATTATTATCCTATTTATAAAAGATTATATAACAGATTATTTAAATAGTTTTTTATTAAATATACTAAAGATACTTATCATAGGGCATACAAAGTGCTAAAAATTTTGATATTATTATCCTATTTATGGAATATTATTTAATAGATTATGTAAGTATTTTTATTAAAAATATTAAAATTCCTTATGATAGTTCCTACAAAATGCTAAAACATTTGGTATTATTATCTTATTTATAAAAGATTATTTAATAGACTATTTAAATATTTTTTATTAACAGTACTAAAAATCCTTATGATAGTTCTTACAAAATGCTAAAACATTTGGTATTATTATTTTATTTATAAAAGATTACTTAATAGACTATTTAAATATTTTTTATTAACAATACTAAAAATACTTATGAAAGTGCGTACAAAATATTAAAAGATTTTTTATTAGTTTCTTATTTATAAAATATTATTTAATTTTTTTATTAAAAATACTTACGACGTATGAAATGCTAAAAGATTTAGTATTATTATCCTATTATAAAAGATTATTTATATATTATTTAATTATTTTTTATTAAAAATACTTATGATACTGTATATAAAATGCTAAAAAATTCGATATTATGATCCTATTTACAAAGTATTATTTAATAAATTATTTATATTTTATTTATTAAAAATATTAAAAAAACATATGATAGTTCCTAAAAAATGTTAAAAGATCTCATATTATTATTTGTTTATAAAAGATTATTTAATCGATTATTTAAAATCTTTTATTAAAAATACTTAGGATAGTGCATACAAAATACTAAAAAATTTGATATTATTATCTATTTAGAAATGATTATGTAATATATTATTTAAATATTTTTTATTAAAAATAATTAAAATACTTATGATAGTGCCTACAAAATAGTAAAAGAATTAGTTTTTTTATCCTATTTATAAAGGATTATTTAATTGATTATTTAGATTTTTTATTAAAATATTAAAAATACATATGATAGTACTATAAAATGCTAAACAATTTGGCACTGTTATCCAATTTATAAAAGATTATATAATTGATTATTTAAATCCTTTTTTATTAACAATACTAGACATACTTATGATAGTGCATACAAAATACTAAAAAATTTGATGTTATTATCTTATTTATTGAATATTATTTAATAGATTATTTGAGTATTTTTTATTAAGAATACTAAAATCCTTGTTCTACAAAATGCTAAAACATTTTGTATTATTATCTTATTTATAACAGATTATTTTATAGAATATTTAAATTTTTTTTTCAAAATACTTATGATAGTGCCTAAAAAATGGTCAAACATGTCATATTATTATCTTATTTATAAAAACTTATTTAATAGAATATTTAAATATTTTTAATAAAAATGCTAAAAATGCTTATAATAATGCCTAGAAAATGCTCAAAGATTTGGAATTATTATCCTATTAATGAAATATTATTCAAATATTTTTTATTAAAAATACTAAAGATACTTATGATAGTGCATACTGTAAATGCTAAGATGTTACAGGTTTTGATGATTCCAAAAGTGACAAAGAATGTTGATACAAAAGCAAGAAAGCAAAAAAAACAAAACAACACTGACAGATATTCAAGATATAAGTTAAAAAATTAAATTAACTCAGTTATTGTAAAAGAATCTATAAGAATTTGCATAAACTTAAGTTGGTAAGATATGTTTGTTATCAGTTCAAAATTATGAACTGGTAATCGATTACCAGGATATGTAATCGATTACTAGAGAGCTTGTTTATTCAAATTCTGAATTCAAAAGTGACAACGGCACAATTTTTAAATCATGTAATCGATTACCATTTTTATGTAATCGATTACTAGAAAAGCTCTTATCATAGACAATTTGAAAAGTCACAACCTTTTGTGAAAAGGCACAATTTTTTAATAGTGTAATCGATTACCAGTATATGTAATCGATTGCTAGTGGCTGTTACGAAAAGTTTGAAAAGTCACAACCTTTCATGAAAGAACACATTCCTTTGGTTTTGACACTATAAATAAGTGACTTTTCTTCTGTTTCAAATAATGAATTTTTCCAATCTTTTACAAAAAACAAACTCTTGCCCAAACACTTGCAAATTTCAAAAGAATTCTTATAGGATATTCAAGTTGTATAATTTGCTCTTTAAGAGAGATTCTCATTCTTCTTGTTCTTCCGATTACTCATTGATTGTATTCAAGAGAGATTTCTTGAATAGGAAAAGGAATATCAAACTCAGGGAAATGGGTCCTAAGGTGATTGAGAATTCATTAATTTGTAAAGTGATTTACAAAGATAGTAAAAGCTCCAGTGGGGTTACTTGAGGACTGGACGTAGACAAGTGGATTGACTGAACCAGTATAAAAAGAGTTTGCATATTTCTCTTCCCTATACTCCTATCTATTTATTTTGTTTTCATTTTCAAATACTTCATTTTCATTTTTAAATATTCTAATATAAAATCAAAGAGAAAGAAAACTAAGTTTAAAATTTTGATCTACTTAATTCACCCTCCCTCTTAAGTAAACTGAGGCCACTTGTCCAATAAGTGGTATCAGAGCAGGTAATCTTGAATAAGGTTTAAAAGCCTGAAGAATCAAATGACCTCAAATTTTCTCTTTCCTGAGGGCTACTCGATAAATAGACCTCCTATCTTTAATGGAGAGGGCTACCATTATTGGAAGACCCGAATGGAAATTTTTATAGAGGAAATAGATTTAAATATATGGGATGCAATTGAATTTGGTGCATTCATCCCTACAACACAAGTAGAAAATAAAATTGTAGAAAATCCTAGAGAGCAATGGAATGAAGATGATAGAAGAAGAGTTCAATATAATTCAAAAGCAAAAAATATAATCACTTCTGCACCAGGAATTGATGAATATTTTAGGGTGTCAAATTGTAAGACTACAAAAGAAATGTGGGATATATTAGAAGTAACACATGAAGGTACTAGTGATGTCAAAAGATCTAGAATAAACTTTCTCACTCATGAATATGAACTTTTCAGAATGAATCAAAATGAAAATATACAGGACATGCAGAAAATATTCACACATATAGTTAATCATCTTGCATCTCTAGGAAAAGTTTTCCAAATGAAGATCTTATCAATAAGGTTCTGAGATGTTTAAGCAGGCAGTGGCAACCAAAAGTAACAGCAATTGCAAAATCCAAAGATCTCTCAACAATGTCTCTTGCCTCATTATTTGGAAAACTTCAAGAACATGAACTGGAATTGATAAGACTCGATCAACATGAAGAAAATGACAAAAAGAAGAAAAGCATTGCACTCAAAGCCTCCTCATCCACCCATGAAGAAAAAGACAAAGAAGATTCAAATGATGATCTAGATGATGATGAAGACTTTAGTCTTTTTGTGAAAAGGTTTAACAAGTTTCTAAGAAATAAAGGAAATCAAAAGAAAACAATGTTCAATACAAGGAAGAAAGGGGAAAACTCAACTTCCACCCCAAGATGTTATGAATGCAACCAACCAAGACATCTAAGACTAAACTGTCCTATCTACAAAAGAAAAATTAGAGAAATCTAATAAAACAACCTTCAAGGAAAAGAAAGGAAAGAAAGCATATATCACTTGGGAGGAAAATGACACTGATTCATCAAATGACTCCGACAATGAAATTGTGAATCTTGGTCTCATGGCCAGAGACTATGTAAGCGAAGAAGAGGAATCTTTGAAGAAAAACTGGTATACTGATAGTGGTTGCTCAAAACATATGACGGGAGATACTTCAAAGTTTCTCATCTTGAATCCCAAGAACAATGGACATGTAACTTATGGAGACAACAACAAAGGTAAAATTCTAGGGTTGGGAAAATTGGTACGAATCTCTCTACCTCAATAGATAATGTTTTGCTTGTTGATGGGCTTAAACACAACTTACTTAGCGTAAGTCAATTATGTGACAAAGGTTTCCTAGTATTCTTTGATTCACATAAATGTGTAATTGAAAGTAAAAATGATAAGAAAATTACTTATGAAGGAAAAAGGATTAAGAATGTATATTTGATAAATCTAGATAAAACTACAAATCATACTCAATGTCTCATAAGTAAAGAAGATGAATCTTGGTTGTGGCATAGAAGAATTGCTCATATAAACATGGAACATCTGAATAAACTAATTTCAAAATATTTAGTAATAGGATTACCCAAAATCAAATTTGAAAAAGATAAACTTTGTGATGCATGCCAAAAAGGAACACAAGTAAGAACTTCGTTTAAGTTTAAAAATATCATCTCAACCTCTAGACCCCTACAACTATTACACATGGATCTTTTTGGTCCTTCAAGAACTATGAGTTTTGGAGGTAGTTATTATGCCCTTGTAATTGTAGATGATTACTCTAGATTCACTTAGACATTATTCCTTGCTCATAAAAATGATGTCTTTCATGTATTTAAGAAATTTGCTAAAATTGTTCAAAATAAAAAGGAACTTAAAATTACTTCAATTAGAAGTTCCAAGGAAGAGAATTTGAAAATAAAAACTTTGCATTATTCTGTGATGAAAATGGAATTGATCATAATTTTCTACACCTAGAACTCCTCAACAAAATGGAGTAGTAGAGAGGAAAAATAGATCATTAGAATAATTAGCAAGAACCATGCTTCATGACATAAAATTTCCAAAATATTTTTGGGCTGAAGCCGTCAATACTGCATGTTATACAATGAATAGAGCACTTATAAGACCTATTTTAAAGAAAACACCTTATGAACTTTACAATGGAAGAAAACCAAATATTTCCCATCTTCACATATTTGGATGTAAATGCTTTGTGTCAAATAATGGAAAAGATAACTTAGGAAAATTTGATGCTGAATCAGATGAAGGAATATTTCTTGGGTATTCCTTAAATAGTAAAACTTATAGAATATATAACAAAAGAACTATGTTGATTGAAAAATCAATACATGTTGCTTTTGATGAAACAAACAATTTTTTGTCAAGAAAGGATATGCTTGATGATGTAATAGAAACTCTACAAGACATACACATTCATGAAGAAGGTCATAAAAGTAAGAAAGAAGAAAGCAGTACAGATTCCATACATCAAACAGATCAAACCAGTTTGGATATTCCAAAGGAGTGGAGAACATTAAAGAACCATCCTCTTGATAACATCATCGGAGATATTTCAATAGGGGTAATTACTAGACACTCTCTTAAAGATGTATGAAATAACATGGCTTTTGTATCTATAATTGAACCTAAAAGCATAAATGAAGCCTTAATTGATGAAAATTGGATCATTGCTATGAAGAAGAATTAAATCAGTTTGAAAGAAACCAAGTATGGGAACTAGTTGCTAAACCTAAGGACTATCAAACGATTGAAACTAAATGGGTATTTAGAAATAAATTAGATAAATATGGAATAGTCATAAGAAACAAGGCAAGATTAGTGGCCAAAGGATATAATCAAGAAGAAGGAATAGATTATGAAGAAACTTATGCTCCAGTAGCAAGGTTAGAAGCCATTAGAATGTTACTTGCATTTGCCTCTATAATGGACTTTAAACTATATCAAATGGATGTCAAAAGTGCCTTTTTAAATGGATTCATTCAAGAGGAAGTATATGTTAATCAACCTCCAGGATTTGAGAAGCCAGAATTTCCTAATCATGTTTATAAATTAAAAAAGGCTCTTTATGGTTTAAAACAAGCTCTTAGGGCTTGGTATGAAAGATTAAGTACATTTCTCTTGGAAAAAGGGTTTACAAGAGGAAAAGTTGACACCACACTGTTTGTTAAACGAAAAATGCATGATATTCTTTTAGTGCAAATTTATGTTGATGATATCATCTTTGGTGTCACTAATGACTCCTTATGTAAAGAATTCTCTAAGGATATGCAAAGTGAATTTGAAATTTCCATGATGGGGAGTTAAATTTCTTCCTTGGCTTACAAATCAAACAAACTAGAAATGGAATATTCATCAACCAAAGCAAGTATTGCAAAGAACTGCTTAAAAGATTTGGAATGGAAAATGCTAAGCAAATGGCTACACCAATGAGCACTGCTTGCTACTTGGACAAAGATGAAAACGGTAAATCAGTAGATATCAAACGATATTGAGGTATGATTGGATCCTTTCTTTATCTTTCAGTAAGTAGGCCTGGTATCATGTTTAGTGTGTGTCTATGTATTAGATATCAAGCACATCTGAAAGAATCCCATCTTAGTGTTGTTAAAAGAATCATGCGATATTTACTAGGAACTCCTAACTTAGGGTTATGGTATCCTAAAAATATGTCCAAAAACTTAGTAGGATATTCTGACTCAGATTTTGCTGGATGTAAAAGAGATAGAAAAAGCACTAGCGGCACTTGTCACTTCATAGGTTCCGTTCTAGTTTCATGGCATAGTAAAAAGCAAAATAGTGTTGCTCTATCTACAGCCGAAGCAGAATATACTGCTGCTAGAAGCTGTTGCACTCAAACTCTTTGGATGAAACAACGAATCTCTGACTATGGACTAAGACTAGAACAAATACCTATTTGTTGCGATAACACCAGTGCAGTAAATCTCTCAAAAAATTCAATTTTACACTCTCGAACAAAACACATTGAAATACGCCATTACTTTCTTCGAGATCATGTTCAAAAAGTAGATTGTATTCTAGAATTTGTAGACACCAAAAATCAATTAGCCGACATCTTTACTAAACCTTTACTCAAAGATAGTTTCTTTAAAATTTGAAGAGAATTAGACATCATGAATTTAACTGATTTGGACTCCAAAAGGTTAAATGCATGTAATCGATTACATGGTCACGTAATCGATTACCAGACAGCTTTACGCATACTGGTAAATTATTAGTCTTTAATTCTTGCTAATTTTAGACATTAATTCTTGTTTAAAATTCACTTACATTAACTATGTAGTCTTTACATTGTTTCTTTCTTTTCTTCCTGCCTTTCATTATTTTTTATGTTGCCAAAGGGGAGAGACATGTAAGGCATGGAAATTAAATTAGGATATTATTGCTTTTGACAACTAAAATCATTTCTTGCTTTATAATTATGTTTTATCTCTTAATTTATTTATTAAATATAATAAAGATAATTATAATAGTACCTACAAATAAAAATTGTGATAATAACGGATTAGATAATTATATTTAATAATTATCAAATTTAATATATTATACAATCAAATCTTTATTATAGTTTCTATTACGATAACCTATTAAATAATTTATTAAAGAAAGAAGATAATTATAACCATAAGAAAATATAACCGTTATTTATGTAATAATATCAATTATAATTCCGTTTGATTTCTTAGAAATTATCTGTTAAAATAATTTGATATAATTATCAATGTAATTATCATTATTATCTTTAATGATAACAAATTTTTATAAAAGATAATAACGGTAATTATGACTGTGCGTACAAATTACTAAAAAGTTTGATATAATTATTTTCTTTATAAAAAATAATTTAATAAATTATTTAAATTTTTTTATTATAATATCATAATAATAACCTATAGAGATGATTTCAATAGACACTACAATAAGTTATCATAAGAAGATAACTTCATAGTTTATTATGATAGAAAATAATTATACACTTTGATTAAAGATAATTATATCATATTCATTCGTTCACAATAGACACTATAATAAGTTATCATAAGAAGATAACTTCATAGTTTATTATGATGGAAAATAATTATACACTTTGATTAAAGATAATTATATCATATAAGTTCGTTCACAATAGTAATAATTGCGTTATCTTATCATAATGATACCATTATGATTTGTTGGTTCACAATAGTAATAATTGCTAAAGAAATATCTTTGTTTATTTTAGGCCTTCAATATAATTATTTATTTTGTAAAAGATAACTTAATAGATATTTAAATTTTATTGATTGAATATAATAAAAATAATTGTTATTGATTAAATATAATAAAGATTATTGTGATAGTATCTACACATTATTAAAAGATTTGATATTATTATTTTTTTATAAAAGATAATTTAATAGATTATTTAAACTTTGTTAATTAAATATAATAAAGATAATTATGATAGTACCTACAAATTGCTAAATAATTTAATATTATTATCTTTTTTATAAAAGATTATTATAATAGATTATTTAAAATTTTTTTTATTAAAGATAATAACGACAATTATGATTGTGCATATAAATTACTAAAAAAATTTGATTTAATAAATTTTTTTTAAATAATCTATTAAATTATCTTCTATCAAAAAGATAATTATAATAGATTATTTAAACTTTGTTGATTAAATATAATAAAGATAATTATATCAAATGTATTAAATTATCTATTATTTAAATTATTTATTAAATATTAAGATAGTTACTCAAGATGATTTAATAGATTATTTAAACAATAATTAGACCAAAGTATGATAACTTATATAATAATAATTTATCTATTATCTTTAATTATCTTTATTATAAATATCATAATTATCTATTAAATTTGGTAGCAAGTGTACCGGTACAATCATAATTAATAATAGTATTGCATTATAAAAGATAATTTAAAATAAGAACTATAATTTAATAGGTACTATTATAATTATACTACAAATTAACGTAAAAGATAATAAAAAATAGTCTATTCAAAAGATTATAATCTTCTTTATTTCTTAATATTATATCATATTATGCCATTATAGTAATTTGTCATAAGATACTATCATAATTGTCTTCTATTGTAATAATTGTGTGTACAAAGAAGATTTGATAGTACCTAAATTATTATTGATTATATATAAAAAAGATAATAACAAATTATGATATGTTTTTTGTAAAAGTCCATATTAATAATGACAAACACGATTTAATAGATACTAACATAGTTATAACATAATAAAAGATATTTATTATGATAGTAATAAATAATTTATCTTATATTTAATAACCGGTACAAATTTAGATAATTTAAATTATGGTTTATTACTTGATAAAGATAATTACCTTAAATCTATAGATAATTATATCAAATTTTTTATCAATTTGTAGGTACTATCATAATTATCTTTATTATATTTAATCAACAAAGTTTAAATAATCTATTAAATTTTTTTTTACAAAGAAGATAATTATATTAAATTTTTTAGCAATTTGTATACACAATCATAATTACTGTTATTATCTTTAATGAAACAGTTTAAATAATTTACTAAATTTTTTTATATAAAGAATATAATATATCAAAATTTTTAACAATTTGTAGGTACTATCATAGTTGATATAATAATAATTTGAAAGTCTATTATAATCTATCTATTTAATATTAATAATATGATCAAAATTATCCTATTATAGTCTATATTGGTATTCTTTAAAAGATAATTTAAGTATATGCTACAAATTATAATAAATACCGTAATAATTATAATCAAATTTATCATAGTAATGGGTATGCTTCATAAACGTCTAATTTAGTTAAATTTGATACGCATAATTAATGTTATAATTTGATTGTGTGTATAATTATTATCTATTTGTAAAAGTTTAATAATCTATTCTCTTTAATTATGATAGGTACTACAAAATTATTATCTTAAGTCCATCGTTATGGTTTAAGATTAAATTATTTTTATAAAAAAAGATAATAATATAAAATTTTTTAGCAATTTGTACGTACTATCATAATTATTTTTATTATATTTAATCAATAAATTTTAAATACTATTAAATTATCTTTTATAAAAAAGATAATATCAAATCTTTTAGTAATTTGTAGGTACTATTATAATTATCTTTATTATATTTAATCAACAAAGTTTAAATAATCTATTAAATTATCTTTTACAAACAAATAATTATATCAAATTTTGTAGCAATTTTTAGGTACTATCATAATAATCTTTATTATATTTAATCAAAAAAGTTAATAATATTTTATAAACAAGTTAATCAAAAATAGGGTTAAAGCATGGGGACACGTGCTGCGTCCCCTTTAAGCTATGTTCTTCTTCTCTTTTTTAAAAGAGAATGTTGCTAGGGAAGGGGAAGCATGGAGGAGAGAGAAAAAGGGGGAGAGCTTCTCTCCCTGTTGTCCGTCTCTGGCAGTTTTTCCGGTGACACTGACAACATCAGAACTCGTTTCTGGTGGGGATTAAAAGGAAAGTAATTTTTTTATCCTATTTTGAATATTTTTTTTTACTGGATTTGAAAAAGAGTAGTGTAGATTAATGTTGTTTAGCCTTTAAAACTTTCCTTTTTTGCTCTCCACCTTGTCTTTTTCTTCTCCCTTTTCAAGCTATTTCTTCTCCTCCGAGAAAGTAACTCTTTTTTTAAAAAATTTTCTTCCGTAAAAGCTCCCTCTTTCTGCTTCAAGTGCTCCCTTTTATAGAGTTAACTTGAACTCGTTTTACTCATGAAAATTTAAAAATTTTATCTCCAGATTTTATGGGATTATGCTAGTGATGTAGCTGAGCCAAAAAACATCTCCATTGATTCAGAGTTAAGATTTTTAGTTAATAATTATAAGTATTGGGGAAGAATATTTTTTCGTGATAGCTAAAATATACCTGTTGTCTGAATGAATCCATTTTTAGTTGGACATGACATTATCCCTTCCAATTGTATGCTAATCCTTTCAGTAGATAGAGTTAGTATATAATAGATTGCATGCTAAATGATTTCCAGTGAATCCATGAAAGTTTGGTTTTCCATGATCGTATGCAGATGTACCTTTCGCCTGCTTGTGAGCAAAATAGCCTTTTCAGGGACTATTGTCTACAAGGGATTTCTATCTCAAGGTGAGCTAGCGGTGCACTTACGGACGACCATGGTACTTTGAGAGAGCGACTCTCAGTTGCCAAATCAATGTTTGCGTTTTTGTCGTCGAGTCAGTTTTTGGCAGAAAGTTATAGTCCAAATACGCTTTCACGCAACCTTTTCTTTAGGCATGTTCAACTAACAATTGGAAAGAGCTTCTTTGAAGTGCATTGTGCATGTACCTGTTACATTCTATTTATAGTGTTTAGCTTTTTGGGCTTAGGTTGCATAATTCAAAGGTTTACCAAATATCATCATCCTCTATAATTTAAAAATAAATAATTATATATGAATTTTTTTAGCAATTTTTACACACACTCATAATTATCACCATTATCTTTATTATATTTAATCAAAAAAGTTTAAATAATTTATTAAATTATCTTTTACAAATAAGATAATTATATAAAATTTTTTAACAATTTGTACGCACAATCAAAATTAATTATGAAAGATAATTTATTAAAGATAATACCAAAGATAATTATTATTTGATAAATAATTCATTATATGATATTATTTATGAAAAATATCAACAATCTATTAAAAATAATAAGTTACATATTAATGGTGCTATCAAAGATATAAAATTATCTTTTTAATATATAAATTATGATAGTACTTAAAAATTACTAAAACATTGACATAATTATATTTTTTCTAAAAGATAATTTAATAGATTATTTAAATTTTTTTTATTAAAGATAATAACGGTAATAATGATTGTGCATAAAAATTTCTAAAAAATTGATATAATTATCTTTTTTGTAAAAAATAATTTAATAGATAAACCTTGTTTATTAAATATAAAAAAGATAATTATAATAATATCTAAAAATTGCTAAAATATTTTATATTATTATCTTTTTATAAAAGATAATTTAATAGATTATTTAAACTTTGTTGATAAAATATAATAAAGATTATTAAAGATATAATTATCAGATTATTTAATAATTATCTTCATAATAAAGATAATAATTATAAAAAAACATAATTTATGGAAATATTATGATAGCAAACAAGATAATAATCTATTAAATTATGATATCTATCATTATGATAGTACAATCAAACTAGACACACATTTTTTTAATAGTACCTACAAATTGTTAAAAAATAAATTTTGTAAATAAATTATTATGATTATGATAATAACAATTATATAAATAACGATAATTATGATAACGGTAATTACAACCCTTCTTTCATGGTAAATTTGTTGGCTTTACTTATTACTACTTTAAAAGTCACATAAACATAAAGTCATGATTGAATGCAGTATAAAAATCTTTTACACTGACAGTGCATACCAATTAAACTCTTTATATAATTATATATTTTATAAAAGACAATTTAATAGATTATTTAAACTTTTTTTATTAAAGATAATAACGGTAATTATGATTGTGTGTACAAATTGCTAAAAAATTTGATATAATTATCTTCTTTGTAAAAGATAATTTAATAGATTATTTAAAATATTTTGATTAAAAAGAGAATTATGATAGTACCTACAAATTATTAAAAGATTTGATATTATTATCTTCTTTATAAAAGATAATTTAATAGATTGTTTAAACTTTATTGATTGAATATAATAAAGATAATTATGATAGTACCTACAAATTTCTAAAAAATTTGATATTATTATCTTCTTTATAAAAGATAATTTAATAGATTATTTAAACTTTTTATTAAAGTTTAATAACGGTAATTATGATTGTGCATACAAATTGCTAAAAAATTTGACATAATTATCTTCTTTATAAAAGATAATTTAATAGATTATTTAATTTTTTTATTAAAAATAATAACGATAATTATTATTGAACATATAAATTACTAAAATATTTAATGTTATTATCTTCTTTGTAAAAGATAATTATAAAGAACGGTACTTACAAATTAACATTATCTTTAATAGAAGATAATAATTTAAATTATTTTTTATCAAATCCAAGAAGATAATAATATTATAATTAGCTAAATAAAAGTATCATAATTATCTTTATAATATTTAATCAAAAAATTTAAATAATGTATTAGATTATCTAAATATTATAATCAAATTGGCTTAAATTTTAATAGATTATGAAATCGTGATAATTTTATATATTTATGATAAATATAACGGTAATTTGATATTTTGCTATCATAATGCAAAGAAATTTGTGATATCTTTATAATTATTAGCAATCATATAGTCTATTAATTTAAATAACCGTAATATGAAGATAGTTAAGATAATATTAAACTTTGATAGGGTAATTTATCAAAGTTTAATATTATAAACCAAGTATCTTATAATTATCTTGTCAATAAGATTACAATGTCTTGTTCATAATTATTAAAGATATAATTCCGTACAAATTGTGCGTTAATCAACAAAGAAGATAATTGAAATTTATGATACCATTATATTTGCATCTAATAAATTGTTAAATCACAATTTATTGTCTTTCTATGATGGTACTTTAATTTATTAAATTAATCTAAAGACAAGATAATTATTAATAATTATGTTTGTAAAAGATAATTACCTATTATTAGATCATAAAGTGTATTAACAGTACCGTTACCCATTCAATTATTAAATCATCATAATTATTAAATTATTTTTTACAAGATAATAATATAAAATCATTTAGCATTTATAAGTACTATCATAATTATCTTTATTAGATTTGATCAATAAAATTTAAATAATTTATTAAATTATCTTTTAGAGAGAATAAATTTTCTTTATTTAAATTTCCTTTTAAATAATTTATCATAATTATATAATTTTTTTTAGCAATTTATAGATACTATCATAATTATTATAACGATAATTATCATAATTATAATAATAATTATGATAATTTAAAACTATAGGATGAGTAGATAATAATTTGGTAGATTATAATAGTATATTATAATGTGTTATGATAATCTATTATTTAACGGTCTAATATAGACATATTTGTACCAACATAACTATAATAATTTATGACGGTTACAAAGAATAAATTATTATAATAATTACCCTTTATACCATTATTGATATAAATTACCTTCGTTAGGTTATTTTTTTTAAAAGATAATTTAATATTTAAAAGATAATTTAATAAAGATATTATCATCTATTTACTTGATGTGATGGTAAAATGCATTTTATTATATAAATTTGATATTACAATCTATCATAATACCTTTATGATATAATTGTATATTATGATAATTTATTGCTAAAAGATTATTATGCCTTTTGATGATAATTTATAGTAATTGCTATATCAAATACGAATAACATATAAGATTATGTTTATCATAAATAATTTATTACGATAGACTGTTATACGATAATCCTACATATCATAAAATTATGATCGTTAAACGATAATAAGATCTGATATTTGATAGGTATTATGACAGTAAACAATGACTATGTTATTAAGATCAATTATGATTATGATATTATTATGATAATTCGTCTTAAATAATAAAGAGATTTATCATATTAATCAAATATGATAAATATCATAATTATTTATCATATTTGATTAATATGATAATGATTATGATATATGTCATCTTAATGAATATGATCATAACTATTCAAGATAGTAATTTATCTAATAAAGTTTGATATTATCATATATCCTTAATATTTATGATAGATATATATTTATTGTATTAGGCATATAGATATTATTCTTTTTTTTATTAAAGAAGAAAATAGATTATATCTAATTTATGATATTTTATCATTATATGATTATATCAAAATTATTGTAGATTATACATAATTAAATCTATGTTAATCTATATTTGATATCATTATTTATGATCGGCATAATACTAGTATATATTATCAAAATATGATGATTAATTTATCATGATAATTAGGTATCATGATAATGATGTATTCATATCATATGACAATTTATACAATTATCCTTGATATATCTACGGTAATTGGTAGTTATCATGATTATAATTATAATCAATTATAATCATGATAACTACCAAATTAAATAATTATCATATAAACATATGATAATTTAACATAATCAATTATAAAATAATTTGACTTATCTATTAAATATATTTATATGAAGGAATCATGTAAATATCATAATCTATTATGATATTATCTTCATTCTATAACTTATTATTTGCTAATAAAAGATCATAATCTACAAATTAAACGCTATATGATAATAAAAATATGTATAGATATTTATACAGTTAATAGCATATTAGATATTTTAATAGTGATGATATATATCATAGTTATGATATGTAATATATGATAATTAGACTTATTGAAGTTATGAAAACATATATGATCATATATAATTTTTGTAATAATTTATAATGGTTGTCATTTTATTTATGATAATTAGGATACTAACAAATCATAATATGACAAGTATACCTTTTTATGGTAATAGTTATCAATCATGATAAATTATAATTACATATTATTTAAAATTATAGAATAAAATATTTTCTCCCATTGTGATTATTCTATGATTATATCAATTAATCTATAATTACCTATTACCATTTCTATTCCCATCAGTGACAATTTGCTAATATAATAGGTTATAATTGATAAATAATACTATCATTTATTGTTGTACAAATATGTATAATTTTCAATTATCTATTAAAGACTATATCACGTAATAATATAAAATTTATAATATTTATAAATTATAAATTTATAGTAATTAATTTACAATACATTATCGTAATTAACAAATATAATGACTATATTTGTTTATGATAAACAAAAAAATATGATTTATATTTTTAAATAATTATGATTATTTAATGATATCTACGGTCAATTTGTACATAACATATGCGTATCAATTATGCATCAATTAATGATAGTATCTATACGGTAATTATATCAAATTTGTAGATAAACTGAATATATGTTGGAATATAATGACTTAAATAATCCTATTATCCTTTATATAAAGATAATAATAATCTATTATGTTTAAATAATGACTATAATTATCTTACAACAATTATAATTTGAAAAAGGTTATTGTCATAGTTATCATAATTTATCTTTATGCTAAGGATATATGATAATCTTTATTTGTTATAATTATTTTCTGATAAACGGTTACCTATTCTGATATAAGAAGATAATTCTGTTGATAACTTTTATAATAGATTTGTTTTTGTATTGACTTCGGTTGAGCTACGTCTTCTGCTGCTCTCCGCTCCGAGGTCTTATGCCGAACAGGTAAGAACCTGCGGAAAGAACTCCAATGCTCAACTCAATGAGAGTTCGGTTTGGAGTAAGGAAGACAAGTAATAATGGTATGTTAATGCTTACTGTTTACCTCGATACATGTTATCTATTTATAGGGGTGGACTAAGCCTTTACCTGTTGGGCCTCATCTAATCAACCTAACTTTAGGTAATATGGTCTTGATGTTGATTTCTGGCTAAGAATCACGATTTGTGCTAATTGAACTTGATCCACTGTAAGCCGAATACCTATGGTCGAATATGATATCTGACCTGAGCCACGTGTTGAGGCTGAGGTCCCTGCATATAGTTATTGAGACTTCGGCTAAGGCTGAAGTGTGCCTATCATGTTCACTTGCTCCCAGCTTCGGTCACGGCGAAACAAGAACCGAAGTTTCAAGAAACTCAAAGAAAAGAGAAGTGGAATGTCAGGGATCTCAAATAAGGTAGAAGTATTTTGTGGGTTGCGCAAGGGGCGAAAGGGCGGGAAGTTAAAAAGGTGAGAGATCTCGACCGTCGCTGAAGAAGAAAGGGTAGGGAGCTGAAAGGGCGTGAGATCTAGGTCGTTGATCTAGGTCGTTGATCTGGAGAGACTTGGACAGTGAGTAATATCATTTACAAATTAGCACTGGAGGGGCTGAGAATCACCCCATATAACTATTAAGATTTATCTTCATTAATTAAACTATAATAGATTAAAGAATCGATAATATCATTTACAAATAAGCTATCAGTTGAAGATAATAATAGATTTATTAATATCATAACTAAATGATCTGATTTGTACCAATTATAATAATAATAATATCTATCAAACTTTAAATTATGAGCAAAAGATAATAGTTAACATTTGATAGTTTAAATATAATGGACGGTAATTATACGATAAAAATTATTGTGCATTAAATAATAATCATGGTACAATAGTAAAATAATCATGATAATGGATGTATCATTATCATAGGTACAAATTTGATAATTTTTTAACTATCATATAATAATAATGATTGGTAGTTATTATTTGATAAATAGATAATTATCGCAAATTATTATAATGTATAAACTGTATCTTTTGATAATCAAATATAGGGTTTATGCATTATAATAAAAAACCAACTATATCTTTAATTTACGTCATCAAATATATTTTTTGTTTGGTGATAAGTTATGATAAATTTGCGAAAAGTTTTCATAATAGATCAAAGAATCATAATAAAGATAATCAAAGTTTAAAAACCGTATATTTGATAATTATATTGCTAAAAAATTTGGACCTACATAATTTGTGATTACATGATAAAATTTATAATAGATTGCACGTTATAAATTATCAAATCACAGGTACAAATTTAAAACTTCAAACAAATTTATAATAAAAAAATTTTTACGCACAATCATAATTATCGTTATTATATTTAATAAAAAATTTTAAATAATCTATTAAATTACCCTTTACAAAGAAGGTAATTATAGAAAAGTTTAAATTATGTTATTAAAGATAATAATGGTAATTATGACAGGCTTCCACGATCCACTGAGGTGTCGCTTTGATTGGTGTATCACTTTCCTGTCATTCGTTATGACAGGGCTGGAGTTTTGTTCTTTATGAATAAATTTTGCTTTCATTAAAAAACAGAGGAAAATAATCACGGTAATTATGATTGTACATACAAATTGCTAAAAAATACTATTATATTCTTTGTAAAAGATAATTTAATAGATTATTTAAAGTTTCTTTATTAAAGAATTATGATTTTTCCTGCTACTTGCTAAAAAATTTGATATAATTATGCTCTTTGTAAAAGATAATTTAATAGATTATTTAATCTTTTTTAATTAAAGATAATAACGATAATTATGATTGTATGTACAAATTACTAAAAAAATTGATATAATTATCATTTTTGTAAAAGATAATTTAATACATTATTTAAACTTTTTTTATTAAAGAAAATAACGGTAACTATCATTGTGCCTACAAATTATTAAAAAATTTGATATAATTATCTTCTTTGTAAAACATAATTTAATAGATGATTTAAATTTTTTTATAAATATAATAACGTAAATTATGGTTGTGTGTACAAATTGGTAATTATGATTCTGCGTGCAAATTGCTAAAAAATTTGATATAATTATCATCTTTCTGAAATATAATTTAATAGATTATTTAAACTTTTATAATTAAAGATAATAACGGCAATTACGATTGTTCATATAAATTTCTGAAAAAATGATATAATTATCTTCTTTGTAAAAGATAATTTAATAAATTATTGAAACTTTTTTTATTAAAGATAATAACGGTAATTATGACAGGCTGCTACGATCCATTGAGATTCAGTCCTCGTTGCTTTGATTCGTATCACCTCCTTGTTATTCCTTATGACGGGTTAAAGTTCTATTCTTTAGGAATAAATTTTGCTTTCATTCAGAAAAAAAAGAAGATAATAATGGTAATTTTGATTGTGCATATAAATTGCTAAAAAAATTTATATTATTTTCTTTTTTGTAAGAGATAATTTAATAGATTATTTAAACCTTTTTTATTAAAGATAATAACGGTAATCATCATTGTGCCTGCAAATTGTGAAAGAATTTGAAATGATTACCCGTTTTGTAAAAGATAATTTAATAGATTATTTAAACTTTTTTTATTAAAGATACTAACGGTAACTACCATTGTGCCTACAAAAAATTCTAAAAAAATTGGTATAATTATGTACTTTGTAAAAGATAATTTAATAGATTATTTAAACTTTTTTTTATAGATAATAATGATAATTATGATTGTGCATACGATGAAATTTTTTTATAATTATCTTCTTTCTAAAGGATAATTTAATAGATTAATTAAAATTTGTTATTAAATATAATAACGGAAATTATGATTGTGCATCCAAATTGGTAAAAAATTTGATATAATTATCTTCTTTGTAAAAGATAATTTAATAGTTTATTTAAATTTTTAATTAAAGATAATAATGGTAATTATGCAGGCTACCAGAATCCACTAAAGTTCAGTCCTTGTCGCTTTGATTTGTCTATCACCTTCCATGTCATTCCTTATGACAGGCTGAGGTTGTGTTCTTTATGAATGAATTTTGCTTTCATTAAAAAAAAAGCTAATAACTGTAATTTTGATTGTGCGTACAAATTTCTAAAAAAATTGATATAATTATTTTCTTTGTGAAACATAATTAATGGATTATTTAAACTTTTTCTAATAAAAATAATAACGGTAACTATAGTGTGCCTACAATTTAATAAAACATTAGATATAATTATCTTCTTTATAAAAGATAATTTAATAGTAATAGTAATCATGACACGCTACCACAATCCACTGAGATTAAGTCTTTGTCTCTTTGATTTGTGCATCACCTCCTACCTCCTGGCCATTCCTTATGACAGGCTGAAGTTCTATTCTTTATGAATAAATTTTGCTTTTATTCAGAAAAAAAAGAAGATAATAACAGTAATTATGATTGTCCATACAAATTTTTTAAAAAAATGTATATGATTATCTTCTTTGTAAAAGATAATTTAAATTTTTTTATTAAAGATAGTAACGGTAATTATGAGAGGCTGCCACGATCCAAGTAGATTCAACCCTTGTCGATTTGATTCGTGTATCACCCTTCTTGTCATTCCTAACGACAGGCTAAAGTTCTGTTCTTTATGAATAAATTTTTTATTTCATTAAAAAAACAAGAAGATAATAACGGTAATATTATGATTGTGCATACAAATTGCTAACAAAATTTATATTATTATCTTCTTTATCAAAGATAATTTAATAGATTAGTTAAACTTTTTTTTTAAATATATAACGATAATTCTAATTGTGCATAAAAATTCCTAAAAAAAATTATATTATTATCTTTGTAAAAGATAATTTAATAGATTATTTAAATTTTTTTATTAAAGAAAATAAATGTAACTATCATGGTGCCTATAAATTGCTAAAAAATTTTGATATAATTATCTTCTTTGTAAAAGATAATTTAATAGATTATTTAAAATTTGATTATAAATATAATAATGTAAATTATGGCTGTGCGTACAAATTGGTAAAAAATTTATATAATTTTCTTCTTTATAAAAGATAATTTAATGGATTATCTAAACTTTTTTTATTAAAGATAATAAAGGTAATGATCATTGTGTGTACAAATTGCTAACAAACTTGATATAATTATCTTCTTTGTAAAAGATAGTTTAATATTTTATTTAAACTTTTTTATTAAAGATAATAACGGTAATTATGAGAGGTACCACCATCCAATGAGATTCAGCCCTTGTTGGTTTGATTCATGTATCACCCTCTTTGTCATTCTTTGTGACAGGTGAAGTTTTGGTCTTTATGAATAAATTTTTCTTTCATTAAAAAAATAATAATGATAATTATGATTGTGTGTGAAAATTGCTGCAAAATTTGATATAATTATCATATTTCTGAAACATAATTAAATAGATTATTTAAGCTTTTTTTATTGTAGATAATAATGGTAACTATATTGTTCCTACAAATTACAAAAATTTGATATAATTATCTTCCTTGTAAAAGATAATTTCATAGATTATTTATAATTTTTTTATGAAAGATAATAACAGTAATCATGACATACTGTCACGATCCTTGTCATTTTGATTCAACGCTTGTCGTTTTGATTCGTGTTTCACCTCCTTGTCATTCCTTATGACAAGGTGAGGTTTTGTTCTTTCTGACTAAATTTTGCTGTCATTCAGGAAAAAAAAAGAAAATAATAACAGTAATTATGATTGTGCATAAAAATTGCTAAAAAATTTTATATTATTATCCTCTTTGTAAAAGATAATTTAATAGATTATTCAATTTTTTTTAGTTAAAGATAATAACGGTAATTATGATTTATGTACAAATTACTAAAAAAGTTGATATAATTATCAATTTTGTAAAAGATAATTAATACATTATTTAAATTTTTTATTAAATAAAATAACGGTAAGTATCATGGTGCTTACAAATTGCTAAAAAATTTGATATAATTATCTTCTTTGTAAAAGATAATTTAATAGATTATTTTAAATTTTTTTTATAAATATAATAGAGTAAATTATGATTGTGCATACAAATTGGTAAAAAATTTGATATAATTATCTTCTTTGTAAAAGATAATTTAATAGATTATTTGAACTTTTTTTATTAAAGATAATCAAGGCAACTGAGATTCAGCCCTTGTTGCTTTGATTCATGTATCACCCTCTTTGTCATTCCTTATGACAGGCTGAAGGTCTGGTCTTTATGAATAAATTTTTGTTTCGTTAAAAAAAAATAATAACAATAATTATGATTGTGCATTTAAATTGCTAAAAAATTTGATATAATTATCATATTTCTAAAGCATTATTTAATAGATTATTTAAACTTTTATGACTAAAGATAATAAGGGTAATTATGATTGTGGGTATAAATTCCTGAAAAAGTTGATATAAGTATCTTCTTTGTAAAAGATAATTTAATAGATTATTTAAACTTTTTTTATTAAGGATAATAATGAAAATGATGACAGGTTGCAACGATCCACTGAGATTTAGCCCTTATCGCTTTGATTTGTCTATCACCTTCCCGTTATGGCTAATGACAGGCTGAGGTTCTGTTCTTTATCAATAAATTTTGCTTTCATTCAGAAAAAAGAAGAAGATAATAGCGGTAATTATGATTGTATGTTAAAATTACTAAAAAAATTGATATAATGATCATTTTTGTAAAAGATAATTTAATAAATTATTTTAAATTTTTTTTATTAAAAAAATAACGGTAAATATCATTGTGCTTAGAAATTGGTAAAAAATTTTATATAATTATCTTCTTTGTAAAAGATAATTTAAATTTTTTTTTATAAATTTAAGAACAAAAATTATAATTGTGCGTTCAAATTGGTAAAAAAATTTATATAATTGTCTTGTTAGTAAAAGATGATTTAATATATTATTTAAAATTTTTTCATTAAAGATAATAACAATAATTATGAGAGGTGCCACCATCCACTGAGATTCAAAACTTGTCGCTTTGATTCATGTATCACCCTCTTTGTAATTCCTTATGACAGGCTGAAGTTCTGGTGTTTATGAATAAATTTTTCTTTTATTAAAAAAAATAATAATTGTACTCATGTTTATGTGCAAAAATTACAACAAAAATTGATATAATTATCATCTTTCTAAAAGATAATTTAATAGATTATTTAAACTTTTATCATTTAAAATAATAACGGTAATTATGATTATGCATATAAATTGCTGAAAAAATTGATATAATTATCTTCTTGGTAAAAGATAATTTAATAGATTATTGAAAACTTTTTTATTAAAGATAATAATGGTAATTATGACAGGCTACCACGATCCACTGAGATTTAGCTCTTCTCGCTTCGATTTGTGTATCACTTCTGTGTGATTCCTTATGACAGGGTGAAATTCTATTCTTTATGAATAAATGTTGTTTCATTCAGAAAAAAAGAAGATAATAATGATAATTATGATTGTGGATGCAAATTGCGAAAAAATTTTATATTATTATTTCTTTATAAAAGATAATTTAATAGATTATTTAAACTTTTTTATCATAGATAATAATGATAATTATGATTGTGCGTACAAATTGCTAGAAATTTGTTATCAATATCTTCTTTCTAAAGGATAATTTAATAGATTTTTTAAACTTTTTTGCTTTTATTAAAAAAATAATAACCATACTTATAATTGTGCGTGCAAATTGCTTAAAAAAATTAGATATAATTATCATATTTTTGAAAGATAATTTAATATATTATTTAAAATTTTATAATTAAAGATAATAATGGTAATTATAATTGTGCATATAAATTACTGAACGAATTGATATAATTATCTTTTGGTAAAACATAATTTAATAGATTATTGAAACTTTTTTTATTAAAGATAATAACAATAATTACGACAGGTTGGCATGATCCACTTAGATTCAACCCTTCTAGCTTTGATTTGTCTCTCACCTCCCTGTTATTCCTTATGACAGGCTGAAGTTCTGTGTTTTATGAATAAATGTTGCTTTAATTAAAAAAAAGAAGATAATAACAATAATTTTGATCGTGCGTAAAAGTTGCTAAAAAATTTTATATTATTATCTTCTATATAAGAGATAATTTAATAGATTATTAAAAAAAATTTTATTAAAGATAATAACAGTAACTATTGTTGTGCCTACAAATTGCTAAAGAATTTCATATGATTATCTTCTTTGTAAAGGAAATTTAATAGATTATTTAAACTTTTATTATTAAAGATATTAACGGTAACTATCAATTAGCCTACAAAAAATTGTAAGAAAATTGGTAAAATTATGATCTCTGTAAAAGATAATTTAATAGATTAGTTAAACTTTTTTATTATATTTAATAATGATAATTATGACTGTGCATACAAATTACTGAAATTTTTGTTATAATTATCTTCTTTCTAAAGGATAATTTAATCAATTATTTAAAATTTTTACTAAAGATAATAATGGTAATTATGACAGGTTACCACAATATACTGAGGTTTAGCCCTTGTCGTTTTCATTCGTGTATCACCCTCCTTGTCATTCCTTGTGATAGGTGGAACTTCTATTCTTTATGAATAAATTTTGCCTTCATTAAAAAAAAAAAAACTTAATTATGATTGTCCGCACAAATTGGTAAAAAAATTGACAAAATTATCATCTTTGTAGAAGATAATTTAATAGATTATTTAAACTTTTTTTATTAAAGATAATAATGATAATTATGATTGTGTAATAACGGTAATTATGATTGTGTGTACAAATTGGTAAAAAAATTATATAATTATCTTCTTTGTAAAAGATAATTTAATAAATTATTTAAAATTTTTTCATGAAAGATTATAACGGTAATTATGATAGGTTTCCATGATTCATTGAAATTCTTCCCTTGTCGCTTTGATTCATGTATCACTCTCCCTGCCATTCCTTATGAGAGGTTGAAGTTTTGTACTTTATAATTAAATTTTGTTTTTATTAAAAGAAAGAAGATAATAGTAGTAATTATGATTGTGCTTAGAAATTGTTAAAAAATATTATATTATTATCTTCTTTGTAGAAGATAATTTTATATATTATTTAAACTTCTTTATTAAAGATAATAATGATCATTATGACTGTGTGTAAAAATTGCTAAAGAATTTATATAATTACCTTCTTTGTAAAGGATAATTTAATAGATTATTTAAATTTTTTTATTAAATATAATATCAGTAATTATGAATGTGCACAAATCGGTAAAAAATATATATATACTATCTTCTTTGTGAAAGATAATTTCATAAATTATTATACATTTTTTAATTAAAGATAATAACGGTAATTATGATAGGGTTGACGCTTTGATTCGTGTATCTTTTTCCCTGTCATTCCTTAGAAGTTCTGTACTTTATAATTACATTTTGCTCTCATTAAAAAAAAGAAGATAATAACGGTAATTATGATTATGTGTGCAAATTGTTAAAAAAAAGTATATTATTATCTTCTTTGTAAAAGATAATTTAATAGATTATTGAAAATTTTATATTAAAGATAATAACCATAATTATTTAAACATTTTTACTAAAGATAATATGATAAATATGACTGTACGTACAATTTGCTAAAGAATGTGATATAATTACCTTCTTTGCAAAAGATAGTTTAATACATTATTTAAAATTTTTTATTAAATATAATAACGTTAATTATAATTGTGCGTACAAATTGGTAAAAAAAAATATATAACTATCTTTGTTGTAAAAGAAAATTTAATAGATTATTTAAACTTTTTTCAATAAAGATTATAACGATAATTATGATAGGCTGCCATGATCCATTAAGATTTAGCCATTGTTGCTTTGATTAGTTTATCACCCTCCTTTTCATTACTTATGGCAAGCTGAAGTTCTGTATTTTATGAATAAATTTTGCTTTCATTAAAAAAAAAAGAAGAGAATAACGGTAATTATGATTCTGCGTACAAATTATTAAAAAATTTTATATTATTATCTTTTTTGGAAAAGATAATTTTATATATTATTTAAACTATTTTATTAATGATAATAAGAATCATTATGAGTATGCTACAAATTGCTAAAGAATTTCATATAAGTACCTTATTTGTAAACGATAATTTAACAGATTATTTAAAATTTTTTATTAAATATAATAACTGCAATTCTAATTATATGTACAAATTGGTAAAAAAATTTATATAACTATCTTCTTTGTAAATCATAATTTAATAGATTATTTATACTTTTTTTATTAAATATAATAACAATAATTATGATAGGCTGCCATGATCTGTTGAGATTCAGGCTTTGTCGCTTTGATTCGTTTGTCACCCTTCCTGTCATTACCTATGACATGCTGAAGTTCTATACTTCATGAATCAATTTTTCTTTCATGAAAAAAAGAAGAAGATAATAACGATAATTATTATTATGCATAAAAATTGTTAAAAAATTTGAAATTATTATTTTTTTTGTAAAAGATAATTTAATAGATTATTTAATTAAGTTATAAGATAAGATAAAAATCTACAATTCAAATATAATCTTAAAAATATTTAAATTTCAAATATCATCATTTCTAAAAAAATCTACAATTTAAATGATGTAACTTAATTTATGGTTTGGTTATATTTGAGCAGCGTCATTGAGTCCTTGGATTGAGTGGGTTTTTTCAAATTAGAATTAACAAAGAGAAAGTAATGAGGTATTTATTACTTGACCAAATGTCATTAGAAAAAACAAGTGTTGGAAAGTGTGAGTGAAGTGTTTGGAACAAAAATATAGTATAAAGAGGTTTTTTTTTTAACTTATGATTTGCAGATAATTATCAATATGTAAAATAGGTAATTATCAATATTAGATTTGCAGATAATTATGTATTTTACATCTGCTAAAAGTTTAAATAATCTATTAAATTATCATAATTAACAACAATTATGATAATATAATAATCTTAAAATATTATTAGCAACTTCTTATCATAATTATGATATTGTTAGTACATAATCTTATTATTAGTAGATTATAAACCCTAAACCCTATAAATTATTTTACACGTATCTTTTAATATACGATTATTTATAAAAGTTTTAAAGGTATGTACTTTGTGGAGCAATTAAAAGATTATTAAAAGATATTTACCTACTATTATCAACAATGATATAAGCTACAGTTATAATAACATGATTATCAGATTTTAATGATAGTCTATTACTTTGATATTATTTAAATATCAAAGTTATTAATCTATTAACATTTGCTATTATAATTATGATAATTCGTTTTCTATGATATCTTTATAATTTGATATTATCATTAAAGATAATTAATAAATTATTTAATTTTTTTAATTAAAGATAATAACGATAATTATGATTATGCGTAGAAGATCTATTATATTTTAGCAATAAAATATAATTATCAAATTTTTTAGTAATTTGTAGGGACTATCATAATTATCTTTATTATATTTAATCAATAAAATTTAAATAATCTATTAAAGCATCTTTTATAAAGAAGATAATTATATAAAATTTTTTAGTAATTTGTAAATACTATAATAATTATTTTTATAATTAATAAACATTTATTAATCTTTGTAATTCCGTTATTATGATATTAAGATACAAATTTATCATAATTACCTTTAAATAATATATGATAGTTTAAACTCACAGTAGATCAAATTATCATTATTAAGATTTGATTATTAAATGCAATTCTGATAATTATTTATAATTTTTAATTAAATAATCCATGGTAATAATTAATAATTATATCAAATTTGCATAATAGATTAAATTGCTAATAATTATTTGATGTTGATATCAAGATAATTATGATAGGTTGTTACTAAACTGTACCTATTATAATAACAGTACCTATAACTTATTATCTTGTTTTACAATCTATTAAAGACGGCTAATTTATCCTAAAGAAAGATATTATAGGTTTACAGAGATAAATAGATTAGCATTATTATTTTTAATAAAAAAGATAATATCAAATGTTTTAGTAATTTATAAGTATTATCATGATTTTCATTATAAACTATTTAAGTTTAAAAATAAGTTATTATGTTCAATCAACAAGTTTAAATATCTATTAAATTATTTTTTATAAAAAAGATAATTATATCAAATTTTTAACAATTTAATCATAACTATGATAATATATTATCTTGTATGCAAAGATAAAAGTTAAGATATCCTAGTTATCATGATAATTATTTTGTATAAAGATAGGTATCATTGTCTATGAAATAGATATTTATTAAATAATTTAATCATCTGCGTACAAAGATTTGATATTATTGCTAACATAATTTGATCAAAACTTATTATTACAATAATCTTAATAAATACCTATCATAATTATCATAACGGTAAAAAGATGATTTATGATAATTTGTAGGTTAACCATTATGTAATTTAATAATATTTTCATATGACATCAAATTATGATTTTATATAATAGTACCTAAAAGATTACTGAGTAATATATTTGTCGTTAACTACTATAATTTAATAACTCATGTTTGATAAGATAATTTGATATAATCTTGATACTAATAAAAAATTATGATTAAGATACCGTTATTATCTTTATACTAATTATTTCTTTAAAAAATTATCTAAACTTGTGATAATTATCTCTAATAATTATATCAAATTATCTTAATAATATTATTGCTATTAATTATGATAGTTATCATAATTAATTTTCTTATATCTTTTTACCTATTTGTACCTACAAGATATTATTATTATAATTATCTTTTCTAGATCTTTAAATATCAATTATTTAAAAAAAAATCTACAAGTTATTTAAATAATTTAAAGATTATTTAAGCAACTTGTAGATCATAATTTAATAATAATTATTTTTAGTAAATAATATATTAAATTATCTTTTATAAAGAAAGTAATAATATCAAATCTTTATATCAAATTATCTTTATTAAATTATGATCAATGTTATTATCTTTATATCAAGTAGTATAATTTGTACAATACCGAATCTTAATCAATTTACCGTTATTATAATTATCTTTATCAATAATTATGATGCTTACGAAGATGTTTATGATTGTTCTATGAAATTATACCATTTTAACGTTATTTTATTTATTTCGTGATTCTGATATAGATGATAGGTTGCCATGATCCACTAAGATTGAGCCTTTGTTGCTTTGATTCGTTTATCACCCTCAATTTCATTACTTATGACAAGTTGAAGTTCTGTACTTTATGAATAAATTTTGCTTTCATTAACAAAAAACAAGATAATAACGGTAATTATGATTCTCCGTAAAAGATAATTTTATAGATTATTTAAAATTTTTTATTAAAGATAATAACAATCATTATCAGAATGCTACAAATTGCTAAAAATTTTCATATAAGTACCTTCTTTGTAAAGGATAATTTAACAGATTATTTAAAATTTTTTATTAAATATAATAACAGTAATTCTAATTATGTGTACAAATTGGTAAAAAAATTGATATAACTATCTTCTTTGTAAATCATAATTTAATAGATTATTTATACTTTTTTATTAAATATATTAACAGAAATTATGATAGGCAGCCGTGATTTGTTGAAATTCAGGCCTTGTCGCTTTGATTCGTTTGTCACTCTCCCTGTCATTACCTATGACAGGTTGAAGTTCTGTACTTCTAAATCAATTTTTCTTTCATGAAAAAAATAAGAAGATAATAACGATAATTATGGTTATGCATACAAATTGTTAAAAAATTTGATATTATTATTTTCTTTGTAAAAGATAATTTAATAGATTATTTAAATTTTTATATTATAGATAATAACGATAATAATGACTGTGTGTACAAATAGGTAAAAAATTGTATATAATTACCTTCTTTGTAAAGTATAATTTAATATATTATTTAAATTTTTTTATTAAATATAATAATGGTAATTATGATTGTGTGTATAAATTGTTAAAAAATTTTATATCGTTATTTTGCTTGTAAAAGATAATTTAATAGATTATTTAAGCTTTTTTATTAGAGATAATAATGATAATTATGACTCTGCGTACAAATTGCTAAAGAATTTGATATAATTACTTTCTTTGCAAAGGATACTTTAATACATTATTTAGAAATTTTTATTAAATATAATAATAGTAATTATGATTGTGCATACAAACTGCTAAAAGAATTGATATAACTATCTTATTTGTAAAAGATAATTTAATAGATTATTTAAACTTTTTTCATTAAAGATTACAACGGTAATTATGATAGGATGTCACGATCCACTGAGATTAATCCCTTGTCGCTTTAATTCATTTATCACGCTCCCTGTCATTACATACGATAGGCTCTCGTTCTGTGCTTTATGAATAATTTTTTCTTTCATTAAAAAAAAAGAAGATAATAACGGTAATTATGATTCTACGTAGAAAATGTTAAAAAATTTTATATTATTATTTTCTTTGAAAAAGATAATTGATAGATTATTTATACTTTTTTTATAAAAGATAATGATGATAATTATGACTATACATACAAATTGCTAAAGAATTTCATATATTACCTTCTTTGTAAAGAATAATTTAATAGATTATTTAGATTTTTTTATTAAATATAATAACAGTAATTATGATTGTGCATACAAATTGCTAAAAGAATTTATATAACTATCTTATTTGTAAAAGATAATTTAATAGATTATTTAAACTTTTTACATTAAAGATTATAATTGTAATTATGATAGGATGCCCCAATCCACCGAGATTAATCCCTTGTCGCTTTGATTCGTTTATCACGCTCCCTGTTATTACTTATGATAGTCTTTCGTTCTGTGCTTTATGAATAAATTTTTCTTTCATTAGAAAAAAGAAGATAATAACGGTAATTATGATTCTGCATACAAATTGTTAAAAAATTTTATATTATTATCTTTTTTGAAAAAGATAATTTGATTGATTATTTATACTTTTTTTATAAAAGATAATGATGATAATTAAGACTATACATACAAATTGCTAAAGAATTTCATATATTACCTTCTTTGTAAAGGATAATTTAATAGATTATTTAGAATTTTTTATTAAATATAATAACAGTAATTATGTTGTGCATACAAATTGCTAAAAGAATTGATATATCTATCTTACTTGTAAAAGATAATTTAATAGATTATTTAAACTTTTTTCATGAAAGATTATAACGGTAATTATGATAGGATGCGACGATCCACTGAGATTAATCCCTTATCGCTTTGATTCGTTTATCACGCTCCTTGTCGTTACTTATGACAGGTTGTCGTTCTGTGGTTTATGAATAAATTTTTCTTTCATTAAAAAAAAAAGAAGATAATAATGGTAATTATGATTCTGTGTAGAAATTGTTAAAAAATTTTATATTATCTTCTTTGAAAAAAGATGATTTAATATATTACTTATACTTTTTTATTAAATACAATAACGATAATTATGACTATACATACAAATTGCTAAATAATTTCATACAATTACTTTATTTGTAAAGGATAATTTAATAGATTATTTAAAATTTTTTATTAAATATAATAACGGTAATTATGATTGTGCAGAAATTGGTAAAAAAATTGATATAACTATCTTCTTTGTGAAATATAATTTAGTAGATTTTGTAAACTTTTTTTATTAAACATAATGACGGTAATGATGACAGGGTTCCACGACCCATTGAGATTCATCTGTTGTCGCTTTGATTTGTGTGTCTTTCTCCCTATCATTCCTTATGACAAGCTGAAGTTTTGTACTTTATAATTAAATTTTTCTTTCACTAAAAAAAGAAGATAATAAAGGTAATTATGATTGTGCATATAAATTGTTAAAAAGTTTTATATTATTATCTCCCTTGAAAAAGATGATTTAATAGATTATTTATACTTTTGTATTAAAGATAATAACGATAATTATGACTATACATACAAATGGCTAAAGAATTTGATATAATTATCTTCTTTGTAAAGGATAATTTAATAGATTATTTAAAATCTTTTATTAAATATAATAACGGTAATTATGATTGTGCATACAAATTGGTAAAAAAATTGATATAACTATCTTCTTTGTGAAAGATAATTTAATAGATTATTTAAATGTTTTTTATTAAAGATAATAACAGTAATTATGATATGTTTTCATTATCCACTAAGATTAATCCATTGTCACTTTGATTCATTTATCACACTCTCTGTCATTACTTATGACAGGCTGATGTTCTGTACTTTATGAATAAATTTTGCTTTCATTAAAAAAAGAAGATAATAACAGTAATTATTATCCTGCGCACAAATTGTTAAAAAATTTTATATTATTATCTTCTTTGAAAAAAGATAATTTGATAGATTATTTATACTTTTTTATAAAAGATAATGATGATAATTATGACTATGCATACAAATTTCTAAAGAATTTCATATATTACCTTCTTTGTAAAGAATAATTTAATAAATTATTTAAAATTTATTAAAATATAATAATGATAATTCTAATTGTGCGTATAAATTAGTAAAAAAATTGATATAACTATCTTCTTTGTAAAAGATAATTTAATAGATTATTTCATTAAAGATTATAACAGTAATTATGATAGGCTGCCACGATATACTGAGATTCAGCATTTGTCACTTTGATTCATTTATCACCCTCCCTTTCATTACTTATGACACACTGAAGTTCAGTGCTTTATGAATAAATTTTGCTTTCATTAAGTAAAAAAGAAGGTAATAATGGTAATTATGATTATGCGTACAAATTATTAAAAAATTTTATATTATTATCTTCTTTGTAAAAGATAATTTTATAGATTATTTAAACTTTTTTTTAAAGATAAGAACAATCATTATAAGTATGCGTACAAATTGCTAAAGAATTTCATATAAGTACCTTCTTTGTAAAGGATAATTTAATAGACTATTTAAATTTTTTTATTAAATATAATAACGGTAATTCTAATTGTGTGTACAAATTGGTAAAAAAATTTATATAACTATCTTCTTTGTAAATTATAATTTAATAGATTATTTATACTCTTTTTCTTAAATATAATAACAGTAATTATGATAGGCTGTCATGATCAGTTGAGATTCAGCCTTTGTCGCTTTGATTCGTTTATCACCCTCTTTGTCATTACTTATGACAGGCTGAAGTTGTGTACTTTATAAATAAATTTTTCTTCCATTGAAAAAAAAGAAGATAATAACGATAATTATGATTATGCATACAAATTGTTAAAAAAATTTATATTATTATTTTTATTGTAAAAGATAATTTAATAGATTATTTAAATTTTTTTATCATAGATAATAACGATAATGATGACTATGCATACAAAATGCTAAAGAATTGCATATAATTACCTTCTTCGTAAAGTATAATTTAATAGATTATTTAAATTTTTTTATTAAATATAATAATGGTAATTATGATTTGCATAAAAATTGTTAAAAATTTTATATCGTTATTTAATTTCAAATATCATCGCATGTTATAATTCAAATATAATCAAAACATCATACAAGATAAAAAATTTATAATTCAAATATAATTATAAAAAAATATTCAAATAGCATCATTCTCTATAATTCAAATATAATGAATCTTAATAAAAAATAAAAATCTAAAATTCAAATATAATCAAATTATAAATAAGATAACTTTTTTTATCATAAGTTAAGATAAATATTTAAACTTCTAATAGCATCAAAAGATAAATATTTAAATATCATCATAATTTATAATTAAAATATAATCATATCAAAAGATAAAATAAAAAAGATAAATTATAGTTGTCTGTCTTATCTTATGGTGTAAATATATTTGAAATTTTCAAAATATTAAAAATACATGCATACAAAATGCTAAAAGATTCCGTGTAATTATCCTATTTATAAAAGATTATTTAATAGAATATTCAAATATTTTTAATTAAAAATATTAAAAATACATATTATAGTTTCTAAAAAATGTTAAAAAATTTGGTATTATTATCCTATTTATGAAAGATTATTTAATAGATTATTTCAATATCTTTTATTAGAAATACTTAGGATAGTGATACAAAAGACTTAAAAATTCAATATTATAATCCTATTTAGAAATGATTATGTAATACATTATTTAAATATTTTTTATTAAAAATACTAAAAATAGTTATGATAATGCCTACAAAATGATAACAGATTTGGTGTTGTTATCCTATTTATGAAATATTATTTAAATATTTTTTATTAAAAATGTTAAAATGCATATAATAGTGCCTACAAAATGCTAAAAGATTTGGTTTATTATCCAATTTATAAAATATTATATAATAGATTATTTACATATTTTTTATTAATAATACTAAAGATACTTATGATAGTGCATACAAAATGCTAAAAAATTTGATGTTATTATCTTATTTATAAAATATTATTTAATAGATTATTTAAGTATTTTTATTAAAAATACTAAAAATCCTTATAATAGTTCCTGCAAAATGCTAAAACATTTGGTATTATTATCCTATTTAAAAAACATTATTTTATAGAACATTTAAAGATTTTTTATTAAAAATACTTATGATAGTGCATACAAAATGTTAAAAAGATTTTATATAATTCTCCTATTTATAAAAGATTATTTAATAGATTATTTAAATATTTTTTATTGAAAATACTTACGATAATGCTTACCAAATGCTGAAAGATTTGGTATTGTCATCCTATTCATAAAAGATTACTTAAAATTATTTCAATATTTTTTAATTAAAATATTAAAAATACGTATGATTATGCCTACCAAATGCTGAAAGATTTGGTATTGTCATCCGATTCATAAAAGATTACTTAAAATTATTTCAATATTTTTTAATTAAAATATTAAAAATACCTATGATTATGCCTACCAAATGCTAAAAGATTTGGTATCTTTATCCTATTGATAAAATACTATTTAAAAAATTATTTAAATATGTTTTATTAAAAAATATAAAGATACATATGATAGTGTGTACAAAATGCATGCTAATCCTTTCAGTAGACAGAGTTAGTATATAACTTGATTTCCAGTGAATCCATGAAGGTTTGGTTTTCCATGATCGTATGGAGATGCACCCTTCACCTGCATGTAAGCACAATAGCCTCTCACGAACAACAATGGTACTTTGAGAGAGCAACTCCTAGTTGCCAAATCAAGGTCTGCCTTTTTGTCCTCGAGTCAGTTTTTGGTAGAAAGTTATAGCCCAAAGACGCTTTCACGTAGCCTTTTCTTCAGGCATGTTTAGCTAACCATTGGAAAGAGCTTCTTTGAAGTGCATTGTGCCTGTACCTGTTACATTCTATTTATAGTGTTTAGCTTTTTGGGCTTGGGTTGCATAATTCAAAGGTTTACCAAATATCATTATCTCTATAATTTAAAAAGAAATAATTATATCAATATTTTTAGCAATTTGTACGCACAATAATAATTATCACCATTATCTCTATTATATTTAATCAATAAAGTTTAAATAATCTATTAAATTATCTTTTACAAACAAGATAATTATTCAAATTTTTTAACAATTTGTACGCACAATCAAAATTAATTATGAAAGATAATTTATTAAAGATAATAACAAAGATAATTATTATTTGATAAATAATTCATTATATGATATTATTTATGAAAAATATCAACAACCTATTAAAAATAATAAATTACATATTAATGGTGCTATCAAAGATATAAAATTATTTTTTTAATCTATAAATTATGATAGTACTTAAAAATTGCTAAAAAATTGACATAATTATATTTTTTGTTAAAGATAATTTAATATGTTATTTAAACTTTTTTATTAAAGATAATAACAGTAATTATAGTTGTGCATACAAATTGCTAAAAGATTGATATAATTATGTTTTTTGTAAAAGATAATTTAATAGATTATATTAAATTTCTTTATGAAAGATCATAATGGTAACTATCATTTTTTTAAATCTATAAATTATGATAGTACTTAAAAATTGCTAAAAAATTGACATGATTATATTTTTTGTAAAAAGTAATTTAATAGATTATTTAAACTTTTTTTATTAAAGATAATAATGGTAATTATGATTGTGCGTACAAATTGCTAAAAAATTGATATAATTATCTTCTTTGTAAAAGATAATTTAAACTTTGTTTATTAAATATAATAAAGACAATTACAATAATATATAAAAATTGCTAAAATATTTTATATTATTATCTTTTTATAAAAGATAATTTAATAGATTATTTAAACTTTGTTGATTAAATATAATAAAGATAATTATGATAGTACCTACAAATTGCTAAAAAAGTTTATATAGTTATCTTGTTTGTAAAAGGTAATTTAATGGATTACTTAAACTTTATTGATTAAATATAATAAATATAATCATGATATTACCTACAAATTTCTAGAAGATTTGATATTATTATCTACTTTATAAAAGATTATTTAAATTTTTTTTTATTAAAGATAATAACGATAATTTTGATTGTACTGCAAAATAATAATTATGATAATTACAAAGATAATTACTTGCTAAAGATTAAAATTATACCAATAATAATTATCTAAATGATAGTTGTAGGTACGAATGTGCGTACCGTTATTTATAGCAAAAAAATATTATGATTTCACAATCTTTAATAAAGAAGTCATATCATTATGATCTTTATAACTGTCGATCAATAGATATTAATAATAAATCTAATTGATAATTTAATGCCTATTATATTAAAAAAAATTATTTAATATTATTATCCATAAAAATTATTATTCAAAGAATTATACAGATTATCAAATTATCTGATACTAATTATCTTTGTAGTTTCTTATAATAATCATAGTACCATTAAATAAAGAAAATAAAGACATTGTTAAATATAATAAAGATAATTATGATAGTACTACAAATGCTAAAAAATTTGATATAATTATCTTGTTTGTAAAAGATAATTTAATAGATTACTTAAACTTTTTTTATTAAATATAATAAAGATAATTATGATAGTATCTGCAAATTGCTAAAAAAATTTATATAATTATCTTATTTGTAAAAAATAATTAATAGATTATTTAAACTTTGTTGATAAAATATAACAAAGATTATTGAAGATATAATTATCTGATTATTTAATAATTATCTTCATAATAAAGATAATAATTATAAAACTTAGTTTATCGAACAATTATGATAGCAAACAAGATAATAATCTATTAAATTATGATATGTATCATTATCATAGTACAATCAAAGTAGACACTAGCTTTTCAATAGTATCTACAAATTGCTAAAAAATAAATTTTGTAAATAAATTATTATGATTATGATAATAACAATTATATAAATAAAGGTAATTATGATAAAGGTAATTGTAATTTGATAGTCTACGTATATTATTTTTATAATTATATACAAATTATAAAGATAAAAGAATAATTTTGCAGCGGTAATATTTTTCCGTATAATTATTAAAAATTTGATATAATTATCAATTATGATTATCTTATGATATAATTATCAAAATTAAAAGTGACAATAATTGATAGTAAAGATAATTAGATTGTAACTTTGTCATTATGATATTATAAGATAATCAAACTTCTATAATAAATTATAATACTTATTATAATTTACTATAATTAACAAATAATTTGATAAAATGTTATTTTATTATGATAATCTATTTGATTATATAATTATCTTTGTATTAAGTAGCAATTTGAAATTATGTTATTATGATATCATAAAAGATAGCTTATTAATAAGAAGATAATTTACTGTTAAGTACAAAGAAGATATTTAATAAAAGATAATTTAATAGATTATTTATTATCATTCAAACTAGTTATCAAAGATAATAATCTATTAGTAGATAATTTAAACTTTTATTAAGATATCTTCTAAATAATTATGATTGGTATATACCCATAGATTAATATGATAATTATCTATTATGCCCTGAATAGTATATATTGATCATAATTTTCTTGATTATTAGAAATCGTAATAATTTATAAATAATAATAAATAATTATAATAATGCCAACAAAGAAGAAAATTTTTTATCTATTGAATTATCTATTAAATAATAATAAATAATTATAATAATTATCGTTATTACCATAATAAGGTAATATCAATAAATAATTAAATATAATAAAGATAATTATGATAACACTATAAATTGATAAAAGATTTAATATCATTATTTTTATTATAAAAAACAATTTAATAGATTATTTAAACTTTGTTGATTAAATATAATAAAGATAATTATGATAGTATTTATAAATCACTAAAATATTTTATATAAAAGTTTAATTGGTATACACTGTCAATGTAAAGATTTTTTACACTGACATTCAATTATAACCATTCTTTCATTACTACTTTGTTGACTTTACTCATTACTACTTTAAAAGTCATATAAATGAAAAGTCATGATTGAATCTTAATGTAAAAATCTTTTACACTAACAGTGTATATCAATTAAACTCTTTATATAATTATCTTTTTTATAAAAGATAATTTAATAGATTATTTAAACTTTTTTTATTAAAGATAATAACGGTAATTATGATTGTGCGTACAAATTGCTAAAAAATTTGATATAATTATCTTCTTTATAAAAGATAATTTAATATATTATTAAAATTTGTTGATTAAATATAATAAAGATAATTATGATAGTACCTACAAATTATTAAAAGATTTGATATTATTATCTTCATTATAAAAGATAATTAATAGATTATTTAAACTTTTTTATTAAAGATAATAATGGTAATTATGATTGTGCGTACAAATTGTTAAAAAATTTGACATAATTATTTTCTTTGTAAAATATAATTTAATAGATTATTTAAACCTTTTTTATTAAAGATAATAACGATAATTATTATTATATGTATAAATTTCTGAAATATTTAATATTATTATCTTCTTTATAAAAGATAATTATAAAGAACGGTTCTTATAAATTACCATTATCTTTAATAAAAGATAATAATTTAAATTATCTTTTATCAAATCCAAGAAGATAATAATATTATAATTAGCTAAATAACAGTATTATAATTATCTTTATAATATTTAATCAACAAAATTTAAATAATGTATTAGATTATCTAAATATTATAATCAAATTGGATAAATATACGGTAATTTGATATTTTTCTATCATAATGCAAAGAAATTTGTGATATCTTTATAATTGTTAGCAATCATATAATCTATTAATTTAAATAACCGTAATATGAATATAGTTAAGGTAATATTAAACTTTGATAGGGTAATTTATCGAAGTTTAATATTATAAACCGACTATCTTATAATTAGGATGTAATACCTACAATAATTATAAAATATATTTGATTGACGTACAAATTGTAATAAAATTATCTTGTTAATATGATTACAATTGCTTCTTCATAATTATTAAAGATATAATTCCGTACAAATTGTGGTTAATCAACAAAGATAGGTTAATTATCTTCATAATTTAATCAACAAAGAAGATAATTAAAATTTATGATATGATTATATTTGGATCTAATAAATTGTTAAATGACAATTTATTGTCTTTCTATGATGGTACTTTAATTTATTAAATTAATCTAAAGACAAGATAATTATTAATAATTATCTTTGTAAAAGATAATTACCTATTATTTAATATTAATAATACAGTTACCCATTCAATTAATAAATAATCATAACTATTAAATTATTTTTTACAAAAAAGATAATAATATAAAATCTTTTAGCATTTATATGTACTATCATAATTATCTTTATTATATTTAATCAATAAAATTTAAATAATTTATTAAATTATCTTTTAGTAACAAATTTTCTTTATTTAAATTTCCTTTTAAATAATTTATCATAATTATATAATTTTTTAAAGTAATTTATAGGTATTATCATAATTATTATAACGATAATTATCATAATTGTAATAATAATTATAATTTAAAACTATAGGATGAGTAGATAATAATTTGGTAGATTATAATGTATATTATAATGTGGTATGATAATCTATTATTTAACGGTTTAAAAGAGAAATATTTGTAGCAACATAACTATAATAATTCATGACGGTTACAAAGAATAAATGATTATTATAATTGCCTTTATATCATTATTGATATAAATTACCTTCGTTAGGTTATTTTTTTAAAACAATAATTTAATAAAGATATTATCATCTATTTACTTGATGTGATTGTAAAATGCATTTTATTATATAAATTTGATAGTACAATCATGATTTATCTTATCTATTAAATATATTTATATGAAGGAATCATATAAATATCATAATCTATTATGATATTATCTTCATGCTAATATCATAATATATCTTCATATAAATTTTGCTTTTATTAAAAAAAAAAATAACGGTAATTATGATGATGTGTACAAATTGTTAAAAAAATTATATTAATATCTTATTTGTAAAAGATAATTAAATAGATTATCTATACTTTTTTCTTAAAGATAATAAGGATAATTAGGATTGTACGTACAGATTGATAAAAAAACTGTTATAATTATCTTCCTTGTAAAAGATAATTTAATGGATTATTTAAATGTTTTTTACTAAAGATAATAACGGCAATTATAATAGGCTACCATGATCCACTGATATTCAACCCTTGTCGCTTTTATTCATTCATCATCCTCCCTATCATTACTTATGACAGGTAGCGTGACAGTAATAACCATTATTTAAACTATTTTGTAGTAGTTTTAGTTTAAATTGATACTTTGTTAGTAATAACCATTATTTAAACTATTTTGTAGTAGTTTTAGTTTAAATTGATACTTTGTTACTATTATATTTAACGGTGCTATCATCATGTATATCTCTTCATCTTCTTAGCTTGTATTCAAAACTTTGTTTATTGAATATAATAATATATTTTTGTTTATGAAGGATAATTTAATAAATTATTTAAATTTTATTGATTAAATATAATAAAGATAATTAATGATAGTACTTAAAATTGTTAAAATATTTATATTATTATCTTTTTTTATAAAAGATAATTTAATAGATTATTTAAATTTTTTTATTAAAAATAACAACAAAAATTATGATTGTGCAAATTGCTTAGAAATTATAATCTATTAAAATTCCTTCTTTTTGAATCTATTTAAAAGATAATCTATCATAATTACTTAAATAAAATAATTGTTAATAATCTATCAAATAATTATGATAGTCACTGCAAATTATTTTTTAAATAGATAATTATCTTGTTTATTTAAATAATAAATCTTTGATATTATTATTAAATTAGCATAATAGAGTATTTAATTATTACAAATTTCTCATTATTTAATCTTGTGCAATTGGTAATTATCAACAAATTTATTTAAACAAATTATGATTGTGATTAAACAAATTATCTTATTTGCCGTTATTATTGTAGGTAATTAGAACTACCCAGGTAATAGATTATTGAAGAAGATTATAATTGATAATAATGTGGTTTGTCGTAATTAAAGAAGATTTAGATTTAGGTAATAATTGCCACTATCAAATTGTAGGTAATATCATATTATCATAATCTATTATCTATAAGTATCTTTTGAATAGTTATCTTTTAGCAAAATAATATATTTGTTGATTAAATATAATAAAGATAATTATGATAGTATCTATAGATTGCTAAATAATTTAATATTATTATCTTTTTTATAAAAAATAATTTAATAAATATTTAAATTTTTTTATTAAAGATAATAACGATAATTATGATTGTGTGTACAAATTACTAAAAATTTAATATAATTATCTTCTTTGTGAAAGATAATTTAATAGATGTACCAACAAAATACTAGTAGATAATTTGATAATAACGGATAGATTAATTATCTTGTATATGATAAACATATTAGTATGATAAAGGATAAAGATAATTATACGTTAATAAATACTTTATTTTACAAATCATTATATCTTTTATATTCTGTTAAATTATACAAATTTGATAATTATTCATCAATTATCAATATAACGAATTTCCTAAGGTATTATTATAATTATGATAATCTTACGATAGGATTAGCAAGGTTTTAATAATATCTAATTGTACAAATTTATCATATAATTGCTAGATAATAAAGATAATTTATTTGCAAATTACTAAACTTTATAATAGTTTAGTAATTTAAAGAAGATAATTATCTTCGTTGAATTATTGCTAGATATATCATAATTATATTTTTTATCTACTAATGATTATTTTACCTATATTTATCGGTAAAAGATAATTATACTATCATAATTATGATAGTATAATTATTTTTTTATAGAAATTATATGTTAATATAATTATCTTCTATATTATGTTGATATAATATAAACTTTAAATAATCTAAACAAATATAATTATCATTAGTAGATTATTATGAAATTGATATAATTATCTTTGATATTACCTTATTATCTTTAATAAAAATATTTAAATAATTTATTAATTTATCTTTTATAAAGAAGATAATAACATCAAATCTTTTAGTAATTTGTAGGTACCATCATAATTGTCTTTATTATATTCAATTAACAAAGTTTAAATAATCTATTAAATTATCTTTTATAAATAGGATAATAATATAAATTTTTTTAGCAATTTGTAGGTACTATCATAGTCATATTTATTATATTTAATCAACAAATTATATAAATCTATTAAATTATCTTTTATAAAGAAGATAATTATATCAAAGTTTTAGCAATTTGTATGCACAGTCATAATTACCGTTATTATCTTTAATAAAAAGATTTAAATAATCTATTAAATTATCTTTTATAAATAAGATAATATCTTTTAACAATTTGTTGGTATTATCATAATTATCTTTATTATATTTAATAAAAAATTTTAAATAATCTATTAAATTATCTTTTATAAATAAGATAATATCTTTTAGCAATTTGTAGGTACTATCATAATTATCTTTATTATATTCAATCAACAAATTTTAAATAATCTATTAAATTATCTTTTACAAATATAATTATATCATTTTTTAGCAATCGTACGCAAGATCATAATTACTGTTATTATCTTTAATAAAAAAATTTAAATAATTATGATAGATAATCACTAGTCTATAAATAACACTCACCTCACTCTTGTAAAAAAACTTTGATCATTTTTAAATACAAACTCTATTTTGGAATACTAATGTATTGATGGGTGATAAAGTTTTCAAAGATAAAGATAATGTTCTTTGTAAATAATAAAGATAATTTATCTTTTACAAATAATTGTGCGAATAATCATATTATTTGTAGATTGTTCGGTAATTACTAGGATTATCATATAATTGTTAAAGATAACAATTGATTATAAATTATCATAGTGATAGTACAAGTAAATTATCTTAATTAAGTGCTATCATAATTAGGATAAAATTATATTGTTAAAAAGATATTATGACGATAATTATAGTACGAATAATTAATCATAAATTGATTATATCAATAAATTATTTAATAGCATTTTAAATTTGTAGGTACTAATAACAATAACAAATTTATGATAGATAAGATACTACATGTTAAATTATGAAGAAAATAATTTAGAAGAAGATTATTATAATTATTATCTCCATAATTAGCTTTACGATATAATAATTATTTATCGTTATAATAATCTTCTTTGTAAATTTTAGTAAATTATTTGTAAGTACTATCATAATTACCATTATTATCTTTCATAAAAAAGTTTTAAATAATATATTAAATTATCTTTTATAAAGAAGATAATAATATCAATTTTTTTAACAATTTATAGGTACTATTATAATTATCTTTATTATATTTAATAAATAAATTTTAAATAATCTATTAAATTATCTTTTATAAATAAGATAATTATATCAATTTTTTTAAGAATGTGTATCTGCAATCATAATTACCATTATTATCTTTAATAAAAAAAATTAAATAATCTATTTAATTATATTTTACGAAGAAGATAATTACGTATCAAATCTTTTAACAATTTTTAGATACTATCATAATTATTTTTATTATATTTAATCAATAAAATTTAAATAATCTATTAAATTATCTCTATAAAATATGTTTATGTAAGCAAATATCTTTTGATGATTGTATCCTACATAATCTATTAAAAGATATAGAAGATAATGATGATTAAATCCTTTGTATATCTAATTACTATATCATGAACGGATGAAGGGTATGGTATGACAATCAAAAGTTACTATAAAATTTCTATTATCAACTATCATACTTATTTAAACTTTGTTGATTTAATATAATAAATATAATTTAATAGATTATAATTTGTTGATTATCTTCTTTTAACAATAGATTATGATATAAATAATTATATCAAAATTATAAATAATATTAAAAGATATTATCATAATATTCTTATGATTATTTCTGGCAATCATATCAAATATCTTCTTATTATCTTAGAAAGATATTATGATAAATGATTTAATTTTCTTCAGATCCTAAACCCCAATCTTTTTACAATTTATAGATAGTATCATAATTATATTTATTATATTTAACTAATAAAGTTTAAATAATTTATTAAATTATTTGTTACTAAGAAGATAACTATATCAATTTTTCTAATAATTTGTAAGGACTATCATAATTATCGTTATTATATTTAAACAAGATAATTATCCATATATATCATAATTATTAAAGGTAATTTAAAAAAGAATAAATTAAGTATCATAGTATGATAATAAAGAAGATATGATTTGTAGGTATAATAAATTAAAGAATCTGTAAAATAAATCTTCTTAACTACTCATCAGTAATATTATCTTCTTTTGCTATAATATCATGCGCAATTATATTATTTGATATAATTTTTACATATCTATTGATTAAATATTGTTTGATAATATCTATTATCATAATTATCATGTCAAAATTATTATCTCTATTATCTACGGATAATAAATTACGTAGTTAATAACATAATTATGGTAATTATGTTAATCTATAATCTTAATATAGATTATCACAATGATATCTTCTTTATAAAATAATCTTCTTTTACTATCATTGATAATAATACCGTTATTATCAATATTAAGATAATTAAATTATTGATATAATAATCGATAAATAATATGATACTAATTCTATGTTACTATACAGAATATCTAGAATAAATAATTACAATCAAGATTATCTATTATGATAACAGTAAATAATTGTCTTAAATTATCGTATAATCAAGATAAATATTATTATAAGTATCTTTATTGTCATAATTATATTAAATTATTTAATAATTACGGTTATTAAAATAATCATGATAATAGTATGTCCTATCTTAAAAGATAATTATATCTTTTTAAATATTTATACAAAATATATGGGCACAATTAACCTACAATAATATGATGAAAATATAAAGTAGATTTTGAATTATACTGTACTAGACACAAATTATAGTATGCCAATTAATGATATTGAATTGATAGAATGAGAATGGATGTGTACCTGAATTGGCATTCATGTCCATGAGCACTATTGAACAGAACTCTAGGAGGTTCTTCTGGCTACCTTCTGAGGGGTTATTGTAGAGAACAATTCTGATGTGTAAATTTGCTTAATGGGATGGCAAATTTATAACCCCCCAGGGTAGTCAGGGACCTCTCTTAATTGGGCTTTTTATCTGATTGACCTAACCCATCACAGAGTCAATCTCACTGTAATCCCACTTCAATTAACCATATTGTTAAAGATAAAATAGTATCGGTTAAAGATAAGATATTATCGGTTAGAGATAAGATATTGTCGGTTAATGATAATAGATATTAAGTGATACTAATCCACAATTAATTTCAACATTCTCCCACTTGGATAGTGTCAATCAATAATCAACATATAAATCATTAAGCTAAAACGACAATTGCCGATATATCATATATTAATTAACAATATGAAAAATATGAGCAACAAAATAAATATCCGATAGGGATATTAAGCAATTGCATTTAACTAATATTTTTCATAAATGTATGGCATAATGCAGTCCCATAAATGACACTACAATGGTCCAAGCATAAATAAAATGCTAATAAGAAACATGAAATGACGTCAACTAGAGCATGTCTCTTATAGAAAATAGAGAATCAGACTCCCACTAACTTAATACATCAAAAGCCTTGACTAAACCCATGTGAGTTACATGAATAAGAAAAATTCCAACCGTTAAGGCCTTAGTCAGTGGATCTGCTAACATCTCCTCAGAATCAATGTTTTCAATCCGAGTGTGAAAACTTTGAATTTGCTCTCTAACAAATTGATACTTGATATCAAAATGCTTTGAACGTGTAGAGCTTTTGTTGTTTCGAGAGAAACTCACAGCAGCAGTATTGTCACAGTAAATCACAAGTGGCCTGGAAATGCTTTCAACTATGTGAAAGTCAGATATCAATTTCTTAAGCCACATGGCCTGGCGAGTGGCCTCAAAACAAGCAACATACTCTGCTTCTATGGTAGAGGTAGCTGTAAGAGACTGTTTAACGCTCTTCCCAGAGATAGCTCCTCCTGCCATCATAAAAATAAAGCCAGAAGTAGATCTACGATCATCAGGGCAACCTGCAAAATCAGAATCAGAATAGTCAGTGACTTGAAGTTGATCAGACTTCATAAAAGTCAACATATGATCCTTGGTTCCCTGTAAATATCGCATGACCCTTTTAACGGCTTTCCAATGACCCAAACCTGGGTCGCTCAAGTATCTGCCTAAGGCATTGACGATGAAAGTAATGTCAGGACGAGTACAGACTTGAGCATACATCAGACTGCCAACAGCAGAAGCGTATGGAATTTTCTTCATAGCATCCACTTCTTCATCATTATGAGGACATTGTTTGTTAGATAATTTGTCACCACGTTGCACAGGTGCAGCACATGGGGAGCAAGCATTCATGTTGAACTTCTTGAGAATCTTCTCGATATATCCCTTTTGAGACAATCCAACTATGCCACGTGACCTATCACGAAGAATTTGGATGCCTAGAACAACAGACGCTTCACCAAGGTCTTTCATATCAAAATGTCTGCACAACATTGATTTTGTCTCAACCAATAAGTTCATACAACTACTAGCAAGGAGAATGTCATCGATATATAATACGAGAATGATGAAATTACTCCCACTAGTCTTCAAGTAAATGCACTGGTCTGCAACATTTTCCTTGAAATTGTAAGTAGTGACAACCTGATCGAATTTTAAATACCATTGCCTAGATGCTTGTTTCAGTCCATAAATGGACCTTTTAAGTTTACACACCAAATGCTCATTGCCTGCTTCAACAAAACCATCAGGCTGAACCATGTAGACATCTTCAGCAAGATCTCCATTCAGAAAAGCTGTCTTTACATCCATCTGGTGTAGCTCTAGGTCAAAATGAGCAACTAAAGACATGACAGCTCAGAGTGCGTCCTTCGTTGAAACTGGTGAAAAGGTTTCTTTGTAGTCAACGCCTTTCCGTTGACTATAACCTTTAGCCACCAATCGAGTCTTATACCTATCAACCTTTCCATCTGGAGTACGTTTTGTCTTAAAGACCCATTTAGATCCAACAGGCTTACAACCTGCTGGCAAGTCCACAAGATCCCAAACATTATTATGAGACATGGAAGACAATTCATCATGCATAGCTTTTAGCCATCAGAAGCATGAGAACTAGAAAGTGCTTCCTGAAATATGATGGGATCGTCATCATCATGTGGATCATATTCATGCTCCTGAAGGTATACCACATAGTCATTTGGTATAGAAGGTCGGCGTATTCTCTGAGATCGTCTTAATGGGGCCACATCAACATCATCAAGTTGTTGATCATTGAGTTGTGGTTCATCAACTTGTGGTTCTGTCATTTGTTCATCTTGCCTCTCAACAATTTGTTCATCTATGTGAACCATTGGGATTGAGATATCTGTAGGAAGAGAATAAGGTGGTAATGAAAGCATGGTTCGATCTTCTCTGAAGGTCATCATTCGAGGTGTGTAACTCCCACTGTCCAAATCGTCCTCAAAGAAAACTGCTCGGTCAGATTCAATAACTCGTGTAGAGTGAGAAGGACAATAAAATTTGCATCCTATCGAACCGATGCAGTAGCCAATGAAATGACCGCTAATAGTTTTGAGATAAAGTTTCTTTTGTTTAGGATTATAAGGTCTTACTTCTGCCTTACAACCCCATACATGGAAATGTCTCAAACTCGGCTTTCTACTAGTCATTAGCTCAAAAGGAGTTTTGGCACAGATTTGCTAGGTACCTCATTAAGAATGTACATAGCAGTTCGCAAGGCATCTCCCCAAAGAAATTCTGGCAGAGATGAATGTGATAACATAGACCTCACCATGTCCATGAGTGTTCGATTTCGTCTCTCAGCAACGCCATTTTGTTCAGGAGTTCCAGGCATGGTGTATTGAGCTTCAATTCCGTATTCATCAAGGAATCGAGCAAATGGACCTAGATTTCTTCCTGTCTCGTCATAACGACCATAATATTCTCCTCCTCTATTAGACCTTACACACTTAATTTTCTTTTCTGTTTTCAGCTCAACAAAAGCTTTAAAGGTTTTGAAGGCTTTAAGAGAGCTTGCTTTATCCTGAAGAAGATATACCCATCCATGTCTGGAGAAGTTATCTATAAAGGTAATAAAATACCTATATCCACCCATAGCAGTAGGTGTAATAGGTCCACATATGTCAGTGTGAATTAATTGTAGCACATCGTCACATCTGTTTGAACTTTTATTCCTGGTTTTGGCAGTGAACTTCCCCTTGATGCAATCGACACAAGTGTCATAATCTGAGAAGTCAAGATCATGCAGAATCCCTTCTTTTATGAGTCTTTCAATTCGAGGCCTAGAAATATGCCCCAAACGTCTATGCCATAGCATAGAGGAAGATTCATCAATCCTGTTACGTTTACTCCCACTAATAGAGTTAACTGACATATCAGTTACGTTTAACATGTAAAGTCTGTCATGCAAAACTCCTGAACCAACAACAGTTGAATTATAATAAATCACCAATTTTCCATCACCAAAATGAAAGTTGTATCCACATTTGTCTAAAACAGAAATAGATATCAAATTCCTTCTCATGAAAGGGACATAAACAGCATCTTGCAATAATAAAGTATGTCCAGAGGATAAACATAAAGAGACGACTCCAATGTCAGCAACGGGTACTCCAACTCCATCTCCCATAACAATCTTCGTCTCAACATCACTTGGTTTCCTCAGGCTTGTGAACCCCTGTAAAGAATTCACAACATGAATAGTAGCCCCTGAGTCTAACCACCAGGAATTTGGAGGAACATCAACCATATTAGATTCAAAGCAAGTTAGTGCTAGCAGATTACCTCGCTTCTCCTCTTTCTTTTTCAGGATAAAGCAATCTTCCACCTTGTGACCACGTTTCTTACAATACTTGCAAGAACCTTTAAAGAATTTCTTCTTGGGTTCTAAATGTCGTTCTGCTTTCTCTGTACCCTTTTTCTTCTTTCCTTTATACCTGTTAGCACCTTTAGCATCTGAACTAGAAGCAACGAACTGAATGCTATTAGGCTTATTTTTCTTCATTGACTCCTCCTCTAGGGTGATTATTGCAATCAATTCATCCATTCCATAGTCATGCTTTTGAATGTTATATGAAGTCTTCATGATGTCAAACTGAGAAGGCAGAGATTCCAAGATGCGATAAATTAAAGTGTCTTCGCCAACCTCAACCTTGAGAGACTTCAGCTTATTATAGAAATGTATTAACTTCATAATATGTTCACGTACGCCGCTGACACCATCATATTTGTTCTTCTCAAATAAGGAAAGATATTGACTTTTCTGTGCCTTATCAAAAGTTGTGAATTTTTCACCGACTGCTTTCAGAAAAGTACTGGCATCATCAAGATCTGGAATGCTCTGTCTAATAGATTTCTCCATGGTGAATTTAATCACCTTTAGGCACACTCTTTTAGAGTGTTCCCATTTCTCATGAGAAATTCGCTGAGCTTCAGAAGACTCATCTGTAAGAGGCGCAGACCTCGTCGTCCTCAATGCTAAATCCAGATTGCCAATGGTCAGGTAGAGATCTAATGATTCTTTCCAGTCCTCATAATTTGTTTCGTTTAGAGTTTTGACGGAATTAGGAAAGAAAACTGAATATCACAATAAGGAAAAGAAAAAGTGATTTAAAAGTTCAGCTTAAAATAAATCCCTAAGCAAATTACAATACATTATAACTTAAATTAATAAATTCTAGCACCGATAGGGTACCAAAAACATTAATATAAGTCAAGAGAAATGTATTGTACAACAACAAATTATACTAATAACAACACACCGATAGGGTATAATTATCACTAATATAATGAATTAATATTTATTCATAAATTTACACAAATGCATCCACGATAGGTGAAATTACAATTATGTAAATTAATAGCATAAATCATGCTTTATTTCATATGATTTTAATTATCTTAAAATATGACAAACAAAATTCACATCATCACAATGCAAATTAACAGAAAAATCATATTGTAAGTAATAATTCAATATTCAAAAAATTTGAGAGTAATATGCCACAATAATTCAAAAAATACGTCTCAAAATTAAATAAATTCTGATATTATAAAATTTCAAAAAAAATTATTTATTTAATAATTTTAAGAACATTTTGGCATATTTATGAAATTTCCAAAAAGAATTATTTATTTAATAAATTAAAAAAAAATTTGGCATATTTTTGGAGAGAGAGACGGTTTTCACGCAATTGAAACGGTTTCTGCCAAGAACCAGCGCCGAACGGAAACGGTTTTCTCGCCTTCTCTTCTGGAGCGCCGGCGAAGCGCGCGGGACGGCGGCGGAGCAGGCGGCCCTGGAGGCGCCGAAACGCCAAGATCCGATGGGATCTGGGACGATTCGAAGCGCGGAGGTGGAACCGCTCGAAGGCGATGGAGAGCCGCTGGAACAGGTGGCGCTGAAGGAGCCGAAGGGCCCAATATCGGCAGGCGCCGTGATTTGGGCGCGCGAGACGCGATCTCCGCTGCGATCTGGGCGCGCGAGGCGCGATCTCCGCCGCGATCTGGGCGCGCGATACGCGATCTCCGCCGCGATCTGGGCACGCGAGACGCGATCTCCGCCGCGATCTGCTTCAGATCGGAACGCTGCAGTTGAAGCGCGACCTCCGCTGTCCGCCCTTCATCCCGGTGGAACAGCGCCGAAGGTGCGGTACGGCAGGGCCGGGACCAGCGGCAGACCACCGACAGAGCCGCGGGCTCTGGCGGGCGACTCGGCTGCCGCCGCGTAATCGCTCAGGTATCATTCGGTCTCTTTCCCTCTCTCAAAAATGCATGTATGTTAATGTGGAAATCTAGGGTTTGTTCAATTGACAACCATAAAATGTATCTAGTCAGCTCTGATACCAATTGATGAAAATATAAAGTAGGTTTTGAATTATACTGTACTAGACACAAACTATAGTATGTCAATTAATGATATTGAATTGATAGAATGAGAATGGATGTGTACCTGAATTGGCATTCATGTCCATGAACACTATTGAACAGAACTCTAGGAGGTTCTTCTGGCTACCTTCTGAGGGGTTATTGTAGAGAACAATTCTGATGTGTAAATTTGCTTAATGGGATGGCAAATTTATAACCCCGCAGGGTAGTCAGGGACCTCTCTTAATTGGGCTTTTTATCTGATTGACCTAACCTATCACAGAGTCAATCTCACTGTAATCCCACTTCAATTAACCATATTGTTAAAGATAAGATAGTACCGGTTAAAGATAAGATATTGTCGGTTAGAGATAAGATATTGTCGGTTAATGATAATAGATATTGAGTGATACTAATCCACAATTAATTTCAACATAATATGATAATTAAATAATAAATTTATAATAATTCGATAATCTAAACAGGCTAAATAACAGTTTGATATTAATTCATAATATCAAACTATTATTTAGCTTGTCGTAATAATAAAACAAACATGCTAAAATAATCTAAAAGATTATTTCATAAATTATAATCAACAATTATTGATATGAATTTTTTGGCTTAAATATTATCAACATTGTGGATAATGTTATATAAGCAAGCATAATGATAATATTTCATAAAAAAAAAAATTTGATATTATAGATTATAATTAACTTGTACTGGATAATAGATTATATATCTTTAATTTTTTATTAGTACCATTATTAAATTGATAGATATAATTATAGTAATTCTTTATAATAATTATCCATAACAACAAAATTAAAGATATGGTATATCACAATTATCTTTGTATAATTATTATCTTTATTATTTAAATATAATAATTATTGGTACTAATTATAATAGATTATTATCTTTTAGCATTATTGAGATGATAGTAATTATCTTGTCATTATCAAGAAGATAAATTTTTTATGATTATCTAAAAGATTTGATATGGATTAATTATCATACAAATTGCTAATCTTATCGATTATTGCTTATATGAAATATTTATGATTGTTATTAATTATCATTATTATTAAATTATTTTCAATCATCTATTTAAATAATCTTCTTATATATTTGACATTTAAACTATCATAAATACCTAGTTTGAATTTTATTATCTTTGAATATCTTGATTAAATATAATGATAAAAAAAAGTGATAATTATACTTAATCAAGGTACTCATGCAATTACAAGTTATATGATTATTAACTATGATCATAGTTTAAGATAAAATATAATAATTTAAATCATAATTTGATTATCACCATATGATTATATCTATTGATGAGAAGAGAAGTTATTAATTATCAATAAAAGATTATTATGAAAGATTATCTTTGTTATGAACTTTGCAAGGTTTTGATATTAGTTTAATAAGAATAATAGGTAATAATTATCAAATGATAATTATGTCGCAATGATAAATTATAATATAAATAATCATGGCAAATTATTAATTGCAATCATGTACCGTCATTAAGATAATAGATTATTTAGTAGAGGAATATTATTTAACAGATTAAATAACGGTTATCAAGTTTAAACTGCCAAAAATAATAATATCTTTTACAAATTGATAATAACGGTAGCATCAAATTAAACTTTAGGGTTTGTTTATTGTAACGATATCAACAATTATGATTATAATTTAGCACCTGCAAATTAAATTGTCACAATCTATTGCATTTGTAAAGGTACCATTGATTTAATAGATTAGATATATCAATGATATTATTAACAATAATATAATAATTATCTCCTACAAAATTATTAAATTCATTGCTACAAATATATAATGATAAACTATCATAATTTAATATCATAAAGATATTATAGATATTATTTGTATCTTAAATAATCTTTTAGCAAATTTACAAATTTTATCTTTAAAGTTTAAATAATTTATTAAATTATCATAATTTAAAAAGATAATTATTTATAGATTTAATAAATTATAGATAATATACAAAGATAATTATCTATAAATATAATCAAATGCACCCACATTAAACATATCTTCTTTACAAATTTTGAATAGATTATCATAATACTTTTTAGAAATTTTTATTAAATTTAGGTACTATCATAAAAAATTATATTACAGCTAAATAATCTATTAAAAATATAATAAAGTTTTTAAATAATGTGTTGATATAATAATAGTCTTGTTTGTAAAATATAATTTAATAGATTATTTAAATTTTTTTATTAAATATAATAAATATAATTATGATATAGTACCTACAAATTGTTAAAATATTTAATATTATTATGTTATTTATAAAAGATAATTTAATAGATTATTTAAATTTTTTTTATTAAAGACAATAACAATAATTATGATTGTGCTACAAATTATTAAAAAATTTGATATAATTTTATTTTTTTTAAAAGATAATTTAATAGATTATTTACATTTTTTTAAAGATAATAATAGCAATTATGATTGTGCATACAAATTGCTAAAAAAATTGATATAATTATCTTCTTTGTAAGATAATTTAATAAATTATTTAAAATTTGTTGATTAAATATAATAAAGATAATTATGATAATCACTCCAAATTGCTAAAATATTTTATATTATTGTCTTCTTTATAAAATATAATTTAATAGATTATTTAATTTTTTTTATTAAAGATAACAGCAGTAATTATGATCATGTGTACAAATTCCTAAAAGATTTTATATTATTATTTTCTTTATAAAAGATAATTTAATAAATTATTTAAAATTTTATGATTAAATATAATAAAAATAATTATAATATTACATAAAAATTGCTAAAAGATTTTAATATTAAATATGTTGTTAAATAAAAGATTTTATAAAATATTACATACAAGTTGCATAGCTAAAAGTTGGATTTTTAAATTTGGTTTATTAGAACATTTTCATTTTTTAATATTAAATAAGTTGTTAAATAATCTAACGACAATACAAACTTTTAAAAAAATTAGACCATATCTAAAAAAAGTCTTTCTTAGATAACAAGTTAGACTTAAGCCTTAGTTTTTGAAAATAGGTAAAGTCTATTTATGTAAAAGGTAGTTTTACTTAATCTATTTTTTTAGAGATAATTTGATAGATAATTATATTAATTATATACAAATTATATGTTACTGTAACATATGATAGTCTTTATCATGATAATTACCTTTATATTTAAAAGAAGATAATATTATAATTAATAATCTTATCTTTTACGTCTTATATTACCATTGTTTAATAATCATAATTATCTTTATTTAGCAATATCAAATAATAATAATTATATGTAGACAGTGTATAAGTAATACATTCTTACAATAGTAGCTCAACCATAATGATTATTTAATAATTATAATATATCAAATTAAATTATTATTATAATGTTGAATTAAAGATAATTTATTATAATTATCTTTTACGGATATATCATAATCATGTTTTAATATTATTTTGATACTCTTTTTATTATGACTAAATTACGTTTGATATAATATGATTAAAATTCTATTATCTAATAATTTATCTTCTTTACATAATCATTATCTAAAGTTTAAATATGATATTATCAATAATATACATTATATAACAAATTATCTATATAGTCAACTATGATAATAATCTAATAACAAATTATTAGACACAGTTCTCAGTAAATTCTTTTACTAATTATTATGCAATTATCATAATTTTGATGTAGATTTATTAAATATAGTACCCATCGTTAATTTTATTATGATATTTTATCATAATAGTGAATTTATGATTCAAAAAAGAATGATATTTGATCATTATTGATTATATCATTTACAATAATCTATAAATTAAATATTATCTTAATTTATGCGTATAAATTACAAAAAAAAATGATATAATTATTTTCTTTGTAAAAACTAATTTAATAGATTATTTACACTTTGTTGATTGAATATAATAAAGATAATTATGATAGTACCTACAAATTGCTAAAAGATTTGACATTATTATCTTCTTTGTAAAAGATAATTAATTGATTATTTGAGCTTTGTTGATTGAATATAATAAATATAATTATGATAGTGCCTACAAATTTCTAAAAGATTTGTTATTATTATATTATTTATAAAAGATTTTTTTTTATTTATACATACTATCATAAATACAAAGAACATAATTTGATAATAAAGATTATTTGTACTATAATTTGAAGAAGATTATGATAACCATAATACTGTTATTATTAGTAGATCAACAATACAATATAATTAAACAAGATAATTATATCAAAGTTTTTAGTAATTTGTACACACAATCATAATTATCGTTATTATCTTTAATAAAAAAAGTTTAAATAATCTATTAAATTATCTTTTACAAAGAAGGTAATTATATCAAAGTTTTTAGCAATTTGTACACACAATCATAATTATCATTATTATCTTTAATAACGAAAAAAGTTTAAATAATGTATTAAATTATCTTTTACAAAGAAGGTAATTATATCAAAGTTTTTAGCAATTTATACGCACAATCATAATTACCATTATTATCTGTAATAAAAAAATTTAAATAATCTATTAAATTATCTTTTATAAAAAAAAATAACAATGTCAAATCCTTTAGCAATTTGTAGTACTATCATAATTATGTTTATTATATTTAATCAACAAATTTTAAATAATCGACTATAAAAAAGATAATAATATAAAATCTTTTAGCAATTGTAGGTACTATCATAATTATCTTTTATATAGAAGATAATTATATCAAAATTTTTAGTAATTTGTAGGCACAGTCATAATTATCATTATTATCTTTAATAAAAAAATTTTAAATAATCTATTAAATTATTTTTTATAAAGAAAGTAATAATATCAAATCTTTTAGCAATTTGTAGGTACTATCATAGTTATCTTTATTATATTTAATTAACAAATTTTAAATATCTATTAAATTATCTTTTATAAAGAAATAATAATATCAAATATTTTAACAATTTGTAGGTACTATCATAATTATCTTTATTATAGCTATTATTTTAATAGCAAATTATGATAAATATAATTATTAGCATGATTTTAAATTATGATAATCATTGTAGACAAAAGATAATTATCTTTATAATTGTAATCAAATTGAAATTTAAAAGATAATTATGCTAGTAATTAGATTTTCTATCAATTATTTGATTACTATTATTTGATAATAATCTTATTATAGTCTATTTAATTGTACTTTATGATAATTATCGTTATTTTTTAATCAACAAATTTTTTTATATATAATTATCTTTTTTATATCATAATTATCTTCTTTAATTATTATAATATCAACAATAATTAATCATGATACTTTACATCTTTATTAGAATAACCTAACAAAGTGAAGAATTCAACAATATTACTAGTATGACACATGAAGCTAATAATATTGCACCACCTCCACCTAAATCATTAAAGATAATTATGGTAGTACGTGCAAATTGCTAAAAAAATTTATATAATTATCGTCAATCTATTAAATTATCTTTTATAATCTATTAAATAATATGAATCAAAGATAATTATGATAGTACCTACAAATTTCTAAAAACAATTGATATAATTATTTTCTTTATAAAAAATAACTTATTTTTTATAATATTTAAATAATCTATCAAATTATAAAAAATAATAACCATTATTATAATCTGTTGATTATATGGTAATTATTATCAAATTATCTTGTAAAAATAATGATTGTGCGTAATTATTTTGTTATAATTACAAATCTTTAACAATTTGTACAGATAATTTTCAAGAAGATAATTAATAGTTTATAAAGGATAATTTTTAATAGATTATATTCCATTATTGTTATTATCATGATAGTCCATATTATCATATTTGTACGGTAATATTATAACAAACATATTATCATTAATCATATTATAACATACTATCCTAACCGTTCTTTGATCTTTAAATAAATATAATATAAATTGTTGATTACAAAATTAATATTAAATTTATAATAAATAGTACCTATCAAATTTTTTAAACTTTTTTACCTACAAATTAATTATGATAATATTATTAAATTATCAGATAATTATATCATCGATAATTTAAAGGTAATTTGATATAATAGACTAATATCATAATCGTACAAAGTTTATCATTTGCCATAATTTAATATCAAACCAAATTTAAACTTTATTATCTTTACAACTTAAATCTGTTAAATATAATAGATCAAACTAATTTGATAATAATAGTTATCAATTAAGTAGATTATTCACGCGGTCAATATTAAATTATCATATTATCTTATCATAATCATAACTAAATTTCGAAGACAATCATGATGGTCTTTAATATTATTATCTTCTTTAAATTATTTAACTACTTATATATATATATATATATATATATATATATATATATATATATATAATAGTTATATATTAAATTTATATTATCCTTCAATTATCTTTAGCAATTATTTGATATTATCATTAAGATTGATATGATATAGTAATCTTAATGATTATCATATTGTGATAACATAATTATACTAATGATAAATGTTATTAAAAATAGTATCCCTATATTTAAATATGAATTACTAAGGATAAATTATTAAAGATAATAGATTATTTTTAAATAATAATAAAGATAATTATGATAATTATTTAACGTTAAAGTTTTTAATACATTGAATATAATGTTAATGATAGTACCGTTGTGATTGTTAAAAGATAATCTATCAAATTCTATCTATATAATTACAATCATAATTTAATATAATTATCTTCTCATCATGATAATACCTACAAATTACTAAAAAAAATTATATAATTATCTTGATATAATAAAGATAATTATATAAAATTTTTTAACAATTTGTAGGTACTATCATAATTATATCAAGATAATAATTTTTTATGACAATTATCCAAAGTTTAAATTTGTACCTATCAAAATTTGAATAATCCCTATATTAAAAGTAGATAATAATTTGATATAATTTGTTGATAATTACTAAATTATCTTTATCTAATATTAAAGTTAATATAAAAGATAATTATATCAAATTTGTAGCAATTTTTTATAATTATCTTCATGTTTAATTTTACCATTATTTTGATAATTTAATAGATAATTATTACGGTAAGATCTGATAATAAAAGAAGATAATTAGTAAAGAAAATTTGATATAATTATTTTTTGTGATTGTTATTACTGTATTATCGTTATATTGATTATAGTAGGTACATTTATAATATTATCAAATATTCTGTTTACTATAAATAATCCTTGTTAAAGATTTGTGGGTATTATCATTTACAAATATAATCATATTGAATAATTATCTATTATATCATTAAATAATTATGAACATAATTATCTACCATACATAATCTATTATGATAATAAAGAAGATAATTATCAAATAGATAAATTGTAAATAAACAAAATTTACATTATGATAGATAAAGTTTATCAAATTATAAAGATAATTATGATAGTACCTAAAAATGGCTAAAAGATTTGATATAATTATATTCTCTGTAAAAGATAATTTAATAAATTATTTAAAATTTTTTATTAAATATAACAAAAATAATTATGATAGTATCTACAAATAGCTAAAAGATTTGATATTATTATCTTTTTTATAAAAGATAATTTAATAGATTATTTAAATTATTAAGATTGCTAAAGATAATTATGATAACAACAAACTTGATAATTAGATTATTTTTCATAATTTTGATATTAAATTTAATTATTGTAGGTACTATCTAAAGTAGATAATTTTTCATAAAAGATAATTATTATATAAATTGTAGATAATTATCACAAACAATTTAGTACTAATTTGAAGTACTCAATTTTTTGTAGTATAGGAGATAATTACAAGATAATTTGAATAAAGATAATAAAGATATCATAAACGCATAATCACAATTATATTTGCCGTTTGATAGGCAAAGATATTAACGATTTAATGTACCAAATGATTTATTTTCAACTAATAATTATGATTATATTTTAAATGATACTCTAATAAACTGGATAATTACCTCAAAATTAAATTACAATATTTGATATAAAAAAAGTTATCATAACGGTACCAATTTATTATGATTTACCTCATGTTAATCATTAATTATATCTTAATAATCACAACGTAGTTTGGACAAATGTAATAGTCAATTTAATTATCATATGACTATATAGATTATCTTAATTTATTACACTACTATTTCAGTTATGATAAATTAATATCTAGTTCAAACTTGTACGTTTATCACCATAATATATGTTTACGGTCAGAATAGATATTATTGAGTAATTATGATTTTCATAATTAGTAAAATAAATATCTTCATAATGTCATAAGTTATCTATCAAGATGATAATATCAAATCATATTTATGATAATTATTATGATAGGTACTTTATTATGACGGAATTATCTTGATCGTAATTATAATTACGATAGTTTTAGTTACAATAATAATATCAAATATCTACATTATATGATAACATTACCGTCTATAATTAATTTTACCACGGTTAGCTATATTATCATAATTATATTTATTATATTTAATCAACAAAGTTTAAAGAATCTATATAATAAAAATAATTATGATAGTACATATAAATTGCTAAAAAAATTGATATAATTATCTTGTTGGTAAAAGATAATTTAATAAATATTTAAAATTTGTTGATTAAATTTAATAAAAATAATAACAATAATCTATTGATATAATAAAGATACAATATCAAATTATGTTGTAAAGACTTTAGATTTGATATTTAATCGACAGAGTTTAAATAACCTATTAAATTATTAAGATATTAATAGATTATTATGATAATAATAATAATCTATAAAAATTATCTTTATTATATATCAAATCATTAATTATCATAACCATTGTAGATAATAATTTGATATGTAATCTTTATGTACAAGTCTTAAACCTTAAATTATAATTGATTATATAAAATATCTAACATTTGTACGATAATAGTATTAAATCTGTGATATAGCGTTTATAATAGCATATAACTATTATCATAAACGGTATAACCTACTTAAATTACCGTTATTAATTATATCGAAAGAATAATAACGGTATTTGTCGGTAGAAGATAATACATCAAAATGCTACATAATAAGGATAGTTTATATGATCATAATATGTTTTATAAGTTCAACATATCATTATCTGATTATACTTAATGTATAATATTTAATATTACCTTCTAAGTTTAAAAGATTATCATAGCCTAATTGATCAGTTTTACGTCACAAATATTACCGCAATAAATTATCATAGAAATTATTATTATGATACTTAATTGTAAATGGTTACAATATCATAATTTCACAATTTTATAAATTTAAAATATCTTTAACAAATTATTTTAATTTGATAGGGAGACCACAATCTAAATATAATCTTGTTAAATTTTATCAAGTCATTTAATGATTACGATAAATATCGTTTATCGTAATATTCAAATTATGATAATACTTATTAGATAATAATAACTTATCAAATATTCTATACCAAATATTTTTGTTCTTATCTTCCATTGTCATATTATGATAATTTATCATAATTTGTAACCTGAGTAATTGATTATGAAAAAGATTATTTACAGATAGATATTGATTGACTAAAATAAATATCATAAAGAAGATAAGATAATTTATTAATAATGTACCGACATTTAAAGATGATAACAGTAAATTAAGATAATTATCAAAAGATAATAATTGTATAAATTCTTAATTAAATTATAATTTGTACGATAATTATCTTCTTTGATTATCTAAATAATGTGATAATGTGACGGATAATAGTAACAAATAATTGTTAAACTATCTTTTGAATTGTTATATGTTATGTGTATAAAAGCTAAAAGAGATGAGATGAGTCCTAAGATCTTTACAAAAGTTTGATAATTAAAAGATAATAGCGTGATTATAATTATGCTATCTTTTATGATTGTGTACACCAAAGATAATTATCATATCACAATAACTTTTGTGAATTTATTTTGACGTACCGTTATTAATCTATTAAACCATGAATATCATAAACTTTTGCAAAACGTACATATTATGTTGATAATTATACAAATAATTAGGATATTTGATTACTCAATCATTTAATAGTTACCGTTATTAAATAAGTTATTACCAAAAGTTATGATAATAAATCCTTCCAAATACGATTGTTATCTATTATCAAACTATAACTTAAATAATACTTAAATAATTATATAAGAAATTAGGTACTATCATATTTAAAAAAGATATTAGCTACAAATTTAAATCATAATATGATATTAACGATAATAAAGAACTAACTATAACAGGATTTTGATATAAACATATAAGTTATTAAATTATCATAATTATCTATTATTATTTGTGTGGTTATCATAATTATTGTATAATATTAATATAATAATTATTATATTAATAATTATTATATAATATAATAATTATTATATTAATAATTATCATAAAGATAATTATGATTTGATAACTTAAAAATCTAACAGACAATTACTAAAAATATCAAAGTTCAATCATAACATCACTAAGTAAATTATGAAAGTTTAAATAATTTATTAAATCATCTCTAATTATCTTTGATATAATAATGGTAAAATATAATTTATCCTTTAATGTTTTTTATCTTAATTATGATATAATTAAGATTATATCATAATATTATGATTATCAAATTATTATCAGATAGATACTACCATAATTATCTTTATTGTTATTGTGATAAACTATAGTTTAATCTTAATTTCTTTGATATAATAGATAATTATACAAAGATAATTATAATATTATAGATTTTAATAGATTATTAAAATATAATAGATGATAATAATAAAGTAGATAAATATTAAGATTAACATCACATCAATAACTTGACCTGCTAATTTAATCTATAAATTATCAAAGATTATCTTATTAAATTATCTTCTTTATCATTAGTATTGTAGTATCTATAATAACAACGGTAAAGAAGATAATTTGTACAATTATCTTTTACAATAATAGTAGAATAGATTAATAACCTGATAGATTATTGACAATTATGATGTACTATATAATTGTAAGTACCTATAGATAATTTGATATATCAAACTACTTTAATATCTTCTTAATAATATCAAATTTTTTAGCAATTTATACGCACAATGATAATTACCGTTATTATTTATAGTTTGAAGATAATTTGATAATTCGTAGTAACTATTATGATTGTGTAAGATAATCTAATAATTTAATCTTTCAAATATTATCTTCTTTATAAATTTGACAAGCATATTTAAACAATAATTTAAATAATTTGTATAAAGATATCATATCAAAACTTTATCAGTGTTGCTACAATATTATAACTATGATGCAATTTGTTTAAGATTACATTTATGATACTTTAAAGATATTTAGAATATAATTTATAAATTGATTATAAGAAGTTGTTTTTATGAAGAAGATAATGTTAATTATCTTTTAATAATAGATATTATTAAAAGAAGATCATAATTACCGTTATTTATTACCGTACAATATGATGGTAAATTATTATCTTAGTACAAATAATAATTTGCCATCATATTATTATCTCATTAACAGTAAATTATTTGTACGATTATTAAATAATATCCAAAAATATCAAATTGATAATAATTATTTTAATAATGATCTTAAATTGCTAAATTTAATCATTACAAATCTTTATTATATTACTATAATATCATAGATTTGTACTATCATAATTTAATAGTTGATAAATTATCATATAGTTCAATTGATAAATTTTTTATTAAAATATGACAATCATAATTACCGTTATTATCTTTATTATATTTAATTAAAAAATTTTAAATAATTTATTAAATTATCTTTTATGAAGAAGATAATAATATCAAACCTTTTAGCAATTTGTAGGTACAATGATAATTATATTTATTATATTCAATCAACAAAGTTTAAATAATCTATTAAATTATCTTTTATAAAAAAGAAAATTATATCAAATTTTTTAGTAATTTATACACATAATCATAATTATCGTTATTATCTAGGAGATATATATTAAAAGAGTTTTACACTAACATTTAATCATAACTCCATCTCGTAAAAGATTTATTATAATAATGGTAGTTTTAAAAGAAGATAATTATCTAAATTAATGTGTCAGCAAATTGCTAAAAATACCTATCTATTAATTATTATATAACTATCTGTTTATCTATTAAATTATCTTTTAGAAAGAAGATAATAATATAAATTTTTTTAGTAATTTGTAAGTACTATCATGATTATGTTTATTATATTTAATCAACAACGTTTAAATAATAAATTAAACTATCTTTTATAAAGAAGATAATAATATCAAATCTTTTACTAATTTGTAGGTACTATCATAATTATCTTTATTATATTTAATCAACAAAGTTCAAATAATCTATTAAATTTTCTTTTAAAAAGAAGATAATTATATAAATTTTTTTAGCAATCTGTAGGTACTATCATAATTGTCTTTATTATATTTAATCAACAAAGTTTAAATAATTTCTTAAATTATCTTTTACAAAGAAGATAATTATATCAAATTTTTTAACAATTTGCACGCACGACCATAATTACTGCTATTATCTTTAATAAAAAAAGTTTAAATAATCTGTTAAATTATCTTTTACAAAGAAGATAATTATATCAATTTTTTTAGCAATTTGCACACACAACCATAATTACTGTTATTATATTTAATAAAAAAAATTTAAATAATCTGTTAAATTATCTTTTACAAAGAAGATAATTATATCAAATTTTTTATCAATTTGTACACATAATCATAATTACCGTTATTATCTTTAATAAAAATTTTAAATAATCTATTAAATTATCTTTTACAAAGAAGATAATAAGATTAAATATTTTAGCAATTTATTGGTACTATCATAATTATATTTATTATATTTATTCAATAAATTTTAAATAATCTATTAAATTATCTTTTAGAAAGAAGATAATTATATGAAATCTTTTACCAATTTGTAGATACTATCATAATTATCTTTATTATATTTAATAAAAAAAATTTAAATAATCTATTAAATTATCTTTTAAAAAGAAGATAATTATATGAAATCTTTTAGCAGTTTGTAGATACTATAATAATTATCTTTATTATATTCAATCCACAAAGTTTAAATAATCTATTAAATTATATTTTATAAAGAAGATAATTATATCAAATTTTTAACAATTTGTACACACAATCATAATTACCATTATTATCTTTATTATTTTAAATATAATTATGATACTACCTTAAATTACTATCATTCGTAGTAAAATAAAATCATATGTCAACTTATCATGATTATTCTATCATAATAACTCGACCTATGATAATGGATAATAAAATAAATTTATCATTCATACAAATTATAATTATGATAATTACCTTATTGAAATGCATTTAATAATAATCACATATACAAATGATAGAATTATTTAAACTTGATTCAATTATAATCATTAATCTATGAACAATAATTATCATATGATTTTCTTGTTTATTAAATCTATGTAACATTTATTTAAACTTCTTATATAATTATCAAATTATCAATTTGAAAGATAATAACATATTATTATTATATTTGATTATTAACCTATAATCATATATGTATCACGAGATCATATAAGTATTAATTTTTTATTATGGGTTAAGAAGATAATAAAAACGTTTAATTATGATTTTCTATGATCTATTATAAACAAAGAAGATAACGGTAATGATATTGCTATGATATAGCAATATTATAATCTCATAATAATGCTATTGAAAGGTACCTACAAATATTGAATGACCGAGTTTAATCAATAATCATAATGATAGATAATGATAATTAGCTTTGATGATAAATTCTAAAAAGATAGTAATATAAATCATCAACATTAAGCTACTTTGATATAAATAATCAAAGTCATAATTACTGTCCATAATAATTAATATCACAATAATTGTTGATAAGAGTTATCCGTTATTATAACATGTACGCATATATCAAGTTATGATAATCCTAACGTATAATTTGCTACATTATCAACATAATGATGATTATGTGGTTCTAATTATAAAATTATCATACAAATCTGATAAATTATCATATTGATAATGTACAATTTACTCAACAATAATAGGCAACGTTATCAAATTATTATATAATAGTGTCTATTTATCATAAATGCCTATTTGATATTAGATAATAACTGTAATAGCTATCAATTTACTTTCATAATTTGTAGCTACAATGATAGTTTGTAGGTACAATTATTAAAATAATAATTAGTGAATATAATTATCTTTTGGGATATCATTATTTATATTCAATAAAAAAGTTTAAATAATTTATTAATTTATCTTTCATAATTATCGTATCTTTAAACTCTGTTTTCCGTATATAAATCTTTCAATTTTTTTAACAAATTTAAAAGATAATTTAATAGATTATTTAAATTATCTATTATTATATAAATTATCTTATAATTATAGATAAATTAATAATAGATAATTTAAATAATCTATTAAATTATTTTTTAAATTTGCTAAAAACTTTGAAAGATTTATAGATTATGATTGGAAAGTAAAGTTTAAAGATACAATAATTATCTTAGATAATATCTCTTTAGAAGATATTATGATTGTTAATTATATTAAAAAGATCAAAGCTATAAATTAAAAGTTTTCTATGATAAATAACGTAAAATAATTATTAATATAATTAATCTTTGACATTTATATTATTCGATATTATTAGCTTTTAATACTATCATAATTATAATTATTGATATAAATATCAAATTCGCTATCTATAATGCATCTAAAATATTATCAATTATCTAAATGATTATCAAATTGCTATCATAATTACCGATAATTGTATAAATATTAAATTTGATATAATACGGTAATTATTATAAATAATTTGTTAGTACAATATTATCACAATTATAATAATCTATAATAGATGTATTTAATAGATTATATCTTCTTTTATAAAAGATAATAATATTTAATCAACAAATTGATATTATAAAAGATTAAAAGAACATTTAAATAATCAAATAAGATAATTATAATACAATCATAACTTATCTTTATTTAATGTTACAATACTTATCATAATCATATTATTATAATAGATAATAATCTATTATACCGTTATTTACTATGTAATTTGATTATCATAATTATTACCCGTTCATAATTATCATAATAATCAACTTAAATAATTTATATCAAAGATATCATATATTTTAAATTTCTTGATAATATGATTACTTGTATAGTTAATAGCAATCAAATGATAATTATAAAAAATAATTTAATAGATTATCACAATATTATTTTTCATAAATAAATTATATCAAGTTTATTATAATTTGTACGCGTTATTATGATATTATGTCAAAACTAAAATTATCTTCTATTATGATCATTAAGATAATAATAAAGTAGATTATCATAATTATTAAAATTATGACTGATAATTCAATTATTAGAAGACAATTTAATATATGATAGTAAGGATTTGTAAAATTATAATGATTATTATAAGTTATAATTTGATAGTTTTATCATATGAATATATTTTCTATTATAGAAATTATTAACATTATCAAACTTCTGATATGATAATTTCGGAAGTGTATCTTAAATTATCATTACCCACATATCATATGTAGATAATTTAAAAGATAATTTGTAGGTACTTTAAAGATTATAATAATGCATTATTTGATAATGTATTGGGATATTTTTTATAGGGAGATAATTTCTAAATTATCTCGTATAAAAAATATTTAAATATAATCAATCATAAAAATATTTAAATATATTCAAATATAATCAAACAATGAAATATTTAAATTTAAAATATCATTAATCTATATAATTAAAATAAAATCACATCATAAAATAAAATAAAAATTTCTAGTTCAGATAAAATCAAATCATAAAATATTTAAATTTCATATGTCATCATCCTTTATAATTCAAATATAATCGCATCAAAAGAAAAAATAAAAATCTATAATTCAAATATAATCAAATCTTATCCTAAAATAAATATTTAAATTTTGAATATTATGTTTCTTACAAATATATATAATTCAAATAGAATCACATGATAAGATAGGTGTACCTGCAAAAACATGAGGATAGGAATATTTTTTCTGAATGGCTAAAAATACTTGTTGTCGGAATGAGTCTTTTTTTAGTTAGACATGACATTATCCCTTCCAATTGCATGTTCATTCTTTCAATGGACAGAGTTAGCATATAGATAGGCAGAATAGCATACAAGAAATGGTAGCTCTCTTTCACTAGCTTCTGATCGTTGGTGGCCTATCCAGGAACGTGACAATAATTGATTTGAGGTTTCCTATGCGATTATGCTATAAGGGTATGAATTCCGATCTTTAGCGCCTTCCTTTTCCTCTCAATCTTGTGTTATACTGATCTCTTTTCCTTTCCAATTTGTCCAAAATTTTGATTGGGTTTTGATACGAATTAGTTAGGGATCAATTCAGATTGATCAATTTGAATTACAAGAGGCTAGGAACTCAATTAAGAACCTAATTCAACCGATTATATTTTTGAAATTCATGAGAATTTTGAGATTGTGATTGTCATCCAGTTCAATTGAATTACTGTTGCGTGTTGATGTAATTTCAACGAAAATATTAGAATAGTAATTACTCAAACGCATCGCTAGGATTAATTCAGATCAAACACAAGAGGTTAGGAACTCAATTGAGAACCTAATTCAACCGGTTATATTTCTGAAATTCATGAGAATCTTGGATCACCATATTGCAGATCACAAATCACAATCATGGATCACAGATTACGAATTACGAACTATGAATTACGAATTAAGGATCACAAATTAGGAATTATGGATCACGAATTACAAATCACGAATTTTGAATTACGGCTTAGGGATCACGAATTATGAATAATAAATTACGGATTACAAATTACGGGTCACAGATTAACAATTATGGATTACAAATTATGGATTAGGAATCATGACTCACAGATTACAGTCACAAATCATGAATTATGGATCACGGATGGAAAATTATGGATCATCAAATCTAGATCACATATCAAATCATGTCTCATATATCATGAATCATAGATTATGAATTTAAAATTATAGATTACAAATTACAAATTATGGATTAGGTTATGAATGACCTATTACGTATTACAAATTATGCATTATGGATCATAGATTATGAATTTTGATTTATGAATTATGGATTATGAATTACAAATTATGGATTACAGATTGCGGATTATAGATCAAAGATTGTGAATCACGTATCACAGATCAAATTCGTAAACTGTGATCCATGATTCGTAATCTACAATTCATAATTTGTAATCTGCAATCTGAAATATGTAACCCATAATTCGTAATCAATGATCCATAGTTCATAATCTGTAATTCGTAATGCATAATAATTCGTAATCCTTATTTGTGATCTATAATCTGTAATATGTGAACCATGATTCATAATTTGTAATATGTGAACATGATCCGTAAAACATGATCTGTAATCTGTGAAACATGATCTGTAATCCGTAATCCATAATTCATAATCTGTAATTTGTAATATGTGATCCATAATTCTTAATCCGTAATATATGATTCGTAATCCATAATTTGTAATTTATAATCCATGATCTGTAATTATCCATAATTCGTAATTTGTAATCCATAATATGTAATTCAGAATAACATGATCCATAGTTCATGATTCATAATCCATGATCTGTAATTCGTAATTCATGATCATAATATCTAATTCGTAATCTGTGATTTCTAATCTATAATTTGTAGTTTATGACCACAATTCATCATATGTAATTTGTAATCCTCAATTTGTAACCATGATCCGTAATTCGTGATACGTGATACATGATCCACATTCTTTGATTCGCAATTCATAATTTGTGACCCAATATCCATAATGCATAGTTCGTAATTCTGATTTGTGACCCATAATCCATAATTTGTAAGTTTTTATTCGTAATTCATAATTTATAATCTAGATTTATAATTTGTAATTCGTAATCCGTAATTCCTAATTTGTGATCTATAATTCGTAATCCGTAATCTATAATTTGTGATCATGATCCATGATCTATACTCCTTATTTGTGCTTCATGATCCATAACCATAATATGTGAATCGTAATTTGTAATCCTTAATCCATAATCTATCCTCCATAATTCATAATCTGTAATCTGATTTTGTGATCATGATCCGTGATTCTTATTTGTGCTATGTAACTTGTAATATATGAACTGTGATCCATAATTCAATTTTTGTAATCTGTGATCCATGAATGTGATTTGTGACCTATGATCCAGTGACCCATAATTTACAATTTGTAACTGTAATTTGTAATTCGTTATCGTAATCTGTGATCCTCCTCCATGCTCCATGACTCGTAATTTATAATATGTGAATCGTGATTCATAATTTATAATTTGTGGTCCGTGATAGTAATCAATGATCCGTAATTCGTCATCTGCAATCTATAACTCAACCTATGTTTCGTGATACATAATCCGTAATTTATTTTCTTTATAATAGACATGGAAACTTAAGCAATTGTCTATCATCCATCAGTAACATTGTCTAGCTATTATGAATTTAAATTAAAATTTTAGAAAATCACTAGAGTTTGTCTAAAGATTTTGTTAATAAGCGGATTAAAAAATCAAAATAAAAACACTTACTAAAACTTAAATTCACAATAAAAATATATTAACATTGTAGTTAAAAATATAATTAAAATTCTTCATCCATACCCATGAGATACTTATGAGGTTAGAAGACGTACTTTTTACAATTAGAATTAAAATTTTACAATTTTACATTAATTTTTAGTAAATAAGACTCTAATGTATGATGTATCTCCCTTGATCTGGTGAAAATTTCACTAAATATATTCATTCTCTACTAGAAAAATAAAATTAGTAACTATATTAGGTTACTGATAGAGTGTTTTATTTTCTATATTTTATATCCTTTTTAGTCCTTTTAACTCTGTAATTGGTCCTTCCTTTTCCTATTTTAATTCATTTTCATAATTGGGTCACGTTTGGGCCTTTCATATTTTTTTCCTTTATTTTGTAGGTTAGTAGATATCATTGGAGTTGACTTTGCATCGAGCTAGGATTTTCTTATTTTTGTATTTTTATAATTTTTCTAATTGTAATTTTTAATTTAATTTTTTTATCTCGTTTAAGAAATTTGCTTTTGCACCTTAGCCCAATTTAGTTGGACTTTTAGTTAGATTTTTAGATAAAATAATTTAGTACCCAAAAGCCCTCCAATTTAAAATAATTGAAAACATTATTATCATATGAAGGAATCAAACCCCCAAAAAATTATAAAAAGAACATAGAAGTATATAGAAGTGTTTAACCTAACCTGAGGTTGAGATCGCACTGACTTAAACATTGTAGGTACCCACCTGTGCAGTTGCACCTTATCCACTATTGCATCACCTTGTTCCAAGTATAAGATCAAAACCCAAAGTGAGTCATCTTTCTTTTGTATGGAGGCACTGAATAACCATGTCTTCATCTATAGTTCAAATATAACAACCTCATCAAATAAGACAAAAATCTGTAACTCAAATATAATCATCTTCTATAATTCAAATACAATCACATCATAAGATATACACCTACAATTCAAATATTATCAATCCATAAGTTAAGATAAATATTTAAATTTCAAATAACATCATCCTCTATAGTTCAAATATAATTAAATCCTAATATAAAATAAAATTCAAGAATTCAAATATAATAAAATCATAAAACATATTTAAATTTCAAATATCATCATCCTCTATAATTCAAATATAATTACATTATAAGATCCAATAAAAATTTACAATTCAAATATAATCCAATCATAAAATCTTTATAATTCAAATATAATCACATGAAAAGATAAAATAAAAATCTATAATTCAAATAAAATCAAATCATGTCCAGAGATAAATATTTAAATTTTGAATATCATGTCTCTTAGAAATATCTATAATGTATATTTCAAATAAAATCATATCTAAATATACAATACACATCTACAGTTCAAACAAATTTAAATTATAAATTAAGATAAATATTTAAATTTCAAATATCATCACCCGTTATAATTTAAATAAATACTAATATAAAATAAAATTCTAAAATTCAAATATAATAAAATCATAAAAACTAGATAAAATTTTTATCATAAGTTAAGATAAATATTTAAACTTCTAAGAGCAACAAAAGATAAATATTTAAATATCATCATCCTTTATAATTCAAATATAACCACATCAAAAGATAAAATAAAAAGATAAATTGTAGATGTCTTTCTTATCTTATGATGTGATTGTATTTAAATTATGGAGGATGATGATATTTGAAATTTAAATTTTTTTTTATGATTATATTTGAATTATAGATTTTTATTTTATCTGGTTATATTTAAACTATAAAGGTTTTTTTTGTAAAAATAAAATATTTTATTTAGAAATACACAAGCCCAAATAAAAAGAAATGATTGACACTGCCTACTCAAGAACAAGAAACAGATTACATAGACATGTGAAAGCAATGACCATCTGACCCCACCGCAGTAGCAACAAAAGACTCAATTATAACTACTATGTTTTTACCCATGAGTTAAGATAAATATTGAAATTTCAAATAAAATTGTCCTTTATATTTCAAATATAATAAAATGTTAATATAAAATAAAAATCTATAATTGAAATATAATTAAATCATTATCCTCTATAATTCAAAGAAAATCACATCATAAGACAAAACAAAAATTTCAAATTCAGATAAAATCAAATCATAAAATATTTAAATTTCATATATCATCCTTTATAATTCAAATATAATCACATCAAAAGACAAAATAAAAATCTATAATTCAAATATTATCAAATCATATCATAAGATAAATATTTAAATTTTGAATATAATATTTCTTAAAAATATCTATAATTTAAATAGAATCACATCTAAAGATAAGATAGGTGTACCTGCAAGGTTTGGTTTTGATTGTATGGAAACGCACCCTTTGCCTGCTTGTGTATACAATAGCCTTTTTAGGGGCTATCGTCTACATGAGATTTCTTCCTCAAAATGAGCCACTAGTGCACTCACGGGCAACCACGGTACTTTGACAGAGCGACTGCTAATTGTCAGATCAATGTCCACCTTTTTGTCGTCTAGTTGGTTTCTAGCAGAGAGTTATAGCCCAAAGACGCTTTCCCAGAACCTTTTCTCTGGGAATGTTCATCTAACCATTGAAAAGAGATTCTTTTAAGTGCACTGTGCCGGTACTTGTTGCATTCTATTTATATAGTCTGTAGCGTTTTAGGCTTGCATAATTTAAAGGTTTATCAAATATTACCATCATCTATAATTCAAATATAATCACATCATAAGATAAAATAAAAATTTCTAATTCAAATATAATTAAATCATAAAAGATTTAAATTTCAAATATCATCATCCTCTATAATTCAAATAAAATTACATTATAATATAAAATAAAAATTTATAATTCAAACATAATCAAATATTTAAATTTCAAATATCATCATCCTTTTAAATTCAAATCTAATCACATCAAAATATAAAATAAAAAGATAAATTGTATATGTCTCTCTTATCTTATGATGTCATTATATTTGAATTATAGTGGATGATGATATTTGAAATTTAATTTTTTTTATGATTATATTTGAATTATAGATTTTTATTTTATCTGGTTATATTTGAACTATAGAGGATTTTTGTTTTGTAAAAAGCAAAATATTTTATTTAGAAATAGACAAGTCCCAATAATACGAAATGATTGAAACTGTCAACATGATTATAGAGAACAACAAATAGATTACATACACATGTGAAAATAATAAGCACCTAACGCCACCACATTAGCAAGAGTTACCAACAAAAGACTCAATAATAACTACTATCTATTATAGTAACTTTGTGCATACAAAGAAAATAATTATACCAACACGATAACAATCATAGTAACTTTGTTGATTTGTAACTAATTTAATAATCACATTATATTTATGTATTTACTATCTATTACAAATAACGATGAAAGATAACAATTTCCATCAATTAAGATTATAATAATATCTATTAATTTGATAGGTAAGAAATGATAAATTATCAAAGGTAATTTAAAATCTTCTATTATTTAATATATCCATGATATCAATTTAACAGATAATTATTGCTAAAGGTTTACAATTTCATAATTATCGTTGTAAGATAATAAAGATTGTTAATAGCAAATTATGATAAATATAATTATTAGCTTAATATAAAATAACGAGAATCATTGTAGAAAAAGATAATTATCTTTATAATTGTAGGCAAATTGAAAGTAAAAAATAATTATGCTAATAATTAGATAATTTGCATAGTATTAATGGAATTATAATAGTATTTACCGGTATCTTTACGATAATTACCGGTATTTTTTTAATCAATAAATTTTTTAATCTTTGATTTATAATTTAATAATCATCATGATAATTTTCATAGTATTAACGTAATTATAATAGAAATTATCTTTAAAAAATTTGTAGATAATCTTCAAATAATCTATTAAAATAGTTTAACCTACAAAATAATCTATTAAATCATAATTATTAAATTATTAAATCATAATTACCTTTTAAAAGATAATTATCACAATTGGTACCTAACATGATATGATAATACAATTATCTTCTTAAACAAGATAATTTTTATTATATAGTTTAATCATAACGCACAGATAATTATTTTTAAATAGACTATTAGTTCTTTATTTTATCCTAAACTTATATAGCATAATAATATAATCTATAAACTATATTTGATAATTATTATAAGATAAGTATCTTCTTTATCCGTTCGTTTTGCTTTAAAGATATTACTATACGATAATATGTTCATGTAATATTATAATTATCTATTTAATAAATAATATCTTTAATAGAAATAATTATCTATCAAACTATTTCCTAGGATAATTATCTTAAAAGATTAAATTATGACTGTAATTATGACCATATTTATTATATAATAAAAATAATTATGATAGCATTATAAATTATCATAAATTGAAATGGTAATTAAGCAATTATGAAAATTATCTTTACCGTAGGTTGATTATTGTGCATAGTTGTGGTAAAGGTAAAGAGGTACTACAAATTTCCACAAGATATCATAATTTGTTGATTTCAATTATGATACTACCGTTATTATGAGAAGATTATCTTGTTATTAGTACTTCAAAAATGATTTGTAGGGTCCAATCATAATATCTTTCTTTGACTTGTACAATCAATTTTTAGCAAATATAATCTACCGTAGTTTAATTAGGTATCTATTCTTAGCAATAAATTTGTTGATAATTATGATAAACTTTGTTTTTAGCAAATTGTTAATTACTGTATAACCTTTATAATAGAGAATTTGATAGTATAAAGATTAGGGGTGTGCAAAAACACCAGCTCTAACCGAATTGATTTCAAACTGAACCTATTTAAGCTGGACTAGTTTAATAAAATTCAACTGAACTAGTTTTTAAAGTCGAACTGGATCCAAACCGAACTGGTTTTTAAACTAGTTAGGTTAACCTCTTTTGTTTTGCAACTTAAAAAATAAATCTCATTCACTCAGAGGGCATCACGGGCTCACTCATGGTCATGACACTGCTGCTAGTGGTCACTCTCAGTCTCTCACCTCAATCTCACACAGCGAGAGTCATCTCACAAACTGCATCTCACTCAACGCTCACGCCGCAAATAGCAATACGCCACTCACGCTCACAATTTGAATCGAAGTCTGAAACTGCCATTGTTCAAGCTCCAAGGTATGTTAATCGTTAAACTTAAAATGGTGATTAGGTTTTTTTATTGTTCATAGCTTGATACTCTTTTGTTCCACTGATTTGGGTCTGCCTTTGGTGTTGAATTTGGTAGGATTTTGTCACTTTGTGAAAAACTTTATTAATGTACTCATGTTGTTTGATTAAATACCCACTAAAATGCATTTTCCAGATTAGTCGATGTAGTAATTATAGGTGGAATTTTGTGATGCCTACAAGTGTAGTTAAACTTCTTCACAGTTTCATTTTCTTTTCCTTCATTGTTTAGAGGATTCAAAAGGAACGGATAATTTAGTGTATCTTTCAGGTGCCATTTAATATCTTTCAAAAACAAAGGATATAAAAAAGTATTTTCTTTTAATGCTCTCCAATCGATTTTCAATGATAATCCAAACATTACTTTTTGCCATTGCTCCTTTATGAAATTGAGGAGTTTTAAGAGGTTGAGAAAGTTGAAAATGGTAACAAGATTTGGTTTATACTGTATTATTTTATTATGTACGTTTTATAATATGAATGATACTTAATTTTTTTTTCATGTTGCAGAAATTGTTGCCTCACTGTTAGTGAATGTTACATATTTAGCCTCATCTATTACACTTGATGATGATTGAAGAATAGAAAATGCTTATTTGCAACTTTTTAGTGGTTAAGTATTTAATAGTTTCGTTTTAATCTTATAATTCGTGTTTAAGATCTTTGTTTGTTGTACCTTGTGAGTTATACTAATTTGTTTATGGATTGTGGAAACCTATACTTATAAGTGGTTAAGTGTTTATTTGCAGTAACAGCTTTGTTACTGTATTATTATTGGACCTCTATGAACTTCTATTTCTTTGAAGGGTGTTACTTTGTCTTTGTTAATGGTCTTTTTGGTAATCTTTCACAGATTTCTTGAATTGTGAATTCGACTTTCAATTAATTGCTCTCTCTATATACGTGGTATCTATTCTTTCTGCATAATCTAAAAAATACATCAAGTTTCTTTTATTTTTTATTTTTTTTTACAATTTTACTTTTTTTTTATTTTTTTCTGGTTTGGAAGTAAAGTCACTCAGCAGCTTCATGCGTTAGCAAAAAAGTTGGTGACCGATGAAGGTTGAAGTGTGAAACTTTGTCTTTAACTCAAGAAAAAAAATGCATGTTTTACTAGCATGTTATTAAATTACAGTTTCAGTTACATTTGTAATTGAAATAATTGTAAAAAATAGTGGCCAATAATGCAGGTGGCGTACCTAGCTGCATTTGTGACTGTCACTGATTGTGAACACATGCAACCAAGATTGCAGTGACTTCTTTCTAGTTTGTACCTAGTTTTTCCACTTCTTTTAATTGACAGATTGCAGTGAGTATTTGGAAAAGATGTTCCTTATACTTTTCAACCATTCATTGATATGACAATTACCGATTGTTAACAAATATTTGGTTTATTTATCTGTAATATGATCAATTTGTCTTATACAATGTATAAAACTGTTGTTTTTATTACATAAAACTTTTTTTACTACATAAAATTGTTTAAGGAGCATCATAGGAGAACCACACTATTATGGCCATGTCCACACAACTGTAGAAAATCCAATGCTTAAAAAAAACCAATTCGAAACTAGTTCAATTTAGAATTTTTTCCAAATAGTTCTAAATCAGTTCAAAACCGGTTTTTTAAAACCAATTTTGTTCTAAACTAGTTCTCTAAAGTAGTTCAGATTTTTAGTTTAAGAACCGGTATCTTCTAAAGTAGTTCAATGCAAAAAACTGATTTTTGCACACCCCTAATAAAGATAATAATATTTTTAACAATATGTAAGTACTATCATAATTATCTTTATTATATTTAATAAAAAAAAATTAAATAATCTATTAAATCATCTTTTACAAAGAAGATAATTATATAAAAATAAAGAAAATAATAATATCAAACCTTTTAGTAATTTGTAGGTAATATCATAATTATCTTTATTATATTTAATCAACAAAGTTTAAATAATCTATTAAATTATCTTTAATAAAAAACATATTTATATAATTTTTTTTAGAAATTTGTGCTCAAAATCATAATTATCGTTGTTATCTTTAATAAAAAAAGTTTAAATAATATATTAAATTGTCTTTTATAAAGAAAATAATTATATCAAATTTTCTATCAATTTGTACAAACAGTTATAATTACCATTAATAGATTTAAATAACGATACTATCATAATTATTTTTAAGAAAGTACCTTATTATATTTAGCAAATCTTGTTGCGTTATGATAATTATAGATAATAAACTTTTTTAATAGATAATCATAATTTAATAGTGATACTTATGATATAATTATGACAATTATAGTTATTATCTATGATTTGTTATTATCATAATCTAAAGTTGTAACCAATAAAGATATTTGATAATACCTACATATTATGATAATTTGTATAATAACGTTATTATATGATTGTAGCAATTTTAGAAGATATTAAATTGTGACTAATTATGCTAAATCTATTAAAGGTAATTATCATAGAAGATAATTTGTAGGGAATAATAATTAATCTTATAAAGATAATTTGATAATAACCATGAATGTTCTTACGATACATAATTATACAAATTAAACAAGATAATTTACAAGAAGATAATCTATCAAGGAGATAAACAACTTATGATTGTGATAATTAAATTTATTAAATATATATTTAGCAATTTGATATAATTACATTATGCAGCAACAAAGTTATCATAATGTGTAGCAAGAAAATAATAACGGTAGTATCATAAATAAAAATATTATCTTCAACCAATTATTTATACAGGTTATGATCAAATTTTTTTTAGCAATTTGATTATCTTCTTTGATATAATTATGTTGAGTAGTAAATTATCGCTATCATCATTGATAATTATACCCTATAAATTATCATAATTATTATAATACAATATCTTTTTCATAGTTATATTAGTAGTTTGATAATGGATCTTTATCTTAATGATAATAAAATAATTTAATAGATTGTTGTAGGTACAAAGTTTGATAATATGTACAAAAGATTTGATATAATCAACAAACTGTTTTATTCAAATTATGATAAAAAAATTTGAATATAATACTCTATTGATATAATTATTTTCTTTATAAAAGATAATTTAATGGATTATTTTAGCAATTTAATAACAAATTTTCTATTAAAAATAATTTATTAAAATTTTTATAAATAATCTATTAAATTTGTTGTTATTACTAAAAGATTTGATATTATTATCATCATAATAGATTATTTAAAAAGATTATCTTTCATAATTGTCTTCTTTACTATCTTTTTATACTATCATATCAAATTACAATCATAATTATCTTTATTGTATTTAATCAATAAAATTTAAATGACTATTATTATATTTAATAGATTATTATTTTCTTTATTATTTAATCTTTATAAAGAAGATAATAAAGATAATTATCAATTTTTTTAATAAAGTTTAAATAATTTATTAAATTACCTTTTACAAAGATAATTTAATAGAAATTAGATTATCTTCTTAATTATATCAATTTTGTACATATAAATTGCTAAAATAGATTATGTCAAAGAATATAATTACCTTAGCAAAAGATAATTGTCTTGAAGATAATTAGCAATAGTTTAGCAATTATCTTATGATAATCAACAAAGTAATTACTGTTATAATAATGATAATTGAATATAATCCTAAAAGATGATTATGATTGAAGTAATTATCTACAAATGTTTATTATTTATAAAAGAAGATATCTATTATCATAATATTATCGTCTATAAAGGTAACATAATTATGAAGATAATTATCCTTAAATTACGGTAATTTGATAGTTGTACCTATTATCATAAACCTGCCATAATTATGTTATAATTCTGAAATAATTGCTCAAAAATTTTATTATATTTAGCAATTATCTTATGATAATCAACAAAGTAATTTCCGTTATAATAATGATAATTAAATATAATCCTAAAAGATAATTATGATGGCAGTAATTATGTACAAATGTTTATTATTTATAAAAGAAGATACCTATTATCAAAATATTATCGTCTATAAAGGTAATATACTTATGAAGATAACTATCTTTAAATTACGGTAATTTGACGTATTATCATACACCATAATTGTTGTATCATTATAATGTTGCTATGATGAGCATATATGTTGCAATAATTTATAATAATCTATACATAATCATTACTGTATGATGTAAAAATATTGTACAATCTAATATTCAATTAAAGTGTTATTATAATTAATCCTAATTTACTTAAAAAGTTTAGAAATATAATCCTAATGTGATAATTATAAAGATAATTATGATAACTTGTAGGTAATAATTATAGATTCTTTAAATTTTATTTAAATAATCTTCTATTAAACTTCTTAACGTAAAGATTAAATGAACATGTAATTCTTAAAGAAAATACTATCAAGCTAATTAGATATACAAAGGATTATTGTATGATGGTGAATTATATATATATATATATATATATATATATATATATATATATATATAATCATTATCATCTCAACGATAATCGTTAAACGATAAATTATATAACTATGATAAATATATTATCTATGATAGTAATTTATCTAATTATATCTAATTATCTAATAGCAACAAATTGATTAAATCATGATAATAATGATTTTAATTTATCATATAGGTTATTATCATCTTTTAATAAACGTTTAATCCTTAATATACATATCATAGTCAATATAAACTTCTTTGAATATGTAATATGTTGTGATTACCTTAATGATTATCATAATATTAAATATAATAAAGATATAATAGTTTATTATATGATAATAGATAATGATAACGGTTATTATTAAACATATTATCTTTTATACTATTATTATCTTAAAGATAATTTAAACTTTATTCATTAAATATATTAATTATGATAGTCCCTATAAATTGTTAAAATATTTTATATAATTATTTTCTTTGAAAAATTAATTTAATAAATTATTTAAACTTTTTTAATTAAATATAATAAAAATAATTATGATAATAACTATAAATTGCTGAAAATTATCTTAATAAGATCATATATCTAAAATTATTATGACGTCAATGTATCTTTATGATAGTATCTTATAAGAGGTAGAGGTACCAGATATTCTTACCCTTTATTATATCAAACGATATAATAATATATCAAATAAAGTGTAATTATTAGCAATTTTTTAATAAACAATTCTGAGATATCCTAGTTTAAATAATGTAATCATATTATTTAATAAGTTGATACAATAATAAAATTATGATTGTTAAACAATAATAAGATCTGACATTCTTATCATGAATATGCACATATTCATAATATTTGAAGATAGAATATCAGTGATTAAAACCGGGTCCTATTTAATTGCTATTAAATAAAGATAAATTATGATAACTATGATAATATTATCATAATAAGATCTTTTATTTAAACGACCTGATAGTTATCATAGTTCAACTTAGCAATATATGTATCTAAATTAGGTATCTATTGATTATTATAATATTTAGATAATTATCTTTGCTAAAAAGATAATCTAATATATTGTTTACAAATTATCTTTATAACGGTATTATCTTTTTTATATATTGATCATCTTAAATAATAATTATTAAATTATCATTTAATAATTGTCATAATATCATTGATTATTTAACAATTTCTTATTTAATTGATATGACAAAGAAGATAATCATTACTTGTAGGTATCATAATTATCTATTAAACTATTATCATAAATAGATTAATAATTTACTATAATCGTAATTTAATATATCTTCTTTATTGATAATTTGTAGGTATATAATTATCTTCACTATATTATTAATTATATTCGTACTATTAAATCTTGAAGTATAAATAATTAAATTAAGATAGTATCCAATATTAATAATTATCATAATAAATTATCAAATTATCTTTGATATTAAATAATAGTTTTGATACAATAGTTTAATCATAAAGATATGACAATAAAAGATAATTAACGGTACCTATTAAAAGAATTACGATAATTATCTGGGTACAATTACAATAATTACATTATTTAAATTTGATAATTACAAAAGATAATTATGATTAATTATGAGGTTATGATAATCACATTTGTCATAACAAAAGATAATTATTATACGATATCTTTATTAATAATTTTACCAGTAATTTATTACATTATCTACAAAGATTATTTATGATTAGTTTAAAGTAATATTATCTTCTTTATTTGCATTATTTATATCTTGTTTATATACAGGTAATTATGATTTGATATTCGATATCATTATGATTTCTGTCAAGATAATTATCATCAATTTAATAGATAATAATAATTATCTATTATCTTTTATGATTAACAAATTTATTAATTTGTAGGTATCAAAGTATAATTTATTTGATAATCATTATTAAGTTATCTTCTTTATAATAGATTACCGTGATTCTATGAACAAGCTTAAACTGAGACTTCGTTATTATCAAATTACAAATAAGACAATTATATAACTATTATACTTACCTACTTAAATTTCATATATCATCATCTTTTATAGTTTAAATATAATCACATCAAAAGATAAAATAAAAATCTATAATTCAAATATTATCAAATCATATCATAAGATAAATATTAAAATTTTGAAAATCATGATTCTTAGAAATATCTATAATTCAAATAAAATCACATCTAAAGATAAAATTGGCATAACTGTTGTTTCCATGATTGTATGGAGACATACCCTTCGCCTGCTTGTGTACACAATAACATTTTCAAGGGCTACTGTCTACATGGGATTTCTTCCTCGATGTGAGCCACTGGGGTGACTATAGTACTTTGAGCGATCGACTCATAGTTGTTAGATCAATGTCTATTTTTTTATTGACGACTCGATTTCTGCCAGAGAGTTATAGTCAAAAGACACTTTCACACAGCCTTTTCTCTGGGAATGTTCCTTTAACCATTAACAAGAGCTGCATTGTGTCTATATCTATTGCATTCTATTTATAGTGTTTAGGGTTTTCGGCTTGGACTGCATAATTTAAAGGTTTATCAAATATCACTATCATCTATAATTCAAATATGATCAATCATAAGATAAAATAAAAATTTCTAATTCAGATATAATTAAATCATAAAATATTTAAATTTCAAATATCATCATCCTCCACAATTCAAATAAAATCACATTATATTATAAAATAAAAATTTATAATTCAAGCATAATCAAATCATCAAATATTTAAATTTCAAATATCATCATTTTGTTTAATTCAAATATAATCACATCAAAATATAAAATACAAAGATAAATTGTAGATGTCTCTCTTATCTTATGATGTTATTATATTTGAATTATAGTGGATGATGATATTTGAAATTTGAAATTTTTTTATGTTTATATTTGAATTATAGATTTTTATTTCATCTGGTTATATTTGAACTATAGAGGATTTTTTTTAACAAGCAAAATATTTTATATAGAAATAGACAAGCCCCAACAATAGGAAATGATTGACATTGTCTATAGTCTACATGATTATAGAGAACAAGAAACAACTTATATAGACATGTGAAAACAATGAGCAATTGACCCCACCATATTAGCAAGAGTTACCAACAGAAGACTCAATAATAACTACTATGTTGTTACCCATGACTTAAGATAAATATTGAAATTTCAACTAAAATCTTCCACTATATTTAAAATATAATAAAATTCTAATATAAAATAAAAATCTACAATTGAAATATAATTAAATCAAAAGACAAAATAAAAATCTATAATTCAAATATTATCAAATCATATCATGAGCTAAATATTTAAATTTTGAATATTATGTTTCTTAGAAATATCTATAATTAAAATAGAATCACATCTAAAGATAAGATAGATGTACCTACAAGGTTTGGTTTCCATGATTGTATGGAGACGCACCCTTCGCCTGCTTGTGTGCCTTTTCAGGGGCTACTGTCTACATGGGATTTCTTCCTCAAAGTGAACCACCAGTACACTTAAGGAAGACAATGGTACTTTGAGAGAGCGACTCCTAGTTGTCAGATCAATGTCTGCCTTTTTGTTGTCGAGTCAGTTTCTGAAAGAAAGTTATAGGCCAAAGACGCTTTCACACAGGCTTTTCTCTGGGAATGTTCCGCTAACCATGGGAAAAAGTTCTTTTAAGTGCATTGTGCCTGTACCTTTTCCATTCTATTTATAGTGTTTAGCGTTTTGGGCTTGGGCTGCATAATTTAAAGGTTTATCAAATATCACCATCATCTATAATTCAAATATAATCACATCATAAGATAAAATAAAAATTTACAATTCAGATATAATTAAATCATAAAATATTTAAATTTCAAATATCATCATCCTTTATAATTCAAATAAAATAACATTATAAGATAAAATAAAAATTTATACTTCAAACATAATCAAATCATGAAATATTTAAATTTCAAATATCATCATTTTTTTAATTAAATATAATCACATCAAAATATAAAATAAAAAGATAAATGGTAGATGTCTCTCTTATCTTATGATGTGATTATATTTGAATTATAGTAGATGATGATATTTGAAATTTATGTTTTTTATATTTATATTTGAATTATAGATTTTTATTTTATCTGGTTATAGTTGAACTATAGAGGATTTTTTTTAACAAGCAAAATATTTTATTTAGAAATAAACAAGTCCGAGTAAAAGAAAATGATTCACACTGTCTACATGATTATAAAGAACAAGAAATAGATTATATAGGCATGTGAAAACAAGAGGCACCTGACCCTACCGTATTAGTAAGAGTTACCAACAAAAGACTCAATAATAACTACTATGTTATTACCCATGAGTTAAGCTAAATATTGAAATTTCAAATAGAATCGTCCTTTATATTTCAAATATAATAAAATTCTAATATAAAATAAAAATTTACAATTGAAATATAATCAACTCATTATCCTCTATAATTCAAATAAAATTACATCATAAGACAAAATAAAAATTTTAATTCAGATAAAATCAAATTATAAAATATTTAAATTTCATATATCATCATCCTTTATAATTCAAATATAATCACATCAAAACACAAAATAAAAAACTATAATTCAAATATTATCAAATCATATCATAAGATAAACATTTAAATTTTGAATATCATGTTCCTTACGAATATCTATAATTCAAATAAAATCACATCTAAAGATAAGATAGGTGTACCTGCAAGGTTTGGTTTCCATGATCATATGGAGACGCGCCTGTCATTTGCTTGGGTACACAATAGCCTTTTTAGGGGCTACCGTCTACATAGGATTTCTTCCTCAAAGTAAGTCACCAGAGAACTCACGGGCGACCATGGTACTTTGGAGAGCGAATCCTAGTTGTCAAATCAATGTCTGCCTTTTTGTTGTCAAGTTAGTTTCGGACAGAGAGTTATAGATGAAAGACACTTTCACACAACCTTTTCTTTGGGAATGTTCAGCTAACCATTGAAAAGACCTGCATTGTGCCTATACCTGTTGCATTCCATTTATAGTGTTTAGCGTTTTGGGCTTGGGCTGCATAATTTAAAGGTTTATCAAATATCACCATCATCTATAATTCAAATATAATCATGATGAGGACATGAAGCTTGAAGGACTTGGAGGACCTATGACAAGGGCAAGGACAAGAATAGCTAAGGAAGCTATTCAACAAGTATTGGCAGCCCTTTTGCAAAAAGAGCCAAATATTGAAGAAATAAAGTTTAAAATTGTTAATTGTCTCAGGACTGAAGAAAACAATGCTTGACCTTAATGGAAGAGAAGTTTGGAATAAATTAAACTCATTTTCTTAGAGTTTACTTAGTTAATGGTGGGCAACCAGAATTGTCTAATTAAAGTTACAGCCATCTAGGTTATCAATTCTAATTAGTATACATGTTTAATTTGCTTTGGCAGTTACACTTTGTTATTAAGCTGCCCATTATTAATTTTTATTATTTTGTAACTTCAGCTGAATTTAGAAAGCCACTAAACCTACACAAGCTGAGTTTATTAGGCATATAAATTTGGGCAAGACTCATATGTAAGACAGAATATTTTGGAAATAAAAAACTAGTTGAAGTTTTCTCTCCTTTGGGTTCTTGACAATCCAAAATCTTTTGAGATTTATCAAAGGTAATTCACCCCTTTGTGTGTGCAATCTCGTAGACATATCTTCCATCCTTGGAAGTGTGGAGTCTATCAATTCCAATTTCATTTTCTGTCTTTTCCATTCATACTCAATTCTGCCCAGCAAACTCTATGATCAATTGCACAGGAAAGTCCTACACTATTCAAAAACTCATTTACTCGTTGAATTTCAATAACTTTTAATTTCCATTCTATGTCTAAGAGTTTGATAGTAATTCTAATCAGTTTATTTTTGGCAATTGTTTGCATTCCACATTGATCAATTTTGTTAAGGCGGCAAGCTAAATTCCTAGGGTCCTTTTAGAATCCTAAATTGACAGAGGATTCATATCATTTGATCATCAGAGCTTTGGTTTCTAGGAATTGCAAGGCTGCACTCCGAGTAATTTCTTTCCTTGATTCTTATCATTAATAATATTACCTTAATTGCAATCAGTTAGGCTGAACCATTGCAAATGAATCTGAAAAAGAATCTGAAATTATAAAAAAAAAAACAAGAAGAAGAGGAATTCTGAAAATCTGGAAAAAAATATAGAGAAAAAAAAGAATCAAAACAAAGAATGCAAATGAGTTTAAAAGAAAAAAATTGGCTGAATGGTTCATGCTAGAAATTCTTCATTTTGAGGGTAATATTGTGTTTGATTTGAAGGAAAAATTACTGCACCTTGATAGTTTACATTTCTGAAATTCTGGGCTGCACTTCTTGGTTACAAATTGTGTCAATTCCACTCTGTTTTGGCTTCACATATACTATGCATTCTTGCTGGATTTTGTTGCACTTGTTAGTTTCATTTTAAGCCAACATTTTATACTCTGTTTGTGTCTTTACTTGTTAAAATTGGCTGCACAATTTTCTACTCAAAATTCTTCTTGTGGCTGTTTGTACCTTTGTTTTTGTGTGCCCAGTTTTTGTCCATTTCTTTTCGTACTTCCTTTGTTTTCATTTTGAGACAAATTTCTTTTGTCTTGTTGGCGTAAAAATAAAATAAAAATCCCAGTTGTTGTCCTAGTATTTGTTGCTTTCTTTGGGTTTCATTTTTGTTAGTTTTTCTTGTGTCTTATTTGGCTGCACATAAGTTGGTGTTTATCTTTAAGTTTTTCTCTTTTGGTTTGTTAAGAACTTAAGGAGGAATAAAGAGGAAAAAGGCAAGAGAGTTTCATTATAGTAAAAGCCAATTTTTTTTAGTGCAAACACTTGAGTGGGTGAGAACATTTCCAAACACCACATACATATATTTTTCTTGTACATTTGATCTGTTTGTTTATCATGGCGGAAAGAAATAATAACAATGATCTTCAACTTCAAATTGCTGTACTATCTCAACATTTAGAGAGATTGATGAAGCAACAACAAGATGAGTTCCATGAGAGGTTGGATCAGTTGGAGAATAGAACTTCACCAGTAGGAGGAGGAGGAAGGCCAAATAGAAATGAAGGAAGAATAGAAGGAGTGAAGTTGAATGTGCCTCCTTTCAAGGGTAGGAGTGATCCTGAGGCATACTTGGAGGGGGAGTTCAAAATTGAGCATGTGTTCTCTTGCAACAATTATAGTGAGGAGAAAAAGGTGAGACTTGTAGTTGCTGAATTTTCTGATTATGCACTCATTTGGTGGAATAAGTTGCAAAGGGAGAGGATTAGAGATGAGAGCCTAAGGTAGACACTTGGACTGAAATGAAGAGGATCATGAGGAGGCGGTATATACCTTCTAGGTTCCATAGGGATATAAAATTAAAACTTCAAAAATTGTCTCTAGGAAGCAAGGGAGTGGAGGAGTATTATAAGGAGATGCAGATGCTAATCATCCAAGCCCAAATGAAGAAGATCCTGAGCTAACTATGGCTCACTTCCTTAGTGGTTTAAATCATGACATTAGAGATGTTGTTGAGTTGTAGGAGTTTGTGGAGATAGAGGACCTTTTACATAAGGCTATTCAAGTTGAACAACAAATAAAACAAAAGAGTACAACAAGAAGAAGTTCTACCGGTATAATCCTTCAAATTGGAAGGATAGAGTTAAGAAAGAGGGTGTTGCCTCCTCAAGCAATGCATCACTTTCTAACCATGGAAAAGCACCTCAAAAGCAACCTGAACATCCTCCTAAAAAGACTAGAGAAGTGAAGTGTTTCAAGTGCTTGGGCATGGGTCATTATGCCTATGAGTGTCCCAAAAAGAAGATTGTTCTTCTCAAAGATAATGGGGAATACACAAGCCAATCAGAAGCTAGTAGTGGAGAAGAAAAAGAGAGTGATGGAGAATTGAAGGCTAATGAAGGAGAGTTGTATATGGTTAGGAGGATGCTTGGAAGTCAAGTCAAGGCCGAGGATGCATCTCAAAGGGAGATTTCATACAAGATGTTCAGTCAATGGTAATGTTTGTTTGGTAATTATTGATGGAGGAAGTTGTACCAATGTGGTGAGTTCAAGATTAGCGTCAAAGAGGAACATGGACACTACACCATATCCTAGACCATATAAACTTCAGTGGCTTAGTGAAGGAGAAGAAGTTGAAGTGAAACAACATGCAATAGTTTTGTTCTCCATTGGAAAATATCAAGATAAAGTCATATGTGATGTGGTTCCCATGGAGGCCAGCCATATCCTTTTGGGAAGGTCGTGGCAGTATGATACCAAAGCCATTCATGACGGCTTCACTAACAAATTTTCTTTCATGTATCAGATAAAAAGTTGGTTCTCAAGCCTTTGTTTCCTAAAGAGGTGTGTGAGGATCAAATCAAAATGAGAGAAAGTTAGCAAATGAAAGAATGAGTGAAACACTTGAGATGAAGAGCGAAACACTTGAGAGGAAAAATAAAGAAAATAAAGATATTGAAACACTTGAGGAAAAACACACTTGTTTAGCAAAAAAAAGGAAGTTAAAAGGCTACTTTGTGCAAGACAACCCCTATATTTGTTGTATTGTACAAGTCAGTTTTTGCATGCTAACCAATTTGAAAATTTTGAATTGCCTTCTTGTGTTAAACCTCTTTTGCAGAATTTCTAAGATGTTTTTCCAGAGAGTGTACCTAGTGGATTACCACCTTTAAGGGGAATTGAGCATCACATTGATCTCATTCTAGGAGCATCATTACCCAATCGGCCAGCATATAGGAGCAACCCACAAGAAACTAAGGAGATTGAAAGGTAAGTGGCTGAACTCATGAGCAAAAGGTTGGGTAAGAGATAGCATGAGCCCGTGTTCTGTACCTGTGATTTTGGTGCCAAAGAAAGATGGCTCATGAAGGATGCGTTCTGATTGTAGAGCCATAAACAACCTCACCATCAAGTATAGGCATCCAATTCCCAGGTTAGATGATCTTCTCGATGAACTTTATGGTGCATGTGTGTTCTCAAAAATAGACTTGAAAAGTGACTATAATCAGATTAGGATTAGAGAAGGTGATGAATGGAAAACTTCCTTTAAAACTAAATATGGATTGTATGAGTGGTTGGTTATGCCACTTGGTTTGACTAATGCACCTAGTACTTTCATGAGATTAATGAATCATGTTTTAAGGGAGTTTATTGGAAAATTTGTTGTAGTGTACTTTGATGATATTATGATCTTTAGCACTAGTCTTGAGTTGCATGTTGAGCATTTGCAATCTGTTTTGAATGTGCTTAAAAAAGAACAATTGTATGCCAATCTGGAAAAATGCATTTTTTGTACTGATCATGTGGTATTTTTGGGCTTTGTTATTAGTGCTAAAGGTGTATTAGTTGATGAGGAAAAGGTTAAGGCCATCCAAGAATGGCCAACACCTAAGTCTGTGAGTGAGGTGAAGGGATTTCATGGTTTAGCAAGTTTCTATAGGAGATTTGTTAAAGATTTCAGTACATTAGATGCACCTCTAAATGAAATTGTTAAAAAGAATGTGGTTTTTAAATGGGGAGAGAAGCAAGAGGAGGCCTTTGCTGCCCTTAAGCATAGGCTAACTAATGCTCCTATTCTTTCCATGCCTAATTTTGAAAAATCATTTGAAATAGAGTGTGATGCATCAAATGTTGGTATTGGGGCTGTTTTGTTGCAAGATGGGCATCCGATTGCTTATTTTAGTCAAAAGTTAAGTGGAGCTACCCTTAACTATTCTACTTATGATAAGGAATTGTATGCATTGGTTAGAGCTTTAAATACTTGGCAGCATTATTTATTACCCAAAGAGTTTGTCATTCATAGTGATCATGAGCCATTGAAATATTTGAAAGGACAAGGTAAGCTTAACAAGAGGCATGCTAAGTGGGTAGAGTTTTTAGAGCAATTTTCGTATGTCATCAAACATAAAAAAGGGAAAGGAAATATAGTGGCTGATGCGCTTTCTAGGAGGCTTGCATTGCTTTCTATGCTTGAAACTAAATTGTTTGGTCTTGAGTCTTTGAAAGGCTTGTATAAGCATGATGTTGATTTTGCTGAAATATTTTTTGCATGTGAAAGGTTTTCTGAAAATGGATACTATAGGCATAATGGATTCTTGTTTTAAACAAATAAATTGTGTGTACCTAAGTGTTCCATTAGGGAGTTGCTTGTGAGTGAATCACATGAAGGGGGTTTGTGGGCCACTTTGGGGCTCAAAAGACTTTGGAAGTTTTGCAAGAGCATTTCTTTTGGCTTTATATGAAACGATATGTGCATAAGTTTTGTGACCACTGCATTGTGTGTAAAAAGGCCAAATCTAAGGTTAAGCCTCATGGACTATATACTCCTTTGCCTATTCCTGAATATCCTTGGACTGACATTTCTATGGACTTTGTTTTGGGGCTACCTAAAACAAAGAATGGAAAGGATTCTGTGTTTGTTGTTGTTGACAGGTTTTCTAGCACACTTCATTCCTTGCAAAAAGGTGGATGATGCTTACCATGTGGCTGATTTATTATTCAAGGAAATAGTGAGAAGGAGCATAGTGAGTGATAGGGATGCAAAATTCCTTAGTCACTTTTGGAGGACCTTGTGGGGGTAAAATTGGTACTAAATTGCTATTTTCTACTACTTGCCACTCACAAACTGATGGTCAAACAGAGGTAGTCAATAGGACTTTAGGCACATTGCTTAGGACTGTTTTAAAGAAAAATCTTAAGTCTTGGGAAACATGTTTGCTTCATGTTGAGTTTGCTTAAAATAAGGTGGTCCATAACACGACTAATTGTTCCCCGTTTGAAATTGTGTATGGGTTCAATCCTTTGACTCCTCTTGATTTGTTGTCTATGCCTAACATTTCTATGTTTAAGCATAAGGAAGCACAAGCTAAAGCTGATTATGTGAAGAAGCTGCATAAGCAGGTGAAGGCTCAAATTGAAAAGACAAATGAGAGTTACGCAAGGCAAGCTAACAAGGGTAGGAAGAAGGTGGTGTTCCAACCTGGTGATTGGGTTTGGGTACACATGAGAAAGGAAAGATTCCCTAAACAAAGAAAGTCAAAACTCCAACCAAGGGTAGATGGTCCTTTCCAAGTTCTAGAAAAGATCAATGACAATGCCTATAAGATCGATCTTCCAGATGAGTATAATGTTACTTTTAATGTGTCTGATTTAACTCTCTTTGATGCAGATGCAGATGCTATTGATTTGGGGACAAATCCTCTTCAAGAGGGGGGGGGGAGTGATGAGGACATGAAGCTTGAAGGACTTAGAGGACCTATGACAAGGGCAAGGACAAGAAGAGCTAAGGAAGCTATTCAACAATTATTGGCAACCCTTTTGCAAAAAGAGCCAAACATTGAAGAAATAAAGTTTAAAATTGTTAATTGTCTCAGGACTGAAGAGAACAATGCTTGACCTTAATGGAAGAGAAGTTTGGAATAAATTAAACTCATTTTCTTGGAGTTTACTTAGTTAATGGTGGGCAACCAGAATTGTCTAATTAAAGTTGCAGCCACCTAGGTTATCAATTCTAATTAGTATACATGTTTAATTTGCTTTGGCAGTTACACTTTGTTATTAAGCTGGCCATTATTAGTTTTTATTATTTTGTAACTTCAGCTGAATTTAGAAAGCCAGTAAAACTATACAAGCTGAGTTTATAAGGCATATAAATTTGGGCAAGACTCATATGTAAGGCAGAATATTTTGGAAATAAAAAACTAGTTGAGGTTTTCTCTCCTTTGGGTTCTTTACAATCCAAAATGTTTTGAGATTTATCAAAGGTAATTCACCCCTTTGTGTGTGCAATCTCGTAGACATATCTTCCATCCTTGGAAGTGTGGAGTCTATCAATTCCAATTCCATTTCATGTCTTTTCCATTCATACTCAATTCTGCCCAGCAAACTCTATGATCAATTGCACAGGAAAGTCCTACACTATTCGAAAACTCGTTTACTCGTTGAATTTCAATAACTTTTAATTTCCATTCTATGTCTAAGAGTTTGATAGTAATTCTAATCAGTTTATTTTTGGCAATTGTTTGCATTCCACATTGATCAATTTTGTTAAGGCAGCAAGCTAAATTCCTAGGGTCCTTTCAAAATCCTAAATTGACAGAGGATTCATATCACATCATAAGATAAAACAAAAATTTCTAATTCAGATATAATTAAATCATAAAAGATTTAAATTTCAAAGATCATCATCCTCTATAATTCAAATAAAATCACATTATAAGATAAAATAAAAATTTATAATTCAAACATAATCAAATCATCAAATATTTAATTTCAAATATCATCCTTTTTAATTCAAATATAATCACATCAAAATATAAAATAAAAAAATAAATTGTAGATGTGTCTCTTATCTTATGATGTGATTATATTTGAATTATAGTAGATGATGATATTTGAAATTTAATTTTTTTTATGATTATATTTGAATTATAATTTTTATTTCATCTGGTTATATTTGAACTATAGAGAATATTTTTTTAACAAGCAAAATATTTTATTTAAAAATAGACAAGCCCTAATAATAGGAAATGATTGACACTGTCTACATGAAAAGATAAAATAAAAATTTATAATTCAAACATAATCAAATCATCAAGTATTTAATTAAATATCATCATCCTTTTTAATTAAATTATAATCACCTCAAAATATAATTTAATAGATTATTTAAACTTTTTTCATTAAAGATTATAACAGTAATTATGATAGGATGCCACGATCCACTAAGATTAATCTTTTGTCGCTTTGATTTGTTTATCACACTCCCTGTCATTACTTATGACAGGCTGACGTTTGGTGCTTAATGAATAAATTTTGCTTTCAATAAAAAAATAACATAATAATGGAATTATGATTATGCGTACAAATTGTTAAAAATTTATATTGTTACCTTCTTCATAAAAGATAATTCAATAGATTATTTAAACATTTTTATTAAAGATAATGACAATAATTATGACTGTGCGTTCAAATTGTTAAAGAATTTGATATAATTAACTTTTTTGTAATGGATAATTTAATAGATTATTTAAATTTTTTTGTTAAATATAAGAACTGTAATTATGATTGTGGGTACAAATTGGTAAAAAAATTGATATAGCCATCTTCTTTGTAAAAGATAATTTAACAGGTTATTAAACTTTTTTTTATTAAAGATAATAATAGCAATTATGATAGGCTTGCTTCTGCGATCCTTTGAGATACAAACCTTGTCGCTTTGATTCGTTCACCACCCTCCATTCATTACTTATGACAGGCTGAAGTTCTGTGCTTTATGATTAAATTTTTCTTTCATTAAAAAAAGAAGAAGATAATAACGGTAATTATGATTACGCATACAAATTGTTAAAAAATTTATATTGTTACCTTCTTTGTAAAAGATAATTCAATAGATTATTTAAACGTTTTTATTAAATTTAATAATGATAATTATGACTGTGCATACAAATTGGTAAAAAAATTGATATAGCCATCTTCTTTGTAAAAGATAATAACAGTAATTATGATAGGCTTGCTTCTGCGATCCTCTGATATACAACCCTTGTTGCTTTGATTCGTTTACCACCCTCCATTCATTACTTATGACAGGCTGAAGTTCTGTGCTTTATGAATAAATTTTTCTTTCACTAAAAGAAAAAGAAGATAATAACAGTAATTATGATTACGCATACAAATTGTTAAAAAATTTATATTGTTACCTTCTTTGTAAAAGATAATTCAATAGATTATTTAAATGTTTTTATTAAAGTTAATAATGATAATTATGACTGTACATACAAATTGCCAAAGAATTGGATATAATTACTTTTTTTATAAAGGATAATTTAATAGATTATTTAAAATTTTTTATTACATATAATAACTGTAATTATGATCGTGCCAAATTGGTAAAAAATGATATAACTATATTTTTTTATTAAAAAATAATTTAATAGATTATTTACACTTTTGTTTAATAAATACAAGAGCAGTAATTATGATAGCTGCCATGATCCATTGAGATTCAGTTGTTGTTGCTTTGATTCGTTTATCACCCTCCTTGCATTACGCTTGACTGGCTGAAGTTTTGTGCTTAATGAATAAATTTTGCTTTCAATAAAAAAAGAAGATAATATTGGTAATTATGATTATGCGTACAAATTGTTAAAAAATTTATATTGTTATCTTCTTTGTAAAAGATAATTCAATAGATTATTTAAACGTTTTTATTAAAGATAATAATGATAATTATGACCGTGCATTCAAATTGCTAAAGAATTTCATATAATTACCTTCTTTATAAAGGGTAATTTAATAGATTATTTGGATTTTTTTATTAAATATAAGAACGGTAATTATGATTCTGCATACAAATTGGTAAAAAAAATTTTATAACTATCTTCGCCTAAAATTTTTAGGTTACCATTTTTTCATGTTTATAGGGTGATATACCTACTACTTAGTGCTTACTGCTGTAAATTAATGGAAAATAATATACAATGTCAAATCTATTCTGAAGCTTTAATTAGAGCTCCCAATACAATTTTGTACTAAAAAGTAAGTGCTAAAAGAAGCTTCATTTTACCTTTAGGATATTGCAACATTTTTACTTCTAATGGCTCATGATCCTTTATGAACTGAGGCATAATCCAATACCTACTACTTTTTCATAAAGCGCAAACCCTTACCTAGTTACCCCTACCTAATCACAAAGCAATTTGTCATTTCAAAGTTGTGATTTTCATATACTAGGTACTCACTTGCATGTATGTCTAACTTTGGTTTGTTTAACAACCCTGTATGAAATCCTTTTATTTTCTATAAAATGTTCTTTTACAGGGTAAATCTTGATGTTCTCTTATTTTAGGTTCCATTTACCAACTCTTCACATTGGAATGGAATGCATGCTGACCCATAGCTATAAGCTTGCTAGCAGGTGTATATATATTATAAAGTTGAATAAATTCAATGATTGCTTGGGGAGTCTCTTTTCTTTTTTCCTTTTCTGTGGGAGATACTGCTTTCCCACTATATCCTTTCATATCCAATAAAATTAATAGTTCAAATTCGTATGACTGATTACCTAAAAATAATTAGTTTTCTCCCACAAATTGGTGTATGATCATGATGCATTTACTTCATACCCTTAGCAAAATATTAATGTTCTCATATTGTTTGTAAAATATAATTTAATATATTATTTAAACTTTTTTATTAAAGATAATACCGATAATTATATTAATTTAATATAATTTAATATATTGTTTGGTATAATTACTTTCTTTGTAAATGATAATTTAATAGATTATTTAGAATTTTTTATTAAATATAAAAACGGTAATTGTGATAGGCTTCCACGATCCACTTAGATTAGTCGTCACTTTGATTCGTTTATCATCATCCCGGTCATTACTTATGACAGACTCATGTTTTGTGCTTTATGAATACATTTTGATTTCATTAAAAAAAGAAGATAATAACGGTAATTATGATTATGCCTACAAATTGTTAAAAAATTTTATATTATTATCCCCTTTGTAAAAGATAATTTAATTCTTTTTAAAATATAATTTAATAGATTATTTAAACCTTTTTATTAAAGATAATAACGATAATTATCACTGTGCGTACAAATTGCTAGAGAATTTTATATAATTACCTTATTTCTAAAGGATAATTTAATAGATTATTGAAATTTTTTTATTAAATATAACAACGGTAATTGTGATTGTGCGTACAAATTGGTAAAAAAATTGGTATAATTATCTTCTTTGCAAAAGGTAATTTAATAGATTATTTAAACTTTTTGTTAGAAAGATAATAATGGTAATTATGATAGGCTGCCACGATCCACTAAGATTCAGCCCCTGTCCCTTCGATTCGTTTATCATCCTCCCTGTCATTACCTATGATAGCCTGAAGTTCTGTGCTTTATGAATAAATTTTGCTTTCATTAAAAAGAAGAAGATAATAACATAATTATGATTATGCGTACAAATTGTTAAAAAAATTTATGTTATTATCTTCTTTGTAAAAGATAATTTAATAGATTATTTAAGCTTTTCTATTAGAGATAATAACAGAAATTATGACTATGCGTACAAATTGCTAAATAATTTGATATAATTACCTTCTTTCTACAGGATAATTTAATAGATTATTTAGAATTTTTTATTAAATATAATAACGATAATCATGATGTGCGCACAAATTGGTAAAAAAATTTACATAACTATCTTCTTTGTAAAAGATAATATAATAGATTATTTAAACTTTTTTATTAAAGATAAGAACGAAAGTTATGATAAACTACCATGATCCATTGAGATTCAGCCTTGTCACTTTGATTTGTTTATTACCCTCCCCGTCATAACTTATGATAGGCTAACGTTCTGTACTTTATGAACAAATTTTCCTTTCATTAAAAAAAGGAGATAATAATGGTAATTATGATTATGCATACAAATTGTTAAAAAATTTTATATTATTATCTTCTTTGTAAAAGATAATTTAATTGTTTGTAAAATATAATTTAACAGATTATTTAAACTTTTTAATTGAAGATAATAACAGTAATTACGATAGGATACGACAATCTACTGAGATTCAGCTCATGTCGCTTTGATTCATTTATCACCCTCGCTATCATTACTTATGATAGCCTAACATTCTGTGCTTTATGAATAAATTTTGCTTTCATAAAAAAGAAGAAGATAATAACGTAATTATGATTATGCATACAAATTGTTAAAAAAATTCATATTACTATCTTCTTTGTAAAAGATAATTTAATAGATTATTTAAACTTTTCTATTAGAGATAATAATGGAAATTATGACTGTACGTACAAATTGGTAAAAAAATTTATATAACTATCTTCTTTGTAAAAGATAATATAATAGATTATTTAAAATTTTTTGATTAAAAATAAGAACGGTAATTATGATAGGCTGCCATGATCCATTGAGATTCATCCCTTGTCGCTTTGATTCGTTTATTACCCTCCCTGTCATAACTTATGACAGGCTTATGTTCTGTATTTTATGAATAAATTTTTCTTTTATTAAAAAAAGAAGATAATAATGGTAATTATGATTATGCAAACAAATTGTTAAAAAATTTTATATTATTATCTTCTATGCAAAAGATAATTTAATTGTTTGTAAAATATAATTTAATAGATTATTTAAATTTTTTTATTAAACATAATAACGATAATTATGATAGGCTACAACGATCCACTGAGATTTAACCCATGTCGCTTTGATTGGTTTATCACCTTTCCTGTCATTACTTATGAAAGGATGAATTTGTGTGCTTTATGAATAAATTTTTGCTTTCATTAAAAAAAAGAAGATAATAATAGTAATTATGATTATGCATACAAATTGTTATAAAATTTCATATTACTATGTTCTTTGTAAAACATAATTTAGTAGATTATTTATACTTTTTTATTAAAGATAATAACAATAATTATTGTGTGCAAATTGCTAAAGAATTTGATATAATTACCTTATTTCTAAAGGATAATTTAATAGATTATTTAGAAATTTTTATTAAATATGACAACGGTAATTATTATTGTGCGTACAAATTGGTAAAAAAATTGATATAACTATCTTTATAAAAGATAATTTAATAGATTATTGAAAATTTTTTTTCTTAAAGATAACAACAATAATTATGATAGGCTGCCATGATTCATTGAGATTTAGCCCATGTCGCTTTCATTTGTTTATTACCCTCCTTGTCATTACTTATGACAGCTTAAGTTCTGTACTTTATGAATAAATTTTGCTTTCATTAAAAGAAGAAGATAATCATCGTAATTATGATTATGCGTACAAATTGTTAAAAAATTATATATTATTATCTTATTTGTAAAAGATAATTTAATTCTTTGTAAAATATAATTTAATATATTTGTTAAAATTTTTTAATGAAAGATAATAACGGTAATTATGATAGGCTACCACAATCCACTGAGATTCAACCTATGTTGCTTTGATTCGTTTATCACCCTCCTAGTCATTACTTATGACATAATGAAGTTATGTGCTTGATGAATCAATTTTGCTTTCATTGCTAAGAAATTTCATATTACTATCTTCTTTGTAAAAGATAATTTAGTAGATTATTCCTGCTTTTTTATTAAAGATAATAACAATAATTATGATTATGTGTGCAAATTGCTAAATAATTTGATATAATTACCTTTTTTCTAAATGATAATTTAATAGATTATTTAGAATTTTTTATTAAATATGATAACGGTAATTATGGTTGTGCGAACAAATTGGTAAAAAAATTTATATAACTATCTTCTTTGTAAAACACAATTTAATATATTATTTAAATTTTTTTTATTAAATATAAGAATGGTAATTATGATAGACTGCCATGATCCATTGAGATTCAGCCCTTGTCGCTTTGATTCTTTAATCACCCTCCCTATCATTACATATGAAAGGCTTAACTTCTGTGCTCTATGAATCAATTTTGCTTTCATTAAAAAACAGAAGAAAATAACGGTAATTATGATTGTGCATAGAAATTGTTAGAAAATTTATATTATTATCTTCTTTGTAAAAGATAATTTAATTCTTTGTAAAATATAATTTAATTGATTATATAACCTTTTTTATTAAAGATAATAATGACAATTATTACTATGCGTACAAATTGCTGAAGAATTTGGTATAATTACCTTCTTTTTAAATGATAATTTAATAGATTATTTAGAATTTTTTATTAAATATGATAATGCTAATTATGATTGTGTGTACAAATTGGTAAAAAAATTATATAACTATCTTCTTAGTAAAAGATGATTTAATAGATTATTTATACATGTTCTATTAAAGATCCTAACCGTAATTATGATATGTTGCCATGATCCACTAAGATTCAGTCCTTGTCGCTTTGATTCATTTAAAGCCCTCGCTGTGATTACTTATGATAGCCAGAAGTTCTGTGCTTTATGAATAAATTTTGCTTTCATTAAAAAATGAAGATCATAACGGTAATTATGATTATGCATACAAATTGTTAAAAAAATTTATATTATTATCTTATTTGAAAAACATAATTTAATAGATATTTAAACGTTTTTATTCAAGATAATAACAATAATTATCACTATGCGTACAAATTGCTAAAGAATTTGATTTTGATTACCTTCTTTCTAAAGGATAATTTAATAGATTATTGAAATTTTTTTATTAAATATAACAACGGTAATTGTGATTGTGCGTACAAATTGGTAAAAAATTGATATAATTATACTCTTTGCAAAAGATAATTTAACAGATTATTAAATTTTTTGTAAGAAAGATAATAATGGTAATTATGATAACCTACCACGATTCATTGAGATTCAGCCCTTGTCCCTTTGATTCGTTTATCATCCTCTATGTCATTACTTATGACAGCCTGAAGTTCTATGCTTTATGAATAAATTTTGCTTTCATTTAAAAAAAAGAACATAATAGCGTAATTATAATGATACATACAAATTAATTAAAAAATTATATTATTATCTTCTTTGTAAAATATAATTTAATAGATTCTTTAAACTTTTTTATTAGAGATAATAATGATAATTATGACTGTGCGTACAAATTGCTATAATTACCTTTTTTCTAAAGGATAATTTAGTAGATTATTTAAATTTTTTATTTTAAAAGGATAACGATAATTATGATTGAGCGTATAACTTGGTAAAAAAATTGATATAACTATCTTCTTTGTGAAAGATAATTTAATAGATTATTGAACCGTTTTTTATTAAAGATAAGAACAGTAATTATGATAGGCTGCCATGATCGATTGAGATTCAGCCCTTGTCACTTTCATTTGTTTATTACCCTCCCTGTCATTACTTATGAATGGCTTAAGTTCTATGCTTTATGAATCAATTTTGCTTTCATTAAAAACAGAAGAAAATAAGGGTAATTATCATTGTGCATAGAATTTGTTAAAAAATTTATATTATTATCTTTTTTGTAAAAGATAATTTAATTCTTTGTAAAATATAATTTAATAGATTATATAACCTTTTTTATTAAAGTTAATAATGACAATTATTACTATGCCTACAAATTGTTGAAGAATTTGGTATAATTACCTTCTTTTTAAATGATAATTTAATAGATTATTTAGAATTTTTTATTAAATATGACAACGGTAATTATGATTGTGCATACAAATTGGTAAAAAAATTGATATAACTATCTTTTTTGTAAAGGAAAATTTAATAGATTATTGAAACTTTTTTTTCTTAAAGATAACAATAGTAATTATGATAGGCTGCCATGATTCATTGAGATTCAGCCCATGTCACTTTCATTCGTTTATTACCCTCCTTGTCATTACTTATGACAGCTTAAGTTTTGTACTTTATGAATAAATTTGGTTGCATTAAAAAAAGAAGATAATCATGGTAATTATGATTATGCGTACAATTTGTTAAAAAATTCTATATTATTATCTTATTTGTAAAATATAATTTTCAAATTTTTTTATAACAGATAATAACGGTAATTATCATAGGCTACCACAATCCACTGAGATTCAACCATGTTGTTTTGATTCGTTTGTCACCCTCCTAGTCATTACTTATGACAGGATGAAGTTCCGTCCTTTATGAATAAATTTGCTTTCATAAACAAAAGAAGATAATAACGGTAATTATGATTATGCCTACAAATTGTTAAACAATTTCATATTACTATCTTCTTTGTAAAAGATAATTTAGTAGATTATTTCTACTTTTTTATTAAAAATAATAAGGATAATTATGATTGTGTGTGCAAATTGCTAAAGAATTTAATATAATTACCTTCTTTCTAAACAATAATTTAATAGATTATTTAGAATTTTTTATTAAATATGATAATGGTAATTATGGTTGTGTGAACAAATTGGTAAAAAAATTGATATAACTATCTTCTTTGTAAAAGATAATTTAATATATTATTTAAACTTTTTTTATTAAATATAAGAATGGTAATTATGATAGGCTGTCATGATCCATTGAGATTTAACCCTTGCCGCTTTGATTCATTTATCACCTTCCCTGTCATTACTTATCATAGGCTTAAGTTCTGTGCTTTATGAATAAATTTTTCTTTCAATAAAGAAAGAAAATAATAATGGTAATTATGATTATGTTTACAAATTATTAAAAAATTTTATATTATTATCTTCTTTGTAAAATAAAATTAATTCTTTGTAAAATATAATTTAATAGATTATTTAAACTTTTTATTAAAGATAATAATGATATTTATGACTGTGTGTACAAATTGCTAAAGAATTTGATATAATTACCTTCTTTGTAAATGATAATTTAATATATTATTTAGAATTTTTTATTAAATATAATAACGGTAATAATGATTCTCTGTACAAATTGGTAAAAAAAATTATATAGCTATCTTCTTAGTAAAAGATAATTTAATAGATTATTTATACATGATTTATTAAAGATCATAACTGTAATTATGATAGGTTGCCACGATCCACTAAGATTCAGTCCTTCTCGCTTTGATTCGTTTAAAGCCCTCGATGTGATTACTTATGATAGCCTAAAGTTCTGTGCTTTATGAATAAATTTTGCTTTCATTAAAAAAAGAAGATAATAACAATGATTATGATTATCCGTACAAATTGTTAAAAAAAATTATACTATTATCTTATTTGAAAAACATAATTTAATAGACACTTAAATGTTTTTATTAAAGATAATAACGATAATTATCACTGTGCGTACAAATTGCTAAAGAATTTGATATGATTACATTCTTTCTAAAGGATAATTTAATAGATTATTGAAATTTTTTTATTAAATATAACAACGGTAATTGTGATTGTGCATACAAATTGGTAAAAATAATTATCTTCTTTGCAAAAGGTAATTTAATAGATTATTTAAACTTTTTGTAAGAAAGATAATAACGGTAATTATGATAGTCTGCCATGATCCACTGAGATTCAGTCCTTGTCCCTTTGATTCGTTTATCATCCTCTCTGTCATTACTTATGACAGCCTGAAGTTTCGTGCTTTATGAATAAATTTTTCTTTCATTAAAAAAGAACATAATAGCGTAATTGTGATGATACATACAAATTGATTAAAAAAAATTATATTATTATCTTCTTTGTAAAATATAATTTAATAGATTTTTTAAACTTTTTTATTAGAGATAATAACGATAATTATGACTATGCGTACAAATTGCTAAATAATTTTAGATAATTACCTTCTTTCTAAAGGATAATTTAATAGATTATTTAGAATTTTTTGTTAAATAGGGTAACGCTAATTATGATTGTGTGTACAAATTGGTAATAAAATAGATATAATTATCTTCTTTGTAAAATATAATTTAATAGATTATTTAAATTTTTTTATTAAATATAAGAATGGTAATTATGATAAGCTTCCATGATCCATGTAAAATATCAAATATAAGATACTTTTGGTTATATCATAATTATGATTGTGCATATAAATTGTTAAAAAAATTGATATAATTATTTTTTTTATAAAAAAAAATTAATAGATTATTTAAACTTTGTTCAATAAATATAATAAAGATAATTAATGTTATCTTTAATTATCAATAATTACTTAAAGATAATAAATTGTGATACGTATTTATGACAAATAACAAATACTTAGCAATCTATTAACGAGAATTATTTAAAGATAATAACCTATATTATTTAGCAATTTATATTTGTAATTTAAAAGATTATGCAACACTTGATAAAATTTATAATAACTATTATAACAATCTATTTTTGCATTATTAGGTCTGAGAAGATTGCTAATCAATCTTTTACAAGAGGATAATTAGGATAAACCTACAATTATTTTAGACTACATAATTTCTAACAAAGATTAATACAAATCTTCCATTATGAAGATGATAGCAAATTAATTGTCTTTAAATAATAGATTATCTTTTAACAAAGTTTATCTTTAAATAGTTACGGTAGGTAATTTGGTATAAAGATAATTTCTTAAAAATGTATCACTTACATAGTTATAAGTGATTAAACTATAAAGATAATTATGATAGTATCTACAAATTGTTAAAATATTTTATAATTATTATTTTTTTTATAAAAAATAATTTAATAGATCATTTAAATTTTTTTACTAAAAATAATAAAGATAATTATGATTGTATGTACAAGTAATAATTATGATAAATGATATAATATCAAATTACATCATAACGATTATTTATATTATAATAGCAACTAATCTATTAAATAGATATGCTTTTGAAATTATAAAAGTAACGTTATCATAATATTTAATCAATAGATATGTAAAAATTATATCAAATAATATAATTGTGCAAGATATTATAGCAAAGAAGATAATATTATTGATGAGTAGTTAAGAAGATTTGATCAACAGATTCTTTAATTTGTTATACTACAAATTATATCTTCTTTATTATCATGATACTTAATCTATTCTTTTTTAAATTAACTTTAATAATTATGATAGATACCAGTAATTATCATGTTTGAATATAATAAGGACAATTATGATAATTCTTACAAATTGCTAAAAAATTTGATATAATTACCTTATTTGTAAAAGATCATTTAATAGATTATTTAAACTTTATTGATTATATATAATAAAGATAATTATGATAGTATCTATAAATTTTTAAAAGATTTAATATTATTATATTTTTATAAAAGATAATTTAATAGGTTATTTAAATTCTTTTTTACTAAAAATAATAACAATAATTATGATTATGGTACAAATTGCTAATTATAAATTGATATAATTATATTTTTTGTAAATAGGTACTATCAGAATAAATAATTTATGATAATCTATTGCCATATCTTTAATCAAACTAATATGATTATTTTTACTATCAATTTAAAGATAGATTAATAATAGCTATAAGTTATGTTTATGATACTCATCATAATTTGTAATACATCCAAAGAATAATTGTAATAAAGATTAATTTTATTAAAATATAAGTACTATAATCTTATATATAATTTATGATAATATGTATCTAACATAATCTTATAGCTAATTTAAATATACATATTAATCTTAATATGTATATAATATATATATATATATATATATATATATAAATATGTACATAATATTATTAACTATTTGTATCAACAAAGTGTACATGTTAAAATCGTTAGATAAATAATTTGTTGTCATATAATAATTATGATATCACATCTTATGATATATTACGTATTAAAATATAATATCACATTTATTTCTGCATTGTAACTATTTTATGATAAATTATTATCCATGATACATGATATAATTTTTATACTTAATCCATGATACATGATATAAATTATTACACCAATTTGTTAATAATTGATGATAATAAAATTAATTACAAATTCTTTAATATCACAAGATACTAACAGTTTTTTTTTTATTAAATTATCACAGACAAACTTATTTTTAATTAAAATTATTTATCATTTTAATTATTATAATTTGTCTGTAATTATAACATAATAGATATTAACAATATTATGATAAATATCTTTTACCATAATCATAATTTACAAATATTTGATTACTATAATCATTAGATAATAATTATGGTAGTCATTAATAATAAAATTAACATGTTATCTTTTACAATAGATTCTATCAATAATATGACAAATTCTTTTTTAGTCTTAATTTTCTTTAATTTTTTCCAGCTTTTTTTCTTAGTTTTCTTGGTGTTTTCTTTGTTTTTTCCAACCTTTAATTTTTGTCATTTAATTTCTTTTATGTCTTTTTAGTTAAGAAGATTTATCAAGAGATTTTTTTAATTTATTATACTACAAATTATATCTTCTTTATTATCATATTATGATACTTAATCTATTCTTTTTTAAATTAACTTTAATAATTATGATAGATACAGATAATTATCTTATTTGTAAAAGATAATTTAATAGATTATTTAAACTTTATTGTTATATATAATAAAGATAATTATGATAGTATCTATAAATTTTTAAAAAATTTAATATTATTATCTTTTTTATAAAATATAATTTAATAGGTTATTTAAATTTTTTACTAAAAATAATAACAATAATTATGATTATGGTACAAATTGCTAATTATAAATTGATATAATTATATTTTTTGTAAATAGGTACCGTCAGAATAAATAATTTATGATAATCTATTGCCATATCTTTAATCAAAATAATATGATTATTTTTACTATCAATTTAAAGATAGATTAATAATAGCTATAATCTTTAACAATATGTACGCACAATTGTACCATTAATATTAATCGGGATATATTATAACTGCAATAGAAGATAATACATATTATTAACGTTATCTGCAATTAAATGATCCTAATAAATTATCAGCCAAAGATATTCAGTTCAGGTTGTCAATTAATATCTATGAGTATTGAAAAAATCATCCGATACTTGATATTGTCAAATTAATACGACATTCTATCGTCAAACTTTTGGGTTTTGCATGACAGAATATTATTTTCAACATGATAATAGTAATTGTTTATAGATAATATAAACTAATATTGTTTATAGATAATTATAATCATTACCAAATCATAAACCTAAAAGATATTTAATAACAATTAATTATGATTAAAATAAGCATATAAAAGATAATATAAATTTTATCATAATTAGTACAAGTTATGATAACGGTAAAGATAATTATCTTTACAAGATAATTAGATATTATAGGTACGATTAAATAAACTTTAATAGTCTCAATGATATAATTTTGATATCATATAATTATGATTTGTACCATAATATGTAAAAGAATAAGGACATTACGCAAATTCAATCAATTATAGTTATTAGACGTATTAAATAATCTATTATTATAATTTACAATCATAATCAGATTATGATAGATCTAAAGAAGTTATCAAATTATCTACAAGATAATTATATCAATTTTTTAATGATTATTTAATTGTAAAAGCGTACAGTCAGATAAATAAAGTGTATAAGTGATAATATTACCATTAGATAATAATTGAGTATCATGATTATCCAAAAGATTACTAAAAATTTATATTTAAATTCTGACAATTTAATAACAAAATTTGTATGATAATAAAAGATATTATCATAATTATATCTAATAATCGTTACAAATATAATAAAGTTACTATTAATTTAATAGATTAACGGTAATCAATTATAATATGATGTTGGTGAAATAATATGGACAGTAATTATCAATAAGAACAAATAAAAAAGATTTGATAATTATTAGAAGATAATAATAGGGTAATAATCTATCATCGTAGCACATTATGATGATTATTGTATTAACATGATATGATATGTATAGTTATGTGTAAATTTACTAAATTATAAAGATAATTTGAATTTCCGATACTTATTGATAATTATCATAATTTGCCATGATTAAATTAGGTTGCTTAAATCTAATAATCAAAAGGAGATAATTATGGTACACATAATTACCGTATTATCTATTGTAGGTACAAATAGGTAATTATATTAGTCAATAACTTTTATCATAATTATGACTAGGGCAAACCTAAACTATCTCTATAATAATCATAATTATTATTAGGTAAATTATCTTCTTATGATATAGTCCAATAGCAACATTTGTAATTTATCATTATTTGTTAAATAGATAAGATAATAATAATTTAAATAGTTAGAAGATCAGATAATTATCATAATTATTAACTTATCGTACGAATATCAAATATATACAAATTTTGTTGATCATAATTGTTGAATTATCTACATAGATTAGAAGATAATTATAATTTCTAATTATAATATTATATAATAAATTTGCAAAAAAACAATTTAAATATTTTATTAAATTATTTTTTATATAATATCAAATTTTAATAAAGATAATAATAGATTATTTAAATTATCTAATTATCTTTATAATGCCTCTCCTTCTCCTTCTTCCGCTGAGCCCGTTCACATCTCCCAAAACTGCGTTCGAGTATGTTCCCTAACACTTTTCATTTTTGAATCCAACTATTTATGATTCTGTGCACCGCTCAATCCCAAAAAGGAAATGGAATTCGAGCTCGCCTATTTTTTCTGCTATTTCGTCTGCTTCATCGAATTAAAACAAGTTTGTGTCTAGTTATTGGTTTGGTCATTCATTTGTGTTTGCCAACTTCAAAATTGGCGATTCAATTATCACCATCGTGTTTTTTCTTTTTCTTTTTCATCCGTGGGGAAAAGGTTATAGTTTGTTGTTTGTGTTGGAATTTCTCCATCATTAGTTGAAATATTAGCAATCTTTAATAGATATAATAGTTATTAAATTGGTAGCAATTTATGATCTATTAATTGATAATAATAAGAAGATTCTATTACAAAAGAGATAATTTCATTATAGTCATAATATAATGAGTTTAATTGGTATTCACTGACAGTGTATATTAATTAAACTCTAATATAATTTATAGGGACTATATATATTAAATTGAAATTATCTTGATATAACATAAATTATCTATTATTATCTTCTTTTAGAAATTTTGTTAATAAATTAATCTAGCCTATAAAAGATAAAAAAGATAGTTTAATAGATTATTTACACTATAATGTCCCAATAATATCACAAATTATGTAATCTATTAAATTATAATTATAAGATCATTATCTTTATAATTATGATAAAAAAGATAATTTGTGTAGAAATAATCTTTGGTTTGTTAATATCTATACATATGGAATATAATAGATAATAAGTAAGTATTATCATAATTTGTAGGTAAAATCTATTTAAATTTTGTTGATTAAATATAATAAAAATAATTATGATAATACATGTTATCTTTGTACCTATAAATTATCTACTTTATGATGTAGATATTATCATAATCTACGATCATAGTTATCGTTATTAACAAAATACAATTTGCTATAATTTAATTATATTAAATTATACTTTGTTGATAATTACGTTAAATATATCTATCATAATTATATTTTCTTTGTAAAGATAATTTAATAGATTATTTATAATATTATTAGTACTATCATTTATTATCTTTTAAAGTGGTTAAAAGATATGTCATAATTTAAAGATAATTATGATAATATTAATAGTAATAATTATTTTAATGTTTGCTATTGTAACGTTAGTATGATAGTAGTATCAAGATAATATTTATCATAATGGTAACGTTATGATCATAATTATCTGTTAAATAATATTCGATACTATTATCTAATAATTATCATATTATATTAATATGATAACTATTAGATGATATGATAACAAACTATCAATAATCTATGTTTAGCACCAATCATGATAAAGATACCGTATTATTATTTTTATGGTTATCTATTATGATATGATCAAATAACTAGTTGGAGATATTTAATACAATACTTTAATATCTTATGAACTTTATTGATAGGAAAAAAATAATTTGTACACTTGTTGATTATATTATACAAATTTGTTTAATACAATTATCAATAAATTTTGATAAATTATTGTTCATTATTATCGTCTATTTATCTATACTGTAATAAAGATAATCATAAATAACGGAAATTATGCTTTTCTTTTAATAATACCTATTCTTAAAAGATAATTAATGTTATATTCTTTATAAAAAAAACAACTTCTTACTATCAATTTATAAATTATCTTATAAATATCTTTAAAGTATCATAAAGATAATCTTAAACAAATTACATCTTAATAATGATATTCTAGCCACACTAATAAAGTTTTGATATGATATCTTTTTACAAATTATTTAAACTATTGTTTAAATATGCTTAACAAATTTATAAAGAAGATGATATTTGAAAGATTAAATTATTAGATTATCTTGCACAATCATAATAGATACTGTGAATTATCAAATTATCTTCAAACTATAAATAATAACAATAATTATAATTCTACATACAAATTGATAGAAACTTTGATAAAGTTATCTTCTTTATAAAATATAATTTTGAAGGTAATTTTTTAATACCATAGCCTAACCTAGTCTAGTCTACCGTAGTCTATCCTAGCTACCCTACTTTATCTTAGCCTACCCTACTATATCTTAGCTTACCCTACCCTAGTCTATCCTAGCCTACCATACTCTATCCTATCCTATCCTAGCCTAGCCTATCCTAACCTTGCCTAGCCTAACCTATCCTAACATAGTCTACCCAACCCTACCTTACCCTACCCTACCCTAGCCTAGCGTTGCCTACCCTACTTTACCTTAGCCTACCCTACTATGGTCTACCCTAGCCTAGCCTACCCTTGCCTAACCTACCCTTGCCTGACCTACCCTACCCTACCATAGCCTAGCCTAGCCTACCCTACCCTACCCTGGCATACCCTACCCTATCCTAGCCTACCCGTAGCCTAGCCTAACCTAGTCTAGACTACCCTAGTCTATCCTAGCCTACCTTACCCTATCCCAGCTTAGCCTGCCCTAGTCTATCCTAGCCTACCCTACTCTATCGTATCTTATCTTAGCCTAGCCTATCCTATCCTAACCTAGCCTATCCTAACCTAGCCTAACATATCCTATCCTACCCTAGCCTAGCCTAACGTTGCCTACCCTAGCCTAGCCTAGCCTTGCCTGACCTACCTTACCCTAGTCTAGCTACCCTACCCTAACCTACCCTTCCCTAACCTACCATACCTAGCCTAACCTAACCTAACCTTACCTTGCCTTGCCTACCTTACCCTACCCTACCATATTCTAACCTAGCCTAGCCTAGCCTACCCTACCTTACCCTGGCCTAGCTTAGCATTCCCTATCCTACCCTAGCATAGCCTACTGTTGCTTACCTTAGCCTACCTTACCATTGCCTACCCTAGTCTACCTACCCTTGCCTACCCTACCCTACCCTTCCCTAACCTAACCTAGACTACAATAACATAGTCTATCCTAGCCTACCCTACCGTAGGATACCCGTAGCCTAGCCTAACCTAGTCTAGTCTACCTTAGCCTATCCTAGCCAACCCTACTCTAACAAATTTATAAAGAAGATGATATTTGAAAGATTAAATTATTAGATTATCTTGCACAATCATAATAGATACTGTGAATTATCAAATTATCTTCAAACTATAAATAATAACAATAATTATAATTCTACATACAAATTGGTAGAAACTTTGATAAAGTTATCTTCTTTATAAAATATAATTTTGAAGGTAATTTTTTAATACCCATACCCCTCTTCATAAAAACTTGCCCCAGAAGATATATACCAAGAAAAATATTATAAGCTTTAGTTATTGTCATCATTTAGTTGCTTTTCACAGTATGACCACTTATCCTTCTTACAGTTACACTTCTTTTAGCCTTCATAGCAGTATATTAACAATAATTATAATTTAAAGATAATTTAAATTGCGGTACTTTTAAAATGGGTGCATTTCTATAATATTATCTTTTATATCAAATATAAAAGATAATAGTATAGAAACGATAATAACGATAGATTATGATAATAGATTTGAGCACAATCAATCATTATGGTAAAGGTATTATCAAACTTTTATGAATATTTGTAGCTATTATGATCATATTAATGGACCTAAATTCTTTGTATAAATATAAATGATCTTCTTTACAATTTGATATAATCATGTTGTTTACAATTTGATTGCAGAACTCATAAGCATCTTTATTATGACTATGATTGTACTGGTATATCAAATAGATTACTAATGTCATAATTATCTTATCTTTGTGATAATTATAAAAAATCATTAGATTAACAAACATAGCTTATTCAAATCTATTAATATAATTATATCCTCTTTTATTCAAATATATTAATATGATTGTAATCATTATATAACGAATTGCAGTATCATAATTAATATTTGAATAATCATAATTTACCGGTTATATTACTATTAAATTATTACATGCAACAGTAATATTATAAAATTAAATACATATTAATGATTGTAGCTTTATTGATTAGGTACCGTTATATACAAATTATAATTTGTACTTATTACTACAATTATATTTAGTCTTCTTTATTGAAAGATATCACGTTACATCATAATTAAATTAGATATTTTATTAAAAAAATTATTTTATACGGTTATGATTATTATATCTATTACGTTTTATATTATGATATAATTAGTATCAGCTATAAAGTCTAATTTGCAATTTGTTATCATAGCAAGTTTTTAGCAATAGTATCGTATATGTAATGATTATGATACTAAAGAAGATAATTGTTAGAAATATAAAAAACTATCTGTATAAAAGAGTAATACAAATATCATTCATAATTTTAGTATAGGTGGTATTTGTATTAATCTTTGATACATATTATAATTATTTTTATTATCATTTAATGTATAACAAAAATAAAGATTTTAGATCAAAAGATTATCCACTATTATATAAGTCGACTTATAATCTACAAATCAGAAGATTTTAATATAAAAGAAGAATATGACGCTTCAGATTTTATCTACTAACTTATCAAAGAAGATACTATTATGATTACACCCTTATATGACAAAATCGTAGATTATGTTTATTCATTGATATGTATGATATATCAAGTTATTATGATAATCTTTGTAATGCATGATCTATTAAATAAACTATTAATCATATTATTATCAATTATAATAAAAGTTATAATAATTATTGTCTTGATATATTAACAATTTGCGGATAATTCATAATAATTATTAATAGATTATTATCTTGATATATTATTTATAGAAGATAATCTTTAATAAATAGATAATTTGATAGCACCTATCAAATTTAATATAGATAATTATGATTAAATTTGATATAATTGTTAAAATATTTGATATTATTATCTATAATTTATAGGTAATATCTATTATAGATATTATAATTGTGCGTACAAATAGATATTTAAACTTTTTTTATAAATTATCGTTAATATAATAAAGATATTATTATCTTTAATAACGATTGTAATCAGAGGTACTACCATAGTTTAGCAATTTGTAGGTACTATCATACTTATCTTTATTATATCTTTTAAGAAATATTTGCATATATATAACAATTTGTTTCTTTAGAGAGCAAATGTTGTGGTATACATCCAATAGCCAAATGCCCTTAATGGTTAATAATCTCGTTTGAAACCATATAAAAGTTGATAGAATGATTTCTATTGTAATGGAGGAGAAGGAACTTGTTGATTAAAAATAATAAAAATACTTATAATAGTCATGCAAAATACTAAAGGATTTGAAATTATTGAAATATTTAAAAGAATTATTTATAGATTGTTAATATCTTTTAAGAAATATTCAATAGATTGCTTATATATTTTAGTATTTATATATCTTTTATAAATAGCATTATAATATCAAATCTTTTATAAAAAATTATTTAATAGATCATTTATATCTTTTAAGAAATATTTAATAGATTGTTTATATCTTTTATAATTAGCACAATAATATGAAATATTTAATAGATTGTTTATATCTTTAACGAAATATTTACATATAATAATTTTTTTTTCAGAAAGCAAACGTCGCTCCCTAGATCTAACTCTTAATGACTGATAATCTCATTTGGATACATATAAGCTGATTAAGTGATTGCTCGTATAATGGAGGAGAGGAAACTCTGTTGATTAAAAATAGTAAAAAGACTTATGATAGTGTGTACAAAATGCCAAAAAAAGATAAAGAGATAAGAGCAAGAAATTATGTGTACCTCGTATATATTGAATTGAAGCTTCTTCTCCTTCATGAACAAAATCTCTGTATGATTATTGTATATAGAATAAAGATATAAGAGAAAGAAATTATGTGTACCTCATATATTGAATTGGAGTTTCTCCCCCCTCATAAAAAAAACTCTATGTATGATTATTATAAAAATATAAGTTCAATAAGAATTCTAGAGGGTTTTATTATCTACATTCTAGGGATTATTGGTTTGTGAAGCTAAACACGTTACCAGAACAATTTTGGCTTGTGAATCTGAACACGTTAGGCACAATTGCCACTAAATTTTAAGTGCATTGTAAATATTGGTTTTTAAAAAACAATATATTTACAAATTATATAATTATAGTAAATTTTCTATTATTATGTTTCTCTTACTAGTAGCTAAAATAACCTTTTAAGATAAATTACTTCCATATTTTATCCAAAAGAAATTGTTAAAAAATTGGCTTTGCAAACACACAGACAGGTCGTCAGGCATGCAGACACCCAGGTATGTAGGCCGATAGGCACGGCAGTAGGAAGGCAGGCACATCATTAGGTAGATAGGCAGGTAAATTGGCATGCAAGTAAGCAAGTACGCAGACCGACATGCAAATAGGCCAGCAGGTTGGACGACACTAAGATAGGCCGGTAGGTAAGCCTACCGGCAGTTATGCACGCTGGCAGGTAGGCAGCCATGTCAGCAGGCAGACACTTCTGTGGGCACACCGGCAAACAAGTAAGCAGGAAGGTAGGCCGATAGGCAGGGAGGCATGTCAACAAGGAGGTCGACAGGTATGCAGGTAGCAGACACGCTAGTAGGCAGGCTAACATGCAAGCACATCGGTAGGTAGATACAAGAGGGCAAGCGTGCAAGCACGCCAATCAATAGGCAAGTACGCAGGCAGACTAGCCAGCAGCCATGCATGTGACAGATAAGTAGGTTGGCAAGCACGTCGGCAAGGAGGGAGGCATGCCTGTATCGATGCTGCCAAGTAATAATAATAATAATAATAATAATAATTATTACTATTGCTTACCTTAGCATAGCCTACTGTTGCTTACCTTAGCCTACCTTACCATTGCCTACCCTAGTCTACCTACCCTTGCCTACCCTACCCTACCCTTCCCTAACCTAACCTAGACTACAATAACATAGTCTATCCTAGCCTACCCTACCGTAGGATACCCGTAGCCTAGCCTAACCTAGTCTAGTCTACCTTAGCCTATCCTAGCCAACCCTACTCTAACAAATTTATAAAGAAGATGATATTTGAAAGATTAAATTATTAGATTATCTTGCACAATCATAATAGATACTGTGAATTATCAAATTATCTTCAAACTATAAATAATAACAATAATTATAATTCTACATACAAATTGATAGAAACTTTGATAAAGTTATCTTCTTTATAAAATATAATTTTGAAGGTAATTTTTTAATACCCATACCCCTCTTCATAAAAACTTGCCCCAGAAGATATATACCAAGAAAAATATTATAAGCTTTAGTTATTGTCATCATTTAGTTGCTTTTCACAGTATGACCACTTATCCTTCTTACACTTACACTTCTTTTAGCCTCCATAGCAGTATATTAACAATAATTATAATTTAAAGATAATTTAAATTACGGTACTTTTAAAATGGGTGCATTTCTATAATATTATCTTTTATATCAAATATAAAAGATAATAGTATAGAAACGATAATAACGATATATTATGATAATAGATTTGAGCACAATCAATCATTATGGTAAAGGTATTATCAAACTTTTATGAATATTTGTACCTATTATGATCATATTAATGGACGTAAATTCTTTGTATAAATATAAATGATCTTCTTTACAATTTGATATAATCATGTTGTTTACAATTTGATTGCAGAACTCATAAGCATCTTTATTATGACTATGATTGTACCGGTATATCAAATAGATTACTAATGTCATAATTATCTTATCTTTGTGATAATTATAAAAAATCATTAGATTAACAAACATAGCTTATTCAAATCTATTAATATAATTATATCCTCTTTTATTCAAATATATTAATATGATTGTAATCATTCTATAACGAATTGCAGTATCATAATTAATATTTGAATAATCATAATTTACCGGTTATATTACTATTAAATTATTACATGCAACAGTAATATTATAAAATTAAATACATATTAATGATTGTAGCTTTATTGATTAGGTACCGTTATATACAAATTATAATTTGTACTTATTACTACAATTATATTTAGTCTTCTTTATTGAAAGATATCACGTTACATCATAATTAAATTAGATATTTTATTAAAAATATTATTTTATACGGTTATGATTATTATATCTATTACGTTTTATATTATGATATAATTAGTATCAGCTATAAAGTCTAATTTGCAATTTGTTATCATAGCAAGTTTTTAGCAATAGTATCGTATATGTAATGATTATGATACTAAAGAAGATAATTGTTAGAAATATAAAAAACTATCTGTATAAAAGAGTAATACAAATATCATTCATACTTTTAGTATAGGTGGTATTTGTATTAATCTTTGATACATATTATAATTATTTTTATTATCATTTAATGTATAACAAAAATAAAGATTTTAGATCAAAAGATTATCCACTATTATATAAGTCGACTTATAATCTACAAATCAGAAGATTTTAATATAAAAGAAGAATATGACGCTTCCGATTTTATCTACTAACTTATCAAAGAAGATACTATTATGATTACACCCTTATATGACAAAATCGTAGATTATGTTTATTCATTGATATGTATGATATATCAAGTTATTATGATAATCTTTGTAATGCATGATCTATTAAATAAACTATTAATCATATTATTATCAATTATAATAAAAGTTATAATTTGTTAATAGCATTATTATAGGTATCAATAAATTACTAATTATCATTATAATTAGCTTAAATACCATAATCATGTATTAGCTTTTGTGATACTTATTAATATAATCAAAATAGATATCTTCTATGATTATCTTTAATTTGTATAATATAATCAACTTTAAGAAGAAGATATTTATAAAATTTTATGATTATTTTCTAAAACTAATTTGTTTAAATTGATTATCATATAATTATCTTAGTGAATATTATCAACTTTATTAAAAAGTTATATCTATTAACCTATCATAATAATCATAATAATGATTGTCCTTTGAGTACAATTCAACCCCTATTTATAGAACTAAGTGACTGTTCAAAATCATAACTCTCAAAAGAAAAATTAAATACTCCATTATCACGCAATTATCACATATGATTAATTGCATGTTACATTAATTCCTAAATTAAGGAAACGTTACAAAAAATGAAAAGTCATTGTCTTCGGCATTCACATCATCAATAATATTATCTTCTTTGCTATAATATCTTGCACAATTATATTATTTGATATAATTTTTACATATCTATTGATTAAATATTATGATAACGTTACTTTTATAATTTCAAAAGCATATCTATTTAATAGATTAGTTGCTATGATAATATAAATAATCGTTATGATGTAATTTGATATTATATCATTTATCATAATTATTACTTGTACATACAATCATAATTATCTTTATTATTTTTAATAAAAAAATTTAAATGATCTATTAAATTATCTTTTATAAAAAAAATAATAATTATAAAATATTTTAACAATTTGTAGATACTATCATAATTATCTTTATAGTTTAATCACTTATAACTATGTAAGTGATACATTTTTAAGAAATTATCTTTATACCAAATTACCTACCGTAACTATTTAAAGATAAACTTTGTTAAAAGATAATCTATTATTTAAAGACAATTAATTTTCTATCATCTTCATAATTGAAGATTTGTATTAATCTTTGTTAGAAATTATGTAGTCTAAAATAATTGTAGGTTTATCCTAATTACCTCTTGTAAAAGATTGATTAGCAATCTTCTCAGACCTAATAATGCAAAAATAGATTGTTATAATAGTTATTATAAATTTTATCAAGTGTTGCATAATCTTTTAAATTACAAATATAAATTGCTAAATAATATAGGTTATTATCTTTAAATAATTCTCGTTAATAGATTGCTAAGTATTTGTTATTTGTCATAAATACGTATCACAATTTATTATCTTTAAGTAATTATTGATAATTAAAGATAATATTAATTATCTTTATTATATTTATTGAACAAAGTTTAAATCATCTATTAAATTTTTTTTACAAAAGAAATAATTATATCAATTTTTTTAACAATTTATACGCACAATCATAATTATGATATAACCAAAAGTATCTTATATTTGATATTTTACATGGATCATGGAAGCTTATCATAATTACCATTCTTATATTTAATAAAAAAATTTAAATAGTCTATTAAATTATATTTTACAAAGAAGATAAATATATCTATTTTTTTACCAATTTGTACGCACAATCATAATTAGCGTTATCCTATTTAATAAAAATTCTAAATAATCTATTAAATTATACTTTAGAAAGAAGGTAATTATATCAAATTATTTTTTATATATTTACTAATAATTTTAAATTTAATTTTTAATAAATTCCTAGGGATTATAAATTATTAATTAAAAATTAAAACTAATTAAATAATATAAATTAAAAATTAAAACCTATAACTTAAAATTAAATGAAAAAATAAAAATAAAAATAAAAATAAAAATATAAAATAAATTAAGAATTTAAACTTAAATTAAAATTAAAATTATAAATTAAAATAATAACTAAAATATAAATTAAATAAAAAATTATAAATTGATAAAATATAAAATTCAAAATTAAAATCGAAAATTAAAAATTAAAAGATAAATAAAAAAAAAGATAAATTAAAAGATAAATTAAAAATAATAACCAAAAGTATCTTATATTTGATATTTTACATGGATCATGGAAGCTTATCATAATTACCATTCTTATATTTAATAAAGAAATTTAAATAGTCTATTAAATTATATTTTACAAAGAAGATAATTATATCTATTTTTTTACCAATTTGTACACACAATCATAATTAGCGTTATCCTATTTAACAAAAAATTCTAAATAATCTATTAAATTATCCTTTAGAAAGAAGGTAATTATATCAAATTATTTAGCAATTTGTACGCACAGTCATAATTATTGTTATTATCTCTAATAAAAAATTTTAAAGAATCTATTAAATTATATTTTACAAAGAAGATAATAATATAATTTTTTTTAATCAATTTGTATGTATCATCACAATTACGCTATTATGTTCTTTTTTTAATGAAAGAAAAATTTATTCATAAAGCACGAAACTTCAGGCTGTCATAAGTAATGACAGAGAGGATGATAAATGAATCAAAGGACAAGGACTGAATCTCAGTGGATCATGGCAGGCTATCATAATTACCGTTATTATCTTTCTTACAAAAAGTTTAAATAATATATTAAATTACCTTTTGCAAAGAAGATAATTATATCAATTTTTTTACCAATTTGTACGCACAATCACAATTACCGTTGTTATATTTAATAAAAAAATTTCAATAATCTATTAAATTATCCTTTAGAAAGAATGTAATCATATCAAATTCTTTAGCAATTTGTACGCACAGTGATAATTATCGTTATTATCTTTAATAAAAACATTTAAGTGTCTATTAAATTATGTTTTTCAAATAAGATAATAGTATAATTTTTTTTAGCAATTTGTACGCATAATCATAATCATTGTTATTATCTTCTTTTTTTAATGAAAGCAAAATTTATTCATAAAGCACAGAACTTTAGGCTATCATAAGTAATCACAGCGAGGGCTTTAAACGAATCAAAACGAGAAGGACTGAATCTTAGTGGATCATGGCAACCTATCATAATTACAGTTATGATCTTTAATAAATCATGTATAAATAATCTATTAAATTATCTTTTACTAAGAAGATAGCTATATAATTTTTTTTACCAATTTGTACAGAGAATCATAATTACCATTCTTATATTTAATAAAAAAATATTAAATAATATATTAAATTATCTTTTACAAAGAAGATAGTTATATCAATTTTTTTACCAATTTGTTCACACAACCATAATTACCGTTATCATATTTAAAAAAAAATTCTAAATAATCTATTAAATTATTGTTTAGAAAGAAGGTAATCATATCAAATTCTTTAGCAATTTTCACACACAATCATAATTATCCTTATTATTTTTAATAAAAAAGTAGAAATAATCTACTAAATTATCTTTTACAAAGAAGATAGTAATATGAAATTGTTTAACAATTTGTAGGCATAATCATAATTACCGTTATTATCTTCTTTTTTTTTATGAAAGCAAAATTTATTTATAAAGCACGAAACTTCATCCTGTCATAAGTAATGACTAGGAGGGTGACAAACGAATCAAAACAACATGGGTTGAATCTCAGTGGCTTGTGGTAGCCTATCATAATTACCGTTATTATCTGTCATAAAAAAATTTGAAAATTATATTTTACAAAGAATGAAATTATCTTATACAAATAAGATAATAATATAGAATTTTTTAACAAATTGTACGCATAATCATAATTACCACGATTATCTTCTTTTTTTAATGCAACCAAATTTATTCATAAAGTACAGAACTTAAGCTGTCATAAGTAATGACAAGGAGGGTAATAAATGAATGAAAGTGACATGGGCTGAATCTCAATTAATCATGGCAGCCTATCATAATTACCATTCTTATATTTAATAAAAAAAGTTTAAATAATATATTAAATTATCTTTTACAAAGAAGATAGTTATATCAATTTTTTTACCAATTTGTTCGCACAACCATAATTACCGCTATCATATTTAATAAAAAATTCTAAATAATCTATTAAATTATTGTTTAAAAAGAAGGTAATTATATCAAATTCTTTAGCAATTTGCACACACAATCATAATTATCCTTATTATTTTTAATAAAAAAGTAGAAATAATCTACTAAATTATCTTTTACAAAGAAGATAGTAATATGAAATTGTTTAACAATTTGTAGGCATAATCATAATTACTGTTATTATCTTCTTTGTTTTATGAAAGCACATTTATTCATAAAGGACGGAACTTCATCCTGTCATAAGTAATGACTAGGAGGGTGACAAACGAATCAAAACAACATGGGTTGAATCTCAGTGGATTGTGGTAGCCTATCATAATTACCGTTATTATCTGTTATAAAAAAATTTGAAAATTATATTTTACAAATAAGATAATGATATAGAATTTTTTAACAAATTGTACGCATAATCATAATTACCATGATTATCTTCTTTTTTTAATGCAACCAAATTTATTCATAAAGTACAAAACTTAAGCTGTCATAAGTAATGACAAGGAGGGTAATAAACAAATGAAAGTGACATGGGCTGAATCTCAATGAATCATGGCAGCCTATCATAATTACTATTGTTATCTTTAAGAAAAAAAAGTTTCAATAATCTATTAAATTATCTTTTACAAAAAAGATAGTTATATCAATTTTTTTACCAATTTGTATGCACAATCATAATTACCGTTGTTATATTTAATAAAAAATTCTAAATAATCTATTAAATTATCCTTTAGAAAGAAGGTAATTATATCAAATTCTTTAGCAATTTATACACACATTGATAATTATCGTTATTATGTTTGATAAAAAAGTATAAATAATCTAGTAAATTATGTTTTATAAAGAAGATAGTAGTATGTAATTTTGTAACAATTTGTATGCATAATCATAATTACTGTTATTATCTTCTTTTTTATAATGAAAGCAAAATTTATTCAAAAAGCACAACACTTCATGCTGTCATAAGTAATGACAGGGTGGGTGATAAACGAATCAAAGCGACATAGGCTGAATCTCAGTGGATCGTCGTAGCCTATCAAAATTACCATTATTATCTTTAATAAAAAATTTAAAATGATAGGGAGGGTGATAAACGAATCAAAGCGACAAGGGTTGAATCTCAATGGATCATGGCAGCCTTTCATAATTACCATTCTTGTATTTAATAAAAAAAATTAAATAATCTATTAAATTATATTTTACAAAGAAAATAATTATATCTATTTTTTTACCAATTTGAACACACAATCATAATTAGCGTTATCATATTTAATAAAAAATTATAAATAATCTATTAAATTATCATTTAAAAAGAAGGTAATTATACCAAATTCTTCAACAATTTGTAGGCATAGTAATAATTGTCATTATTAACTTTAATAAAAAAGGTTATATAATCTATTAAATTATATTTTACAAAGAATTAAATTATCTTTTACAAAGAAGATAATAATATAAATTTTTTAACAAATTCTATGCACAATGATAATTACCCTTATTTTCTTTTGTTTTTAATGAAAGCAAAATTGATTCATAAAGCACAGAACTTAAGCCTTTTGATAAGTAATGACAGGCAGGGTAATAAACAAATGAAAGCGACAAAGGCTGAATCTCAATCGATCATGGCAGCCTATCATAATTACTGTTCTTATCTTTAATAAAAAATGGTTCAATAATCTATTAAATTATCTTTCACAAAGAAGATAGTTATATCAATTTTTTTACCAATTTATACGCTCAATCATAATTACCGTTATCCTTTTAAAATAAAAAATTTAAATAATCTACTAAATTATCCTTTAGAAAAAAGGTAATTATAGCAATTTGTACGCACAGTCATAATTATCATTATTATCTCTAATAAAAAAGTTTAAAGAATCTATTAAATTATATTTTACAAAGAAGATAATAATATAATTTTTTAATTAATTTGTATGTATCATTATAATTACGTTATTATGTTCTTTTTTTTAAATGAAAGAAAAATTTATTCATAAAGCATAGAACTTCAGGCTGTCATAAGTAATGACATAGAGGATGATAAACGAATCAAAGGGACAAGGGCTCAATCTCAATGAATCGTGGTAGGTTATCATAATTACCATTATTATCTTTCTTACAAAAAATTTAATAATCTATTAAATTATCTTTTGCAAAGAGTATAATTATAGCAATTTTTTACCAATTTGTACGCACAATCACAATTACCGTTGTTATATTTAATAAAAAATTTTCAATAATCTATTAAATTATCCTTTAGAAAGAAGGTAATCAAAATCAAATTCTTTAGCAATTTGTACGCATAGTGATAATTATTGTTATTATCTTGAATAAAAATGTTTAAATATCTATTAAATTATGTTTTTCAAATAAGATAATAATATAAATTTTTTCAACAAGTTGTATGCATAATCATAATTACCGTTATGATCTTCATTTTTTAATGAAAGCAAAATTTATTCATAAAGCACAAAACTTCAGACTATCATAAGTAATCACAGCGAGGGCTTTAAACGAATCAAAGTGACAAGGACTGAATCTTAGTGGATCGTGGCAACCTATCATAATTACAGTTATGATCTTTAATAAATCATGTATAAATAATCTATTAAATTATCTTTTACTAAGAAGATAGCTATATAATTTTTTTTACCAATTTGTACAGAGAATCATTATTACCGTTATTATATTTAATAAAAAATTTTAAATAATATATTAAATTATCATTTACAAAGAAGGTAATTATATCAAATTTTTTAGCAATTTGTACACACAGTCATAAATATCATTATTATCTTTAATAAAAAGTTTAAATAATCTATTAAATTATATTTTACAAAGAATTAATTTTATTTTACAAAGAAGATAATAATATAAAATTTTTTAATAATTTGTAAACATAATCATAATTACTGTTATTATTTTCTTTCTTTATTGAAAGTAAAATTTATTTATAAAGCACAGAACTTAAGCCTATGATAAGTAATGACAGGGAAGGTGATAAATGAATCAAAGCGGCAAGGGTTAAATCTCAATGGATCATGGCAGCCAATCATAATTACCATTCTTATATTTAATAAAAAAAGTTTAAATAATATATTAAATTATCTTTTACAAAGAAGATAGTTATATCAATTTTTTTACCAATTTGTTCACACAACCATAATTACCGTTAACATATTTAATAAAAAATTCTAAATAATCTATTAAATTATTGTTTAGAAAGAAGGTAATTATATCAAATTCTTTAGCAATTTGCACACACAATCATAATTATCCTTATTATTTTTAATAAAAAAGTAGAAATAATCTACTAAATTATCTTTTACAAAGAAGCTAGTAATATGAAATTGTTTAACAATTTGTAGGCATAATCATAATTACCGTTATTATCTTCTTTTTTTTTATGAAAGCAAAATTTATTTATAAAGCACGGAACTTCATCCTGTCATAAGTAATGACTAGGAGGGTGACAAACAAATCAAAACAACATGGGTTGAATCTCAGTGGATTGTGGTAGCCTATCATAATTACCATTATTATCTGTCATAAAAAAATTGAAAATTATATTTTACAAAGAATGAAATTATCTTATACAAATAAGATAATAATATAGAATTTTTTAACAAATTGTACGCATAATCATAATTACCACGATTATCTTCTTTTTTTAATGCAACCAAATTTATTCATAAAGTACAGAACCTCAGCTGTCATAAGTAATGACAAGAAGGGTAATAAACGAATTAAAGTGACATGGGCTGAATCTCAATGAATCATGGCAGCCTATCATAATTACCATTCTTATATTTAATAAAAAAAGTTTAAATAATATATTAAATTATCTTTTCCAAAGAAGATAGTTATATCAATTTTTTTACCAATTTGTTCGCACAACCATAATTACCGCTATCATATTTAATAAAAACTTCTAAATAATCTATTAAATTATTGTTTAGAAAGAAGGTAATTATATCAAATTCTTTAGCAATTTGCACACACAATCATAATTATCCTTATTATTTTTAATAAAAAAGTAGAAATAATCTACTAAATTATCTTTTACAAAGAAGATAGTAATATGAAATTGTTTAACAATATGTAGGCATAATCATAATTACCGTTACTATCTTCTTTTTTTTATGAAAGCAAATTTATTCATAAAGGACAAAACTTCATCCTGTCATAAGTAATGACTAGGAGGGTGACGAACGAATCAAAACAACATCGGTTGAATCTCAGTGGATTGTGGTAGCCTATCATAATTACCGTTATTATCTGTTATAAAAAAATTTGAAAATTATATTTTACAAATAAGATAATAATATAGAATTTTTTAACAAATTGTACGCATAATCATAATTACCATGATTATCTTCTTTTTCTAATGCAACCAAATTTATTCATAAAGTACAAAACTTAAGCTGTCATAAGTAATGACAAGGAGGGTAGTAAACGAATGAAAGTGACATGGGTTGAATCTCAATGAATCATGGAAGCCTATCATAATTACTATTGTTATCTTTAAGAAAAAAAAGTTTCAATAATCTATTAAATTCTCTTTTACAAAAAATATAGTTATATAAATTTTTTTACCAATTTGTATGCACAATCATAATTACCGTTGTCATATTTAATAAAAAATTCTAAATAATCTATTAAATTATCCTTTAGAAAGAAGGTAATTATATCAAATTCTTTAGCAATTTGCACACACATTGATAATTATCGTTATTATCTTTAATAAAAAAGTATAAATAATCTACTAAATTATGTTTTATAAAGAAGATAGTAGTATGTAATTTTGTAACAATTTGTATGCATAATCATAATTACTATTATTATCTTCTTTTTTTTAATGAAAGCAAAATTTATTCAAAAAGCACAACACTTCATGCTGTCATAAGTAATGACAGGGTGGGTGATAAACGAATCAAAGCGACATAGGCTGAATCTCAGTGGATCGTCGTAGCCTATCAAAATTACCATTATTATCTTTAATAAAAAATTTAAAATGACAGGGAGGGTGATAAACGAATCAAAGCGACAAGGGTTGAATCTCAATGGATCATGGCAGCCTTTCATAATTACCATTCTTGTATTTAATAAAAAAAATTAAATAATCTATTAAATTATATTTTACAAAGAAAATAATTATATCTATTTTTTTACCAATTTGAACACACAATCATAATTAGCGTTATCATATTTAATAAAAAATTATAAATAATCTATTAAATTATCATTTAAAAAGAAGGTAATTATACCAAATTCTTCAACAATTTGTAGGCATAGTAATAATTGTCATTATTAACTTTAATAAAAAAGGTTATATAATCTATTAAATTATATTTTACAAAGAATTAAATTATCTTTTACAAAGAAGATAATAATATAAATTTTTTAACAAATTCTATGCACAATGATAATTACCCTTATTTTCTTCTGTTTTTAATGAAAGCAAAATTGATTCATAAAGCACAGAACTTAAGACTTTCATAAATAATGACAGGGAGGGTAATAAACAAAAGAAAGCGACAAAGGCTGAATCTCAATCGATCATGGCAGCCTATCATAATTACTGTTCTTATCTTTAATAAAAAATGGTTCAATAATCTATTAAATTATCTTTCACAAAGAAGATAGTTATATCAATTTTTTTACCAATTTATACGCTCAATCATAATTACCGTTATCCTTTTAAAATAAAAAATTTAAATAATCTACTAAATTATCCTTTATAAAAAAGGTAATTATAGCAATTTGTACGCACAGTCATAATTATCATTATTATCTCTAATAAAAAAGTTTAAAGAATCTATTAAATTATATTTTACAAAGAAGATAATAATATAATTTTTTAATTAATTTGTATGTATCATTATAATTACGCTATTATGTTCTTTTTTTTAAATGAAAGCAAAATTTATTCATAAAGCATAGAACTTCAGGCTGTCATAAGTAATGACATAGAGGATGATAAACGAATCAAAGGGACAAGGACTGAATCTCAATGAATCGTGGTAGGTTATCATAATTACTATTATTATCTTTCTTACAAAAAATTTAATAATCTATTAAATTATCTTTTGCAAAGAGTATAATTATATCAATTTTTTACCAATTTGTACGCACAATCACAATTACCGTTGTTATATTTAATAAAAAAATTTCAATAATCTATTAAATTATCCTTTAGAAAGAAGGTAATCAAAATCAAATTCTTTAGCAATTTGTACGCATAGTGATAATTATTGTTATTATCTTGAATAAAAATGTTTAAATATCTATTAAATTATGTTTTTCAAATAAGATAATAATATAAATTTTTTCAACAATTTGTATGCATAATCATAATTACCGTTATGATCTTCACTTTTTAATGAAAGCAAAATTTATTCATAAAGCACAGAACTTCAGGCTATCATAAGTAATCACAGCAAGGGCTTTAAACGAATCAAAGCGACAAGGACTGAATCTTAGTGGATCGTGGCAACCTATCATAATTACGGTTAGGATCTTTAATAGAACATGTATAAATAATCTATTAAATCATCTTTTACTAAGAAGATAGTTATATAATTTTTTTACCAATTTGTACACACAATCATAATTAGCATTATCATATTTAATAAAAAATTCTAAATAATCTATTAAGTTATCATTTAAAAAAAAGGTAATTATACCAAATTCTTCAGCAATTTGTATGCATAGTAATAATTGTCATTATTATCTTTAATAAAAAAGTTTATATAATGAATTAAATTATATTTTACAAAGAACTAAATTATCTTTTATAAAAAATATAATAATATAAATTTTCTAACAATTTCTATGCACAATCATAATTACCGTTACTTTCTTCTGTTTTTTAATGAAAGCAAAATTGATTCATAGAGCACAGAACTTAAGCCTTTCATATGTAATGACAGCGAGGGTGATTAAAGAATCAAAGCGACAAGGGCTGAATCTCAATGGATTATGGCAGTCTATCATAATTACCATTCTTATATTTAATAAAAAAAATTTAAATAATATATTAAATTATGTTTTAATAGGTATATAAATTTTTTTACCAATTTGTTCGCACAACCATAATTACCGTTATCATATTTAATAAAAAATTCTAAATAATCTATTAAATTATTGTTTAGAAAAAAGGTAATTATATCAAATTCTTTAGCAATTTGCACACATAATCATAATTATTGTTATTATCTTTAATAAAAAAGCAGAAATAATCTACTAAATTATCTTTTACAAAGAAAATAGTAATATGAAATTTCTTAGCAATGAAAGCAAAATTGATTCATCAAGCACAGAACTTCATTATGTCGTAAGTAATGACTAGGAGGGTGATAAACGAATCAAAGCAACATAGGTTGAATCTCAGTGGATCGTGGTAGCCTATCATAATTACCGTTATTATCTTTCATTAAAAAATTTTAATAAATCTATTAAATTATATTTTACAAAAAATTAAATTATCTTTTACAAATAAGATAATAATATATAATTTTTAACAATTTGTACGCATAATCATAATTACCATGATTATCTTCTTTTTTTAATGAAAGCAAAATTTATTCATAAAGTACAGAACTTAAGCTGTCATAAGTAATGACAAGGAGGGTAATAAACAAATGAAAGCGACATGGGCTAAATCTCAATGAATCATGGCAGCCTATCATAATTATTGTTGTTATCTTTAAGAAAAAAAGTTTCAATAATCTATTAAATTATCTTTTATAAAGATAGTTATATCAATTTTTTTACCAATTTGTACGCACAATAATAATTACCGTTGTTATATTTAATAAAAATTTCTAAATAATCTATTAAAATATCCTTTAGAAAAAAGGTAATTATATCAAATTCTTTAGCAATTTGCACACAATAATTATTGTTATTATCTTTAATAAAAAAGTATAAATAATCTACTAAATTATGTTTTACAAAGAACATAGTAATATGCAATTTTATAACAATTTGTATGCATAATGATAATTACTATTATTATCTTCTTTTTTTTAATGAAAGAAAAAATTTATTCATAAAGCACACAAATTCATCCTTTCATAAGTAATGACAGGGAGGGTGATAAACCAATCAAAGCGACATGGGTTGAATCTCAGTGGATCGTTGTAGCCTATCATAATTACCGTTATTATGTTTAATAAAAAAATTTAAATAATCTATTAAATTATATTTTGCAAACAATTAAATTATCCTTTGCAAAGAAGATAATAATATAAAAATTTTTAACAATTTGTTTGCATAATCATAATCACCGTTATTATCTTCTTTTTTTAATAAAAGCAAAATTTATTCATAAAATACAGAACATTAGCCTGTCATAAGTTATGATAGGGAGGGTAATAACATAAATTTTTTTAACAATTTGTACGCATAATCATAATTATGTTATTATCTTCTTCTTTTTAATGAAAGCAAAATTTATTCATAAAGCACAGAACTTCAGGCTATCATAGGTAATGACAGGGAGGATGATAAACGAATCGAAGGGACAGGGGCTGAATCTTAGTGGATCGTGGTAGCCTATCATAATTACCGTTATTTTCTTTCTAACAAAAAGTTTAAATAATCTATTAAATTACATTTTGCAAAGAAGATAATTATACCAATTTTTTTACCAATTTGTACGCACAATCACAATTACCGTTGTTATATTTAATAAAAAAATTTCAATAATCTATTAAATTATCCTTTAGAAATAAGGTAATTATATAAAATTCTCTAGCAATTTGTACGCACAGTGATAATTATCATTATTATCTTTAATAAAAAGGTTTAAATAATCCATTAAATTATATTTTAAAAAGAATTAAATTATCTTTTACAAAGGGGATAATAATATAAAATTTTTTAACAATTTGTAGGCATAATGATAATTACCATTATTATCTTCTTTTTTTAATGAAAGCAAAATGTATTCATAAAGCACAAAACATCAGTCTGTCATAAGTAATGACCGGGATGATGATAAACGAATCAAAGTGATGACTAATCTAAGTGGATCGTGGAAGCTTATCACAATTACCGTTTTTATATTTAATAAAAAAATCTAAATAATCTATTAAATTATCATTTACAAAGAAATTAATTATACCAAATTCTTTAGCAATTTGTACCCATAGTCATAATTATCGGTATTATCTTTAATAAAAAAGTTTAAATAATATATTAAATTATATTTTACAAACAATATGAGAACATTAATATTTTGCTAAGGGTATGAAGTAAATGCATCATGATCATACACCAATTTGTGGGAGAAAACTAATTATTTTTAGGTAATCAGTCATACGAATTTGAACTATTAATTTTATTGGATATGAAAGGATATAGTGGGAAAGCAGTATCTCCCACAAAAAAGGAAAAAAGAAAAGAGACTCCCCAAGCAATCATTGAATTTATTCAACTTTATAATATATATACACCTGCTAGCAAGCTTATAGCTATGGGTCAGCATGCATTCCATTCCAATGTGAAGAGTTGGTAAATGGAACCTAAAATAAGAGAACATCAAGATTTACCCTGTAAAAGAACATTTTATAGAAAATAAAAGGATTTCATACAGGGTTGTTAAACAAACCAAAGTTAGACATACATGCAAGTGAGTACCTAGTATATGAAAATCACAACTTTGAAATGACAAATTGCTTTGTGATTAGGTAGGGGTAACTAGGTAAGGGTTTGCGCTTTATGAAAAAGTAGTAGGGATTGGATTATGCCTCAGTTCATAGAGGATCATGAGCCATTAGAAGTAAAAATGTTGCAATATCCTAAAGGTAAAATGAAGCTTCTTTTAGCACTTACTTTTTTAGTACAAAATTGTATTGGGAGCTCTAATTAAAGCTTCAGAATAGATTTGAAATTGTATATTATTTTCCATTAATTTACAGCAGTAAGCACTAAGTAGTAGGTATATCACCCTATAAACATGAAAAAATGGTAACCTAAAAATTTTAGGCGAAGATAGTTATAAAATTTTTTTTACCAATTTGTATGCAGAATCATAATTACCATTCTTATATTTAATAAAAAAATCCAAATAATCTATTAAATTACCCTTTATAAAGAAGGTAATTATATGAAATTCTTTAGCAATTTGAATGCACGGTCATAATTATCATTATTATCTTTAATAAAAACATTTAAATAATCTATTGAATTATCTTTTACAAAGAAGATAACAATATAAATTTTTTAACAATTTGTACGCATAATCATAATTACCAATATTATCTTCTTTTTTTATTGAAAGCAAAATTTATTCATTAAGCACAAAACTTCAGCCAGTCAAGTGTAATGACAAGGAGGGTGATAAACGAATCAAAGCAACAACAACTGAATCTCAATGGATCATGGTAGCTATCATAATTACTGCTCTTATATTTATTAAACAAAAGTGTAAATAATCTATTAAATTATTTTTTAATAAAAAAATATAGTTATATCATTTTTTACCAATTTGGCACGATCATAATTACAATTATTATATGTAATAAAAAATTTTAAATAATCTATTAAATTATCCTTTATAAAAAAAGTAATTATATCCAATTCTTTGGCAATTTGCATGCACAGTCATAATTATCATTATTAACTTTAATAAAAACATTTAAATATTATCTCATAAAGATCATAATTATCATTATTAATATCTTTTAAATAATCTTGTTTAAATCATAATTACCGTTATTTTCTTCTGTTTTTTAATGAAAGCAAAATTGATTCATAGAGCACAGAACTTAAGCCTTTCATATGTAACGACAGGGAGGGTGATAAAAGAATCAAAGCGACAAGGGCTGAATCTCAATGGATCATGGCAGCCTATCATAATTACCATTCTTATATTTAATAAAAAAATTTTAAATAATATATTAAATTATCTTTTACAAAGAAGATAGTTATGTAAATTTTTTTACCAATTTGTTCGCACAACCATAATTACCGTTATCATATTTAATAAAAAATTCTAAATAATCTATTAAATTATTGTTTAGAAAAAAGGTAATTATATCAAATTCTTTAGCAGTTTTCACACATAATCATAATTACTGTTATTATCTTTAATAAAAAAGTAGAAATAATCTACTAAATTATCTTTTACAAAGAAGATAGTAATATGAAATTTCTTAGCAATGAAAGCAAAATTGATTCATTAAGCACAAAACTTCATTATGTCATAAGTAATGACTAGGAGGGTGATAAACGAATCAAAGCAACATAGGTTGAATCTCAGTGGATCGTGGTAGCCTATCATAATTACTGTTATTATCTTTCATTAAAAAATTTTAATAAATCTATTAAATTATATTTTACAAAGAATTAAATTATTTTTTACAAATAAGATAATAATATATAATTTTTTAACAATTTGTACGCATAATCATAATTACCATGATTATCTGCTTTTTTTAATGAAAGCAAAATTTATTCATAAAGTACAGAACTTAAGCTGTCATAAGTAATCACAAGGAGGGTAATAAATGAATGAAAGCGACATGGGTTGAATCTCAATGAATCATGGCAGCCTATCATAATTATTGTTGTTATCTTTAAGAAAAAAAAGTTTCAATAATCTATTAAATTATCTTTTATAAACAAGATAGTTATATCAATTTTTTTACCAATTTGTACGCACAATAATAATTACCGTTGTCTTATTTAATAAAAAATATAAATAATCTATTAAATCATCCTTTAGAAAGAAGGTAATTATATCAAATTCTTTAGCAATTTGCACACAATAATTATTGTTATTATCTTTAATAAAAACGTATAAATAATCTACTAAATTATGTTTTACAAAGAACATAGTAATATGCAATTTTTTAACAATTTGTATGCATAATCATAATTACTATTATTATCTTCTTTTTTTTAATGAAAGCAAAAATTTATTCATAAAGCACACAACTTCATCCTTTCATAAGTAATGACAGGGAGGGTTATAAACCAATCAAAGCGACATGGGTTGAATCTCAGTGGATCGTTGTAGCCTATCATAATTACCGTTATTATCTTTAATAAAAAAGTTTAAATAATCTATTAAATTATATTTTTTAAACAATTAAATTATCTTTTCCAAAGAAGATAATAATATAAAAATTTTTAACAATTTGTTTGCATAATCATAATTACCGTTATTATCTTCTTTTTTTAATAAAAGCAAAATTTATTCATAAAATACAGAACATAAGCCTGTCATAAGTTATGATAGGGAGGGTGATAAATGAATCAAAGCGACAAGGGTTGAATCTCAATGGATCATGGCAGCCTATCATAATTACCGTTCTTATTTTTAATAAAAAAATTTTAAATAATCTATTATATTATCTTTTACAAAGAAGATAGTTATATAAATTTTTTTACCAATTTGTACATACAGTCATAATTTCTGTTATTATCTCTAATAGAAAAGTTTAAATAATATATTAAATTATCTTTTACAAAGAAGATAGTAATATGAATTTTTTTAACAATTTGTATGCATAATCATAATTACGTTATTATATTCTTTTTTTTAATGAAAGCAAAATTTATTCATAAATCACATAACTTTAGGCTATCATAAGTAATGATAGGGAGGGTGATAAATGAATCAAAGCGACATGAGCTGAATCTCAGTAGATTGTCGTAGCCTATCATAATTACCATTATTATCTTTAATTAAAAAGTTTAAATAATCTGTTAAATTATATTTTACAAACAATTAAATTATCTTTTTCAAAGAAGATAATAATATAAAATTTTTTAACAATTTGTACACATAATCATAATTACCATCATTATCTCCTTTTTTTAATGAAAGGAAAATTTGTTCATAAAGTACAGAACGTCAGCCTATCATAAGTTATGAAAGGGAGGGTAATAAATGAATCAAAACGACAAAAGCTGAATCTCAATGGATCATGGCAGTTTATCATAATTTCCGTTCTTATCTTTAATAAAAAAGTTTAAATAATCTATTATATTATCTTTTACAAAGAAGATAGTGATGTAAATTTTTTTACCAATTTTTGCGCACATTCATGATTACCGTTATTATATTTAATAAAAAATTCTAAATAATCTGTTAAATTATCCTGTAGAAAGAAGGTAATTATATCAAATTATTTAGCAATTTGTATGCATAGTCATAATTTCTGTTATTATCTCTAATAGAAAAGTTTAAATAATCTATTAAATTATCTTTTACAAAGAAGATAATAACATAAATTTTTTTAACAATTTGTACGCATAATCATAATTACGTTATTATCTTCTTCTTTTTAATGAAAGCAAAATTTATTCATAAAACACAGAACTTCAGACTAGGTAATGACAGGGAGGATGATAAACGAATCAAAAGGACAGAGGCTGAATCTCAGTGGATTGTGGCAGCCTTAAAAATTTACAATTTGATAATTATCATTGTAAGATAATAAAGATGTTGAAAATAATAATGGATTGGTATTAATCAATTATCTTTTATCATTATCTGGCAATTTAAGATATGATGATAATCATATCTTATAATATCTTTATGATTATTTGAACGGGATTATAAATTTGTCATCCATTAAGTAAATTAACAACACACATTCTCTAAAATAATCCCCTAGAAAGTAGGTAGTAAAACCCTCAAGAGTTCTTATTGAACTTATATCTGTATGATAATAATTATATAGAGAGTGTCAAGGAACTCCAATTCAATATATATATATATATATGAGGTACATAAATTCTCTTTTCTCTATCTTTTCATATTTAATTCTTTATAGATACTATAATTTTGTATTTATTTATTCAAGATTTTCTTTTATTTCTATCAATTGGTATCAGAGCCAAATTAGATACATATTATGGTTGTTTTTCTATTAGAGAATTAAAATTGAATTGAAGATTTTTTGTGTTTTTAGTGAAATTTTATAGTATAGTTCTCTATTATCTTTTGCACAAAAAAAAAATTGAGGGTTTACACAACTTGTTATTGTTAAAATAACATATTAAAGTTTCATTCCCTTACTCTTACATGGGTAAATTATATATTGAAACTTCTCTTTAAGTGCTACCACATTAAAACTTAGTTTTATTTTGAATTCAATTACTGGGTCAATTATTTTCAAAATTACTTAAGGGTTTTTCTTTTTATGTTTGATCAATATGAGTCATTTATGTGAACAACATAAATTGTTAACTTTACTTTGGCAAGTGTTAAAGGGGTTGCATGGACTCATTTTTATACCCATCTTTTTGTGATTATCTGGTTAAATAAGAATCTTGTCGTTTTGATACGATAAATTCACTCTCAGAAGCATTGAATGGGGTTGCTCATTTTTTGTATTCTTATTTTTTCACAAATACCATATTTATTTAATATTTTAATATTATTGGTATTTTTGAGTATAAATTTTTTTTATTAATTCAAGATTAAATTAAAACTTTTTTACTATTATAATCTTGAATTTTGGACTTATTTTCATTGTGATATTCTTTATATATATATGTATTCTCCAATGCGGTCTTTAATATTGGATTATCATTTATAAAATAATTTTAGGTTATTTTATTAATTATGAACAATCTTAATTGTCCTTCTCTTATGCGCATAATTTTCTTTATTAATTTGCATTATTATTACTCATCTATCATGGGTATAGTAATATGAATTTTGTATGTTGGTCATATAATATATATGATTAAAATTATGCAAATTTATTGGACAATAGGCATAATTTCTTTTTTCATTTACATAATTGTAATTTCACCTACCATGGATGCATTTATGCGAATTTTGTGATATAATTATTTTTTTATTGCATTGATGATAATTATACTCTACCGGTGTGTTGTTATTAATGTAATTTGATGTTGTACAATGTATTTCTCTTTACTTATGTTAATGATTTTTTGATACCCTATCGGTATTAGGATTTTATTTATATAAGTTATAGTGCATTGTAATTTGCTTAGGGATTCTCTTTTAACTGAACTTTTAGAATTGCATAATGTTTCCCTATTTTTGTAATGTTCAGTTTATTTCTCTAATTTTATCATGTTTAGTTATATTTATATGGAACCAAAATTTATACTGTCATTTTCCTTTTGTTCCATAATTATAACCTTTAATTGGATATTTTTCCTTCCAAAAAAAAAAATTGTTGCACTTTTTTCTTGTGGTGCAAATTTTCTATATATATATTACTATTATATATGTAGTGGACTTACCTTATCGGTATGACATTACTCGACATATTTCTAGTGTGATAAAGAAATAATATGTGGTTAATTATGAAACCATTTGTGAGAATTATTTATTCTTATGGAGGAATTTGTAGGTTTCATATTCTTGTTTTTTTAACCACTTCTCTCATTAATAATTTGTTATTCTACTAATTTCTAGTTCCTTAAGTAGAAAAATAGTGAATTTTAACTCACTTTTATTATTATCTTATAAAGTCATCATCCCACTGTCACTAGAACTTTTAATACTAGTGTACCCTAAGATAATCCTAATATTTTTTTGGTATGTTAAGGATTAGTGAGATTATATATAATCTTGTATTATCTCTCGAGACTTATATATTTTTATTGTCATATATTCGTGTGTACATTTAATTATGATATGATATATTCTATATGACCTCTCTATTTATTTTTGTCCTATTTTTTATTGAGATACATAAAATCCATTGCATCTTTGTAAACATCTTTAATAGATGTTAATGTCATTCTTTTGGGTATTTCACATTAATCTTTTTGGCATACAATTATGCATTGTGTATCTCTTTTACCCAAATTCCATATTTTAATTGATAAAAATTTTACAAGTATATAATTTTGTATTATGTCTCGAAACTTATCTATCTGTGTTGTCATATATTCTTATGCACATTACAAAAAGATAATTATATCAAGTTTTTTAACATTTATTAGACCCATTGATAGTTACTGTTATGATCTTTCATAAAGAAATTAAAAATAATCATTAAATTATCTTTTACAAAGAAGATAATTATGTCAAGTTTTTTTAGCACTTATTAGCCCAATGATAGTTACCATTATGATCTTTCATAAAGAAATTAAAAAAATATATTAAATTATCTTTTACCAAGAAGACAATTATATCAAAATATTTAGAAATTATTAGACCCAATGATACTTACCGTTATGATCTTTAAAAAAGAAAATTCAAATAATTTACTAAATTATCTTTTACAAAGAAGATTATTATGTCAAGTTTTTTAGCATTTATTAGCCCAATGATAGTCACCATTATGATCTTTCATAAAGAAATTTCAAATAATCTACTAAATTATCTTTTACAAAGAAGACAATTATGTCATCTTTTTTAGCATTATTAGCCCAATGTTAGTTACCATTATGATCTTTCATAAAGAAATTTCAAATAATCTATTAAATTATCTTTTACAAAGAAGATAATTATGTGAAGCTTTTACCATTTATTAGGTCCAAAAATAGTTACCGTTATGATCGTTCACAAAGAAATTGAAAATAATCTATTAAATTATCTTTTACAAAGAAGATAATTATGTGAATTTTTTAACATTTATTAGGTACAAAGATAGTTACTGTTATGATCTTTCATAAAAAAATTAAAAATAATCTATTAAATTATCTTTTAGAAAGAAGACAATTATATCAAAATTTTTAGCAATTATTAGGCCCAATAATAGTTACTGTTATGATCTTTAATAAAGAAATTTCAAATAATCGATTAAATTATCTTTTACAAAGAAGATAATTATTCAAGTTTTTTAGGATTTATTAGCCCAATGATAGTTACCATTATGATCTTTCATAAAAAAATTTCAAATAATTTATTAAATTATCTTTTACCAAGAAGATAATTATGTGAATTTTTTTAACATTTATTAGGTCCAAATATAGTTACCGTTATGATATTTCATAAAGAAATCGAAAATAATTTATTAAATTATCTTTTATAAAGAAGACAATTATATCAAAATTTTTAGCAATTAGTAGGCCCAATAATAGTTACCGTTATGATCTTTAATAAAGAAACTTCAAATAATTTATTAAATTATCTTTTCAAAGAAGATAATTATATCAAGTTTTTTAGCATTTATTAGCTCAATTATAGTTACCATTATGATCTTTCATAAAGAAATTTCAAATTATCTATTAAATTATCTTTTACAAAGAAGACAATTATGTCTACTTTTTTAACATTTATGAGGCACAAAGATAGCTACCGTTATGATGTTTCATAAAGAAATTTCAAATAATATATTAAATTATCTTTTACAAAGAAGATAATTATGTGAAGTTTTTTAACATTTGTTAGGTCCAAAGATAGTTACCGTTATGATCTTTCATAAAGAAATTGAAAATAATCTATTCAATTATCTTTTACAAAGAAGATAATTATGTGAATTTTTTTAACATTTATTAGGTACAAAGATAGTTACCGTTATGATCTTTCATAAAGAAATTGAAAATAATGTATTAAATTATCTTTTACAAAGAAGACAATTATATCAAAACTTTTAGCAATTATGAGGCCCAAAAATAGTTACCGTTATGATCTTTAATAAGAACTTTCAAATAATCTATTAATATATTTTTTACAATTATGTCAAGTTTTTTAGCATTTATTAGCTCAATGATAGTTACCATTATGATCTTTCATATAGAAATTTCAAATAATCTATTAAATTATGTTTTATGAAAAAGATAATTATTTCATGTTTTTTAGCATTTATTAGGTCAATTGATAGTTACCATTATGATATTTAATAAAGAAATTTCAAATAATATATAAAATTATCTTTTACAAAGAAAATAATTATGTCTAGTTTTTTAGCATTTATTAGCCCGATGATAGTTATCATTATGATCTTTCATAAATAAATTTCAAATAATCTATTAAATTATCTTTTACAAAGAAGATAATTATGTCAAGTTTTTTAACATTCATTAGGCCAATTGATAGTTACCATTATGATATTTAATAAAGAAATTTCAAATAATCTATTAAATTATCTTTTACAAAGAAGATAATTATGTCAATTTTTTTAGCATTTATTAGGCTCAATTATTATTACGATCTTTTATAAAGAAATTTTAAATGATCTATTAAATTATCTTTTACATAGAATATAATTATGTCATCTCTTTTAGCATTTGTTAGGCCCAATGATTGTTAGCGTTATGATCTTGAATAAAGAAATTTCTAATAATCTATTAAATTATCTTTTACAAAGAACATAATTATGTCAAATTTTTTAGCATTTATTAGGCTCAATGATCGTTACCGTTATGATCTTGATTAAAGAAATTTTAAATAATCTATTTAATTCTCTTTTACAAACAAGATAATTGTTTTAAATTTTTAAGCATTTGTTAGACCTAATGATTGTTACTGTTGTGATCATTTATAAAAAAAATTAAATGATCTATTAAATTATCTTTTACAAAGAAGATAATTATCTGAACATTTTTAGCATTTATTAAGCCCAATGATCGTTACTGTTATGGTCTTTCATAAAGAAATTTTAAATGATTTATTAAATTATTTTTTAGAAAGAAGATAATTACGTCAACTTGTTTAGCATTTATTAGGCCCAATGATCGTTACCGTTATGATGTTTTATAAAACAATTTTAAATGATATATTAACTTATCTTTTACACAGAACATAATTATTTCAAATTTTTTAGTATTTATTAGGCCCACTGATTGTTACCATTATGATCTTTTATAAAGAAATTTTAGATTATCTTTTACAAAGAAGATAATTCTGTAAACTTTTTCACCTTTATTAGGCCCAATGATTGGTACCGTTATGATCTTTTATAAAGAAATTTCAAATGCTCTATTAAATTATCTTCCCTACCGTAGCCTACCCGAACCTAACCTAGCCTAGAATAGCATAGCCTATCGTAGCCTACCCTACTGTAGGCTACGTGTAGCCTAGCCTAACCTAGTCTAGTCTACCCTACTCTATCCTAGCCTACCCTAGTGTATCCTAGCCTACCTTACTCTATCCTATCCTAGCCTACCCTACCTTAGCCTATCCTATCCTAGCTTAGCCTAGCCTGCCCTATCCTAACCTAACATAGCCTACCTTATCCTGACCTAGCCTAGCCTACCATATCGTAGCCTAGCCTAGCCTACCCTACCATAGAATAACCTAGCCTAGCCTAGCCTAGCCTATCTTATCCTATCTTAGATATCCTACCCTATCTTAGCTTACGCTACCCTAGCCTAGCCTAGTCTACCCTACCCTAGCCTAACCTATCCTTGCCTACCCTACCTTACCCTACCCTGGCCTAGCCTACCCTAACCTACCATACCCTAGCCTACCCTACCCTACCTAACACTACCCTACCTTATCCTAGCATAGCCTAACCTAGTCTAGTCTACCCTGTCTATCCTAGCCTACCCTACTTTATCTTAGCCTACTACTATATGTTAGCTTACCCTACCCTAGTCTATCCTAGCCTACCCTACTCTATCTTATCCTATCCTAGCCTAGCTTATCCTAACCTTGCCTAGCCTAACCTATCCTAACATAGTCTACCCAACCCTACCTTACCCAACCCTACCTTACCCTACCCTACCCTAGCCTAGCATTGCCTACCCTACTTTACCTTAGCCTACCCTACTTTACCTTAGCCTACCCTACTATGGTCTACCCTAGCCTAGCCTATCCTAGCCTACTCTACCCTTTTCCTAACCTACCCTTGCCTGACCTACCCTACCCTACCATAGCCTAGCCTAGCCTAGCCTACCCTACCCTACCCTGGCATACCCTACCCTATCCTAGCCTACCTTACCCTATCCTAGCCTACCCTACCCTATCCTAGCCTACCCGCAGCCTAGCCTAACCTAGTCTAGGCTACCCTAGTCTATCCTAGCCTACCTTACCCTATCCCAGCTTAGCCTACCCTAGTCTATCCTAGCCTACCCTACTCTATCGTATCTTATCCTAGCCTAGCCTATCCTATCCTAACCTAGCCTAGCCTAGCCTATCCTAACCTAGCCTAACATATCCTATCCTACCCTAGCCTAGCCTAACGTTGCCTACCCTAGCCTAGCCTAGCCTTGCCTGACCTACCTTACCCTAGTCTAGCTACCCTACCCTAACCTACCCTTCCCTAGCCTACCATACCTAGTCTAACCTAACCTAACCTAACTTTACCTTGCCTTGCCTACCTTACCCTACCCTACCATATTCTATCCTAGCCTAGCCTACCCTACCCTACCTTACCCTGGCCTAGCTTAACGTTCCCTATCCTACCCTAGCATAGCCTACTGTTGCTTACCTTAGCCTACCTTACCATTGCCTACCCTAGCTTACCTACCCTTGCCTACCCTTCCCTAACCTAACCTAGACTACAATAACATAGTCTATCCTAGCCTACCTATCGTAGGATACCCGTAGCCTAGCCTAACCTAGTCTAGTCTACCTTAGCCTATCCTAGCCAACCCTACTCTAGCCTATCCTATCCTAGCCTAGCCTACCCTACCCTAGCCTAGCCTAGCCTAGCCTACCCTATCCTAACCTAGCCTAGCCTACCCTATCCTAGCCTAACCTACCCTACCCGAACCTAGCCTACCCTACCCGAACCTAGCCTACCCTACCCTAGCCTACCCTAGCCTAGCCTAGCCTATCCTAGCCTAGCCTAACCTAGCCTATCCTAGCCTATACTATCCTATCCTATTATATCCTAGCCTAACCTATCCTATCCTATCCTAGCCTATCCTATCCTATCGTATCCTTGCCTACCCTACCTTACCCTAGTCTACCCTACCCTACCCTAGTCTACCCTAACCTAGCCTACACTTGCCTACCCTACCCTACCTTGGCCTACCTTGGCCTACCCTAGCCTACCCTAACCTACCCTACCCTACCATAACCCTACCCTACCCTAACCTACCCTATCCTAGCACAGCTGAACCTAGTCTAACCTAGTCTATCATAGCCTACCCTAGTCTATCCTACCCTAGCCTACCCTATCTTACCCTAGCCTACTCTATCTTACTCTATCCTACCCTATCCTACCGTAGCCTACCTTAGTAGCCTAGCCTAACCTAGTCTAGTCTACCTTAGCCTATCCTAGCCAACCCTACTCTAGCCTAGCCTAGCCTACCCTAGCCTAGCCTACCCTACCCTATCCTAACCTAGCCTACCCTACCCTAGCCTACCCTACCCGAACCTAGCCTACCCTAACCTAGCCTACCCCACCCTATCCTATCCTATCCTATTATATCCCAACCTAACCTATCCTATTATATCCCAACCTAACCTATCCTATCCTATCCTAGCCTATCCTATCCTATCGTATCCTAGCCTATCCTATCCTATCGTATCCTAGCCTACCCTACCCTACCGTAGTCTACCCTACCCTACCCTAGTCTACCCTACCCTAACCTAGCCTACACTTCCCTACCCTACCCTACCTTGGCCTACATTGGCCTATCATAACCTACCTTACCATAACCCTACCCTACCCTACCCTACCCTATCCTAGCACAGCCGAACCTAGTCTAACCTAGTTTATCATAGCCTACCCTAGTCTATCTTAGCCTACCCTATTATTTGCTATCTTACCCTAGCCTACCCTATTATTTGCTATCTTACCCTAGCCTACCCTATTATTTGCTATCTTACCCTAGCCTACTCTATCCTACCCAAGCCTACCCTATCTTACCCTAGCCTACTCTATCTTACCCTAGCCTACCCTATCCTACCCTAACCTACCTTATCCTACCCTAGCCTAGCCTAACCTACCCTAGCCTAGCCTACCCTAGCCTAGCCTACCCTAGCCTATCCTATCCTATCCTATCCTACCCTATCCTAGCCTAGCCTAGCCTAGCCTAGCCTAGCCTAGCCTATCCTATCCTATCTTAGCCTATCCTATCCTATCCTAGCCTAGCCTATCCTATCCTATCCTATCCTAGCCTAGCCTACCATAGCCTAGCCTAGCCTACCCTACCATAGCCTAGCTTATGCTGGCCTACCCTAGCCTACCCTACCATACCCTCACCCTAACCCTACCCTACCCTAACCTTACCTTACCCTAACCCTACCCTACCCTACCCTAACCATATCCTAGCATAGCCTAACCTAGTCTAGTCTACCCTACTCTATCCTAGCCTACCCTACCCTACTATATCCTAGCCTACCCTACCCTAGTCTATCCTAGCCTACCCTACCCTATCTTATCCTAGCCTACCCTACTCTATCCTTTTCTAGCTTACCCTATCCTAACCTAGCCTAGTGTTGCCTACCCTACCCTACCTTACCCTTGTCTAACCTACCCTACCCTACCCTAGCCTACCATACCCTACCCTACCCTACCTTATCCTAGCCTACCCTATCCTAGCCTACCCTACCCTAGCCTACCTTATCGTAGGCTACCCCTAGCTACCCTAACCTAGTCTAGTCTACCCTAACCTAGTCTAATCTATTCTAGCCTACCCTAGTCTATCCTAGCCTACCCTACCCTAGTCTATCCTAGCCTATCCTAGCCTACCCTAGCCAAGTGTTGCCTACCCTAGCCAAGTGTTGCCTACCATACCCTTGCCTAACCTACCCTAGCCTACCCTACCCATCATAGGCTACCCTAAACCCTACCCTACCGTACCCATTGTGCTTGAAGAAGAAGAAATCCTTCTCTAACATACCTTGTAAGAGACTCATGCTCCTTTTTGTGAAGCCTACTAGGTCCCACTTAAATGTGCTTATGTGCATAACAAGTATTTCACCCATTTAAATTATTTTAAATTAAAAAAGTTTATTTCCTACTGATATAAAATTTAAAACACAATCATCTTTAGCTACATGTATCTCTTCTTAAATAATCTAAGAAGACATTAATTACTTTAATAATTATTAATTTCTTCTACTTTAAAAGATAATTTTTATACTTACCATATTAAATATTATTTTTTCTTAAATTAATAGCAATAAAAAATTATTTTCCTAAATTAAAATTATTCTTGTAATTATTTGTAAACTAAACACATCATACAAGCATGCAATAAAGAAATTATTTATCAATAATTACCACTCATAAAAATTGGGATATGTTATACAGAAAACATATGGATGAAAAGGTATGTAAGAAATATATGGTTTACCAAACAAATTATTGACCCAACTTACACATGAAAATTGAGAAGGAGAGAGAAATAAATCAAGTCATCTTCAAATTATTGACACAACACTGCAGCAGCGGGCAAAATAGATCAAGCTCTTCATCACTGACCCAAAGCAGAAATAAAACATGAATTGAATAAGGCATCAAATAGAAGAAAAACATTTTCTCTACCAAGTGGGGTCAGTTATAAGAAATTTAGAACAGATCAAATCAAAGGCAGCTATTGTGTTTTATAAAAAAAGTTTAAACACAATCAACTTAGTTGCCTATTTCATAAATATGTCAACTGCCAAACACAGTTATGTGTTCAATCTTCTAAAACGAGTTCATTATTTAGTTGTAATATAAAATAAGACCATTTAAATATAAAGATTAAATGCTAATTCCATTTTTAAAATTTTTATTCATTAGATTAAGACAATTTACTCCTAAATCAAGAATACATATACAAAATTGGAATAAGGAGTGGCAATTTACATCCAACCATCCATCACTCGTATTCTTCAACATCTGGATAGGCCTGTAAGAAAGACTCCGCAATGTATAGTCAACAAATGATAATTAAAAGAAACGTTAACGAAATTCGAGCATAACAGGATTCGGTGTTTGAAAACATCTGACTTACATATCAACTGGGCAGAGTAACATGCAATCATCTCCTTGAGAACTCGTGAACTGTCTCCTCACAACACATTCCAAGGAAAGGTTATTTGCCGGATCAACTTGTTAAGAAAAGAAAAGAAAAAAGATAACTTACATTCAATCTT